>OX387719.1:9653225-10903225 GCA_947577245.1 Andrena bucephala
CACTGCTGCGCTATTACGCTCGTTATGTTACCGGCCTGCGCCCGGTCGGTCACACACGCCAGGCCACGGGCCGGTCGTTCTGTCGGTAGCGCGTGCCGCGTGTGTTCTCTCGCGCTCTCCAACCAACAATCACCGTGTCACACCGCGCACGCTACCTTGACAAAAAGCACGTTACCCCCGCGTGTGCAACCGTACACGGGCCAGCTCTCGTTCCAATCCTGTCGGCCGCTTAGCGGGAACTGGAGACGAAAACCTTGCCCGCGCCGCGTTACCGTCCTCCGGACTCGCTCCAAACTCACTCTCATTCTCCTTCATCCCCTTTGCACCCTCCCGCCCCTAGACCCGTTCTCTCGCTCTTGCCCCCTTTCGACGGTTCAACCGTCTCGCTCCCACCGCGTTCTCACACTCCGCGCGCTTCTCAGCAAAACTTTCCCGGCGTCGGGACACGCTGCTACCACCACCACCACCACCACCACCACCACCACCACTACCACCGTCTCTCCACCACCACCACCACTTACATCGCCACCACCGGTACCGGTACCAACACATCATTCCACCTCTCTCTCTCTCTCTCTCTTTTCAACCACAGCGTCGCCTACCGCGCCGTTACCTTCGTCTTTTCCACGTTTACTAACACCGACGTCCAGATTCTCCACACATCCACGACGTTTCTCCGCCACCCGAATCTATCCCTCCTTTCATTCCGATTCTCCCTGTAGCCCACCCCCCGCCCAGCCACCCTTTCCTTCGCGTATCCTACGCTTCCTTCTCTCTGGTTCTCCTTCAAGTTTCGCCCAACTTTTCCAACCCCCCACCGAACGGTACGGACAACACGTCGACGCTGCCGCGACGACGACATACGCTATATCCCGCGTGCCACCGATCTTTTCTACCTTTATTTCCTCTCGCTCGCTAACCCGCTAGCCAGCTTCTTGTCCTGGGAATGCCCGTTACAATCTAAAGTGCACTCTCACGAATACTTCCTAACGCAACGGCGCTTCTCTGGTCGCGCACCTTTGGGCCAAAGTTCGAGGAGTAGTGAAACAGACATGTATAAAGAATCGATTCCGGATGGTCTAACTGAGCAACTTTCCTTCGAGATGTTGTAAAGATACAGTCGATGTAATTTCCTTGGTTCAGGCCGCCGCGCAGTAGCGAGATTACCCGAAAACCTGGCCAAAGATCCATAAAATGCAAAGATTTTAATTTGCCAAATCTAATTTGTGCAATTCGTGCAAACCTATCTGTGCATAATTTCTCGTTAATTGAAAAATTTTAACTGCAGCACTTTTGAAGATATATCAGTTCAAATTTGACGATCGAAATTTAACACGCTACTTTAGGATTTATTTTCAGATTGTCGAGTCTACCTATCAAAGTAAATAGCGTATATAATGATGTAGGATCGCATGCACTATTTTTGTTTTATGTGCGCACTCTCTGAAAGCTGTTATAGATGAGTACTGACACCATATTCATTTTTTATCTATTGTTAAGCAAAAAGTTGATAATAAAACGACGTAAACCACCGGTTTTTTTTTCGCAAATTGAAACTCAATGTATGCATAATAAGGCACCGTTGCAGAATTTTGCCACTCCTTGCCTTTTTGGCAAATATCATCGTTTATGTACACACTGACACTTTACATATTTACTGTTTTAAGAGGGGATCCCTTTCCCTTAATATACAATTCTAGTGTTAAATTTTCATTTTCCAGTCCGTTCTGTGTGCATAAATATAGCTCTCCGCTTTGTTTTACATGCTTATTCACCGCGCAACGTACTTATTATCCGGCTGATTCGTCTATCGGCTTTGTGATAATTGCACACAATTGTGAATAATTCTAGAATTCTGTAGCATAATTTACAAAAGATTGTCAATGCTCCGCGCCATGGTAGAGGGAATTTCCACTCGCTGGAATATTAACTACACTGCTCCCAGGTAGGGTCTTAAAATGAAATCCAAGGAATCGCCAGCATATACACCCTCGCGAGTAACGCAGATGCGGATGTGTCCTTATGGCCGGAAAAAATCGGTATACAGGTACCCGCGACCATGTTGCCAAATGACCACATTGACTCGCATTTCAAGAATCTTTTGTTTTCCCACTACAGAGAAAATCGTATTTTCATCACCGAGGGTCACAACTCCGTCTTGCGATAATTTCCACAGCAATATAATAATGTTAAAAAATTGATATAGACATATTAATGAAATCATAGTAATGATTCTGTAATTATTTGACTGATAAATATAAATCACAAAATTTTTAATATTTTTAAGAATTATAACTTTAATCAGGACAACAAATTAAATATTTAACGTTAACAAATTACATGCTTATCTTCTTAGTGTCGTATTACAATAAAATATTAATGTACCTTACAATTGGAAATCTGACTTTTGGCCAGGTTTTCGGGCAAACCGTGCCGCTGCGCGTCTGTCGCCTTGTAATGCGAGGGATATAGATTTTGCTTTCAGGCAGTAGGTCGAGACGTGTTCGATCAGACATTAGTAGAACCGCGACAGTGATTTATCAGACGCAAGTGCGGCGCTAGACGAGCGTAAACGTTGCCCGCATACGTAACGAATTGAATGCACTTAGGCATGGATTAACTACGAGTAAGCGTTATTGAAGTTCACGCGTTGTTAGAGCAACCCGATACACTGCGGATGTAAGCCGTATTGCGGTGTACAACGCGGCGAGACATCATCGAATGGAAATGAATAACGAACGCGAGAATTCTCCGGTATTGTTAGAGCTTAGCAGAGAGAAGAACTGATCGATATCGATCGATCTTTCTTGGTAGAGAACTTCAATAAACAGAAGCTTTTTCGCAAAGACTTGTGTACATATCTTGGTGGTGAAAGTAAGATGAAAACCACATTATTCTGCATTACACTTGAATTACTAAATGTAGTACTTTCGAAAACAAGAAAGTGAACAAAATCTGTGGATGAGAGCATGCTTTTAATTCAAACCTTAGCACTCGGAATGTTTCCTAACTTTCGGTGGGAAACTTACGGTGAGATTAGATCTGCTTGCTAATAGACAAAGGTTGAGGAGACAAAGGAATGTTGATGAAGAACGCCCAGCAATTGAGAAAACTGTAAAGGGTCCAGTGCACGGACACCTTCCGTGCCACAAGGCATTTACGTGTGAATCATAATGCGGCAAACCTCGTGAGCCCGACCAACTGAGTGGAACGAGAGAACGTCTATTGTAGTGCATGCCTTAAGCAGCGGCACGCTTCGACAAGGGATGGAAGGGAGTAGAAAACGAGTGTGCGCGTGGCCGGACGTCGTGACGCCTGCGTCAATCTGCGATTCATTGCCCTGGCAACGGCGACGCTCGCCGTCATGCCTTCTTCTCTTTCCCGCTAAGCTCAATCGCCGTTTCACTTATCTCCTTCGACATACGGATATTCCCATTTTCCTCTCCTCGCGGCTTCCGTCTCTTTCCCACCCCTTTCCTTTCTTTACTCGCTCCTTATCCTAGTATCACGACGAACAAACTATCCAAGTCTCTACGACGTAACAAGTGGATATTGTCATTTCCTGCACGATCATTTCTCTGGCTTGTATATCCTCGGGTATTTTCTCCAAATCCGTTTCTGCCGTTCGAACTTAATCCGACGTTTAATTTATGGCTTCCCTTTAACGGTCTGCATTTGAAACTATTTTAGGAAACACTTTCATTTCTCGAAGACGCAGGTACATGGAAAGTTAAGCGGCGGAAAGTGAAGGTAAGAGTCAAACCGAGTCGTCCCATCATTCCGGAAAAACGCGACATAAGTGTGCCATACCTCTCACTCCCTGTTGTACAAGAGGCAACAGAAATAGCTCCCTCCATTTTTCATACTCTTGATAGTTTCTGCCTTTAATAAGCTCTCAGAGGGCGTCATGAGTTACTTCGAACGGAACGTCATTCGAAATCGGTGTTACTTTGTACCTTTCACAATGCCACTTCGAGGTATTTTTCCCGAGCGATGCATTTAAGCCGAGCGAATTACACTGCGACGTGGCCATTGGAACTCTTTTTACTATCCGGACAGGGATAAAGCGAATATCGTTTTGACATTAAACGACGCGAATAAAATCCACTAAACTATGAGTAACAAAGAGCTCGCGTATATTTCATGGCTCACCCCTACGCTACTTGGTAAGTGATGCGTGACCGAAAGGAAAAGAGGAGTTTTCCAAGTCTGCCGACCCGGGGGCCCAGCCCCGCTTACGTTTTTATCGACGAACAGGCGAGAGTTGCTCGCAAAAAAACATAACTTCCACTTTCGAGTACAGTCGAGTGCTACGTTCTCATAGCCGAAGAAATTTCTCAGATACTTCCGAGTGCGCGTCACCCACCAATGTTTCTCAAGGAACCAAGTATATTAAAAAACAAATCAACGACATTCCAAGAGATTGCTTTACAGCGCAAATGACGCCCTATCAACGACGTCCTCGAAACCTGTATCGGAAAGAACAGTTTCGTTACGTCGCACGAGAAGAGAATCTTTCTGGAAAGACGCTCGGGCTCCCCTATTATGCCGAGCACTTTCCACTTCCATCGATTGAATAACGAAGCCGACCCCGCTCCCTTTATCGCGGATAAAGTTCTCTGTCATAATAACTCCGACGTCTCTAAATGGCACGTATACCCGTAATAAATTGTTCTTGTAAAGTTTCTGGATGGCGAGCTGTACGTATAAATAGTCTGCTGGATTCCCCCACCCCGGTCGCATGCGTTTCCTACAACCCACCTTTACCCCGAACCAACCTCAACCCCTATTCGAGACGTCGCTATACTACTCTTAAAGATGCTTTTCATTGCACCCTCGCACAGAGGAATCCGATCGATGCCGGTGTCCCGTTCTAGCGCGAGCAACTAGCTCCGTTCAATGTCCTCCTCCGACAAGCTGGACCTCGAATCCGACTATACGCATCTTCCATTGTGTACCACGCGACCTTATCTTCCCTCTTCTCCACGATTCTGGAAAAATCTCCACCTCCTTCCCCGTGCCTCTTCGAGTCTAGCCCGAACTTCTCCACCCAACTTCGAGAACGTGCGCCTTTGGATAGATGCCCTCGACTTTCACGACTTCGTCGCGCTTTCGAAAAGACTAGTTACGCTTCCTTTATTGGTTTCTCCTAGCCGAGAACGTCACGAAAACCCGACCCGCTTTGCTCCTCACCGCCTCTGCGCTCCTGTTACCGTGCGTTTCAATCTGCCCGTGTCTGTCCCCGTTTCTTTGTCCCTCGTCCATTTTTCCACTCGTCACGGATCGTACCGACTTAATTGACCTTTGCTTTGCTTCAATGCGAGCGATCTCTCGTTGAGATTGCCGCGGGTGCGAGCGGATTTATAAAGGACAAGTCGGGAGCGCGCGGCTCGCCCATCCGAATATCGACGGTCGGTGATTTGAATCGCTAAGAAACATAGTCGACGCGGAGCGGGTATATTATTCAGGGAAATGTAAACGACGAGCGGTCGCAAGAAATATTTGAATAACTGTACTGATCAAATATTATTGGCGATTCTATCCGGCTGGAGGGCTCTCGTTTTACACCTTTGATCCTCACCTTTTAAGAGGATTAAACACGCCCAGGACGGAAGAATTCGCGCCGTTTGAATTGAGCCAGAAGTGCATGCAAAGTGATGGGTTATTACTGTTGTCAAGTGTATTCGAATCTTGTGCATTGTTTCAATGCTCCACGGCGATAATAAATCTGAAGAAACTCATGCCGAAGAGGGTGTAATTTTCGCGGGGTAAATTCATGGAAACTGCCTATTCATTTCCGGCTCGGAGGACTTTGTGCCTCTTTCGGTTTATCGAGAAAAGTTTTGCACGCCCGCTAAAGTTTTCACCCGTAATTACTTGGGCATCTAAACTTGGAGGATGGTAAGGAGACCGCCTCGTATACGTCTCGCGTCTTTGTTTGAATTAATGCGGTGAAGTTGCACTCTTACTTATTAAGCAAAACTTTCGACATTGTATTATTGATCGAAAGGGGATGAAGGATTACAATCCACCTTTCATTCCTACCTCGTTCACAAATGCCACGTATGTATATTAGCAATAATAAAAGAATGTTTAATAAAGAAATTTCTGTAAGAACAAAACCTAAGAATCATTTAGCATAGAGCGTTGACCACTCAAGAACTATTTTAATTTTGCGTTCAAAGTAGGGTAATACTATACAATACACTCCACTTTTAAAGAAAAATCTATAAAACCAATACTTTTTAATTATTGTTTAAATTTTTTGTGTAAACACATTAAGTGTTCGTTGCTCTTCACAACTACGCCGGAATTGTGAAGAAAACATAACAGGAAATAACCGCAAATAATAATTTTCCTGAACCTTACGAGGGGCGTTTTTTAACACAGTCGCCAGGTAAAACGACCCACCTATGTGACAAAACGCCCAGACATAAATAAGTAATTACTGTTTATTATTTTTAACAAAATGTTATAGAATATATATTATAAAAGATATTATTAACAAAAATAGAACAATATTTAATAAAAGTTTAAAAAATTGAAAAATATTGAATAAAATTTCAAAAAATTCTCCTTTTTTTCAAGCATCAATTTTCTTTTCTTTTTAGACTTTCCTGTTTTTAGGTGCCATCATAGTATCCTTGAAGGTATACATAATATAAATTCTTCTTCTTTTAGTAACTCCCGTTGTTTTACTTTTTACCTTCTCCATCGCTTCATTAAGATCATTTTCGGACCATGAAGCCTGTAATGTACTCCTTACATAATTACGTGACATTTCTGTTATCAACGAAAGAAAAAAAATACGTTATTCGTGTACAATATGATTTTGAGGTGGAGCGTTTGTAAATTCTTTGCTAGGGCATATTCTAAATTCTGGAGTACAAAACGCCCCGGCATAAATTTAGCAACAACGTAGTGAAAAAAGGTTTGGGCAATAACGATTTAAAGAGGTTGGTTTATCTACTTTCGAAACATATGTGTGAATTTATCGCAAAAACAATAGTGACTTAGAAAATTGAATTTCTCTCGTACTCGCCGCAAATTGTCACCGAAAGCAGAAAATATAAATTCTGTTGTATTTTTATAAAAGCCGTAATATTTTATCGTATTATTATTACGGCAGTTGTGGGCGACTGAGGCAAGTTCGAATCTGACAATAGCGTCCATGTATTCTTATTTGTGTGCGTAAAACAATGGTGTGGCGTTTTGTCAGATGGAGCGTATTGTATAGTTTTACTCTATAAATACGATCCGAAAATAGAGAAAATCCGATGAAGTGCTCAGTATGGTTAGAAGATATTGCACAATAGTAAACAACTTATAATATTAGAACCTGAATCGTGATATACCGTGATACATCATGATATTGCGGTTCGATGAGAACCCGAAACAGATGATTCAACGGAGAAGAGTTGAAAGCAGCTACTGGTGCGAGAGGTATGTTACCAGAACGAGTTTAAAAGAACTTTCAATTGCTAGCTAGCGACTTGGAGCTGGTCCAGCTATTACGCTCGTAATTTATCAATTCTTAAAAAGTCGACCAATCGTAAAGGGAAGGAAGCGAGTTCTAAATAATTGGCGCACGCCTTCGTCGCTCGCGGAAAACATACTGGCGGAGGTTCTGATTGTCTTTATAAAATCACGTAAAGAAAAAGAGCAACGCGACACAAGGGGAAACATAAAGATCGAGAAGCTGAGCCAACGACAGCAGAAGCGTAGTCAGCGTTCAGGAGAGCCTGAAATCTGTGAGGGCGAAAACAGCAAGCGTGTGTATGTATAACTGCAGCACTTTGCGCAGTAATGCTAAAACGCCACCACAAACGGCAGAAATTATTTGACACAAACACGACTTGAAATTAATATAAGGACCACAAGAGATTCCTTTACCGACTATACAAGGCGCCCAAGAAGTATGAGCAATGTTGTTTGAACAGTGCATTTTAGTAATAAACAAATAATCTTACATAATTCATTATTAAAACATTATTGAATGTAGGTTTAAACAAATTTTGTTCATTTATTTAACTCCGTTTGATACCATAATTTTTGCACACTCTATATTTAAAGGCATTTATTGCAAGAGGATTAACAAGGAAAGATCCCAAACCCGAAATTTCAAAAAATTCTGAGACTTTGTGAATATGTAGGGGATTTGAAGAATTGTAGCTACCCCTAGTAGCATTTCTGGTTGGCCCGCAATGTCCCCAAGTTGGGAATTAGTTGGCCATCAAAATGCCAACAATAAATGCTACTAAGGACGTTAATAACTTTTGATATTTTGATTAACCAATATCGCAATATAGAAGCGACTATCAAAGTATTATTTGAAACTTTCTTTGTTATACATAATAAACAAAAGAATATGCCAATTAAAAATATCTAATTGAAAGAAGAAAGACCTGTTAATAGTACACGAAAAGTTACCCATGTTATACAAATAATGTGGCTTTGAATATATGTTCCATGTTTCTTAAATTCAAATGTATATAAAAAAATATGTGCAAGCTTAGTTTATAATTTACAACCAAATTCTATTTCCTGATATAATCTTTCACCTTCGATGAATACTTATTTCAACTTAACAAAAAACTGTATAAATACTTATAAAATATAGAAATACTAGAGTTCCAAGTAAGAATAAAGTACATAAAGAAAGAAACTAACCAAAACGAAAGCAAGTCTATCTTCTTCCACGAGGTACCAATTCGTAACGCACGCAAATGTGGCGCCCAAAATTGCGCGGGAAATGTACGTTGGTTTGTCCACCGAGGTATCGGTCATGCACCCTCATGGTCATTACGGATCTCGTCCCTCCGTGGCTGGAATGCGAATCCCCACTATGGATTAACGTTGTTCACATACCATATACCAGTCGTCGAACCTTTATTGTATTATTGTCTGCACCGCTCGCTTAACGTTTCAGGTTCGAGTAAAAAGGTCACTCATGGCCGTCGAGACAAACACGGAATCAACAAACACAGAACTTTGAATGATGAAAACTTTACAAGCCTTCGAAGGCTTGAATACAATCGTAGATTAATGAACTTGAAATCGCGACAAACACTTACTGGAGTATGCTTGTCGTACATAGAACTGACTAGCTATAATGCACTTGCATATTGCCTCACAATTTTTGCATGTAAAAATAGGCACGACACGTTAATTGACATGTCACCGACGAACTAACTGCGCGCGCGTTACAACTTGCTTTCCACTCATGTTTTCAAATGGTTCTCTAAATTTTGATTTGTCTGCGCAGGAAGTGGTGGGGGGAGCAGCACTAGAGGTCTTGCAGTGTTGCACCACGTGTCCCTTTAGAAAGATCATGGGATAAGAGCCACGTTGGTGTTACAGTTACCTACCGTATTGACCATCTGCTGATAGCATTATAAAACATTCACAAGGTATTACGTGTTGCACATGCGACTGGAGGAGAGCTATTCTCCCGTATAGCTTTAGTACGTATGCGATACATTGCCTTCGCTTCTTATAGTAGAAGGGTTATTTTCATTCTTTCGCAGTAGGTATAGCGACAACCACTGAGAGGCAAGTTACTTAAAATAAATCCGTATTTTGTGATTTGCATGTAACAAATATTAGTTATCGTTATATTTTAAGCGTCGAAACCAAGCGGCGGGCTTCCGTAGAAACTCAGCACTTCGTAGTTATTATTTAAAAGTATTAAGAATTAATTACGTGTTTTTATTCTCTTACAATGTAATATTTTACTTAAAAATTAGTTTATAATTTGTGACAGACAACTTGCGAGAATTCATTAGTGTTCGCAGCCCCCTGGTGATGAATTTAGGAAACGCTGCCGTAAAATCACTATTGTTACTATTATTGCAATATTTTCAAAAATACCAAAAACTAAATGTAACAAATAAATAGAAATTTAATTTAATTTCTTCGATAAATTTACTGTCTCGTATATTTCTATCTCTTTAAATTGAATACTATATTCACCGTTGTATTTATTCCATTAGAATAATGAGACGAGGAATACATCTATAAATAAATTTCTAATACAATTTCAATATGCAGATGCTCCGTTTAGCCTAATAAAATAAAAATTTGTATTTACTATATCTCTTTACGATATAATACTCTGCTTTCAATGGGTGCGTTCAGCCGACACAACCGGTAAGTGATTTCACTAGATTTTACTCGCGTTGACCAATGAACCAGCAAATTCAGAGTAAAATCTAGTGAGATCACTCACCGGTACTCACCGGTTGTGTCGGCTGAACGCACCCATTGGTCCATTTACACCACAGGTATACAGTGTATACCGTGTATACAGACTTAAGGCTAGTAATATATCAACAAATACCGTTGAACGTTTTCATTACGCATGAAGTTTACTTTTACATTAGACAACATTGATTCCCATTAATATTGTGCCTATCGTACTTTAAAGACAATGTCTTATCAATTATATCGAAACACGACATTGGGTAATTCATTACAAGAAAGTCTGGATGAACTGATTCAGGTACGTTAAACATGTCCGATATTGAGGTTAAAATTTCCAGTGGGTTCTGAACGTATTTAACACCGAATTAATCTAAAAATTCCGTGTTTAATTCCAATATAACATAGACATTAACTGTAACAATGTTACGACATGTGATACCATGTATACTTCTAACAATACATGTGTGCCCATCAGTAAGATTTTTGACACACTTCATTTGTGTTGAGTGCTAACTGAACGTACAAAGTACAAAAAGCTTTGATAACAGTAAAAATTCAGGCAATCTTTTAACCATAAATTACGTGCATAATCTATAACTTTTATTCTCAATTATGTAATATTATACTGTTGTAGTATGGACAAATTACACCACAATTAGCAATCAAAGTATTATTGCAATTCGATAAGGCAATAAATCAAGCGCTCGCCACCAGAGTTAAGTCGAGACTTACATTTAAGGTACATTGGTTCAACATCATGCACTCAATAATAGTTGTAGCAGTTAAGTTTCGGATGTCTTGTAACTGTCATCCGTATATTATAATTTCTAGGCTGGTAAATTAAATACTTATAGATTTTGTGACAATGTATGGACATTTATGCTTAATGATGTTGAATTTCGAGAAGTTCAAGAAGTGGCAATGGTAGATAAAGTGAAAATTGTCGCCTGTGATGGAAAGAGTAAGTATATCGTTGCCTTGTACCTTGGCCTTAACACGTAGTACAACTAGCAACAGCTAATTAAAATGATATTTTAATCGTTGTGTTATTATAGCATTGGACAAATTAGTTGAAGTAACGATGCGTTAATAATTTTTGTATTACAGCTCTAGATGCAGATGCAGCGACAAAACGATAACATCACTTTTCTTTTATACAACCCAATATACTTCTATTATATCAGATAAGGAAATACTAGCCACAAAAATATTTTACAATAGCCACTAATTTAATTGAAATATATTATACACGTAATCTAGGTACACAATATTCGTTCACTTTCCCGTAATAGTTCAATCTTATCATGCAATAAGTATAATCATGACACTATGTTGAAAATAGAACATAAAGGTTACTTGCTTTTCTTACCACATTAGAACATAGCATTAGTTTTATTTTTATACTGAATTTGAAAATAATAGATTACACACAGTATATTATGTTTTCTGCAACTTACCTCCAGGAAATACAAAAATACGTTATGTCATACAATCTTCCTATGTGGTCCAATTTGTTGTTCCAAAGATGTAAATAATTCTACAAACGAGACTGCAAGGTTTATTATGTATCTAAATAAGTGATACAAAGTGGCATTAAGATTATATACGTGCATAATTCATTACAATGTACTTTGTACCATGAATATAAATTTTGAATATTAACAACACTTTCTTACTACTTATAATAATTTATTCATAAGTAAATACAATAAGTTTATGATAAGAAGTAATGTACCAATGCTTGTTATTGTTAATATAATGGTTTGTCTGATATTTTTATTGTGCGGTGTGAAATTTAATAAATAAATTACAAGGATATTTATAATATATTGCCCGTCCAAGAAGAAGCAAGGCACTATATTAATAACTGCTAATCCTGCAGAAAATATCGTAATGTATTTGCAAAGTAGCGCCAGAGCTTCTGGCAATTTAGGATTCAGGAATGAATATTTAGGTATCCAATCTGACACATCAACTGTTCTATAAATGTCTGCAGGATGTCCAAAAAATAGAACATCCTTTCCTTCTCTTCTTTTTATTTGAACAATCTGCAACAGAAATAATTCGTGAAATTATTTTGCCACCTGACGGAGGTGACTAAAGATGCTTCGACGAAGGCACACCTCCGTCTTTATTATAATATTTATGTACCTTAGTAATATTGTCAAGGGAAGGCTTTAAACAATGAGTGTCATGAAACACACATTCATGACTGGCATGGCAAAAGTTTTGCGATTGATTAATCATGATTCTGGCTGGAAGGCAAGAGTGTGGAGGTAAATGAAGAGGAGCAGCTTGTGGTCCCTCAATGTATTCGAAACACAAACTTCCACTAGCCTCGCCGTCCAATGTACAGCAATTTATAACGCCATTAGTTTTCTGCCTGGATGGGACTGACTCGTCGTATTCCTATGTTAATACGTATACAGTGAAATATTTAAGTATCCAAGATTAAAAGCCATATACACTGTTGAGAAATGATTATGGTACCTGAATAAACGACTGTTTAACGCAGTATCCAAGAGCAGGCTGATTTACTGTATTTAATATACAATCATACCAGTCTTCGCTATGCTTTACAGAGCAGTCATTTATCTTGTATATTATATCCTGTTCAAGAAGTCCTGTCTGGCCTAATACAGGTGAATTCTGTAAACATACATTTTTATTACAGAAAGTATGTACCATTTCATAAGTTTGGTTGATTTTACGATTAATGCATAATTAAAAAGTAAACTCGGAGGCACATACATTTCACTTACAGGCAAAATAGTTTTTACATAAACTCCATTACTAAGAGCATAAAACGGTGCCCACAACCATGTAGAAAACATAAGAACAGTTGCAGCTAATACAGCCAGTACTACGTTATGCCAAATTCCAGCACAAGTAACTCGTAGCTGATTTTTTAATGGTAACGAAGTGAGTTGTTCGCTGCTTATGTGCACATAAGCGATGGGTATCGTGAATGCAATAAGTATTCCTAAACCGAACAACTGAACGTCCTCCCTTGCCGCAGCCAGTGCATGACCCAACTCATGCGTGATACTGCAAACCGCTAACGTAACGATATAATACCCAATTTCATTAAAGGGTACATCTATTCCAGGTAACTGTAAAAAAACAGAACCCTGGTGTATAGCAATGTTGAATAATTTATCATTCTTAAGGCTGCTTTACTACATATGTAAATAATACTAAAGTTGCTTAACATGTACTATTAACGAAAGAATTTGTATAAACGCTATAAAAATAATAAGCAGTTAAAAGTTATATTGAAAGAAATTTACCATGGGTTCTAACAATGGTTCAGAATTACTATTCTCTAGGGACGGTCCATTAGTCCATATATTGAATGTCATCCTTAAAATTGCAATTGTCGCGAGAGGCAACAGAATAACGCTAACTATAACACCAGCATTGAACCATGCCGTCCAAAATTTGGACCGATCCATACCCCATTTTATGATCTTACGATTAAATGCTGTGGTGAACCATTTTATTCTCAGCGCTTGAACTTCTAAACCAGTGTTTTTCAAAAAGTAAAGGTACGGATAGTGTGAGCATGTCTGAAAGATAAGAAATAATGCTTTCTGAATCATTGGTTTTGAATAAAATATTTTATAAACATACATGTTACAATTAAGTTGCGTTATGTACTGAAGTATCCTAATATCTTATAATATATTTGTACTACAATTGCATTTGTTTTCCAAAATGTGTACCTTAAAAATTACATCGAAAAAAAATAACGAACAATGAATGAGACCTATCGCGATTAACACACTCAAAGCCTCCATTCTATGTCAATTTTCTGTGTAACCACTTATCATATTACATTATACAATGTTCTATCAGTTTTCCCTTTGCTATTACATCTAGACATCACGAAACATCACGAAACTTGAACAAAATTGTCTGGTTTTACAGGTATGGTTGCATAAAAAATATACTATTAAAGCATGACTTTCTGTTGTAGTTATAATTCCCTAGATAACACTATAATAAATACTTCGACAAACACTTTATATTAAGTAACATTAAACAAACTTTTACGCGATACTATACGAAAGAAAAGGGAGAACGCTATTTCTACTAAATAACATTTTAACGTAAACTTTAGTTACATAAATATTACAATAGTTTCTGTATCTAATAAATATTTACTAGTGTTTTTATTATTTTTCTTAAAATTGTTCACACGTTTTAAATATTAATTTGGTGTTCGTGGAAAGATTTTAAATTTTGTGCGAGAATTAATTCGGTCCAGGAATGCAGTTGCGGCAGTTGGTCTGACTGTGGAATAGGCGGATAACTGCATCTGAATTCTGAATGCACACGCCTATTTCTATCATGTGCGATCATTTGTTACTTTCACTTTGTTTATAACCTTGTCAATTATTAAATTAATAGAAATGGTGCGTTATATTTAACACATAAGTTATACATATTTGTCGTGCGCACAATTCAAAATTAGTGGTACATTAGAAGCGACATGTCGTTAACTATCGAAAAACAAATCGAGTTATTAGTAGCTGGACATCCTTTAGAAATTAATGATAGTCACGAAGCTAGCCATACCGGACAGAATGATATAGGTAAAAATGTATTTTACATATTTATTTTAATACAAATCGTTCAGAAATATAATTTATCTGCTTGTATTTCGTAATCTAAAAGCTTAAATGCAAATCCTTATTGCACAGTATTATCGAAATTACAAATAAATTATAGAAATATGTTAGGAATCGTAGTGCATTTAATTTATTTCAGTCTTAGCTAATCATAGATTTATTATACCAACTATGGTTTCATTTCCTTCTTCTTTGGTTGTTGAATATTATTCTTAACAATTTATCCAAAGAAATATATGTACATCCCTCAGGAACTAAAGGAGTCCAAACGTCGAATAATTATGTACCGGTTTGTCAAAAGACTGTAACATACATTGTCGCTGCCGTTGTCTTAAATGATAAGGGGGAAGTATTAATGATACAGGAAGCAAAAGCTTCTTGTAATGGGAAGTGGTATTTACCAGCCGGTCGAGTCGAACCTAACGAAAATTTATGCGACGCCGTTAAAAGAGAAGTTCTAGAAGAAACAGGTCTTATATTAGAGCCAGAATCATTGATACTAGTAGAATGCGCAAGCGGTTCATGGTTTCGATTTGTATTTACTGGCAAAATAACTGGTGGCAAATTGAAAACATTAGACGACGCTAATGAAGAATCGTTGCAAGCATGTTGGGCTTACAATGTAAATGATCTAATGCTTAGATCGAATGATATTATTTCTTTGATAGAAAGAGGTAAATCTTATGTCATGAATAAAGATATTCCTCAACATCCATGCTCGATGCCAGTTAATAAATCATTGTCCAAATTATTGTTGAGACTTATAATCAGTTCGAAGAGAAGGGCAACGTAAGTTAAATACGTGCGAAGATTACTTTACTAAGATTTTTAGTTTATTTTTTTTAAATGTATTATTGCTTATGCTTGACTTTCCTTTAGTATTTGTGCTTTTTGTATAAGGTCACTGGTGGTAGTTTTCATAACAGAACGACGAGAATCTGACTATGAATATGGATGAAGGCTTAGGTTGGACTATACTAGGTACACACGCGCACATCCGCCTGTACATATAGTACATTTGTAACAAAAGATTTTAATTTCAAATATATTATCATTTCCTCTCATACCAATAATACTAACCGTTACAAATCTTCTCAACATGAATTGTGATTTATACTACTAAAATCAATTATTCTATATTGCAATAATAATTTGTACCTACGTTAACATAACTTTTAATTTACCTTATACCCCATTCATTTACGAGTATTCTATTAAAAATGTGTTTACATAACACATGCGTGATTTTCTGAATGGTACTTTAGAAATTTCGTAATAAAAAGTGCAGTTTATATTCGTGATGAAAATTTCATATAAACATTCTCACGTAATTGACATATAATTTATATCTCACGGTTTATTTTATCAACAGGAATAAATTACATGTTCTTATATCGGACACAACACCATTTTATTTACCGATTTGCGAAATTAATCCGAATCGCAGTCTGCTCTCTACTTTACATAACTTTATGGAGGTAAGTTGGTATTTTGTGTGTAAATTGTGATAATACCAGGTGACTGTAATACGTGGAACAGAAAGTTTCCACCACTGTTGCCCTTGGCAAACGATAATGTATTTTTATTTTTTCCAAAATATCTTATTTAGGAATTATTTGGAAGTGGAGTTGCACAGCATAAGCCGCATGGCATACTTTCGGTAGAGTTCAGTGGGGGACAGGAAGGAGACGGGCTTTGTTTAACAGTATTAATATCGTTCAAGCTGCCTGTGGAAGATGTACCTGCCAGTGGAAAATACATTTGGCACGAACTACCCGACAATATAGCTGCAAGTATCACTTATCGTCTACCACGCAACATGACAGTGCCTTTAAGCGTAATACGATAATCTGGAGTAAGTCTATACTCGCACACCAGCTGCATTTCAAATTACATATAGAGCAGTTTCTATTAACTCATGGCCTTTACATATAATACTAAAAATTTTTTTACTAAATGATCAACATATATATCTACATATATATATATATATATATATATATAATAATTTATATAAATAAATAACAGTCGTATATATAAATTATTGTATATATTACTATAAATCCATATTAAAACTGATTTATATGAATTAAATATATCTATCCAGTATATTTAATAGTGACTAATTAAACTGAACAAATATTTATGATTATGAATTTATGAATCTACATTTATCCTAGTCTAAACCAATGATTTATTAACGAACGTGAGTATATGTTATGCATGTTTTATAAAAGTTTATAATGTAAATGCATTAATATTAGATCTAAAGAAACTATAAATTATTATACTGTTAGAAGAGAAGCCACAAATACTTCGGATTGTTACCAAAAATATTTATATCACTTTGTCTCAATTTAAAATTGCATATTCAACAATTTTCTGCATTAAATTCTCATAATAATAGTGTTTTTTTTAGTAAATATGAACTCTTACGTATCGCATAAACAAGAAATTTATTTTTATACATTGTAGAGTATTATAAAAAAAAAACAATTGTCATCGTTTACATTCCAAATATAAAATAAATATATGTAACGTAACTTGAAATGTATTAAGCACAAATATTTATATACACATATACACGGATACTTATCTACGGCGTGTTCATTAAATCTTGAAAATTGCACTGGAAAACATATATGTGTACAATATATGCATACCACATCGTAGGTACACATTGTTATAATATATTTAAATAATGTATAACGTTAAACAGCTTTTCGATATCACCGAAATATTCTCGTGAATGAATTTTGTGTAGTGAACGTAATATTTATTAAGTACATAGCTATGCAACTGAGACAAAGGATATTAGTTACTACTTAATAGATATATAAAGAAATTGTTATGTACTTTACGATGAATAAATATTTTATTAAATCAAAAGATCGATTTGTATTCGATTTAATACAATAAAATAACTTCTTACATAAAATATATTTGTTTATCATGTTAAATTATTTACAACAGAATAAAGAATAGTAAAGTTATGTTATTAATATGATCCTAGTAGACAATGATCAATGTAAGGAATTTAAATAAAAGATAACTCATTGCGGAAGCTTAAAAATAATTTTATCCAATAGTGTAATAATTTACACTAATGTACGTTTAATTATTTACTGTATTACGTGAAATTTCACATATATTCCAAATTAATTAACATATTTTTAATCAATCAAGTTTTTACTTTTTCCAGTATAAAACTTAAATGTAAGTTCAAAAATATGTGCACAGACTTATAATAACTTAAGCGATTGTTGTTCGTTAACAAATTTGAACTCTGCTATTTTTTACTGTCAATCATGCATACATAAAATAAATTTCATAAGCAAAATCATCAGTGGAATATTTATTCATACCCTCTGCATATATTCAAATTGATATTCATATTTATATCTCAATTGCACTGGATAATCCATCGTTACTTTCATTTTTTATAGGAACAATGCTGTTTGCATTAGGCATTAGCTTAATATCAGTAGTAGGACTCAATGTTAAATTATTAAATGAGTTTGATGGTGCGATATTGTTAAAATTCACCGCGGGGCATATTGCCTGCCTCGTGTTGTTTTCACATTGATTAACGCTACTGTTAGTATACACAGTATGCTTCTTCATGTGAGTCGTTAAATTTCCACTATGATAAAAGTCCTTTCCACAAATCTTACATTGAAATGGCTTTATTCCGGAATGTATCCTTTCATGTATCGATAAGTTCCCGCTATGTCTGAATTCCTTACCGCATATACTACATTTATAAGGTTTTACACCCGAGTGAGTCCTTAAATGCGTGGATAGATTTCCACTGTGGCTAAATGTTTTCCCACATATTTGGCAGCCGTAAGGCCGTTCACCAGAATGCGTTCTCATATGAATAGCTAAATTCCCACTATGCGTAAAACACTTCTCACATTGATTACATTTATAAGGCCGTTCTCCGTTATGTGTCCTCATGTGTATAAATAAATTACTTTTGTGCCCAAACTCTTTGAAGCATATTTCGCATTGACATTTAACTTTTCTCTCTACGTTCGATTCGGAAGAGCCTTTGGCTGGCCTTCCAGGACGGTTAGATTTTATTGAAGGTATCGACTCCGAAATCGCCAGCATTTGATTCGCAAGCTTCGATTGTTGAGTATCCTGAGGGGCTTGCGGCTGTTGAACTTTCGGAGCAATGTTTAAATGACATTGTTGATTTGTGTGATTCAGACTTGTACTTCCTTCCTGATTAATTTGAAATATCATGCCATTTTGCACGTAATTTGCTTTCATGTACGCTAAAGTTTCATTTTCCTAAAATATTTGTATGCGTAATTAGCTTCTTGACAAACATTATGTTCTGTAAGATTTATCGACGAGGTGTCGGAGCGCAATTAAACAAGTAATTTATATTTTTATATGAAACTGTGTATAGCTATAAAATATAATATATGCTAAGATTATAAAACGCACTTCTGTTTGAAATAAACTGTGTTGACCATCAATTTCAGTTTTCGGTTGTATTTCAGTTGACAACTGTGCATGACCCCAAAATTGTGGTAACTGATTGTATTTGTAATCATTTTCAGTAATGAACATTGATGTATTAATCCTGCCATCAGAGTTAATATCTTCTACTCCTATACATTCATGTTTTATTTGTATAGGATTAAACATCTATATAAAAGAACATCGTTTAATCAACAATGTTTATATCGCATAATTTAAAAAAGGACTCAGTTCAAATCATTACTCTCGTAAAGTGAAATTAAATAAATAGAAAAGCGTTACTTTAAAGGGGAAAGATTTTTTAATCAAGACATAAACTGCTGATATTATAGTAAAAATTGTTCGAGAAATGAATACACACTATTTGTAAAAAGGCACCTACGTTTTTATTATAATATTCTATAGTTATCAATCGCTATGCTACTATTTGCGTCTTCATAATTTGATCAAACTTCCAGACAATCGTGACCATGATTGATATGCACTGTCACTTCACTGCAAGTAGTTACTCGTCATTGCGTGGATATAAGAACAAATGATTATTTGTAAACATTTTATGAAATATTATTAGATACGTTGAATAATATAAGGATTGTTTTGGTAATACATATTATTAAGGTATCCAATTTCTTTGTTCCGTAACCTATATAAATTCTTTATACAACTAATAATGCCATCTACAAACACTACGTTGATTCGAATTGAAAGAACTCATTGATGAGTTACAGACGAAATAGTATATGAGAAAAAAGATAAGAAAGCAAGGAATTGAAAAATTAAGATAAAATGTAATTTCTTCAATACTCGAAGGGTATTTCTCAATGTGTTGTAGATTTATCAACACTGTTTTAAAATTAATAATTCCGATAGAGTGTTCGGTTTTTATGCCCCGAAGTAGAATAAGCCCACTAAACGTATCTAGTCAGACATGCCGACATACTCGGGATGATTACACAGTTTCTATGCTTTTCTGTACTTTTATAGAAGAATAAGAGATAAATTTATATATTGAATTGTAACAATGCTATAAATGTTAACAAATAAGCGACAAAGTTGCGTTTACCTTCATATTTTCCACAACAAGCTTCATATATATGTAAATTTCTACTGCAGGAGAATGTTAATGAAAAACATGCAGGCTTAATATCTATTAAAATCTTAACTACATAGTTAAAAATCTATTTTCATTCAGTTTTATTATAACTTTTGTTTATATCCTCTTATACAGGTGCAATTTAGATCAGTTTTGTGTACAGGGTGCGCTGCGTTATCGTTCTACTGTACACGGAAAGATGTCTGCACCGTTGGGAACGGTGCTGCACGGAAAGATGTCTGCACCGTTGGGAACGGTGCTGCACAGAAAGATGTCTGCACCGTTGGGAACGGTGCTGCACGGAAAGATGTCTGCACCGTTGGGAACGGTGCTGAATGAGCACTGTCGGGAACAGTGCTGCGCCAACATAGGGTTTTGCGTTGATATGTTGTTTGCCTGTGTTGCGATGCTCGCTGGTCTGTTGCATCACCAGTCATCACATGAATGTAGATACGATCGAATGTACATAATCGATATGTGAATTACGAGCGAAGTTTAAACGCGGACGTTTACGTGTGATCAAGGAGAATATTGTTAAGGATACGCGATGCGGGTGGCATGCGTGGGAAAGATCTTAGGCAGAGTCTCAATTAGTAGACCCCGAAACGAATCGCGAGTTTCTTCTAAGTCACGTAATCTCTTGAGGAGGCCTTGTGCTTTGTTAGTCTTTAGGAGTGTCGATTGACTCCAGAAGTGTTGGCGACGCTAAGGAAGTCATAAATTTCTTTCAAGGGTTGTTTGCTCGATCCTTGTGGAAAAGCCTACTTTCTCTTCCCACGCGGGCACCCCGCTGTGTAACGGAAAAGCGCGCTTCCACAGAATTTCCACCACCACCCGGAATTAGGAGAAAAGATGGACGTCGATTCGCAGGGGCGAACGGACATCCGCGGGACAGCCTACCACTTGAATCCGGCGCATCCTCCGTCCTGATTGGCCAAAGGACGGCGAGGACGCGCAAGGATGGAAGAGGCACCACGTTCTAGGAGGCAAGGTTCAACGACGAAGGACTCTGGGAAAGCAGAACGATTTTGACTCCTGATTAGTAAAGTCACAAACTGTTCCCTGTTACAAACGATCTTTTTAATTCTATTTTATTTAAAACACCCGGGCATTTCGCGAGCAGAGTGCTCCAGCGCTCCAAGGGCACCAACCCGCGTTAGAAGCTGAAATTTCCTCGGAATCGCGCAACAGCACATGACTACCACTTCACAGCAATATCGAAGAATATCGAGTTTCAAAATTTTATAAAAAGGCAAGTCTATATATGCATTTAGTCTATGCAAGAAGTAAAAACATAAACATTATTAGAATAATGAATTTAAATACATAGTTTTCTGATTCTCTAACAAAACAATTATTAGTTACGTTGATTTCGATACCATTCTGCTTCCATTCGAATCCTCAATGGATTTTCTATATGCTTGGAAGTGATGTTAAATCCAAGTCTTTGCAGATACATGTATGTACCCAGAAAAGAACTTACAACCGTTGTAAATTGCAAGTTATTCGAATCGGATAAGAATCTGGTACACATCTATTGATATTTCTACCAAATTCACATTGCTTGTATATTTGAAGAAGCGATGTACTGAATTAACGATACATAAGGACATCGGCGAACCTTGATTTGGGAAAGACCAACTGAAATGTAAGTTTGACCACTATGCCCGGTGGAAGACGCAACGCTGCTAGTCGGAATGGTCAGACTAAATCGCAAACTGGTTTCTCTGGATCTACAAATGTCGCCGTTCGAAGCAACAGCGGAGAGAGAACAGTTGGGAACTGCGTGGATGATAAGAAGTCAGAAGAATTCTGTGGAATAAAGACACTGGTACCGAAACATGTGCCTGTACCAGTTGTACCTATGGATAGTCATTTAACGTTCGAAGCTTTATCCCTGATCGTGTCAATTATCGCAGCTTCTCTGCAAATGCTTAATTTATATAGAACTGTGTGGTGGTTACCTCATTCCTATAACAATTATAGTATGGTGCGTTACTTGAATTGTTATGTTTACATTATAAATGTGTATATTTAATATCGTGCATTCTTCAATCTACATAACTTTAATCGTTTCAGAATTTTTATTTAATAGATCCTTATCTGCTTGTATTTATTATAACTATGGTCACACGACAATTTATTTATTCCTTAATGCGTCGGATTATTGATATATCGTCACCAGTTCGTTGGTTGGTCGCTGCTCAAAAAATTATGAGGTATTATCATGGATTACATAAATATGTGTGCAGGTAATCCGTAGAATATTATTTTTCAGGATAACTCTCTTAATCATTGTGATGAGTGTACTGTGTTGGTGTCTCTACCATATGGCTGACAGACACAATTCTATGAAGATTTTCTACTTATGTTATCCGTATGTATTTTCTCCTCAAAATCTTTCATTCTTCTGTGTTGCCAGAATTTGATATAACAAGTAATATACATACAATGGCAGACTGGGTCTAAAAATATTGGTGCTAGGAGACAAAGAGGAGACACCCACAACTATAAGGCTATAATTTAATTTTTATAAAAAATAAATCAAATTTTTAAAAAATACATATATCACAAAATGTAGAATTAAAATTTTTGTGACGTAAATGTATATTTTTTATTAATTACAATGTTTAAGGGGGCCCACAACGCCCACTTGCCATCGGGCAAGCTAACACCCTGGCCAGTCCGCCACTGGTAATATACAAATAAACACAGAAGCATTGTTTATTCTATGCACTTTGTTTCAGATGTCTATCTGTATATTTTGTAATGTTTGGTCTGAGTGCAGCTCCCTTCTTCGATATTTCAACAGCA
Source organism: Andrena bucephala (assembly GCA_947577245.1). Lineage (NCBI taxonomy): Eukaryota > Metazoa > Arthropoda > Insecta > Hymenoptera > Andrenidae > Andrena > Andrena bucephala. Next base: position 9,676,464 of record OX387719.1, read on the forward strand.
CCTCTATATAGTAAAGATGAGAAGAAAACAAAATACCTGATGGGTAATTTCCATTCCCAGTAACATCTTAAGAGATCATACCTTTAATTTATAATGGTGGTTTCTTTTTGTATAGATAAACCTTTACATAATTGCTCGTTGAATGCGTCGGCAATCAGAGCCGAAGTCTCAACCTTGAGGTCTGACTTCAATCGCCGCCTGAAACGAGCTCTATTTGCATCTTCTAGTAGCGCTTACGTATGTGGCATTGCACCTATCATATTTGTACCGCAGCATTTACATTTCAATGTTTCATGGGTCGTACAACATGTCATTATGTTCTGGCTCGGAAGAATCAGTGCCCATTTCTCTCAAGCTTATCCAGTGAGGTTCGTATTTGTGTAACTAACTCATGGGGAGCCCTTTGTTAAATAAAGTGTGCATGCATTATTATTTAGCTGATTCGGAACGTGAATGTTGTATTAAATAATTCATTTCCAGAAATCTGATGAATACCCTAATTATTTAGGTACTGTGATGTCTTACATAGAGCAGCGTTACATCTAGGCCGATGGTTTAAGATTGAGAATCGTAATAATCATACTTACGCGCAAGCATGGAATGATTCAGTTCTGTGGCCGCACGGTTCGATAGTTAGGCACAATAAGGAAGTTTATCGTTCGGAGGGATTGTGTACCGTGGCGGAACCAGGAAATTCAAATCATTACAAATTTCATGTACGTTACGCAGATACTCGCTTATCTTATTACCGATTATTATCGTATTCTATACGATTACATTGCAAAAATGATCGTGCTTTAATTCACATATACTGTCTTTATTATTTTATACAGGCCTTATTCAGTAATCCCACAATGTTGCTCTGTTCATTGCTGGGTCTACAACTACTCCTTGTGGGTGGACAATTGTTTGTTTTACTACGCACAACTGATTGGTATCAAGTGCTATCGATAACGCTACTTCTTGTGATCAATTATTACACTTTATTTAAAATAACTAGAGATTACCTCATTTGCTGGAAAGTGTATCATGCTGAGCAAATTATACAAGAAAGATCTCAAATGTGCTCAAATTCTGCCATTCAATAAATAAGCTTAAAATAATGTGTAGTAGATTATTTTTACTCATCTACATTTCCAAATCGCCTCTAAGTCACACAATTGATAAGATCCCATTGAAAAAGTGCATAAATTATTCCCAAAAAATACATTTCTAAATAAAAAATATGAGTGTGTATTTAGTACAGACGTCACCTCTGTTTGAACCATGTCGGGATGCTGATATTTACTATTTTATAAGCAAAAACATTGTAAATATCGAAGAGAAAAATAGTACAAGATTTATTCTTTTACATTTAAATGCAAAAATACATCAATTGTTATTAAAAAATGCATAATTCATTGAAAAACATATGTAGTAAAGACGATACATTTTTACTGTGGCGCGAAATTGATAACTAACTAAATATAAACAAAATAATTACAAATATCACATGGGGAAGTACTCCAGCCAGGGTCTACATTTTGTGATGCAATTCTAAAAGTACATAAATTGTAGAACATTGATAATTTATTAATTTTCCGAGACAGTTCAGTTCCCTGAAAACGAGTCTACGTCCAAGAAATAAGAAAACAATAAATTTATTTATTTATTTAAATACAAGGTGAAGGCCTGGATATATACTAGAAGTGTCACACATCATTATGCAACCAAATTCGATAACAAAATAGTTTATTTGCTGCTTAAAAAAGGATTTTGAAAATTGTTCAATTCATCGACACTCTAGCGCCGCGTGCCGATGAAAGGTACGAACTAAAATGAGCGTCAAAACGCTCGTGTGTCAGTCTATGGCGCATTTGGCATAGACTGGCGTCGACGTGTTTTGACGCCCATTTTCTCAAATCTTTAAATTGCATTTTCGATCAGTTTATAAAGAATTCCGTACTGATTGTTTTTGCATAATGGTCGGCTGTGACTCCGCGAAGATGTATAGGTCTTTGGATAACTAACTAATAAATAAATAATCGCGTCACTGCAATTCTGGCAGCGTGACGTTTGGAGTGAGCTGAAGTCTCTCTGCCAAATCCGAAATTGAAACGTTTCTAAAATTAATTCTTATACTGCGAGTTCTGGATATCAAAATGTAAACGCTTTTCGTTTTCCATTGTGATCGTTGAGTCGATTCACTTTATAATTAATTAGTTACGAGTAATTAATCGACACCATGCATGCTGAAACGTGGGCGTCAAAAACACGTCGACGACGCCAGTCTATGCCAACTGGAGTGCATCCTTAAGACTGGCGCGCGGACGTGTTTAGCGCTCATCTTAGTTCATGCCTTTCACCGCTACACGGCGCTAGTATTTGCGTGTCTATTTCAACAAATTTTCAAAAGCTTTTTTTAGCAGCAAATGAAAAATTTTGTTATCGAATTTTGTCGAATAATTATCCGTGAAGCCTTTAGTATAGACCGTCACCTTTTAAATAAATGAATAAACAAATAAATAAAGGCACGTAGCCTCGTCCAGGCACCTGAACTGTCTCGGAAAATTAATAAATTTGGTAAATATTTCCTTTAGGGTTTCATCACCGATTTGAATGAAATTTAGATATGTTGTAAAACTCCACAATTTTGAACAACTTTTTCCTATACATGGTAATTATTTAAAAATTGCTTTCCCTCACCAATTTTGATGACCTTGAAATATGTTGTCAAGGTCGTCATTCTGAACAACTTTTCCCCATACATGTTACCGCCGCTCGACCTTCGTTTCCGAGATATTTGCGAAATACTTCTGTTGACTTATTCCGACACAACGCATTCCACTTTCCAACTTGCCCCGGGTATTAGTATTGGTGGGGGCTAGCATGGTAGCGAACCGATGTGAGTCGGGGTGTTGACGGGAGCCCCCACACACTCAACAGGTGCTCTCGAAAGCACCCTCTTCCTAGCAAAACAATGATGTTTTAGAACCATAGTCCTAATATCTGGCGGTGCTGGCACCGCTGAACGGAGTCAGGGTGTTGACGGGCATCCGCAAGTATCTGGATCAAATCTCCGAACTCACATCGGTTCGTTACCATGCTTTACGCGCCTCCGCTCTAATCTAGCCTCAACCAATACTAATACCCTCGACAAGTTGGAAAGTGGCATGCGTTGTGTCGGAATAAATAAACAGAAGTTTTTCGCAAATATCTCGGAAACGAAGGTCGAACGGCGGTAATATGTATAGGAAAAATTGTTGAAAATGTTAAGTTTTACAACATACTAGTTTTACTACTTGGCTTCGTCCGAAATTTAGATTCGGATTTTATAAAAAAAAAATTTTATTTATTTTTTTTCAAATAGTCATATTCGTCTGGATTAGCTAGGCATAATAAACTGTGACACATTTTGTGACTCAAAAGTTTACCGTTCGAAAGTTTTTAGGCGACAGACAAACACACAAACACTTTCTGCTTTATATATTTCGATTTAAATTTCATCAAAATCGGTGAAGAAGGCCAACTTCTAAATAATTACCATAAATTTATCAATGTTCTACTATTATTCTATATACTCGTGGAGGCGCATCACAAAATTTAGAGCCTGGACTAATTTTCGATGTGATATTTGCAATTATTTTGTTTATATTTAATTAGTTATCAATTTCCCACTACAGTTGGAACAAATGTGACGTCGTCTTTGGTACACAATCTGGTTTGTCCATGAATTATGCATTTTTTTTATAGAAAATGAAATCCATTCCACAGGATGCAAACATTTTATAAATAAAATAGTCTTTACACCATTTCACATTTTGCACGAGGACTTTTTTCGCGGGTGTTGCTGATTATCACTAAAAAGGTTTATAAACGAATAGCTTCATCAATACCCTTTTTGCAGATTATATTATAAATAAACTAAACAAGATCACAGATGTATACCTGTGTATAGTTATCATTGCACACATTCTCTCACAGCAGACCTGATTTTCTCTAAAAATGCTGGTTGTGGAACAACTAGATTATTGAAATTTCTCTAAAAGTTATTCCCGCGAATATCATTCCCTAGATAATAGTTTACTATATTCTACTCTAGGCAGCACTGTTTTAAGTCCCCTTACAAATGTAAAGTGTCATTAACAGCTATTTTCCAATTGCGTCAACAATATCGTCTTTCTTTTCGTATACATACATCATAATAACGACGTGCCCAAACGTCACACGTTTTACAGTATTGTAAAAACACAAGACTTATGTAAGAAAGTGGAAAACGGAGGACGACAATTAAGCAGAATGGTCAATAATCATTTGACCATTCATGGTAAATATTGGAGACTTGGTCTTGAATGCTACAAATTTATAGTTATGTGCACAGAGTGTTCGCGCATAATTGAATTTTTATGTGTTGCGTACACCACGAAGGAGTTCAATGCGACGATATTATTTGTAATTACGTAGAGTAAATATATGTCCGATATTCTGAATTGGCCTCGTGGTACAGTCGAAGAGGATCAGGAATGTTATAAAGTGGTACCTAGCCCGACATATCCCAGATGAAGTATGAGTTTATCGTGATGATGATTGTCATTGCCCTCTCGCTGAAATAGTGTCGAAAGAGTTCGTTTGAACGTGCAGTGGCGATAGTAGTGATACGTGAGCCGTGAATGCGTAATATTTTAATCAATATTACCGAAGCATATTTGACAGGTTGCATAAAATGCCTCGCTTAAAGTACGTAGTTTGCGTCACAAGTGGCGATATTTATAATCACAAAGGCCGCCACGCGCCTAGTAATACAAAATTATAACATACGTGCTTAACAGCCTTCACACGCGTTATAATGGGCGTACATAATGGGCGATTGCCCTATTAATGCCAACAATAAATTTCATGAAAAGGACAACAGAAATTGCATTTGATAAGTATGTCCACCTGTGCATCGAGGAAACTGTTCAAATAATCGGCATGTCCTCACCGCTATATAAGGAGAAGAACCAAATCCCAACGTGGAGTAGTCGTATTATTTCACAATCAAGATGCGGGTTTTGAGCAGCATACTTCTATGTGCCACGTACATTATCACAGGTATGAATTCTTTTCTAAGCTTTCTTCACTTGTATTAGAATAAAAGAATATTGTTAATAAAGCGAACTCAACTGGCTAAGTAGACTGCAGCCTAGGGCGGAAAATTTTCGGCGAAAAAAATTGGAAAAGGTTTAAACGTAAAGGCTTAAGACTTTTTTCATGCAGCAGATTATCAAACTCATGTGTGAGTTGTCATATTGGATTAATTTTAAAATTATCTCAACTCTTTTAAATTAAAATATTTTATGATCTTTCGCGGAAAGGGTGGCAGCACCAAATTTCCAAATTCGCCCCTGTCGGTTATCTTCTTAAATCGTACATATGATATGGGGTTGTCTTTAAATTAGGTAAGACTTTTTTGGGCGGTAGGGGGTTGCGAATTTCTTACGTTTTCTTACAAAGGGAGGAGAGGGAGTCAGGTAGCATCTTACATAATATTTTTGTAACGTACTTTTTAATATGAGTAGCCTAAAACACGATGCTCCATCGCATACACGAAACCGATACACAGTACGATATTACACATGCAATTTAGCGCACATCAGAATAGTACACAGAAGATAGTGCACATACAATTTAGAACACATGCAGCTTAACACACATTTTATTTAGTGTACAACAGGATAGCACGGTAAACTTGCCGATGAACTGGGCCCTCGCCGATTTCGATGACCTTCACATATGTTGTCAAGGTCGTCATTCTGAACAACATTTCCCATGAAATTTTTTGGCGATCAGCCTTATATGAATCTTTAAAAGAATTTTAGTACGGAAGGGAGTTGGAATATAAAATCTTATAAATTCTTATATTGGGGAGGGAGTGGTTAAGAAATCACCAAAATTACACTTACGTAACTTAAAGACGGCCCCTACAGAATGTCTACATACCTGCGGTACAACGGAGATGTCTCTTCATGTATTAAATTTCAGTAGCAGCTGAGTGCGGTCGCCGGTCAGAACCACCGAACGGTCGCCGCTCAGACATATTAGCTGGATATGTACCTGGTGTCAGCGGTATACCGCCCATTGACCCGGACGATTGTTCGACTACTGTGTTGAAAAAAAATCCCGAACTATCCAACACCCTCGAGTGCGCCCGTACATGTCGGGTTGGCGAACCGCCCAAGACATGTTATCATGAATTCGTGATTGAACGGTACCCAATCAACGGTCGGTAAGTATATCCAAGGAATTTCGAGTCTGTGAACTATGCGATTTGGAGAAACGGAAGCTCGAGTAATTCTGTACGATATCTGTGGATCGTAACAGATGCCTAACAAGGGAAGATCCCGAAGCCGAAAATTCAAAAAATTCTGAAACATTGTGAATATGTAGGAGATTTCCTTCTGATTACAACGCATTTCTTGTTTGCTGCCCAAATTTACTCTAAGGGGGTGTAATTCACCCCTGAAAATCCGGTTATTTTCCGATTTTGTGTTATAAGTCGCGAAGTGTATAATAATCTCATTACCAAGTGATAGATCTAATTAAAAGAATCTCTTACAGTTCGCAAGTTATAACACAAAATCGGAAAATAGCCAAATATTCAGGGATTAATTTCACCCCCTTTGAGTGAATTTGGGCAGCAAACAAAAATTGCGTTGTAATCAGGAGGAAATCCCCAACACATTCACAAAGTTTCAGAATTTTTTGAATTTTCGGTTTCAGGTTCTTCCCTTGTAAGTAAGAGACTAAATTTGGTAGACTTCAATGCCTCCACCTTGCAACGGAAGAGCACGTTCCAGTGCCTCTCTAAAGCTTAAATATTCTATATACTTAGTAACAACTTAGGTATAACCACAACAACAAACCTACACTGGATTTTATTTTTTCCTTAAAGCGCGTGCGATTTATGCGCGTCCAATTTCACCAATCAAGTCTGTCCGAATTGCCAGTGCGTAATTGCCAACGGAGTGGATCGTATGGCTTTAACTGTGAACAGAATGATACCAGGCCCAACTATACAAATTTGCCTGGGTGACAAGCTTGTGATCGATGTCGTGAATAAAGTGAAAGAAATTGATTTAACCATTCACTGGCACGGGATTTTCCAACAGAACGATCAATATTTCGATGGGGTGCCCTATTTAACCCAGTGTCCGATCCACGCGGAGAATAAGTTTAGGTAATCAACGAGCCTTATCGTGGAATACGCGCAATGAATTGTAGCGTTAAGTTGTAAGGAGTCTGTCGAATTGTTTAGACTTAACGAGACATTTTTCATAGGTATCAGTTCCGCCCGCAAAATAGTGGCACTCACTTCTGGCACGCTCACACGGGCGTACAAAAGTTGGACGGTGTTACCGGAACTCTGGTCGTTCGGGAACCAGCGGAGAAGGAGCCGAATGCAAACCTATACGATTTCGATCTAGTAAATCATGTGATCCATATCAGCGATTGGATGAACGAATCAGGTGACGAACGATTCCCAGGTCGCAGGACTGGTGTCACAGGACAGTTCCCTGATGGAGTTCTGATCAATGGGAAAGGACAGCTTTCGGTAAATAGGATTTTTCAATCACCTTTTTAATAAGGGAAATAATGAAATGAGGTCTATAGATAAGAAGAAAGAGTGATAGACCCTATCGTTTGGAATTTGACCCTTCGTGGTCAGATGGGGTGTATCGCACCCCAAGATATGTATTTGATAATATTTCTGTAAATTTATAGTGAATTTTTTGTGAATTTTAACAAAAAAAAATCGCTTTTATCCACAACTATTTTTTCAACATATCAAAATTTACATTTCTAGAGAAAGACTATTAGAGCATGATTGTATGAGTTTTGAAAATGTACAAGTATCACTCAAAAGTTAAAAGATTCAAAGATACGAAAATGGTAACTCAGATATGACGCTGAGGTACAGTGAACCCCATGTGTCCAATTTGTGATTGTAAGAAGGTGTGGTCACGGAGGGTTAAGATAGAAGTCTTTCTCTTATGCATAATGGGAAGGTAGAATTTTAAAAGGGGCCGAAGAATTCATTTTTACCAACTGAGATGATTGTAATTAATACTATAATTTCGTTTCTGTGATAGAACACTCAGGGAGTTTTGTCGCCCGGTGCTATATCTGTTATCACAGTGGACGCTAAATCACGATATCGTTTCCGTTTAATTAATTCGTTCTGTACTGTATGCGGTGCACAATTAACCATCGAAGGGCACGATCTCACTGTCATCGCCGCTGATGGTGTGGCTGTAGAACCTATGGTAGTGAACTCCATTATTACATTGCCAGGTACGACTTCGTTGACCATTTTAAAACCTATGTGGAATTACGTTTACCATAATCTACAAACGGTACACAAATAAAGCATCCCTTTCAGACACGTAGAGTAACTTTCCCGTTAATAAATGTGTAATTTCTGCAGCGGAAAGGTTCGACTTTGTGATAAACACTGATCAGGCCCCTGGCGCGTACTGGATACAACTTCGGGCGTTGGGCGATTGCGCGAACGATCAAATTCAATCGTTAGCTATATTGCAATACACTAATGGACGTTCGACGCCGGCAACACCACCGCCTAGCTACATTGGTGGACTTAATCCAGGAGCTGTGAGTAGTTAATAACATTCTATGTACCCAATCATATAAAACCTGCACAGCAATGGTACAGTTGTTACGCCGAGACCACCAAGTTGCCGTGCCACCCGTAACGCGAGGAATCCTCCCTTGTCCACAGAAATTGAACTCGATCTCTACCGATTGCAACAATCCGGCTCCAAATGAAATTTGCATCACTCAACTGAAGAGTGCCGTGCCACTCCCTTCAGTTCTCCTGAAACCAAAACCGGACTTCCAATTCTATTTGCCGATAGGTCTCCACGCATATTCAGCGAACGAAGCTTTCAGACCGGGAACGTACAAGGAGTTCCTAAGTAAGACGCTCTGGATAAATATTTCAACGTATCTGCGTCTTGGCAGTCGATTCTGTTATATAATATTCCTAAATCTCTTCAACAGCCCCGGCGCCAGGCGTGCAAGTAGCTACAATGATTGACGGAATATCGTACGCAACCCCACCTTCCCCGCCGACCTCTCAGCTGGAAGATCTGCCCCCTACCCAGTTCTGCGATTCTCAAAATTTACCGCCAAACTGCACAGACAAGTGCGTGTGCACCCACGTGATAAAGGTCCCATTGGGCGCTGTCGTGGAATTCATACTCATCGATCAATGTACGTATGCTGTAATTGCGCTAATTAAGGGCAGAGCGAAGTGAACGGTCCTGAGCCGGGTTCACGTAATCGTGAAATTTTACGGGTAAATTATCCCACGCAACATAACGATCATTAGGTGCGCGTGTATATATAATCTGTTCCATGGTTACAGTCGGTGTGCCGGACATATACCATCCCTTCCATTTGCACGGATACGCGTTCAGTGTTATCAGCATGGGTACACCTTTGGGCCCGGTCTCGAGTAACAGTAGCATACTGACCGTCGATTTCTTGAAGCAACTTCAGATGAACAACCAGATACGCAAGAATCTGAAGAATCCACCTGCCAAGGACGTGATAGCCGTACCAAACAACGGATTCGCGATATTCAGATTCCATGCGACAAATCCAGGTACGCGATACGTTAGTTTGCTATTTCGTTTGGGTGCCCTTGCAACCCAATATTTCCCGATTGAAAAACTTCGAGACATCGAGCTGTCGTGGTAACGGCAGTGCCGCTTGACAAGAGTAAATGAAATTCAACGCGTTTCTCACTTTAAAGGATACTGGATGCTGCATTGCCACTTCGTTTATCATCAACTGGTCGGTATGGCTCTTGTTGTGCAAGTTGGAGAGCAAAGTGATCTGCCGCCTGTTCCGAAGGACTTCCCGAAATGTGGCAACTATCTGCCACCAATTAAAATGGTATAAAAACAAGTGTAATTGGTATAATCATCGCAAAAGGAAGATACAAATTAGGGGGGGGGGGGGGGGAGGGGGAATAAATTCTTTCTGCATTCTGGTTACTTTCGGTAACTATTCCCATGTTATCGGTGGTTTATTATCATTCGATGCCTGATTGTATAAATTGTAATTAAAGGATCTAAAAGGTATAAAAAAGTCTATTTATTGTACTAAGTAATATATGTTTCGTTGACGATACAACTTCGATTGGTACGAGGTGCACACGTTATAATGTCTCTTCTTTGATTGCGCATTCGAGTTTCACTAAATTGCTATATCTTTACGAGGCCAAGTGTAAATACGACACGATCGTTGATATTGCCAGCAATAGTGCAGTCCAGCTCCCTCGATGCACGTTTCCTGCACCATGTGTATCCCCATATATTTCTTTGTTTATCCAGCTTTTGTAACTGTACACTCTGGTATACACGTCGGGATAGCCTAGCGCACATGCACGGCCGAACGAAACGATTCCGACTTGCACGTTGTTCACAACCAGAGGACCACCAGAGTCACCCTAAAATAATTAACATTAATACCGATAAGAAATCAATGATAAAACCCAGCAAGCTTTTCGCGAACCCAACAATCGCAGCGACGTCACTTTCAACTTCAACGAAGATGAAATTAGATATATTCGCGGTCAAACAAAACAAATTGATGGGTCATAATGTTTGTTCTCATCTGTTCTATGATAGAACAGGTGAATGATGCATTATGTATAATTCATATTATACATCTGACAATGAATGAGTCATCTGTGTAAAGCGTTTTCTTAATAATCGTTTCTTCAATTCGGTATTCAATTTGTTTGACCAACTGCAGTTACGATTCATAAGAATTGTGTGGATTGTATTTTTGATAGTGGTTGAATGACAAAGGATAGAAGAATTATACGTGGACCGACCATGAATACGGTGACTTTACTTTTCACGAGAATGTCTGCTCCTTTTTAGTTTAATTGTATTCTTAAAAACATTATGAGCATCCATTGTACTCCTGTTATTAATTTACAAATTACGTACATTGCAAACGCCCCTGTTTCGTCCTAAAAATGTGCAAATGTGACGTGGCGTTATAGTCGAGCCATACACGTTCAAGCATCTAGCTAGCGATATTATAGTTACATTGAGCTCTTGCATTATATTAGGGACGATTCCGTTTGTCTGAAACAGGAAATATTGTTACATCAGTAATTGCATTCCACTGACATTATTGCAGACCTTGGAAGTCTCGTGTAACTCGACGAAAATGAGGTGATCTTTGTGAATTTTTTTCATAGAAATGGTTCGGTGGATCTTTTTCAAACTTTCAGGATATTGAATTGAACATCTGAGGAAATCGAGAAAATTTTGTTTTCTGTAAAATAATTCGTTTATTGGAAACTGTGGAAGTGTTTCTCCCACGTGGGGCTCTAATTGTTCGCTGATAGATTGCACCGAATTACGTTAAAATTTTACTTCAACTAAGTTTACTTCATTCGCTTATATACTTCCAAATGTCTTGTCGTGCATATTGCGAATAGTTTGTCACTTACGGTTAGTCTTCCCCATCCAGTTACGACAGCACTTGTGTTCGCAGGAACGTCATATGCAGATGCAAGATTAATCGGTTGAACTTTCATACTGAATGTAATATCTCTATCCACTTTCATTAGACCGATGTCATTATCGAATAGTTTGTCCCGGTAGGACGGGTGGCGAATCATGGCTACGACCCAATATGTGTCTCCATACCCCATTATACGATTGGTCCCAACGGTAATCTTGTAACTGTGGGCCATTGTGCTGCAAACTTGCGTGCTTAGATTAGCGAATTTTTTATCAGCGCACTTATAACTAATGATGTTATCAATGCCACCGTTTCATTTGAAAACATTTCCTTAATTTAATAATGTAGGTACTTTACATTGTTTGCAAATAGCATAACCAACAAATGCGATAGGTATCATATGAAGTTCGTTGACCCTTACAAGAGAAATTCGGCAACTCGACAGTTCGAAAAAATCTGAAACTTTGCAGAAATGTAGCTCAACTGATGCTAATAACGTAACTATTTTTTGATTCGACAGTAAAACGGTCCTAAGGGTGAAAACACCCCTCAAATAAATTGTGGGTGTTAATATTATCGCGAATATTTGCGAAACTGTAAAAATATACAAAAAAAAAGTTAAATTCGAAATTTTAAGGCTTTCGATATCCTACAACATGGTGATAAAGAATTGTCGAAAAACAGGGTGGTAGGGAAAATTTTTGAAAAAAATGGTTTTCGCAAATTCTTGTTCGCCGCTTTATAGTACATAAAAAACCATAGAACTTGGAATTTAACTTCTTTTTTATATATTTTACAGTTTCGAAGGTATTCACGATAATCTGAAAACTCACAATTTTTTCGAAGGGGTGTTTTCACCGTTGGGACCATTTTATTGTCGAATAAAGAAATAGTTACATTATTAGCATCACTTGAACTACATTTCTGCAAAATTTCAGATTTCTTCGAACTTTCGAGTTACCAAACTTCCCTTGTTAATTAACGTTTATAACTTCATTCTATCACCCTAAAGATTCCATATGGCATCGCATCGCACATTTCTTTCACTTGCCAGAAAAAGTGAGGAGCAGGAAGGGTTCATTTTCGGCAATTAAGTCTTAAAATTGGGGCACGTTGAAGATTCCGAAACTGGCACATGTTTTTAAAGTCAGAATAATTCATTTATTTTAGATATTATATACTTGTAAGTCCCTCTAGTTGTTCTCTTTTACTAATTAACGTGGCTAACTGGTAACGTTAGATCTTTTTCAACACCCTGTATCGGACATCCAAGGTAACAAGCACTTTAACATTTCTTTTATCAGGCCCGCAAATAATCGATGATAAGAGCTCGTTTCAATCTATAGCAGGTTAAGCAGTACAGTTTACGAGCAAGTTGCTGATACTTGTATCTACAAGTCACAGCGGATGCTACATACTTCCTGATCTTTCACTCGCGCTTCGCTAATTCTGTATTTCACTGTTCAAATAGTGCGTGCAATTAAGGTCACATTGGTTTATTTGCTACTTAATCAACTCGTATCGAACAATGGCGGGCAAAGCATTCTTGCGAGCAAAATGTAAAAAATCATGGGGATCTTATCGTTTCAATTTCAAACCGGGCAATTGTAACTATTACAGTTTCAACTTCTTTAGAATTTCGTTTTAATAATACAAGTACATGGGTATTATGTACAACCAGAATTTATATATTTTGTAATGATATAGAGGGCGTGTGATTCTTCAACAAGTGAATGATAGGTTACAAGCATTTGCACCGGTGCCTCTTAATCTCTAAAGGTCAGTTTATTGAATATTTAGCTTAGCAATTTAAACAGACAAATTAATGCAACATTTAATCAGATCGAGAATTCTTTGATTAACCTTTAGCAAGATCGCGAACTGGCTTCAAACGTCGAAACTTACTTAAGTTCAGAAGTTACGAAAAAACAAGCAAATATGTGTGAATTAATGAACATTAAGTTTGATTTTGTATTTTTAATGGATACTTACGGCGTCAAAATACAATGAGCAGCACTCAATATATATCGAGGGTGGATAATGGATCCCCCACATATGTGGGAATCATACATTTTTATTGATACTTGGTAAGGGTATTTGCCGTCCAGTGTATTATTCCCACCAACGATACGAGTTTCCAGCGATCCTTACACAAAATACCACAAATGACGTTGATGAAACAAAGTTAATAATTAAGATTGCAATCATAATTCATAAAACGAAGAATTTGATTCTCGAACGCCGCGCCGTCTGTTTTCGAAATCGAAATATAGCGCGTAGTGAAAGGCCAAAGAAAGTTACCATTGCCGCTAACAGTCGAATAGACCATAAAAAGAACGATCAACGCATACATGATGGCAGAAAGTGAAACCATGTTACAGTTCTGCTGATCTATATATCGTATATCTTGAATGTAGTGATTAGAGCATCGGTTCAACTGTGATAATATGGCCGTCGTTTATCTGATCGCATATCGGTTCCCAGTAAATACGATGACGCGTTACATATCTAATTCCTAGGAAGTCTGTGTGGACAGGGTCACATTCTAAATTATAAAATTCAAGAGTGCCTATAAATGGTTATATGTATGTTCGGTAAGAAGGAGTAATTATAGGTACATATTATAATGTGTAATACTTTTCGCTGAATCCCTTCTTATTCAAAGGTATCAGGATACAGTCAACTCTCCTATGTATAACATGATTAATTCGTACCGCGTTATAAGAAACTCAGAATTACATAGTACAAATCATATTAATTCGTACCGCGTTATATGGAAATCGATAAACCATTATGAGAGTACCGCGTTATAGGTAGGTTTACTGTAGTAATAAAAGACTGTTATACATATATTTTCCACTTACAGAGGGCCGCAAAAGTATTCGGACACCCTTTAAAACAGAATAACTTTTTTAAAACTGGTCCAAACAACTTGAGTTTCTTTGAGAAGCTAGAAGGATTAGATGACTAGGTGGCGTGTTTCGTCGTTATGAAAAAAATTACAATTGGTCGGAATAGCGAAGAAAATAGTGATGGTCGCTTTTTCAACTTTTTTATCTGAGCCTGTAATGAGCCTGGCTTGTAAAAGAAACTCAAGTCGTTTGGATCACTTTTAAAAAAGTTATTCTTATTTAAAGGGTGGGTCCGAATACTTTTGCGGCCCACTGTATCTGTATATCTCTGTTTATGCTACAAACACTTTGCCTGATAAAGTCATATAGTTAAATTTAGAATATTGTCTTCGACACACAGATAAGCAAGTTAGAAATACGTAAAATCGCGTAAAATAATGAAACAGACTAAGCAGAGAGAACTTATTTTATCGTTTATTTTATTTATTTAGTTAATCGGAGGCGCCTAAAACTATACATACTTACGTCGGCGCGTACCCGGCTAAAATTCAGTCTTTTTTACCTTGAAAACGAAACGCGATATTAAAAAATTGTATTCTATATTTTTGCCTTATTTTGGACTGTAGATTCAGCGGCCAAAAGGTTTACCACCTGTGGCGAAACACCTTATATAAGTAGAAATAATTCCCCAAGTGATGTAGCCGTATAATTTTACCTCCAACATGAACTTCCTAAGGGGAATATATATTTGTATATTGCGAATATATTCTTTGGATCCCGTCACTGTCCGATGAAATACTATGTAATTCAAAGTACCTAATAAAATTAAGCATTTCGCGAAGGAACGCAATAAGGTGTCTAGCGTGCCTTTTGATTCATGTACTTGTTAAATTTCAGTTATAAACCAACCATGCAAAAGGAAGTTTCTGAAATAGCTGGTTATGCAGCTGGCGTCAGTGGCATGCGACCTATTAACGAAACAAATTGTCTGAACGACGAACTTCTTCACAATACTGGTTTATTGAATGGGATCCACTAAAAATTTGTTATTACAACTTCGTGATCGAACGTTATCCCATTAATGGCCAGTAAGTATTCGATAAATTCTATAGTTTTTCGAAATGAAAATCTTGTCATGGCATTAGATATGATATACATGTTTGAAACATAACATCTATTGAACAAGCATGAAATCTCTCACAAATATGTCGGAATGAAATAAGAACGAATAATAATGTTTCCTTAAATGATAGCTCAGAAAACCCATTAAAAATAGGTATTTCAGAATATAATTCTAATTTAATAATATTTAATTATCTTAATACATATATTAAATACATTTAAAAATATTTAATATATTTAATTATCTTATTTATTTAGTGTGATGGTTGTGTTTGCATTTGGGTAACCAGCTTTTTCTTTTTTCATTTATGAAAAATCAGTGTTTCATCATTAATAGAATATGGCAATGTAACCATATTAAAATAAATGACTGCTAAGAATCGTCAACTAAAAATAGGTCGCGACCCACAGGTTGGGGAACCACTCTAAGATGTAAGTCTTATAATTCTCTATTGTAAATCAAAAGGACTTTATGTGATCATATAAGTATTATTCACATAAGTAGCAAATAGATTGTAAGCAGGAATGCGGTCAATGTCACCAATTATAAACACGGAATTAAAATTTATTACCACTCTTATTGTATTTCTGGGATCGTATAAAAAGAGGCAGCATCCAGATCTGTGGAGCAGTCAAAATATTTCCTAATAGACATGAACTTTCTAAAGGGAATACTGCTATGCAGCGCGTGTGTTCTCTGTGGTATGAACTTTTTCTCTAAAATTATTCGCCATTCACTCATTCGAAGGGCCTTTGTTATGTCATACAGATTTGTACATTTCACATACATATTTTAGTTATTGGAGTCGATCCGCAAGGGCATAGAAAAGAAAAACAAAAATGCAAACAAGGTATGAGTAGGTACCTACAGAAATAATTGTCCTTTTCGTAACACACGAAAAAAAGGATGAACTGTTTAAGTTTATTAAATGCTTTTAATTCGAGGTGCCTCACAAAACGAAACGTTTTACAACGGCGTACAGTAACATTTTCAAACATGTCCTTTAATGTGCTTGTCTAGTTCCAGGTGGGGCCAACTCTTCATCAACCAAGGCCCACATAGTAGCTGGTTATGCATCTGGTGTCAGTGGCATGACAGCTATTAACGAAACGACTTGTCAAACCTCTGAGATTGTTAAGGACTCTACTCTATCGAATGCCCTCGAGTGCGCCCGTGGCTGTCGTGCAGGCGATCCACCAAGAACTTGTTACTACAGTTTCACGGTTGAACGTTACCCCGTTAATGGCGCGTAAGTATTTAATTTTATAGAGACGATCTTGTAATTTCACATGCACGTGAAAATAATTTGAAACTAACAAGTAATACCAGGCTATTCAAGCATCCACTGACGTTAAAGTTGCTACGCACCAAGTAGACATTACAATATTTTTATCAAACTGTGCGATCAATTTAATCAAAATTAATCGATCGACCGATGAAATTCTGTGCAATCAATTCTTAGGGCGTGTCAACTTTGCACTCCGAATGTTACTAATTCTATCTGCCCCAACTGCCAATGTGTGACCCTGGATGGAGTGGAGCGTATGGCGTTAACAGTGAACAGAATGATACCGGGGCCAAGCATACAAGCTTGCTTAGGTGATTACATCGTCGTGGATGTTCTGAACAAAATAAAGGAAGACGCTATAACAATCCACTGGCACGGCTTGTACCAAAATGGTACCCAGTATTACGACGGGCCGCCCTTCGTAACGCAGTGCCCCATCGAGTTCGGGACTGTGTTTAGGTAATCGACGTGAAATTAAAAGTAACGTTATGTCACGTAGCTTATTGGCCTGTTAGGACTACTAACGTGGTATAACTAGTTATCACAGAGTAATGTTACGTTCCTCGCAGGTACCAGTTTCGTGCGACTAATAGTGGTACCCATTTCTGGCATTCTCACACGGGCTTGCAAAAAATGGACGGCATTTCCGGTACTCTAATTATCCGCGAACCAGCAGAACTGGATCCTAACTCCGGTCTTTACGACTACGATTTATCAAATCACGTAATTTTTCTCAACGATTGGATGCACGAAGAGACTACAAGTCGCAATCCAGGCCGTGAACATGGTGTAGTCGGTCAGCTTCCAGACGCTGTGTTCATCAATGGAAAGGGGACACAAATAGCGAGTATTGCTTTTAGTTAGAACAGGATTATAGTCGAGCCTGTGTTAAAATAAAAAGATTAACCATGACTCATGGTACAGTTTAGGACTCGAGTGGCAATATAACAACTTCTTCTTTGGAAGTTTTTACCGTGGATGCTAACAGACGTTATCGTTTCCGCATGGTTAATTCCTTCTGTACAGTTTGCCCGGCAGAGCTTAGTATTGAAAACCACAATTTGACTGTCATCGCGGTGGATGGTCTGCCTGTAAAACCCGTCAAAGTAACTTCCATCGTTTCTTATCCAGGTGCGATATAAACGAATAGTGTATGAAAAATTTCTACTGAATAACAGTTTAATATTAATTTTGACAATGTCACTCATTAATATGAACTATTTGTTTGCGTCTAACGCTGACGTCTGTTGTGAATAAATTCGTTATATTTTGTTACCTTTCAGGGGAGCGCTACGATTTCGTAATAACTACTAATGCAACTGCCGGCGCATATTGGATGCAACTTCGTGCACGGGGGTTGTGCGCTAATCCCGGTATCCAACAACTAGCTAAATTACAATATCTTACGGCGTCTACGACACCAGTCACATCGCAACCAAGCTATAAGAATGGACTCCCCCAAGGAATTGTAAGTTGTTTCTCATCTTGCTACAGTGTGATATGTACATACAAATTTCTATACCTCCATAAAAAAATGCAGAACATCAGGGTGGTGCAGCATTTTTACAAATGTTCACATCAGACTGTTGCAACGTGACAGTAATCTTATCTACTAATGACAAATTAAATCGCAGGTTCTGAACCCAACAGTCGGTAATTGTGATGGTTCGGATCCAAATGCAATCTGCATCAATAATCTCGAATCTGCGATTCGTCATGATCAAAAAGTTTCGAGAGAACCAGACGTGAAATTCTATTTTACTGCCGGCTCGTACAGCTATAGCCCTGAAGAGCTGTTCCAGCCTAACACTTACAGTGACTTTTCAGGTACAACATGAAGTCATTCGTTCAATAATGTTCATATTTTAGCATTGCTACAGTTTGTTCTTATTACTGGCAATTGCTGCGCAAGTCATCTACACGTTGCACTAATAATAGTCTTTTGTTTTTGGTTTCTACGACAGTTCCAGCACCGGGTCTAATGGTGATTAACTCAGTGAACAATATATCTTATGAATCCCCAGCGTCTCCACCGCTTTCTCAGTTCAATGATATTCCTTCAAAGCAATTCTGCAACCTTGAAAACCTGCCACCCGGGAACAACACAAGGCCTGTCATATGCACTCATCTGATAAAGATTAAGAAGGATGCACTTGTTCAATTTACACTTATCGATGGCTGTAAGTAATCGATCGTACTGCCTAAGCATTAAATATTTAAGCCGTTATTGACAGAGACGCCTGTAAGTGGGTAGTAAAGCAAATGTTTCGGCCGTACCTACTTGTGTTTTCGCAAAATGTTCATACTGTCTATAACATAGTTCGACAAAATTTGACTTTTTTTCGGACTTGTAACATTCAATTAGCCGTTTCTTATAGATTTTCGTGCGCCGAAAACGAATCCGCAAATCGTTTGCCGCGATCACTCCCAGTTTGTGAGAAATTCGATTTAAAAAAAAAACCTGCAAATTTTCAACTTCAAACATCTTTTGTGTCGAAACATTAATAGTTATTCGGTTTATTGTTGCGTCAAATTATTCTATGAACTCTCCCGAATACAACGGTATAAGTTATTACTGCATTATGAACATTGCAATATCTTTAAACAACGATCAAAGGATAAAGAACACCCGAAATGTACCCATTTTTGCAGATATTTTTAAATTTATTTCCCAAACTAAGAGTCTAGAAGAAAATCTGACTACTCCTCGCGATGCAGCAGACATTTTTCCTTCGGAAAGCATCGACAGAAGTGGTAAGTCACATTTTGTTTTCAATACAGAAGCGAAATAGTTTGGCAAAACGTGCGGCGTCGAAAGTGGTAGTCAACGGCGACGCGGCATCCACTGCCGCTCAGTGTCACAGAATCGCGTAATCGCGTAACGCACGTGACTACCACTGTCGACGCCGCACGTTTTGCCAAACTATTTCGCTTCTGTATTGAAAACAAAACGTGACTTACCACTTCCGTCAATGCTTTCCGAAGGAAAAATGTCCGGTGCATCGCGTGGAGTAGTCAGATTTTCTTCTAGACCCTTAGTTTGGAAATAAATTGAAAGATATCTACAAAAATGGGTGCATTTCGGGTGTTCTTTTTCCTTTCTTCTCTGTTTAAACATATTTAAATGTTCATAATGCACTAATAACTTATATCGTTGTATTCGGGAGGGTTCATAGAATAATTTGACGCAGTCAAATAACTATTACTGTTTCGACACAAAAGCTGTCCAAAGTTGAAAATTTGCATTTTTTTTTTTCAAAATCGAATTTCTCAAAAACTGAAGGCGATGGCGACAAACGGGTTGCGAATTCCTTTTCAGCGCATAAATACCTATAAGAAACTGCTATTGAATGTTATAAGTCCCGATGGCTGTCAAACTGTGTAATTAAGCACGTGTTTTATTATAATTGCAGTTCGCGTAGGGTCGATACAACATCCTTTCCATTTACACGGGCATTCATTCCGCGTGACAAGCATGGGCCAACCATTTGGCACAGTCGATAACGCCACTGAGATCATAACTGCTGAGTACGTTCAGCAGCTCGAGGCTAACAATGAAATCGAAATGAATCTCAAGACGCCCCCTGGCAAGGATACTGTTGCCATACCGAACAATGGATATGTCATATACCGATTCCATGCGAATAACCCAGGTGGGTAATAAGCTTGCTTATTCTAGTTTGCTGTCCTCGTACAATACAAAGTGGAGTTACTGGCAAATGTTAACAGAAAATTTTATTAGAGCAAGTTTGCAAAGTTCTGCAGATTTTATTATAGAAGCAAGGGGGCCGCGTAGTTACGCAAGAAACTGAATATTTATGAGAAGTACCTAGTTAATTAATATTTTCTCGTTTATCAAGGATTTTGGTTACTCCACTGCCACTTCGTTTATCATCAGATGGATGGTATGGAACTCATTGTGCAGGTTGGAGAATTGTCTGACTTGCCGCCGGTACCACGAAAATTTCCCAAGTGCGGTACTTTTATGCCGGCGATTAAAACTAGGAACAGCTAAAAAATAATAATAATTGCGCATTAGTTTTACTTTTAGTTCCAAGTTCAGTTTGTAGATATATATATTTTAGTTTATAAACAATGGTTTCACTACAATCTCGCCTTTACTCTTTGTTCTACTTTTCACTGATTTCACATATATAATTTTAGCATGCATTATATAAAATGCATATGATGATATAATGCACGCTGAAATTTTTAGCGACGATATATGTATGAGATTATATACTTATATTAATAGTATGAAAATATATCAACTGTATTGAAGGAAATTTCTTCTACTATTTTCTCATTACATTCTGACTGTGTTTATGCATAAGAAAAAGTGTAGTAATACGATGGGGTACGTTTCATTGCTAGGGGATACCTGCCACCCTCCTGAAAGCGCGAGGGGTGGCCGTGGGGTTTTAAGGCGAAGTTCCACGGCGTGTGGCTCGGCGATTCGGCTTGGCTCGCCCATGCCCGGCGAGTCGGCTCAGCGAGTCGGCGAGCCATGAGTGTTCAAACGGCGCAGGACTCGGCGAGTTTCGCGACAAGCTCGCCGAGCCACGCGCCGTGGAACTTCACATTTGGTGATTAAAAATCTCGCACCATATTGGCGCTATCCTGGATGCTGATTTTTTAAGATATGAAAAGGTGTCAATCTGTAGTATTTGCGGTTAGCTTTATTTTTTTGTATAAATTACAACTGATGTGGAATAAAGGGTTTTGAAACTGATCGATAACAGCTTTTGATTTTTAACGAAATTGATACATCGATGTTTACTCCATGTTACGAAATTCTGTTAGTTGGCAAATGAAATGCAAAATTTTTACAGGATTAAATCAGAGGCATCTTGATTGTTGACACAGTTGATACAGTGTCATTCATGTGTTAGGAGACACGTGACTACGTGTAAACGTCCTCAATCTTGCACGGTATTATAAGATTTCCGATTCTGTTATTGCTGCCAAAAATAGTGTAATAAACATGAAAGAACCCGATTTAAGGCCTTAGAGGATATAATGCGTCAGCTGACGTATACTAAATAGCATGATAATTTCTTATCTGCTTTGATGATAAAGTTTTGGCAAAGCATTTTAGAGACACTTGGTACAGTGGTATCTTAAATTTATTGACGGGGGGTCTAATTAAATGGAATGATAACATGAGGCATCGGTTATCTCACATTTATGAATCATTTAACTTCTTTCTCCAAGCATCTAATTGCACGTGTAGTTAAAAAGCAGAAAAAACAGTGATAAGAATGATCACATTAATATCAATAAGTTTGCACGTTTTCAACGTTTGTCTCAGAAAATTCTTATTTAATAATAGTAACATTATTGGAATATAGTTGCCTGAAAGTTTCCCCCATACCAATTGTTCAGAGCAGGGGTGTCGAACAAGCGGCTCGCGAGCCGCAATGGCTCCTTCTCCCCTTCGCCTGCTCCGTAGAGCCGTAGGAGAACGGTCCCCTCCACACCTACTTCACTCTGATGAATTTCTCCTCTGGGTACCGCACTCTCTCCCTGCTGGGTCTCGCGTAACTCCTGGAGAAAAATAAGTGGGGGAACCAGCTGACTGGGGGCGCGACTCGTGCGCGACTCAGTTCGACACCTCTGACGTAGACTCTGTATGGGCGGAGTACAGCTTGCTAAGAAAAATCTCTGCTATCTCTGCTGCTGCTGGCACAATCCAGCATAACACCCATTTAAATAGGGCGTTGAACTAAAACTTTCCCTAACCATTAGGAGGAAAGGGAAAAATCGTTGTGGGAGACCGGCGCACGGTAGGGCACGTTACATAGGATTGGCGGAAAAATCCGCTGCAGCCGTCGAGGACTTTTGTCCCATCATCGAGCCCAGCTGTTGGTACTTGTTGTATATTAAAGGGGTTACTATACAACTATTAAAGGGGTTAGGCATGCTATTGGCTTCCACAAAAGAATAAGCTAATTGGCGTACAGATCGTGGTGTTAAAGGGTAGCCTGACTTTTCCATATGTTTTAAGGATTGCATTAAGTCTGACTCATGATTTTTTAAACATCATCCAGGAGGAATCTTCTCGTCGTTATCGATAGCTATTCTTCGTCTGAGTGTACGATATGGTATGCCGTAATCTTTCGAAGCCTGCCATATTGTAGTACGAGCTTCCTTCACCATTCGAATGGCTTCCTGTAAACTTTCTTCTGACCAAGCAGCACGGTTTGACGCCTCGCGGAGACACACAGGTAGAAAAGGGGTAGTCAGCTGACTGCGCGTGGTCGCGCCTGCGTCGTCCTCCCTTTAAATTAAAGACGAATCCCTTATCTCGCGGGTATAAACCCGCGTTCAAACATCAAAACAAAAGCTCGCGCTGCGGGAGAAGATAAGCCATGGGGGGGGGGGGGGGGGAGATTATTTATTATGGCCAATCGATCCTGCATTCGTTGGAAACGGCAACTTTCCATCTCTGCACATTAATATCTCCTCCCTATGGCCACCTTCTCTCCCACCGAATACGTCAGCGCGTGGAAAGTTTGAAGTAAATCGGATGAAAATTAAAGGGGGAAGCCAAGTTGACGGTCGAAAAAAGTCTACTTTCAAGGTATTCTTTTATAATGAAATGTAACTTTCCACGAAAAATCTTTATTATCATCTGAAAATGCATTATATTTAACTAATATTTTGTGCTCCTATATTGAAAAAAAATTGAGTAGTACGGACACAGCATACGATGACGTTGCGACGGACGTGTAACTTTCCAACGTGTGCTCTGAAATGAAAAATTCGAACGCTTTCTTAAAGTATATTACAATAGCTTCAGTTAAGCTTTCAGATTTAAAGAAATATTCATTTTTGAAGAGACGGCGGACTTTGGAAGAAAAAGTATAAAAAATCAATATGTTTTTATTAAACGATTTTATTCAGCTTCGATCCTCTGTTTGTTCGTTTGTTTATTTGTTGCATGTATGTTTGTTCGGTTCAAATCTAGAAACTCAATTTTAACCCACTTCCAACTATCCAATAGACTTGAAACTTTGCAGACGTACGTGGATTGGATGACAATTCAAAATTTAGGAAAAAAAGCCCCGAGGGGGTGAAAAAATTAGTCAGTCATCAATAAATATAACACATAAACGTAAATCCAATTGATTTGAAATCAGCCGCTCGCGTTCATTACGGAAACGACAAAATCCCGCGTTCGACTGGCTAATCCGTGTCTCGATTTCAAATTATCGCGGTTCCTATCATAGAACGAAATCGGTTGACGATAGGGGAGAGTCCTGCAGTACCGGCCACTCCATATGGGTTATTGTTGGTAAAAAACAAATTTCAAAAAAATAATTTGTAGTACAAATTGTTCTTACTAAAAGGGGACACATCGTTTTTCTTAAATTTTATCATAAAGATTAATAATTCGCTGGAATAAAAAATGTTGTAATTCACAACGGACAAAAAGTTGTCGTCCAGTACCGGCCAACTACTTAGTAGATTTTAAGGTCTAAGTAATTCATAATGTTAGTAAAAATAGAATAAAACATTTATTTAGGCACGTCTACAAATATCACAGGTAAAATAATCGATATTTTCTTGGTCTGTACAGTGCTCGTAAGCCCAACCCTTGCATTTGATGCACTGCACTAAATCTTCATTGAATGATTTATAAATGATGCACTCAGTAACTTATTCACCAAACCCTAGTTTTAGTTTACTTTAGTTTAGTTTAGTCTAATTTTGTTTCATAGTAGTATTTTCAAAGCCGCATTCACATTGTTCTGCGTCTATTTTCCTTTTTTCCTGTTTAATTTCAGACATTTTTCAGTAGAAAAACAAAGAAGAAAAACCTAACGATTTTAATTATAGGACAAAATTTAAAAAAATAAAAGCCGGTACTGTATGACCTCTATCGATAGGATAGAATAAAGAATTATTTTATTTCAGAAACAGGTATGAATCTTCGGCCGACCGCGGCAAATTGAGGTCGATCCCCGCAGTCGAGGGTAAAAATGTGAAATATTTATTTCAGCGTATTAAGAAATTCTTTATCGTATCGAAAGAGAAGTGACGCCGATAGATTTCTGGCGTTCTCCCAATTATAATTATACTAAATGTCACGTAAATCGGACTACTTTTACACAAGGAATACAAATTGCCTGGAAATTGCCAGAGAATATTCCCTGAGATTTTCAAGTGAATCCAATAAAAATTCCGTTTGAAAAATGTCGTTTCGAGAAAATCGCGACTAAAGTTTTGAAAGAAGTTATTTTCTGCAACGCAAAGATAACAGATGTATACCGCCTCGTCGTAAATCTGCCAGTGACTCACATACCTAGTCTAAACAATATATATATGTATCCTCATGATACTTCTAATTACATTTGGATTATTGGACATAAACTTTTCGGGCGATAAACACCAAATTATTTGTACGTCCACTAGGGTCCCAGCGCTGCACTACCTGTACAAAACTTTCCGTAAATCCCAGAATTTTTCGAGATCCACTTTGAAACTGTGCAAGTATATTTTTGAGACCTCAAGCATTAAGAAAATGCACAAAAAAAAATTAAAGTGACTTTCCGGCATATTATTGAGACCCCAAACATTAAGAAAATACAGAACAAAAATCGGATTTTTCAAACCATCGGGTTAACGAAACGAATTGTCTGACCGATAAACTTCTACACAATGCTGGTTTATTGAATAGGATCCACTAAAAATTTGTTATTGCAACTTCGTGATTGAACGTTGTCCCATCAATAACCATTAAGTGTTCGATTAATTCTATAGTTTTTCGAATTGAAATTCTTGTCCTGGCATTTCATATGATGTAACATGTTTGAAACATAACTTTGAAAATTCTCGCGTATGTCTGAATGAAATAAAGAACGAATAATGTTTATGATACTTCATAAAATGCAATGGGTATTATCACCAGGTATTTCGAAGATATTGGATCGTTGACTCTTGCAGCGAAAAACATACGATACATCAGGAGCCTTGAAAAGTGGCGCAATTAATGACGTCTGTATTTAAATAGTAATTAAGATCTTTGTTAAGTAATCTTATTTTGCCAGTCAATAAACGTTATTCAACGTTTCGAGTGCAATGCCACATAAATGTTAATTTAAGATGTAAGCGTTATAATTCTCTATTGTAAATCAAAAGGACTTTATGTGAATACATAAGTATTATTCACATGAGTTGATTGTAAGTGGGAATGCAGTTAATGTCAACAATGATAAACACAAAATTACAATTTATCACCATTATTATTGCATTTTCGGAACCGTATAAAAAGAAGGAGCATCCAGATCTGTGGAGCAGTCATAATATTCACTAATAGATATGAACTTTGTAAGGGTAATACTGTTATGCAGCGCGCATGTTCTTTGTGGTACGAACTTTCTTTCTCTAATATTATTCGTCACCCACTCATTCGAAGGGCCTTTTTTATGTCACAAATATTTATAAATTTCACATACATATTTTAGTTATTGGGGTCCATCCGCAAGGGCATAGAAAAATAAAACAAAAGTCACAAACGAGTTATAAATATTTGTAGAAATAATTGTCCTTTTCGTAACACAGGAACAAAAGGATGATCTGTTTAAGTTTATTAAATGCTTGTAATTCAAGGTGCCTCACAATACGGAACATTTCCAAACATGTATTTTAATATGCTTGTCTAATTCCAGATGCAGTCAACATTTTATCAACCGAGTCCGACATAATAGCTGGTTATGTACCTGGTCTCAGTGGCATGCCACCAATTAACGAACAATATTGTCAAAACGCTGAGATTTTAAACGATCGTAGTCTATCGAATGCCCTCGAGTGCGCCCGTACCTGTCATGTC
The DNA here is from genome assembly GCA_947577245.1 of Andrena bucephala. Classification (NCBI taxonomy): domain Eukaryota; kingdom Metazoa; phylum Arthropoda; class Insecta; order Hymenoptera; family Andrenidae; genus Andrena; species Andrena bucephala. Next base: position 9,703,088 of record OX387719.1, read on the forward strand.
GGAGATCCACCAAAAACATGTTACTACAGCTTCACGGTTGAACGTTACCCCGTTAACAGCGGGTAAGTATTTAATTTTATCGAGACGATCTTGCCATTTCACATGCACGTAAAAATAACTTGAAACTAATAAGTAATAGCGGGCTATTCAAACGTCCTCTGACGTTAAAGTTGCTAGGTATCAAGTACATACATATTACAATATTTTCATACAAATTGTGCGATCAATTTAATCTAAATCAATCGACCGACCGATGAAATTTCGGGCAATCAATTTTTAGGGCGTGTGAATATTGTATTCCGAATGTTACTAATTCTATCTGCGCCAACTGCCAATGTGTGACTCTGGATGGAGTGGAGCGTATGGCGTTAACAGTGAACAGAATGATGCCGGGGCCAAGCATACAAGTTTGCTTAGGCGATTACATCGTTGTGGATGTTGTGAACAGTATAAAGGAAGACGCTATAACAATCCACTGGCACGGCTTGTACCAAACTGGTAGCCAGTATTATGACGGGCCGCCCTTCATAACGCAGTGCCCCATTCAATCCGGGAATTTGTTTAGGTAATTAAAAGAAACAATATGTCACGTAGCTTATTGTTCTGTTAGGGTAGGCTCATTTCACTTCACTGTTAAGTTACATTTCTCGCAGGTACCAGTTTTATGGGAATAACAGCGGTACCCATTTCTGGCATTCTCACTCGGGCTTGCAAAAAATGGATGGCCTTGCCGGTAGTCTAATTATTCGCGAACCAGCAGAACAGGATCCTAACTCCCACCTTTATAACTACGACTTATCAAATCACATAATGTTTCTCAACGATTGGATGCACGAAGAGACTACAAGTCGCCATCCAGGCCGTCAACATGGTGTAGTCGGTCAGCTTCCAGACGCTGTGTTCATCAATGGAAAAGGGGCACAAATAGCGAGTATTGCTTTTAGTTAGAACAGGATTATAGTCGAGCCTGTGTTAAAATAAAAAGATTAACCATGACTCATGATACAGTTTAGAACCCGGCTGGTGATATAACAACTCCTTCTATGGAAGTTTTTACCGTGGATGCTAACAAACGGTATCGTTTCCGTATGATTAATTCTTTTTGCGGTATTTGCCCGGCAGAGCTTACTATTGAAAACCACAATTACACACTCATCGCGACAGATGGTCTGCCTGTGAAACCCGTCAAAATAACTTCCATCATTTCTTATCCAGGTACGATATAAACGAACAGTGTATGGAAAATTTCTACTCGATAACTGTTTAACACTACTATTAACAATTTCACACATTAGTATGAGCTATTTGTTTGCGTCTAAAGCTGACGTGTGCTGTGAATAAATTCGTTACATTTTGTTACTTCGTAGGGGATCGATTCGATTTCGTAATAACTACTAATGCTACTCCTGGTGCATACTGGGTGCAACTCCGGGCTCTGGGTCTTTGCGAGTTATACAGTATACAACAATTAGCTATATTACAATATCTTGGCGCGCCTACGATACCAGCCACGCTGCCACCAACCGAGAATAATCCACTTCCTGAAGGAATTGTAAGTTGTTTTTCATGGTCTGCACCGTACGCCAATGAATCTTTATGTTGCTACTGTGTGCGATGTGCAAACATATTATACAATATAGGGGAGATCGGGGATGGTTGTCTCAAGGGGTAGGTTGACTAACTGTTAATAACTTTGCACCGACATATGCTCTACTGCGGAAATATTTATGTCCGACCCCGCGATCGCACGTTTTTTAACAATTATCAGCGTTTGTCGAAAAATTGACTACGTAAGTAAATATTTTTTCTTAAAGATTTTATTTTTTCACGCTCTATATAGTTACAATAGAATAAACGTTAAGGGACTATTTTAAAGTTTCTTTATTAGACGATCTATTGACACAGTATTTTTGTTTATACATAAATAATTTAAGGATATTCAGATTATTGAAGTCAAATTGATGGGTCGGAGCTGGTTAACTAATAACGTTAATAAGGTTTAAATTGTTATCTTGTTATTCATAAAGCAATTTTTATTTTTTGTTTAAATTTCACTGTGTTATAAATACATTATAATTAATGTTTATGTTGAAAAAAATTCAGCTTATTATTAAAATATGAAAGGAAGAAATTAAAAATGAAATAATTTTATAATGAAACAACTCTTGTGACATTGTGTTATTTTATTACCACTGAGATAAGTTACTAATAACATTTTTTTAACTGATTGTACCTATAGTCAAACTGCCCCATGCTGTAAGTCAGGGTTGACTAACTGGTGGCTCGCGAGCCACAGCCCCCCCCCGCCTTGCTGCCGCGCTGAACGGCCCCCTCCATACCTACCAGACTCTGACGATCGCAGTCGACAAGAGAAGGAAAGAAGCAGAAATCGACTGCGATCGTCAGAGTCTGATCGGTATGGAGGGAGGCCGTTCAGCGTGGCAGCAAGGTGGAGGGGCCCCCGGTGGCTCGCGAGCCACCAGTTGGTCAACCCTGCTGTAAGTCAACCAACCCCGATCATGGGGCTGGTTGACCAGCATGGAAGGTGTTAGAAAAACATTAAAATACCTTAATTGTTGTCACATTGAGTCAACATTAATAATTTAATCAGATAGCCAAATGTATGCCCTATCAAATATACTAACCGGTTTAATGATATTTCGCCCACATAATTTATTAAAAATCAAAAACTGAAAAACTGGCCTACCAGCCCCGGTCTCCCCTACATTCTACGTGGGACGATAAATGACTGAAAAAATCCGGTAGTGCAGCATTTTTACAAATGTTCACATCACATTGTTGCAGCGTAACAGTAATGTTATTAATGACAAATTAAAACGCAGGTTCTACAGCCGATAGAATGTAATTGCGATGGCTCGAATCCTAATAAAATCTGCATCAATAATCTCGAATCTGCGATTCCTAATGATCGAAATGTCTCGGGAGAACCAGACGCAAGATTCTATGTGGGTGCTGGCGTATACCATTATACCCCTAAAGAGTTGTGGCAGCCTAACACTTACAATGAGTTCTCAGGTAAAACATGAAGTCATTCGTTCATCAATGTTCATCTTGGCGTTGCTACAGTTTGTTCGTATTGCTAGCAATTACCCTCCAAGCCATTTACACGTTGAACTATGATATTAATCATTCGTTTTTGGTTTTAACGACAGTTCCATTGACGAATATAGAGATGATTGACACAGTGAACAATATAAGTTTTCAAACACCAGCTTCTCCACTAATCTCTCAGTTCTATGATATTCCTCCAAACGAATTCTGCAATGCTGAAGATATGCCACCCTGGAATAACACAATACCTATATCATGCATTCATCTGAAAAAGATTAAGAAGGGTGCACTGGTTGAAATTGCACTTCTCGATACCTGTAAGTAATCGATCGTACTACGTAAGCATGAAATATTTATAAGCCGTTATTGATAGGGACGCCTGTAAGTGGGTAGTAAAGGAAATGTTTCAGTCGTATTTGTGTTTATCGTAAGATATTCATATTGTCTATAATTGAGCACACATTTTATTATAATTGCAGTTCATAAACCGACGATGCAGCATCCTTTCCATTTACACGGACATTCATTCCGCGTGACAAGCATGGGCCAACCACTTGGCCCATCTTCGGGTAATTTCCTCAGCTCTGATTTCATGAGTGTTGACTACTTTCAGCAGCTCGTGGCTAACCATGAAATCAAAATGAATGTCAATACGCCCCCTGGCAAGGATACACTTACCATGCCGAACAATGGATACGCCATATACCGATTCTTTGCAAATAACGCAGGTGGGTAATAAGTTTGCATATTTTAGCTTGCCGTCTCCTTAAAACAGAAAGTGGAGTTACTACTTAGTAAATATTAACAGAAAATTTGATTAGAGCGAGTTCATAAAGTTCTGCAGTTGAATTTTAAAAGTAAAGGGACTGCGTAGTTACGCAAGATACTGAATATGTATGAAAAGTGGTTAATTAATATTTTCTCATTATCAAGGATTTTGGTTAAACCATTGCCATGTCATTGTGCATCAGGTGGATGGTATGCAACTTGTTATACAGGTTGGAGAATTGTCTGATTTGCCGCCGGTGCCACCAAATTTCCCCAAGTGCAGTGATTTTAAGCCGGCGATTAAATCTAACAAAATTTCGAATACCTAATAAAGAGAATAATTGCGCATTCTGCAAATGAATCTAAAACTGGTTGAATAACAGTTCGAGGGACCTCAGCGTGTTTCCACGTCCCGGGATTTCCGTCCTATGAACGGCTTCGACATGTCTTCGCGTAGATATTTTTTAGGAAGCATTATCTATAAACACTATCCTTAGTATGCCATCCATTACTTGAATGACCTAGTCCATGTTTGTAATTTGAGATCAATTCTAGTTCAATCGTATTACACCAGATTTGTGCTTAGCTTTAGTTTCAATTTTAGTACTAGTTTGTAGATTTATATGATTAAGTTTATAAACAATGGTTTCACTACATCCTCGCCTTTACTCTTCGTTCTACTACTCACTGATCTCACCTAATAATATATCATTTTAGCATGAGTGTAAAATGTGTATAATGACATAATGGACGTCGAAATTCTCAGCAACGATATATTTATTAGAATATATTAACAGTATGATATACCTATCAACAGTATTGAAATTGCTTCTACTATTTTGCCGTTACATTCTGACCTTGTTCTATGCATAAGAAAATGTGTAGTAATACGATAGTGGACGTAGGTGGCACAAATTCTGGGGGCAGGAGACGTTTCCTTGCTAAGGAGATTTGCCCCCCCCCCCCCTTATAGCGCGAAGGTGGCCGTGGGGTTTAGTGAGCAAAAGTCTCACATTACCCTGGCGCCTGTTGAGGAGTCGCCGAGGTGTCTTTTGAAGATTTCCCCAAGATAAAAGTGAAGTGCCACAAGTTAAAATGCTAATTTTTAAGATATGATACGGTATGAATCTGTGGCATTTGCGATTAGCTTTATCTTTTTGTATAAATTACAACTGAGAACCGAATTGATGGCTGTGATTGCCAAATATTCTACTTAGTTAGACATACGAATTTCTTTAGCTTGGAATATTTTGACAGAATGTAGGAATAAATGTAACTTGAAGTGTTTCAATAAATCACCCCTTCCCTTCCTTCTATATAGGTACGTGTGTATATGAAATAAAGATATGTGAAATTATGAAATGTTGTTCGATTATTCCTACCACAGAATACGAGTAGGTATAGTGTTTAGATAAAAGGATCAATGGAACTTGGAATGTTTCAGGGAGGTGCTGCAACTGATGGGATTTTGAAAATTTTCAAACTTCTCTCTGCTTCAGCACCCTACTAAAATATATCAAGTTCCAATTTTTTGGTGAGGTATGTATTCAAAATTACATCTATCAGAAGGGACCAGAACCACTGATACCCCAGGGCAGAAGAATGCATTGTAGGTATATTTCACTTATTCTATTCCTCGTCTGCCCAAATTACTTCCTAGAGTGACTGCTCTGAAATGCAGAGTGTGCGCCAAAATCACTGACCTTTCATGAAGTCGGTATTTCGGTTCGTGTGACACTACCCTATCACGCAATGTAATCTTGTGTCACGCGCTCGGGGGGCTCGCGAGCCCCCTTACCATTTTCGAATCACACCCAACGTTATGGACTAAATCTAAAATAAGATAACAATGCTACTAGTGATAGGAATTCAAATTAAAATTTGTAGTTTTATGACTAATTTCGAGAAACACGTTGCACAATTCCATTCACTAATAGATTTTCGTACATGACATAATTATGTTGTAACATTTGTCCTATTTTCTATAATAGACAAGTCAGGCTACTAAAAATAGTTTTCTTGTTACAGGCGAAACTTGGGAATATTTCGACGTGGACAGGAACTTTATATGGGCCAAATGATGGAAACCTCAACAATAAACACAAGAAAATAGTGATTTTATATAACTTATACTTTATTGTAACGCTGTAAAGGCCTTTTATGCGAATGAATTGACAGAAACTTGAAACAAACTGTATTATAATTCAGAAATACCTTTTACATATTCCTATCCAAATTCCAAACTTGCAATTTCAAATAACTATGGTATTTCCTTAAAAATACCATAGTATCCAGCATGCGTGCATTTTGAAATTTTTTGAAAAAGTCTCACAACTAAAGCAATTCTTATATCTAATTAGAATATTTGACAATTACAGCTATTGGCTCGGTTCTCACCGATTACCAGGTCTCACCGCGAGGAGGTTGCTGCGTTTCGAGACCCGTAGAGAGATGGATGGAATCAAAGTTCCATCGATCTCCCTGTACATGAAACCCTTAGCCTACTAAACCAAAGAGATGGATGGAAACAAAGTTCCATCGATCCCTTCGGTTTAGATATAGAATCTAGGGAACTGCCAAGCAATCACTCGATTGAAATAAATTCAGCAAGGAAGGAAAGACTACGGGTGAGCATGAAACGAGTATTGGATGGCGCAGTTCCTACCACCCTAATGTCCGAGTCGAAAGGGAAAAGCGCTCGGCGTCTCCCAGACGATTCCTCTTGCACCGATGCGACTCGTCAGGAGCAACACTAGGTGTGACCTGACTCAAGCCGTCTAACACAGAGACTGGGAAGTCGAACCGGGTGACTGACGCAGGCAGTGTACCAAAAGATACACCCCCTACGCCCGAAACTTTTCCCTTTCGACAAGAACACCAGGGGATGAAACTGATCCACCCATACCAATTTCATGCTCAGTCACTTGCTTCCGGAAACGGAAGCAGCAGCGACCTCCTCATCAGAGATGAGGAGCCAATAAAGCAGCAGCAAAGTTAATGATTTAGTGACTACTTGACAATTTTACACGGGACCTTAAATACTTCATGCTATAATAAATTAACCTAAGCTTCCTTAGATGTTTTCTTTCACTACCACTGTTCACTATCACTTTTCACTATTTCCTTTTAAGTATATTATTTTATTAATCTCCTTCCCCGCGAGTGCGAATCAACTACATTATGTTAGTAATAGTGTGATGGGCTTCAGAGGAAACTAAGAAAATACTTATTGGGTTGGTGCCGATCGAAATGATTTGGAATGTCAGAAGAGCACGCACGAGCACGCAGAACCATCGTAGAGATACCCACATGAAGAAGAGCAGGAAATATAAATCCATCGATGAGATGCATGAGAGGGAACAAATCATGCAAAACCACCAAAGGAATGCATCAAATAAAATATATCATGTAAACCCATTGAATAAATGCATAAAATAAAATATATCATGTAAACCCATCGAAGAAATGTATAAAATAAAATAAATCATGTAAACCCATCGAAGAAATGCATTATGTAAAATAAATCATGTAAACCCATGGAAGAAATGTATAAAATAAAATATATCATGAAAACCCATCGAAGAAATGCATCATGTAAAATAAATCATGTAAACGTATCGAAGAAATACATAAAATAAAATATATCATGTAAACCCATCGAAGAAATGCATCAAATAAAATATATCATGTAAACCCATCGAAAAAATGCATAAAATAAAATATATCATGTAAACCTATCGAAGAAATGTATAAAATAAAATATATCATGTAAACCAATCGAGGAAATGCATCATGTAAAATAAATCATGTAAACCCATCGAAGAAATGCACCAAATAAAATATATCATGTAAACCCATCGAAGAAATGCATAAAATAAAATAAATCATGTAAACACATCGAAGAAATGCATCGAATAAATTAAATCATTTAAACCCATAGAAGAAATACACGAAATAGAACGACTCATGCAAAAATCCACGAAGGAATGTGTAAAATAGGAGAGATGATGAAAAACAATCGAAGAAATCAGTTAAAAAGGAAGAGAAATCGATTTTGGCCTTGGCAGAATAATAACAGTTTGAATGGCTTTTAACGAACCCAACAATTTCATCGGCACCAACCGAATAAGTTAATCTAGGTTAGGGGGCCGAGAGGGTGAAGGGAGGACCAAGGATTGGAACCCTGACCAGGTCCCTAGGAAATCCAGGTTGTCCAGTAGGTCCGAATAGTCCAGGTGGGTCGGGAACTCCATACCAGGGGGCCGAGGGAGTGCAGGAAGAACCAGGGCTGAAACCCTGACCAGGTCCCCAGGAAGTCCAGGAGGTCCAGGAGGTCCAGTAGGTCCAGCAGGTCCAGCAGGTCCAGCAGGTCCAGCAGGTCCAGCAGGTCCAGCAGGTCCAGCAGGTCCAGCAGGTCCAGCAGGTCCAGCAGGTCCAGCAGGTCCAGTAGGTCCAGGTGGCTCGACAGCTCCAGGGTCCCAGGAGGTCCTCCAGGCCCGGAGCCCCGACGACGACTGAGTACATGGAGCTCCGCGAGCTCCCTATATAGAATTCGGGAAACCATGTCCCCCGATCAAAACAAGGTCGACGGTTGATTACAATTGTGAAATCCAACGAATTCTTCGGCAAAAATGGATTTGGAAATGTGAATGACATACTTGTTTCTCCCCCTTAGTTACTAACATCGACGACGTATTCAGTTTCTGAAAAAGTCTTCTAGGTATATCTCAGTGGAATCCTGTTAAAAGGCCTCCCACATCGTTCAGTTATCGATGAAATTGATGTTCCTCGAATTGAGAAATCACGAAATAATATGCACTATGCCATGCACACACTTCACTGAACACTGAACCGATGAATTTCTCAGGGCTAGACAAAATCTTATTTCGCAAAGCGGGTTTCAAAAGTAACGCGATTTACAGTTGCACTTGCGCACCCCACGACACTCATGCATCATACAACTTTCTGCGAGGCTTTTAAGAATTAGATTTTACTGTCAATTTCAATGTTGGCGGTAAACTAATACTCGGGGCAAATAGAATCCAATTATTGTAAGTCCGGGTGAGTTCGACCACTTTTTGGAAAACTCTCCCGGTGGTCGAACTCTCCCGGACTTACTCTTTTATTACTTCACTAGAATGATTAAACAGTGCATTAGAAACTTGCGGGAATGTCAGTAACAGCGTGAATTTTTAATACTTTTCGACGTACGATACGTGAAAGACTACACGCAAACTACTAATAACCAATGTCATATTGCAATTTATAGCTTACACGGGCTTTGAAGAAATACCATTTTTGAGCGCCATAGTGTCTTGATCCCCGAAATGGATTTTCGGAGAGAAATCCGCGTGAGTCGCTGACAAGCCAAGCCAAAGCATAGCGTAGCAAAAGTCTGCCTTCTATATCAAACTCTCACTCTAAAGTCTAAACAAGTCACACGTATACAAGCACGCACACACCTTTCAGCATCTCAACACATTTCAGAGTCGTTGCTGAGTTGGACGCTGTTCATGAGCAGATGCCACTACATTCAGTCCTGAAATTATGGGTCGGTAACACAGTTGGGTGGCGACACCAACATCCATATGGTGATAGGTCTATCCTATACCTCGTCTGTGACACTACTCTCATACATGCCAAATGACCGGAGTTTCGGGACAAGTTATCTATCGATACGGTAGTGTTATCAAGCACAGAGCTTACCTAAAATGATTTTCCCACGCGTAGTTCTTATCATACCGTGCTAAGTGTCCGACGTGTTCGCAGAGGAGCAACGTATCGATTAATCCTACGTCCATCTGGTAGATGCCATGGTAAGGTGCGCAGTACTTTGAATATTTTTATCAAACTTTCTTCAATTACGCCTGTCAGTATTTATATGGGGTAGATGCACCATTTGTGGCCACTTTAAAGATTTCAGTGACTTTCATCGTAATTATCTTTAAAATTGTACTTCAAATCAGGAAACTAAAAGCTTTACTAACTTTTACACTATCTTTACTATTAATGTCTAAGTTACCATTAACTAGAGAAATCGTTAAAGAATTAATAAAGTTAAAAAATATAAGAAATCCATTTTTCACCGTTTGTGGCCACTTGCCACTTTTCGCGGAAGCAATAAATGTAACCTTATATTTCTGATGGTATAGGAAACAAAATATTTATGGTTTGAAATTCTACACATAATTATGTGTCTACAAGCAATTTCAAGCTAAAAAACCGCGATAATTATGCACATGGCCAAAAACGGTACAATGGCCGCAAACGGTACATCTACCCTATAACTATGCGATTGCTTGTAAATTGATGAGGGTAGGAACTGATACACAAGCTACTGTAAAGGAATATATCTTTTATTTTAGATAAGTCATTTTGTAAGTATAAGTCTCGATAGTATCTCGGTAATATTCTCTCTATCGTACAATTAAGAAAATACAGCAAGAGATCATAATTTATCTCCTACAACATTCATACATAATTTCGAATTGACTGCAGGAGCGTTAAACGTAGAATATCACAAGTTAAACCATATCGAAATCAGCCTGTGCCCCTTCTTCACTCATAAGGAAAGTTTCCTGCTCCTTGATCCAGGATACGAAGGAGGATACTCTGGTGTATACGTCGGGTTTTCCAACGCCGCATGGTACTCCAAAGGAAACGATACCGACCTGTACACCATCGACAACGAGGGGGCCACCAGAGTCACCCTAAAGATACAAGAAGAAAGCAGAAGAAACGTTTAAAAAAATTGATACGTTAAACAGCACTATCATAGTATTATGCGTAATGAATGCATGGTAATTCAGTTTCCTCAAGTGCGCTCTACGTTCCACTCGCGCGTTGCTTGTAGATTCAATATTATTCTCATAACAATGTGTCTGATATTAGTTAGAACCATTAATTCAACTTACGTTGCATGCACCCTCGCCGTATTTGGTGAATGTGCAGATGTGAGAGTCTCGCACGTTCCAGTGGGACTGTCTGCACTTCGCCTTAGTCTGGATGATCAAGTTTATGTATTGCAGAATGTTGGGAAGAGTTCCACCAGCCTGCAAACAAAATTAATATTTAATAAGTTTCCCTGTGCTGGAGCTGCACACCAAAACAGAATAATTCCGATTTCGTTATATTCTTCTCATCGCGTGTCACTCACTACCCCTTGGTTCCCTGAGATTCGATACTGCCCAAGTGGCAATCAGATAAATTTCTTTCAGTCACAGTGCACACGTCTTATAATATCACTATCACTTTAAAACAGCATCTACCACTGACCTTAATCGTTCCCCATCCAGACAGAATGCAGGGTGATCCTTCGTAGGTGTTACTACCTGATGCCAGTGTGATCGGTTTTACATTGGCTGACATGACAATGTCTCTATTGACGCGAATCACTGCCACATCGTTAATGAGCAGGAAAGAGTTGTATTTGGAATGGGAGACAATCTTTTCCGCTGTATAAGCCTCTCCTTTGCTGTCCAATTTGTTCGTTCCGACATGGACACTCACGCTTCCTGGGCTGGACACACTATCGACAGATATAATGCTCTAATGAAGAAGCAGCAATTCAACCTTAAAGGTTTTAAAATTGTTAAAAAGTTTCCAGTTCTAATGAAAACCGTTTAAACTGTCCACGAATAGCCGTGGAGAGCTTAAATCTTTCAACACGTATTACGTTTAGAGATCAAAGACTATCGACCCTCTGAACAGCGGTGCCCGTGAAACATACCCTGCGACGCAATGAGCTGCAGTGAGGATGTGACGCGAATTGAGGATAGATCCACCGCAGAAGTGTTTTCCATTCTTCCTCAGGGATACTTGGTACGGGAATTTTCCCGCAGGTGCATCTTTGCCACCGACAATTTGAGGTCCAGGCAGGCCTGTGTTGGCGAAATCACATCAATGCTACTACTTTTGCACACGTTATTCAATTCTGGTTCTACTTAGTCGCTAGGGGATGGAAATACTGTCGATTTACTATCACTTCAACACTACGTATTCAGAGAGAATAGAGAAAATGTAGAATGAAAATGTGATAGAAAAACACAAGATGTTTTTAAATAATTGATGGCTGAATCTGGTAGACATAATTAACACTGGCTACTGTAAGTTTTATTTTCATTCCGTCTGATTCTTGTCACTTGAATTATCTTTATGGTATGTTAACATAGTATGTTAACAAATTGGACCATAATAAAATATTTATAAAACGTTTTACCTTCGCGAAATTGAAATGTTTCATAGGTATTGCGCGTAATTGCTTTTACTTACCGTGCGCAACGACTGCGAGGCAGAGAACGAGGGCAATACTCAAACTGTACATGATAGCAGAAAGTGCAATACTGTACCTGACAGAAGCTCTACTGACCAATTTATACACACGCTGGAGCGTACATCGCCTTGATAAGGATAAACAAAAATATTAGATTTTTATCGGCGACGTGAAGAATCACACTAACAAGAATGACGCTCTAGATATTCGAAAATTCAGCAGCTTTGATTGTGAGGGCAAGGCGGAATCGATAACATCGGCTATCGGATTCTTTTTTCGAGAAAGCGGAGGTAATTAATCTGATAACGAAATTAAACACGATATGTCGTGGTTCTCTAATGTCCACTATCTGTAGGAATTTTGATCGATGATAGACGCCGATTGATCAAATTGTAATCGACAGCACAATCTTTTAATTATGAGCTTTTGTAGAATGACTCCTAGAAGTGCTTTAATCATGACGTTAACGGTTAAATGTTTGGGACTGTAGGTAATATAATAGATATATTAGTTGAAGTACCTCCAATGAAAGAAAGATATTTGCGATAGTTTTTCCGTTTCTTTATACGAATAATATTTAATTTTTTTATCGATGTAACATTGACTTAAGGGGACTAGGCAGTCGAAAAATCGATTTTTTTTATTGCATTTTCCGAAAGTAGGGGAAAGGTTTCTAAAACGATCCCGCGGGGTAAAATGATTCCTGGCTGTTCTGCGACTATTAGTGGTGCTATTTCGTAATATGGATGTGCAAAAGTTCAGCCCGTACGTCGTCAAGTGTCGCACGAAGTGCCATGTAAATATCAGCGCTGAATGTATTGTAAACCAGAAAATATCAAAATTACTGACTTTTATCTAAGGTAAGGTCCTTTCAATATTGAGTAACTTTCGTCATAAACGGCTTAGTGTGACAACTGCTTTTTTTTGCGGATGTAATGACAATTTTCAACAATAATTTAATGTATGTTTCCTTACCGAATGTAATAATTTGAGGTAATATGCAACCATTGAATGTAAGTTGTATGTTTGGGGTCATATGATTTCTCTCTAGTAGGGTAAAATGATCCCAGGAATCCCAGGGGGTACGCAAAAATATTTGAGTCTGTGAAGCTGATCTACGTCTGCTTTTCCTGAATTTCCTGATTTCCCTACGTTTGCTAGTTGATTTTAAGTACTTCTACTCATTGATTATGTACCAAAAATTATCAAAGACTTGATTTTTAAAAAAATTGTTTTAATTTATTATGTTAGCATATTTTGTGACTGAGTTTAATTTCTGTTTTTATTCAAATAAATCAATGCTTTTTAATACTCGTCTTATTCATTATCAGTAGGTATAAAATGATCGTAGGGGTGATTTTCCTAAGGATCCCTCGTAGAGATATCATTTTATACACATAGGTGTACAAAATGATCTTTTAGTATGCCTTCACAAAAATGCGAATAAAAAATATAATTGATCTGGAAGATAAATTTGATCTAACCCAATAACAAGGTAGATAAACTAACTTACAAAAACTGCTTTACTTTTATTTAAGTAATGTGCATTTGTGTTTTTTATATGAATTACGCCTTGAGGAAAACGACTGCCCAGTGCCCTTAAGGGGCTGTTCCAGTCTAGAACCCATTAAAATAGGTGATGTCTGGGAATTAATTAAAGAAAAACTACAACATATAATTTAATGGAACTTGTTGCATTGTATTAACGATATCTTAAACTATGGAAATAATTTTTTTGTTTTATAATTAATCATTGCAGACGCCACTGGGGAGTCGTTAAAGTCGAGGCGTCAAAAAATTCATCCAAAACGTTCGGACCTGTAGCACGTAAACCACTGGTGAAATAAAAAACAATGCCAGACTATTAGAGGGCATGAAACTGGCTCGTGGACATAGCAGTAAAAATGACAGATGACATTTTTTGAAAAAATAATGACACTTGAAGTTTGAAATCACTTTTTCCCTATATTTTCGTCTTTTTAACGCTTTTAAAAATTACAAATTTTAAATTTTTTACTGGTTTCTCCACGAGCCAGAAGTATATTCTTAAAAAAAACAAATTCAGTCGAATCGGATAATAACTTTTCGAGGTATAGGTTCCACTGATTTTAAGAAGCCTGTTTCGAGAAAAACACGTTTAAAGTTTTACGTGAGTGCCGAGTGGCCGGGTGTTACCCATGTATTTGCCGCTACTGAAATGCCTATAACTTTGAAAATTTTACGAATTTTAAAAAATCCTTTTATAAACACATTTTCGTAAAAGATTGAACATTCGAAAAATGAATGAAAAAAAATCGATTTTTAGACCGGAACCTGCCCTTAAGACATATTTCGGCCACGACTATCGTCATCCATTGTAGGGTGCCATTGTAGGAGGCCATCCTAAACTTAAAGATGTCTGTATTATTCGTGTCCGAGGATCTCGACAAAAACGTTGTAATGGACAGGAGGAGTCGGGAGACAAGTTTGCAAATCATTAGTACCGTGACAAAAGCCTGCTTCAGATGAGGGTTTTAAGTCTGGAGAATTGTGCAGGTGTGTAGGAGGGTTCGTGGTGCATTGCGCAAACTTCGTTCCATTGATTACGGCAATGTTGATGTCTCGTGTTACAAAATCTTTCCCGATAAAATTTCGAAGTACAGGAAGTGGCTCCAGACTTGAGTCGTCGAACTAGATACGAAATCGGTTATTGCGCAGTCCGGGTATGTATATCAGTAATGATTTACAATCGAGTGAAGCACAACTGATGGTATTGAAGTGATTAATTCATTCACGTATTCAAGAAGCAAGAAGCGGTATTTAGCTGTAAGAGACATAATATAGAACGTCAACAGACGGCCAGGTCGAGGAGGGGCTAATAAGAATTGCGGTGGCAAGTAATTTCGTTCATTGTGTATTCTGCAAATGAATATATCCCGGCGTTCCTGGTAATTCTCCGAGTATCCGGGGGGATTTCGTCCCTAAGGATCAGAGGAGAAGGCGATCGCGAATAACAAGAACCCTTCGTCTGCCACGAGCCTTGATCCTGTTAACGGGATCATCCGAGCACCGTCGATAGAGCCAAGGACCGTGAGATAAAACTAAACTCCCTTGGACTTCTCTCTGGCTGTTGTTTCGAGGTCACTGGATCAATCCAGAGGAAGCCGTATTTTTCCACCCAGTTTCACACACTTTTCGATCTTCTTTAATAATCAAACGTGATCTGAATATTCGCTTGTTGAATAATTAGCGCCGAGTATCTTACGTTTCAATTACGATATTCCAAGAATAAAAGTAAACAAAAATAATGATAATTTTATAATAGATAGAATAAGAGATACGTTTACACACCCTTGTCTTTAACACTTTCAATGCAGAATAAAATCGAAACGAGTGAATACGGAGAATGTAATTTCAGACGAGAATAAAATTGTTCATAACATGCAAATATTTGCTTATAAAGTTCTCGTGTGTCGTTGGAAAAACTCTTTTCCGCAGCTATGCATACAGGGAAGAGTCGAAAACAGATACTATTACGAGCACCTATACTAGCACGAGTAGGAGAATACTCGTAGAACGGTTTGCAAATCAGATTTCCCAGCGTTAGGCCGATTCGTAATGCTCGGTCATCGTATTTACATATGCATATCATTTGTCGTATCACAGGGGAGAAAGCTATGTGCTGGTAATATCCCACAGGACTCTCTATATATCCAAATCGCATTACTACGCTGCCTATTTCGTGCTAAGGTACGTCGTGGACGATTTGATATGCGTGCGCCATAACCGAGTTAACAATCCGCTATGACAGATGGTGATCCGGACGATTTTCAGGCACTGCATCGCGTTTCCATCGATACCAGTAGTCCGGTCCTCGTGAAACGGTAATTAGCAGGGCGAATTTGTGAACGAACGCAACTCGATGCAATACACATTTCTTTCAAGATATCTCTCAGCCTTTACTTTCAAATATCAGCTTTTAAGGAGTATTCCAGAGTGAGACGCATTTTTTCCTACACAATATTTGGTATTTTTTTTATGAAGCATCTATATTCTCTAATAAAATTTGTAAACTTCACTGAAACACGGATAAATGTATGAACCAAATCGTGACGGAAAAGGTTGTATAGATGATTCATAAAAAAAAGTACCAAAGATTGTGTGAGTAAGGCGGGTATTACACTAGAATATTCCTTATTAATAAAAGAAGATATCGATGGATTAGTGTACAAATATTGTATATCCACTTTTTTCTGAAATTTGAGTTTTTATATGCAAAAATATTTCTTTACTGTTTCTTTGTTTTGTATAAAGATCACATTTATAACCACGTCATAAATTTGTCAGAAATAATATTTTTCTTCATTGTATGCCGCTGAATTTTATGTACCCACCATTGCATGTTTAACCTCGTTTTCCTCGAAAATACTAAAAGTGGACATACTATATTTGTGCACTAAGCCATCGATATGTAGGTAGGGTGACTGTACCTAATATCGCCTAGCAAAAGTTAAATCATTGTCAATTGAATAATAATTTATATTTTTGCATGCAATTTGCTTCAAAGTAAAGAGAAATTATTCATCTGTCATCTAGTATAAGTTAGAATCGTTGAAACCCATAAATTTTTAATTAGGAATTAAAAAACGCAAGACATGCAAAAATCCAGTCCTGAAAAAATGTACCTAATATCGCCTACTCAAGAAATATTCATTAATTTATATACATATGAGTTTTTAAAGTCATTTTCGTATGTGCCTTTATTATTTCTTGCTCTATAAATATATTTTTTATCCATTTTTGTATTATTGTTATTAGAAGAATATAGATTTTTAAAATATTTTATTTTTTACGTTCCGATGTACATATTGGACAAATGAAGTTTATTTCGGTTGCTCTGCACATTTCTTGACCCCACCTGTAACAAACATTACATCGAAACCATTGATCTTCAGTAGGCGGTATTGAGAACACCCATACTGCTAAAAGAGAAACACTATTTTCATTACGGAAAATATTTGAATCGATTTCATTCCTTGAGAACTTCATTAATTAGGTATTAATAGTAGATATTCTTGCATTCACGTAATTATTAGACTAACCTTCTCCGAATGTGATGTAAAATTGTGGCAGTCCAATAAATTTTTACACTGTTAAGATTCTCTAAAATCCTTCCCTTTCTGTAATTGTTGATCACATAACGCTGCAATTACAGTTTCCCTACATATGTTTATGAAATAATTCAGTGCATAACCGATAAATTTTAGTGCTTACTTTGCGAGATATAGCGAGTGGCGATATTAGGAACATGGGCGATATTAGGTACGGTCACCCTACTTACAAATAAGTGTTCCTGTTGAATTTTTCACAGACACCAAGTGTCTTTAAACTTTAACGTCATTATTACATATCGTCGGTGATAGTACAAAACCGCGTATGAGTAGTTTGTAAATACCGCGGATCTGCAAAAGTAGCAAAATTGAGATTTCGCGCTCACGGTTGGCAAGCAGCAGTTTCGCCTTTTTAAAAAGTCAAACCATTGATGTTAGTATTTATTACAAGGAGTGTTAAAACTGTCCCAAAAAAGTTCAGTTAATGAAATCCCTTAAAATGGCTAAAATATTAATTTTTTTCTTCCTCCTCTAAAATCGGTAAAATGCAGATCCGCGGTATTTACAAACTGCTCGTACGGGGTTTTGCACTATCACCGACGATATGAATACGTAGGTACATTGTCAGTTTCATATGAAATATCAAACTATATCTAACGATTAATATTACTTAGCATTGGCTGAATATGAGAAAGGATATTCCATTCTGTTCGGGCAATGCAACATTCAGACAACATGATATCCAGATAATGGATTCCACCGTATTTCCACACTTCGCGGAAGGGAATTACCCTCCCCTCTGGAAAAGTGTATTCCCGCTTATCCCGTAGAAAAAGGTGCAAAGGACGCCCGCGAGCGTCACGCAGAAGAGCCGCGTCGAAGATTGCTGGCTCGAAAGTGGTCGATCCCTCTTTCCACCCCCGACTCGCGGTGAAATTCCTCGAAAGAAATGGACGGGACGGTCGGCGATGGAGTTTCTTCGACTTCCTCGGTGTCCACCGAACCCGGCCCTTTCGCTCGCAGCCTTATACTTACGGCGCAACATTTTTACAGCGCGGGCAGGGTCAGGCGAGGCTGGCTCCTGGTAATCACTGTCGAAAAATTTGCCGAACATCCTCCGGTACAGGGTAGAAACGGGAGATCGATGGGAATCTCTGCGAGTTGTGGGTGCGACGACCCGAAAGCGCGGGGGAACGTTTGTTGCACACGGGCCACGGAACCAGCGCCGTCGAGTGGGCGATGGTTATTTTTATGCCTCGTAATTATACATTTTTCTGGCTGTTGGCTGCAACTTTAAGGGTCACATTTAGACCGGACCAAATCGGCCGGCCGCATTTTCGCGCGTGTTTCTCCCACGATCTCTGCGAGACCGAGGAGTCGTGGCCGCAGTGAGAAAACCGCGCGAGAAATCGCCGTCGTATTGTTCTTACAACGACGGACGCTCTTACTTTTTCTCCATTCTCGTGGGAGTCCGACAGCACGTTCTTTCTGCCGCTTTTTTGCCCGAGGTTCAGACACTTTCCTGTTGTTTTTAAAGAATGCTTAATAGTACAGTTTGTATATAAACATAATGATGGAAAATAGGGAAAATATTATTGTCTATATTATTGCCAATTTCAGAATATCCTTATCAACGATTGGGGATTTTAAATATCATCGCACTGGAAGATCGTGCGTGATATTCAACGAAAGACACGGAGAAGTTCGTGCCGCTGTATTCCATTACAATCTACAGTAAAGGGAAATATGCTATTTTTAATCATAACTAAATAAAGTTCTGGGAAATGGGAACGCAGTGCCACGCGATACCGCTGCGATGTCACGTTCCACATTTTATTATTAAAGCTGGAAAAACCGAGGGAGATAAAAAAAGATCATCGAGTGGGCAGAATCACGAGATCACGATTATCAATGATAACAGGACGTTGAATCTGGTCGCTGTGATGCTCGGGTCGGGGATGATGCAACTTCATCGATGAACGCTCGTGTACACCGTGCTCAAGTATACTTACGCGGAATACGATAATAATTACTAGCGTAGAAGCTACCCTGTGTTTACGGAGGACCTATTATTAGTGCAAACACGTATTACCGTCCGGTTGTTCTCCGTTTATGGCTGGTAAGTGATTTCAACCACGGGCACCCGTAGAAAGTGCCGGCAAATTGAGCACTTGAACGCAAAGAAGACGTCAACAACGCGCGAACAGCCTCTCGCGTTACAAGAATTCAAACATCACTTTGCCGTATATTAGTTTGCTCAACGACCATTCGACCAACAACGGTCAATTCGTTTACGTTTATGACTCGGTTTCGCCGGCAGGCTGCGAATTATGAATTATGGCGGAGATCCACTGCCTGCTGATTTAATATTATTCGATTTTGTTCAGCGAGTGCTTTACGATTTTGACAAATGAAGTTTCATTTCACCTGTCACGCAACAATATCTGTTTTCTACTAACACGAGACATTTCCTATCTAACGTTGCCGTCACGGATTATTGCTAGTTGGACATCAACTGTTTACATCATTCATCATATTCATCGATGTCATTAACCACGGATTACCATCCATTTGCGCTTTGAAGTCAGAAAGCTAGTTTGGAAGCACATTCTTCGCCTGCAATTCCCCGTACCATCAATCAACTCTTTCAACACAGGGGATGAGCACACCCCTAACTTGTTCAAATGATAAAGTTATGAATCTTTCATCGATTCCATCGCGGGGCTGCCACAATCTCTCACAGTTTCCTAGCACGCGCAGCTCGCAGCCTCTGGATCCAGCGTTTAACTGTTTAACACCTCCTCCGCGTCCTTTCTACGAGCGAACGATGCTGGGCCTCCGCGGCTTCGAGCAGCGAATAAGAAGAAAGGTGTGTTTCACATAGGGGGAACGGTATTACGCAACGACGCGCTGCAGAATCGATCTGGTCGATCCAGGAGGCTACAGTTCGCACACGTCCAGTCGCCTCGGATGGATCCAGGCCGACAATCGGAGATCGTGATTAATGGACTGCCTGGCGGATCGTCGGTACGCGCCGACGAATCGGGCCACCGCTTAGCGTGAAATTTACCTGATGAATTGTTCTCACAATTATCATGATCTACGGGTTCGTGGATCCGAGAAACACGAAAGTCTCGGCCAGTCTGCTAATCTCTGTTCGGCGAACCCTTCACTTTGGCCCCCGAGCATCCCCTCCGTCCCCTCCTCACCTCCGGGGCCCTCACCCACACTCGCCGGCCCCCATAACGATACTTTTCTGCGGCTCCAGAGGGTGGGGGGGGGGTGGGGGGGGGGAAGCGTTTGGCTAGCCCCGGCGCGCAGAAATCTCGGAAATTTTTACGTCGATCGAGAAACTATAATTATCTTTCTGGGCTATGCGGTATGCAGTGAGTCGGTACACAAGAAAAAACTCGGCCGAACGCCGACGCATCGCCCATTTTTTTTCTCTCCCACGATCAAGCGTGTCTGTCGCCGCCGACTTGGTCACGGAAGGTACCCCGTGCGGAGGAGGCGAGAAATTGTTCCTCTTATTTTGGCTGGCCTTATTGGTAAACACGATACGCGCCGCGAAACTTTGTTGCTTCGGAGAAGAATCGCTTTTAGCGAGGGATAATGACTCGCGACCGTGGCTTCCAGAAGCGACGGTCAAGGCTGATTCAAAAGTAATTAAGATCTTTTCTTTATTTCTACCGTTGCTCTAATTATTTTCTAATCCAGAGCATTAAGGATTATATTACGAGGAGATTGGGAGCAGAACTTTCAGGACTGGTGTCTAATAAAAAGATATCATTATTCTTCAGTTTTATTTGTTATTAAGGGGAGAACCTTATAGGTGGTTTAGGACGCTGAAAAAATAGTTTTATTTTATTTTTTTTAATCGATAGTAATACTCATCGAGTATGTACACTTAAAGTTGCAGTCAGAAATTCGAAGTAGCTGCATAGATACAGGCAATGTAACAGATGCGTGTCGCGCAGATATATGTAGGTATGGTCGGAAACTTTAAACGCGTTTTTCTGGAAACCACATTTTTTAAACTTGTGTACGCGATAGAGAAAGATTTAATTGACCGATTGACTTCACCCGGGGATTTTTAGTTACATACTGACCAACCATCGTCGATGAATGAAAAACATTTATGCAGATATTAAATTAAACCATTTTTTTTGCATAAAAACATCGAAATTTTTCCGTCAACAGCGTAACTTTTTCTTTAAAGTCCCATAACATTGTCAATTTTAGACTTTTTTCTTATTTTTTTAAATCATCGACGATTTAAATTCATGTCAATTAAGAAAAACTTCGACTTTTTTATTTCAGGCAAAAATTGGATCCGTTAGAAATACAACAATGTTAAACAAATTATTCTTGAGTAAAAAAAAATGTTTTCTTGTTGTCTGAATATACATATAGTAAAACACCCTTAATGTTTTAGAAAGATTCGCTTTATATTTGTTGAGAAAATAATTCTTAACAATCACCGTGTTTTCAGCGTCCTAAATCAGGTTCCCCCCTTAATTAATTATTACTTAATATTGCTCGAACGAGAGCTTGCCCTTCTCTTGCCTGCAACTTTCAGGCTAGAGAGATCTAGCAAAAGCAATCTTTTTACCCGTAGCCAAGACGTAAAGGGGTCATCTTGGAGGAATGCAGCGTTAAAGGGGGAAGGGTTGCAACTAGAAGGGCTGGTTCCTCTGAAAACGCTTTGCGAGATTGCAGAAGAATTGTGGACGTCTACGAGACGTGATTTATGGAGGACTTTCGGTCGAGGTGGAAATAACTTTAACCGCTGTCTTGCCCGCGATCATGGTCACGGTGATTTTATCTAATCAGCGGCGCGTTATTACCACGGATTAACGAAAATTGCGTGAATTATCGAGCACGTTGGGAAAGGGAGTGGTTTAATCACGAAGCGGCGGACTTTTGCGTTTCACGTGACGATCGTCGTCTTAATCCTGCTGTCAGACAGAATCCCAGACTGAATCAAGATAAAAAAAGATTTCTTAACGTATACATTCAACTGATATATCAGAAGAGGGACCAATAAATCACTGCAATTATATCTGAAGTATTTATATCTATCGACGTCTGCTAAATTTGGTAGGTACTTTCGTACTTCACGCTTAGGCGTATTAAACTCGAGTATCCATCAATGTTCTGCTGATACGATAATGCAATCAATCATATAAGACATAATATAAACACACATCGCGAAACAGAATTATACTCAAAATGATCTATCATTCTCAACGAATCATTTAAAACTCTTTTTTAACTCGAGTGTAGGTGACCTTAAAAAATAGTTAGTGAGAGAAACAATTATATAAATTAGCTATGAAACTGTATCAGGTCATATTCAGTAATAGATGATATTATTTCACGTGGAATAGTAATCGTTCCGCTATCTGAGCACCATGATCATCAAAGTATCTTCATAGTACAGGATATTTCACAGCGACAAATCTTCTTCCTGTAAGGTGCAAATCCACGACGAGACAAAAATATCGTGTCTCACACGAGACTTTAATCTCACGAGACAATTATTTTATTATTATACTATCTTTCAATTATTTTATCATTAGTTTTATGAAACTAGCCTCTCGTGATACAAGTTTTATGATGTATTTTCAAAAAGCTCATCTCTCGCGACTAATTTCCATCATTTACATTTAGTTGTTGCTGAGATAATTGTCTGGTGATAGAAAAGTCTCATCTAAAATCTCATCGCGGATTCGCAGCCTTACGGACACGTTTCATCGGCTCGGTTTCGAACGCTCGATCGAGCAATCAAAGGAATTCAAGCAGCACGGAGCAGTCCGTGCGCGTCTACGAGACCCCGGATTGATTATTGCCAGCCATGGGAGCGGTGCGAGGCTACTTCATTTAGAGTGTCACGCGGATAGCCGAAATTAGGGCTATAATCCCCTCCTGCCATCTGATACGCGCCGTCCCCCTCGCTCCAGTCACTATTTACCGATAGTATTTTAACCCTCGATTTGTCGTCAACAGCTTTCGGAGTCCATTGGGAATCCCACTGCCTAGTTTTTGCCCGCCAGCCACGGGAACGACATGTGCTGATTATCATCGGTAGACGTTCCATACCCGCGGCGCGGCGCGGCGCGGCGTCCCGGACACCTCGGATCTTTCCAGTTAACGATAATTCGTCTGTTACGGCCTGCGCGCCGTGCTTCGTGTATTCGTAATTGGCAAGTACTCGTATCGATAGCCGTAACGTTACGCTTAATAGCCGGTATTTTCGGCCGTTTTAACGCACGACCGTGCCACCTTTGCTGCCCCGCTCGTACGCGACGTCTCGAGACGCGTCTCGTCAATGATAAATGATATTCAATAAATAGTACCGATTACGGTCCCATGGCCACGCGTAGTAAATCTTCGGATCCCCGGTCTGCACGATACCGCGGTATTCCCGGGGCCCCTTTTACTGCGCCGTTTCGCGACTAAGCATGCAATCGGGCGTCAAACTGGTGCGTGTAAAAAACGGCCGGATAATTGAGTTACCTCCGCACACCCGTCCCGTACATTGAAAGGCGCTTTTAGGGTGGCATTTTCGAGGGGAAATTACCAATTTCGTCCGGACTCGCGGCATAGACAGCGGGGCATACAGGATTCGCTCAGCAGTCAACGTCTCAATGTACCCGGTATTATTCCGGGAACAGAAGGCGACAGCGATCGAATCTGAGAGGGTTCCCCGGTAGCTTCACCGGCCAGGTATACGGGCGGTACAGGTGGAATATTTAAAAAGAATACAGAGGAACGATTCGAAATGGCGAGCAGACGGAGAACAAAGAGGACGTCATGATATGACCCTAAGCGGGTATCGATCGCAGTTTCTTTCCGCAGGAGCGGGCGCAACCAGCCAGGATATTTTGATAATTCCCTTTTTTTTTGTGCGCGATACTCCGCAGCGTGTAATGCGGAAGAGATCAAAGGCGTCAGTAGCACCTGTCCTCTAACCCCCGTCTTGTCATCCAGCAGAATTACGCCAGGAGGCTGGGGGGATCCCAACGGATTCTCTCTTTCCCTGCCCACGCTTCTCTCTCCTCTGTCCTCTCCCCCTTTCTCCATCTCGTGCGCTTCAAACCCTCACCTGCACGAAACTTTTCTTCCCCTTTCTCTGTATTTCTATTATCATCGCCATATCCATGCCTCTTTGTCCTTCCTCGTTCCCGACTTTTCTCCGATTTTCGTCCCTAAAAGTCGCCACAACTGCACTATTAACTCCACCCTTCCCACCTTCTCCTCTGTCTGTATGGACCCGCGGTTCGATCGGGCTCTCCGAACGCCAGGGAGTGCCCTCCTTCGTCGTACTCTGTGCCCCTCGCCCGGCGCTGCCTGGATTAAAATACAATTATCTTTATTGCGAAAGCTCTGCCCGCAGGTCGCGGGGCACTTGCGTTTGTTCGTGTTTTCGCTCACGTGTCGCGTTAGTCGCGATCGCAGGCGCCCTTGTTTATGGTTCGGTGTTCGGAGTTCACGGAGACTGAGGATGCCGGGAGTGGAAGTGGCGTGGAAACTGGCGGTGAATAAGGGAGAAGCGATTGGAATGTGGAAAGTCTAATTTCAAGAATTTTGAACGAACAAATGCAATTCAAGTGTAGGTACGTTACACTAAACTCTGGTTAAAAAAAGTAAGTATCACATGGATTACCATGTCCCTACCTTCAAACCACAACATTTATCAATTTAGGCATGAGGTATAGAAAGCAGATTCTACAGATTGCATAAGGAATCAGGAGAAGCGCGTTTCATCGGGGGGGGGAAACAAGAAACTTTCCTAAGAGGGATTGCAGGAGGATTAAAAAATGAAGCTCCGTCGGTTGTTAATTGCAAAGTCAGCGAGATCCGGATGAAGAAGAATGGTGCATAAGCCACGCCAGAGGATAGCAGGTTAAGCGTATCCCTTTCACGGTGAGATTGCACAGGTTCGCATTCAATTTCGCCCGGCAAGATCTCCCCACCCTATCCGCGAGACAACAGGGCGGAATTCGCGTACGTCTTATGTGCTAACATTTACACAGCGGGTCGACAAAGACGTCGAGGACGATCCACGGTGCCACCCGATGCACCGGGGAGTTCAAATAACTTGTGCGAGCATAAGTCATCCGTAAGGCCCGAGGGCTCGCGGCCGGGCTACCCTAGAATTATCGCTAAACGTTATTGCCTAGGCTCTATAGATCTTGCGTATAAAATGCTAGGTTATCCTTGCCGTTTATGCGTGGTTAGAAGCGAGGGTGGACCTATGGCGGGCGACCTCTGGCTCTAGAATTTCGTTGAACCGTTTCTGCGAGGCCTCGCGAATTTCGCCGCCCTTTCGGCGGCCCCCACTAGCCCCACCGCAGACATTCAGTGTGAAATGCATTCGAGATCTCGTGTTCCTAAGCGCACCAATGCAAGCACTAAGCGGTTCAAGCCGACGAGCTTAGAAAGCCCATGAGAAATCTTGTCTAAAGGAGCTTACGCAATTCAGCCACATTTGTACTGCTACACGTTGCTCTGCTGATTTTCGCCTGGAAATTCGAATTTCAGTGCAGTGGAAGGGAAGACTCTCGTTAACCGAACGACCCTTGATTCTTAAATTCGACGTGAAACGGTTGGTTAATTCTCTGATAGCTTTGTGCTGTCCACCCATCCGGGGTAAATGGCATAAAGCACGAGAACGCTTTGGACCCAGCTAGACATTAACTCGTTTTTCATCTTTTTACCCGGGTGAACGTAAAGGGACGATAGAAACCCGCAGGACGCCGGGGCCAGGAAGAGAACCGAGAGAGGAAACGTATACCGAAACGAAACAGGTCGCTTTGTTGTTAAGCGACAGCAGTTGGAGGGTATACGTGCTCACCGTTGTAACGGACTCTGTGCACCGGTTACGTATAAAGATCAAAGCTAGCTAAACCGTACGACCTCCGTGTGCCAGCCGGAGTCCATGATATTTTGACGTATTTAACGTTCGTTTCTCGTTAAACGCTCTGCTGGTATTAACCGTCTGGCACCGCGAACCACCGACGAATGGATCTTCCAACCGTAATGATACGCTCCGCGCGAATCTGTTCCACTAATCTCAGGATAAAAACCGTATCGGCACTTGACGGGCTATGACGAAAGCGTACGCACGAGTCACCGCGCCTGGATAAACTGTATAGAATGGAGTAGCATGAAGATTCCGTGATAAGCACACTGATTATTAGATAAGAAGCGACAATTCACTAACAATGTAGGTATACACACGACAATGCTGGATTTATTTTTCTTATCGAGACAATGCGTGCTCTTTGGAGTACGTGAATGGTTATATTTAGATTCAATTGGAGCATAATTCGTAGGATTCGTTGGATATGTATTTCGATAGGTATACTTGGTTTAAAGAGGCACAGTGAATTTGGGACAGTATTTTAAAAGATATTGCAGTGTTAAAAATGGAACGGGGGTAATGATATATTGAGATGAAGAATCAAAGTTTAGCAAGCCATACGTTCGCGAAATTTGTTAAAGTGTACCTAGTAATAAACATGTCACATGTTTCCCCGATTTCTGGCATTACATGTGCGCCTCCCGAAATTCAAGTATCAATCAATTGTGCTCCGTCGTCGTACCAATAATCTACCCACGGGGGTGAAAGAAAAAGGGGTTTCTCATGGGACGTATGAACGCTGTAACCGAGGAAGACAGTCTGAGTGATTGTGGTTGCGGCGATCTTGACATCTTCTGGAAATCCGGCCCGTTTCTCATCTACATTTGTTTAAGAAGAAGAGATTTGTCATACGTATCCTATTGATATCAGCCAGCTCTAAAAATCGGTTTTTCGACTTTAGTTTCAAACTTGCACGCTAAGTAGAAGCGCGTATTTTGTCAAACTTATTAAACGTCCACTAATTTTCAATGTTAATGAAGCTTAAAAATGAACCAATGGTAACTAGATATTCCGGGTAGTTTAGCAAAATTATGAAAGCAGGATGTTTGCTTGATTCGAGGCAACTTGAACCCGTCCTTTGACTTTTGTTTTACTTGAAGTTCGAAGGTGTGCTGGATTATTTTCGGAATCGTTAATGACGAACGGAACACTCGGTAACTTCAGTTGCACAGCGAGGCGCGCTTTGATAAGCTAATAGTCCGCTGGCTCGAATTATCAAATGATAGTCTTCCATGCGAAGGAGATTCCGGTGCGTGGATTTGCTTTGCGGTGCATCGGACTATATGATTACCGAAGTTCGGAGGTTATAGTGCCTCAGACATTTCGTGAGTACTATCCACTTCAGCGGACAAAGCTTCGAGCCATGTCGGTGCCTGTTACTGTTCACAGTTTTCATGAAAATTGTGCAGGCAAAGGATTCCCGAGAATCCTCACTGTTGCTGCTAGGAAACTCAAGTGAAGTTAACTCGATTATCACTGATTACTTAGGAAATGATTTTAAATTGAGCCGTGTTGATAATTTGCTTCACGAGTTTGAATCGTGTGGAGGCAAGTAATTTAATCTCTAGAAATCGGTCGTACACTCTTTCGTCAAAGAAAGAAATGCTGAATGCCTCAATGTATAAAGCTTCCATGATGCAAGTGTTGCTTTCAAAACGATGTAATTCGATTTTGAGTATCACCTGAATTATAATTTATTATCTTTCACTATATTATTTGCACACTATCCATAATTCTATATACATAGTACAAACAAATGATACTTGAACGATATGTGTACCGCATTAGTAATTGTTTACCTCGTAATATAATATTATCGGATTGGGGTAATAGTATGATTTAGGCAAGAGATATGTTGCAACACAGTTTTATTTATGACGAATTATTGGAAAATAGAGAAACAAAACCATGAGGAATTATTGATATCGAAATTTGATAATTCGAGGATCGAACAGGGTGGCTACTGACTTTTTGCACGACGAACAGGATAACGCTTTCGAATTCAAGTGAGAAAGTACGTCCGCGGAGCGGCGTGATTTACGATTTACTTACAACAAGGAGAAGGAAAATGTAAAATCAGGATTTTCGACAGATGGCCGGAATCTCAGACCTCGGGCCGTGAATACGCGCGGATAGTAAAGGGAGCCCCAGACCTCACGATTTTAAGCCCCCGGGCGGACCGCCGATGGAAAAGTTGCGCTCTGAGTGCTTCGGCTTGCTTTTTTGCTCTGAGACGTTCCTACCAGCTCGAAATTTTCGAAACATTCCCGTCGAAACGTTTTGTCTACCGTGCCTCGTTTCCGCGTGTTAGGTTCGTTCCCCTTGTTAAATAGGAAATCGCGACAAAAATAAAACGACTCGGTAGCGTTTAGGACTCTGAATTGGAAACCCTGCATCACCTAACAACCGAAAGGGAAATTAAAGATGTTTTACGTTATGAAAACTTTTCCTTTCTTTAATCACAAGTGTCTCTGTTTCCTGTAGAATATTTAGATCGAGAAATGTATTGCGTTTAATATTAAATTAACTCATAGCTACTATTATTAAAGAACCGAAGAAATATGTAGAGGGAAAATTGAGTAAGATGATAGTGGAAGTTAAACGAATTCTCTTGTTAAAAGTAAACAGAAGGCAGAGAAAGGACGAGGCACTGGACGATATAAAATAATTGAAAGGTGTTTCTGATAACGCTATCAATTTTCTGCCCCGTTTACCTTTACGATCGGCCACAAATTTTCGTTGAATTAATCCAGAGAAGGAGGCCGTCAATTACCGGGAAAGTTTTACAGCTCCACCCCCGGTGAATACAAAAGAGGGCACTCGGCCCTCCGCGCTCCTCCTCGCCGTATTTATCTGAAATTAAAAGAAAAGCATTTTCCTTACGCTGCCGCAGTTTAAAAAGTTCGCCTTTCCAAGCCCCTTACGTTCATCCCGAGTTCCCTAAGAAATAAAAGACCCACCGGTCGTCGTCGTCGCCGTCGAGAAAGAGAAAGATACTGGTTATTCCAAGCTTTCAAAGAACTTCGCGATTCAAACGACGGGGGAATAATGTTTTTATATTCTAATTGCTAGAATCGTATCTGCGACGCGCGACTCCCAAGACGGAATTCATAAATTGAAAGCAATCGGGACGGAACTATATATTTCCTTCCAGCATAACGTTCCTGTGGCGGCCAGTGAATCCAATTATTTATTAATGGTATTATTACAATCCATTAGATTACGGCGCCAGTATTTAGGTTGCGTTCTGCGTGTGCCTGTAAACTGTAACGCGTCATTATACGAAATGGTTCCATGGGAGTCAATAATGCAGCCAATATTACAGATGTTCCCCCTGAATTTATGCGCACGTTGCGATAAACGTCCAATGACATGCAGTTGACGCGTGTCATCCAAGACATCCTGATTATAAACAAAGATCATCGATTGAGGACATTGCAGCAAGAGGGGTGCAGCTCCATTTTTTACAGTTTTTGAGTTATGACGTGTGATATATGTAAAAAATAATTCTACATCGTTTCGTGCACGTTTGATGAAAATCCGATAATAAATGAGCGATTTATTGCAAATAAATAAAAATATTATAGAATATTTTTTCACCAAAAATAGAAATAAAAACTAATCAACTACTACTTATTGTGTTAAAATATATATTTTTCAATTAGTGTTTCCTCTTTAATGTTCAGTCAAAGCAATAATTTTATAAACAGATTTTTCTAATTTACTCGAGGTTGGTAAAGATGGAGGTGCACCCCTCTTGCTGCAAGGTCCTCAATTGTACGTTTAGTTAACCGATAAGAAATACTTAAATTGTCGGTATACACTGAAAGACATTGTTGAACAATTCTTGCATCAGAACCACAGGGGTTCGTTTCTTTTTTCTTTTCCCTCCTTTAAATTCAGTGCATCGTCACACCCTGTTTAAGAATGGCCTGCTGTTTAGGAGATACGGAGAATTTGAGGGGTTGCAGGGGAGCTTGTCGATTGGGTTCAAATCACGACGAAAATTGACATGATCCCGCATAGTGGCGCATGTGGCGAACCGAACCGTTCATTTCGATTGCTATTGACTATGAGCGCTGCATTGCTATTATTCCTCGCATAGCCCTGGGCGGTGACGAAAACTAAGTTCATGGTTTTAGCCTAGAATCGAATAAGAATTGTTTGACACTGGAAGTAATGTTATATAAATATGGAATTGCGATCTAACACGGTGATTGATGTGCACCCATTATTCAAAGATCATTTACAAATATTTCATTACGTTGTAATTACCAATCTGTTGAATAAATGATTCTATTTTGACGAGATTTTACTTTTACTCCTTTTTATTGTAACTTGTCATTTGAGGCATCATACGTACGCTACACAAAAAGGGGAGGAATTTGTAGCATCTTCGAAATAAAAAGTATTAACACTTCGCTTTCAAAAACATCGATTTTGAAGATTGATAAGCTAGGGGAAACTCGGACAAAACCGGGTACCTGGGTAAAACCGGGATGCGCTATTATTTTTTAAACTGCCTTAACTTTTCTCGCGTCGTTGCAGCGACATATTATAGGGATGTCCATTATTTCATCAACAGAAGATAATCGCGTTACAAGCGTGCTTACTCAGGTTATATCGTCTTGTGTGTTTTTGAAGGATCTGATCTAATTTTCGTTCATTAAGAAACTTCAAACACTTTTGACAGTGATCAGATAGATACTTTTTGGTGTGAATTATGTTAATTGTTGCATATTAAGTGTAAATAATTAAAAGGTTTGTTTTTACTTCGCCATGGTATTGTTGATAATTCGTAATATTTTCAAAATTGTATGCTGGGGCAAAACCGCACGGGTACCCAGTTTTGCACAAAATGTGTATAACAAAGAAACGAAAAGGAGGACATTATCAAATTTAAAACTAAATCTCAATAAAGGACTACAAGTAAAGAGAAAAGAAAAATACAAAATTAAATAAAATACTGAAGGATAATGATAACTAACAGTGGTGATGAAAATGGTGAAGACATTTGCATTTATGTCCAAGAATCATATGGTTCATTGAAATTGAATGAAGGTTGGGTGCAGTTTACAGCTTGTTCTAACTGGTTGGAAGACTGAAGAATTGGATGAGTTTCGTTGTTATAGGTGCTAGGGCCAGTATCTAATAGTATGGTACCCGCAAGCCGGATAGCAAGCAGTAGAATTGATGAGTGATGGGCAGACACATGAGCCAAGTCGGACTCAATCGCGCGTATAGGGGAGACACGGGCAAAATCGGGATGTTAAGGATTAAACCTCATAACTTTGACATTATTAATGTAAAAAAGAAATTGCAATTAGGATTCATTAGCATAAACTCTTTATTAAATAATAGTATATGTCCAATTTTTTTAATAGAAGAACAAATACAAAAAAATAACGAATCATATTTTAAATCATTACTCATTACTCATCAATTCTACTTCTTGCTGTCGGACTAACAGTATGGTCTCCAGGCAAATGAAACTATGTAGGTACTAGAATTCAATGAAACTATAAATGTGAAAATCCACGATAAGACAGAATTATCACGATTCACACGAGACTTTAATCTCACGAAGCAATTATTTAATTATTTTATTATTTTTTTTAACCATTTTGTCAATAGTTTCGTGAAATTGGCCTCTCATGAGACAAGTTTCATGATATATTTTTAAAAAGCTCATCTTTCGCGACTATTTCCATTATTTACATGTAGTTGTTGCTGAAATTTTTGTCTCATGATAGAAAAGCCTCATGTAAAATCTCATCGTGGATTCGCATCTTGAAAAATCAATATATGAGAAGAGTAGAGAAGAATATATATACCTACTAAAAATTTAGATAATAAGAATTCTATACATTTTTTCCTATATCGTTCCATGTTAATTAGTTGAGTTTCTACATCTTTCCGTAACTACTCCACACGTACCCTAAAAATAACGTTTTCAAGCATGCTTATATTTATCTTCTAAGCCTTCCGCGATGACGTAATCTTGATACGTTAATGAGACACCGCATCTCAGCAGCGGCCAGTGATCCTTTTCTCGAACAATGAGTAAGCGCTGCCAGAATCGCTTGTCCTTAACTGGGTATCACGCCGTTACCCCCGGTATAACAGTACAAGATGCACGTAGAACGAACGAGAGGCATAAACAATGCAAGTATCTAGCGGCGAAGGGGTTTCAGCACTTGGCACGTAGGGCTCCCTTCAAGCCAACGTCCAATTACCAGCTGGGCGCGTATCTTCATGGGGGGTCCTACACGCAATTGTTGTATTTCGTCATTGTTCCGCAGCGTGATTGAGCCCATTGTTTTTCCTTCTTGTAATTATCAGAGAAAGAGACCCGAAAGGATCGTGCAAGCGTGCCGGGAACTTTGGATCGACCACCACAACAACTATACCACACGAAATTTAATTTAAATGTGGCATGGAAAAAAATGTTATTACATTATTACTTCAAATGCCTCTTACTGTTTGGTCTCTTCAGTAATTCCTGTTTTAAGGTAACAGATTTACTTCACATACGTAATTACGAAGAGCCCTTGTAGAAAACACTGTAAGTAGGGAAAACCGGGGGCGATTGTAACATTAAATATCTCAAAACATATGATAGGTATTAACACAAATTTTGGATATTTGATGAAAAATGACATTTGGAATACATACATCCATGTCCTAGCAGTATGGATACCCAATAAACATGTATAGTGAAGAAAATAACTTTTCGATACTATAAAGTAAAATATTAATAGTTACTTAGCACTTTTAAGCGTTTCGTTAGTCAAAATTTATAATTTCAGTTCAAAAGCATGGTCGTGGTCGATTGTAACATCGGCAGTCGGGGTCGGTTGAACGTAAGTAGGATTGTTATCCGTAAAATCATTAATCTAAGACAGAGAGCATTAAAACCCCGAACATTTCCACTTGAAACCCGGACACTTTTAACTACTTCGTATATGAGACAGTGAGAGCAATAACGGGCTAACCCACATTTTTTTTCCAAATTGAGTTAGTAGCAATAACGTATTCCAATAGTCTCTACTAATCATATAAAATAGGAATATTTTTTTTTATTAATGTGGGTTGTTCCGTCGTCGCTCTCCCTGCCCCATATTAGGTACGATATCCCAAGACAAAAATTTCTGTAAATTATAGACTGCAACCGTAATCAAGAAATAAAGATAAAATATGTATGACTTTTCACCCGGATCAGAAAATATCCCCGGATGTCCTAAAAAAGTGGACAAATCCGGGGAAACCCGGACGGATGGCAGCCCTAGTTGAACCGGAACAGAACCGAATAGTGCGACGAACGAATTTTTACCATTCACGACTCGTCCTGATTTATGCAATGAAACTCTATCAACGGAAAGTGAATAAATAAATTGCCCTGAAGAATTCAGGCCAGAATCTGTACGAGAATCTGTATTTCGTAAAGTTCCTCCTCGAAAGGTTTCAAATAGAGAAAAAGAAAATAAGTCTACCATATACACTAATATTTCTGAATGGTAAAATATTAGAATAGAATACAAAGACAAGCAAGAGAAATGAATGAAGAAAATTATAGGGCAGAAATCGGAAGGAACAAATTTTTTTAACATCTATAAGAACAGGAATAATAAGTCTAGTGACAAAGAAGATAAATACTATTATTGAAATCCTATAGCATAGCACGAGCAAACCAAATGAAAAGTGGGTGCAATGTACTGAATGTAAGGATTGAGCACACGAAGAATGCACCAGTCAAAACGTTTTTTATTTTTGCCACAATTGTGACACTGCATAATTGGTTATAAATTTTACATTTTTCATTTATTATTGTAATTTAAATCGATAAATATTTTCATTATGTAAAGTCAAATTTGACCCGGAGTCAGGAACGGTTGTAACGCTTTCTTCGGTTCTAATTTGTTATTAATAACCTGGACATTATTTGACATACAGCGAAACTGTTGTGGCTCAATAATGTGAGATAAGTAACTAACATTTTCGAATAGAAACTTTTGTTGTAGCTGTAATAGTTTTTGCGTAATCGTATTCCAAAGTCAAAGTGTTAGTACCGTCCCCGGTCTACGCTGCCAAAGTTAAAAACAAATTTTTTATCGGAAAATGTTCTATGTGCCAATGGTAATACTATAGTATTTATAGAATTTGATTTTTGGAACTTTTAGTGCTTTCTACAAGGATTCTTCAATTATCGGCCGTCCACTCAGAATCGTTAATTAAATGTGGAAAATTAACAGTGACCAGAGCTAACGTTTCGCGAAATCGCACGATTCTTCTCTTTTACATGCATTGCTGCGTTATAACGAGTGTATCGGACGTATTATCGATACGACGGTGACACGGACGTCGAACTTTTTATGTGCGTCGTTATTAAAACGGCATCCGATCGTTTTGAAGTCGTCGCGCGCCGCGGAAATACATTTTCCCGGGCGATTCTATGTTTCTGGCCGTGATTCCATCGATCGACGGCAGAACGGATTTTCGGGCGATGTACGATGTTGAAATTTCTGAAAATACGCTGAACGTCAAACAAAACGCGAGCCTTCTGTCCGCTGCAGTCACTCCGCCGCCGCTTCAAAGCCCCTGACGTTTTCAATATTTAAAACTGCAAGTCCAACTGCGCTCGGTCTCGTATGAGCGATCAACCAATCATACATAGGCGAAAGAGTATCCGTCGGAGTGACGTGCACGCGGTCTCATTCATAAAATTGCAAATCGCGAAAAACTGTGAGTGACTAAGGTGCGCGAGACGCAACGTCGCTGCATTTCGGCTACGGTATCGAGCGAGTGAGCAAAGTAACGATAAAATATTACAAAGTCAGGATTTTATTTGATGTATTAGTTACTTTATTATCATTGTACATTTAAATATTTTCGAATTGATTCTTTTCGATTGCGAATGTTTAGGGAGGATAGATCAGACATATATTGAGGGTGAAAAAAATAATGTATAATCTATTGGGAATAGTAATGCTTTGGCTTAGTGTCTAATTTATGCAGCATGTTGCAGGTTTAAGAGTACTAAATATGTTACAGTATATTAGACCTGTTTATATTTATTGAACTTGGTCCAGACTTGAGCTCAGTGATAAATGTTTAACGGCTGAATAGTTATTTCTTTTTAATTCACTGTTACGATCCTGGATGTCGTGAAATAATACTGAGAGAAAATGGGTCGATGACGATCTTTCTGAACGCGTTGGTGCGTAATCGAAATTTTTGCGGTGTGACACTCGCCGTATCACGTTTCCCTTTCGCTCGAGGCGCAATAGTGTATTATACGTCCACGTAGAATAAAGATCCTTTGACAAAATTCTCCCCAGGGACTCGCTTTAGGGATGGCTATATGGCCACCAGGAAATGACTGAACCGCGTTAGGATATTACGTTATGTTAAAGGCGTTTCCCTGGTAAGAAAGTTAGGTAGTTTTCGTCGACCGACGACTCGCGCTGCCTTCTGTATTCCTTCACTTTATGTAACGCCTTCGTTTAACGTTTACGATGGTACTACACAGCACTTGTCACGCGTTAAAATTTTGTGAAACGTCAGCGCTGAAAAGCACGAAGTATGTTACTGAAAATAAAATAAATTTAATGAAACTGTTATATTCTTGTATCAAGAGAAAAACATGCTACAAGCAAAGTGTCCATTATCCCGGGTTCACACGATAATACATGTATGCGATACGCGTATGATGGACACCAATTTTCATTGTTTTTCCAAGTATCGTCGACCGACGGTTCCATAATGATCAATGTAACATATCCCGAACAATAATTACTTCATTATCCCAAATAATAATTATTTTATTATCCCAAACAATAATTACGTATTTATTCCAAACATTACTTCCGATATTAACAATGGCTCATTATTTACCGCAACACAAAGTAACGCGATGCAACGCATAACTGGTGTTATTATGTCACCAATCGAAAAAAAAACGAAAGAGAAATTTCGTCACGATTTTCATCGAGCGTGACTCATCGATTACGCATAGCGGGGAACGAAAGCAAATCCAGGGAACCTGCGAATGTATGCCCGAACGAGTTCGAAAATAATTAATTAACCCGTGCCGCGCGATGCTTGTTAATTAGCAACGGGATAAAAAGCGGCGTTCAGAAGAGGCCTCGGTTAATTTCTCGTTGAACGTTCGGTCGACTCGTTCAACGGCGGTAACTATGAGAGCCGTCTGCTTCCTTTTTCCTCCCCTGGTCTTTTCCTCCTTCTTCTTTTTCTCTCGTACCCGCCGACAATTTATTCGCGGGGCGACGGCGTAAAGCGAGAAATATATAATAATAAAGCTCCGGGAATAACCGGAACGTCAGTTCCACGGAGACCGGTCGTTGGTTGTAACCGATGAAGACATAAACCCATGTCCACGCGTAATTTAGAGTTCTTAACTCCCAGTAGGTGGTTGGCCATCACCTGGGGCTCGAGACACCTTATCGCGCCCACGGCTACGGACGTTTCTCTCTCCTCTCTCTCTCTCGCCCTCTCTTCCTTTCCCCGTCCCTTTTCATATCTCGTGCACGGGGATGGTCTCGTTTTTTCGTCCTCTCTCGCTTCCCCGGTCTTCGTCCTCGTTCTTCGTAGCGCTCCGCTCGACGCACCGGCCGAGGTACCACGTTGTTTTACAAGCTGCCGTGCGTAGCGATCGTAGCACGGGAAGTTGGATTAGCCTCAGATGCCTGGACCAACGACATACCGTGGCGGACGTGAAAGAAAAAGGCCGCGGCTTTCGTGATAGGGCAACGTTTGCGCCGTCGGGTTAGAGCCGCCGCTGCGAGAGGCGGCCCGGTCAACGATGCCCGTCGACATCCGACCTGACACGTACACACCGTGCCATTACTTTCAATTTATGTTCCTCCCGATCCTTAAATCGGCAAACTTTCGGGGACCGCCCGCGGGGCCCTCGAGCGTCGCTAAAATATATATGTATTTTGCGTACAAGGAAAGAGCAAGAGGTGGGAGAGGGATGCTCGCGGATCCGCGGCACGCACAGGTAACGCGCTCCACGAACGGCAGAAGAGGAGGGTGAAATATGCTTTCCGGGAAGATGGAAAAGGAGGCAGAAAATCGAGAGGAAGGAGGAGGAGGATTTAACTCGTGCGTACACGTCCACGTGCGCGCGCGATCGCGCTGGGCGAGCTCCGTACCTACCGTAATTTTTCATGCGACCCGTAATTTTTCCCTTCGCGGGACCTAGTGGGAACGACGTCACGTCGAGCGCGACAACTGGTGAACGCGGCACCGGTGAATGCATCGATATCGAAGGTACCGGAACCCTGCACGCATCCTGAACGAGGATCTGTCGGTGCTACGAATGTTTTTTGGGAGGTTGTACACATTGCTTTTATGGTTTCTCTCATTTCGTCTTCTTTTCTTCAACTACACCAGATCGTAAAGTAGTCAATACGAGGAATCAATGTATTATTTCAATTTTCTGCACGTAGTGCTTCACGTCTTTCCAAAATAATCCTGAAACCTTCCACGTTCACTGAATTGTATGAATCTATGAACGAAGTTGAACGTGGCTGCAGACACTCGCAGAAAATTTCAATACTACAATTGAAGAGTGAAGTTTGGATTGTTAGCAGTGATAAAAAGTACACGCCCCGCAGCGATGATTACTTATGAATTTTCATTTATTCGCTCGAAATCAACGGAAATTCGATACGATAACTACTGAATCTATATTTTCGCGATTTCTCTATAAAATAACGCGGCGGAGCAATCAGCGCGTTAAATAACTTCCGGTGACGGTGGCTTTAATATTTTGTTTTCGTTTAACAGTGTTGCGGTTTGTGTTATTTATATCGTTGCGTTGTTAACTGTTCTGACAAATATTGATCCCAGTGCAGATAAGCTAAGGCAAATAAACAATACGATCTTCCTTCAACAGCTCCAATGCCAGGAATTTCCCATTTTGCACAGACACTCGCGGAATTTTTTAACCACAGTACGTCGCACGGTTGAAGTTTGCCTGTTACTCAAGTCACTAGAAAACTCTGCTGTTTTCCCAAGGAACCAGACGCCACATTAGTCGTCTGACAAATGAGCGATCATACTACTCCGCCGTCCCCGGCAAACTCGCAAACCGTAGCTTAAGCAGCAATTTTACTTTCGCCTAGTCGACACAGTGTCGCGGGCTCCTCGGGGCGGGTGTGGTTCGCGAGCGACGCGTTAAACGCGCACTAAAAGTTTAATTGGACCGACGGGCGCGTCGCCGAGTCGTAAAGGGTTGGAAAATTGGGAGGAGTTGGTGCATCCCTTTCGTTGTAGACGGTGTCTAACGGAAAAAAAAGGGGGGCAAGTTCTGGAGAAAGCACGGCTGGTGGACGTAGCCGTTGGTCGGGCGCGTGGCCCTGCCCCGTGTGAAAAGGAAGAAGCGGCCAGGAGACGGGGGCAGCAAAGGGGGAAGGGAGAGACAGAGAATTGTCTCCGACAATGCGATCCCTTCCAACCTGGTGGATCGAAGTGAGTTTTGAAAATGTATGCGCACACGGCCAGATTCACAAGGAGGGCTGTAAACCCCGCCTTAGGCCAAGCTCGGGAGGGTCCCTTATATTCCGCACTAAATTTCACCCTATACCCAGCAGACGATGCTACCCCCGTGGCCCCCCCCGCCCCCCCGCCCCCCCGCCCCCCCCGCCGCCCCTGACCCATTCCACTTTCCCTCCGTTTCTTCCCTCACCGCCGCCGCCGACCATGTGTGTACGAGTTTCGTGCCAAAGCAGTGACCCACGAACCAACATATTGGCGTTGTTTGAAGAACGAGAATTGCTCGGCGCTGTTGGGGTCCCTGCGACAGAGCGGAACGCGATCGATCGGGGGTAGGCCGCGATCGTGCCCGCTCGTGGTAAATACCGCAGGCCTCCTTTTGATCGTCACGTAGCCGCGTAATGACGAGTGCATTCTTCTCGGCCCACCGGCAGGGGAATCCGTTGCGCGATAGAATCGCGATGAATCGTGCTCGACGAACGGCGCACGGGGACGAGTGCGGGGGCGATTTCCCTTCTTAAGTAGTCACGAGACACCCCCTAACGCTATCGTTTGCGACTCGATTGCTATCCGGAGGGGGGGGGGGGGGGAGAGAGGGGGCGACGCTTCGGAGTGTTTTGTTTCGATCAGTCGAGGATTCTGGCTTTCTTCGAATGTCCAACTCTGAAACTATTTTTAGAACAGTGGTTTAGAAAAATGTTTTACCATGGTGGGGGTTATGAAAATATAAATTCGCGCATCTTA
Source organism: Andrena bucephala (assembly GCA_947577245.1). NCBI lineage: Eukaryota > Metazoa > Arthropoda > Insecta > Hymenoptera > Andrenidae > Andrena > Andrena bucephala. The sequence continues at coordinate 9,742,482 of OX387719.1, forward strand.
TGAAATCCTTTTGGTAGATCTTTCTCCACGGATCCTTTCCCAGTGCCCGATCGGACGAGTTTCTGGCAGGTCCCCGGTTCTAACCCCGAATTTATTCGCCGCCCTCCGTCGGGATTCCATGATAATTGAGGTCTAGCCGGCGCACAAGGAGGGATATTTGTTCTCTCCACTTAAGATCAAGCCTCCTCGCATTCCCATATTACGCGGTTTCGTGCTGGCCCCGCTCCGGAATGCCGTAGCGTGCGCGCCGCCCACGCTGCATCATCGTCTCGCGAGCTCACGCACACGCCCAGAGGATGTATCCTCCGCGAGACGATACTCGCTTCTCCTTGGATGGAATAATCGCTGGATATCGACACGAGTATGCTGGTGTTAGAAGACGATCAGCGAATCGTTCGTTCCATCCGTTATCAGTGTCACCTCCTTCAATCTCCTAGCCTATTGTTAGAGGTGTAGCTCATACGCACGCGGACCTACAAATTGCTCGACCACAATAGTCGAGAGAAATAAAGTGTAATGCACGGGACAGACTCAAGTGCCGTGGATACACGCCGTGAAATATGTTTTCCACTACTCATCGCAGGGTTGCATAGCCCCAAAACGATTGCTCAACTCTGTCGACCTGCAATGTCCCATCATTAAAGACCTGGACGGAATGGGTCTCCGGGCCCTCGAATCACTCCACCCTGGCCTGCTACCGCCTTCATCCCCCACTGTTTTTACGATCTCGCTAGATTCCTTTCGGCCGTCGTGCACGGCGAAAAATTGAGGCATCGCGCGCACAAAACAGCGTACGCGCGAGCAATGAACGGTCACGACGACGGGGAAACACGCGTTACCGAGGACAAGCGGGTGAGTTCACGCATACACGCGGCCGTCTGCACCAACGTAGATTAAACTCACGCACAGGCCGGCCCCGGGGGCGGCGTGCCAGCCAGCTAATGAGAGAGGCGAGCGACCGCGATGATAAAGTCTCCGGCTCTCGGGCTCTCCCCGTACCAGGACCGACCGAATCTTTTCTCCTCGTGCACGGTTCAGCCATAAGCTTTCCTCCTTCCTCCTTTGCCGACGTGGACCGCGTTTCCGATGATCCTGCTCCCCGCAGCTGGTACACACCAGGGCGAGGCGTGCTCGGCCGACGAGCGGAACCGCAGCTGAACGGCGCGTTATCGATGGGCGGATTCCGCCCCGCGCTCGTGATACATGCCTCCGCGGTTAATTGTATCGGAAGCGGAATGAACGCGCGACGCCGGCAGTAACGCGGACATTAATGCGTTCCTCCAGGCGGGAACTAGCGCTGCCTGACTGTCCTCTCTCGTTTCGCAAGCGGAGCGCCTGTCGGTGGAAAAATCGCTTCCTTGTACGGGCAATTATGCTAATGCGTCACTTAGGCGTGCAGCCTCTCGGCCGGGGCGTTGGTTGAATACAGAACGTGCGATACCCGAGACACGGTGCCCGCGATAGTCGGTATTTCGAACACGGGCTTCGTTTTTCTTCTCTTCGGGTCTGGACGACGAGCGCACCGCCTTCTAGCTCCTTAGGCACCGTACCAAACGGAACAAGCTTTTAACATGCATCTCGTGTATGTCCCATAGAAATTCCAGGCCAGAGGGGGGAGGGCGGGATGTCCGGATCGTGTTCGCGCCGTGGGTGCACCGGCGAAGGCTCAATAAGGACGGAACCAATGTTTTATCGCGAATTAAGAGCTGTTGCTGGCGCATCCACCGATCGTTTCGCCGTCGCTGGAATTCGTGCAACAGGATGGCTCCACCGGCCATCGGGCTGACGCTCGAACGCTACCCGATCACGCTACACGCCACGGGGTTGAACGCAGCCCGGCCGAGGCGCAACGGGTACGCCACGCCACCAGATTCTGCCCTGAAATTGGAGAGGAATTGACACGCGCTTATTAGAATCACGGTAATGACGCGAACGTGCGCAGAAGGAGGAAGGGCCAAGTTCCTTTTCTGCGTGGCGTAAAGAGCAGGGTGCAACGGTCGTGTGCCGTTTCCAAATGCTACTGGATCACGCCACGCTGCGGGCAATTCGACGGGGCCACGTAGAACAGGTAGAACGTCGCTCATAGTGGAACGAAAGGCTTGGCATACTGTTATTAGAATCGCGATATACCGATAGCAGGGCGTAGGTACCTAGTTGCACGTCTTTCCATGCTCCACTTTGCAAGATGGACGCTAATTCCGAAACGCCTCGGTCAATCGAAGGTCCAGACGCTGCGAGAAAGTTCCCGTTTGGACTCGGGCGGGATTATTATGGTGAAACGGTGCAAGATAATTTACAGTGCTGCTTGGACGTCGGTTCCGTCAGATTTAATTCCCTGCAAATTTGCGAAGGCTTTATTCAAGATGTGTTTTCTAATAGAGGGACATGTAACAGCGGCTATCTCTTTTAAATTGAGCAACTTTCATTCCTGTCATCTTGGCATAAATTTGAACTTAAGGGGTTACATAGGGTAGAGTGGGGCTAAAAGTCCAGCGGGTAAAATGCCCCGAATATAAAATCTCCATTCGTCAACGATCGATTGAATATTGCAGCATAACTATGTTGATGGCAAGAGCAATGGGGAAGACCGCAGAGTCGCCAATCGTTTTTGGGCTTTCGTGCGTGTCATATGACGCCTTTGTCATTATATATAGGATCAAGAGCGAATAAAATACGCTCTTTTTGTTATGTTATTCGAAGTAAACTAGTTTAACCGTGCATAAGACGGATACGTTAAGATTGTATGTTCCTTTAGTAATGTGTAGGTACATGACATTATTTATTTCTGAATAATAATATTTACGAACTTACCGATATATCGGCGATACTATAGAGGTACCATTGGGCCAAAGTAAGTCCCTTACTTATATTTTTGAATTATATTTTTTGTTAAAGACGTCATGTTAAAATACCAAAAAGCGTGGTTGTCTTTATTGAAGCAAACCATTTAGTGGAGTCATATATTATCTATCTTTCTTCCTGTTTGTTTTATATTAAAATAATTTGAGTTTAAGAAATAAGGCCAAAGTGCTTAAAAGAGAACTATATCTTTGTGCTAAGTCAACATTATTGTGCAATTTTTTGTTCACGCTGAATGTGTCCTGTATTTTCATTATTTTGCTTAAAAAAAAGTTGCCGTAGTATTTCCTTTCAATATTGCATACAAAAAAATTGGTTTTGCCCCGGGCATAGGGAAAAAAGTCCGTTTAGAATTGACACACATTTTGTTATATAACACAACAAAAAATAACACTATTAACCAACAACTTTGTACAAGTAAAGCATAATAGTTGTAGTTTATATAAAGTAACACCGTATATCTCGCGATTGTTATTACTAAATATTACATTGGTTTATATGAAAAACGGGACTTTCAGCCCCACCCTAACCTGCGTTTAGCCGCGGCGGTAATGTATAATTATAGGATTTCTTGTAGGGGTTTTAAAAAAAATAAAACAAAATACTTATTACACATGATTTGGTAATCCATAAAGTGCACGAAAAAAATGATTTACAAAAATTTTTGTATTAGATTATTTGTGATTTTTAGGTTCTTTAGACCACTCCAGAAAAAATAGTCAACATAATAATATTTTCTTTAAACATCGATGGATCTGAAGAATAAAATGATACTCTTGTAAAATAATGTACCCGGTTATCGGCTGTCGCGCCAACTTTTTTAATTTAAAAAAATAAACAGTTTATGACACTTTAAAGTTACATGATTTTTATCGTGCAAAATTTGATCTGTGATTGTGCATAAAAAAATAATTAAACAAAACGGCTCATCGGCCCATAATGGCAACATTATTTTACAAGAATATCATTTTATTCTTCCAATCCATCGATATTTAAAAGAGATAATATAATGCTGAACATTTTTTCTACAGTGGTCTAAAGAACCCTGAAATATAATATATAATTTAATTAAAACATTATTGCAAATAAATTTTTACGTGCTAACTTTCTGTTCTATTTTAGTTTAATAAAACCATTAAAAAAAATTCTAGAATCATACATTTCCGCCGCGACTAAACGTATGTAACCTCTTAAACCCATGGAAGGTATACCGATGGGTACATTTAACTGCATCGTTCTATTTTGAATAAATTATATTGGGTGCAAACGCTACGATAAAGTATCCTACAATTTGTTCGTCGGTGAAACAAATCTGCAGTAATATCGCGTTCGATATTCCGCGGGTGCACCGACACCCCCCCCCCCCCCCCCGCTGAGAAACATTGTGGAGCTTCAAAGGGCGGTAAACCCCGTTCGGATTCAAAGTAGAAGTAAGAAATCGCATTTCAAAAGAACCCACGGAGTCCAGACGTTAGGTAAGCCGACAATTTGCATGCTATTACCGCGAGGCGTTTGTGGCTCATAGCCGGGGCGTTTTACCGCGGCAACAGGGACTTGTTTATTGTAATTACGAAAGTTTGGCTTCCAGCTCCTACCTTCGGTCTTTGTCTACCACGAAACCTCAACGAACGGTGGCCAGAAAAAAGTTCCGGATATTTGATGGAATAAATTGAAATTACTCGGCTCCATTTATCCTGTTGCTGTCGTATTTGCGCGTGTAAATATAAACAACGCACAGAAAATTAAGACAAGCTCTACAGTTATAGTTCGCGAAACGCTGGTAGACATTGCTGTTCAAATAAATCTTTAAACCATTGCATAATTTATGCCCAGCACGTTATAACTTACTGTTATCGCTGCATCAGGACTTACTCAACCGTGAACAGTTTAACGTTAAAACGGTTCGCCGCTCGTGCACATTTTAACAAGGCGCGTGTTGATAATAGAGTACCCTTGCACTTCCTGTAGAGTTGTTCCAAAACAGGATTGATTCTCGTTCACTTTCCCTGAACGAAAAAGACATCTCACGTCGACGAGTGAAAAGAAGAACGCTTACAAAATCGACCCAGTGTAACAATACGATGCAGTGTACCTAGAACCTATTCGTGGGCGTAATCCTCGCAGCAGTCTAGAGTGGGACGTATTCGCAGGGAAGAACGTTTGAAAGGACCAAATTTGCCACGCGCTTAAGTCAACAAGCCCTTCACCGCCCGCGGACGAGAAAAAAAGGTAGGGGAGGCTATTCAACGGGCTTTCAAGATGCACGAATGTTTTTAGAAAAATCAGCTCCAGATACGCACATTTTTACGATCGTGGGCCGCTGGTAGCACCTGACAGCCCCGAGCTGTTCGTGAAACGTGAAAGGATAAGAGGAGGACGCTTCGCTTTTGCGGTCCTCGTGATCAATAGGGGATCAGTATCGATCTTAGAGTATCTGTTTATACCAAGCGGAGGGATGATCCGGGGATCTATTGATTCTGTCGTCCCGTCGATCGGGTTCTCCTTTCACGTATAAAGATGCTTACGTAAAAAATTGCTATCGAATCGGACAAGAGTCTCAGGTGAAAAGGGAATCACGTCAAATTGAATTTGTTACAGTGATGCGCGTAATACTGCGCATAAAAAGGTACGAATGGTATCCTTTATACAATTTTCCCATGTTCCAGAATATTATTATACGTTAACTTGGCTTGCCAATTGTGGTCACGCATAATTTTTTAACAGTCGTTTAAAATTGAACAAGCCTTTTTCAATTACTGTAGATGTAGGTAGGTAGCGAGTAACGTTTAATTTGTTAATCGTTTAAGAAAATCAATGTGAGAGCATCGGGCCGTGAATTTATTTGGAACGAAGGAAGGGTGTTGCGAGGTAATCAAGTTGGCGCGCGTTTTGGGTATGTCTATTAGAATTTAGCGGAGTTATAGACACATCATTCAAGTTGCTGCGACGCGGAAACCACTTAGAGAGGGCCGAAGTTAGGTCATCGCTTCGGATTATTAGGTAATTAGGGTAAGATGGTCTCCGTGACCATCTCTGGATGATGGAAGGGCCACGGTATATGCACGGGACTACCTACCGATAGATAAACACATGGGCAGATTACACAGCGCTCTCGGCTCTTGCATGGATATATGCAATTTAACTAGTAATTTCCAACTTACACCGGCTTAACTTTGGGCGTAATGATGTGGTAGTTAAATTGCATCACACGAGCGAGTTATGGCGTTATAATGTGATGTGCTCTGGGAACAAAGTGGATTATAGTAGATTTCTTAGCGAGCAACTTCTCGGTTAGCTACTGAAGCTTCGTTACAGGAAGGATTCTGTCTTTGATCGTACGTAACCGTTGAACGAGGCAGACTAACTCCTTAATAAATAGCCCCTCGTAAATGCTTATAGAAGAAAATTAAAATTGGTCAAGAAAATTTGCTAATTATTGAATTCTATGATGCCCCTTTCCACTAAATTTTATAAACTATTTTTAAGAGCTTGCTCATGGATTCGAAGGACGGACGTGTACGCTGTAATAACCGAACCTCACACGACATTCAGCTTGCGTTGGGCGATAATTGATGGTTTGAAACGAGTAACAGGCTGGCCAAGAGGCGTTCAATGACAGGTAGATACCGGGCGACGATGAAGAGTTTAATCCCACACCTTTAAATAACATACTCGAGGCAGAGTTTACATCGAGTTGCGTTGTTCATTGTTAGCATCGCGCGACTGTGCACCAGATATCGGATATCTCTAGTATCGCTGCAACCTAGCGACGACTCGATTTGACCCGTTCGATCTGTCCGACCCCAGTCGAGTTCGAGTCCAATCTGTGGGTCTCGTTAATTGTGCAACGTCGGCCCCGTTGTTTGTCGATCTTGCATTTCTCGGTTCTTTCTCCATGGGCGATTCACGAACCAGCGTGGATAGCCCGGAGGTTCGCATCAGGTTGTTCCTGGGCGCTAATATAACGCTGGTACTCCTTCCTCCTCGATCGAGTCACGACTTAACATAGGCGTGGTACGATGCTCTCCAGCAAGAAGATGGACGGTTTTGACCTCTCCCGCGAGTTTAGAGTTCGATCACGGAAGCTGGCCACGCTGTGACGGTGTATCGCTGCTCCCTGGTGAAAATAACTGTTTCAATATCGAGCCGGGGGAAAGTATAACAGAAGATTGCGTGCCACGGATAATGCCCGTGCCGTGCATGCACGTGAAGAATGAACTATGCAAAGAGAAGTCGGTAAATTTCGCCCGCGTCGATGTTTTCCCGTGCAACGTGAGATATAGCTGTGAGAAACGGAGTGGCCATTCATAGAGCTCTGAAACTCTGAAGGTCAGCTAATAAGTGTATTAAACAGGAGAGCGTTGCCCCGAGAACGGGGAACACAGATCTCCCATCGAGGAATAAGAAAGGTAGCATTCTCCAGGACTATCGAATTCGAGATTCATTGTGCCGGTGATAAGGGAAAAGGAGTCATAGGAGGGTCATAGGCACCAGGCTAGACTGAGAGCGCGTATGAAACGGGAAAAATGTCGGGAGAAGAGGGTAGGACCAGGAGTTACGGGGGATGGAGGAAACGAGAAGAAAGCGAACAGCGGCGGCGTGAAAACCTGCCGAAATCTCCAGAGGGGAAAACAGAAGCCGTGTCTTGGCGTGCTGGTGGAAGCCTCTTCTTCACTCCACCTCCAGCGGTCTCTCCTCCTTCAGCCATTCACCCTTGCCGAGATCTTTCTCTCCTTCTTGGGGGTAAAAGTAAGGGTGGGACTGGCAGCAGGGGTGTACGAACTAAGGGGCTGCAGCGTGGTAGCCCTAGTTCGCTGGGGAATGGGGTGGTGGTGGGTTGTACGGAGTCAGGCTACGTACAGTAGTGGTGTAGTAGTCGCTCGACGGGAGGGGTGATGGCGGCGAAGGAAGGGGCATCGATTGGTCATGCGCAGACAGTGCTAAGCACTCGTTCTTTTCGTGTTACTCTGTATAAATGTATTGGCGGCACACGGTTACACGGCTCGCGCTCGCTTTGGGGGTGTGGAGGGGTGTGGTGCGCGAAATTCAACCCTCTGTCCTCCTCAGACGCGCGTACACCCGCCGATCACGTACTCGATCTTCCACTTTCGCTGACTTTCGATCTCTTTCCCATCTTCCCTGCCGTACAATCACCACCGGCGTAAAATCTCGATATACTTGCGTCGGTGGTAGTAGCCGATACAGTGCGTGTCATTTCTACTTTTCCGTACATTCCCCTCGATTACTCTAGCTACTGGATCATGTTTGTCGAAAAACCCTAATGCACAGTGGGAGAATGCTCTTTTTGAACAGAGCAGGGGTTGCTGTTGCTCGGTCAAGTGGATTTGATATCCCCGAGGAAATTGTTTGGCCATTTTGCCCTTGAAGGCATCATCCTTCCTAAACAATTAACAACAAGCAGCGACTATATATTCGAAAAATTGAATAAGCTATAAGGGAAAATTTTAATCGCGACAATCGGTACCGTCTCGTGGGTAGCCATTGTACGAAATAGGGTTGCACTGAGTCGTTCCAAGTTTCTGTAGCCACTTTGAGTTCGCTAGAGACAACGGAAGATCACTGAGGCACACGGAGGGCTTCCCAAAGGTATTTTGCCTGCGATGAACCATAAGCTCAGCTCAAAGAGCACCCATCGCGGGCCCATTACACTCTGCGCGAGGGTAGCATCGAGTCGACCTCGCTGCCTGCGCGTGAAACATTTTAATCCCCGCTCGGCGGCAAATTATAGCAGATAGGTATAGCGAACAAATACCAATTAATTTGTCTCGCAAGCGGGCCATGTTATCCCGCGCGGAGCACTAGCGTGGAACCACTTTTTCGTGGGCGGCGAGGGTTCCGGGTCCCCTTAAACGAAGCGCGCTCGTGTAGGTTATATCGCATCCGCGTGCTGGGTTAGGCTAGGTTATCCCCGCCGGCGGGCGCGTACAGCAGGGAGGTCGCGCAGGGTCCGTCATGTGACTGGAGGCGGAGGCACCACACCCCCGTGGGGTGCAGCGAGCAGAGGGAGGTCGGCGGTGGACGCACCGCAGGTGCGGGCGGGCGGGCGGTCGGTCGGGCGTACTGACGGGGGCGAAAGGGAGGATGAGGAGGTAGGGAGCATGGTTCGCGAAGGGAGGTTGTCGAGAAGGGCAGGGGGGGGGGGGGGGGCGCCGCGGCGCCTCTCTCGCCTCGAGCGCAGTGCGACGTCGCGACGCGCCACGTGCGGTGGTAACACACATCGGGGGAGGTACAACCTACAAAAATCACTTTCTTCCTTCCTTCATCGCGCTACCCGTGGCGCTCGTAGCCGTTTTCATTCTCGTCCACGTAGCCGGCGTCCCCGTCGTCGTGCTCCGCGGCTCACCCTCGGCGCTTTTCAAAGATTCCGCGTCTTGCCACCGGTCACCTTCCAAGTGTGTGTGCATGTGCTCGGGAGAGAGGGAAGCGGGGGGCGGAGGACGAAGGAGTAGAAGGGAAGAGGCACCGCCGAAGGACGGGGCATTATATCGCAGGAGGAAAGGCGTGAGTCGGGAAGAGGGGAGGCGTGTAAAAGAAAGAGCAAGAAGGGGATCGGGAAGTCGAGGAGAAAGAGAGGAGGACGCGGGTTGCATTTCGAATTAGCCGCCGCTAATCTACCAGGAAGATTGGGTTACCAGGTTCGCCGGGTTTCGCGTACGTGAGTAAAGGCGCGCGCGCGCGCGCGCGCGTGCCAGTGCTCGCGAGGACAAGAGGGCAACGGAGGGCAGCATCGTTTCTCCCTGAAGGGTCAGCCTGACGGGGCTCCGTGCCGGCTCGTTTTGTTCTCCGCGCCGTGGTTACGCGCGAAGCCGGGGTCGAAATATTTCAAATCGCCGCGACTTATTGCAACGGGAGCGCTACCAATCACGGTCACCACGAAACGCTGTCGCGTCGCGTCGAGACGCGCGCGCTTCCCCTTGTGTGTTTCGCGAGCAGTCGGGACGCGGTGGATGGTCGCGAGGCCACGAACACGAGTGAGGGGCCAATGGGTCGTAATTCCGTAGTCGTGTTTACGCGGTTTTGAGCCCAAGTATCTGCTCGACGCGAGAACGTATCCGGTGATCCTCTTTCGTACCCGATCGCCCAGTCATTTGCGTGTGCCGTTGTTTTGTTTTCGCGCTCAAGAGACGGACGTCTCGGGAACACCGACGCGGCTGTGACTCTGTGGACTTTGCATCGTTTCGTCCTCGTATCTTCTAGTGCTCGCGCCTGAAAGGACGAACATCGCTTTCAACACGCTTGCGGTGAGTAATACGCGCTTTTACGAGTACCTTCGCATTCCCCGCGAGTTTCTTCTCCATGTTACGCGACGAGTGACATGCAGAGGTTATGCCAATGCATTGACATACCTCGCGCCTTTCCCGCGCATCGTAATTTCAAATGCTCGTAGTCCGCTTTGGAGCAGTGATAGAAGTGTGCCAAAATTGTGATAGAGTCAAGTAGATTTTAAAGTTACTTGAATAGTTAACTCCCTTCGTCGAGGTAAATTGTGATCTTAACTTACCAATTGCAGTATTTATCTAGGTACGTATGAATTTCATGCTGTACTATTTTTGTAATACTAGGTATTAATTTTTGCAATGTATTAGGCTCGATATTAGGTTGTGTCTTTGTCGCAACTTCTCAAGCTACTTGTTTTTATGATCCTAGATCAGATAAGGAACGATATAAATTTTTAATACATCATCTATGCTAGATATTATTGACAAATTGGAGTAGCAATCGAAACTAAGCAACAACGTCAATTATCCCTTTGTTGCTTTGAGTATCACGATATGAGCATAGTATGAGCTTAATTCCTGAACCTTTTTAGAATTTAAACATTCTGTTGTCCTACCAGAGCGTGTCTTCTTGCAACTGGCAAAACTAATTCTGGAAACTTGAGTAATTTCGCACAGTCAAATGTGTCCAAAGCTTATGCAACTCATCTTTATTTCACGAGTGTCCTGTTATCTAATAATTTCCTTATCCGAGTAATTACGCCTCATTAGTTGGAATAAGGGCGGTTCTGCTGTAACGCTGAAACAGTTTAATGATGAAAAGCAGCGCGATGACGGGGCACCGCGCACTGGACAGCTCCGAATATCTTTTCGTTTCGCGAAAGTACAATTAAAAAGCGGCCGTGCCACCTCGGGGAGCCGTATTTAACTTTGCTTAACTAAGTTCTCGATCCGTTGACGGAACGCCCGAGGGACGCTCGAAACGACGACAGAGTGTAATTCATATTTTTTTCTCCGACCTTCGGTTCTCGTCCTTCCCGTGCTCTGTGTTTTTCTTCGCCATTCGCGTCGTTCCCAGCGTATCCCCGTTCTGTATAGATTTTCCTTCGTTTCCCGTGTCCCCCTTGAACGCTCCAAAGTTTTGTTTGGATCGCTCGGACGCGCGCATGGAAAAACATTTGCCCATTCCGCGAATCAATGGTACATACATTGAAACGTTTCATTTGAAGTGATTGTAGAGCCACCGCCCGATATTTAGAAATTGTTTTTGATGCTGTGGAAATTGATTTGTGTAAAATCAATTTTCATCCACAATTCAGGAGAGCCGAGGCAGTAGTTGGTTAGAGAGTGGGCGGAGCACGGAACGGAATCACTATTTTATTCAAATAATACAATGACTTCTGTTTGCTAGGCCAATTATATAAAAATACTCATGGTAATCTCTAAAAACCCGTAGCAATCACAGTCGAACAGAGCATTTGAGTATGATGATTGAACCACAGAGAATATCTAAGTTATCAGATAAACTATTGAGAGTATTACTAATGCACGTTACGAAAAGGGTAATGGGTTTCAGTTTAAATGATAGCGTAGCCAAGTTGTGTATCGTATTAAAGGATTTCGTTGCTCTGCCTCGTCTGAAAGCTGGCTTCAAATGTTACAGAAGGCTTTTCACGCTGCCGAAGTGACCGACGGAAAATGCCGCCAGCCGATCGTCTTGGGACGTGAGTGAGAAGTTGGATATTGATAAAGTACCGACCGGCGACGGGTTCCGAGGGTCTGCAACACTTTCACAACCACGGAGGACAGTGACAACAACATGTCTTACCTCGCCCTGGACTCCAACGCCTGGCAGGTAAGTGTTAAATTCACTTTTCTCTGCCATTTCCTCGAACAGGGTATCACGAAGTTACATGGTAACCCAGAGGTAACAAAGTTTATGTTGAAAAATGTTCTGAATGGATTGAAGTTTCACAAGGTACAATTTACTAATGAAGAGGATAATCACGATAATCGCGTAATGTATTTACTGTTCATTAGCGCTTTTACCGCGGGAATAACGCGCATTCAGATATAAATGAAAGAGTAATTTACGTTCGCACAATTGGAGCGACTGATGATCTCCATAACTGCTCTATTACTTCTGAACATTTTGTATATTGTATGTTTACAACGGAGAGTAGGTACACGAGCGTGTTTGAATATCTCAATTAATTTCACTCTCTCTGCTCGCGTTGCAAAATACGAGCGCGGGGCAATGTTTTGCAAGCGGTTTGGATAAAAGTTCATTGAAACGATGCGCGAATGCGATCAGAGATACAGAAACGCATAATTTTTATGGCGAGAAAAGGTCAAGTATGAACTCGTGACTCGCCGTTTCTGCAAAGGATGATAATTGGCAGAGTAGGTAAATATTTGTTGGCTAACAGTTTTCGCATTCTATTGAATCTTCGGGGGTTTAAAGAGGTTTCAAGTAGTAGTAGTGTAAACTCGGGTAAGTCCGTGATAGTTTTAGAATTTATCTATTAACTGCTAATATTTACATATTCTGAAAGTGAGTCTAGGATATAATGATAGGTCAGACATCAGAGAAACAAATAATAGGTTAACAGAAATTTACTATGTATATTTAATTGAAAATATACGAAATTAAGTTGTCATGACATACTCTGGTTACTCCGTGATAGTTCTCGCTAGCCCGTGATATGGTCATCAGCTACTTTGTTTATATTATTTTATATTATTTTACATTAGTTTACATCAGTTTACATTATTTTACATTATTTTATATTATTTTATATTATTTCATATTATTTTATATTATTGTTATTTTGTGTATAATCAATCGTTTCATGATGGTTAGATGTCTGAGACGTAAGGAAACATGGTATCTGATATTTGCCATCAGAATTTCTCGAACAGCACAATCAGAAACGGAGTCTCGGGCGCACGAAAAATAAGAATTTTGTCACTTTTCATAAGTAAAAATAACACTGATGCCTTATTATATGATAATTTCAAGAGTAAGACTTGTTAAAGTGTCACTTTACCATCACTTACCTGCAGTTTGAACTTTCCATTTATCTTCTAAAGCACATATAATACATAATCAAGCGATCGTCCACATCTAGCACGACAAATTTCACGAATAATGCGCTGCTGCAACAAAATGCTCTCTCACTCTATCACACTACCTTCCATTGACTAATTATTTTACCACAACGTAAACTAGAAGATCAACGCTGTCTGTTAGCTTTTGTTCCATCTAAATTGAATCAGACAATTTCGAGTTACAGATAAATGAAAAAGTATCACGGAGTAACCTGTACCACGAACTAACCCGAGTTTACCCCACGAGATGTCTGTTTCAAGACCACGCTCTGGAAATATTGCCAAGTCTCTGCGTGGCGCGATTTAGATAGAACGTTAAATAACACAGATAAGCAGACTAAAAGAGGTTCATATAATACGCTATTGTTGAGCGATAGAATTCGATAGAACTGGTAATACACGTAATTTTCTCAAACAATGCAGGTATAAACTATCCAATGAGCGGCAATACGGTCAGATTTCAATCTGAAGCTGTTCACGAGATATTTCATTAACTACGCGCATGGCCGTTATTAAATCGCCTTCCATCAACGCGTAATTTTTACGTATAGTCCTTATATCGATGAAAAACATCAGCTTTAACTGTACATTAAATACGAGTAATTATGATTAAATTGCGCGTAAGTTCTATCATAAACTCGTAGAAGTTGTGAATCAGCATTCCAATGCTGTAGTTCTTCGTTACGGGAGTCTTCATACTATCAGAGAAATTGGTGAAATTCTGATTAATTATCAAAGCAATCAAAGCCGTCTTTCTTCGAGACAAAAGACCCTGTCATTGATTTATAGAAATCCCCTCATGCGCCGTTAAGCTATGAAACTTTCAAGTGTTTGCACTGAATAGTACGGGGATAAATAGTAGAACCAGGCCAAAGTCAAAACACGCTCGGTCGAAAGGAAATAAAATTCCTTCGGCTTTATTTCGAGCATCGCTCAGAGCGAAATTTCCAGGATCGTCATTCGCGTGCCCTAATTTCGCGCGATTACCATAGAGAGCTGTTAGCCGAACGAAACAGACCGGTGAAGCCTCTCACCTCGGGCATTCCTAATAAACGTCGTAGATCATCGGGGACAGATCAATCTTCCTTCTGTGATCGCGCGACGATCGCCGCCGGTTTCCTCCTCATTCATGAAACGGCCGATCAGGCGTTTCAGATACTTATCAGGCCACGGCACCCTGACATGCCTCTTTGCCCCCTAATTCGCCGCCGTGGTCGCAGTCATTACACCGGCAAATTAGCGACGCTCGACTCGCGTTCAGACGTTTCGTATGCAACGGAGGGGAAACGCGATTACGCCTGCGTAACGTTAAAAAACGACGCCTTCGGGCCTGGCGAGCGTGGGCTAGGTAATGCTCAGCACGCAATCGCGAGGCTCGGGGGGTTGCCTTTTAGGGGTAGCAGATTCAGGCTCGCCACGGAACGAGAACAGCAGTGGCGTTTCTTTAGCCTCTCAGCGACGGGGAACGCGACTCACTGCTTCATCAGTAAAGACTCGCGGTCTTGCTGAGAAGTTCGTGTTAGTGAACTACTTAATGCGAAGTCACAATTGATAGCTTCCTTAAGAAAGGTCACCGACATTCGCTGTTTCCCAAACAGCTCCAGCTGCAGATCCTTAGGTATCGAATCGGAGGTGGCCCCCATAGAAATTTATCGCGCACGCCACGTTTCACGCTTCCTGCCGCGGCAAAAACTTAATAAGACTACGGGGATGTCTAAAAACTGGTCGTTTATATGGTGAAAAACATTGGCGGTCGCCGAGACATATTCGACACAGTATGGCGCGTATCAAGATTCCCCTACGGTGGCCACGGAAATCACATAGCGGCGGCAGGAAATGTAAGACCTCAACCATAGCCGGTAACGGAAACAAGCTTAGGCAGAGTCAGTCCATATCGAATTATACTGTTAGAGAACTTCAACTAGCTTTGCCTAGGTTACCTGAAAGACGGTAGTTTTGGCGGTGTAAGCATCCCTTCCGGGTCCAGGGAATACACAAAGTTAGAATTCGTCTTTTGATGTTACGCTTCAATTCACACTCGCAGCGATATTTCATTCCGTTTCATGCCACAGTCGACAACTGGCTGCAATATTCGGAATTTTTACATTCCCGAATTGCTTGCAAACAACAGCGTTTCGAAATCTTTTAAACTGGAACAAGAGAATTATACACTAGGCTATACAAATCGTTTGAACTTTTCCATTGCAGAAATAAATAAATTATTTCCCGCAATGTATCCAATAAATCGAAACAATATCCAATTCTCATCGAGGATAAATTTATAATGGACATTACGTTCGTAGTCCCCTACGCTAGTAACTCAAAAGAGTACACATTGCGACATGCAGTAATTAAATTTATTGCGCTTTATGCAGTTACAATATTTTCGCATTATGTAATGAATTTTTGATAACGCGGCAAAGACCATTCAGCTTTGAGTTCACATGCAAATAACTGTGGCAGCGATCGGATGTGAAAAACTATCAAAAAAAAAGTACAAAAACAGAGAGAGAGAGAGAGAGAGAGAGAGAGAGAGAGAGAGAGAGAGAGAGAGAGAGAGAGAGAGAGACAGGGAGAAAGAGTATATTTGCACATTTTCCAATAAAGTACTGTGCGGGCGCGTGGCAAAGGCGAGTGGCGAGTGGCGAGTTGTGTCTTTGCTTGAAATAACAGGGGTTCCACCGTACGCAGAATTAATACTTCGCTACCACGTGTCCGATTTGTTGCACGCTCTCTCCGTCTTTCGACCTTATCACCGCCTATTCCTCTCTTCGTTCTGTTTGCCCGTTCTCTGCTGCTCGTCCTTGCTCCATACTTCCTGGCTGAATGGACGTAAACGATAGGAAAGCCACGAAACCGCGCACTGTCCCCTGAACAACGGGCGCCCGTAATATTTCATCGGCGGGGTGGTGCACGCGTGCACGCACGTGCATTCGTACACGCATGTGCTTTCGCTCGGATCCCGAAGAGTTAAGACTCTCTCGACCACGCTTTCGTGTTCCCCGCATATTTGTCTTCGCCATCCACTCGACTTTCGCGCTCGTGTTCGCGCGTTAAGTCGCCGAATCGTGTCGCGGGGAGAGGGGGGGGGGCAGAGATGCGTGCTTGGGGTTCGATTAAGTGAACAACGGCCGCTCGAGTTTTACGATATCCTTAGAAACCCTTCGACGGTGTCACAGCTTCCATATAAATCGTGGCCGGTATTGTTAAAGATTGAATTATCCGCGGTGTCGTTTTAATTCCTTTGCCGTTTGGCTCCTTTTTCGCGAATGCGGAGGTGATAGGATGGGATGGCCGGGGCACAACGGGGGTGTATCAAGCTTTCAGGGATGTGTATTTCTGTTATCGCGCGCTAGAAAGAATTCAGAGTTTTAATATGCAAAATGATGAGTATTCGACTTTCGGGGAATGTTCGCACTACAAGCACCCTTAACAGAAGTGTAATATACCCGTTTGTCTTTGGGGTTCGACGGTCGATTACTTCGATTATTTGTCGCTCCACCTTAGCCTAATGCGTGATTCACTGCTTTGCATGGTGAACGAGGCAGGAACAGTTGGTGGCTACATCAAAAACCCGGCGCACTTCAAAGTTGCTCGATCTGTGGAGCAGCTCATAAGGTACCGCGTGGAGGGTCGGGGGTGGCGGAGCAGGGAGGTTCGTTTGCGCGGGCAAGCGGAGTAATGGAGGGTAAGAAAGAAGAGGAAGGGTGAACGAAAAATAAATGATACCCGAATTAGCGTAATCGTGTGATGGTTTCACGAGGGAGATCCTCGCGCATCGAAGGGGTATCACGCGGGGGGGGGGGGGGCAAGAAATTGAATTTCGATTTCATTCTGTCGTTTGACGTTCGCCGACGCGCGCTCGCTCGGAGATTCGTAGATTGTGCAATTGCCAAAACTTTCCGCAAGGAAGCTTATGCCATCTGCAATGCATTCAGATGCGAGAAATCTCTGCGACACTGAATAGAGGATTGTAGTTTCTGCCTGAAGCGAAGAAGCATTGGCGGTAATATCTCTATGAACATTCTTCCTTCGTCACTTATAAAATTCGTACACTCCCTGCCGAAACAGAATACATTCGAGAAATATGTAGGATTGAAATTAGAAGCATCCTTCCTACTTAGATATACTGTCATATGATTTCGAAGCTGATTGCCACTTTTTTCTTCAACCTCCATAACATTGTATAAATACGACGTTGGATTCATGGTTGAAACTGAAAGAACGGAACGGGTTTGGCTGCCAACAATCGGCCGGAACGCCATTGAAATAATTATTCTTTATCCCACGTGAATGTAGCGCGAGCAGAGAGACACCGGTGTACGCTAAGCTCGCTTTGTTAGCGTTTCAAACTTCGGCGCAGAGCGAAACAGGATTTCTCTAAAACATAGGTGGCTGATGTTCAGTAATTACAGTTCCACGGGCGAGTCACGTACGCAGCATGCCGCACGCAAAGGGTTGAATAAAAGATGATGAGCTGATGTTGGCCGAGCCACGGCGATGCCAAACATCCGCGATACCCTCCCCCTTGGAAACGTTGGTTAACCCAGTGACAATGCGGAGAGCGAGGTCCATTGTCACCCCCATCGGGCACAAAGGGTTGTGGCACTTTGTTCCTGCGCGCTTATATACACCGGGCATGTCACGAGACACATTCCTGTATAATGCAGAAAGCAAATTCAGTTGTGCGTGTCTCACGGCGTTGCAGTTCTGTCCCCGTAAGGGAGAACTTTCACGACTTTCGGTTTGAGGCGCGAAGCACGAAGAAACCCAGTAAATGAATAAACGAGCCGTGCAAGATGAGACGGAATGAAAACGTGTATCGGGAAAGAAGCGTGAAAACGGCACGAATTAGTTGGGAATTTTCAATCCTGTTCATGAGGACAAACGATCTAGCAGAAGGTTTAACACGAGGCTTCTTCGTAAAGCACCTTCTGCGGCTTTCAGAGCGAAAACTTTTCAACTGATAGATAAGACAAATGAGCGGAGCTGCGGCTGAAAAACTTGCAGTGGACGAGGCACGAAAGGAATTTCACGGTCGATTAAAGCGTCGAAGGAAATTCAAAAAAAGAGAAAGAAGCCGGCAGGTGTCACGTACCTTCCGCAATAATAATTTTTCTAGACCGTTTTCATTTGGCACGGACGTCAGACGCGACGCGCCGTGATCAGTCAAGCGACGTCGGCTTGTGTTTTAGTCTTTAACCCGTTCTGCTTCCAGTAATTAAGACCGGAGCATGAAAAAAGGAGAGAAAAAGAGGGAACTCGGAGGGGACCGGGGAGAGAGAGAGAGAGAGAGAGAGAGAGAGAGAGAGAGAGAGAGAGAAAGAGAGATAGAGAGAAGGAGGAGGAGGGAGCGGAACGTAACGACGGGGGGAGAAGAGCAGAAATAGAAGAGCGGGTTGTAGGTGGTATATAGGGTGGTTGGGGATGAAGGTGGGGCATCGAAGAGAAAGAAGGAGAGATAGAAAGGGAGAAGGTGAACGTCGAGGCAGCAAGGAGGGAGGGTAGGTTGGCTGTACGATGACATGCTCCTTTGTTCTGCCCTTTTGCGGAAGACACCGTAGCGAGTAGCATTTGCAAGCACAAAGAGAAGTAATGACTAGTCCAGTGTTCAACTAATATTTGCTTCCAACTTTTCCCGAGATTTTTTCTCCGAGGATGCTTCCCTTTGTCATCCGCGAGAGCCGGTAGACACGACGTTGACGACGTTGGCCCGGTTCGACTTGTCAGAAAAGTGCTCGGGCTCGTAGAAGGGGTGGTATCCACATCGTCGCAGAGGAGTCAGGCTTAAGATGGCTGGTGTCACCGTCTGTTGTCGTCTTATGCACCACGGAACAAAGGATCGTACCTTTGCTAGCCGTAGGTTGGCCCAGTGCTCTGTCTTTCTTTTGCATATCTGAGAGACGTCACGTACTACACACGACTCTTTCGTTTACATTCGCCTCCGTTTCATTCGTCTTCTGCCTTTCTGCTCTCAGGACTAAAGAAACATCCCCCCCCCTCTCCCCCCCCCTCAATGAGGATTCGTCGCAATTCGTTCCTTATTGTTTCCAGTGTGCCGTTTCTCGTTGCCGTTATGACTGCTAATTTCTTTCATCCCAAACAGCTTTGTAATGTTTTACAGAAACATCAGAGTTAAGGGTACTTTGGGACAAGGAAGGTTTTTTCAAGATTCTCAGAGCTTTGAAAGAAGGGCACACTCCATCGTGAAACGGAATATTATTTATCATTTTGCTTGCATCGCGGGGAACAGTTTTCGCAATGTGCAGTGACCTTTTTGCGTCTCTCGCAAGCACGAGCTGGCAAACTATGCGTTAGCAGAAGGGTGACCATCGAATCCACCCTATATCTAGTTTAGTGGTCCTGGTTTTTCGAGGGTGGTAGTTGCTGGTCGCGATGGTGGTGGTGAAATCGAGTTAGCCAAATTAACCATGAAATAGACTCCCTCCGCCCTAGTGTCTGTCTATCTCGTCAGCCGTTCGTGTCGTTCGCATCGTTCCACGACCACTAACCAAAGCTAACCAGTCCCGCAGGGCTTTTTAGGGCCACTGCACGCAAAATTGAAGTATCGGGACTAAAGGAAACGTAGGCGAACTTCCACCTAACGTACGTCGCTGCCTTAGATTATCAGCGTGTCTGTTCATGACAGATCATAAGTATTCAGCAACAAAATGTATTTAATTATGTATTCTTGGTGTGTTGAGTTTAGTATAAAATTTTTTCCCTCGCAATTGATACCTAAATAGGATAACTATTGTAGGTATTTGTTAGTAGAAAATCCTACATTTCCTAAGTAAGCAGGTCTACTTTTTACAATGTTTATTTTTATCTATCATTATTTTATTCCTCTTAAGGGGTCATTCTGTTCTTGTAATCACGACGCAAAATTCAGTTTTTTTTCTCAGTGAATGCAATGAATAACAATGTCTAACTTTCTTTTCATTTATTAGTTTACTTATAATGTATACGGAACAATTTTTTAAATACTCTTTTAATTGTGTTTTTCAATGTTATCTGGAGTTAAAAATCGCGCCTTTGAAAAGACGGCGGGAGTGATTTCAGCTCACAGACTCATCTGAAACAGAAAAACCAAACTGATTCTTAATCATTATGAGTACCGCTGTCGCAGGTGCCAGAATTAGCCATGTAAGTAAAAATTTAACAAAATTACGCGCATTCAAACTTCAAGTAAAAATGGAAAATTTTTATACAATTAAAAGGGTATTTAAAAAATTATTCATTTTCATGTAAAAAAAATTAGACATTGTTATTCATTGCATTCACTGAGAAAAAAACCTGAATTTTGCGGCGTGATTACCAGAGTAACTCCTTAATAGATTAAAATATAAACTATACTATATTACCACATTTTATAGACAAAAATTCAATTATAATCAAAAGCCTCAGTAGAACAGCTGAACGTTTATAACAATAATTATAGATCAAAGTACTTTTTTTACTGTAATAATTGAGTAGCGGGGCCAGAATCGTAGACTACTTTCATTAATATAGTGTTCTGTTGCCCCCAAAGAAATCGCCAAACCCTGCTTAATTATTTTCGCAAACATTAATTAGACGTTAGTTAAATCTTAACTGTTTTATGTCCTCTACCCCCCATTAAAGAAGTCCAACCTATGTAGTTCAATAACCCACGCGAGCATCTCTCTGGCTTGATTCATGGGCACGATGATCCCATTGACAAATAAGAAGGACGCGGGTCGGCCTTTTTCTCATTAGCGGCACTTTGAACTAACCCGCCCACGTTATGACAAACTAGATTAATTTTCTGTCCAAAAGGGACCGCCTTCTTGATCGTTTGTTACGAAATTTCAACTGTCAGAAATCGCTTCATCCCTAACAAAATTGTTCGCACGATTTACAGCGATTCGGCCCCTTTTTTTTCTGCGGCACGATTTTTACGAGAACCGAGTCGAGTTTTTGTCGACGATCCTGATTGTTTTAACTCAACACGGTGCGCGGATGAAAACCTGACCATAAATTCTCTGTCAATGTTTGCCGTCCACAATTTTCATCCTCAAATTACGCGTTTCAACCGAAAGTCAACATTTACAATTTAAACTCTTTTAAATAAAATTCCTGTGTTTTAGAAGTCACGCAATGAAAGATAATTTTAACATACATGGTGTGGATTGCCTTTTCCAGGGCTACAAAATATCAGATTAACTGCGCCAAGAAATTCTTCGAACCTCTGGTATCGTGGATCTCGCTTCGATGGCTGATACAATAGTACCTATCTACATATCGACATTTGCCACACGTGCAAGGGAGTAATAAAGCTTTCAGGATATCTCCATTCGACGCGACACGTTTTAAATCATTTCGTCGCACAGGTGTTTCAGCCCTTTGTGCCCGTGCTCCCAATAACTTTAATTAACTTCGGGGGTCCTCGTCGACACTTTGACGTAACTATAACGTACGCGCGTGTACGGCCAGAGAAGACTTGCGTACACGCATCGGGTAATCCCCGTAGCGATACTAAAGTCGGGCCAGAGGGGTCCCTGTAAAAGTTGGCCCGCGGAGAGGAGGTGGACGTTTTCATTGTAAAAATCAAGATCCGGTTAAAAATATTCAAAGGTGGGAGCGATGGCCGTAGAGAGGGGTTTATAACTCACGTCAGGCAGGTAATTAGCCGCTTTTGCCCAGCTGTAATGGACCCGCTAAGGCACTAAGCGAGACCCTTAACTTATTTAAATGAACCGGTAACCCATGTCCATGTCCAACGTGAGCCAGACACGAGGCAATATAGAAAAACCATTTATAAGGGCACTATTCCGGATGCCTAAGACGGTGCTCGCTGCTTTTCGTTTTGCTACACTTTCGACTTCGCAGCCATCAGGCGATCTATTTTTTCGTGTCGACAGGTACGCAACACCGTGTGCCACGCGGCCCCTGTTCAGTTCGGCTTTGCACCCGACCGATCTTAGCAGCAGTTTCACTTGCATTAAAACGATCCTAATGGTTTTCGACACAGTTCAATCTTTAACGAATGAATTGTACCGCGCGTGGAACATCTACAGTCCCGACATTTCTTTCGTTGTGTTCTCGGATGTTATGGGTATTTCGCTTTAATATATTCTGAGATGATCGAGGATAGAGTGATTACTTCTGCATGTCTAAATTATCCTGCAGACGATAAAATCTTAATGAATGTGCTAATTATATTGCACACGATACATATGGAGGTCCTGGAACCCCACCGGGCTTTTTAACATGTTTGTATCTTATGGTAGATTGAGAAATTATTGAAGATGTTCTGTTTATCTGCAACATTCCTTAGATTATCTTGGGATCTCGGGTAAATCGTTCGTGTTACTACTGTAAGTATACGTAGATTGAGAAATTGTCAAACATCTTAGTATGCTGAAAGCACTTTGTGTTGATACAGACTTTAATGAAACATCGGAAATGTTAAAGATGAATTTTGGTAGTTCTTCGGTTCTGGGGTCTTCCTTGTCATTTTTTCAGTGTGAATTTAATACTCGAGCCTACCTTTGAAATGATTGTTGGTACATATTGTCTTTGTGGAAGAAAGTTGGAAGCGTTAGTTCGCGAGTGTCACGTACTTTAAACGGCAGAACCGTACATTGATTTGTTTTCGGTGGAATTTAGGGACGTGTCCAAAGGGCGAATATTGATTTTATGTTCGGCTGTAAAAGTGTGATTTGAATTTTGATTGCGGGATGGGAGAGATCGCGTAACAGGATAGTGCACGCTTTGCCAGACGCACAAGAGCCCTTCAACCGACGCTTACTCGACTGGAAAATTGAAGGAATACACTTTTAAAGTGCTGAACTTGAGGACCTCCTGACCGAATAGAGCTTACGCCTGAAAGGGAAAACTGTGCTCGTTTCAATCGACGAAATCGTTTTTGATCGCGTGATCGGGCAGGGAAGAATGTTTATCCTCGTAGAATCATGGAGCTTTGGTCATTTTCAATCACCGCTAGATGGAATAAAAGACACAATAACTTGTTGTATATTTATTGTCGAAGGGGTCGATACATTTTCTTACGTTATGCGAAACATCATTATGTAAATAACAGTTTCTATCGTCACGTTAATTATAGTAACGTTAGCCCATTCTCGGTGGTTCTTCCAGTTCCTTTGCCTGATTTGATATTCAAAGTGTTTTATTTTATACACGTTTGATACGAGAATAAAAAAAAGAAGGAGACCGTCACGACGTAGGCGTTTTTCTAGGTGAATCATCTCGGTTTGATTACGATCTTCAGCGGGGCATAATTCGATAATGATACGAGGGCACAGATTTTATCATAAAAGCATGCTAATTTCGCTTTTGTTGTACCCCGAGATGCCTATAATCTGTGGGAACGTAAAAATAGAGATTAAAATATCATCATAGATCTCTTTTATTATCGTGGACCGGGTCTCTAGTTTTCGTTTGTCAACTGACACCATGTAATGATACAGCACTTAAAGTTTCTCACCACTCCTTTGGTAATTATTCGTCAGATTATAATGAGGGTTTCTTTCACGAGTGCAAACTTGTAATTCTGAATAAATTACAGAAAACAGATGGCAAGAATGGCAACAGGTTGCCATATGTATTCAAACACATTGTGTAGAGTTAATTGTTATCTCACTCTGTGCTACAATGTTCTTCCTTGGTGTCAGTTGCCATTCGTTAAGATGCATCTGCACGAAGAGCTAATGCAAACAAATGCAACTCGTGTCTGAAGCATCATTTCGCTCAATTTCTCCACGTTTATGAGTGCGGAACGTGCCATTGCAATATCCTTAATCAAATTCTCTTAAACCCTATCACCTTTCCACCTAAACCGCACCTCCTGCAATTTTAAAGTATTCCATGTCACTCATCATCCCAAGGCTATTATAAAAACATGATCACCGTTTGCTCCCCAAAGCATAGACCAAGTTCCTACGAAATTTCCATCTGGAATAGCTCGGCGAAATATCGTTAAACAACCTCGTAACACGGGCGAACTAGCTGTTAACGCGATCACGCTCGATTCGATGGGTGCACACCCATCTAATGACGCCTTCGAACACCTTCCCCTCCCCCGGAGGACCCCGGTCCTCGGCCGTTTTTTCCGTGGCATCGGCTACGTCCGCTTCCTCTGTCCCGTCCCCCTTTCGTCTCCTTTTGGCTCTCTTAATATCTCGTGGCTCCAATTAGTTCTGAACGTCGGACCGTCCGATTGTCCGTCCAGTCTATCCCCGTGTCTGTCCATCCATTCGTCGGTCCGTCCCGTCCGTCTGTCCGTGGTGCATGCCGTTTGCGCCGCGCGTTTCTGCGTTCCTCTGGTTCGTTGCCTCGGCTCGTTCGTATCCCTCAGCTTCATTAAGAAACGGTAATGCGTTTTGTTTCTCTTTTGACGCTCTCCTCTCCCGAAGGGGAACGAGCTAGGGACTCTTTTAATAATCCCGCAGCACGTTCAGAGATTTATTATTTTCGGGCTACGTTGCTGGATAAGTCCATATGGCTGACGGTCTCTCTTGCCACCCCTCCCTTCGCCTATCCTCCTCCGTCCAACGGCCATCGGAGACTTTGTCGTTTTTGCCTCGGCTCTTTTTTTCTCTCGTCTCCGCACCGCCGGTGGACCGGCCGGTTCGCGAACTTCTGTACAGGGTGACCTAATAAAGCGCGACGCAGCCTCCAGAGGCCCCTCTCCGGGGCGTCGCGGCGAATATCCTCCTTGGCCGAGCACGAGGACCCGGCGAAGAGTTGGCTCGCCGGCGAACAATCGATCCGTGGGGAAAGTTTAAATTGGTGGAACCGAGGAGAGTACTCGTTGAATTCTGTGGCTTCTTGTAAATCAAAGTTTCGGGATTAATGGCCCCCGAGATGGCGAACTTAAGCGATTTCAGGTCGCTTTCAAGATTATATCTGGCTGGTTTGAGCGGACAAGTATAGCAGAGCGATGGGCTCTTCGTCGCACCGATGTATTTCACGAGGAGGAGCAGTTCAACCTGCCATAAATTCTGGCTAGTTTAGCGCCAACATTATTTACGATTGCTCGGATAGAACAAGTGAATTCCTAGACTAATTATTCTTCTTCATAATAATCCGGTGGGAGAAACGAGAACAGAGTTTTTCAGAGGCTTGCCCATACAGGATTATTGTCTTTGCATCTTCAAATTATGCGTTCTATCTTATTAGAAAAATTGATGTACCTGGACTATTGTTTTCTATGATCTAAGAAACGTGTCTAGTCTTTATTTGTCCTATCCTTTATTTGTTATTTGTAATAGAGTTGCTGTGCATCGGTGCTGACGATAAGAGGAACAAATATAGAAGGTAAATTGTGCAATCTCTTCGTAGTAAGATCGCCAAGCTAGCTTTCTTCTAGATAGGCTGGTCAGCAGCGAAGGAAACGGAAATAGAAATTGCATACGCAGCCGCGAACGGTCGTTCTGACCGTGGCGGCTCGATCGAGTCAGAAGATGCTCCTCTGGTTTGGTTATAATTCTTAGAGGACGTATAGCTATAAGCATATTCCGGTCCTTTGATTTAACGAGGTGTGGTGTCGGTTATACTATAAACGGTACATCGGAGCGCCTATAAACCAAACGGGCGAGTCTGTAAATTAGGAACTGGGACCTCTCGCAGGAAGCCCCTAAAAATACAATTAACGAGTCGTTTAGCGGATATACCTGGTGTAGCTCGCTATTCCTGAAGATGGGTCAGCGACGATGCAAACCGATCGATGCTGATTTTCCTCTGATACTTTCTGTAAGGCACCTAAGTAAGAGCACAGTAGTATGCCTGTGCTTGTTCTTTCAATAACAAGTGTTTAAAAGGTATTTATTCAAATTGAATTTTAAGTAAATTACCAAAATTTATACATTCCCTTTGTTTTCTTGTAACAATTGAATGTGAAAATTTTGGGTAGTAAAATATGAGTGCCCAGTGCTCTTCAATATTTTTGTCAATGAATTTCTCAAGAAATTGTGGCGAAGCACTCAGACCTTTAGATTCTAATCAAAGGAAATATGTAGAAATTGAACACGATCGTTTCACGAGTAATTTCTTCAATGACAACATCGTCCCCCCCAGTAAATTACGGCTCGCTTAGTTTAATATTGTGCCCGTAGTGCAGCCAGTGAATATAATCCACGATAAATCACGTAGAGAATCCGTGGCTTAATGAGTTTTTAGTGGCGGGTTTCATCGTCCCGTGATTCATTTTGTTTTTTAATCAATTCATTAACGCTGCGCTCAGATAACCTTTCGACTCGGTCCGCTACCGCTCTCGAATCCGTTCCAATATTCGACCGACTTACATTTTCATCAAAGCAGCCCCCACCTACCTGCTCCTATCCGGAGTAATTTCGATGCTTTCAATTAATTCTGATGCCTACAATAATGGCCAGCCGGTTATCGTCGTTACAGTATTTCCTCGGCGATGCGGAACGTAATCAACAATGGGTAAAAGTTAGAAAAGCAATTCATTTTGTACCCACTGATGTTTATTTACCCGTCGTCGACCGGCGTAAAAAGAGGCAATCATGGCCAGGAATTACGCCGTTCGTGATTCGTCGTCCAACGAAATTAATCGGGAATTAAACGACCATAATTTTTCCCCATAATATTCTTCCGTGATTTTTGTACCGCGTGTACATATTTTCATCGTCAACTTAATGGATTTAATCGCGGCGCGGACGCTGCAAACGAATGTTTACCAGTAACTTAGATTACTGCCGGGATGTTTTTATAATGTGATCATACGTGCGCATAATTCATCCTGATTTCTTTGCGACGTAATAATTCTACAGAAAGGAACACGCGATAGATTCATGGCTGCACAAATTTAAAGGAATATCTAGAAAAACTGCACCCCTGAAACAGTTAACGAAGAATACGCTTCGCAAAATGTTTTATCGCGTAGAATAGAAAGTATGTAATTATTCATCCGGCGCTTCAGGTTATTACGTACATGCTTGTAAATGCATCCCGTGAAAAGCGCTCCCGTGTAAAGCTGTAACACGTGTAAAACGGTAAACCGCGTATCGCGGCAGTTAACAAAAGTGGAAATACCGGGCAGAAATCGAAACGGGGAGAAATGTAGCAGCCAGTTTCAATGAGCCGAGGCTTGTACACACGCCGCGGACGTAGGTATTGTACGAAACAAAGGGCCTCCCGCAAGAAACGGGGAATTCTGGAATTCAAAGTGGCGAGAAAATGGTCTGCTAACGACTACGTTCTGCAAACAGTCAAATATTAATGCGCTAAATACCGCGGCGGCAAATATTATCGCTTCTGTATTAATATTATTTAAT
Source organism: Andrena bucephala (assembly GCA_947577245.1). NCBI lineage: Eukaryota > Metazoa > Arthropoda > Insecta > Hymenoptera > Andrenidae > Andrena > Andrena bucephala. Next base: position 9,769,972 of record OX387719.1, read on the forward strand.
ATGTATTTGTGTTACACTCGTGCGTTGCAAACAGGAGACAAGGGGGTGGGGGGGGGAGGGGAGGGGAGGGGACTAGGAAGCGGATAAAACGGCGGGAGGGCGGTGAGGAAATTCGTAACGAGGCGAACGGCGGAGCCGTAGTTTCATGCGCGTTACGGGCAGAAATACGAGGAAGTAAGAAACTGGCGGCTGGAACGGGGTAGAAGGGGGAGAAAGAGAAGCTGAAGAAGGTGTCGGTGCTGAAGCCCTGCGGGATACGACCCCCGTGGTGAGCACACGACTCCCGAAAGAGCCTCCGTTTGGGAATCGCGGCTGCTCGTCCAACGAAGTCAACCTGTCGACCGTTTCCTCTCGGTGGAGTCGGTGGCCGAAATTGATGAAGAATGCCCCTCGGAACGAGATTATAGATTACCACCATTATTAGCCACCGATATATCACTTTCGCCGGAGTCTCTGGCTCGCCTGTCACCGACGAACATTGGGTTGATTAATAAACAACTCTGTTGGAATGTTAACAAAACGGTCACTTGTACCACGTTTATGCGAGTAGCGTGATCAGTGACGGTGGGCAATTCTGTCTTTTATTTGAGCAGTTATCTTTTGAATCACTTGTTGATCTTGTTATCAGAATTTTGTGTTTTTCAAAAACGAAACTAATTTATTATTTGATTAATTATTTACAGTTTTATTATGTTCGATATCTAGTGGAACGGGTGGGCATGCATCGGAGACACGTTTCTCTTTGAAAATAACTCACGGATTTACCTAACAGGTATCGACGATGAAATTTCTTCGTTCGCTATTACGAGCGAAGCGAAATCGAACCGTTAAGATCGAAGATAACGCGAGCTGATAGCGATAAATCATAGCGATCGGTAATTATTGTCTAGTGTAAATAATTGCAATTACTGGGCTGACTGATTTATGTTTGCATTAACCGGTGCAAACTGGTTAAACACGCGCACACTCACGGGATTTATATAAGAACGTTACACCTGGACTTTGATTAACACTCGGTAAGTGTTGGTAACATGTGGAGTAAATCCGGGTGACGCGGTCGACCTAATATAAAATGGTTATTAAAACTAATATAGAAGTTACTTATTTTATCAGAACAAACCCATATGTTCAGAATTTTATGCCGATTCAGAAAAACTGGTCGATATTTGCTTTAAGACAATATTTACTGTAAATCGGGTTGAAAACTGAAGTCATGACATCTGACCACCTCTCCCGAGGTGCAGGGAGAAATGGTTTTCGTCGTTGGCAGAGACCACTCACATAATTATTCATGGAAAATTAACAAAGGATAAAGCAAAATTATTTATAAGTGAATACAACTACAGATTCATTGATATTTAATATGTTTACGCTAAACAAGTAAAGCAAGATTAGCAAGGCAAATGAATACAAAAGTGAATAAATAAACTAAATAAACAAAAATAATAATAAAATAATAATGAAAAATAAAAAAATTAACAAAAATAAAAAAAAAATCAAAACTCGACCATCTCTCCTTTTTGCAGCGAGAGATGGTCTTCTCGTTAGCTTTGAAAGGAAGAGTTAATATGGCCAAATACTTTAGCTGCATTGTCCCTCAATATCTCTACTATCTTATTATCCCAAACATTAACCGAAAATAAACTTAGAAGTATATTTTAAATACCATTCTGCACACCGCTGTTTGACAAAAGAGGTTACATGTAACCTGAATTTACCTTTTAAAGCCTAGGTATAAATCCAGAAAAACACAGAAGGAAGCGAATTGACGCTATTCATTCAACTGTTTGGCTCCTAGAGAAGTAATTGCTCTGCACTTTAACGCATTTTTACGTAAAGAGTCTGAAATATAACGACTCGACCAACTCTCCGGCCCGACCGCGTCTCCCGGATTTACCCTACTTTCAAATGTGACCCTATTCGATGTTCACAAGATGCCGTCTAATTAATACCGATTTCCTCACCGTCCACTTATTCGTCGTAAAGTCTATACCTGCTGTAATCAATATTCCAACTCTGAGAAAGGCTGCTTGCTTCCTCTTTTCCTCCTCCTCCACAAGAATCTTTGTATTTCAAAACCATCAAAGTCTCAGTCCCAAGACTTCGCAAAATCTTGAAAACCTTGTGCACCACGTACCATCTAACTAACTGTAACTTCTTCATCCTTCACGCTCTCATCGCGAAGCCTGCCTATATTCCCTGTGTTCCCACCTAGCGTGCGATGAAAGCGAGAAATCAGCGAGCAAACGTACAAGGCCCGCTCGTCGGAAGACGGATCTATTAAGGGCCCAGGCTGCTGGGCCGCGGTACCGGGGTTAGACCTGTAATTAACCGGTAGCTCCTTTACTCGCGAGAGAGCGTACTGCTACCCGTTTAACGGTCTACTTTTATTGGTCGCTTATTGGTTATTTTTGGGCCTCGGTGGCCCGAGGCGCCGACCGCCTCTGGCCAGACAGCCTGCCATGTAACCGGAAGCCGGAAGTAGCAGAGAGAAGATCGAGCACGGATAATGGGAAGTATCGTTCCGCTGACACTTAATGCTCGGCCACGAGCTGACCAGCGACTCGTGCCCGTTCGGGTATCGAATTCGGCGGTGATTACGGGCCGCGAATTAATGGCTCGGCCGCGCAGTTAATTCGCCCCGGACGATTACCGCCAACCTCGGCCACGTGCCCCTGCCATTTCTTTTGTTGTCGTTATTTTCAAAAATTGCTTTCACCGATTATTTCGTGTTTACGTTTAATTAAACCGGGTAAATCTGATGTAAATGCGCACGAACCGTTCGCAAACGTTCCATTCATTTCGCGGTTATTGTTCCTCATTCCGCGACAATTCGAGTCAAACAATTCGTTGCTCCGCGAGCTGTAACATTTGCGATGTATGTAGATTTTTACGGGGACGTGGTTGGCAGATTAAGTAATTCCAACTGTTTGCTTTAAGGTGTTCCTTTGGTGTAAACGCAATTTTTTTTTTACATTGGTCGCACGTTGCAATACTCATTTTGTGGATTAGTTTCTCTGTGTATATTCGGTCGAACCCTTAGTGTTTTCCTCGTTCTGGAGGGCCGATAAGCGATCGATATAGGCGAAACGAAGCTTCCGCTAATAAAATCCATTATCTATGCGCAGAACAAAATCGCCTAACATAAATTGGATCACCGTCTCGATACAGTGTTAGCCTACCTAAGTACTCGAGGCACTGTGCTCGGGGTGGAGGGTCGGCGTAACAAAAGTGAAGCTTACAGTATCATGATTTTAGCTTCGCACGTGCCCAGCGAGGCTGTTTTGTTTGCTAAGTGAAGTGTACTAGAGGACCCGTTGTTTATTAGACGGCACTATTAAGCACACTTCGCGAGCCGTTCGGTTTCGAGTGCTCTCACCACGTGCTCGTCGATTTTAAACTCAGAAGAGTATCGCCCACTGTCAGCGAGCCTGGCCTTTTCATTAATTAATCAGCTGAAACGGCCTCGGCTGGACGGCTGCCTTGTTAAAATATTCAGCGTTCCAGTGTTCTGCAAGTTGATGAGTTGGATGTAGAATATTTTTATATGTATCAGTTTGGGTGAGATGGTTTCATTTTTTCAAGTAGTATAGACTGACTCGTGCCAGGCAAGATTCAAATACCATGCCAAATATTAAATTTTCAAGTTGTATATTGTTGAATTAGTATGATCTTTAATTTTGTATCATCAGACACCCTTTAGAAGCACCGCGAAACCTCGGTACGATTGAATCTTGCACGGCTGAACGGTTTTGCAACTATTATCCGGTTCGAGGTCCGCAGCTCCGAGGTTTAAGATTATACGCAATTAACGCTATAACCACCGCCTTGGTCAAATTGGATTATTTTTTCCCAGCAACATTTCAATCAGGCCTGTCAACGTCCCCTTGAGCTATATCGAACGATTCGACCCTGCAATTACTTTGCTAATTAAATCACGATCGCTTCCGTGGCAGATGTTCTTTCGATCAACGAGATGCGCTGAAAATTTCGTTGAAATATTCACGCGGTGCCTGCTGAAATACTTCCTCCATCATTTTTCACTGGGACTTTGTTCCAATTTTTCATACATCGCTACAAGCAAACGCATTCCCGCTTATGCACGATAGACACGAGTCATTTTACGAAGGTGTAAATAATAATCTTCGTTCCTTGGCTGCGTCATTTATCTCAATTTGCGTCATTTATCTCAATCTGCGTCAAAATCTCAAGCATTCTTCAACTACTGATCAGTAATCGATCACATTCCATGAATTATTGTAACACAGTTTTCAATATTTTTCGCTTTCGAGGCAGCTGGTGTTCCTTCCAAATCCTCCAGCCTTATGCTCATCGTTCCCCCTGTTTCTCTTGTTTCTGCAATCTCTCACTTTTTCCCTCCGCCGCGCCCCGACGGGGCAAGAGGGAAAGGGAACACGCGGCAGGGTGTCGTTCCTCCGAAGAAACCCAAAACTGATGGTTAATTATATTCGTCCTGCAACTGAACTTGGACTCGAGAGCACGGGGTGGGTCTTTTTTAGTTTGTGGCACGCGCCGCCACGTGCCACCGCCGCGCGGACGAGCAACCAGCGTGTTCTGCTCATGCCTCGCCGAGTTAGTGTTACCGATATATACAAGCAAGTACCTGAAAGCCTCTCGTGCGAACGGAAAAGACGCATGCACGGTGCTGTGTGAACAGTCGCCCGTTCATTATCACCCCGTGAGAGATCGGGAACAATGACACGGAACTGATGTCGTTGATTCGATTCCCGCGCAATTCGTGAAAAAACAAAAAACTCTGAAAACGTTTGCCCCAAATAAATTGGGAATAAAGGCAGGTGGGTGGCAGGCAGATATACGCTTTAGAAAAATTGTTGTGGAATTATGTTTATTTTATTCCGTCTGTTTCGCAATCAAGCAATTGCCCACGTGTGTATATATCTGTTGCATACTTCGAAAATATTCGTACATTCGGAAATTGTGAAATTCCGTGCTGTTTTGTTGTATCATTGACGCGTGATCGTCGCGAGAGCGACAGCAAAGGAATACCAAGGTTCTGTAATAACTCTCACCTTCGATTCGCAAGGAGCAAGGGAAAGGGGCGAGGTAACTTAAACCAGTTTCCAGGGTGATTGAGTCTTCGTAATTATCAGAGACCAAGGCCGCTAATCAGGCTCCATTCCCACGGAAAAAAGAAACACCTGAGTATACATATTCCGGGCCTTGGAACCACAGAGAAATAAACATATCATCAGTAACTTTAAATATCATCGACCTTTAACTCGTACATACTAGAGCTCTTACTTTTTGACCCGACGGGTACCTGGGTACCCGGATATTACCCGGGATAACTTCAAGCAATTGAATGTAGTATTGTCTGTGATTGTCTGTGGTGTAGTCTGATGTTAGCCAAATATGATCGAACAATACTACTTGCAATGGCTTGAAGTTGTTTCGGGTAGACGGGTACCCGACGGGTAGAAAAGTAAGAGCTCTAGTGCATACTGATTGTACCCATTAAATTCTTCGAACCCCACGGTTAACTTTGTTTGACGAAAATATCAGGCCCGTGTATTGGGGAAAGCCACTGTCGAAGATCAGCTAATGGTCCGTTTTGCATTTCAAAATACGGCCGGGCAGAATTGGACGTGTTCCTTGCAATTGTGATACAATGATGCGCGCTATTTAACGCATCTTTTCGGCCCAGAAATTACACATCCACGGGGCCCCGAGTCCTCTGGCCTATGGCATTATCAGTCAGGATATTACACGCACGATTTCGCCGTTCGATTTCTCCGGGAGATGTAAATTCGTAACGGTACCCCCACCTCGAGAATTATATTCGTCTCTGTCCTCGGTACGCTGAAAACACCGCTGTTTCGTCTCTCGCGTGAAACAGTGGCCGTACGTTACGGAAACGATAAATGCTCCCGTCCGTGGCTGCTTTGTGCGGCCGAAATGTCCCTAAGTAGAGGCTCGCGAAACTATTCGGACAGGGCTTGTCCCGCAGCGAAATGCGGCTCGTTCGTGGCGCGTGGGATTTGGGACAGCTGCGCGTGTGGACAATTAATATGAATTATGGTAAACACCAGCGGACCCGCCGAAAAGCGGATCCGTGGGAGTCGCGTATTCGGAGGCAGCCGAGCATAGAGCCCCGAACATCGGCCCGGGGCGCGAATATTTCTCCGCGCATTTTTTCGCAACACGACCTCGCAGGTGTTTAGCTCGCTATTCTCGCAGGATCGAGGCGTTCAGAGGCGGTGCAACGTTGCCTCCATTCGTTTGTTCCAGTAGTTTCATCGTAGTTTGATTTTTCGTTTACTTTCGTGTGCTGCGTTTGGACTTGTGTTCGATTGCAGTGGCAATTGAAGGTCTTCTGTTTTGTGAAAGAAATCTGATTCCGAGGATCTTGGAAATTGTGATATGAAATTTGGAGGTTTGCAGCTGAGGATGCTGCAAAATTGGGATATTCGAGTTGTGTGTATCTATACCTGTTCTGATGCACCATTGTGCTGGTAGTTTTTGGTTTGTGTTAAGTATTAACTATATAAGGTAAATGTACCAATACCCGGACGCTTAAAGGGCTTAAGGAATAGTGACAAAGTTTGTCTCCTAATTTAATTTTTAAAACCATTATAAAATAAAAAAATGTTGTTGAAATGTGGAAGGTAACACAATATTATACTATCGGAAACTGAAAAAAAAGATTATGTATTTTAATAGACGTATTTACTAATGAAAATACGAAAACATGCAGATGTCTCAGTGAGCGGACAACCTAAAACTGCATGTCCCAATACCTGAATTATATCGTCCCAGTAAGCGGACAACCTAAAAATGCATGTCCAGATATCTGAATTACTAACATTCACGAAATTCTTGTACCAGTAAATAAACTTAGACTTGTTTAAAAAAATAATGTATGATTATAATATATAAATAAGAAATGCTGTCAATATTTTCTTAGTAAATGACAGAAGTGTCTTGACAGAAGCTTAAGAAATTTCTCGAAATCTGCTATGCGTACGAAGTGTGTTACAAAATAATTATTTCTATCTAACGATTTTTAATTTTCTATAATAATGATTTTAATTGATATTGCTAAATACTCATGCATTATGGTACTATTTTTTGTTTTTAATTACATTAAAAATTAAGCTTAAAAATAAATAAAATTCGCATTACCGTACAGGAACTGGGACATGGCCGGGCACTGCTACATTTACCTTACCTACTCTTAAGTAGTAGTGCTAAGTTTTGTGTTTGGTTTCGATGCTAGTACACTGGGATATCTGAGGAAATATAGTGTCGGAGATAAAGCGAAATTAAATTAAGGAAAGATACTTGTGAGCTGTTATATCGAGATAAAGTTGAAGAAATCAGGTCTTGGAATTTGCATGCAAACGCTTATCTGTCCACTGAAGATTAGTACCTATTTCCATTCGCCCCGTGGCACAAGCGTTTCAGCATGCGTTTTTACACGCAATCAGCCCGCAGGTGTTTCTCTGCCCTGTAAATGTCAAATGGATCAGCTTGTAACTATGTAACAGCAAATTATCGGATAGCTTCCAGTGTTATCACTTCAATTTCCAGCACCAGAATCTGAAATGTCCACGAAACAACTTTCATCTAATCAAATCGTTAGGAAAAGGTTGTTCAAGAATGAGATTATGAGTGATTAATCAAACTTTGCGTGAAGTTACAAGCTAGGTCAAACAGGATTATATAGAAACTTCAAATTTCTCAAAAACCACAGTCCCATATCACAAGTGGTTAAACAATCTCTATTTCCAAAAGGAACATCCTTTTTCTGACTTCTCTCTTTGATCGCCAACAAGGTAGTCTGAGTAACACTTCATCACCCTTTTTTCCATAATTAATACATCCTATTCTACCCCCGATCAATCGAGCACCCACAGGGGACCCGCCGCAGTGGCTCCAGCCTCGCATCTCTTTGCGCGTCCAACTTCGTACGCTCCTTTCTCGCGAACGTATGACTTCGCTAGTCTGTCCTTGATGCCTCACAGACGTCGTCGATCCTTCACCGAAGTGTGCAGCACATCGTCCGTCTTTTTTCTAGAAATAGCTGTTCACCCTTTTTTGCCTTCCCTCCATCGGGCATCGGCGAAAGAAGGCTGCCACAGCGCGAGTCTCGCCTCGCCTCATCTATCCTCCTTCCTCGTGCGTTACAACTGTGTCCTTTCCTTTTCCACGCACGCACGACCTTGTTTTTCCCCTGCATACGTATACGGCCTCGTCCCCCTTTTTCTGAAACTAGTTCGCACTTTTTTGTCGACCAACGATAAAAACTCGATCGTCGGGGCTCTCCTTTTTTCTGCGTGTCCGGTTACAACTTCCTTCGTCTTTCTTGGACGCAAGCGCAACTTCGCTTCTCCTTTTCGCACTCATCTAAGACTATCCCCGTGTTTTCTCTGTTGTGACTTGTTCACACCCTTTGCCCGTGACCAGTAGAACGCCGGTGAAAAGGGAAACCGACTGGAGCCAAGCCCCGAGCCGAACACCACTTCAGACCCTACATAATGCCACGTTCCTACGTGTGAAGCGCACATTGCTACCAATTTTTGACAGTTTAGGTCAGAGTGTTGGAGCGGGGCTCGGAGCTGGAGCGCGTAAAAGTGGAACAATGGAGTTTTGACCGGAGCAGGAGCGGAGCCGGAGCACGGAAAATTTTTACTGCTCCACTGCTCCAATTTTTTTTTTATTATTTGAATTTTCTTTCATTTTATAAGAGCAGATGAATGAAATGCATTTAATAAATACCACTTCTCAATTATTCATCATTGAAAAAATATATCGTAGGGCCGCGCAGACCGGTTTTAAGAAGGCATAGTGCATTCTTTACCGGAAAATTAAGCATTCTTTATGAATTTGTTTCTATATGAAAATGAAAAGCTAGATAGACGGAGTTTGTTGCAAACGAAAGATCACTGTTTGAAAGTATTAAAAGAATTTTTATTTAGAAAAAAAGCAGTTAGAGCGGAGCAGACGCGGAGCTGGATAAAGTATTTTCATGTCGGAGCAGAGCAAGAGCGGAGTAAATAAAAAAAATTTAAAAATTAAAACCGACTTCAAAAAATAAAGATGCGCTGAAAAGTAAAAAAAAATTTTGTTCCTTATTTAATCTACGACTCTCAATTTTGTTATGTCGGCGCCTCATCATTTGCTCTGTGTAAATCTGGCGCCTATTTAAAAAGATTCAGAGTCGTAGATTAAATAAGGAACAATATTATTTTTCCTTTTTAGCGCATTTTTATTTTTTGAAGTCGGTTTTAATTTTTAAAATTTATTTTTATTTTGTACTTTTTTGTTATTTAGCTGTTTTTGGACGCCTGATACTCCGTCCTTTGCCTGTCCATGCATACAATGTACTATAATGAAACAGATTTCTTATATTTTGGTGTAATTTCAAAACTACTTGACCGATTTTGATAATTCTTTCTCCATGACCTAAGTTGATTGAAGCCAAACTAAATGCAATAAGTTTCACCAAAATCGGTTCAGTAGTTAGGGAGAAATTCGCGGCAAGCATAATACTTATAACATACATACATACATACAAACACCTCGAACTGAGAACCTGTTTCTTTTTGAAGTCGGTTAAAAAATTGGTCTGCTCCAAGGTTTAGACAGAGTCTCGTGGCGTGGAATACAGGCATTAGACGTGCTCTGCTCGGAGTTCTGGTTCTAGTCTGGACAGACAGTGTCGACTTATTCTACTTACAATTAGAATACATACCATTCAGATAGATCCATGTTTGCACTTGGCATGGCAATGTGTTATCTCGTTTTCTGATCGTGCTGAAACTGCTACTTTCCAATACTTTATCATAGTTTTCATTCCCTGGAAGGTGCACCAAATAAGACAGCAACCTACATGCAGACTCCTAGCTTCACTGCTCTCTTAAAACTCCTTCATGTATGGTAAACCAACCAGTGAATGACCGAATTGTTGAATTTATGGACCTTTGAGATTAATACTTGAATATATTTATGTATAACAACAAAACAACTGTTGGAATTGCATTTAAATTTTTTTCTCTTGAAATTTCTGTAAAAATAATTACTTATTCTTATGGTAATTAAAAAAAAAACGATTATAAAATGCAAAACGTGTAGAAGTCCAGTAAATGACCGCGTACTTTTAATAAGAATTGTACTTATTAATGTTTGCTTAATACGCGTAAGTAAAAATATGGGATATTAAAAGTGCAACTACACTCCATTTATAAACATATAATATTTTTAAATTTATAATTGACATTTCTTTGACTAATGGTCAGCCACTGGTATGCGGTCAATTACTGGTTGGTTGACCCTATCTAAGAAAATTGCCAATAGTATTAATTTCTACTGAAAGACTGCAACAAACCACAATAATATACGCGTCTCTGAAATTTCACATCATGAGGTGCAACGTTCACCTAAATCCTCGCATCGCGTCAGCCAATCAACCCATTAAAGCTACAATAGCTGGCGTATATATTCCATAACGGTGTAATTAGAACGATCAGATGAAAATCGCTCTAAATCCCACCACAACGACGCGCCGTTAAATCCGCTGGAACGCTTCAATCGCGGACTGTTTGTCACGTTAACGTCCTTCCGCGCGCACGCCCGCGAAATTGCACGCGGGACTTATTAGCCGTCGCAATTTCGTTCTAATCGCGATAATTGTAATCTGGACCCGGTGCCGCGTGCGTGACTGCCAGGCATCGCGGGCGCAATTTTCGCGCGTCCGCGCGTGGCGGTAATTCGCGGGGCGCGCCTAAAAACACGAAGCTCTGGTCGGCGTAATTGCACACGCGCTTCTCGTGATTGCTCTAGAAATCGGTATATCGATTCCGAGCATCGACGCGGCGCGTTGCATGCGGCACGAACGAACGCCTCGCTTCTTTACCCGCTCCTTCGCGGATCGGTCGCCGCAGCGGCGCAGGTGGCACCGACGTGAAAGTCCAACCGCTCCGAGGAAGTTATCGTGACGCTCGATGACCAGATAGCGGACAATGTTGCTCCCTTGATTATCCGTCGCGTTACCGATGCACCGGCATTACGATTCCGGGACAAAGAGGAGCCATTTAGTACGACGATCGCCCTTAGATCCGCCGGGCAGATAGTGCTTGTACTCGTTATTATGCGGCAATAATTTTCGTACGACCATGGGCTCTCGAGTGCTACGGCGACTCGCACGAAGCCGAGTAAATATAATGATCGAGTTAGCCCGAACAAATACATCGATTATTATAGCCGGCAAAGCCGCGGAAAGCCCTGGAACACTGTCGGTTGCTCGTCGAACGAACGTCCCATTATCAGCCAGCTGACGAAACGCGCGACACGTTTTCTAACACGGAAATCAATGCCACGAACTTCATAGGGACACCTTTGTAGCCTGGCTTTTAATATCGGTTTACGACCAGTGAAAGGAGTCGGCGAGGTAGCTTTATCCAACAATCTCTGAACTCAGACGAAATTATTGTGTATCGTGGGAGAAGGAGAAGTTTAATTTGAAAAACGCCATTTGCAGATAAACGTTTGTAATGGAAACGTGTATCGTAACAATTTTTATGTTTCTCGACGAAAAATGATTCCATCCCCTGATTTAATCATAACGATTTCTTGGTGTAGGTATTCGTAGATTTGAAATTGCAACAACCGCGGGAGCCTCAGTTTAACAATTGTTCGCTTGTAACTTTGTAATATGAGATTCATAGCCAGAATTTAAAGCCCTAGGTTTGTTAGTTGTTCATTTTCTCTCCGTTCGAGCAAAAGCTTGCCTGTCTCATATGTGTTCCTGCACCACTACCCATAACGCGTGATAAGAGTTGGTGAACGGCTGAATTCAATATTTCGCGAGACAAATCGTTTGACATACGAGGAAGCTGCTCGACCGTTCACCTGTCGATTCCGAGCTTCGGCTTGTCGAAACGCAGCTGACAAAATAATTAGTTTCCAAGGCTCGCCCGCGAATGGAGGAGTATCCGCTCTGGCCGAAATCGCGTGTATCGGAATTGCTAAAAAATTGCGGTCTATCCACCTGTCAACGAATGCGTTATGAATTTCCCCTCTAGCCTCGGAGCCCGCGCCCCTTCTGCCGGGAAATTAGGCGGTTTAGTTTTATTCCTCGACCTCTCTGGTGACGTTGCCAAATTTATTGCTCCTCATAAATCAAGAAAAGTGGCCGGCACCGATTTATCGAAGGTGAAAGTGAAACACGCCGGGAGAATTATGTCCGATCGGCGCGGGGCTTTTTTATCTATTCCCTGACGAACCGCGATTGTTTCTTGTAGAAGCTATTTTAGCGTCGAATGGCTACGATATAATCGAGAAATTCAAGTTGCACGGAGCAGTGGAATTTTCTGCGCGTAGCATAGATTCAGTATCGAAGGCAATTTCACCATTAATTATGCAATCTGGACGATTAATCTGAAAGTGGTGTAACCTAAAGATCAATTATGCAGCATTAAAGCATAATGGCCATACTGATTCGTGTATTATCGTCGTTTCGATCTCGCATCGGGCACTAACGCCGGATTACATTAACACCGTAGACGCAAAGCAGATAGGGATATTGCTTTTAAAATGTCACGAGTGATTGAAAGCGATCAGGACAGCAGGTTTTTTTTTTTTTTAAAAAAACGACATTGTCAGGCGGCAAGTGTCAGTCAGATCGTGACTGATAACTCGGGCTTGGCGTTTTAATTTTTCACGGTGCCCCCTCAATTTCGTTTCATGCGTGTAAACGTTTTATTTGTCGACTTACATGGAGCTCACGTTTTAAAAACCCTTACGTTGACAGTAATGTGCCGGGGTAACAGCTTTCAGAAAAAATTGGAATAATTTGTCACGATGGTGATAGATGGGTACATCATAGAAATCTACAGTCGTTGTTGACCTCGTTCGTCATTAATTAGTGAATACCGACAGCCCAAATTTTATTCTAGAGAAAATGGGATTGTTTAACCTTGAATTGCGTGCAGAAGTTTAAATAGTTTCAAGTGCATTCCCAGTCGCGGCTGATTAATAATTTTGTCCCATGCGGTGGCAAAAAATGGCATATAGAATGTGGATTCGAGGGTAGTTCCAGGCTGGATACAGGGCTGATAGCTCCAGGCTGATAGATGTCGGCTAATTACGTGGCCGAGAAGTCCTGGCTGCGTCCGGCCAGGAAGAGAACCCTTTGCTTGCATTCTTTCTTCGACCTCGACGTCGCGAGCGACCACCCATTGACAATAGAATCTTCGTGTTACTTAAAAAGATGTCGCATCTCGAATGATTGCCTGATTGCCCTTCGCGAATTGTACGATTATCGTTCATTTCGTTGCGGTAACGAAATTAATTTTCTAATGAAAACTCTACTGGTTTCCTATATTTAAAGGAGGCATCGTTGTAAAACGGAATTATTATAATAACAAGTGCGAAAAATTTATATCAAATACAGAACACTTTGTTTCGTCATTCACTCAAAGCTTTATCCCTAATGGCCTAACTGAAGAAGCTTGAGATCACGATCTAAGGAAACGCTTCTTAAGAATTCGAAGTTACACTAACCCCAGGAAAAATATAATTTCTTTTAAATATTCCATGTGCGCTTCTCACGATAAGTAGCACTCTGTGACAACCATCGTAATTGAAACCGACTATTAAAAAATAAGTCATTGCCTCAAAAATATATCATTGCTAGTCCAACCGAAACTATCAGTTTTACCTTCAATTTAAAAGGAGCGTGTCACAAAGAGTGACCCTTGAACCACACACGGCGTCATCCGTAACGATGAAGCATGGGGCGCGACCGAACGAGAATAGGGGAACGAGAACGAGAGAGAAATTAGCGGAATCGTCGAGTTTCGTTCGAGGCCATTATCATTTATCCCCTTCCGGCGTGGCGAGTCTTTACAAATTCCTGTACGTCCTTGGCTCCAGGATCACGAAACGTACAAGACACAAGCACAAGAGCACGCACACGGTGCCGCGGTGATCGCGATGCTCGAAAGTCTCTGGAAGGTGGAGGCGTGCGTTCGTTCTTCCTTTCGTCCGTCCGTCCGTCCATCCATCCGTTCGTTCGTTCGTTCGGTGGTACTGGCCCTGTAATTGGGCCCAAACTCTTAGCTCCGCTCGACCGGCCAAAGATTATACACCCGCATGTCCCGAGGGCCCAGAGCCAAACGTTCTTGTGTGATATATTATGCTGCAGATACCTGTATCTGATTCACGAGGTGAAGCCGGCGTAAACGGAGTAACTTTTTCGGTCGTGCTAAGAGCACGTTGCCGTCCCGCGATCCAACAGCCTATCATAGACGAGCAAATAACACATCGCCGGTGACTTCATTTAAATAACCTGGAACCAGAGGTCGATACGGTGTCCACTTTACGGTGGGAGGATCATTTCATTATTCTTCGGCTTCTGGATCGCTGGCAAAGTGGCGATGAACGTTCGCGATGCTCCGTTGATGTCTGTTTGCCTTAAGTAATTGGACCAAGTGGACCAACTCACGAGCTTCTTATTACCAAGTTACCCAATTGTTTTCTATCTATTAGGATGGAAATAATAGCTCGAATTCCGGCATTGGGTATTGGTTTCATGCTGTACTCATTTTTGGAGCTACAGTGTCTCACTAATTTGCTCGCGTAGATAGCGTAACGGCAAGAGGCCTTAAAATTCAACTGTGGAAATTGGCAAGAACGATAAAGATACGCCAAGGAATAACAGTAACAATTACACGGATCGTATCCAGTGCGCTACCTCGTCGGAGTTTAGTCTCGCAAGAGCGACGTAGAAAGGGGACTTGAGTCAGCTGCACGGCGCCCACTTACGCCAAGGTTCCCTTTGTTATCTGCCACAGAAATTACAGAATTCTCTGTGCGTGCGCCTCGCGTTCTTCCAGGGCACACGAATTGATTATTGAAAGTGGCACAATGGCGTTCGCGTAAAAACGAGCCGTGCGACCCGCTAGCCCCTCAAGGGTATGTTAATCGTCTTTAATAAATTCAGCACTTCGGGGCACTCGCTTCCCGATTCGGTAGCGCGATAACCGTTTCCGCGTTATTGCGAAACTGGAACAGAGGCATAATGAACGAAGTTACTTGTAATTACACGTATCGGTGTCCTCCTTCGCTCTACCCTGTATCCAACACGGATCGTCGTGTATTTTAACAACATTGTCAGCACGAAGCCACCGAGGTAAAAAAAAACCTTAGGGGCCCCGGTACACGAGTAGCGTGCTCCCACGTGAAACGTCTCGCTGAAAGGTGCCCCGTGCCCTCTACACACGTACCCTTTGTCGTTTATTGGTTATATTTTACCCGTGCTTGCGCTCGGAACGATCGTGGTATCCGCGGTGCCGCCTGATTGGCGGATACGTTAGGCTGTATTTTATAGCGAGAACGATTGCGATAGGATATAACTGTTACCCGATACAAGGTGTGTTTAGTTGGAAGTCATGCGAGCACCGTTCGCATAAGTTTCACCTTGTGCCAAGTAAATTGCAGGCGATTCCGCGTACCTTGTCTCTTGGCTGGAACAATGCGCTCTCTCCAGGGGGAGCGTGTAGGCGCTAATTCGGTGTTTCGTATTCTTCACCGGAGATCAATGTGGAAACATCGATTCGTACCTTGCCATACCTTGGACTGCGATAAAGTTGGCGTGAAAGAGCTGAGCTCGAAGGTTAGCCGCACTGATGCTGATGAAACAACGTTTGAGATGCAATTGGTCAGCAAACTTAAGAGCACTCATGTCGAGTGGTTGTCAGGGAGATCTGGGTTTTAATAGCTTCCGATTTAGTATCTAGCCTACTACAGAAGCAATCCACCGATCTCTTCCATCAGACGACACCATATGCATGGTTACCCTCTGCAATAGACCAAGTTCGTCTCAACTCATCAAAGGTCTGCCAAGCTACCGAGGTTTCTTCGAGCAGCGTCCAGGTAGCACAACCCCAAGTTGAGCTGAAGGTGACGGAACTCGGGGCGAAATCGATTCGATAGAGCACATCGGAGCACGAGATTGCCCGAATCGTGAATACAGCAGGCTGCGAGGTAGGTACGCAGCTAAGACCTGCAGGTTGGACCTTTCATTACGCTCAGGTCTCAATGCCAGGGTGCTATGTAGCTCCAGCAGGTCCTCTCTATGTGTATACCTGCACACCACTACGGGTGCACGTAACTCTTGCACGGCGAAAAAATCGCGCGAAGAAGCTTTTGCTGGCGCACTCGCTGATGTGGCCACGCCCGTGGCGGATTCCTCATACGTAACTCGTGCGGTGGCTCGACCTACCAGACCTCTTTCTCCTTCTCCTACGCCTTCACCGTCTAAGATTACGGCCACGGTGCTTTTATTGCAATTGAATCCCCCAACCCTGGCCGCTTTACCGGCTCCATCTTTCTTTATCTTACTTCCTCCTCGGCGTGTTTGCTCGTTTTTTCCTCTCCCCCTGCCCGCTCGATCTCCCACATCCTTTTCGCGTGCTCGACTCGTTGCTACATCATCCTCGCCTTCATCCGCACCTCGCCGATTCCTCCGTTTCCTCTTCTTCCTCCTGGACCATCTTCGCCCCTCCTTCTCTCCCCTGTAATCTTCTTACACTACCACTACGTCTACTACTACTACTACCGTTTCCCCTTTTGCTCCCTTTTTCAAGCCTTTCATTTTCCTCTTCTCCCCCGTCCGCTCCGTTGCGCCAGCGCTCCAAACCTCTGGGCGCTGAACGTCGTCTCCTTCTGCTCTCTAACTGCTCGTCTCCGCTTCGTCCCATCTTCCCTCCCCCTTTCAGCCTGCCCACCTCCCCCGACGCCTCGTATGAAATATTTTCCTGGACGGTGCCGTGTTGCTCTTGCACCGCCGCTTGACTAGGCGCTTTTATATCACGAGTTCTGCCCTTACTCATTGGCCGTGCCCCGCTCCCTCTCTCTCTCGTTCCTTGCTGCCCCGTCCGCTTTTGCCTCTCCCTTTTTCTGCTGTATTGCTCGAGTCACGCAGCTCATTAAAGCGATGCCTTCTTGATCCCCTAATTACAAGATGGCGGCCGCGTCTACATGGCGTCTCAAGAACTTGCGCGGCGACCGGCACCCGTGCCACCCTTGGCTCTTCGCGTCACTCGCCCCTTTCTGCGGGGGAGTGCACGGGAAAATGCCGCAGCCTGCCCCTTGCATCGGGGCCATTCTACTGAAAACGTGGTGCACGAAACTTCGCGGGAAAATGTGGATATGGTAGGAAAAATAGGGGCGCAAAAGAAGTAGTGTGTTGGGTGCTGCAATAGTATCAAGTATAGTAGCTGAGACTTTGACTTCGAAACGGCGATTCCAATGTTCACATTTGGAGTAACTTGAAGTTTTTAATTGAAAAGATGTAGTGGCAAGAGTATGGCGTTCTTGGATTTGGATTATATAATTTGTATGTGTGATACAGTAAACTGTAACTAACTTCGTGTATGTTTTATGTAATTGCAGAATATTACTTTGGTCTATAGCTTGGAATGGTGCAAGTGGCACATAAGTTTAACTCAAGTTCTAAATTCTGACGACGAGTTGTTTGGTTCCAACGACCTGGCTTCATTGGACATAATCTTACAAGTTGATTTTGCTCACTTGGAATGGTGCAAGTGGCACATAAATTTGCCGGTTATTTAACAGCAAATAAAGTCTTCGCAACGTGTACAGACGTAATTGAGCAAGAAAGCATGGAAAGTAATGGTCCGAGCGATAGACTCTAAATGTTACCGTCCTGTTCCTGACACTTGAACTTTTGTGAACTGTCGAGTGAAAGTATACGGTCGCTTAAGTATTCCAAAGACTCCCGCGGTCTTGCTTTGGAAATACTAGAACAAACTTGAAACGAAGGGTCCGGTAATTTCTCACGATTTCATTAAAAAGCAGAAAACCCCCTCAGTGCTTTTGTTAGAAGTTCTTTGCCGGATACCAGGTTTTACCTCTTTCATTTACCATACATTTTGGTATAGGCTTCAGAGCAATTGCTAAGTTCTAAATTTGGATTAATTGTAAGTACACAAGTGCTGTAACTGTTTGATGATAGCACAAGCATCTAATCACCTATGTGATATTCCTTTAAAGTTACTTCAGGGGTCTTCCTACCTTCACGGCCCGAAAAGAATGCGTTACTTGGGATTTTTTTTTAAGAAAAACCCTCAAATTATATTAATTAAAATCTGTATGTCTATATTTGTACATATTTAGACAACATTTTAACAAAAAATTCAATTAAAAAACACTACCTACCTAAAACTTTAAACGCGTTTTTCTTAAAACGATGTTTTTCGAATTGGTTAACATGATATCTCAAAAACCAATCACCCGATTTACTTCAAACTTGGTATATATCTTCAGTAGATGTCCCATTCTCGTTGGTACTAAAACTAAGTCGGTTTTCGCAAAATTAGACTTTTGTAACTTAAAAAATGATCGAATTTTTTGCAGAAATCGATCTCTGTTTTAGACGCTGCCATTTTTTTTTACTTTTCAGTATTTCTCATTTAATATATCTCAGACGATGGCCACACTCGTACAGATTACACAAATTTTTTTATTTTAGACAAATACAACGGCCGTTTTTATGCTAACCATGTGCATATAATATTTGTAAGGCGCTGTATTTGGAGCACTATAACTTTGGATATAACCACTATTTTTCCATACAATTTTTTTCTTCATATTCTCTAAAGATTGACAAATAATGCCACAAAGTTGGAAGTAAATATATTTAATCGTTTTGTTTTAAAAAATTCCCAAAAGTTCGCATTATTTTTCGTCCGTCAAGGTAGCGAGACCCCTTAATGAACTCAAGGGGTCATGCTCAGTCAGGAGGCCGAAAAAGGGTGATCTTTGGGAATTTTTTACTCGAAAGCTATAACACATTTCTTAAAAATTCTTTTTTCCTTTTAAAGATTGCATCTAGTACTGTGTATCGTAATTTTTTTATTTAAAAATATTTATTAATAACAAAGTTATTGTCCATCTCTCAAAAGTCCTCTCAAAAAAAGGCTTCTGCGGTGACCACTGCTGTTCGAAAGTCGATCATCTAAATTAAAAAATTCAAAAGAATTTACTTAGTATATTATATTATCTTGTCTTTGAACGAAGGATTTTTCGAAATATTGATTTGGGAAAAAATGGCGGATGTTTAGAGTAAAAGTTTCAATTTTTATCATAAATCGTGCCTGATTTTCGTCAATTAAAAGAAAACTAAGCACTGGATAAAAAAATCCTTCGTTCAAAGACTAGATAATATAATATAATAAGTAAATTCTTTTGAATTTTTTATTTTAGATGATCGACTTTCGAGCAGCAGTGGTCACCGCAGAAGCCTTCTTTTTGAGAGAACCTTCGAGTGATGGACAATAACTTAGTTATTGATAAATATTTTTAAATAAAAAAATTACGATGCACGATACTAGATGCAATCCTTAAAAGGAAAAAAGATTTTTTGAGAAATGTGTTATAGCTTTTGAGTAAAAAATTTCCAAAGACCACCCTTTTTTCGGCCTCCTGACTGAGCATGACCCCTTAATCTGAGAGGATATATCTAGAATTTACCTTGGGGGCAGAACACATTGTTGATATGCAATGTAATGTGGAATAATTATAATACATTACTGAAACGAGACGTGTAAGTTGTTTAGATTTCGTGTCTATTTTCACAATTAGGTATGATTTATAGTAAATTTCCTACATTAGCAATCGAATAACGTTCACATCTGAACGTTGACGTTGGACCATGTTTTGACGAAGTTGAAAATACAGAACAGTACTTTTATATGGCAACAGCTATATACGCGTTCAGATGAATAGTGATGAGACAGGAGTGCCCTAATATGTATACGCGTGCATGCATATGTATGAATGCATATTCGGAAAATTTCGTATGAAATGAGAGGAGAGGAAATGCACAGGCAAATTTATTCGTCGCATGTGTGATAATCGAAAGATAATATTTCTAAAATTCGAAATTAATTTAGTCGAGTCACATGCCACTTACGATATAAACTATGTAACCTTTCTAAACCACTTACTCTCGTATGTTAACATTCAAATCCAATGACTGTCTCAATAACCACAGTAGCAATAATAATGAAAACGACAATACGTGATTCCTACGTGAATAAAATTCCATCAACATTCTCTTCTACTAGTAAAGAAGGATCAGTGTTCCTGCAGCAAACGCAACAAAGCCATGTGCTACTATCTACCATCGCGATATGCTGTACAAGTTTCCACATCTTTATATTTATTCTCACACCTTCGTTTCTCTCAATTCGATTCCCATTAACCTGTCGAACAAACGGCTGCAAAGCTGGACAGACGATTCTCCACATGTTTATGCCTTTGCTAGTCAGTGTACATACTTCGAGCCGTGTTATTCAATTGGTTCGAAACGTTCGTCACCTTCGACCCGGTCCTCGGGGCGGCCTTCCTCCTTTCGCAACGGAAGTAAAAGTAGACGTCGGAGGGAGGCGCGCAGTGTCCCGCAGGTTGTAGGCATTGTTTCCGAGTGAGTTCGCCCGAAGGGTGCGGGCTTCTTCAGGTTGCTGGCGTCCTACTGAGCGGCCCACGCCGACTGCCGCTCATCGACATCCCGACAGCCCCGGGACTCAAATCCAGAACAGCTCTCCGCGATCCTGCCCGTGCACGGGCCCGTTCTCCGTGCCTCACCTTCCTCGTCGTCTTCTTCTTCGTGCCTCTTCCTCTCCGTTCCAGCGCCTCCACCTTCCTCGCCTCCTCTGCTCCATCCTCGTTCGCGACTTCCCTCCTCCCGGCTCCACTCTCGGCTACTCTCTCCTCCTCGTTCTTCTGTTTCCGTCCTCCTTACGACGCTTCCCCCTTCAGTGTATACCCTTCTTCGGACTGCCGGTACGATCCTCTGCTCCCTTCTTTTCGTTTGCGTGGCGTGGGTGTGCGTGCCTTCACTTTGCCCGGTAATCGTATGTAAATCGTATAGCAGATCTCTCCCGTCCTGGTCGCGCGACCGCCTGGATGAAGGAGGCCCCGTATAGAATCTGCAGCGAGATGGACCGTGCAGCTTCTTACCCCGCGGCGGATACGGAGGATAGCCGCGTGCGTTGCTCATAAACAAATTATCCGGACCCAAGGGTCGAAGGTCTATTGAACCGAGACGATCCGTTCTCCGTTCTCATTTACATAGTTAGCCCCGGAGCTGCAGATGCCCTCTTCTTCATCCTTTTCTCTTCCTCGCCAGCCTTGATCCCCCGCCTGCTCTCTGCCGACAATCGGTGTACAGCGACAATCTTGGTTGGACAGCGCGATCAAACTAGCATGTCGGCTTCCTTGAAACGCCACCCCCGATGCCGTCGCTGTTCGTTCTCCCGGTACCGATTCGCGATCGATGCAAGATTCACTCCTAAGGTTTTGTTACCACTTAATTGCCAAGTCGCCGGGTAATGGCCGAGGAGACGTTAAATCAATAGTGGCGATGGGGAGATAAGGAGAAACGAAGTTTAACGGTATACCGATGTAGAAAACTTGTGAATCACACTTATGAGAACGCATCGACCGCCTCGTGTTCCGCCTGCTTCTCGTTTTATCATCGCGATGCCTATTTCTGTAATTACGTTGCCGGTGATTTATCGCCAGGAAGAAAGCTTCCTCCGACCCCATAGTATATGCACAGCGGCTCGTTGAAACGGCTTAATAACGCGGCGATAAATATTCCGGCCAAATCGAATGTTTTAATCGATCGCAGGAACTAGCCCGGATGACAAGAGTTCAGCAAAGAATCACGCGAGATACAGTGCGCCCCCGCAGGCTGCCCGGCCCGATGCTCATTACACGAGCTACTCCGATTGTACGAGCCGCTCTAATCCTGTTCTGCGCTCGGTTCGCCGCGCTCGTATCTCCCGGTTCAAGACGTGTAACGAAAGCGCGCGCCGATAACCGATTGCGCTATTTATTATTTCCACTGGAGTATTCCAATCGGCCACCGGAGACAAGCAACCGATTGCTTGGAAGACGGAAACGTCTGGCGCGCAATACTGCAAACGATTCTATCCCTTTGATTACTCTTTTAATCGATGCTTCTCTTGGCACGCTGAACTGTCGAGAGTTAAGAGCCTAGGGATGTGTTCTGTTCGGTTTCCGGATCTGCGTGTACCAAGACGTACAAATGTTTTGTCCTGTACAACGCTGATGCGTGACAGAGGATGCACCCCGCTCGACTGAAAGACGCCCATCGATCTGGAAACTCGCGTATCGGTATCGTGAGATGCAGGATGACGAAGGGTTGAAACGCCGTTTGCCGAGCGGCACGAACGGAATCGAACCGCAGGCCTTCGTCGATCGGGGGATTCGGGGGACGGGGCATTGGATCCCCACGGGGCCCGCGCAACAAATCCTCCGTGGTGGACGGTGGAAAGAACACCTAGGCGATACTCATTACGAGAACGGACGAGCCTTACCGGCTGTTTCGCGCTCCGATCGCGTTTCGTTTTGTCGGCGGTGGTCGTACCTCTATGCGGCGTAATCACAGTGCCCCGTAGCGGTGCGCGTCGAGCCCGAAGAGCAATCCACGAGGGCAGGGCAGCCGGAGAGGAGGCTAAGGAAGGCTGGCATGGGGGCAGAAGGGCAGAAGGGAGGGAAAGAGTAGACTGCTCTTGGGGTTGCTACGCCGCGCACAGAGGGGGACTATTTTTTTTTTTTGTTCTCGGGCCCCTCTCGGTGAAACGGAAGGGGAGCAGCGAGAGGAGGAGATTCGTGGGGGAGGAAGGGGGGCTCAGGGTGGCGGAGGAGGGATACGGGGACCGAGGTTCGAGGCGCTGGCTGGCAGGTTGAGTCGTCGAGGCGGCTCGACGCTGCCGGAGGGGGACTTTGGTGCACGAATGAAGGAGGTGGGGGCACAGCAGCGGGGACAGGGGACCCACGGCGGTGTAGGAGGCCCGGGGAGAACGAGAGGAAGAGGCAACGTGGTTCCTGGGCCCCTCTCGTGGCCCGCCCCCGCCGCCCGCCGCGTGATTGCTTCCCTGGGGCAGGCATCGCGTGTCAGGCCCCTCTTACACACTACCCCTCCGGCCCCGCTACTCTTCCCTTCACGGCCTGGCGCTCGATCGGGCCCCTCTGTGTGCTCCCTCTACTCTTTTTCAGCCGCTCGCGCTCCCTCTACTCCGGCCACCACGCGCTTTCTTCGGCTACGATGCACACCGCCGCGCCGCCCGCGCAGTCAACTTCTCCACGACTGCTGCGCCCGCTCGGCCTCTTTGCCCAGGGTACACCATGGATGGTTACACCATCCCCTCGTTGGATTTATGCTGCTCTGTCCTGCAGCCGTGTCGTGCACACACCCCGCTTGCTAAAATGTAATTAAACGAAAGGGCTTTTCGAACTTCCTACGCTCCTGCAATGTTTGATGATGACTTTGCTGTCAAGTCTCAGTGCACATAATATGCCGTACTCTTAAATGGTGTAGGTAGAAATATTCAAATTAAAGATAAATTTGTACATTCCATAATCTGCTCACACTCAGCGATAAATACATGGAGCATATAATGGCCTGTATGTCTAGTCATTGTAGTAATCCTCTTCAGAATGACGGTGTATAGAATCTATTCCACCGTCAAGACTTCAAATGGCTGCCAGCACCACTTTGCAGACCCATTGAACCGCAATGATCAGCCTCAAAGTACTCGGTAAACGTGGTGAGACGTACGTAACGATTGTTTCTCGGTATCGCCAAGGTTAGTTAGGATAATTAAGCCATAAAGGCGATCATTTTTCCGCGTCGAGCCGATCACGCAACAAGCAACAGTATGGCGGACGTTGGCGCAAAAACATTCCGCTCCTCTGGAGAAAATGGTCGCTCATGATCTTCGGTATCCGCCAATTGAATCTCAGCGAAAGATCTCGTCCCGCCGTAATGGAACCTCGAACGTAACCATTCCACTCTCTTAACGTTCAGATTATCCCTCCGCCTTGCTACAGCAAATCGGCATTCTTGCAATCAGAGCTTACAGAAATGGCAAACTTGCGAATATTAAGCGTTCAACCATCATGCACATGTCAATGCGGCATTTAGCAAAGTACGAAGCCTCCTGATACACATAGTTGCTTCCGAGTCTTTAAACTATCCCACTTAACATTGAGATTAGATACCCCGAGGTTTTTATTAGCGATTATTTCTATCGCGTGTGCAATTCAGACTCACATCATTCCCCTTCGTAGACGAATAAAGATATCAATCTTAATAACATAGTCGCCATATCGCAACCGAATCTTATTTACCCTTTCCACTATCCCCCACGCATTGCTTCTCGTTCATTCTTTCGCTTATATAATTCAACGAACCACCACTTTACAGTGTAACAGCTAATCGCAGCAGTTTAACAGTCGTCAATGATAATTAATATTGCTTTCCACCAAGTTAGTGGAGCATCGCCCGTATTCTTTTCATGGTTTATGGGAGTAGAGTGCGATGCATGGTGCAACCGAAAGGGGTGCGGGTTCCTTGTGCAAGACTGCACGAAATACTTTAGTCTTACGAGAAATTATCTTCGTCTCGACTGTAACACGAATAAATTCCCATTATGCGTAGTTAATTTCTCAGCTACCAACAATCGAGAAATTCAGGTAAAACTAAATTCGACGGTAAAGCTAGCGAGAACGATGCTTTTCCTCGAAGTTAATAATGACTGGGCGTATAATTGGCCTAGACTAAACCCACCTGTTCCCAGGAGTTAGTCACGGCACCTGAAATCGTGCCGTATCGTCCGAGTTCCGAACTGTTACGAAACCGCGCCAGACGTCGTCCGAGGAAATAATTTCCCAGCCCCGGTCGCGAGTGTAATTTTCCAATTTCGTCTTGCCGATATAATTCCCTTGACAGTTCACCCTCGTCTTCCGCCGTCGAGCTGACACCTGAGCATTTCGTGTGGCGTTCGCGTGGTTGATCAGACTTAACGTGCAATCAGTGGCGCTCTTTTTTAAAAATCTGTTATAAGAATCCTTAAACTATTGCTCCACGGGATTGCTATAAAGTGTAATTATTTCCTCCGAAATTAATTTGTCCTTTTCATTTTTGTGGGTAGCTGCAGGGGTAGCTTTAATAATAATCAGAATTTCAGTGTTTCGACTTTGACATGTGGGTTTCTCATCACTTTCAATTAATATTCTATTTCCAATCGTATGCAATAAATGGAATCAGAGTCCTTCATAAGAAATATTAATGCCAAGATGTTTCTCGCATTGGTGTTTTACGGTAACAATAAAGTATCGCAGAGACGAAAAAATTTTCCCGATCTTGAAGGTCGTACGATCGCAACGACTCCAGAATTACAGGTTACGAAGCCTCGAGTGTCATTTGCAGGCAGACCTCATAAACGACTCTTTATTCGATAATAATTGCGGCGTAAGGGCCATAAACACTCATTTTCGGAGGCTCTTTCTTAATACCTGGTATTTCTGTATCCTTGCCTCGTTTTGTCATTTCGGAATCTTTTTCGGCATCTCTGACGCCCACTGTTTCGTAACTTTTTTTTGTCTTCTCGTGACTCATCACATGCTAACAGTTAGCACTACACCCTTGAACATAAATGAGTTGCTGACAATTTCTAGCTGTTTCTTATAAGGAAGACATCCCTCAGTAAACCTGGTTTTCATTGTGCTCCGTGCTCACTGTCGTTGTATAAGAATTGTGTGATTTGGCTTTTCTAGTGACTGAAAAAGAGTTTTAATAATGTCGAGGGTAATAAGATATTTTGATCTGATTCAATGTGAGGATCTGCAAAAGGATGAAGCATGCAGATTTCTTAACAGTGAATCTCGCAATGAACTGTAGCATAACTCGAAAACCGTGAAATAACTTCATGGAAAATGTAAATTGGTAATTATCAACTCGTACGAAGGTCTCGTGCGAGTGGCGATATACATATGCATATCTCGTGTAATTTCCTTTATTCTTGGATAATTCTTGGTAGTTGCTATGCTTGTACATCAACCTCCTGCAGTGACAGACCTTTGTCGGCAGATTTCCACCTTATCTTTTTACTTTCCGTGCAAAGTCGTGCGTATTTTCTCCTTTCCGCCCTTTTATCTGCTCTATCCAATCTAATTCTGGAATTGTGAGACGAGAAATATCTCAGCGAAGCTTTTATAGAAATTGTATCTGTGGGAATGGCTCAAAGGGTACAGCGCCGAACGTTTGTAAAGCTGTATAGATAATAATTAAAGGCATAAGCGCGAAGAAATATTCGTTCGGAAGATTGTCTGCAAAATCAGAATTTGTGAAATCTCATTTCAGGTATTTGGCATGACTGTGATCTCTTTGATTTACTCAAGGGGTATTACTATATAGTTAGTTTGAAACATCACAGGGGGATGAATATTCCTTAGAAACCTCTTCGGGATTGAGTCATTAGGTGTTAACTTTTCCATCGTGCTAACACAATTCTGCCTTCGTTCGCAGGCAAAAGAACTTTACCATAGGAATAAAGAAATACACTCCTACCAGAGTCTTCCCACCAACGAAGTTCATATCGAAGTAACCCAAGTTGCAGTCTATCAAATTTGAGTCTCGAAAGTAACAGCTACCTATTACACCCCCGCAAACTTAATATGCAACAGAATCTAGTTAAAAAGAATACAATCCCTAAAATACTAGGGGAATGACGGGGTAGCGAGGTAAGATGGGGTATCTCCGTAAACCCTAATTAAAAGATGCTAGGCACGTGACAAATATATCATTAGGAAGCCACCGTGTTATAATAGTATGGTCGCTGGCAAAAGCGAGTGGGAGAGCACGCGTTTTTTATTTATAGCTGTGAACCATTTGCGTGCTGCGTCGATGTTATTTCGTGTGATAAAAAGATTTGAAATACATATACATTTAAGAACAATAAGTCTATTATTTTTCTACTATGATAATCTCCATTTCATTTATTTTAATGTGGCATATTCAAAATTGAAATATTTCTTTATTTGTTGTACAAATATATTAATACCTAACCCCATTAGGGATTAGTTCGGGGTACACCATCATTCCCTGTATCATGGTTGTTCCTGTGAAATTAAGCAACGTCATCGTTCTCTATTATAATTGAATTCAAATAAATCTCGTTATTTTTAGTTCGAATTTATAAAATACTTAAGCAAATCATTTTGGTACCCCATTTTACCCCATTTTCGGTACCCCATTTTACCCCGCGATAGAGGCAAGACGGTTTTTTTCCATATTTGTTTGGTAAAGTTTAATAACTTAGACGCCTGACCTCAGATAGCCCGAAGTGTGTAACAAATGTTAAATCATTAACTTATAGTTGTATTTGGAGTAATATAGACTTAATTAATAGGTACAATCATCACTTTATTTGCATTTTTCCTTAGCTTCCCCATCATGCCCCTACTTCCCCTATATGCCTAATCTCCAGCATGGAGAATCACCATCGCGTCCACTTTGGATCCATAAAGTTCTCCCCAGGATGGTGCTCCCATCGACCCCCGGTCCCCAGACAAAAACGTTTCGTTACACCCCACAAGTATACATTTCATCCCGCGCCGTTTTCTCGTTCATCCTTTTTACAAGCCCATCTTCGCCTCCCCCGTTCCACGTCTTTCCACGCTGGTCCACCGCCTCCGCTCTCCTTTTGTCCTTCCCTCGCTGGCTCGACCCTCGATACGAGCAGCAGAGACGGACAAGCGAAACCGCAAATCTATAATTTGCCCGTCGCGATGCGTATAATCATCGAATACCAGAAACTGTGCTATTCATTATTTCATTCGGCGCATTTGCTACCAGCGGCTGGCGTTTTTCGCGAAGCCGCGGCGCAATAAAAGTTCCCGGTGATTATGCTAATCCGGCAAATGATACAGTGGCCGCACCCCCGTTTGGAACGGGGGAGAGATTCGGCGAGAGATTTGGATCCTCCGCGCTGGCCTGCCACGAACTTTCGAAACGGGGCGCCCCTTTTTTTCATGGCGTATCCTCGCGGCCGCCGCGTAATTTCGTAATTCTAATCCGATTGCCTTAGTTCCACCGTGATATCATCGCGGGGCGCTTACGGTTCCCAGGGTTATACCTGCTTCGAGGCCTGTAGCGATTATGTCCTTTTCGTTAATGCTCAGTTCCCGAGCCGCTTTCTTATTCCTCTTCACCGCGAACGATCATCGTAACGAATGCCTGCCCGCTGATGATTAGGCTACACTTCGGTTCGTACCCCTGGGTGCTCACTTGCGCGCAACCTTTGGAATTTATCGCGATTGTACTGTTATAATTACCACGGTGTTAGTTTCACGGACTGCGGCGATGTGTTTGTAATAACACGTTTGAGAAAAGTTTTTACGCAACAAAGTAGCGTGCACGTTGAAGATACTTCTATGGTTTAATTAGAGATTGTCGGGATAACAAATGAACACATCTTCCTTTCGTTTCCGTAATAAGTGAGACATTAAGAAAGATGAGAAACTTATGAACTGTTCGATTCAAATGATTTTATTACGCGTATCGCGCGCTCGCTTCTCGTGGTTGGAGGTTTATTCCCATAGATAGTAATTCGATGTATCATTCTTCACTGATGCGAACCGTCCGTCCTTTCCAAAACCACGACCGATGGTCCCAGGCCAATTAAAATTGCCCTTTCCAGGCAATCGTCTCGGTTCCTCGTAGCTTTTCGATCGATCTGCTCGCGTGTAACAATCCCAAGGTCGATTACGGGAAAGTGTTGAAGCCTAGACGTGTATTCGTTGCTGTTGCACGTACAAGGAAGTTCCTCTTTCGGGCACAGGTAAGCCACCCACGCGTCCGCTCGGCTGAGTTACGGCCGAATGTGCGCGCACCTGATCCACGATAATCGCCTCTAATCTTCCACTTTGGCCTTTTTGTTAGGCATTACCTCTTCTACTTCTTCCCCCTCCTCGGTTTTGAGCGGCACATAAATCACCCAGAATGCTAACTCGTTCGAATAAACGCGCGGAATATTTTCTAGCAGGCAAAGAGATGTTTAGAACGAACACTGATTTTCGGCTGATTGACGACATTCCCTCTCACGCACAATCCCCATTAACGACGATTGTAATAAACAAGTGATAGGGTAAAGAGTACAATGGTTGGCCACTTAAGTAAGAGTGTCACATAAATAATGAATTGAAAATGTGAATTTAGTAAATTTGAAATGGAAATCAATATAAATAAGTACGAAAAACCTCTAATAATCTAAAAATAAATAGAGTTTATAAAAAAAAAAATCAAGAATGTATGAAAATATACAAAAAATGTGTTTCCTACGAAGAAATATCGTTATTGGCATGATCAAGACCGTAATTGTCCAATCGATTCGACAATGATTGGCCGCTATTTCATACATAATATAAGCTAAAAGAAAATGTTACCTGATTTGGTGATAGAAATAAGATTAAAATTATTCAATAAAAATGGATATATTTTATTTAGTATGTATTTTTCGTGTTTGTTTCTGTTTTTAACAGGGGGCTAATTACTGTTTCACCATTAACATGGTTAAAAAACAGTCACTGGCCATCAGGCCAATTACTATCATTCAACATTATTCATATGATAGTTATTGGCCCCCTGTATTTTTCATAATATATGTATAATTTTAACAAATAAATAATTCTTTTATAAAGTTTAAACTTTTATTTATCGATATATACTGAATATGAGATATATACATATCATAAATACATTAAACTATTCGCAAACTTTCAACTGTACTCTTATGGTTTATTGATTAAATCGCTGTAATTTCCAAATTTCAAAGCCGCCTCATCCTATTTGCTTTTATATATAATCTTTTATATATAATAGATAAGCTTCTATATATAATAGATAAGCTTTTATATATAATAGAATATAATGAGTGGAGAAATATTGATTACATCCGAAGCAAGAAAGTACAAGGAATACGCATATGTTCATTAAAAAAGGCACAGCATCGGTATTTCTTTATATTAATTTATTTCTCAAAATAAGGCCAATCACTGTCAGGTGGCCAACCACTGTACTCTTTACCCCTACCTTCGCATACAAATACAACTAACTTTAACAGAAATCTCTCGAAGCAAACAATGGAAACTGATGATACGTGCTCCAAAAGTCTTTCAACGATTAAATAAATATAAATAGTCTCATCTATTGAAATTCAAGTGACGACGATCTCGAGCCCAATGCCGCTGAATCTGGACGCCAGGGAGAATTCGGTTTCTAAGAATCTGTTAACGCGAAACAATTCCCGCAGCCTCCCCGGCTCCTTTTCGACGGCCGGCTACAGTTTTGGTCCTCCAGCCTTGGAGTTGTACGTGGAAACACGTGTACGCCGGAGTTCCGCCCACGCACGCGCATATTCTGCCCATTCGTTCCCTCCGCTCGTCCATCCGTCCATCTATCTGCTCCCCGTCCTTCGCCGCTACTCTCTCTCGCAAGAACCCCAGAACGTGCATTCCTTATGCATATCCCTAGGGCCTGGCGGTGCAGGATCCGGCAATTTGTGCGGATCCCCGTGCATCCACGTAGCAGCGGTTAAACGCGCGGCGTTATATTCAAATCAACCGCGCGTGGTTTTGCTTCGTTTCGAGAAAATTAGAAGGAATTTTAACGCGGGGCCCCTCCCGCTCCCTCCGCGGCTAGAATCCTCGCCCGAGCGCGACGGACACTGCCGATAAGTATCTTGATTCTTAGATACGGTTAGAGGTATAATGATGATGATGATGACGACGATGATGATAGTGATGGGCGATACCGATGATCGTGATGACGACCAAGTTTTCGGCGAGACCGAGTAATGAGTATCCTTAGCGAGGCTGGCTTAAGTATAGTTCCACCGCAAGGAGTGATGTTTCTTGGATTCGATGCGCCTCGACGTCGGTGAAGGGCTTACTGTGAAATTAGAGTGGACTACGATTTTCGTATTGGGGACGAATTTCGAGGAAGGTGTCGTTACGGTTAAACGTTATTCTGAATTTATAGGTGGAATTGTTTGGATCGTTGGTACTCGGGGCGTGACACAGTTCTCCCTTGACAGGATGATAGGGCAGGAGCATCCTAGTGGCTGGTTCTTGCGCGTTGCCACGGGAGATGAAATCGAATCCCTCGATTCCCAGGAAAATACGGGAAACCAATTCCCCGGTTGAAAGTAAAATCGCGGCAGGTATTACAAGCCGGCATCTCTTATGTAAATCGAATTTCAGTAGAAATGTCTGCGTGACGTAGCGAGCAGCGGCAGGGCCATTGAATCCTAGTAGATAGTCGATTTCTCTGCGTCGGATTCCCTCGGGCTGAGGGCTTGTCGGTGTCTGTCTGCCTGTCTGCCTACTCGCGTTCCATGTCACACGAACGGCTTGATAATAATTGTTTGTTGCGATCGGGCCGCGACGCACGCACCAGTTTAGCCTTTCAAACGCAACTTTGTGAAACGGCTGTGTGGCAATTTCACGTCCAGCACCGCCTGTCGACGCAGCTTTCATATTCTGCTGCTGGATCGCTGATATTGCTTCGACCAGCTTTGCTCGCGAAGTGCACTACTTCCCCCCCTCTCGTCAACGGCCCTTTTTGGGGGATGGAGTCAGTTCAGTGTGGAGGACACGTGCGACGTGCATCGAAGGATCTATTTTCTGTAAGAAATGCCGTGACCGTGGTTGATTTCTGTTAGCTGTGATGAAAATGAAATATGATTTATTTCCTGTTTCTGTTTGTCTCCACATACTTTAGTGCTTCCAACCATTTTTGAGTCGCGACCCCCTTTTATATCTAATACTCAAATATGTAACCTGCGACCCTCCCCGCATATAAGGTAAGGTAAATTTAATAAGGTAAAGAAAACACGTTAAAAATATATGTATTTCAGAATATCATTCTAACTTAATAATATTAAAAAAAAAAACTAATAGCCGTGACGAGCCACAGGTTGGGTATCACTGACCTACTTATTGTTAGTAAGTTTTCCCTAAAAATGAATGCTTTTATACTACATGGAAAGTCCTCACATCGTTGCCCAAGTTCTATTTTATTACAGCGCGGGTGTCTTACACAGGGATACATGCCATGCTTTACTTACAGTTTTCTTGCGCTCGCAAGTCGGTCTTCTTGGTCTATCGAACGAGTTCCATCATAATTAGAGGTAGCTGATCAATATTATCGACGATCTCGCATGTTTAGCGATCGTTGGATTACATGCTCGCCGGCCATTGCATGAAATTATCAACGCGACGAAACTATCGGGGGCAAATGCCCGCGGAATTCAGTGATACGCGACTCCGGCTGCGCAGGATGGACGCTTAATATTCATAACCGGCATTGTTGCGATTAACCGGATGCGCATAATAGCGCGGGAACAGATAGAAATCTTTCTAAGACAAGCCTCCTCTAACGAGGGTCGGCCGCGTGGGTGGAAATGAGATACGTTCGACGGTGGAAAAGCAAAAAGTGTTATCCAGAGCGCGAAACTCGTCCATCTGGCGCGGGTGATAATTACCTTTCGCGTGTTTCCCGAGCGTTTAAGCAGCGGCTAGCAAATTGTTAAGCATATCGAGCGGTCGTATATCTTGGCCACGATAAAATCGTAATGAATCCGCGGCCGGAGCGGAACAAGCTCGGAAATAATCGGCGGACCCGTTGACCACGCGCTATGATATAGGAATCCAATTTGTTATTATAATATAGTGTCCTGTTAACGCGGGACAGTAACTCAGCGGAGACTTATTACTCTGTACGCGCGGTCGTTCGTTCGAGGACGCATCGAAGCAGCCGCGATGAATAGAACCGATCGATTGTCCGGTTAAAAGGAAGCACTCGAAACGCTCGGTCCCGATAAGCTTTACGAGGAGAATCTTTACACGGGAGATGGATTAAGTTCACTGTTCGATTCCCAGATAAATGATACATACGGACTTTCGTTGGGGCATCAAAATTTCTAAAGGGAAACGACGAAAATCCGCGCCAGCGAAAGTCGAGGCACCGATAGATATACAGCCGTATCCAAAACTACGAGGAGATCCGCCCACGCGCCGTGGATCGCCCCGAATCGATTTTGGTTCGATTAAAGATCCGCAGGCAGATATCAGGGAGACAATGAAGAACGAGGGTCTGAAACGAGGCCCGGGACGTCCATCTGGTGCGGGTGATAATTACCGTTCGCGTGTCTCCAAAGCAGCGAAGTGTTCCGTGGCGCCACGAAATTATTAGGCTTATCTGCGGCACACTGATAATTATATAGTCGAGCGTGGCTGCGCGCTGGTTCCGTAGGGGCACGATGCTGGTTGCGTCAATGCTTTAGGACTTTATAGGCCGCGGTTGATGCGGTCTACACACGGGGTTACCTAATGAAAAGGTTAGTTGACCCCGTCCAGAACGCCCTGGCGCCTCCTCCTCTCTAGCTAGGAGTCCCGTCCTCTCCTTCGTCCTGGACACACCATCCGGGGCCAAGGCGAGAAGGAAAGGGACTGGAGAACCAACGAGGATGCGATCTGGTTCATGAGAATCCTTTCCCTCGAGTCCGCGTATTTCCGCGAAATCCTCCCCTTTTCGGCGAAGGAAACGACGGCGTCTCGACACCTCCCACGTAGACGGGGCACCGAATTTCTGGCAAAACGCGTGTTTCGCTGGGACCGACCCGCCAAACGGTGACCCTAACCCCTTGAGCCCTGCAGTTCCTCCGGGAACGTGGTTCTTCGGACGAGCTGCGGCCGAGCCTTTGAAATTCGGACGGCTCCTTGCGTGTCTGGGTCGCTCGCGATCGGGCTTCGAGTGGCGGAGATGTACAGGGTGATCTAAAACGGTGGTCGAAGGATTTATGAGCTTATGGTGTATGTAAGGATCGAGGAATAAGATCTGTTAATAAAGATACGTGCTTCTTTCTTGTTGAATATTTATTTCAGTTTTCTATAGAAAATTTGGTCTTAATAAACTTGTGGGGCGTTCGTAATGAAGGATTACATATACGTGGAAATATTCACCTGGCTCTGAATTGTTTCGTAGGAATTCTGTGTTCATTTTTTTGTCATTAGTTTGTGACGAATTAGTTAAACTTCTCATGCATCCTCATAATAATGAATCCAGAGTGTAGACGCTATGGTGGTTAATAACAGGGAGTTAGGTACTGTTATCGAGAAAGATACCATTATGTAGGTACATTAAAATCTCGATAAAATCGTCGGAGGAATGCTCTGATAAACGATCAGCGTGGATAGCAGGTAAATAATGAGGCCGATCATTTTCGTAAAATAACGAGCGACCCTTGTCACTCAAGATCCTGCTGTGTAGCAGGCACATATACGTATTATGGTCAATCACATGGGGACTCTATGGGAATGCTTTAGTTATAGACAAATTTTTGTATAATTCTGCTGTGCTCCACGGATCATCAGTTTGTAAAAGGAATTCTGAGAAGGACGCATTGAATTTTCTACAAATTTCAGCGTTAGGAAGTTTTGATTCCCTATTAATCAAGAAATAAGGAAGCTCGGTACAAATATAATTCCGTCATTTACAATTTATTACAATTGGAAGCTCCAGCATGCAAATTTTCCCAGAAATACATAGTCACAGCACGGTAATTCTTGTTTGCATAATACACACGGAAACTTCCTCATACGTCATCCACTTTACTGTACATCAATCGCGTTTCAACCAGTCGTTAATGAATTTTCCAACTACGTTGCAACCACGCCGCATAATCGTTATTTATAGAAGTGCATCCTATTTTCTCGTGAATCCTTGCAATCTGCAAACAAGAATTTCCTACGACCATGAAGGGTAACTTCCAATCCCGTAGGCTGCACGAGTGCAGAAACGGTGCCCCGTGAAATTGCATCGAACCCGTTGGCCCTTGCGCAATGGGTTCGATGCAAGTCTCTGAGGTTAAGTGTTTCAAGGAAGGTGAATCGTGGTTGTAATCATTTTACACCGGGGGTGTGAAAATTCGAAAAATCTTATCGCCGTGGCAACGGGCATGCTTTGGTTGCGAATCTGCGATTCGTCATAAAGGCGAATTCCGTGGGGCAGGAATCGGCGGACTGTTCCCCGAGCGGCGTATAGAATCCTAAGCGATTACACAAAATCCCTAATGGAAATTACAGTGGTCTCTAAGTGGCGTGAGGATATACTTACCGTGCCTCGTGAACTCCGTTAGCGCTTTTTAGCCGAGTTTGACTTGTTTCGACTGTGAGACTGTGTGGGAAGCGTTTCGGTAATCAATGGTTCTGGCAGGTAGGCGCCCTTTTAGTGGCTCTTGAAGAGCATAACCACAGTTTTCGGTTCTTCTCCGTGGCTAGGCAACCGCTCTTTCTCTGTGCCGTATTCCCTCCCTCGCTTTTTCGTACCGCGATTCTCTCGGATTCTGCTCTATACTTCCACTGTGGGAGAAAACGAAACCGAGGAACGATTGGGACTGGCGGGGAGGCGTCGAAAAAGTGTAAGCGAAGGTGAAAGTTTGAATATTATGTCTGTGAGGTATTATGGCGAGGTCTTTGGAAACGAGCCACTTAAAAGTTCCGTGTCTCTTTAATGCGGGGATATATCACTGGCGGAGTGTGGAATAAGATTATGTGCGCGGAGTTGTTCGAAACGGAGAATTAGTATTAATTCTCGCGTGGAGCTGCAGCGCACGGAATTTCTGACATTTAACATTTCTACTTTAGAATCGGAATGTGTCGAGTTATCACCAACTAGTGCAGTTATTCACAGTATATCATTTAATTCCCCTTTATGACTCTCATTCTCATGATTCCGCTTACCACAGAAGAAATCAGAAATTAAACCTTGAAATGGTACAGAGCAGCTCGAAACCATTTCACTATTACTTCAATCCTACCAAAAATCATTCCTTCCCAAGTGTCTTCACAGAATACCAAATCCACTGGTTGTACTACTTTCACCCTCCCCATAATCTTTTCAACCTCCACTCTCATTAACCCTCGTACAACGAATGCAGGGTCATTTTGATCCAACTCTGACAAAGTCTATCACGCTGTTATATTTGCGTTGGCAATGTCAAAATATAGTATATGATGCCTAAATTGCAGCAACATTATTTGTAAAAATCATACAGGAGATACACCTATTTTACGTACCAAGTGTACATAAATAATTTTTTTTATGTATTTATTTACATATAAAATTTTAGTTAATTTGAGAAATTTTAATTATTTAATTCCTTTTATATTCAATTATTTCGTGAAATATCCACGCGACCATATTCGCCATTCGTCTTCCGGGGGTTAATCATTTAACCAAACTGCAAACCTCTTGCCCCGAACTCGCGAAGTTCCCACTTCGTTCGTGACAGTAATTCCATGGAGAATCTTCACCCCTGTCGAATTTCTGGTCAAGATCGCAGCGTCGGAGCAATTCGTCGTCCGATGTTTGCTCGAGCCGCGCAGGTTGCAGACTTTGATTCGTGCCACACCGAGAGGCTCTCGAGCGAATCTTGAAGACTATCCGCGAACGAGATCGATACCGACAGGACCGGGCAAAAGCAAACAAACGGCACAAAGCCTGGTCCGATATTAGACCGCTCCACGATCAAGCGTAAGCACGCGGAGGCTGAGGAACAGCCTACGCACGGAATCGGTGTACACACGGCACCTTCGCCTGTTTGAAGAGAAGAGCACAGGTTCGATCCAATTCGGGTACGCGGCGATCCGTGACGAACGAATTCGTCTTCGTCGCTTTTCTTCAGCTTCTCGTGAAAACGCATGAAAGGAAGGGGAGCCTGCAGACCACAGCAATTTTTTTATTTCTATGTGCTATTAAATCTATTGGCTTCTGAATTAGGTGTGATTGTATTCGGATTCCCGGGTCCTACTTTATTCATAATGTATCATAATCAATCATAAAATTGCGCGTCGATGAAGGGTGAAATAGCGGAGCAAGGAGCCGGTGTGTTAGAAGTTACTCGACATGCTGAAGATCAAGTATGATGTGTCTGATATCGAACTGTTTGCAAGCACCGACGACTATAATTTGACCAGTGATAAATCACGAATTCAGCACGTACCGGTGAACACGTGCATGTGTTCCTTACCTTTCGTGCTGGCCGTACCTACGTCGGCGAGTCGGATCGACCTTCGACCCTTTAAAGCCCTCTTCTTCTCCCGTTTCTTTTCGGAGCGATGTAAAAAGGTACAAAGAGAGCATCGAAGGGGGCGTACGGTGCGCCACGTCGTAAACATATTTTTATTAAATAATTAGAGATTAGGGCTGCCCTTAATGGGTGGTTAGCCCACTCGTGCCCTCCATTCCGCGCATTCCACCGCGGCGTACGTGAGATTCCCACACTACGTATCTCTTTAAACTTCCTTCCTCTGGCGAGTGCAGAGCCAGGTGAGCGGATTCGCGGGTCTTTAAATGCTTCTACTAAATGTCGACTTGCTGCGGTGGCAAGTGTCGAAATCTATTTAGAAACTGGCCGCAGTGCTAACACTCACAATCAGTTTTTTGTGACATCGTAATTAGATAATTCAGGACTACCTATTACAATATTTACATAATTCAAAACATTGTAACGGTTTGAAAATTGAGGGCATTTTCGGGATTTTTTTTCAACCAAACAGCGCAAGTAAATCAATGTAGGTATTGCTTAAATAGTATAGTTAATATGTACATATTGAAGGGTAAACAAAATTCTTTGCAAGCAAATCCACGAATCCGTTTCCGGTATACTCTTCGTCAAAATGTGCGCTGCGGCAAATTTCGTCCCTCTGGCGTTGACGGTGCTATAGCCACACTGTTAATCTGAATTCAAAAATACAAAAATATTTAGAAACTCGAAGCCTACGCCTATCACAGGACGTACAGAAAATTCAATATCGTGAGAAATAACAAAATGGCGGTCCACTGGAAAAAATATATTTTGGGGAAAAATGTTGATGAAAAAAAAAATAGAAGGAAGACGTTAATTAAAAAGACCTGAACGTCATGTAATAGAGACGGGTTTTTCGTACAATAAATGGCCTTACTCATGTCAATTGGATATTTAGTTTTGTTTATATACTGTTAACGCGGTTGAAAAAAGTAATTTCCAGAAAAACGCGTTCAAAGTACAATGCCGTTTCACGGAAAATAGTATGTCCCCGCCAATTTTACGAATTTCGTCATAAAATTTGGAGAGACCATACTTGAAACGTATGTCTTTCAGAAAATGTAAAAAAAATACAACCGATATTAATGAATTTATAGTGTTTTCCACCTTAAACGCATGACATTACTCTTTCAGCAAATCTGAGCATTTCTGATTATTTTATCGTGTGTCTTCTATTTATTATATCTAAAGCTCCATATTTCCAGATATCAGCGGCGTGCCTTTATTAACGATTCTTGGACCCAGGCTTTAGGGCGAATGCCACTCGCGCAGCAGGTTGCCAATACCAAATAGTGGCACACTCGACCATTAGACCTCGTTAGAAATTCGACTGACATCATTATTTTACACGCTGTTGTGTGGTAGGGTGTGTTTTCGTTAGTTTGCCTATTGGGAAGGCTCCGCGCCCCTTCCGCACGAATGGGGGCAGCCTAACTAAATGCGGGCGCGGAACTAATGCTTCTGCCTACAGCAAGCAACAGTGGTTGCCATCGTGTTTGCTAAACAAACGTGGCGATAATTGTCCCCGTGCTAGTTGTAAATTTAACGTAAATGCGATCGACCGGTCCGCCATCGCGCGGCGAGGAAGAAACGCGTCCCAGGTGTTTGTCAGCGTTAACGGGGCAGAAGCGTTTCTGGCCGCCTCGCTCCCCTGAATGCGGGCTGCTCATTAAAAAGAGAAAAATGTTAAAGGGCGTGTGAAATGAGCCGCGAACGACGCTGCGTTTCAAACGCGACCGTGCCTTTTTAAGGGTACTAAAAATAGTGTCCCTTCTAAGATTGTAGGTCACGAGCCGCGTCAAAGGAGCCTGTCTTCTACTGTGCATCGCGCCACGCTCGCATCACGGACGCTCCTAAAATGCAAAGAAGGTGTACACTTCCTAAACGATCTTTCCCCCCCCCCCCCACTCTTTTCAAGCGGCAAACTGCTGTGCTCAAGGTGTCCGCGAAACCATCGAGTCATCAGAATAGTTTATTGGCTTCCTGCTTCGTGGAACCACCGAGACACTTTTCATGATACCTTGAAGATGGCAGGTACCATAAAGCAGGGTTTCATTATGTTCGATGGTATGTCAATGATGGAATTCTTCATATTAATCTTTGGTGTTCGCGATACGCCACAGCAGTGATGGGCAACCTTTGGCCAGTAGTGGGCCAAAACTGGGATCCTAATACCCTATGCGAGCCGCGATATTAAATACTATTATGGGCTGAATTTATTATTTCTGACATAGATTTACATTTGAAAGAATTGCGGGCCGCAGGCCAGTTGCTCATCACTTTGCCACGATATGAAATTGTTAAAAAAGAGGATTAGCATTTCGTCCAGCTTTAAGACACTATTTCGGTAATCTTAGAACATAAGAGGCAAGAGAAGAAAATCGGGAACGATATAAATCTGTCCCCCAGAAATTAGACTCGCGTTATGACTTGAACATTTTCCAAGAAATCCAACTGCCCAACTGCTTCGTGCCCATCATTTCCACTATCATAACATTCATCCCTCCAGACAACGAATAAGCACGCTTCCTGATATTCATAAAAAGAATCCCTCATTCTCGATCATTGCCGAGGCGAGCTCTAACGACGGAGCCACTATCCCCGACATTGCGAAGAGCAGGGGGCCGCAGGAAGGGTGCAGCATCGAATCGATGCTGGAATGCTGAAGGCCAATTCCAGCACCGAGGCCAGTTGTACATCCCAGGTGTTCGCCGTGTAATTAATCGAAGGTTTAGGTCCTGAGCCCGTGCGCGCGCGCTCGCGTACCCGCGAGCGGCAAAATTAAGAGCGAGGACAGCGGCGGCGTTCACTATGAGCGCCGACACAGGGCACCAGGCTACTCATTCAATTATGTTGCTGACACCGGCCACATCAATCTTACTGGGCCGGCGCTAACACGCGGGATTTCGATGGATGCACCGACGCGCGGCGGAAGTGGACGGGGCCCAGCCTGCCTTTCGGCGCGTGGCCGTTAATATGCATACGTGACTAGGGACGTGCAATTTGCCCCGGTAAATACGTTTACTTGGCCAGCGCCTTGTTCCAGGGACACTGAGACGCGTACAGGAGAGCGCAAGCCGCTTCGAGGGAACCGTTTACATTGCAGACCCCCATGAATGGGGTGTTTTGTGCATCCTAAAGGCGCCCACGAGGGAACTTTGAATCTGAGTTTATATGGTACTTGCAATTGGAATTCCATCGTCGCTTAGTTGCTGGATGATCGACGCTTGGAACAGGTTCTTGGCGTATCGTTAAGTGTTAAGGGTGTTTTTGGCAAATGGGAGGTAGGAGCTTTTATCCTACTTTTGGGAATGAATTCTGTGAATTTGTGAATCGTTGGCAAGTACCTATTGCTGCAGGTATTACGTCAAATTTTTTAGCGACAATTTCGAACACAAAGATCGATGTAGTATCTAATTTCGGTAGTTACTAGACTTATTATATAGATTATTATCGCTTTGAAATTTATAGGTACGACAGCTGTGGTGGGAGTTGCGCGTCGATTCTCACAGTTCGGGGAACCAGAGTGTATTTTGCTAACCCGTTTAGGTATTACAGCTTGCTCAAATAGTATCCCGGATGAGCATTCGAATTCGCAGCTGTGAATATCTAAACGCGATTTCGTTGATACATATAATGTGTATCCGGGCGACGAATCGAATTAATCGTTTAATGTAATTAAACCGTCCCTCGTAATTCGTTTCAATACAGTAAAATATTGATAAAACACCCGGCGAGGGAAAATTCAGTGAAGAACTTACGTAACGTAGCACATAATACAGTGGAATTATGTAAATCCTAATATCCACGCTCACAGAAATTCGCGCGAGGGGCTGATTCCACAGACAAAGCGAATAATTGATTAGCTTGCCCCGAAACCGAGGAAAAGTAGCAAAAATCGTTTCCAACGGTCGAGCAACCTACAATCTTCCCCTATCCCGTGGCATCACAAATTCCGCCTCCAGAGATCTTCGGCGGCTCTAATGTGATAAGACGGAAGGGGGAAAGAAAGGAAAAAAGGAAGAAAGGAAGAAGACGGAGAGGAGTGCGTTTCTTCCTGTGTTCGTTAATGGATTTGTCAGCAAGGTTACCCAGCAGATCCTGTCTCAGACACAAGGACACTCGTCGGAAGAGCTCCACCGATCCACACATCGGGATCCATCGGTGAACCAGAACTCACATGAACAAATCCACCTACAAACTCTTCTGCTGTGGGAGGTGCCGTCGTCAGCCAGATTTAAAATTACAATTCACCCATTATCTCGGGCAACCAGTATTCCCCGACCTCCAGAAACGGTCCCCCGATCTGCAGGAGCTGTTCGTGCGATGCTAAAGATGGACGAAAATGATGGAGGAACCAGAAGAAGGGGCGGTGCGTGGGAGACGAAGGAAGAAGTCAGCGTCGAAAACAACGCGGAAAAATATTAAAGAGCCGAGAGACGAACGAACAGAACGGGCAGAAGGGGGCGATGTGGTAAACGTGGAAGCAGGAGCGAGGAAGGGCGTAAGGTGGGGAAGAGCGAGAGGCAGTGGAAAAAAAAAGGACGAGAGAAGAAAATACAGGGCGATCGGTGGTGGCAGGGGCGGTCGAGGCGGGCTCGTCTGCACGCGGGAATTTCAATAACCCGCGGGACACAAAGCGGAATGTGTGTAGTCACATCTGGCCTGGTCTCATGCGGCGGCAGTTCTCGGTTTACGTTGGTCCGTCGTCGGCGCGGGGACGGAAAATCACGATTGCCGGGAAGCGACTGAGAGGAGTCGCGGGATAGGCAGCGTGAAAGAGACGGGACGACGGTGGCAGCGGCGAGCGCGACGAAGATGGGGGCACAGAGTCGCGAATATAACATGGTGCACGGAGGGTGGGCGGCGAGGTCGGGCGGGGGGCAGGGGGCAGGGGGCGGGGGGGGGGGGGGTGGGTAGAGGGAGATGGGGCCTGGAACGGGGGGAGGGAAAGAGAGCAGGATAATGATCCAGCTAGCACTACCAGCAACCACCCCATGGAGAATGTGTCTGACGAGAGAGCGGCAAGGAGTGACAGAGAGGCGAGCGCGCACGGGGAACGACGGAGTGAAGAGGGGGTGGAAGAGCTATCGCGTACACGTAGGTGGATGGTGGATGCAGCGGCGGGCCATAGAAAGGGTGAGAGAGCGGTGTACCGCATGCATATTGAAGCGTCATTTCATGGTCACCGCAGACTGAAGCTCCCCGTTTAGACGCGGGAACGTACGGTGTGCCGGCAACAGCGAACGGAGAGGTCGTTCGATTAAATGTACTCGAGGAATCACACCGCTTGATGGATATCTATGCATATTCCGCGGAGGTGGAGCTATTTCGCGAGGCTGGAGCTCGTGTTTCGTGCTTGGGTTG
Organism: Andrena bucephala; assembly: GCA_947577245.1. Lineage (NCBI taxonomy): Eukaryota > Metazoa > Arthropoda > Insecta > Hymenoptera > Andrenidae > Andrena > Andrena bucephala. The sequence goes on from OX387719.1 coordinate 9,812,370, forward strand.
TCCGTTGTCCTCAATGGTTTTGTAAGATCGTACCTGGTCGGAATCTTTGGATAATCTTTGGTTTGTTGGTAGCTGAAGAGAGGTGGCATTTTCCTGTCGCTTGATTTGCGGAGGCTGCCTTTTCTTGATTCTCGTTCACGTCTCTTTGATTCTCGTTTAGCTGCCATTGGTCGAAATCGGGCGGGAACATACTGGGCAACGTAATATATTCTCGGGGCATTTCATGGTCACCGCAGAGACCGAGGCTTCCCCATTTGCACAGCAGAACTCCAGGCAAAACGGGTAACATTCGATACCGCCGCGCTCCGTGTGTACTTACGCACGTGAACAAGTAACCGTGCAAATTTGCATAAACGCATTGCTCGGCCCGATATACGCGTGCACTTTGAAGAAAAGTGTATCGTGCATTAAACGGCCGTAAAATGTTGCCTGGTATCCGCACGCAATGCAGAAGGATATCATTAACAGGGGCAAATGATTGCCGTGCACTTGGTTTTAAAACGGTGATCCGAGCGAGGCCGGCGGACGATAGATTATTTGACTATCCGCTGGATCGGTCATTGTTCAATTAACGCATTCGAAGTCCGGGACCTGTGTAATTGCGCAACATTGCCGCGGTCATTTTGCATTAACAGAAGGCGATATTAAGTTGCCACACACTGTTGGATCGAATCGTGACGTTAATTAGCATTTGTAAAATTATAATATTAATTAATGTACAACGCTGGCTTGCAGCTTAGTGTGATAGCCGTTTGTAATCAGAAAGACAAAGGATATGTCGAATTATACAGAGAAACTTTAAAACGAATGTATCACAAATTAAATATATCCATCTATGGTTATTACAGCCACACGAAGTTCAAATTTTATTTCTTCAAATTATTCTCAACGGAAGTTCGAGGGTAGCGCTTGCCTCTATACAGGTGAGAAATTAAAATTCCGACACCCACGCATCCGTTTACACGCCAACTGGCCTCAATTATGCAAATTCTGATGAACTTGTCCGAAGGCTCATTACCAGCTGCGTGACATCATTAATTCCACCCCGTTGTTTTTCTTTTCTTGATGTTTTGCAATTCGAATGCAGCGCCTATCCTGTCCTGTCACTTTAACGACGCTGCAACAATGCAGTCAGGCAGATGCACAGTGTGCAGGCACGGAACGGCGATACCGCGTGCTCATAGCACAATTACAAGTCTTTGGATTAAATTGAACGCGGGGATTAGAGGTCCTGAGCACAAAAGAACGCAGACACTCCGGGCGATCATAATTTATCCGGTTTGTGCATTGTATAATAATTCGATTGTTTGGTGGATAATCTATGCAGCGCAGTTTCGCGTTCAGCGGCCAGTGGCGGGTCGATGTGTCAGGCTCCAATGGAACACTTCGAATTTTGCATGTGGCAAACAGCTCGAAACAGATAAAAGTTACGAATGTACAGTTTCAAATTCAGTTTAACGGACATTTATTAAAAGTTATTAGAAATAGAGATTTGCTTCTTTTATATCATGAACTGAGGTAGAACGATGAGTGTTATATTTCCCCGCAGGTGTTTAAATAGCCCAAGGCACTGTTATTGCCGTTGGTTCAATTAGTAGATTCGTTGAACACATTTCTGATAGATTTTCGCTCGGTATTTAAGCTAATTTTCTATGTAATGAAATCGTGTATTCGGTGGAGCTGATCATATTCTGTCGAACATTTTGCAGTAGAGGAATACCTGCAGATTTGCGCGACAGTTTATTCCGATGAAAATAATCGTGGTCCGCTGCTAACGTTGTAATTCCCCTAGATAAACACGCTTAATTGATGTACACACACGATTACATGAATGTTGGAAATAAAGCTCGAGTATAATTGAAACTCCACTGCGTAACACCGAATGGAGTCCCTCTCCCCGTCTGTGTCTCGCTGATTTTGTCGTTCCTGCGTTTTTCAATGAACGATTTTAACAGGGATGTATTTATTTCGACTGTAACGTATGCTAACATTTAAAGAATTTTATCACGATGAGGGGTGCATGGAAATAAAAGTGTGGCAAACTAAATAAGAGGGTGTAACTGTAGAGATCCATAAACACCAGAACACTGACACCTTCGTGCATCCATTTCCACGAAGAAGTGGTGCCAGAAATAAAGGAAGCTTTTCATTGCTGCCTCTCCAAACCTATAATAGCAATCATATTCCACAAAAAAAAACCGTAACAACTCTGAATCTAAAGTGGCCACCATTTTACTTATGCCGCGTTACGGGGCACTTTGCTCGAAGCCTACATCATGTCCGTGTAAATAAACGCATCCGTTTCCCTTAAACACTGTAATTGCCCATCCTCGTTCGTAATTACCATAATCACCGTGTCGTTCCACCCAAGCATATCATTAAAACGCAAGCATTCGATCTGGCTAGCGCATTCAAACGGCGTAGCCCGGCCAAACGGCCAAGGAGCAGACCGGCCGAGTTTCTTGGACCACGGAAGAGCAGCTCGCCGCGGTTGCATCTGCAATGGTGGCTGGGCAAAAGTCGCGGAGCCAGCGAGCCAGGCTTTGGACCGCCGAAAACGAGCTTACTCGCCAGGGATGGCACCCGATAGACGGTTACGTCCCCCGGTGTATCAGATTAAGATTCACTTTAGGAAGCCAGTTTATCTTTAGAGGTTGCACCTTCCGCCTCGCTTGATAATTCAATTCCTTCCGCGCTGGCAACTCTCCTTCGTTCTCTATCCGTCCAAGCAAACACACAGGCATCCAGCGGCATCGAGCCGGTAAGCTCTAGCGAGATTATACGCGGAGCGTGGAGCTACGCGATTCCTCTCTCTAAGGTGCATCGATTTCCTCACACCCGCGCCGCGGCCCGAGCGCCACGGCAGCCGCCCATATTCGCATATACCTCAGACAAAGAGACCTAGATAGACGGAAGCCTACCCCGTACGAATAGCGTGGAAGGAATGGAACGCCGGCGGCCATTTTGTAAGCTCTTCCCGGAGGAATCAATGTGACGTCGCCTGAGGGGCGCTTGCGCTGCGGGCAACCCTCCGTTCCATCCCTCCAATCCTTCCTCCTCCGATCAATTCCAACTTCGGTGCCTATCTCTCTGTCCCTCTCAGTGCTCCTCCCCCCCCCTCTCTCCCTCTCTCTCTCTCATTCTCTCTCCCCCTCTCTATTTCACCCTGCCTCGCGTTCTCTCTTTTTCCCCGTTCTCTTCATCCCCCTTCTTCCGCGATCTTTCTTCTCCCTTTCCCGCCAGAAGCTTTCCTTCTCCCATTTTCCACGCTCCCGTTTCCCTCCTCCTCCCTCTGGCCGTCGTTCGTGTACATTTCGCGCGCGACCACCCCTCTCCCTCGCCTATTCCGCGTCGCGTGAAAAACTATTAAACGATGCAAATGCATCGCCGGGCAGATTTATCGAGGATTTAAGGCGCTGCCTGCGTATGGAAAATTCGCGGCGACGTTATTACGTAGCGGATACGTTTATTAGCAGATGCGGGAGAAACTGCGGGAGCCGGAGGGGGGTTGCTTTTCGTTCGGGAGCTATGGGGAAAGGTGGAGCAAAAGCCGTGCGGGAAATCCAAGGTTCATTCTGCGTATTATCATTTGCATGGGTATTCTCAAGCCTCCATATTTGCCGTGCCAGACGGCAATTCTCTATATTATCCTCCGACTAAGCAGCGTCTTCCGCAATCGGAAAACTCGGTACCGCTGCGAGAATCACAGCGTCCTCGGGATCCACGTGCCACATCCAATCCTGTTCGTTGCGAACGCGACGCCAGACGTCGTTCCACCGTTTCGGACACCGAAAAATCGATGGCCAAGGACTGATTTCGCGACAGACTCCCATCATGCCCAACGATCTCCTGCTTTCGTGATACGCAAATCGGTGTTGGGACGTTCGCGCGTCCGCGCGGCACGCAACAGCTCGCCGCGAACTGTACACGCAGCGGCCAAACGATTATCAAGACTCGGAGCAGCGAAGGGATGACCGCGAGCGCAGAGGTAGGACCGGTGCGGTACCCTTGTCCCGAGCGCGCCCGTCCGCCATCTCGAGTCGCCGGTGACTTTTTTTCCATGCGGGCCGCGAAGAAGCGTCGCCGACTCCGTCTCTCCGGAGGAAAGCGGGCGAGGAGAGCGAGAGCTTATACGCGTCTGAGGGCAACTGAAATTTATAATGCCGGGTAATTGTAGCAGGGCGTGCACGCACCTGGGTACTAGGGTACCGGCACGTTATTATGATTAGCTACTTTCGGTCCGGTCCAGGGGAGTGCTGGAGATTCCGATCGGATACGCGATACGCGACGCACACCTCGGATTACGGCCAGGAGAAGATGATCTTCCTGTGGACGCCCGGGGCCGTCGTCAGGTACCTACACCCTGCCCACCTCCTACCAAGACATACTTCATTTATTATGACTGTGATCATCGATTATGCACCGACGTCCACTCTCTCCCCCCCCCCTCCTCTTCCTCCTCCTCCTCCTCTTCTTCCTCTCAGCCCTACGCGTCCTGTTTTGCCTTCTCCTCGCCCCCTCCCTTTCCTCCTCCCCGCGCCCTTCCGCCCTTCCTATTCTTTTGCTCGCGCCAGCAAGCCCGTCTCGCTGGTGTTTTCCGTCTCCGTCGGCCGCGAGCACGCATTATCTTCGGCTAGAGGATACACGGAGCGGATTACGCCGAAGGGGGGGGCCGATGAACGTCGGCCTCGCCCCCTCCCCCTCTCGGTCTTCCCGATCAGGGTGTCCGCTAAGGCCCGTGGCGAATTTTCGGGTGGGTGCCCCGCTCGTCGGGTTCATCCTTTCTCGCTGGGTTTCGATGGTTCCTCGATGGACCAGGGCGAGATTGCAAGCCGCAGATTACGCGAGATCTAACGAGAGGCCGCGACCGATCTCTGGATACCACTGGCGAGCAGGGGTTGGAGGAAATTTCGCTGGTGCTTCCAAGGAACGTCGGGGAATCGTGGGTGAAATAATAGGTGGCGGGAATATGCGATATCAATTTTGATTTCTGTTTATAGATAACAGTTCGGATGATTGGAGCGTTCATTTTGGTAGGTAGTATGGGTGATGGGACGTATTTTCTTAAGGATATTGTGCGGCCGGCTGTGTTAGGAAATCGTGCACCCCTTCAATTTCATGCTACGAATTGAATTCCGCGATTAAAGGGTCACGACGTTGAACGGAAATGCTCGAAGGATCAACCGAAGGCGTCCAGTATCCCTTCTTTTTTTTCAGCAAAATTCCATCAGCTCTTTTGTTAGGATGTTCGGGCATGACGTTTCTCGCTATCCCGTGTCTCACCAGCGTCTAAAGGTAACATCCACTCGATTTATCGGAGCACGATAACTATCACGGAGTAGAGTTTGAAACGCCGCTGGCAAGATTACGGATTTCTCATCGTACACGTATATTTCGAACGAAAGCTCATAGACGAATTCTATTCCTTCGACGTTCTTCCAATTCCTTTTCCACTGCAAAACAACTTTCGACGGCCTACCTATGCACATACAGCTTGTATTGCGTTTGAGGTTGAACGACGTCGAAAGCTGTCGGAAAATATTTTAGAACTACGCCACTCGAAGCAACGTATAAAACCTGTACCTACGCGTGATTTGATTGAAACTTATGAAAATTGATCCAAAACAATAAGTACCTCGATATTTCCATGTTTACCAAAAGTTGCCTTCAAATGAGGAGCATATTAAATTCGTTTTAATTTTCACATCAAAGCACTTCAATTTGATGCTTCATCCGTCGATGCAACGACAGGCTGCGCGATGATCGAACCATCGTAACAAACACTTTCTATGTGCGCGTCTTCGCGCAAGAAGTCCGATACTGACAATAGACATTGATAACGGCAATTTTCGATTAATCAGCCGCCGCGTGTTTACCGGAAACTAGTTCTGCACACATAGTGCAACTATCGGCGGCGTGGCTGGTATTTACCGAAATCGTATTCGACGAGTTTACGTCGAAACTGGTTCCGCGATGGTTACACGGAATACGCGGGCGGTGCTCGACGTTTCGATCAAATTACACCGCGTACGAATCCTCATTAACATATTTGTAACGTTTAATTGAAAATACATCGCAGGCGTTATGAACAAATATTTAAAAATCAATATTAAACGCGGCGAGCGCGGTGGATCGGTTAATTGAACTTTTAAAGCGTACATGTGCCGTGCAATCTAAAATGCGAATCAAAATACTCGGATAGGAGATGTTTTCAATAACACCACCGACGGTGGAACTTTTTTTCTTGCCATGTTCCATTTACATCTCGCTGCTTTCCTTTTGCCTTCGATTGCGCGTTTCCAAAGACCGGTAAAAAATGGTTGTTATTCTGAAACTACTGCGAATTGGAGCCTCAGGAAAATGGAGTGTTACTTCGACGGAGCAATGATTTCTGAACCAATGGACTTATACGTACAATTTCTTTATAAGTTTTTTGTAAGCAGTTATTGGAATATTTTCAACAATGCTTCTTTACATATTAAACGCGGAGAACGAGTAGAACAAGGAAGTCGTCCAGGAGCAAGGGTAGAATGTTTCCAAGAGATCGTGGCTGTGTCAACAGCCTCACTCTTTGAGGCTTAAATCTTAATCGTCAGACGTACCAGAGACTCTACTATATAACTTGTTTAATTTGAGTGCACACAATTCTCTACTGTGTACAATGCAAAACGAACGAGTTATTACGAGGATAATGAGTGCTTATTTAGCTGATGATCTCAAGGAAATCTATATCTTTAATCTTTATAAACCTCCGTTATCTATAACACACTTATCACTCCATATGTCACATGCGTTGAATTCATTAAAAAATCCACGTCACAACTCGCAATAAAAAGTAAGCAAAGGTGTCAACCTTACAATCTCCTGATCGTCTTCAACTCCAATACAATTATCGAATCCTGTTCCCTAATTCTTCTAAACATCACAATCATGACTTAAAGCATAGTTCACACGAGAACATCACACTCCAAAGGGGTAGGCATCTTTCTCTCGTGCAAAAGCATAAGAATTTATAAAACTCAACCAGCACAAATGTGTGCATTGAATGTCTTTCAACGATTCGAATATCGACGGTCGTTCGGACATCTAGTCTCTCGATTTTCTCCGACATCCTACTCGCCCTCCAAGTCAGCTTGCGCCTCCTTCGAGGCCGTAGAAGCGCAACGCTGACTTTCACGGTGATTTACGACTGCCGCGCGAGCAGGCCGAGTAAAGTTGCTCGGAGGCTCAGCGACAAGAACAGTCCTCGAAAGAAGTCCATAACACGGTGCGTGTAAACACCGCAGCAGATAAGTACCAATAGTTAGCGCGCTCGTTAAAGATCGGTACTTACGCCCCCGCCTCGTTCCCTCCCCCAGCGCCATCCCTTAACCCCTCGCCGAGCAGCTTTCAGCGCCCCGTCGAATTTCATTGTCGCGAAACAGACGTAGAGCGTAGTTTCCCCGTGTGCAAGTTCCGCGTTACTACGCGAAGACCTGGACGCAAGTAGCTGGTCACTTTTAGCGCGTAATCAGTTCCTTTGACGCGTTTGCGTTCGACTGAAAGCGACAGGCCGCAGTTCCCGTGGTTTATTTTTGGGGAGTGCGAATAAACATTCTGTGGAGGTAGCGCGTGAATTCAGTTTGCGTAAAAGATTGTAGATCATTGCTGAAATGGTTGACGATGCTACCTTCGTCGCAGATTGTGGGGTGTTAAGAATTTATAAAGGGTTTCGAGGTGTAGAATCTCTGGTTGTTATTCGAGACGAGGAGGTTGGTTGTATCTGGATGCAATTTTTCGTAGTTTCTTCAATGTTGCTGTCGTAACTTTTGATGAGATGATAGCACTGCTGGCTGCCATCCCCAGGTGCAGATTTATCGATATCGATTACTTGCAGCTGTAATTAGTAGAATAAAACGGCCATGATTCTTGATGACGAATGCGTTCGGGAATATTATGGCCAGTGGACTGTTGTAATTACAGCATTACATGTGTGTAATGTCTTTATAACTCATGCTGTGCCAGGAACTGGTTTAGAAGCGTCTACACAGATCACAGTGCCATATGTTAAATGCGCTTAGTTCCTTTATGGCTGCAAAACTAATAGCAGATCTTGGCGCATTTTCTATGTCACAGTGATGGAGGAATGCTCGTTATCTACTCTCTATCGCCAGTTGCAAGCTCTACGAAGAACGAGTAAGTTTGCGAGCTTACGAGGTGTGGAACGTTCTTCGTCAAAGCTCGCGGTAACTGAAAGTTCGATCACGTTCGAAGAACTTGTCCACTCTGTGCAAGGGCGTGCAGAACTGGCATTAATATGTATTGGCGGAAAAATAATCCCCCTATTTATTTGTTTATTTAAACGGAAGCCCTTTGATAAAAACAATAAACAATAAGTACACACATTGAGCAATGAAGCGCAGATGAGAAAAATAATTATACACGTAACGCGCAATATAGTGGTAGCATGAAACGCATAAAAGTACAAGCACAAAAGCAAATAGCAGTTAGTTATAAATATGATCAATAACTCTAGCTCTAAAAGTATAAAATGAGCAGTCGAAGAAATCATTTAGCAATACCACTGCCCAATTCTATGCAACTATACGTGATTCATTCGTCAGACATCTTCGAATAAAGAAGACTCCACTAACAGAACTCTGTGGAGCAAATCACCCATAGTTTCCATTTTTACCAACCTACATCAGTGATTCAACAAAATCTAACCGAACATCAGTATAAACATCCCCAGACAGTGGTCGACAGCATCGTTTCGGTAGAGAAATCCTCGTCTTACGTTTCTCACCCCCTAATGTACCTCGCCTACCAACGCAGCGGGGGCTTCCGTGGGAGCTGCCCGTTAACAAAGGCCATGATAATAATGTCGGTAATAATGATGTTCGTTGGTTGAACGATGTCTTTTCCCCGACGCCACCAGGGAAACATTTCGGGTCGAATAGAGGCGATTTCGTCGTGCAGAGGGCAGAGCAGACGGACGATCAGCCAGCAATATATAGGGTTCTTCTCTCCCTCCGAGAGGGAAGTTCTTGGCGCGAACCCCTCGGCGAAAAGGGTTTCTAGCTCCTGGTGATTGGTGTAAGTTAGCCCTCTGGGCAGAGAAAACGGTGCGGCGGGCGCATGCGCCAGCCACGGGGATCCCCCTTTGCTTTAGGGTTAGCCGCGGTCCTCCCTGCGGCCAACAGCCCAGGATGACACGCCCCGGGCTACCAGATCAATAAGATCCCTTATACCTACCTACCTCTTTGGTTACGCCCTGAGATATACGCCGGTTTAAATTTGCAATACGTACGGAGCGTGTATAGAGCGCAGCATCCTTTTGTGGACCCGTAAGACTCAAGGGGAAACCATCTTCTCGAGTGTGTCTCGATCGGCCGCGATGAAACTTCCCTGGAAGGCGAGGTGTTAGAAAATATTGTAAATGGTCCTCGCTGGTTGAGATGCAGCCTGGCATCTGCTCTGGCAATAGATTCGAAAACGAACGGTGATGGGGTTGTGGGGCTGGTTAATCGTGCCCCTCTTCTGCATCAACGCTGATGATATGGGGTAAAAGCATTCGCGTTGCAAAGAGCTTTTTAATATTTCCTGATACTTCAAGGCAGAATTCTGATATGCTGGAATCTTTTTCGAAGGAGGCATGATTCTTTTATCTGTGTTGGTGGATAGTTTGATAGATGGTCGGGGAAATGCACGGGTTTGATACTTGAGTTTGTTTCAGTGAAAGGTACAAGAGATTAAGGGGGTACTCTAGTGGAGATGGTAGAATTTTTTTTTCTTTTGCTTCATCTCGTAGTTTGTGGTGTGACAAATATTTCTGCAAAGCGACCTTTTTCAAGTTCGATATATTAGCAGAGATGTAGAGGTCTAAGGGTAGTGCCTTCCGTACGGCACTATTGTCTGTAAAAACTTTAAACACGTTTTTCTCGAAACAGGGTTTTTCAAGACGGGCGTTTGCACATCTATCTCGAAAATTACTGGGCCGATCCAGTCGTTCTTTTGCGTACACGTTCATAACACAACTGGCTGTGGTTGGATGCTCGGGCGAGGTTCTATCTTGTAAATAATTAATATTGCACAAGGGAAACAGCCAAATTTTTAGTGAAAATTGAACAGTTTTACTAAAAATCCTGCCATTCTGCAAATGTTTATTTTTAGAAGGCCTCCGTGGTTCCAACCATAGCGACAAACATAATAAAGAAAATAAACCTTCGTTTTTCCACTTTGGATGAATAGAACAGTTTCCACATCAACGCATGCTAAAAAAGAATTTTTTTTAACAAATTTGCGCCACCGACTATATTTATGTATATGTGCGATAAAAAAGTTCAAAAAAATTCTGAGTATTACTTCAAACATACCTTAATATGCAAGCAAAACGCAAGATAGTATAAACTTACAGTTTTTGTTAAATAAATTCCCGAAGATGGCGTTGAACAACGGGCAGTTACACTAGAGTACCCCCTTAAAGTGGAGATTCGAGGAAGTCTCCCTATTTATTTTTTCCACGTCATTTATCTCAGAAACATTCTGTTACTTACTCGATTTCATTTCACCCTTGGCACTTTGCTTGAATTACTGTCACTGCGCTTTAAGATTCTCCTGGGTAACTTCAACTTTTATTGACCGCCAATGCAATCGCCACCGCAAAATAAGAAGGAGACGCGTGATGCAGCAGGCAACGCAGCAAATCGATGTCGGAAAGCAATAGCTTTCAAATATCAAAGCGCGATAACAGTTGTGTGGAAAATCTCGCGAATGTAATTATCGTTATTTCGTCGGGAGAAAGTAGTGGAGGAAAGGGGTAGAACGAGATGCGCGCGTAGAAGAGATTACCGTAAAAAGATGAGCGTAGGTTTGGGCCACAGTGATGACCGCATCTCGTTAAAAGGCCTCCCTTCCAATTTCGCCAGCTCGATCTGAAATTTTCTTGTGAGCTCGCGTGCACGCCCTGGGCTGTCACGATTCGGACCTAACTGCCGCGTTCGTACAACCGATTCAGGAATTCCTCGTAAGGTAATTTCATCTTTGGAATTCCTGCTTCGGTCCTGTACGCATACCAACCCGTAAACCGAAGACTACTCGTTTGCAGCAGCGTCTTAATTCCGACTAGGTGTCCGTAGATTCACGGAGATAGGCTGAGACTCGATACGCACCACTTGGATGACGAACCATCATTAACTTTTGCCCAGTCCGAAAGTCTGGATACGGTTTTTATTGAATTAAAACACTTTCGGCTCTTGTTCATTTGTGTTCAGAATTATGTATGTAGAAGATTATTAGAAATTCACTTTGTTTGAACGATCAGATATTGACTTGTATGTGGACCCTATTATTGAGCTGCATCACTTCTGTTCTCTAGGCATTGGATGATCAACTTTAAGTATGTAGTTAGCTATATGTTTAAATATCAGTACGGAGTGATATTCACTGTATTTCAGAAAACCAGTGTCGACTATGTTACGCGTGGACGTCACCAAGGGCCATAAATTACAGGTTGTTTGTCTCTCATGAATGAAGACGACATGATCAACGATACAAGAAGTTATAGGTTGTAGTGGTAATAAAGTAATAAAGACCAACGGGACAGCTACGTTCTACGAAACGGTCGAAGGAATTTCATTCATTCGTTCATTGCTCAGGTAGCTGATCAGAAATCTACCCTCTGGACTGCCCCCAGGTTAAATAGGGTCGTCGACCAGAACGATGGAACTATAGTCGCATTGAACGCGCTCGCGTGGTCAGCAAAGATCGGAACTGTCTAGCCGTACAATCAACCGCACTCCGTGAAAGTAACACTATTATCAGTGGCCCGCCCTTCCCGATAAGGGAAGGAATTGTGTAGGAAGGCTGGCAAGGAAGCGCGTACAATTTAATAAACACTAATTCAAGGCTGTAGAGAATGATCGAATAATTAATGTGGAATAGTCAATACGATGTTGTTAAAGGAGTACTTATATATTTTTTAAGACAACACACCTATGGATCAAAGACATATATGAATGGAGTACTGTTGGATAAAAAATACTTACTTGACGTAACAGATATTGAAATTGAAATGTTTGAAACCGGAACCTTCGCCAGCTGTATCCGAAATGATAAGGTTGAACTACTTATGCAGGGATTTTAGATTCAGCTGGATGTTTCTCCTGACTTGATACAAAAGTCCAGACTTTAAATGTGAATTTAAAATACAGCGGATTTGACTGTTACCACCTAGAATCTTCTCAAATTCCATGACTTTAACAAATCCGGCTCAAATTATGTCAAGTATCATAAAGCTCACTGTTATTAAATCCTAAGTTGTCCCTTTTGAATCTCAGCTTCACAAAGAATAATTAAATCTCATGTGTCTTTGTGGTGTCTCGGGCTACTCACCCCTTTTGACCTAGAATAACGTCATAGCTTGCGTTGTAAGCACAGCTGCGTTAATCCCATGCTTATATCCATGCAACGCAATACAATGCGATTTTCTAGCACTCATATGGCGCTTTTGAACAGTGTGTCTACAGAGTTGTTTGTCAGTAATATTCCCCTTCGTGACGTCGTTTCGTCTCGTATGAGTATTTAGGCTTTTGCAAATGAGACACTACGGCGGCTTTTAACTATTATCTACATTCCCTGACTGAATATTCCCTGATATCAAACCACTGACAAAGGGACCAAAACAGCATTACAAAACACCGATCGATTTTCACAAAACTTCGTAGACAAATACAGACCCAGGGCATATTCAATTCATATTCAGCTATTTACGCAGCCATATAGCCAGCTAGGATCAACATAATGCAGACACTTTGCTACCTTGAAATACAATTGAAATCTCGAGCACATTCATACAGTCATACACCCGATTCCCTTTTAAACCCAATCTGTCTCAGCAAAGAAAATACAGTGCATGTATTATTTACACCGGAACCATCAATGGCAAGCCACAGAAGTGTCACCCGGAGAGTGTGCCTAAAACAGAAGAGCAGCAACGAAGCAAAACCGCGAACGTAGCAACACAAGCAGCACCTCGGCGTGCATCCCATTGCCTCGAAGCGGAATCGCAGCTCGGCCTGGACTCAAGCTGCATCTTTCAGGCATGCCCGATATCGGGCCGCGGTATCGTGGGCCCCGCGCGAAAGGGGGGGGGAGGTGGGCAGAGGGGGGAGGGGGAGTAAGAGATAAAGGCTCATCCTTTATTCAGGAAATAAAATCCCCACGACATTATCCAGGGGTTTATCCGCGGCGGAGAGCGATACCTGGGAAGCTAGCTCGGCTGGCTTCAGGTAAGACAGCCAATCCGATACGAGCTGGGCGTCCCGCGTTCACGTGCCGATCTCCAGGTAGAAACCGTGGATTGGGCCCGTTCCAACCGCCGTCGACCAATGGTCGCGCGTTTGGAAACGATTTCAGGTATCGAGGGCCCTCCCCGTTCCCACCCCAGGCCGGGCCCGACTGCCGCGTCTATCTGGTAGCTAAGGCCCCGCGGGCGCAGTAACCCTCGAGTCTTCCTGCGTTCACGACGGTTTAAGGCGAACACCCATACACGGAGCTCGCGATATCGGAAAACAATATCCTTCGCGCGCGTCCCGGTAACTCGATACGTATCTCAGCTTCCCTCGGCTCCCATTCTCTCCCTCTCTCTCTCTCCCCGTCTCCTTTCCTCCCCCGTTGCTTCTGTCCCGGCACCCAGGGCCCTAGCCCGCCGCGGCCACCCTTTCGCCCGGAAACGGGGCCCGCAGAGACAGGTAGCCGGCGAGCAAACACGCGAAATTTACGGCCACATTTCGCCACGGTGCCCGTGCACACGTGTCGCGCCGTGTGCTCGCGGTTAGGTGCTGATTAGAACGCCGTGAGTGGTCGAGCCGCGCGGACCCCGGGCGAGCGGGCTTTCTTGTGACGCGTCGCGGGGTGACAGTGAACGAAATCTACCCCGCCGCGAACGCTGCCGCCTCGGCTACCCAGGATTCTTCGTTTCAGTGGTGCGCGAACAGTGGCTAAGTGTTAAGGATATTGCAAAAGGCTTCTGCGCGGCACGCGATGGCCGAGCAAGCTTAAGTCGGTTAAGACTGTACAGCCGGGGTCGTCGTTGAGTTGGACGGTTGGAAGTATTTGCTCGTTCGCTGGGGTTACTTCATCGGGAGGCCGGATGCCGAATCTAGACTACTATAACACCACCAGGATGCATCAAATGGTAAACTCTTTTCAAGATAGCTCTCTTTCCGTCCAATCTGTTGTTTCGAGGGGGCGGAGTTTTTTCATTTGACAGGTTTTGTTAGAATTCGTAGTAAGCTAGGTTTGCAAAAATAGGGAACAATGTTTTAAACATACTGTTAGAGATTGGGGCACACTTGGTTCACCGAGAATTTACTTTATTAGGATTTTAAGACACTGAGAACGGCAATGTTGGATGGAAACGAGACTTAGTATTGAGGGGTATTCGCGTTTGCACGTTGTCGTAAATCTAAACACGCTTTGAATGACGCGAAAGGTGTTTTATTTTCATCAGCGCTTGTCTGCTATGGTACTTTCTCGATCCCCTGAGAATTGAGTGACGGCAAAAGCTAAATCCTTGCGAGTCCTGTAAGGGCACACCTTAGAACGTGACTGAACTTTCTACCATTAGAAAATAAATAAATACCCTGGACGTCTTTAATACGTTTCGTGGCAAACAGAAACGTTTAACGAATAGGTGTATTTCTCATACATACTCGTGGAGCTAAAGATACTTTGCAGCAACTTGTACCCATCCATTTCTATCGTTTCCTTTCATCGGTAAACTACCTCAAGTTCCAAGGAACATAAATTAGCTTCAAAATGGTAGAAACACTCAGTTGCCATGAAAGTATGTGCTCGCTAGTCGTGACACAGGATTTCTCTTTTCAATAACACGCCTTAAATCCTATCTTGATAACAATTCCAACGAGTTTCCAAGTATAACGACATATACTTATTCCCCAATCAAAAACAGGCACGAAACAACCAATTACCTGTAAGCAGAGACGTTCATCAAATCACCTTGGCATACCTCAGAAATTTCCAAGCCCCCTTTCCCGAAAAACACAAAGCCTCCTAACAACGCAGCATCCTCCACGTTTCATTCGCTTGGACCGGAGGAACGATGTCTCTGTTTATTCTATCGCGAATTACTCCCCAATCCCGTCTACCTGGGAACAAGGAATTTCTCTACCTGACAGAGAAATTTCGCAAGCCGAGCGGCAATCATCGTCAACTTCGACCCGCTGACCTTTAAGAGCCGGCGGGGGAGTTGGGCTGCTCGCGTCCCATAAACAAATTCGTGACTCGAAAAACGATTACGCCGCTTGACAGGGGCGAGGAGGAATCCCCAGGCGCGCCGCGCGCCTCCATTCATTCCCGGCTATCTGGTATCTGAAAACGTACACCTGGCCGCGAGTAATAAACCGCTACAATGCCGTTACGACTCGCAATTCGTCACGCGCCCCGGGGACGCGCTTAAGTGAAATAGATACGTCAGTCTTATGGAATATAAGTTCATAAAATTGAGCGGTAAATCATCGGGTATTCCTTGGCGACGGCGCGGACACGCGCTCGGTGCCGAGCGCAGACACCGCCGTCTTTTCTCTGGTAATGACAGGCTTTAACAGCGACTCGTAAAATCTTGCCACAATGGAATCATTCGTGGACGGGGTGCCTCTATCGGGCGAACTCAAGCGTCCGTGACTCGGGTGTGTGCGTGACTCGCGGGGACACAAGCCCGCGAGGCGGCTGCGGTTCCAAAGTTGCTGGTTTTGCGAAACGTCGAGCGGTTAGGCCCCGAATTTCTTACAAGGCGTTTGCTTTGGGACGGTGATGGGTATTGAATGTCTCGTACCCATGTCCTGCACGTTGACATGTAGTACAATTAGCAGCTCCTAAATTGATATCTGACTTCGCGATCCCGCGTTTAACGTTGCACAAAGATCGGAGAACTTTGCGCTGAATAAGGAGTATAATTTACGTGCTTGGGACACCCTGGCGGAGCAGAGAACGATAATTATGCTAATGCTGATAATTCGCACGGCGAGGAAAAGTAATTACAATAATGGTGGCCGTAATGATAACTCTAATCGTAGATAGCGCTAATTGCACCGTAAATCGCAATATCGGGGGAAAGGGAACGTGACGCGTGGAAAAATCGTCGATCACGGCCGCGGAATTAACGGCTTAAAACAGAACGCGAACGGTTATCAGGTTGTTAATCGTCGCCCGGCCGAGAGGCGGACGTTGTTGTAACAATTCCGTTGTTGCTGTTAACGCCTTTGATGCTTTACGATCGCCAATTACTTTCGTTCGCGCGCAGAAAGCTGCACGCGGCCGCGGCGCTCGCGAGGGAGCCACAGGATTGCGCCGTGCACCGATTTTAACGAGGCTTCGTGGATAGACGGGGGATTAAAAATTATTTTATTCATATCCCACCGTTTGCATGGGCACTCAATGGTTTATAATATATTCAGCAACAGAGATCGCGCATCAGATCCTGCTCAGGGAACTCGATAGTCCAGTAGAAAAGAATTGATTGTATAATACACCGGAGTCTATGTAATCGTGCCCTTTATTCGCGCCAGTAAATCTCGATTTCAGTGCGTATACGTTGCAATCAAGAGTGCAGTGTCTCGTCAGAAGTTTGTTGCAAAGGCGACGCTGCAATCGAAGCAGAATATATAGCACGTGCTGCACAAGGGTTGAGGGTGTAAGGCTGTAAGGTATACTGAAACATATCGCTTGGCACATAACTCCTGCTGGCTGACGTTTCAATCAACTGTTCTTCACCTTCGTTGTTTATCGACTTTTGTTAGGTGTGGGAGTTTTCTAGTGTCTCGCTGGGATGGAATTTTTCGAGCCGTCGCTCTGTTTCACTTTTTCTTGAAAATAAGGATGCCACTAGTTTTTTTCGTTGCACAATTAAAGGTACTTTATTGCATTAATGGCAAGCTGGTGGTTACTGGTTACTGGCTAGAATAAAAACCAAGTAGTTTATATCTCTCATCAGATGAGTATACGTATGGCACTGGAAATATTTATTGCATCCCTCGAATAAACAGGTTATCACTTATACCTCTCTTATTATTAGTATTAGAAGAATATTATTGTAAAAATGTGAAGCTCGCTATTTTGGCCAAAATAACTTGGATACGAATTATTTTATCAATCATATTCCAGTGAAAATTGTGCGTATACTAGGTACGTACGTAAATTTCAGAGTGGCGTAATAAATGTTTTTGCAATATTTAAGTAACATGAATTTCTGTTGTCCCGTGTAGCAGTGTAGGTACTGTCTAATTTGAATCCTTAAATAGCCAGTACAACAAACTATTCACAAAGGAATCCCTAGCAGGTGTTATTCAACTTGGCACGAGAATTTTGTACAATTAGTGTTGCCTTGATAACACGGCGAGGGAGGAATTAAAAAGAATAAGAGAATGAGGCGGATGAGAGGAAAAGAAGATGGCAAGAGGAGTGAGTAAGGCCCGTTTCTTTCACCTGTGCCACCGCGAGCAATAAATAACCGCCAGCTTAGCTGATTTTACTGCCGTGTGTTTGGGTGATCCCAATAACGCCGGTCGAAGAAGGGACCAATAATGCGAAGAAAACCAATCTTCGCGCTAACTAGCCATTCAAACGGCAGAACTGCCAGACAAGTACTCGAGGGACCCTGGTTAACCTCTGAAACGAAACGGTTTCAAGCCTATTTCGGTATTAAAGAATTCGCGAGGAACGTTATAACAGTGTGGGTGGAAACGCCCTGCTCCGACGATGCGCGTCGCTGCAACGTTGCATCGTCCATTATTTCCACTCATCTGCACCCTTTAACGAGCTCCTAACGTCTTCTAATAAAAAGTCTGGCACGCACCGATGTAAACCGTCGAATTGGGCCACTTTCCAATTAGTGAAGAAGCCTGTACAATGATCCCTTATCAAATAAAGATTACTGCCTCCACTTTGTGTGGTGGAGATAATAAACAAACGTGATTTAGGTCTACCGTTTGATCGTTTCACGAGGAAGTGCGCTTCTTTGAGTTTTAAAGCATCGGCTTTTATAAAAATGCCAGGGAGGCTGATGAAAACGTATTATAGTCAAATCTAAGGTCTTTGTTTAAGTGATAAGCTATACCTAAACCTACTGGTTGTTTCTCAGTTCTTATGGAAAAGTCTTATTAAAATCTTTGCGAGGAAGTATTATCGATTCATCTAACGAAGCACGGTATTACGACACGAATACTTTTCATACCAACTTAATGGCTGGGCTTACCCTGCGCAAACGTGTTTCCGATCGTGCGTTGTCATCTGCGTGGGCAGAGACGAGCAACTCGAAGGCAGCGGGTCTTGCGCAATAATAATTGCTCGGAGATGGTAGCCATTAAAAGGAACGATTTATCACCCTGTGAATCGTAATTCAAGCGAACGCGCAATAAATGTATTAGTCTTAATTAAATTATATCACGGGGGCATTAATAACTCGCGAAATTTCAGAGGAAACATCACGACGCGAGCGATGCTCGATCTTTATCTTGATTCACGGACACAATATAGACAGGGAAGCTGAAGAAATAATGAATTCAAGATTCTTTTAGAGGGCAGTGCTATCGATAAGTCAGATTTATCGATACTTTAGATAATCCAGTAATTTTCGTTGAAAAATCCAAGAAATTAGGCACCGGAGGTATGGTGATCACGCATTTCCTACGAGTTAGTAAGCAATTAGCCTGTTTGCAGAGGTAAATGATAGATTACGTAATTCTGCCAAAATTGTGGCTGCACGGATCGGTGCGCACATGATCGACCATGCGATTAGTCGAGTAGGAAAGGCCCGCACGTATTCATAGTAATAATTAAGTGGTGAGCTCGCGAGCTATCTGATCACAGAAACCGGGAGCCGTAAAATTAATTTTTTCCCCGGCGCGAAACTTTGTCCGCTTTTATGGACCTAAGCGCGTGCATACGCAAATAGTCTCCTCTTTCGTGAATTCGTAGAGTAAACCTCCTAATATATTATG
This sequence comes from Andrena bucephala, assembly GCA_947577245.1. Classification (NCBI taxonomy): domain Eukaryota; kingdom Metazoa; phylum Arthropoda; class Insecta; order Hymenoptera; family Andrenidae; genus Andrena; species Andrena bucephala. The sequence continues at coordinate 9,831,368 of OX387719.1, forward strand.
CAATGCAAATAATCCTTCGAAGGTGGTGCCTTGGGAAACGAGCGCCGAGAAGCTGATTTAAACGGATAGGAATTTTTTAACTTCAAAAATGTTTTAATTGGATAACTTTCCAGGATGCAGTGACGTTTACTGTCGATCTGCAGGTAGCTGTATCTTTTAGCATAGATTCTACAGAAATATTACCCGTTTCCTTTGCTCTTCCGTTCCTTAAATATCAAATTCCTAACCCCTTTTATTAATTTCAAGCATAGGCACTATCTTAACGTTGTTTGTCTTTAATGATACTTTAAACTTTAAACATATATATGTACTCATACGTTTACAGTTATACTTATGTATAAGGGAGAGTGGGGTAAACACGAACGCGGGGTAATCGCGAATGCGATGGTTACGGCGTTTTAATAAATAAAAACGATGTTCCCTCTCCACTAGCTAATAGTTTAGGTCGTATCCAACGCCGAGCAGAAAGTAATAAATACAGAACGCTCATGCTATGCAAGATAAACATAATTTATTATTTTCATCATGTTTCAAGTAATATTTTGTCCATTTTCAATTGCATGTAATTACTGTTGAATTAATAATATAATTGTTTTTTTTTTTTAAGTAGAAATAAAGCACTTTTTTACCAACATTTTGTGACCAAGGCGTTGCTTGAATCATGATTCTAACTTCTGAAATAAATTATTTTTTATTTTCTGATGTCGTGGAGTATTGACGAACAAATCGAATGGGGTAATCTCGAACCGTCGAGATTTGCAACGTTAACCGATTTTGATGAAATTTTCAGCATGTGTAAAACTTACTTAAATCTACCAAAAGTATTTTTGGATTTTCATTACAGGCTCAGAAAAAAAAGTTTAAAAAACGACCATTAGGTACTATTTTTTTTCGATATTCCGACCAATTGCAATTTTTTTCTAACGCACAAGAAGAGGAATTTGAAAAATACATTAGGTATAGGTTGTAGCAATATTTTTTATAGGTTGACCATTGAAGTCGCGCTTTCTGTGCGACTTCTGCGATATTTAGCACTCTGTTCGTGATTACCCCACGGCAGTCGAGTAATCACGAACACGAAGAGTTTTGCTTTTTCACTATAAAGTTGATTTGTATTATAATTTTTCAATAATTCGTCACAGTACTTTATAGGTGAATAGCTTAAGTATGTTTGTAAATAATAAACAAATTCGTTTCTCACATAGTTTTCGTTTTGTTTGCTTTTTTGCTTAGGTTTTTGCAATTAAAAATAAAAATTTGAAATTTAAATAAAAAAAAAATTAAAAATAAAAATACAAATTAAAGCAACGACTTTAGAACGTTAATAATTTCATTAGCCGTAATCTGAAAACAATGGTTTTCGGTTTACGCCACTATTGCGCTGATAGCTTCAAATGTCCGTCCACAGAATAATAAAAAACATATGAGACACAGACAGATCGATGCAAAGTCTCCGTCCTCGATAACAGAGAAAACACCCTCCACCACAAATTCCAATCGTAAAAAGAATCAAAGTAACTCGTTCCTCGCAATGGAGATCACTCCCATAACACGGCCGGGCAATTTTTGCAGGAAAAGGTAATATTGTTCTGAAATATCGCAATTATCGAGTCAGTAACGAAGTCTCGCGAGCAACCTCGTGTCCCTTGGTGAATCGATGGAAGCTCGGGCGTTTTTATTCGACCGTAACGCTGGCGAGCCTCGTAGCTCTCAGTATCCATATAATAACTGGTTAAATTCCGGTAGTGGCGATCCTTACGAACGGTAGCCTCTAATCAACCTAATTTCGGGTTCCTTTGGCCCAATGTGGGCCAACATTGGAATTATTCGGTAATTGTAACGGATCGGAATGTTGCGCGTTCGCTCTTTAGGGGCTAGGAGAGGGGCAACCGTCCCGGCCAATTTCTTTGGGTCTTATGCGCTCCTTTTGCTCGTTGATTCTCACCGCCACCGCCATTATCGTCGGCCAATGTATATAGATTTCATTCCCGGCCCACCCTCGAGTGATTATCCGATCTTGCTTCTGCCGGCCGGCCACGATCATCCCGCTAGTTGCTGTTCCATCGTGGCTGGAATTCTTATGAAAGCGATCTTCGCGAGAAATACACACTGTCTGTCGTTCCAGCCAGTTGCTCGAATTATACTTGCCCCGAATCGCAGCAGGATTCGTATGTACGAGCTTCCTCCCGAACGTGCTACGTGGGTTTCTTTAAATTACAGGTGGTGGATGGGGGATTTCTATTTTTTGCCGTGTAGAAATAATGAAGGGTGCTGGACTAGATTGGGGAGGAATTATGAGGAACTTGATCAGTTGGATGGGTTTCATTGTTTGAATAAATATTTATTCTTTTTTACATTTATCTGGATTAGCTAGGCATAATGAGCTGGCACAAATTTCGTCCCCGAAACTCTAAAGGAAATTGAGATCGATTTTCTAAAAATTTGTTATTTGACACAAAAAGGGCTGAAACATTAACAGTTACAGGAGTGAATTATCTTTTATCGTTTTTCAAGCGATTTTAGTAGAAATGTTTAATGTTTTGTAGATGCCGAAACGAAAACAGAGAAATGAGGAGTCCATGCGAAAAGAAGACTTTTAATTGCTGCGATTGCTTGCACACACAAACTGTAAGATCGCTTATGTCAATAAAAAAATTAATTTTTCAATTTATTTCCTGTTTTACAAACATTTTCTTGGGGGACGAAATTTGGAACACTTTTTTCAGATCTAACATTTTGCACGTATTCACATTTTGTTTATTATCTCGTATTGACATGACATAATTACATTTTTCGATTCGTGGATACACAGAGAAGCGTTCAATGAAAATTCATGCCAAGTGCCAGCTCATTCTAACATTTTATACACCCTCTACAGGGCCAAACACAAATGGGGGACGAAATTTGGGCCCTTTACCTTAAGATTTTGCTGGCGGCAACTGGGACTACATAACTGTCGAATCACAAAGGGTTGTAAACTTCAAATACCCCCGTAAGGTAAAGTTAAAGATTTGGTGTGCTGGTTAAATACAGGAAATGTCCACTCTGCACTGAAACAAAATACGGAATGTCTCTACGCTTTACCTAAGCAGAAGCTTCTGTCGTCGAGGTAAAACAAGAAATTATTTAAGAAGAAAATTACATAAGAAAATTAAATTCATTAAACCTCGTTTCTTTGCTGATAGACTAAACTATTAAAACTTAATTTTCACGATAAAGCTGTTTTATGACATTCCTTTACCCTTCAGATATGGTTCATTATTCTTAATTCAACATTTTGCTTCAACACAATAAATGTCCATTGCATTTTTCCACCAAATTGTCTAAATGTTATGTTCACTCGAAACCAGATTGATCTTATCCCATTCACCTTTCTCGCACACACACAACACTTCTGTATCCCTGGTGCACCGTCACTTTGAGACGATATCATGCCAATACATCCAATCATAAACTTTTTCCCAGAGGTTGAAAGTTGTCAATTCCACGCTCTCGAAGGAAAATCTCTTTCAGCTTCATCGATATTCGATCTGAAAACGGAATAGTCCGTCGCTTCAGTCGCGCCGCCAAATAATCAAGCGAGAAAATCGCGGCACCGTAAACATAAGGCCACCAGCGATCCAGAATGCAGCAAGAACACAAATCTCACGTCAATTAAAAGCAATTGCATCGCGTTATCGATCAAAATGGTCCGAGGTGCCGTTTTTGCTTACGCTGCGCGCGCACGGGGAGTCGTAGAAACGCGATGTTCCGAAGAAAAAGGTGATTCACGTTTTTCCACGTGCTCGATTATTTCCCTTGGCCGAGCGAGTGTTTCATGCGTTCCGATTAAATTGTTAGGTACTCATGCCCGCTCGCCGAGTTCTGCGTTTTGCAATGCGCGAGATAGGCGGTTGCGCGCTATGTTTCCTGAGTTTGGTGGCGATTAAGGAGATCCTGGATCGGCTGCGCTTCGGACTAATTGCGCAATTTTTATTGTAACGATTTATGGAGTCCACGCTTCTTCGTGTCATTAAGAAAGAAAGGCGGGGGGAGGGGTGGGGGGGGGTGCAGCTTGTAGAACTTTAGTGTTTCATAAGACCTTGCCACTAAAGGGATCCTACTTACGCGATCAGGATGTGTGCTTGATGTGAAAACAGTTTTTCCAACGCTTCTATAAATATCGTAAATGGGGTCGTTAAATTCGATTTGAAGTTTGCCTGTAAACTCCGGCGATAGCGTGTTCCTATTAATGGAACATCGACGGGTAAAAATATCCTCGAGCTTCGAAGCACAGGTGACTCTCCACAGTCTCCTTTTGCAATTAAATCGGCGTTTTATACAACGACTGAGCTGATTGCAGATCCGAAGTTACTTACCGTAAGATGGAAAACGCGGGGCGTGCAACAAAGTAAGAGCAACTGCGCCGCGTAGGATGCATGTAGAGGAGGAAGATTAACGTGGTTAATAGCATCAAATTGTGACCATAAAGAATCTCCGTGTAAGCAAGAAAGTGCAACAGCGTACACGGTTGCGAGGCTTTTTGCGGCTTTAATATGCACGCGTCCGAGTAGCGGTGTACGGGCCGGATATAAGGCGATAATAAGTTTTTTAAATTGCCGACTGTCGACCGACTAATGACGTTTTATTACATGCTAGCAATTAAAATGATATTCGAGACGGAATAAGTTGAATGTTTTATTGCTCCCCGCGATACATCTTTGACTGGCAAGGGAGACTCGTGATTACTGTATTTTAGAGTCACCTGTATAAAAGTGTTCCAATAATAGCCGCGAAGTACGCACGTTCAGACGTATTAAATGTTTCTGACGTATAAAATGATAATCATTTTTTAAATTGCTAGCCGTCGAGTGGCTCTTTATTGGGTTGCTTCAATTAAAATGGAATTTTAAGGTGGAATAAGTTACGTGGTGGATGGAATAAGTTAAATTATTGTATTCAATTTCTTTAGCACTGCCGAGGAAGGAGGTACGATTATAATATTCTGTTACGCCTGCGCTAAATACTTGTATTTATGGCACGGAGAGAATTCTTATTGGTATTTATAATATTTTTAATTTTTCACGCTTCAGTATATTCAATTGAAAGTCTGAATTTTACTTAGCAAATTATTACAAGTGGTAGTTGCGCTTAAAGGAACTTATAGCAGAATGAATTGCAAGTACGTGTCTTCCGTAGGTGACTTTAAAGAAGCATTACTTTTCAATTAATTTGGCGATTACTGTATGCAGCCATAAACATTAAACGAGGATAAACACTTGACCATTTAAGCAAGCTGAGTTTGGAAAAACGTTCGAAGGTTGCTTGCAACCATGAATTTTATTACAGTCATTGAGTTAACAAGGTAACTGAACTATGTATTTGCGTCTTTAGTTCACCATAAACAGCGATACTTTTGGAGTAACGCGTTCCGGGCGCGTAAATAAATTAAAATGTAGTAAAACATCACACGAGTAAACATTACACGAACAACCACGATCCTAACAGCAACCAAACAATTTACACGGTCAAATTTACCTTCGGATAAGTAGTAACGGATGTTAATAATACAGTGCAGTAATCTCTGTCGCGCGATCCACGACTAAGAAAATACAATAATTCAAGAGTCGATATCGGCCAGGTTTGGTAAAGCAGCGACACGGTTTAGGATACAATCGGGGGAATTCTTTTTATCATATTAAATCAACTGACACGTTCACTGTTAGGTAATACAACTTTCTATTAACAGAGCACCAACTGATATCTAGCTAGTAATCATGTAACGTCAGTAGCTTTGGACACAGCCACGTAGCTTTAACTTTAAATCCAGTTTGTTCTGAAACTATAAACTGTAAAATGGGAGCAAAATTTTTTTAACAAATTCCTCATCTCACCCTCCCAATTAAAGGGTAATCATTGCAGTCTCAAATTCGTCAAAATCGCAAAGCATAGTCACTTAGGAGACAAACGATACATTCGTAATAAAAACCAGTGTATGAAACTTTAGCTTCGTCCAGTCACCCGAGGCTTAATCGTCGCAGGCTTAGTTTTACAACAGGAAAAGAGCAGAGAATAGCCGTTCAAGGGACAAAGGATCACCGATAGCGCGAGGATCGGTGCCGTTGAGGCAACCAGGCCGCTAAAAAATCACGAGAATTACAGAGATCTCACCGCAGAACGGTGGAAGAGTAAATTGACATCTCTGTCGCAAAGTGTGTCCGCTGAAATTGTTGCTTGGTCAAGTTTCCATGAAAGTCATCGCCGCTTTGCGGTTTACCGATGGCTGAGCGAAACGATCGGTCGGCTAGGAAATAGCTCGGTAAATAGCACGTTTCCTCTCGTTAACTCGATTTAATGGCACGTCGTTAGCAATCGTATACCCGGCAAGTCTGCTTAGTGACCATAAAAAAAAAAACGGCGCACTCAGAATTCGGGTTGCGCCGAATCGTTGAGGTTCGTGACAGAGGGTGAGATAGAGAAACGGGACGGGGCAGAAACGTATCGTTATTGTGGCTCACTGGTTCACTTGGGTCTGACTTTTTATGTCCGTATAAAAGATGATGATGGAATTTTCCTTTTGGTCGATCGTAGCTTAGTTAGCAATCCTCATTCACTGGGTTAGATTTGATACGATAGGTTGGATTATGCAGGCTCAATTTGCAGAGACGTGTTTTGGGAAAGTGTATGTAAAATAGTTTGAGGCAGATGAGACTTGAGAGTATCAGGGGAAAAAATTGCAGTCTTCTTGATTGTTGCAATGGTGAAAGGTTTCAGCAAGATCGACGTTCTTCATCGTTGTTCATCTCAAATTGATCCTAGTTTCTTGTATAAATAAATTAGCGATTCACTTAAACGCGAATGCCGAATAGGGTAAATCCGGGAGACCGCGGTCGGGCCGGATAGTTGATCGAGTCACTAAGTATATTTCAGACTCCATACGTAAAAATGCGTTAAAATGCAGACCAATTATTTCTCTAGAAGCCAAACAGTTGAATGAATAGCGTCATTTCGCTTCCTTCTGTGTTTTTCTGGATTTATAAGCTATAAAAGGTAAATTGAGGTTACATTTAACCTCTTTTGTCAAACACCGGTGTACAGAATCGTATTTAAAATATACTTCGAAGTTTATTTTCATTTAATGTTTGGGGTAATAAGATAGTAGAGATGTTGAGGGACAATGCAGCCAAAGTATTTGGCCATATTAACTCTTCCTCTCAAAGCTAACGAGAAGACTTCTCTCGCTGCAGAAAGGTGAGATGGTCGAGTTATGATTTTTTATTATTCTTGTTTATATGTTTATCTTATTATTATTTTTGTTTATTTAGTTTATTTATTCTCTTTTGTATTCATTTGCCTTGCTAATCGCCAGTAGTTAGTTGACTTTCTCTTTGATGTGTTCTTTACTTGTTTAGCGGACACAAATTAAATATCCACGAATCTGTAGTTGTGTTCACTCATAAATAATTTTGCTTTATCTTTTGTTAATTTTCCATGAATAATTATGTGAGTGGTCTCTGCCAACGGCGAAAACCATTTCTCCCGGCACCTCGGGAGAGGTGGTCAGATGTCATGACTTCAGTTTTCAACCCGATTTACAATAAATATTATCTTAAAGCAAATATCGTCCAGTTTTCTGAATCAGCATGAAATTCTGAACATATCGGTTTGTTCCGATCAAATAAGTAACGTCTATATTAGTTTTAATAGCCATTTTATATTAGGTCCACCGTGTCTCCTAGATTTACCTTAACGAATGTTCGTCACTATGCGGAGCTAGCGACCTAGGCAAATGTTCATTACTCGTCGATTATCAAGTGTTTGCCCGAACTTCCGTACGAATGTTCGCAGCTCCTGATCACGAGTCGAGACGCGCGTCATATACCGAATAAGCGTATACTGTGGATCTATACGCGAATACTTTGACGAACAGTTTGGCGAATACCGAATATCCGGCTTTACCCGGATAACATTTGCCTTCACTTTCACCTTACGCCACGCTTGCACCAATACTCGTCACATTCCACCTGAACGATTCTAAGTTCAACCACTCCAATGTTCCTCCAAACACCACATCATCGCACGGTATAAAGTTTATATACACTGTATGGTTTATACTATAATCCATGAAAAGCCAAGAAATCTTATCGATTCCATCCCCTTCTATGACCAATCTCAGGTCTGTAGCCAGCAAGAGGAGGTTGCTTAGGAGGTCGAAGCTTGTCCACCGACCAAGTCAGGCCATTGGCGCTGCCGGACGTATACATAGGCGGCTCGATTAGCATTGCCGGACCGTCGACAGCCTTTCCACACGTTGCTGGTCCAGTGCCTCTCGTTTCAGCCGATTATACAGACGTGTGTTCGTGTGGCCCCGTAAACGTCGCTGGCGAGCAAAGCTCACGCGTGCTCGTCCCGTGGAACACGCACTGCCCGGCGAGCAGGAGGAACGATCCTCGCCTGTATCAGCGGCACATGGCGTAGAAACGCATTATGAATATTCAACCGGGTAGCCCGGCATGGCTGCGTTCGGATCCATTATTCATTCGCGCGGCGGCATCGGAGCGCGGGTCGCGTTTTCCGCCAGGCGAGGACGTCGAGCGACGTCGGTGAGCAGAGGAGGACAAGATTGAGAGGGAGGAGGACCTGGAAGGAGCCGATGGCACGGGGGTTGAGAGGAGCGCGAGCTGGAGCAAGGAAACGGGAATAGAGGGGGACGGGGGGGGGGGGGGCGGGAGTGGTGCAGGGCGCGCGGAGAAGGAAGAGAGAAAAAGGGGGAGTAAGCAGAGATCAAGTGGAGATAGGGAGATTGGGAGAGCAAAGAGCGAGTGGAGATACGGAGATTGGGAGAGCAGAGAGCGAGTGGAGATAGGGCGATTGGGAGAGCAGAGAGCGAGTGGAAATAGGGAGATCGAAAAAGCGGGGAGGAAGATGCGAATACGAAAGAGCAAGTGGGAGGAGAATTGTGGGAAGAGATGGTTAGGAAATTATGGAAAAGGGATCAAGAGATGGGAAAGGGAAGCTTTGCTTCTACATTTCGTAGCTTCGCTTGCCCGCTCGTCCCTTCTCTGGCATCAGCGTCCTCTTCTTGATGCTCTTCGCGTGCTCCTTTTGGGTAGTCGCCTTCTTCGCTGGTATCCTCCGCGCCTCGACTCTCTCCGGCTCCTCTGGGCCTCTTTTTCGCGTGGTTTTATTCACCGGCTGAAAGAATGCGCTTCGCTCGGCCTAGTAATCAGCTTGAAATGGCCAGTGGAGGGAGGTTCGCTTACGCAACAGAGAACCCCGTGGTCGAATTTTTTGGATTCCTCGGCGCGCAGGGTCTCGTGTCTAGGATTCGATCTTGCGGAACTTCGGAAGCATCTAGCTTTTGTGCGCGCCATTCTTTCTGATTGCAAAGTATCTTTCAATTATGTACTGGTGTTTGCTTCATCTTGTTTCATTACCGAAATCCGCGTTTTAGTAATTGCTCGACATATGCGATATATTGCTGTTGCACCGCGTTTTACATGAAATTACGTTCATTATACACGGACATGGAAGAGAGGAGAGAGATAGAAAGCACAGAAGGAAAATAAAAGTCGAGCGAAGGAGGTAGCCTCAACGGAACACCCGCGGTGATCTACTTACATCTACATTAATGCGCTGCTGGACCAGCATTTGCGAGAAGCAGGTGTTCGATCATTTTGCCGCGGAATTTCAGGACAGAATATTTCCCAGAAAGATCGTTACGCGTGCTTTTAAGTTACATAATTTAATGGATATTTTGTAATTAACTTGAGAGGAAAGGACTATAAAATAAAAAGTCCTTCTGAGTTTATTAATTGTAAACTTTATTGAAATATTCCAAATCCTGTCTGTTCCAGCACCTTAGTGAAATTCTCAAAGTTACAGTTATTCTGATACTTTAATATCGGGCCAGGTAACACTTGGAATACCTCACCAAGGACCTGACACTACACTTAGGATATTTCAGCAAGGTTGAAATTTTTCATGAATGAAACAAAAGGAATTTATGCTGGTGTACTGAAAAATCGGTATTCAATGGTGCAGCTTCCACCACCATGGTGTCCCAGTCGAAAAAAGTGCGCCTTTTAGCGCGAAACTTTGTAAAATTTGTGCCTTGAATTAATCAGAGATGAGGAGCAAAGTTCAGACGACCCCAAGTGTTCTCTGTTTTATGTTCTTCACAGTGCTCATTTTATTGCTAAGTAAGTGTTTCGCTTTGTTGTAGGTAAGTTGTGACCAGAGAACTGCAGTGACCACGTTTTGGATAGTATTTCGGCGGTAGAGCTCAGAATGACGTTCAGATGCATGCCAGCCTTTCAGACTCTTGGAAGCAACGACTGTGCTGCATCTTGGGTAAGTCTGTTGCCTTTATGTAACCAAGCTGTTGCAATCACGAATCCGACAGAATGATACGTTAAGGTGCGTTTAGACTAAAGGAACGAATGCTCGTTGGCTCCTCACATCGACAAAATTCAAGTCTAAAGGCAGGCTTTCACTACGCCTCGCCTCGACTCGCCTCACCTTTCTTCCTCAAAATATTCTCGGGGGAGAATCCGTGGCTCGGAGTCGCGCCGAGGTGTGGCGAGGCGAGGCGCAGTGTCAGTAAAATTGTCAAACTACATAAGAAAAGCATAGGAAGTGGGAAGTGGGAGCCTGCCTTTAGACTTGAATTTTGTCGAAGTGAGGGGCAAACGAGCATTCGTTCTTTTGGTCTAAACGCACCTTTACACGAATCTACGCTTTTCAATTTTCCTTTTCTCGATTCTTTGGCAAATGAATCCACACCTATCATTGCCCGTTTCAGTCCCACCTATTTAAACAAATTTCGAGATGAATATTTCATTTAGAATCCAAAGTACAAATGAAATTTATGGAATTTCACGTGCTCCGTTTGGAACACTGTAACTTTTAGCCTTTAAAGTTCACAAACAACAGGTTTTCACGTGCAAAGTATCTTTTAAGTACATCTATTCGTCTTCTTTGTTAACTACTACCATTCCCTTTGCGAAGGAAAGTGAATTTGTTATAGGATACAGGCAGATTAAATATTTAACGTTTTATTTGTAGAGTTAGATAGCGATGAACTTATTTTATCGGTTTGATTCTCCTCGTGATTAAATTACAGTAGTTAAATCGATTGCTCTCTCAACGACCTGAATTAACAATTGTCCTCGTCGTATCTTTCGAGGGATCGGGGAAAAATTTATTTCATCTTCTCTACGCCCACCCATTCGTTTACTTATCTGCCGAGTACATCGTTCGATACGCCACGTTAAGTTTGTCTGGCTTCCTTGACTTCATTATCTGAATATTCGGCAAGCCATGAGCTTACAAACTGTTAAAATATTCAAGGAACGCATAAATCCTATTAATTGAAAGGAGGATATAATCTTTACTTCCGATTATTAATCTCGTTACATTGCTCTGTGTTTCAAAGAACAAATGAAATTCAGAATTCGTGCCACTTAGAACTTTTCACTCTAACATCCATTTGATAATTTTTTCAGTACCTATATCTGTCTTACGATAATAACAAAATTACAAAGTTCAATTATCGGCACGCCTTCAAATGAATATTTCCAGTGTCTATCGTTAAAAAAAAATATATAAAAAATTTTATGTTAAACGATTTTATTTAAAATGCACTATAAACTAAAAACTAATTCATTTATTGTACTACAATTTCAATGGTGTTTTGTCACTGTAAATAAAATCGTGCAGCAGAATATGTTACAAATTTATTTCAGCGCTTGATTCTGTATTAAATTGATTCATATTCTGTTATAACATATCCTGTTCCACGATTTCATTTAAAGTGAAAAAACTCCATCGAAATTGTAGTACAAGAAAAGAATTAGTTTTTAGTGCAATTCAAATAAAAAAATTTTCTCTACATTTTTGTATTATTTACTTTTTAGTGTCTAAGTTTTGATTTGTGGTTATATGCTGATTTCATATCGATTGAATTCATTTGATTTGTAGTTATAGGCTGATTTCAAGTCACTTGGATTTGTGATTATATTTATTGATGACTGGGCAATTTTTCACCCTCTCGGGGTTAATTGTTTTTTAAAATATTGCATTGTCCTCCAAACTACGCACGCCTGCAAAATTTCAAGTCTATTGGATAATTAGAAGTGGGTTAAAACTGAGTTTCTAGATTTAAACAATACAAACATACATAAAGAAAGAAAGAAAAAAACAAACAAACAGAGGATCGAAGCTGAATAAAATCGTTTAAAAACAGAGGATCGACGCTGAATAAGATCGTTTGAAAAGTACAGATACCTATGAACCTTCCTTCATCAGAAAATAAGTTTCGATTCGCGAAAATGTGATTAGGTAAAGAGGTAAACGCGATTTATTTCCGTAACAATTAGATTGTGTAGCAATAAAACAGCTGTTGCTCCTGAATATGTGTAAACGAGCAGGTCTACACAAGGAGCCAACAACAATGATTAAAATATACAGTTGCGTGCGCGTTAAATAGAGAATATTAAATAGAATTAAAACCACGAGGGCGATTCTTCGCACGGTAGCAAGACCTGCCCTCCATTATTTGCCAGCATGCTAGATTATTAATTCAACAAATTTGACCGGCGTTGGAAGCCGTAGCACGAGAGAAAGGTTGGAATTAAAGATACATCGCTCCTTTTGTGAGTGTCGTTATTTACTTTTTACGCGTACCATGCCTGGTTACAAAACCAGCACTGCAGCCGATGATGAAATTTACTAAGCAGCCGTGCGTTGATGCATAAATCATCTCCTCGCTCCAATTGCTTTTACAGTTTGCTCAACCATTGTTTCTGTTAATTTTCCTTGGTCGTGGGAATTCTTCGCCCCCTCAAATGTGAAACCCAGGAAATTGAAAAACGAAACGCCCACGATTGTTGCACGTGCAATGGAAACCAAGTGATTTAACTCTTTTCATTAACTTGGCCACAGAACGATGCAAAGAATGTCTGCACCCTTAAAATACGATATTAGATACGAATTCTGCTGCACAAGGAATCATGTGAGAAAATCTTCATTGCTCTTTCAAACGACTGTCTTCTAATTTCTCTACAAATTCTCACTGTATAGTTAATTATGCTTGCCTGGAAACTACGTAAATTATGCTCCACCAAAAATGGAGCAGTTTAAGGGACAATTAAGTCGTCGATTAGAATGCAGTGTTGAATGTTTAACAGCGGTCAGTGAAGGTGGCATCTGTGGAATTAGATAGGAAAACGAGGTTGGAAGAAGGCCCTTTGCCATGGATATTGGATAATAAGCGCGATGGAAAGCTGCCTTTTTAAGGCGGCTGCGCACGGCCGAGGATTCTGCAGCACGGCCTAAGGATTCAAACCTGCCTTCTTATTCTCATTCCGTTGTTATTACTTTGTTTCCTTTCTCCCCTCTTTCCGAGCCGAGTAAATACCTCCTCGCCGTTTACTCGCCCTACCCCCGAGTTTATAATGGAGATTATCTTATTTGAGTTGAGACTCGTTTTACCTCGCGGAACAGCAAATTCCGAGTTCACGGTGGAAAAACCGCAGGGAGCGAAAGGGAGACATCTGGATCATCAGGAAGAACGAGAAAATAGGGTGATTCGCGAGGGAATAACGTAGAAAATCTTAAGAACCAACGCGATTCAAGTGCCCCGATTCGTTGGGTCTTGTAACTATCAAAATATTTATTCTAAATTTATTTTGCCATTAATTCTAAGATTCGATTTCCCACATTAACCGAAATCCTGCCGCTCGATTTGTTCCACCCTTCCACCGTTCTATCCTTTTTCGGGCATCGCTCCCCACACGATCCAACGGTGCACCCAGTCGTGTCCCATCCGTGCTCCTAGTTGTTCGATCCCGTCGACGAATCGCACGTAGAGAGGCCTGCACCTTGCAATTACGCGGAAAGGCGGTCCACCCACTACGCGAGTGGAGCGTAACAGGGCTGGCACGCTCTCCCTCCCTGCCCCCGTGCAGTTTCATTATTAATTATCAGGTCGCCACTATGTTATTAGTGCACTAGGAGAAACCGCCCGCCTTTCCTGCCCGGTGAACGGCGCCCGGGCCCAGGGACTCAATCCTGCGAGCCGGAGCGAAGCTTAAGTCGACGATGATAAATAACGACGTGGCGGTTACACGCGCACGTATAATCTGCTGCCATAGCCGTTTGAGCGACACGCAGGTGTAATTACTATTATCAATTAGCGAAGGGGAGGGGAGATTTATGAATTGGGAATGCAGGCTGCCGCCAGTTACTAGGCCTCGGTTCTATCCGTCGCTGAAAGGGCCTCCCTTTCTCTTCTTCTTAGTGTTCCGCGGTAAAGTCTGTCGGATCGCGTACGTCGATCTATCAATCACCGTTCATCTTTTTCTATATTCCCGTGCAGGTGTTTAATGGCGGCCCGATACTCGCTTGCGTCGTATTTCTGCAGTCTTCTTTGGTTTTATCGCGGAATGGTTCGAGGATCGAGTACGTTGACTTTGAATGTGGAGTTGCAGGACTTTTGCAACGGCGAGGCTCAGGGACACTTTGATAATGGTCATTTTGTAGGAATTTGCAGGGGAAAAGTGTGTGTATTTGTAGTGTGACTATATAGGCATTGAATAGAAGAAAGAATTGAAAGTGTTTTTGGTTTTCCGTTCACTGGAGATAGAGAATCCACCTTCTTGGCTATTCAAGCTACCTTCGAAGATGTTCATGGCTTGAATGACGTACGGGGATAATTTTCTTTAAAAGATATTGCGGTCTTAGAGGCACCAATGATTCCCTTGACAAGCGAAAGAGACGCCTTTCAATACTGACTCGTACTTGTTACTGCATCCTACGCGAGACTAATGTGCGCAAAAAGAAAAGTCCCCAGTGAAGAAGCACGAAGTTCACCGCCGCGGGGAAGAACAATCCCGAGATTTACAACGAGAAGCATCCGGAGTCGTAATCCCGTGTTAAGTCTTTTAATGCTGCGCGGGACACATAATTATCATATTCAAATTAGTTGGTCTTCTTCCGAGGTTGTAAGTCACGTTAATGATCAACGTACATCGTCGAGCCGACGACAGCGAAATAGGGATGCTCCCTACGATTCTCTACAGATAGCGATCAGTTTGAATTGAATTTTTCTCGATATATATATATATAGTAAACTAATGTGCGATCGCAATTTTCAATTAGCAACAGGCATGTTCGAATTATAACACTCGTCAACGCATTGGGTAAACTTGCCTAATTCGTACCTGCGCCTTAATCAACCTAACAAGGGAAGATCCCGAACTCGGAAATTCAGAAAATTCTGAAACTTTGTGAATATGTAGGGAATTTCCTCCTGATTATAACGCAATTTTTGTTTGCTGCCCAAAGTCACTCTAAGGGTGTGTATTTGACCCCTGAAAATCCGGTTATTTCCCGATTTTGTGTTATAACTCGTGAACTGTAAAATAATTTTTTTACCAAATGATAGATCTAATTAAAAGAAGTAACTTTTGTCTTGAAACATTTCTTCTATCTCTTACACTTAACTCTTTCAGGGGTTAATTTTACCCCCTTCGAGTGAAGTTGGGCAGCAAAAAAAAATTGCGTTGTAATCAGGAAGATATCTCCTACATATTCACAGTCTCAGAATTTTTTGAATTTTCAGTTACAATCACCCCCAGCAGTAGAAAGTGTGAACAACAGTTAGCCATATGTCATTAACAAGCCGACTCACCATGCCGTCACTCCACAAAAAAATATAAAGCATGCCATTGCCATGATTCTTAAGGATTTTGTACAATTACTATTTATGAGAATCAGTGAAACAAATTTCTGTGTAAAACTACGTCTATTTTCAAGTTCATCTCTTGTTTTGACATCAACATCAAACGTAGCAACCTATACTTTAACACCATAAATTTGAATTCAAATTGACCTATGTACCTGTTTCGTACCACCGTGTGTAAGCTTAAATCGTACTGGTACGAACATACAAGAACAATCTAGACCAAAAATTGGATGAGGCTAAAAAGAAAATCATGACCAGAAAAATCAGAACAGCAAAAGAAACTGATAAGAGGAAGAACGCCGCCAAAACCAATAGACAAAAGAAAGAAAAGAAGATGAAGCAGAAAGACGATGAAAATGAAAGCTGGTTTTGTAAATTGTGTCAAGAAAATCGACAGGAAAATATGATGCAATGCACGCAGTGCAAAATGTGGGTACACGAGCTATGTGCGGGAATAGATAGAATTACTTTTGAATATGTATCTGATGATCGTAGTAATTAAATTTGAAAGTACAAAGTACAACCTTTTCCATATTAAAAATAAATCGTTTTTATGAATAGAAGTCGATTATTTTTTGTTGTTTGAGTTTATAAACCTGTTTATTCTATTAATAAAAAGTTGATTAAAGTTGATTATTTTGTTTTATTTTCCCTGCTACTGTTCATGTAATAAGCATTCGTTCTTAAGAGGTACGATTTAGGCAAATTTACCCTACATACCCCAATTAACTCTGAACAGATTTCGCTTCATTGCAAATCTTTCTAAAACAAAAGCACAATCCCATAGAAACATATAGGCGTCTGGCATGAAATTACAATACACTGTCCTTCGAGCCATCGAGGAGTGTACGCATGATCGTTAGCAGCGTCCAGAAAGCGCAGTCAATTTTCGAGGACAGGTTGGAAAGGACGGCATGAATCTACCCTCCCGTGACGGTTGGTATTTAGAAAACGACGGAAGGGAATCGGCATCGACGTTTCACTTCTAATTATTGCCACGTAATTAATGCGCGGTAATTAAAACGGCAGAACGACGGGGACAAATGGCGGCGAATCGCCGTGGCGCAGTGACGCGCGCGGTTAGCCCGGCATGCCCATCCAGCCCAGCAAACCAGTCGGTCCGGCCGTGTGTCGTTAGCCGTGTCTCTCGTTTTTCTCGCGTAACGAACTCATTTATTTCCACGCGGTAATGTACGACAATGCGGAGGTCGATCTACGACTCGCGCGGCCGCGAAACAAAGCGCGCGCGGGGCTGCTTTGGCAAACGAGCTGCGCGCGGTTCGGGACCCCGAGGGGCGGCGAGTATTTCACCAGAATTTACGTTGCATTTCACGCTGCTAATACCGCCGTGGTATAATTATAATTAGCGGGCTACGCCCTTCACGCCGCCCCCTTCGGAACTTCACCGTGTGGATACCTGCCGCGTGTATCCTTCACCTTGATATCCGGAGGACCGACCGGCTACGACGGCCCCGATCCTCGCTTTCGCATCGAGGCGTTTCCCCTCGGACACTCGTGATCCTCGAAACTATATCTCTGTTCGGTGCGTACATCCGTCCCGATTCAGGTGTCACGCTTACGAGGCTGGTCTGTGCTCGGCTTCTACGCTTGGGCTTGAGATGTTGGACATTACTCGGGACTGCAGAGTCGATGGGGTTGATCCGAAGTAATTACCATATAGATTCTGAAACTTCCTTTCGATCCATTTAGAAATTCGGCTGTTCCTATTCGATTACCAACCCTTATGTAGATCTTCTATCGTCATTAAGTCTTGGCTAACGCTTTATAAGCAGCCATCAGCTCGACCAACTTCCACTAACGACCCCGCGGAACTTTGCCTACGAAACCAAGATCCCATCCCAACGGAGCCTATCAAAACATTGCGATCCAGAGATAGCTGCGTCTGAAGTCCGGCGGATCTGAACTCGGATCACGGCCCAGCCTCCGACCAAAGGGTCGCAAATGGATCTCGATCGGACGGGGTGGTGGGGGAGGTACATGCAAAGCAACCACCGTTTTTCACCTCTCCCCTTGTCCCGGCCACTTGGCGAGCCGCATCATGGAGTTTCTATGGGCAGTGTTCTGCACGGCATGACACCGGCCAATCGCGCAAAATTACGTGGAGAGGCCGAGGGAAAAGAGGGAAAAAGGAGCGCGGAGCGAGCGAGCGCGGGGGAGAGGGGGCGAAGGAATCGGGGGAAGGAGAGAAAGAATGAGAGAGGGCGAAAGAGGGGGTGGTGGTGGGCAGGAAGAGAGAAAGGTGGAGACGAAAAAGAGGAGAACGAGACTGGTGCGCGTGCCTCGGGGCGAAGTCTTGGGCCTCGCGTGCCCAGGCATGGCCTCGTCTCCACTCTTCAGTCTTCGCGGTCAGAGGTCATCATCGAGCACGAGCCACCTTCGGGTTCTCAACCTACCCTCGGCGATGCCGTGGCCGGTATAAAACAGCCTCATTAAAGGTGCTCGCAAATTCCGAGCGTGCCTCGAATCGGGACGGGCTGGCCGGATTTTATGGGGCTCCTTTCACCGGCCATCCTCCGTCGATTCGTCATTTCTCTCCCTTTCCCTTTCCGTCTATGCTTCGTTTTATTTGGACTCTGGTCGTGTCGCGGAGGCTATCCAGTTTCTTTCGATTCACGGCGCATGATGTCTGGTACTTGGAAGCTAAAGAGTGTATCTCGATCAGGTTTAGAATACGGAGGATCTCGTTGCCGGTTTTCCTTCCTCTACCCAGTGTGTCCACGCGGGAAACAGCGTTGACAAATATCTTCTGTCGACTCAGTCGTTCCGCTTGATGCCTAAGTGTTACGGGCTATCCGATGGGTCCGTGGCCAGCAAGTTGTGCGGGTTTAAGCAAGGGAACGCGGCACCCCCGTGTAACCATGCCTGTCTAATGCGCGCGATTAAATCGCCGCGGCCGATGGACACAGACACCGTCCCGTCGTCGGACGCCGAGGGGTGGCGCGGGACTTTTCTAAGGCAATGCGACGGCTTGTAATCACGCTAAGTGGCCTCTTGCCCGTTTAATGCCGTAAACACCGTCCAGAGTGGAAGTTGTTTGCGATCGAGAAACGATCGCGCATTAAGGCGAGTATGCGCGCGCGGCATCGATAGGGACGCGGCCAGTTTTTCCATGCAGCTTAACGGGAACGGTCTTAAATCATACACTTAAACCGATCATTACGGAATGTCCTGAATCAGTTACGTTTTAACGGGGTAGGGGGGCATATTTATTACCGTCAGCTAGGTGGATCCGCGCAGGCCCCCTCCCCCTCCCCGGCCACCCCCTTTCGACCGGTCAATTAGTCGGCTAAACATATGACGGCATCTTAAAACCGGTTTACTCGCTGCATATGAATTTTCGTTTAGGAGCTAATTATTTTCCGCCTCTACTCGACGGTGGACACGTGAACGGGGTGCAAAGGGGAGCCCAGGGACAGGGAGTATACATGGAACCCGACCGACGTCGAGAACGCACAGATGCGAGTAGGAATATCGACTTGGCTCGCAGTCTCGAAGAAGCTGCTTCGATTGTAGCTCGATTTATCCCCCAGGGCTTGGGACTTGGTGATTATTCCCCAGAAGCGTGTCCTCAAGACGGGAACTGGGGATTCCGGGGTACCTGAGCTGCCTCGCCAGTACTCAGAGATCGTGTAGGATGGGTATTAATACAGGAATCTAAGAAAGAGAAGTTATATAGGATTATTCGTTTAGAATATAGTGTAATTGACTCTCGAGCCAGTTCGTTTTCTGTTTAAGTTACACCAAATTATTGAATTTCTACCGCAGGGAAACGGTTATTAGTATTTTTTTTTTTTAATTTTATATGAAAATTACTTGTTTCAGTGTTATAATGTCAAATATTTCTATCTATTTTGTTCGTTAACTTTGTGCATATTTATTCTTATACGATGTATATTTCGACAAAAGGAGTATAGTAATTTTTGCCACTCCTATGTTGGTACGATGCACGTTGTGATTTTTTACAATGCTCCCTAGATAATTCAGGAAACGTTGGTACCCGTAGAGCTCTATAAGAGGTTTTGTAACAGAAGCTCTCCGGATACAATCGTATAGAAGTCGGTACTGTAGTCGGTAAGCAAGTTATCTGCAGAAAGTTCAAGAGATGGAAAAAGATTTTATACTGCATTCTCTCAGCAGATGGTCCTGGCATGTATTACCGCGTTCATGAGCGCCAACTATGAAATACGCTTTATCAGTTAAAAACGCATTCGTGGTATTTATGCGTAAGCTACTACCGTCTGGAGGCTCTGTGAACATAGCGTATTTTTATGAAAAATTTCAAGCCTCCTCACTCATTGAATAAAAAATTTAAGGGACCTTAAAAATACCACACGTGTGTATTACTAGAAGTTTAGAAAAACCCTAAACGTTAATGATTTAAATAAATCAATGCACTGTATTCCGCAATATACTTTACCATTTACTAATCAATCTTAATTGTGATCCCACCAACAAGTTCCACAAATTTAATACCACACTAAGCCTTCTTGACCGAAAGAACCATTTAAACCAGACTTTAACATTTTCACTTGGAAGCAACACCGATGCAACAAAATGCACGTGCTGAATTCTGCACCTCCTTAACTTTTCTTTGTCAAGCATATCTTTCCCACTCGAAGGTGGTTGACTTCACAATTTCGATATTGAAATCCCCCTGAACCCCAACGTCGAAGGAAACGTTTGTTTTCTATTGTGTACCTCGGCCAACCAGCCTCTACTGCATCCCAACGACGCTGCCAATTAATCCACACGCCACGAATTATAGCTCAATCTCGATCTGGACGTTCCCCTTTTCATCGGCGCGGATTTTTCTCGGGGAGCACTCTCGCCGTGCAGCAAACACAAAAGGATGTAATTACGCGGGCCACGGCGATCCGCGTCCTGGATTGTCCAGCGAGTCGCGTCGAATCGCGCGAATATGCAAGATCACCGTAGAGCGGCCAATTGTCGGCCGGCGATATCGTGACGGATACCTTTTGAGATTTACGCGAAGATACCCGGCCGTCCCTTTTTCCCTCGCGGGGCGAAGAAACGGGCCGAAGACATTTTCTTACCGTTAGGTCCGATGCTATCTCCTTATTGATAGAGACCGCGAGGGGCGAGGAATTTTTAATTAGCCCGCAGCGGCGTGTCGATTAAATCTTGTCGAGTAATTATCAGCAGGCGTCGCGAACCGCAAAGTAGATACTTGCGCGCTTTTGTAATTGCGTCGATTATTCGGGGCGCTGTGCTTCTACTATCGCGGCTTCCGATGGCGTTTTTTGGACACGTGTGCACGGCAATCGGGAAATTTTCTTCAGGAATTTCTGTGCATGCTCGACAATTCGGCGATATTCTTTATTGTTTTAAAATATTTCTAAGAAAATCCAAGGATGCTCGAATCTCTCAAAAGATAAGACGAGCAGGATGCTTTTCATTATGGTCATATCTGTGAGACACAATGAAAAGTGGAGTTTGCCTTAATTAATCGCCGTCACATCAATTACTTTCACTTAGGAGTTCCCCAGATAATTATATTTTACATAAGTGCAATAACGATTTTAGTTTTCCATTGTACTGTATTCATTAGTGTGAAAGTCTGCTCGATTGAACGATAAAAGACGTAAGTTCGTTGAGAACGGGCGTTACTTCATTCGATTCACACTGATTTAAGAAGCTAGTGCCTAACGACGAATTTTCTCGATTTTATTATTTCAAGATGATATAATACATTGTATTAAAGTTATCTTTAAAAAGTTCTTACACCAATGGAAATCCTATGACTACCTGTAGGTGAAGATCAAACTCGTAATTAAGAAGTAACCTTAAAGTATCAATTAAAGTTTCAAGCAGCAGAAAATCAAAAATCTGTTTCATTTAAATGACTTTAAATAACACAAGAAATAATTTCCAACTAAACGAAATGCATATTTTAAAGCACTTCTTATCTCCTTAAATTCTTCCTAATTTTTTTCAGAAGAATTAAAGAACAGATTATTTAAATAAGACAGACGATGTAGAAAGCTATAATCAAATGATCGTTATACTTTCTTCGATGAAAGCCTAAATGGAGACGCAAGTGCAAGGCGAAACAAGTTGGCGTACAATATCGCGGACGTGCATCCTTCAAGCTCGCACTAGTCGCGATCAAAGAGTCTTGATTTGCAATTAATGGCTCCGCCATTGATGATCCTTAACGATCTCAGACGCCTGGTCCTTTCGGCCTGTTAATTAATGTGTCTTGATTCATGATTCAAGATTTACGATCTCTCCCTGTGTACCGATTCGTATAAGACGAATATAACTATCTTTTGTATCCATGTTATTTCGAATTAAACTGCGACACGATTCTTCTCGAAAAGGCTTCTAAATGAGAAAATTTATCTTACATTTTCAATTGCTTTTTGTGCGGGGAACAAACTTGCTTTCGCTTGTGTGACAACTTTTACTGTATCCTCCAATTTCGAAATTGAAAAATATCTCTCTTAGATGCAGATATTCTTGCAAATTGTAAAGTTATGAAGTATATTTGTTTTTCATGAATATAAATGCTAATAAATTTTTTATATCTAAATAAATCTTGACAAATGTAAAACTTCTTTCAGAGAAAGATGAGGAAAAACAAGGCTGGATAGATTAATTCTGTCTTGTTAATACCATCCTGATCCGTTTTTGCGTTGTCACTACTGTCGTCGTGCGACGATCTCAAAAGGAATCATGGGCGATAAAATGTCTCACGTGTCGTGTCAGCTGGTTAGAAAGTCTGCCAGCTCGGTCCTCGAAAATGTCTCTCATGCATTAATCATTGTCTGCTCGCGCGATTCTCTAACGACGTTGTTCGATTTCAATGAGTGCACGGTTTTATACGAATGACAAACAACGCGAGCAAGAATAGCGAGCGAGGTCTCATTCGTCATCAATGATGGAGCCTCTACTTTCACGAGAATACGTAAGGATCTCATGAATGGGCTCGCACTATTTATCCCAATAATTCATTTCATCGTTAAACAAAGTATCTGTGTCACTTACTGAATTCATCATTCGTCCGACTTCATACGTCAAATTCGCTGTTCACAAGAATTTGAAACGTATAATTCATAACATTTAGAATATTCAGCAGTTAAAGATTGTATTTTACTCAAAGATATTAAAAGAGGATTAAAATTCAGAAAGATTACATCGTAGTTTCATTTAATACATGTGAATTCGAAAGTGGAACTTCAAAATCGGCGTGGAAACATTAGTATCGAAGATTGCAGTTGCTTTTACATTATGTTCTTTTGTACGACACAATGCCATAGTTAAAATATCGTTAAACCACGGAGGAATAATAGAAGCCAAGGAAAATGGCGCGAAATCGCGGCGAGCGGTTGAAATTAAAAGCCTTGGTGGAATGAGATTCGCATGGGTCACGAAACGACGTAATTTGCTCACGTGTCCTGTGTCATTGACGGCGAACCTTGGTCATCGAAGTCCCGAGCAGTGCACGGTAAATTCTGAACGATTATCTACGTGCCTGACCGATCTTAAAATTGTTGAATGTACGAGAAGCGTCTTGCGACTCTGTTTGAAGCTGCGCCGTGGATGCATATAAACTCACCGAACCTGGCAATAATTTACGAATGCATGAAAGGGCAGCATGGATAGCAATGCCTAGTGTTTAATGTGGGAACGATATTAGGGGGTTAATCAAATTGCTTACCTTCAATAACAAAAATGCATTTATAAAAAATACATCTGTGTGTGTGATGCTGGTCAAAGAATTTATTCTGTTGACACCAGAAGTTCAGAAAGGAAGGAGGGAAGAATAATTCTGCCAGTAAAGAACCTATTCTGATGAGGCATATACTTTGAAATTCTATGAAGACGAAAGCCTCGTAGGAACTGCAGGGAAAAGTGAAATTTGCAGGGCTGTGGATGTCCCAGGCGTTAGTGCAACGCGACCGCGCTAATACGTCAATAATCTCCGAAGGCAGAGACGGGTAATCCGAAGAAACGATTCCATCGCGTGTAGGCGCGTTCCGTCGATGATCGTCTCGCACGATCGTGCCGACAATTACCGATTTACTCATTTCTTCCACCGTCCAAGCACGATTTCTTCAAGCAGACGCTGCAATCCGAAGCAGCACGAAGAGCTGGACGTAGCCGCAAAGTGAAATGATAGGGGTGAAAATGAGGGGATGCTGGAGCGTGCGCTTGCATGTCACAATTCCAGGATGAACATTGGAAGAAATTTGATATCTCTGCTCTAAAACATCAGCGCCAGATTGTATTTCGAGAAATTTCTACCATAATAATCAACTGTGATCAATTTAATTGTTGGACAAGAATATATCTGAAATGTAAAAAGCAAAGAAACAGAAAAAATGTCACACGATGGAACATCAAATATTTCAGAAGCTACCATTACCATCCTCATTACATTTCACCAACACATTAGCCTTCCATCGACTCACCCCTCTTCTTCAACACAAAAAAAATAACCAATCCATCCTGTCCTCCACATTCATCCCAGTTTCCACATCGTTCCCAAAAATTCTACACTTCCTTAGTATCTCCAAACTCAAGGACCAGCAAACGCAGAACGAGCACCTTCGTCAAAGATCCCTTCGCTTCCGCCTCACGCTCGGGTCGAGACGGGTCTGGTTCTTCTCCCCGCGATTTTTTTTTTTTTTATCAATTACGATGATCTGGACGGAGCAGACGGGGAAAAAGTCTAACGCTGGAACCCGTTTGCCCTAGATCGCGGGCGCTTTGCGCGCTGACACGCAGACGGCAGGCTCGCGCGGGGTGCCCGCGCGCTCACGTAGACACGCGCGAGCGGGTACGCGTTATGAACGGAGGAACAAGGTGCGTTGGTCACTAGGGCGTTGACCTGGCTGGACCAAAGGAGCGCGAGCCAAGCGGAATCTCGCCTCCGAGAGGATGAGAGGTGAAAGAGCCCGTATTTTTCGAATTGTTCTTCTGGCTCCTCTTGCGCTTGTCGCCCAGACCTGCGGTTTCTCCTTCAAAGTTCGATGGCTTTCAAGCCGCTGCGAGACTCATGGCGTGGGAGGAAATAACTGTCGTTTTTGGAAAAGCTCGCAGACACAGAGTATTCCTTCAAATGGAATTTCTCCTCTCTTCAAGTCAGCTTCTCTTCCCTGAAAATTAAGCTGCAATGTTCTACCAAGTTCCTTTTACCATGGAACTTTGATTTACACTTGTACAGTAATAATGGCACTTTGCTGCACCATCCACGAAAAAGTTTCGTAATGCAGTTAATAAAATCAGCGAGGAAGTAGGCAGAGCAGTGGGAGAAATGACCTCATCGCGAGAATTTAATAGTCGCATTTCTAAAAAAAAAAGAAGAAGAAATCTAATATTACGGCAGTTACTGTAGATGAGTTGAGTTAACTCGTGTTTAATCGCTTTTAAATGCACAGCGCGAGCAGCATTTCTGGCAGTGAAATGACCCGGTTAACAGGTTGAAGACATCCGACGGTTCCGTACGCGTGATTAACGTGGCTGAGCGCGGGCCCTTTGAAAAATCTGTTCGTTTCTTCCGCGTGCTGACCCAATTTCGCGCGGAGAATTTCCACTCGCACAATCGGCCACTTAATAAACTTTTAAAAGCCGTCTATTACGCTCCACTGTAATCAAGGCATCGGTTCCGTGCGCTTAACGCTTTTTCGATCCGATCGAGGGTAGTAATTACGTCATCCGGGCCTGGCTCGATAACGATTATAACGTTCCGGTAACGTTACCAGGCTGAAAGCTGGCCAGTCTCTTCGGGTCACGAGTGAACCGAAAAACTTTTCAACGATCTCCAAAAAGGAAGGCAGAGAGAAAGAAACAAAGAAGAGTCTCGTCGATGCGTTTCGTCGTTTATCCTCCATTTCTGCTCCTCGCCGTTCAATCTTCGAACGATGCTTTTGACCTTTCTCGGTGAAGTTTCCCCGAAGGAGACGGTTCTTATCGATTAATTAGACGGCTCGCAGCAGGGCGCAACAACAACGCGATCCCGATGCAGTTGGAAGATTCTGAGAGGGCCATTGCACCTGCTGGATTGACCCGTTCCTTCGTCGTTTTCTTTTATTTTTTTTTTCAGAATTAATTCCCTCGACCGCAGGGTCGTCTCATTTTATTTAATGACCGCGACGTAACAATACCGCCTCGTGGAATTACATTATCGTGAAAGCGCCGCGACCGCTACGCGGCTGTTTCCCCTCTCATTCTTTTCCCGGGTACGGTTATTCATGAAGGATTACGTTATGAACGATCAATGCAGCTCCCTCGTCCTCTGATGCGTCAGCGTGCTCGTTTCGCAGCTGAAGATGACCGAACGATACCGACGGGGATGATCGTTGAACTTGTCAAGGGACTATGCGTATTTACATTGTTCGTATGAACGTACCAATTGTCAGACCGTTGCTGGACATGGTAATCAAATTTTTGGTCGACTAGTTAAGTGTGTGAATGTGCTCGTTTATTACTTAGTTGCTAGAACACTTAAGGGGGGATTGCGCCTTGTTGGGCTGAAAAATAGGTAATTCTTTGTGAATTTTTTGCACAAAAACGGTTCGACAAATTAATTTGAGGTTTGGCAGGCTGTTCCACTGTATCTTGAACTATTGTTCTGAATTTTGGTGTGACAGTGAAAAAAAGCATGGGATATACAAAGAGAGCGTTGAAAAATAATCGGGTGGTGCTGGCGTTGATGAAAAGTACTGTAAGGGTTATCCGAAACATAAAAAAGAAAAGAGATTTTTAATCTATACGAATGTGGCTATCGGTGGTAGTAGATGCGTTAAGAGAAATAAAAAAATGTTAAAATGGCAGCCTTTTGAAGAAGGCGAAGCGTCCTGATTTGTGTCTGACACAGGTTCTGCCGCAAAATCGAGAAAACTTCTTTAAATAAAATAGGAACGGTCACAGATACGGCAATAAATCTACTACCACCGATAGCCACATTCATATGGATTAAGAATCTCTTTTCCTTTTTGTGTTTCGGATAAACCTTACAGTACTTTTCGTCAACGCCAGGACCACCCGAATATTTTTCAACGCTCTTTTTGTATCTGGCATGTTTTTTTCACTGTCACACAAAAATTCAGAACAATAGTTCAAGATACAATAAAACAGCCTGCCAAACCTCAAATTAATTTGTCGAACCATTTTTGTAGAAAAAATTCACAAAGAATTACCTACTTTTCGGCCCAACAAGGCGCAATCTCCCCTTAAGGGGTCATGCCTAGTTGGCAGACGAAATAGAACGTCATTTTCGGGAATTTTTTGTGAAAAATATGATGTGTGTTCAGTAATTTTGTTATAGGAAAATATTAAATAATGAAGGAATAACAGCCACTCTCGCGGAAGCTGTTTTTATAATGGCGCTGCGCGGTAGGCACGATTTCTCCGAGCCGGATCATTTGAAATCAGAAAGTGAAGAAGATTCTGTTAATAATTTAGTTTATCTGGTTCGTGAACGAAGGATTGATGAGAAAAATGATTCCAAACAAAATGGTGACCATTTAACGCAAATCATGATTTTTCGATGTCTAAAATGGTTCGTTTTTCGTCAATTAAAAATAGAGTTTTCATAAAAAATAAAGATTCTTCGTTCACAAACCAGATCAACTCATATACTAACAGAATCTTCTTCACTTTTCGATTTCAGATGATCCGGCTCGGAGAAATCGTGCTCACCGCTAAAAAACAAAATAGCTTCCGGAAGAGTGGCTGTTATTCGTTCATTTTTGAATATTTTCCTATAAAAAAATTACTGAGAGTTGCTCAATATATGTACTTTTAACATAAGCAAATAGCTGTAAAAAATATTCATCAGATTTTCCACAAAAAATTCCCGAATATCACGTTCTTTTTCTCCTGCCAACTAGGCATGACCCCTTAACAATGATTCATTTGCTACGTTTCTAATACTCTAAATTTGCTGATAATCATTCACCCTATGTAAGAAATTATAACCTCCCAATCTACCAAAATTAGGTGCCATTCGAATAACCCGCTGCAAGCACTCCCACGCATCTGCTTCGATCATCCCCTTAAACCTGCAATCGAACTCTGAAATCTCGACCCTGTATTATTCAGAAGTCTCACGTCATTCTCACAGTCTTTACAACAGTGCGTGTTCTTTCTTCCATCGCATTTCATTAACTCTCGTACGACGTGGTAACAGCGCTTGTTAATAATGAAACGGCAGTTAAACGGCCCAGCGGTGGAAAAGCCTCGTATTGTCGCATTTTACGACCATGTAAATTATCGTTGGCCCGTGCAAAGAAAAGGGCCCTGTTACCTTGTTCCCTCGCGTTCTCGCGCCGCGCGTTTCTGGGCCGCGAGGTCGTGACAATATCCAGCTGACCGTTCCCGTACGATAAGTAACTCGTATTACATACTTGGGGCTGTTCACTTTCGATGGGTGCGCGCGAACTGGAGCGTGCCGGGCGCAGGGACACGCGGTATCCTTGTTTATTGCCCGCGGTTTCATCCGCGGATTCGCGGTTTCCAACCGCGCGTTTCGTCCACTCGGGGATCTGTTCCATTGAACGTACTGTCGAGACCACGGGGAATGTTGAGCCACGAAATCGTTCAGTTGATTCTGCTCATTGGCCATGGGAACGCTGAGGAAGAGTCTTAAGACTTTAGGGGATCTTAGCGAGAGTTTCTTCATTGCGGTAGAAAATACTTGACTCGCAGAGGCTCGTATTTTATAGTAATTAATAGAAATGGTGCTGACTTACAATTAATAACTATTAGTGGAGGAAGCGAACTTCCCAGTGAAACTGCTTAGTGAATTAGGTACCCGTTCGATACATTCGAACCTCCACACTTTCGAGTTCTCGATAGACTCTTCGAAGCCCTTCGGTCGTCAACTTTCAATCGCTCAAAGTTTTACATCTCCGCGCTCCAATACCTTGTCCTGGAATTCGCCGATGATCCCGGCGCTCGAAGCATCGGCGTAACCCGTTCCCATGACGGTACCTTGAATTTCTCCCGCGTAACACCGCGACCCCATAACTCCGCCGAGTAACAAGCCCGTTCTCCATTAAAAACACCGGCGCGTCTTTAAATCTCGCTGTAAATCGAACAGGGGGACGTCCGTAACGGCGCGGGCGCTCGTCATCCTCGTTGGATGGGATCGCGGAGCCGGGGGGATCTAGCGTCCGCGGCGTGATCTATCGTTGTGGAAGTTCGCGGCCGATCGACCGGATGCGCCTCGTCCCAGGGACGGGAGATTGCCGGCCGGATCGCGGGCAGAATAAGTTATAACAACGAGAACGGAGGATACGTAAGCGGCCTGGCCCCCGGTGAATATCGATATCACGGCAACGAGATTCTCATCCACCTCGGTGGTATCCACCTAGCTCGCGACCGCTTCTCGATCGCGAAACCGCAGCCGGGCCCGCTCACGGAGTGGGCCCGCAAGGATGCCGTGTGCCCTAATGGCCGAGTAGAATCCGATGCGCCGTCCCTCGTTTCCCTTTTTTATTTCCCCCCTCCTCCCGGTGTCGTTTTGTTCCCTATCGAGAAGATCGTTTCTCTTATTGCGCGCGGCGAACAAAGGGGGGACGTTCGCTCGCGTGGAGTATATGTATTTACGGTTTTATAAAGGAATGCGATGCTCGATCCAAGAGTTGCACGGGGAAAGGGAGCAGCGAGGAGCTACGCTCCCTCGTTCGATATTTTGATAATGCTGCAGTACGATTCTCCCGGGGATCGATCTCTGCGGGTATGATGATCGTGGCGGGTGGAAGTTAGAGTGGTAAAGTTAGAGGATATCAATGTCGGTTTCTTTCCTCCATGAGACGTGACTCTGCGTTTAATTGCTATTACTCTGTCGATTTTACGATCGTCACACTTCAGTCTAGTGGCCATGCTCAGTCTTTCGCGGCGGTGGATTCTATCGAGTCGCCTTAATGACTGGAAAGATTCGATCTTCGCCATTCTGATAATATCGATAGACGGTGAGCCGGGTAGATGGGAATCGAACAGGCATTGGTACGAGGTGTGTTCCGTTAGATCTATTCTTTCTTCTTTTTTCTTCTTGCTTGTTCCGTGGTTATAATGGGATACGGTTTATGGCTTATAAATCGGGTACTGTGACGGCGGTCATAGGAACGATGAATTTTATAGGAGATTATCCTCCGTGAACCAGCATTGTTTCGGCTTCGATATCAAAAGCACCGGCTGGTAAGTGCTTCTCGCTATATATCATTGATCGCTTGACAATCTGTCGCGACGAACAGACGTAACAATGAATGACACCCACGAGTGGCGTGCATTGTTTGATGCCTCTGAGCTCTGCGACGATGATAGACGCGTAATGCTTGCACTGCTGATTGCTGTAGGTGACAAATTATTATGAATTGCCGTGGAACTGTTCGTCGAAGACGATCTGAGTCCACGTTAATATCTATACTTGGAGCGATGCCTTAACTAAATCATAATAATTGGATTTGGAATAAAGATAGCAGGATATATCGTAATTTCATTTGTGGTCTATATATCTCACATCATATTTCGAGTAGGGAAATATTTGCAGCACTCCAACTTTTGAAGTTTACGATATTAAGGCCTAAAGTAAATTATTAAAAAATCAGTGCTTTCGTGAGGAGATGAAAACCTATCGAGGTTCCTCTTCCTGCAGGGACGATGAGCATCTGCGAGCTTTACGATCGAAAGGCAATCAAATCCCGATGAATCAACGGTTTCAAAGGAATGGTGGGCGTCTGTCGTTGCTTGTTTTAGGATCAATATGATAACGGGGTGTTATTAGAAAATCGAATCGCCATAGGCTCGATTCCGTAAGAATCGTGGCTGCCTCAGAAGCGACTCGAGCAATTCCAGTCTAATCGCGTGGTCGAGGACGTGATTGTAATAACAAATCTCAACAAGCCACGCCTGTTTGCCATTATCATTGGTCAGGCTACGGATAAGGAGCGAAATAGAAATGGTCGGGGCAAGACTCCCGTGATTGCAATCGTAACGTTGAATCCACCGACACGCAATTGGCTACGTAATATCTGGTAATCGGTGCCCGCGTTCGTTGCTTTTCCTGCTCAAATTGTTTCCTGTCAACTAAACGCTTTCGTTCTTTAAAAATCGCAGTGGAAAAAGAACAGCTTGAAAGATACTATCCGAGTCTATGCATCGTTATCTTACGTTC
This sequence comes from Andrena bucephala, assembly GCA_947577245.1. Classification (NCBI taxonomy): domain Eukaryota; kingdom Metazoa; phylum Arthropoda; class Insecta; order Hymenoptera; family Andrenidae; genus Andrena; species Andrena bucephala. The sequence continues at coordinate 9,862,261 of OX387719.1, forward strand.
GAAATGAGAGAAGAAGAAATGAAATTTTGACGGTGCAAGTTTGAAAGCTGTTTATTCTACCAATAATATTTTTATACATAGATCTCGTTAGATGCAGTAGCTATAAAAAATAGCAGAATGAAATGATTGAAAAAATTTAAAACAGAATTTGCACAAAACTACAATCCTCTAAAACTCCCATACCGAAGCATGGTTCTCATATTCGTTGCATCACGTTCCATTACTTCCACCATAAAACAATCTCTTCATTCTTCCATCTGTCGATTTAACACCCTCCGGTCTGAAATCAATTATTCTCCCTACATACACGAAATGTCCACCGTTCCGCGGAGCACGCATTAATACAGCGGAAAGCCAAATTCCTTGGATAGCAATGATCTCCGTGCCATAGACCCCAGTTGGAAGACGAGCAGCAACGACGTCGACGTAAACGACGAGAACGGTCGCGAGAAAACCGAGCGGAGATAAGCGGATACAGGTACACCAGGGCAGAGGGGACGCTGCCATTTGTACAACAATATATTATCCGAGGCAGTATTGCGTCGTATCGTGCAGGTTGGATGGCCTTTACCATCAGGGACATTGTACGGCACCCATACGTGGCCACATATTGTGCGACACGGCCGCCGCTATCTGCATCCGGCAGAGACACCCTTACAAGAGACGTGAAAATATGCTCAAAGATTTCTCCGGGGAGACGTCAATGCATCTCGCCCCCCGTCCACGTATTCACGGATGCCCCTCCATCCCCGTATTATCGAGCAATCCTCCTCTAATCTGAAAAATGTATCTTCCTCGCGTTTAGCGGGCGCCTCCGCACGTGGATACATTGGCTCATTCAGAGGCAACTTCTCCACCTTTCTTCCTTCTCTGTTGCTTTTGTTCTCTTTCACACTGGCTGCGGTGACTTTATGGCTTGTTCTTCGATGCACCGACTTCACAGACACTGGTCGTGATATAATCGATCTTGTGCTGGGGGTATGCTGATTTTTATGCTGATTTGGGAATGTGTTGGCTTAGTCGTGGATATACAGTATGAAATGTTGGAAATTTTCTTTTATTAAACTTGGAAATATTGCATCACGCGACTGGCGTGTTAATTCGAAAGGGTGTATCTGGTCAAAAGGTGGTCCTGAGATAAATGACTTTTAGTACTTTGTGTTATGCCATAGGTATTTTATATAAATTGGATTACGTTAAATATTAAATCTAGATAAAAAGGTAGGTATCTAAATATTTCTGACAAACCCGTACAAAAACACTGAAAAATTAACTGTAGTTACGCCTTTTATTACTACTAATATTTTCTAGTCCAAAATATGAACTGTCGTATGTCTGAACTGTCAGTTTCAATGCAGATATGGTTTTCTTATTTAATATACATATAGATAAACTTTTTGGTGCTACCGTGGCAGCAATAACTCAATTTCAACGAATGTTACAGATACGCCCTGTCGAATTAACACGTCAGTCGAATAAACTCGTTATCAAGTGTAGCTCTTTTATTATTAGTAGGTACTACTTGGGAAAATATTATTGCAAAATGTGTAGCTCAGTATCATGACCAAAATAATGTGGATGCGAATCATTTTATCAATCATATTACTGTGAAAATTGTGCTACTACATAAATTTGAGGGTGATGCAATAAATGTTTCCAGTACCGTAGGTGCGTGAAAGGGGACGAAATTACAATTTTATTATATTCTTGGCAGTGGGTTTATGATATACTTATTCCATTTTAAAAGCACTGTTGTATTGTATAGGACCATTATCACTGTGGTATTGTATTGTACCATTATAGTAATCGTAAGTGGAAGGGTTGAGAGCTATCTTCGTATAATTTTGCTGGGTCTAAAATATTCCGCATAAACATTCCTCATTAAGAGAACATATGACAGGATTTCTAAATTTGGATATTCAAAATTATCCAAGTAGTTTCTCATACATCACCTGTCTAAACCTGCCTCTTATCTAAGCTTTCAGCATCTTGTCTGACCAATTAGTCACATTTCACTGAAGTTGCAAATCCCGTCTTATCCGTCCAAGAAATAGCTTTCAATCTCTTAAGGCACAATAAAGTGTCAGATGGTGTATAAGGAACTATTTTACTGGCTTTGAATTTTTAAATTCCACCTGTACTCTCGTTTGCATTTCTCAAATACTTGCGCGCCATGCAATTTACGTCTACCTCCTTTACAGGCCTCATTCATTCTACGTGAATTTTTATTTCAGCAACGACTGATAGTAATTCACGAACGCGCGGCGTTCCACTTTCATAGAAGCCTGAAACGGGCGTCGTTCGTTCTCGAAATTCTCTCTCTTACGTCACGAAATCGAGCAGCGTTCTTGTAACACGCGTGACGTATCTCCCCTTGTATCTTGTCACGGGAATGCGTCGAACCAGTTCGTTACCCATTTTTCTTTTTTGCTCATTCTGCTCCTCTTTCTTTTCTATTGGTCACGGATCCGCGCCGTTTTCGGCAGTGATCTCATAATTACGCACGCGAACGCTTCTCTCGCGCCAAAAATCCTTCACGATGGCGTTCCGCCAGGTTCTTTTTTTAGAAGAAATATTATTATCGATTCGCAAAATACTGAAGATACTTGATACCCGGCTACAGTTGGATGATGACTCGGAACTTTCACAGTTGCTACAAAAATTTGCAAATATGTTGCAGCTTGATTGCACGCAGAGTTATTACAATATTAGCAATACTAAACCGTACGATGAAATATTAGAAATACTGAATAATACCCACTTCCTAGCACAAAGGGGAAGGCACTGCTAATACAACTAAACTACAGTGACTGGAACTTTTCAACTTTTTAGAGAATAAAATACCGATACTTTGATTTTTATAGGAATTTTGTAGAGAAGTGTAAAAAAATTTTATGGAGAAAACGTTTATCGAGACCACTATTGTATGCAGTAGATTCGCTTAGACTCATAGACGTTCGATTTGAGAAAAAAGAACGGCAGTTGACTTTGTAGGAAGCGAGATCAGAATACCATCCGTCCAGGCTGGACAGGTGCGCGTAAAGTGGAGGGAGGAAGGGGAAAAAAGAGGTGATCTGTCTTGGTATGCCGGAGGGACCAGCCTCCTTTGGAAGCTTCAGATCCAAGGTCCGCTGTTGCCAGTTGCTATTCATCTGACCCGAATATTTTTACTCGTTGAAAGCTGATATCGATCGCCGCGATAACGAAAACACCGTTCCACGGAAACGCCTATTGTTTCGCGATGCTGTAATTAAAATGAAGCAGCTTAAGTTAGGCAGATTGGGAGACGTGGCAATTAGTTAAAAGAGCGTACAGAATTTTAATAAAATATCAGCATTAATTTATAACCCCTGATGATTTGCAGCAAAAGAAATAGCATTTGTGATATCAATTTGTTATCAATTTTTTGTGTAATGATGTTGAAAAATTTAGAAATAATCGTTTTCACACGTTTTCGCCTGAATCCTTTTTAAGAGGCTCGAACCATTTAAAGATATAATCTTTTCGAATGACATATAACTCACCTATCGATTACAGATCAATTATTCTACAGTAAATCCCCGGTTGAAACGTTTATCGGCCGTTTCGTTTGTTAGTTTTTGCGCGAATATTAATCGCGGCTACAGCCATGAACATGAAGCAACGCAACAGTGTGCGTTCTAAGCGAGTTTATTGCAGCTTAAATTATATACCGCCGCTAACCGTTCCAGCAAAACATTCTTTCTTAATGAGCGACTTATTTCGCGTTCGCCGTTGCTCATATTTGGGTTAACGTATGGAGGAATGTTCCTCTGTATACGATCTTGTCACAGGATGCCGGCATTTTTTCTCACTGTGCACACGTTATTCATAAAAGTATCGAATGTTGGCGACACCGCGATCCTGACTGCGACAAGGATGATGTGAAAGTTGGGGTTTAATTAGTTTCAAGTCATGTCCCATCGCCAGATAGTAGAAGCCCTCTGCATCGATAAATTTTGAACTTTAACCATATCCCTCTCACGCAACGCACAAATATACATGAAATATTAAATCACAGACTTCAAGTGGTTCTTGTACAATTCACCTATACCTGCTTCTTGAACCATATTATTAATAAAAAAAAAACACGTTTGTACTTATGGTCCTCAATTTACCAGAGAATTTGGAAGAACAAGTAGCTACTCAATTCTTCTTGAAGATTCTCTGTGAATTTCCATCAAGACAGTCTTGGAAATTGTTAAATGCATAAACGAAACTGTGAGAAGCAGAGGGTTTGCAAAGGAAAAAGCAAAGTCGTCTCCCGTTTTACTTGGTTCATGCAGTCTACGTGGAAGACACTCTGTGATCCCAACCAAAGCTGAGTTTAAACTCGTATGGGTAGCTCTACTTACAGGATGCTAATTGGAAGAGTAGCCAGTAAACGAATGTAGCCATGGAAGAGGATAGAGGACGCAAAGGTGGGCGAGGAAGAGAGAATGGGAGACCGGTCCAGCACGATCTATCCAGTCGATCGAATCGTCGCTAACGGTGAGAGAACATCGTCGATCCTACGTCGTTGCATGCGCTTGAAGCTGACGATCGAGGTGTCGATGCCGACCGTCATGCTTATGCGCTCGCGTAAACCGTCCACACGCAACCCGAGGAGCTAACGATTGACGCGAACGCCTATAACAGGCGATGATGTCGCTGAAGCGACAATCTGATCGTCTGCGATCGTGATAAAACGGGAACTGGGAGAATCGTAGCGAAAAGGAGAGTCTGTGGAAGAATGTTCAAAGAGGATGCAAGCTTAGGAACAGACGGAGGTAGTCCTACATTTACTTGGGATAATAGACCCTTGCCAATTGGAAACCGAAGAGTCCACAGTTTACTAATGGCACGCACAGATTCGCGACCAAGTAACGCACGATTCAATGACGAAAGTGTTCCACGTCCAATGTTGAAAGCCATACACCAGAAGGAGTGACGTTGATTTGCCCAAGCAGTTCCTACCCACAAGTTACATTTACTTCCACTTGAAGGTATATACCTGGAGAAGGGACCGCGGGATCACCAAGAAGAGACGCAACAAAAGGTCCTTTACTCGTGAAACAGGATGACCGAGAATGGTACCTCTAAGTGACGAGAAAAAGGAGAAGAAAGATGGCCCGCGCCTGCACCAGGGGGATAGTGAATCGTAGCTCCTCTTGCTCCTCCTGGCCAAGTATCATGGATAGGTACGTCTCGAAACAATACAGTGAGACAGCAACCTCGATACCGTGACAAAGAGGGGGCAAAACGGTGCAGTCTGCGGGCAGTGGTCGAACGGAGACGACGGTATACCTGCCACGAGGAGAAGGAGGGGGCCTTGGAGTGGACAGTGGTCGGAGAGGAAGAGGATATCTGAGGAAGCGGTCAGGAGGGAAAGGGACAGTGGAGAGGACAGCTGGTATCGGCGGCGGTGCTCGCGAAGGTGGACGAAGCCTGCGGTGATGGTGATACCAGCGATGCCATCGGCCGTGGTAGCGCCGGTGGTGGTGGCCGATGATGGCCGTGGTGGTGGTGGTTGAGAGGATGGCAGTGGTGGTGGTGGTCCAGCGGGCATATCGCGCTGGCCCCAACACTTGCTCTCCACGCAGAAGAGATTTGCCCCCTCCTGCCGCGGGCGGCGCCACTCGTGGAGATCCTTTCCTCTTTTCGCCTCTAGGCCATTCTCGAGAGGCGCGCGCGGCAACGCGGTGTCGCACGATCGGTCCTCGCCGACCTTCGACCAATACCTGCGCTTCTACGTGCCTTGGAGCAGCTTTTCCCGTGCCTGGCTTTTCCGAAACGGACGCGCTCCAGTGGTGCCCCTGCCGTGTTCCCCTCCTGTCCCTGCCGCACGACCTTGCCCCGACCTTCCCCTCCGCCCCCACGCGTGACACCGCGGCCGGCCACGTGACTCGGGATCGACCGCGGGGGATCTTCGGTTGTGTGGAACGTCAACATCCGTCGCAAGGGCCCTCAGGGGCAAGTAGTTCCGGTGCCGTTCGACGTTCTCGCCCGGGGACGTCTCGGCGCGGACGCTGATCGCGGCCTGTTACGTAACCACGGGCCAGCTGATCGGATTTCCGTCCGGAGACGTTCCGTGCTGGGTGCCGGGAGGCGTAACTGTGTGCTGCGGCGTGGCTGGCCAGAGAAGGAATCCTAGCGGTGACGGGGAGCGATAGAAACGGGAGGAGAGCTGGAACTGCTAACGAGCAGCCTGAGAGAGGATAGGTAATCCAGCGGGGTGTATGAATGAATGGGAGACGGTGAATGTGCATCGTGACGGAGGACAGGGGATCGACCATCGAGAGGGAAACGGTAGTGACAGTTTGGAAGTTTGATGGATAACTGCGTGATGCATTGAATCGCCCCGTCCAACAGAGAAAGTACCAAGGATGCTTTTAATAGGCGAGATGAGGGGAATCCTCGTTCTTGATTATTCAAACCCAAGGTAGAATGAACGAGCGTGGACCGCCGCGTGCAGGCATTGGCAGCAACAGTACCGCGAGTCGTAATGCAGGCAGGAAGTGTACGCGAACCGATCGGTGCGATCTCGTTACCGGCAGCCGTGCGGGACTCGATTCCACGGTGAAATCGGGCCAAGTCGAGCGCTCAAGCTGAATGTGAGAACGGTAGCCGGCAAGGAACGTACAAACGAGCTCGCCACGTGACTGTTCCGCGACTGCTTGACTTTTTGCCTCGTTCTCAGAACGCCCTGTGTTCAGATCTCATGATCTGATTCGCTTCTGACGTAAAAAGCTCATCGATAACGCAAGATTACTGGTCCATCCATCTCGAGAGTGTCCGCGCCGATGTTCACAGTGTAGACAACAAACATTGCCCCAGTGTGGAACCTGCATTTTCATGCCTACACCACGGACGATTATGGACAGTATCGATAACAACGATCGGTGTAATTTATCGCGCATCGAGGAGATTGATTTAAATAACGTGACACGACGGAATTGCGTTGGTCGCGTCGTTGAGCGTGAATTTTCGCGAGCTGTGTAATTTGGAGGGATTTAATTACGCGCAGGGAGCTTGTGTTATTAAATCGATCGCCCAGGAAGAAACCGGGCTTCCTGCGTCCATCGGGCAACGGTGGAGACTCGGAGACTTCAACGCACGCGGAGCGCGCGCCGCAGGATCGTTTTACGTCCTGTTTCGAAGCTGCGCGTGGACGGTGCTGGCTTGCCAGGTTGCTGAAAATCAATTGTTTGATGAGTGAGAATACACTGCTTCGTAGGTACTCGACACACGAGTGCCTCGACAATAGTCGAGTTCGAAGGAATGGGCTAAAGCCACTCAGCGCGCAAACTGACGTCTGCGTAAATACTCGTGTGACGTTCGAATCTTCATAATTGCATAATACTGGACTGGAAAAGTACATCCTCCGCGTGCACTCGTGCCATGGTAATCGCATCGCGCTTGGTGGCAGCTGTTAAACAACTTGTTGGAGCGTAATCTGCTCGGCCAACCTAAAAGCATCGGCTCTGTACGATTTCTGCTGTTACAACCGATTACCTGAAAGTTCCTTTGACGTTCCTTAGGTCTATTGGGTCTGGGGGCTGCTAGGGATACGTTCGTTTGGAAAATTTCAGGTGTTTCGTGATCGAAAGCGAGAGCCCATTATCTTGGAACTGTCCATGTGTGCTCGATGATCATTTGATTTCGTCACGGATATAAGTGGTACACTGATGGCCGAAATCCCTTGGCCTTAACGAACGTATACAACTCAGCAGTGATATTGTGCTCATCGAGAATGCAGAGAAGCTTGAGGAGAAAGTGATTAATAGGAACGGTACTTGGGAATTTTAAAAAGAAGAGTAGCAGGATTTACCCAACAGGCGTACACGTTCGCCGGTACACGATAGTGGATTATCTAAGAAGACTGTCGCTGGTGATACAAAACGAAAGGAAGACTCTATGAACGTGCAACCGTACTCACTCGAACAACGGAGGTGTCTGGTCGCCACCTCTGGGCAGCGGACGCACGGCGTCCCGTCGACGACGAGATTCGATCGTCCGCGAATTCTGGTGATCGTGACCGAGGAAGAGGTTGCGCTGGCAAAAGTGGCTCATCATGTCCGTGCTCGAAGCTGGTGAAGCCGACCGGGCGACGATGTCACCGCTGGACGAAGTCGTGTCTCCGACGAGCGTCGAGTCGGAACTGATGGTCACCGACATGTTGGACGAGCACGAGACCACGCTGAACGAGCACAGGGACGGCAAGCGCAAGAGAGACACGGACGGCGAGGAGCTGACACCCAGGAAGCTGCCTTCACTGACGAGGAACAACAACGACGTGGGTTTCGTCCTCGAGGAGGGCGCCGAAGACGATCTTCACGACGACAGGGATGACGTGAGTTGTCACTTTTCTTCCTTGGAAAAGATTTTTTTGTTTAATCATTTTGAAAACGGAGAAACGATGACACTAACCCCCCTTAATTTTCCGTGGACTATGCCATGTACCGATTTAATAATAATCGATTTGGTATGGAATGACATTATGGTAGGTATAATGCCGGGGAAATTGAAAAATATTGTTAGGTACTAAATAAGTATGCTAAGTTTTTGTTTTGAGTAAGTTTTACGCAACAGTTATGGGGGGTTCTGCCTTGTGGGACCGAAAAAGTAGGTGATATTTGCGAATTTTTTATAAAAAAAAAACTATTGAACGGATTTATTTGAAATTTGGCAAGTTGTTTTATTGTACTTTTAAGTATTGTTACAAATTTTTATGAGGCTATACAAAAGAAATGTGCGTGTGTAGAGCGTCGATTACAGAACGTTGAGAAAAAAACGGCTCGTGCTGGCGTTGAAGGAAAGTGCCCTATGGTTTATCTGAAACACAAGAAGGAAAAGGGATTCTTAATCTGCATGAACATGGCTATCTATGGAACTAGAACAATTCAGAAAAATGAAAAATTGTTAAAATGGCAGCCTTTTGAAAAAAAGTTCGAATTTCGTCCAAAAATCGCAAGGAATTATTTAAATAAAAAAAGAACAGTAACAGATACAGCCATGGCCTGGGTAAAACCGGGTACCATACTAAAAACTGGCCCTAGCACCTATAACAACAGAATTCGTCCAATTCTTCAGTCCCCCAACCAGTGCAGCCTTCGTGAGCCCACTTACAACAAACTGTACACTGCACCCAACCTTGATTTAATTTGGATGAACCATAGGATTCTTGGACATAAATGCAAATGTCTTCACCGTCTTCATCACCACTGTTATCATTATCCTTCCGTATTTTCTTTAATTTTGTGGTTTTCTTTCTCTTTAGTTGTAGTCCTTTATTGAGATTTAGTTTAATGTTGATAACTTCCTCTTTTTCACTTCTTTCTTATACACATTTTGTCCAAAACCCGGTACCCGGTTTACCCCGTACGGTTTATATTATTTACACTTTAATATGCAACAATTAACATAATTCGCACAAAAAAGTACTTACCTGAACACTGTCAAAAGTGTTGAAGTTTCTTAACTATCGAAAATTAGATCAGAGCGTTCAAAAACACACAAGACGATGTAACTTTACTATGCATGATTGTAAGACGATCGCCTTTTGCTGATGAAACAGTGCACATCGTGACAATATGTCGCTGCAACGACGCGGAAAAATTTAAGGCCGTTTTAAAAATAATAGCACGTCCCGGTTTTACCCAGGTACCCGGTTTTGTCCTAATTTCCCCTACAAGGTCGATGCAATAGCTTCATTGGACTTCGAGATTTCTTCACCGCCATGTCGAAAAATGTTGTTTCGTGAAAATCGAGTTTAAAGTTTCACGTTAGATTGATATAAAAAAAAAGTACAACTACTTACAATATTTAGAATCCTCCAGGGCTACATAGTAGTCCTTTCACTTCTTCATACAAGGTCCAAATATATTGAGAAATGCAAAAAAGAAAAAATCTATTTTTTCGGTCCCACAAGGCAGAACCCCCCCTTAAGGATGGAATACTTCCATAAAATAGAAGGGACGGGGAACAGGTTTCTCGAAAATTAAATTACACTAAGTAATTTTATGGTTAAAATTTGAAACGTAGGTAATATAAGCAGTATATATTGAAGACTTAACTGGAAGTTCTTAGTAACACCTAGAATAATCACGATAGCAAAAGATATTCATCAAGATGGATAAGCATAAAACTACCTTATTGGTGATTATAATTTTCACGTAGACACGCTTTCGAATTCTGTTTAAATTGTCAAAGATTTGCAAACGTGCCCGGTTGAACAACGAAGATGAGGCCAAGCTAACACGAACGAGACATCCATTATTCCCATTCGAATGGTGCGAAAGTCGAATATATATCGAATGCCGTCACGAAACTCGAGAAGACACCACTGTGCCCAGGCGTTTCAGTGACATTTATCCGCTTTTAAAGCGTACTCCATAACCCTGTTGGTAGGACGGGTCTCAAACTACATTGCGTAGAAACTAAATTCTCACGTGGCGAGTGAAAGAGCAGCTGTCGGTCGAAGTGTCCGCCTACGCACGGTTATACCTGTTTCACTGTCCTGAACGTAGGTATTCAACTCTGACACACGACAACAAATCAGGTGCTTGGATTCAGGGCTATAATAAAACGTAGCTATTAGCGCGTCATCTTTACGGTCCAGGAAGTTCCGAGCCACCGAGTCTCCTTATTTAGTTTGCGCCTTCCGTTAACTCCGTCAACACGAGCCAGCCGATCGTCAGGCCGATACCGATCTCCGTATTTCGAAATCTCGTTTTCACCGCGTTCACCGTCGAATTATGAGGGTAGTCCTGATCTTTTATCGATTCCACGCGGCTCTTACTTTGCTTCGCAATTCGTCAGGGGTGCATCCAAAGTTCAAACTCTGAATCCTGGATAAATCGTGTCGCACTCTGCGAGCAACTATGCAATATCTGTAAATCCTGCAACTTTTGCATATTCAAATGATACTCTTCAGTCGTAACTTAGATCTGCTATCAAAGATATCGTTGCTGCCAGCTTGTGACCCTACTATGGCTGTCATAAAACCAATATGAACCTTCCTCTCAAGTATCCATTAAACGAGGCAAATGACCCCGTTGCTGGACGTATAAGGATATAGCCATTTAAAATCAAGTATCTTAAACAAACCACACTATGAATAAATTAATACATAAAATATTCGTTTCATTTGAAACTATGTATCCTCTGGCGGTGGGGTTTAATACTTTACTCCCCCCAAAACAACAACACCCAGGGAAGGAAAAAAATAATTTCCTCTTGTTTACTAGATCCCCTGTCCAACCAAAGATTATTTCCACCCCGCGACACGAAGTCAAAAGTACGCCCGCCAACCGAAGGGACGGTCATCGAGCCGAGACAGGGCAGTATATCTCGGCTCCTCTGAAATCCCATTTTTAGACGATGCCACTCCACAGCGACGTAAACTTTCCACGCGAATTTCACGCCGCTCGTAAAATCGTCGATCCTCTCGGAACTGCGTAACCCGGCTCCCGAGTCGAATATTATTCGAGACACGGCCTCGATCGATCCTCTGCAGACGTGGCTGGCTGGATCCCCGGCATAGTTCCGGGGAGCGAGAATACAGCGGTGACGCGAATACATAATCAGCCGCGGGATCGAGCGCGGCGCGTCGCCCCGAAACGATGATCGGGAATTTATTATCTTGATCGCGGCCGGACGATAGCCACTCGCGGTAACGAACGGCCTAATTGCCGCGAGGGACTTCCGCGGGCGCGCGCGTTCCCCCTCGCGATACGCGCATCGTCCCTGTGCTCCTCCTCTCGCGCTCAGCTTTTACGATGGTCAGGTCGGCCGGGAAAACGGGGACACAACGGCAGGCGGGCAGCGTAGGCAGGATTGTCGTAGGATACGAGAGCCCGTGCACGAGGTCACGGAACGGGTTTCAGGAAAAATCTACGCGCGATCCTGAGACGCGGCGACGCGCTATCCTGCATCTCCTGCTGGCCGCGAGTCGCGGATGCCTGCCTCGATACGCCGATCTCCACGATCCGTCGAACACCATCAGGGATTCCATTAACCGCGTTTCCTGCTGATACACGTACCGCGTGGAAAAGTCGCCTCCTCGCTGATGCCTTCGCTTCGTTTTGTTCCACGATGGTCGCCGGGCGAGCCGAGCGGCTCCAAGCGAGTTTCAGCGCAGCTGATGGAATGTTCGGTGAACTGTGGGTGGAACGGAGCTCGGCTCAATCGAACGCCAGCTCGAGGGGAGGACTTTTGGTTGGTGTAACGTCTTTCGTGGAGATGGCAATGGTACTCTTAAGAGAGAACACTAATGTAACGACCGGAAAAGTAAGCCATTTTTAAGAATTTTTTTTTCGGGAATAATTTTGCAGTTTTCATTGAAAAATTGTATTACTTATCTTTAGTACGATGTTTTAAGAGACTATAAAATAAATAAATAGAAAAGCATCCATAAATTTTAATATATTAACTAAGTAATCTTCTAGACCTCCCCAAGCGAGCTGGTCGAATCTGTAACTATGGAACAGCAGGGCCGAAATGAAATTTCATTTTTGTTTTATAAACTATACGAGTGTAGTTTCCGTTGTACGTACGGATTCTTTGATTGAAAACAAATTTTTTGAAATACGCTCGAAAAACTGTCCATCTTTTAAGCGCGGATTTTCGAAACGTTGCTTCTAAAGCGCACCATTTTTACAAAAATAATTTGTTTAAGAAATCGGTGCACACAACGGAAACTACACTCGATTAGATATCAACTTGGTTTTCACTTTAAAAGCTTACCCACATAAATGCCTAAAAACCAATTTCAGGATTTTGCCCTAATCAACCCCTAGGGGGTGGTGAAAATGAGTGAAATGTGTTTTCATGGAGTCCTTAATGCCTCTTGTGTTAGGCCCGAAGCGAGGCGCGAGTACAGTTTGCTAGTATTAGGTATAAGTATTCTGCAATACTGTAAGAATGAAAACTGTTTTAGAGCTTTTCTAGGTACAAGTGATTTCCTCATTGACATAAAATTAAATGGCACCCAACATTACGACGAGACTCGTCAGCCTCCACTCATCTTCGTCAATACTATATATCCAAATTCTTCGATCCTTCTTTCAAATCATCCCGTACATCACAATAAAACGTCACCACCAAAGGCACAGGCACGACTAAGCGTAAGTAATCGAAGCAGTTTACGGGGCATAAAATCCGGGAACGTTTTAAGGATCCACATTCGTACGATAAGGCGAAGGGTTCGAGAGGTTCGATCTACGTGACGCATCATGGCGCGATGTTGATGCATCCCGTGCAACGTCGTAAATTCTCAACAGCAGACGCGCCTCCGCTTTTATATTCATCCGTATCACTGTTCTTCCGCGGGCCGATTCGAATCCATCGGCCAACTTATTATCAGCTTTAAGAGTTTTCGGTGGATTTCTAAGAACAACGTCCCGATGTTTAGGGGCCTGTAAACCCGAGGTTTGATCATCGAGGAGTCGACTGGCTGACAGCCTTAGCACTCGTCGGTAATCGCCGTTATAAAGTTATACGAACGGTTAAAGGTGAGCTTAACGTGCCTTTCACGCGGGGCATCCAAGTACAAGTAAGTACTTAGGTGGGAACACGTGCTTTCCATTCCTGCCTGTCTCATCGCCTCGATCCTCTCGGCTCAGAGTACTTACGCGTCTGATTAGTTTTAATTATGTTTCCCTAAGAAAGCTGTTGCTCCTGTCAGGAGGGATCACGTGCTGCATAGGCTCGTACGTCAAACACCGAATGACTCGGTGTGCCGTTCGCAGTTACCCGCACCGTCCGTCCTTAAACGATGCTGCATAGTGGAGACTCACGTTGAAAGACTCCAAGATTTTATGATCAACAGATTGTATTATGAATACAAACTGATTCCGAGTATTTGGATTCTAAGTAGTAGTTTCTCTACAATCCTTTCTAGATTCATTAACCTTCCATGTTCCCCACGTTATCTTCCACTTCGACTTCTCCTTCTACTCATCTTCACTCTTGTGCCCACGGAGCGTTCAGAAAAGTGTTCAGCTGCTACCAAGCCTGAACTCTCGGGTCTACGATTTATCACCGCTTAAGACGGTGGACACGCATAGCGTTTCAGCAACGATCGACCTGGTCGTTTTTCTCATCTAGGATAACAGATTTTCGCGAGGAAGATTCCAACTGTGAAGCACAGTAGTCGACGGGGTAGATATAAATCAAGCGTGTGGCATCTTAGATAATGATAGGCATGCTCATATGTGCCAGCCACGGGGGCTGATATATTGTTTGGTGGCTCCCGAAGGTAGCAGTTAAAATTCTTGGTGAATAATAATCCACTCGATGCGTGCACGATTTCCGGGCTATCGAGACGGGCTGGGTATCGGTCTACCGTAACGTTTGGCTAAGTAATCATCGATCAGAGAAATTGCACGCTTCCGCCTGTTTTTTACTCCTCGCCAAACCGCGTTGCTGCTGTACATTGTTGTAGGACGAAGTAGCTTAAACACGAGGAGCAGCGCAAAGATATTCATTAAACGGTAATTTCGGTGGGTTCCTTCAAATTGTTGCGAATGATCATTCCAAGAGAAAAAGAAACTTGAAATTGGTGATTTTCACTCATTGCGAAAAACTAAGTTACACCCACAGGATTTAAGGTTCATTGATATTCTTGGAAGTGGAACAGTGATTTTTTTAAATATAAAACTATGAAAATTCCCTCGGGTCCTGGGACTTGGTTGATGGGCGTTTCATGTCTCAGAAGCATGTCCTTAGAACGGACACAGGTGATCCTGGGGTACCAGAGCTGAGAGTTAACTCCTCAGCAGAATTTACATTCTGCAAGAATATTTGTAATTTGGCGAGGAATTTTCTGAAGGCAGAATATTTAATTCAGCTTGATTAACGTTTTATGCCGCTATGTTATTGAGCTGCAAATAGAGAATTGAGTCATTGAAAGATCTTTCGTCAAGGTAGTTTACGCGTTCTCCCTGTAGGAATATCGCAACAATGATGTCGATGGTAACCATGTTAAACTATTCGCGTGGTTCGTACGCAAATTGTGCCGAGCGATCGTTCGTTGGCGTGTAAATTACGAGCGATTATGAAGATTACAGGTGCCGTAACCATCCTCTGAGCTGACGTCCAATTTGTCGGAAATGAGGAGATTTTTATTCCTCATTTTATACTAATAATAAACGCATAGGTGACAAAACGACTTGTTAATGGGCTCGAAAATCGCCGCGTTCGAATCTCCCGAATATTGCGAGTCCCGAGGGGCCTCGGAATCTTGGAGGTTGTCCAAATATCTTAGAACACTTCCGAAGTCTGTGCTTCGTTTCTTGAAGCTACAGAAGAATATTATCAACTGGGTGATCTCTAATTTAACCCAGAAACAACCCCTGTAGATTTCAAAATGATTAGAGACGAATTAACTCATTCCGCCTGCTATTACACAAGTGTAACTATTAAATTTCCTGGTTAATCGGTAAATGATGTAAACAGTACGGAGAATTCGAAAGACTCGCAAACCACACAGAATTCGTTAACGAAAGTGACAGTCTCACTGAAACACCCTAGGCAGTAATGCATACAAACCGTCGAACCCATTTCCAAATCCCATTTCAAAAACAAGGCTTCGTATAATCAAACTTCAACCCTAATTTCCCACTCATTTCTTCCGTAATTCGACACCCTAAGAAACAAACAATCGAGTCACGGAGAAACTGAACCGCGGATACAGAATTCAAATGATTCCCGAGGGGTGCGTACGAGCTATCCTCTCGATAAATTCACTTCTCTTACGGTGATGCAGCAGCAGCTGGAAGGCTCCAGCACAGGAAGCCAAGTCCCTCGTAAAGAAAGCTTCGCCTTTGCTAGCTGTTCGCAAATCCTTCCGCCGCGGACGAAAGCCGACGAGCTTTGCCTGGTATTTTTGCGTATCTTTACTGGAAGATGTTCATCGGATCGTTTAACGAGGCTCCACGCCCCGCGCACTCGCACTGTCCCACGGCAGGCTTTGTGGGGGGCAATAAAGATCTGGATTAAAGCTGGCTACAGCCGTGCACCGTGTAAACGCATAAACATACGCGAGTGGGCTGCCTCGAAGGAACTCAATAAACGGCCCCGGGGCCGGCGAATTTATCCGTGTAACAGCCGTTTTACTCAGCCGCTAGTATATTATCACAATCGACGGCGCGGGGCTCGCCTAGTCGCTGGCTCCCGCCGTCCCTCTGTTACCTTCGCGTTATCCGCTACTCCGCTTCCCGGCCGCGGAAGCTGACAACGGCAGATAAGGGAGGAGAACGGGGTGGAGTTCCGTTTCGATTAGAAACAGGTTCGAGCCTCGTATTTCGCCGCTTCGGTGCGGCCAGCTTCGAATCGCGCGCTATGAATGGCGAAACACTTGCTTGCATCGACGGACGTTGGCATTTGCCCATTCAGATTGGGCGTTTGTTTCCGACGGTGCTGTGAATTTCAAAATCGCAGCACGCGTGCAAGCGAAAATGGAATCGTTCTTTTTCCGAGGCTTCTTTCCACGGGGGTGGTGTTTGTTTGTTGATGGTTTGGTCGTAAGGTTTAATTTGTTATTATTTGGTACTTGGTTCTGTGTTCATCTGTGTTCATTTCTATAGCAATTCGGAATTTATTTATGTGGTCTCGCATTGGTTCTTGATAACAGTTTCCTTGTTACTTAGGTATATGTATACTACTGGACACTATTCTGTACCAATCGATCACGCGAGAAGTTAAACGAAATTCATGTAAAGTATTGTAAAGTAAATAGTGTATTATTTGATACATAAAGGTATTATATTAAATATATTAAATATATTAAATTATCAATTACTAGTTAGAAGATGATGGCGTATTGTTTCTAATTTGAGAATTAGTAAACAAGTGGTTACTTGTTTAGTCATGCAAAGCGTCAAAGATTATCGTTAAAAAAATGACTTCGGCATCATATAACAGCGATTTTCGACCTTATTCTGCGATCTTTAAGCGTCTGTAGCTCAGAGCAACGTTAACCGATTTAGATACAATTTTCAGTATGTATACAATTTACTTAAATCTACAAACGGGATTTTTGAATATTCATTACAGGCTCAGAAAAAAGTTGAAAAAGCGATCTTCCGTATTTTCTTCGTTATTCCAAACAATTGCAAATTTTCCCAAAACGACGAAACACTCCACCTTGTAAACTAATCCTTTCTAGCGTCTCAAAAAACTCAAGTCGTTTGGATCAATTTCAAACAAGTTATACGATTTGAAAGGGCGTTTGAATACTTTCGTAAGCCACTGTATATACACAAGCATGTATTTGGCAAAAAATAGTGTCGAGCAGTATATCAATCTATCAAAGTTCGTGTTCTCCTGGTTGACGGTCATCAAAATTTCTTCAAAATACAGTCACCAGTTGGTCTTGTTTATTATGTATCATCTACTTGTCCCTTCAATCATTAAACTTAAAATAATTCAGAATATTTCAGAACTTCAATAACTTTGAAAATAAATCTGCAGTTTACGACGATTACTTAAATACCCGAACACCACCCATTGTAAAAATAAGACACAACTCTTTCACATACTAAATGGCAACCTGCATTGAAAGACAATATATGCAGTATTTTCTAATCTCTACTTTGCTCCAAGTTTGCGCAAGCTTCCTGCAGGTTTAAACACTTTAAACAGAAGTAATTATCGAATTATCGTAACACTCCATCGAACCGATGTTCGATCATTAAATTTCCGATACGATCGACGATACCTTTCGCATTAATTTCACCGGGCGTTTATCTTGCGCCGCGCACTTTACAACTATTAAACGCGACTCGACCTTCGGTATCACCTTCGGCAACACCTTCGGTTCATGGCAAGAACAAGATCGCAACGAGGAGCATTCGCTTATCGTAGGAATCGTGGCCCGAATACATTTAAATTCAAATCGTACGATGCGTTAACGTTCCTCTGTATTTTATTCCTCGGCTCCCGAGTATCGATATGCAAATAGTAAATGCATGCAAATCGGGCGGCATTAAGACTTTAATTTTAAACTCAAAGCGAAACTGTGCCCAGTGAACGAAACGAGATAGTGGTGATATCGAAAGCAGGGCTTTCCGAATACTCATACGAGTCATGTAAATTTCTTCGAAATTAAATAACAGAAATTAAATGCAAACTGCTCAATTTGCTTGCCCTTTGCTTATTACTGATTCCCTTCTCAGGGAATCGCTATCAATTATCGATAACATGGTGTTCGTAACGCATTTTACTATTCATCTCTCTCTCGTTCCGTATCGACACCTGAGTCATATGGATTTCATAATTCTTTTTCGTGGCATCGCATAGTTATTACAACAACCGCAAAATCTCCTGCATCACACTCGTTCAAATGTCAAGTGTAATGTTAGAATTGCTCGAAGTATGTACAGCCAGTCACAAAGGAACCAGGGATCGAAAAAGTTTTGGAAGTCTTATTTTTAAAAAAATTCTGTTGGAACTTATAGGCATGTGCCGTTTAAGAAAATACACCCATGTTCCTATGGAATATTTATTGAAAGAAATGTTACCCTTAGGAACTTCTTTAAAAAGTGTTCTCATGAAACAGATATTTTAGGACCTATAAAATAAAAGTTCCATGGAAACAGTTATATTAGAAGATTTATTAAAAATGGTTTCGTAAGATAAAGAAAGGTACTAAACTGTTAGGTACTAGTTTTATTTAACAATATAATATCATATTCCTCGTGTTTATTTAATAAAAGGTATGAAAATCATAACATAAGTAATTAATAGCTTCATAAGAAATATTGAACAGAAAAGCGAACTTGTCAAGAATAATACCTAAGTAAATAACATTTTTTTTATAACTTACATGAACCAAAATACACGAAAATTCTGTACTATCTGCGTAGAAATTATCTACGTAGGTAAATATTACAAATAAATAACATATTCGGAATATCAATTTAGCTGTAATATTTATTTATTATTGTTGTAGTACTATTCATTGAATAGTATTCAATATTTGTTACATTGATTGATAACTTTTTTAATATAGACGACCAAAATACCTGTTCCTGTTATAGAGAAGCTTTTATTTATATATGTTATAAGTTACATTTCCAACTAGAACTTTTACTTTAATCAGCTCCCATGGGGAACTTATAATGTGAGAACATTTTTAAAAAAGTTCCACGGTCCATGTTTAAAATAGAACCTATTGAAAAGTTCCAGAACTCTTTCATATATTCACACACACACATGCTTTTGGTGCTGTGCGTCTCAATTTATTCACGCTTTCTCGCAAACCTCTCTTCCAAAATAATGGACACTTCAACAGGCTTCAAAAATTTAATACCTAAAAAATTATCTACAGGTACACTCGTCCTGTCTATTCCATATTCGCATTCCATCGCGCAGAATTCTGTGACCAACTGTAGTTTGAGGACGACTGACACGACAAGCGCGGGGGGGGGGGGGGGGGGGCTAATTTGGTTTCGCTAACGTGGCTGAAAATTCGCACCTACGCGTCCCGAAATTTGCATCGCGCCTATATTAGCGTGTCACCCTGGTACAGGTGACTGGGGCGACGTGAAAGAAACGGGCAAGCACCGTCGAATTAGCGGTACGCGGTTAATCGGGCACGATGAACGCTGTGCCCTATCTTGGTATCTGTGTATTATGGTTGGCCGCGGAGCGGGCTCTCTCTCCCCCTCGATAACTTGAAAATTGCAGCGATGTGTTGGAAACAATTTGGCGGCCGCGCCTGCTTTAGCCGTGGTACATGGTAACGAGCACGAAATAAGACGCATACATTATGACCTTAATAATCCGTAGTCGATTTACATAGTAATTACTAAGTTTTCTGGTCCCAAATTACCTCTCAGGCGAGCCGTCAAAGAGTCGACGAGTAGCCCGACAACGCGTCCGAATAATAAGCATGCAAATGGTACGAAAGGAACGCCGCGGAGAATCGGTCGTTTACAGGAATGCAGAGCATTCGTTGTTTACCAGCGAATGGGGTGGCGTGGTTAAACCGGTAAGGGCTCGCTGGTGGTAATCGGTTTTTCGAGGAGAATGTCCGACTAATTTCGTTGGGGATAGATTTGGCATTCGATGGAACCGTCTGGGGAGTTTTGTAGCTTCTTCGGCGATTAAGTGGTTTGAACTTTAGGCATTCAACAGCCTGCGGTATATATTGAGGGAGGTGTTCGGTGTTTTGATGGGTGAAAAATATAGGAATGTCTGCGAGGAATTTTTTAGTAAAAGTTAAGTATGTACGCGTTTGAAAGGTATTTGTGGTTGTAAATAGTGAGGGGTGTGAAATAATGTTGGAAATATTGTTATTATGCAACCGATCCAACCATGTTCCAACAAATCAATGAAATTTCCTAAACCATTCACTTGAGGGTTTTTTTTTTAAGAGAAAACCTCAAATTATAATAATTAAAAACTTTACGCCTATATTTGTACATTTAAAAAAAAAATTAATTTAAAAAATATGGTACCTAAAACTTTAAATGATGTTTTTCGAATTGGTTAACGTGTTGTCTCAAAAACCAATCACCCGATTGACTTCAAACTTTGCGCATATATATCAATATATGTCTCATTCCCTTTATTTCTAAAACCAAGACAGTTTTTACAAAATTAGATTTATACGACTCATAAAACCAGTGAATTTTTTGCAGAAATCGAAATTTCCTGTTTTAGATGCTGCCATTTTCTTTACTTTTCAGTATTTCTCATTTAATCCAGATCTTCGTTTCAGAAACACCGAAAGTGGGGCACCTATTGAATATATGTACAAAGTTTGAACTAAATCGGGTGATTGGTTTTTGAGATATCGTGCTAACCAATTCGAAAAACAACGTTTAAAGTTTTAGGTACTGTTATTTTTTAAAAAAATGTTGCCAAAATTTATACAAATATAAGCATAAAGTTTTCAATTAATATAATTTGAGGGTTCCCTTAAAAAAAAATCCCAAATATCGCGCTCCTTTTCAGGCCGTCAAAGTAGCAAGACCCCTCAAACAGTACCATTAAATAACGCGCCTCATGATCAAAAAAAAAAAAAAAAAATGAATGAGAAGAAACTCGAATCAAAGAGATCCACTGAGAATAAAATCAGAAGGAACGGAGCGAGCAAAACTCGAACACTTTCGCGTCGATTGCCCACAGATCGCTCGTAAAACACGTCAGCCGAATTCCGGCGTGGATGCACCGTTAAAAACGCGATCACCGTTCGAGGAATGCAAAATATTCTACCCCCGGTGCCACCGTCGAAACCGTTCCACGCGAACGCCTGCAGGCAGAAGCCGCGACGCTCGATCGGCCGGGCATTATCACGGAATTCCATGCATCGTTTCCAGCCCGGTTATCACACGATCGCCGGATCTACGACGTGCATTTAACCAGTCCCTCTAACGACCCTAGGAACTTGCCCGTTTGCCCGGCAAGTGGTCACGAACGGTCCGCTGCCGGACAAACTTCGCGCATCTGGCTTTCTAACGACCGGCAGCCTAAACGCGATTTCACCTTTCGGCTCGTTATTAACCATTGTGCCAGCCGCGTGGATGGCGCTCGTCTCGCGTCGGCCCGATTATTTTCGATTAGCCTTGAATGCCGGCCATTGTTTCAGGCCCCGCGATTCGTGTACATATCGACGCCGCAGCTTCTACACGCGGATACAACCGTTAACCTTTTGCCGTCCTACTTCGATCCCGCTGGGTTGTACGGGAGATGTGTACGCTCGGATATGACTCATAGATTCACGCGAGAAATATGAAATATGAATCGTACGGTTTGCTGGAGGTGAGCCTCGAAGCGCAGCAGGTAAATCCCCGTGGCGTTCGGGCGCGAGGCATTTCGCTCTCGGCCGCGCCATTGGAAACCTGCGTGTACTATCTCCCGCTTTTCCCCTGGATTCGTGGAGATTCCCTGGTGTTCCAGTGATATAAATTTGAAGAAACTCAGACTGCCATTAGGAGCGTCAAAGAGTCTAGAAGCTATAACGCCCAGATTGTGATCAGTAGGATACCGAACATTCGTGGATAGTAAACGCAGGGAGGGTGGGAAAGGTGGCCGATTAAAAGCTTCTTTGCCACCATCCAATGGTGTCCTGCTGGTGAATTTAATGCTCGGCTCGGAGCAGCCCAAAGGCACCTGCGCGCGATCGGCCTATACCCGTCGGCATGTTACGCAAAGTGCCTGCCTACGGTTTCACCGCATTTATTTAAACACGGACTCTATCCGTCCCGTCGATTCGGTCCACATGCACGTCCACACACGCCTCCCCGGTGTATATGCACGCCTGTCGGGATGTGAACGTTTAAATATTGCCGCTACATGTCAGGGCGTGGAACCTGTTACCGGTTGAAGTAGGCGGATTCGGCCTGGGCCCACCGATCGATCCACCGGCCCTTTCCTCCGCGGACACTTTGAGAAATTGTTCAGTACCGCGTGGGCGGAATGCCCGTGGCGCTGGTGTTGGACTCGGAAGACTGGCGAGTGGCGATCCCACTTGTCTCTGTGAACAGAACAGAATTCGGGGATTCTGTGGATCGGGACGCGGGAGTGGGTGGGAAATGGGAGTCGGTGAATTTTGGGGACAGGACTGAGAAAGGGAGACAAGGAGTATGACAAGGAAAATTAAATATTACAGATCATAGTGGAGGAAAATTATGGGGTTAGGTTACAGGTTAGTTACCTCAACAGCCAAAAATCAGGTCCTTCTTCAAACGCATATTCTGAAGTAATAAATGAATATAGAGATCATTTTTTGTTTAATTTTTAATCGTCATTTCGTTGGCTTTAATGCACTAAAATCTTTTTTTAAATATATTTGCAGGAAGAAAGTTATAAATATAAATGTGAGAGCGTGTACGCGATGCACCGTTTGATGGTGAACACGATTCCGGACAGGTGAATTACCTAAAACACAAAGTAAAGGCATTTTTATAATCTGTGAGACAGTCTCCATCTTGTGCAGGAAGCAAAATTTTGATGAACAAATTATTACAATTTTTATGTTGATGTAGGTATATGATTTTATCCCTTTTTTGTAAGAAAAATATTTTTTTTCTTTTTTTTTCAAGAATTAATATTGAAAATGTGCCCCGGACACATTGTTGGGAATAGTTTCCTGCACCTCCCTGTAAATCTTCATTCAAATCGTTGAAGCGATTTCCGAGATTTTATGTTCACCGTTTTGGAAAACGTAGTTTCTGGGAAATCGCGTTTAAAGTGTGCACTTGCAGTTTTCTCGTTATCCGATCTCATGCGCAGGCTCGTACATTTTTGGCTGTAATTCCTTCAATTTTTCGAATTTCGGAGCCTGTTTGCGCTTAAAATACGTAGAAAAGATAAGACCAATTTTCGAAAATTTTTAGGGTAACCTAACCCCTTATGGCGCAGGGTAAATCCGGGGCTGTCGGTACACCTAACACAAAATGGCTATTAAAACTAACACTGATATTATTATTTTATCAGACTAAACCTAATATGTTCAGAATCTTATGCTGATTCAGAAAAAACTGATCGATATTTGCTTTAAGACAATATTTCCCGAAAATCGAGTTGAAAACTGAAGTCATGACGTCTGAGAATTTCTCCCAAAGTGCCGTCTTTGGGTTCGCGTCTTTGAGAGAGATGGCTCACATAATTATTCATGAAAAAATAACAAAAGAGAAAGCAAAATTATTTATTATTTATTTTTTTAAATCCCCTGTCGTACCGACATCCCCGGATTTACCCTATTTTAGTCTGCGTACAATTGGTTTGTAGAAATAAGTAGCTTATATCGTTAACAAATTTTTTTGCTGAGCTGCGGTGACTGGCGTATTTTGTCTCGTTTAGGGAATACTATATGCTTCAGAATTCTTTGCCCGTTTCTGTGGATGGTTCTGTAGAAATGCAGTGAAAGTTGGTGAAGCGATTAGGCGATTGGTTTCGAGGGAAATATCTTGATTACACATGAAGAGTACGGATTTCAGAAGGTAAACTGTTTCTTTCCTTCGAAGCACGTATCGCAGCGGAAGCAGACGTCTTTTCAGAAACGAATGTTTGCATCAGACGCAAGGTTTCATGTCTGCAAGATGCTGTAATAATGAGCATGCAACTCCTTCGCGAGTTTGTTGTAAAGTACGTGAACGCGCGACGTTGAAATGGTAACAGATAGATCCCTGAGCGGGTTCGACACGTAAGGAAAAAATTATTAAAGCGTTCTTTATCATCCCGGTCACGCAGAGCTTTAGTTCTATGAAGGTTGGCGAAAAAGAAGGACGAGAGGCGTTAATACACGATCGAACAGCACGCACGCGTCGTGTAGTGTCGTGTAAATGCGATCTATAAATCATACAGCGATACGTTAACCGTATTTATTGGCCGTGATATTTTTCTATCGGTGCAACAAGGTGGACCGACTGACTTATTGGTACAAGTCAGGGATTCGTTGTCACGCGACTATTTCTTACCAACGTGCGCCCGGTGTATTTTTAACGAGAGATTTCTTGGTCACGAAGCCTTCATTCTTGGGCTTATTGTTATCGCGAATAAAACACGTGAAGCGTGTGCTTTTGAAAAATATTCACCCCTAATTAGAATATAGTCAGTTCGGTCTCGATTAAAAGGATAGATACAATCTTAGTAAGCTTGAGCAATTATGCAGGCAATTTCTTTTAAGATTGATTAAATAATTACTGAAGTCACGATATAATAAACGCCCCCTTTCGACAAATCAGCACAATCGTCATGCTTGGGAAAACACAGAAAACGTTCGGCATATGATTAATTAGTAAAATGCCAGCGCGTGGAAATGGATAAACACCGATAAACTCATCATTACCGTTAATTTCACGCGTTCAATGGATAGCCGCCTAATACGGTAACAGGGATCCTTATTAACGACTGTTATTGGCATTTTGCAACGCTAATCACGCGCATACCCGCGCGTTATCACGATTAAAAGAAAAAGTGGCAGCCATGAACTTTTGCTTGTCCCACTCCTCCTTCGATATTCATCCATGACGTTCGCGAACGCGCCGCTCCCGCGTCGATTCAGATGGCGATAGTTCAGGAATCGAGCTAATAAAGTCAACCATCGAGTTCGAGATAACCTTTTTGCTCGACTGGGTACGCGGTTGAATCAGCATAGGTATCACTCTTAAAACAACTGGTAAAGCATAGTACGATTATAAAGTGCCTGTGTATCGTTGTTATTAAGCTAATCTCTTTCCGAAGTCTCCTTCAAGCTACCACTTACTACAAACCATTACTATTCCATTACATGTATGTGCCTACAAGTGCAGTGCGCAATTACAGAAACATATTCTCTTTACGAATACCTATACGTAGAAAGTATGTGTGCAAATTCCCCTTTTGTCATTCTCCTACGTCATCAAATTTATTTCGCACAAATGCACCGCGTTACCAAAACTAGCATTAAACATTCCACTTATCTGGACTTTATAAATCTCGTTCGTCGGCTATCCAGTGATAGGTATTTATCGTTCTGCAGCGTCTCTTCGGGCTGAGCGGAGGAAACGTCGCGTGATTGGAACAAAGCACGTATCCGACGTCCCAATTATGTTCGCGGCCAGTTCTCGTTCTTCCGCCCTAACAAGTTCACTTATCGCGCTGCACCTGCCCGGTCCGCTTTGAACCTGTGTCCACGGTGGGTTATAGTTGTCGACCGCCTACGAGGATCCGTTGCTGCAGCTTGCGAGATGATTGGTGCTCCGCTCCGCGTATATTCCGATCCATACACGCGGTCAGCATTAGCATAACACGATCTAATTGATGCCGGCCGTATTATGCGCGCTCGCCTCTCGTCCACGGACCGCGTTCATTCGTCGTTAGATGCACCGCGCGTGCATGGGCGCGTGCACCTAGATGCAGCGCGCGTTATTCAGCCGCGCGAGGATAGCGGGCGGTGGGAACGCGGCGGCCAAGTGACAGATTAAGGGATATTGCTTCGAGGAGGGATTATGAATCGTAGGAGGCGCGATGTTTGACAGATTAGACTGCTGCCTCGCGACGAGTTACTTTGAGCATGCTCTGAATAATGGCAGACAATGTTTCGTTGATGTACTGGGTTGGAGAAAAAGTCCGTAGCGTTTTTTAAGTGAAATTCTAAGGCAATATCTAGATATTTGTACAGCTGCGTAATATGTGCCATTTTGTGCCACCCAGTGCACTCGGGATTTTGTCTTGGGGGGAGTCGAGTTGAACGCAAATTTTAATGTATATGTAATCAGATTCATTAGGTGATTTTAAACATTTATTTAAAGAATAAAATCCAGATTTCTTTTGTTTTTGTGAAGCTCTTGAATTACTTCGGTTGTGGTCACAGTAATCTCCTTTTTTCAATTTTTCTTTGGGGGTGCCAGGGCCACTTGCCCACCCCCATGTAGGGTCCACCTTTCAGAATATGTACATTTGTCATTTGTTTCATTTTCAATTTTATCGAAAATATTAACTGTTTTGTTCTAGTGTAGAGTGGACATTACCTATTTTTAACCAGCATACCAAATCTTTAACGTTATCTTAAGGTGGTATTACACCCTAGACACTTGTTTTTTAAGGTGATATTTGGAGATTAATTTTGAAAAACCTGTCGCACCTACAGGGGCAGGGGTTTCGCACACATGTTTAGCAATGTTTGAACGACCAAGAGAAATTTTTCCAATGCATTTTATTGAGAATTGTTCAAGTTATACGCCGAAGCGCAGGTCATGTCATCAAACAAAGATATTTTTAATCTATATGAGTGTAGTTATCGCCCAAGCAGTCCTAACCAAGTCCGAACATTGTTACCGAAATCGCAGCTGCTTAAAAATTGATGTTTGATTTTTTCAATTTTTTTTTTAACTAAAACAAGGAGTGGGTGGGTTTTATTTAAACTATTGATATAATTTTGCTACCGGCTATAGGTACACATTCACTTTGAATGTGTGTGAAATCTTAGCTCAATCGGTCCAATAGTTTTTGAGAAAAATGCTCGATCTAAAAAATTTGTTTCGAGAAAAATGTGTTTAAAGTTTTTCATGCAGTTACGACATATACTACTGAAAATACGGTAAATAACGACTAATTTCTGTAACTTACCCCTAATCTGCTATACGAGGACCGTAATGGAAACCTTCCTCAGCTTCAAAGAACTCGTGTTCGGCAACTCTCTCTTGCCTGCTGGCAATCCTAGCCTCTTTAGATACAAGAGTTGAGGGAAGGACGTGTCACGGTGCGGCCTTAAGCCCCTTTAACTCTGGGAGTTCTATGAATTTCATCTTAATATTTTAGGGACATATTTTCAAAACCCAAACTATTAGAAAATCAAAAAAAAAATAAAATTTTTGGGTGTAATACCCCCTTAAGGAGGCCCTTGAACTCAATAACCTTATGTGATTCGACAGTTCTGCAGTCCCAGTTGTTACCAACAATGTTTGTTATAAATCGCAAGATCACGAAAAGGAGACATTCCTCATTTTCTCCCCTTACTCTTCGTACGTCCCAACGCTTTCTATTAAAAAAACGCTACGAATTATTATTCCAACCCGATATTTGATAAAGAAAAGAAAAACTATTAGAATTGAACATGAGGGACGAGTAAACTAATGGATGATTAGTGTTCACCGAAATTCATATTCATCCATATTTCGCTTCGTGCCAAAGCTTTAGAGACACCGTAAAATATTATCCTTTTGACAGTAGCGTGCAACCGAGAGCTAATAAATCAATCCAATTAATGACCACGCGCATTGCACCACCCTGGTTCAATCTCTTGGAGCGTGGCGATCAAAAAGATAGATTTATGCGTCTAGCTAACGTATATGCGCGTGGATATTTATTTCGATCGCGTCGGCTTGCACGTTGACGTCGGTCGATCGTCCCTAACAAAAGGTTGAACACGGAAAAGATAAGGAAAAAATGAAAGAGCACCGATGACTTGGAGGGATTCAGTGATTTAGTGTCTCCATGCCCGGGCTGATTGACAGTGTCTTATTCTGATTAGATATCGGGTGCAACGTGTGTCGATTTGATAATCAGTGCAGGCGAGCAAAAAAGCGCGTGAATCATTTTTTCCTTTAGGAACGAAGCGAATGGTGAAAGCTAGGCAGGATCCTGCCGGAGCGACTATAAATAACGGTGCCTTTATTGCGGATACTGAAAATTATTTTCTGTATCAAACGGGAGAGACAAGCGATACATTTCGTTTTTGCACCGCCGAGAGCTAGCGAGGTAGATCGAAGTAAATAGGCGCGAGATACGGCGTTTTTGTTGCTGGAATGCGGTTCGTTTAAGCGACGAAAGAAATCGTGAAACCGTGCTTTCGCGGAAAAGAAGGAAACGCTTGTTCCCGCGGCTGGCTATAATTTGGAATTTGACAGATTTGAGTTGTTGCGAAACGAGGAAGTTTTGCTTCCGCGAAGTATCTACAAGTAATCTCTCCTAATTTATTCCCAACTCTGTATTCTGCTTTGCAAATCTCGACACAACTGCAGTTTCAACGGAATTTCTACAATCTCTATATCCAAAAGAATTTTCATTGAAAACCTTTGAAACGTAACATAAATCTCCGCGATGTTAGAAATTATAATAACTAGTTCGCGTATATTTGTAAAACCCGGATTGTATAACTAAAATCCATGAAAGTTACTGAATTGATTATGAAAATAGTCGATAGAGGAGATCGATGCCTTCGAGACGTTGCCGACCGAAGGCAGGCACGTACAAGCGAACAAGCACTTCCTAATCTGTAACTAATCGAAATTGTAAAGAGGGAATTGTTGGGATAGATTGGCCCTGGGATGTAGACACTTTGCCATCGAGCCGTGGAATAAATTGCGACCGCGTTCTCGTGGTGACTGCAAATCAAGTTGATCCAACGCGAGCGCGTATATTTCATCGAGCCTCGTTTAATAATTATTATGCGCATAAACGGTGCCTTTCGGCTTCGAATTATCATCCCGTGTAGCTGTATTTTAATGAACGGAAACGATCCCGTCGCCTGGACATTGACCCGTAGCCGAAAACACACCCGTTTCGGACATTTCTTAGATGGAACCAGTACGAGAGCACTGCTTTATCGGAGCAGTTCCCCATTTTATTCGAACGATAGAGAACGAGTTTGAGTATTATCAGCCGAAATACGCATTCTGGATATTATTACTGGATGATATTGAGTGCTAAAACCTGTTTCGCAAGGAATGGCTGATAATTATAAGAAATATATGTTAAATTTGAAACGAAGTTTTACTTTTGACAATACCCCGCTGCTGAAATGTAATGGGAGTTTAAAAAAACTACCAAATGAAGAAGTCTTCTATTTAATAAAAATTCCATCGAGAGGAAAAGCTAATGAACTAAGGATATATTCAAAAACATTTATAGCGGGATATTATTTCATTTTCTCTATTAATATTCCAAGGTTTGCCGTAAGATGTGATTATGGTAGACTTAATTCTGTCGCAGCAAAGTTTCCGTACGTTTCAGTGATAATTTTAAGTCAACCTATTAGGCGTCCACGCGCAGGCTATAATTAAACACTTGCCGCCCAAGATTTAAGGATTTCGCGTATCTGTCCGGTTTCGTTTGAAAGAAATCATCGCCACGATCGCACGCATTACCATCCAGAGGATGGAAAATAATGAAGCAATACCGTCTCTAGCGTATAATTAATGCCCGTTCTGACGGTCGTGAAACGTTTATTACGGCGTCTAACCGCGAGGAATCGGCGACTCCCCATTTGTATTGCATTACGAGACGTCCGATTGATAAATTCGAGACTAAACCCGAGTCACACTTGCCGTTTAACATTGTAACGCGGCCCGGACCGCTCCTTTGCGCAATAGATCGCTCATACACGTGCGCGCCAGCGCTATGAAAACGTTTCAGCTGACATTTCCTCTGACTAATAGCGATTGGATCTTGTAACAGTAACGAACGCGCCGGGCGAATCTCCATAAAGCCCCTTCAACCCTGCGCGACATTTCGATTCGCAATAACGCGTTGCAATTACCTTACAACGAAAGTTATTCAGACTTTTGGTAAACCTTCAATCTAAATTATACACCAAAGGCCATCTTACGAACTCCACCCTAAACGATCCGTCTGCAGTTTAGGGCGGTAATTTTTTAGGGGCGGTAAATTTTAAGAAGCTTTAGAAAAATACAGAGGCTTGAGACAACTTTAAAAGCAGTTCACTTTCTCTTCGTGTAGCAAATTAGCAATAACTCATATGTGAGTTGTCATGTGAAATTAATTTTAAAATTCTGTCAACTCATAAATTAAAAGATTTGACGATATTTCACGGATAGATTGGCAGACGCCCCTGTCTACAAACTCCCATAGCTGAATTATATAAGGCTACCGATCTCTTCGACGATAGCCACGGGAAACCGGGTGAATAACTGTGACACAGTTTTCGTTTATATGTAGAAAAAGTAAATAGTTTTGATACATCCAAATTGATCGTCCAAATAACATTTTTTCATTAATTTTGTATGTATTTTCTCAAGTTTTCGCTTACTATATATTAAAGAGGAAGGACCAAACTATATTTTGGCATATTTATTATTAAGTAATTAATTCAAATAAAAAATGAAAAAATTGAAAACAGAATAACGTATCAACTACTTAGTCCCGCAGTGGGGTAAATTGATACATTTTGCCTTCGTCCAAATAACATTTTTTCATTAGTTTTGTATGTATTTTCTCACGTTTTAGCTTACTATATATTAAAGAAGAAGGACCGAACTATATTTTGGCATATTTGTTATTAAGTAATTAATTCAAATAAAAATGAAAAAAATTGAAAACAGAATAATGTATCAGCTAGCCCCGGACTCCCCTACATGAAGCGGTAAGCCCGAAGCTTCATGCCGTAGACGAGAGAGCACATGCATTTACAGACAGAAGATCGTGGAGGCACGCTCGCCAAAATTTAGACAGCGAGAGGTGCGAATCGCATATGCAAACGCGGGGAAATTCCCTACTTTTCCCTAGAATCTCCACCAAACACCAATTACCAATCAAGGGAGCACGTTCGAAGAAATCAAAAACTTCAAGTTGCCCACACGAAGACTGTCCACCTCTTGCAAGCTTCTATAGAGCGACTTACCTCGCCCCAGCCCAATTACAGGGCCAATTATCTCGCGAAGGACCCGCGACAGGCATTGAAATCACCGGCGATTACGCGCCGAGGAGCGACGCGACGTCGAACTCTCGGCGTGTGTACAGTAGTTGACGTATCGTCTATCCGCGTGACGCTCGTCGCGGACACGTTCCAGGACTGTAAAAACCTTTTCCCTCCCGGCGCGGCGTGCACACACGCCCCGTGTACGTGTTTCGCGCGGGTGTGCGAAACGTGCTGGTCACACAGCCGCGGCTTACGATCGGCTTTTCGGTCCCGTTAGCTTGAACCCTCTGGACCGGACTCTCGCCTGCTGGCCGTGTGCACTGTGCACAGGTACGCGGCGTGTACAGACGCGTGCGCGCCGCTGTGTCCACGGCCTTCACGCCGCCGGAACGATAAACGGCCGATTCACTCGTCCACTCAAATTAACGGTGAACATCATTGTTGCCGAACGATCCAGCCGCCCTCGCCTCCTCTACATCATCGCTTCTTCATCGTCGACATTATTTGCCGAGGATCTCGAGCCATTAGCGACCCGGGACCGAGGAGGAGCTCGTTTATCTTCGAGGAGGGCCGTAATTAGAGAAGCACGATCGATGAAGTTCCTTCGCGAATTCTCAGCGGATTTGAAAAGACTGAGAAATCTCAGACGATTTGATAAAAGGCCACCGTGCGAGTGCAGAGTTTTGGGAGGATTGGAAGGGTTTGTAGGATAGCTGGTTGGGGGATGTTGTACTTTGATTGGTAGTTGGAATTGAGTAGGGGGGTAGTAAAATCCAGTGGGATCCAGGACTTCGTCCAGTTGATTCAGGAGAATCAGTATGTTATTAGTAAGACAGTTGTGACTTGCTTTATACTACTTTGAAATAGACGCAGGATCTTGTGAGCGGAGGGTCAGGCTTTTGGAGAAGGAACGACGAAGGAAATTCTGTCTGTTCAATATAGCAATATCTGTACTGAAAATCTGTTTCGGTAGATCCAAAATCGATGGAATAGATAATCTTCTTTATTGCAGCTTTCTAACTTGTTATTACAAAGGATTCGAGTAGAATAGGAAGGGACAGTGAAGGAATCGAGTGTTTCATGGAAAAGGTACGAACGCAATAAGATGAGACTGCAAAACGAGAAATGCGGTCAACGCGAAATGAGATTCTGAAGGATGGAGAGGCTGGGGAGTGGAGTTCAGTTGATTAGATGACATCGAAACCTCGTAAACGTTGCTATGATTAATCCGACGCTATTAATGAAGAAGGTACTAATGAAGCGTCCTCGAGAAAAAGATACTTTCACGCCTAAAATTCACAGGAGGGAATCATTATTAGATTTCAGAGCTCACTCAGACACTATCATAAATCCTCGAAAGCGATACAGACACGATGAACAGTTCGAACACTCCGCCTGCCCTTTAAACGGTTCGAAATTTCCGTCGTACCGTGTTCCAATTAACGTAATTGGTTTAACCTACACGTCGCCGACGGTGCACACATCGTTGCGTAATGACTGGTGGAAAATTATTAATTGAAGTAGGTTGGGAATGCTGGAACGCAGACGATTCGCGAGATTACAGAGATTCAGGGTACGATGTCACGTCGCGTTATTTAGCTCCTATAAAACAAACCACTCGATTCGCAGTTGCTTCTTTTCAAACCGCCCTTAATAAACAACGTGGTTTGTTAAAATGACACTGCCCTCGTTTCATTCAGGCATCTTCACTTTCGAATTAATGCATTCGTTAACCTGAATATCTTGAAGATTCTTTCCACGATGCTTCTCGATATAAAAACGTACGTTTATCTTCCCTCGAATCATCGCCAAACTGACCCCAAACTAACATATTTTGTTACATAGCTCGAAACAGGGAGACGTAAATAGGGGCACTTGTCGTTCAAGTAACGCGAGCAGCTTTCGTGAAACGCGCAAAGTTATTACTTATTGTTGCTCGCGCTTCTTTATTATCGATTAGCAACGGTGCCCTCGCAGGCTCGCATGCACTTTCTTGCTGCAACTTGCTCCATTATTCGCGGCATAAAAACGCCCATACTAACCCGACGTTACACTTCCTTGTCATTTGCATTCGGCCAGATCCGCGGGAGTTGCGCGCAACGTGTCGATGTGATAAAAAATGATTCGCGTGAATGCAATGGAGAAATAGGAATATCTATGGTGCACGCCAATCGGTTGAGCATTCACAGACGAGCGTGTAAACACTCGGTTTGCACCAAACGTTCGCCGTGAACGTTCGAACAAACGTAGCAGGGATGTTAACAGGTGGCGAAATAAAAGCGTCTGTACGCTGCAGTAAAACAGTTTCTATGTAAAAAGCTTCGATATTTCTTGCGTATGTGAGATACAAGATTGAAAGAAGACGCGTTGAATACTTAAGGGTCCATTCTACTTTGCTGGTAGAACAGAAGACCTATTATCATTAATTTTTTTCAGTAACGACTGTACAGATTTTAATGCTTCTTTTTCTGTTAAATATTTATTATTCCTTGCTGTATAGAATTATATTTTACTTATTTCCAAAATATAATTACAAATGTGTGGATTTAAGCCGCAATGTTTGTGCCTCAGCGAGAACACTGCGGAAGTCCTTCTTGGCGTGAAAGTGGTTCTAAAATGATAAAAATAGAATGATTATGTCCTGTAGAGGTGTACGGATAAAGTGGACTAGAATTTTATTATTGATTTATCAACAGTGGTTACAAAATAGCGGGCTTGTAAAGAAAAAAATTCGGATTTTTTGCCAGTTTCCCGATGTTTTTTGCGGATGGAATAAAAATTTTATTTTTGATACCTGGATGATTCTAGTTCACTTTATGTGTACACACCTATAGGACATAATCATTCTATTTTTATCATTTTAGGGCCAGTTTAAGGTCAAGGAGAACTTCCGCAGAGGGTCTGCGTTTTCATTGAGATTGAGGCACAAACATTGCTATTTAAATCGACACATTTGCAATTATATATTGGAAACATGAACAATACGATTCTATACAGCAAGGAACAATAAACATTTAACCAAAAAAGGGCATTAAAATTCGTATATTAGTTCTTGAAAAAAAATCATGAAAATACGCCTCTTTTTTCATCCGGCAAAGTAGAATGGACATTTATGCAAGTTTCGAATTTGGAAAATTAAAATTCTGGGTGTTGAATTTTATGACGTACTTGAGGGTCACTATGTTTGGTATAAGTTACATAGTGTGTTGCATTAAGCTTCTCTGCTATAAAGTATGTGCATGTATTTCCACTATGAAAAGTAGCAAATTTTATTATCGATGATAACATGAAAATCAATCTCTGCGGTCGCAATAAGCAGTTACTCTATCAGTCTTCTCGCGCGTAATACAGTTATCAGCGAAAAGGATAGACGCCTGATAGAACTGAAAGCCAATTCTTGAAACAAGAAGCATTTCTACAAATCATCCATCGCGAGGCAAAAAGCTGATTCGATCAACCGCACCGTGTGCAGTTGGTCTACAAAGAAGTAATTTTAACTAGAATGTATTTGAAGGATTGACCTTCTTCCCACGAACGTCGGCACCTACTTCCCAACCCCACTCGGATACCTAAGTTTAAGTGTACCTCCACTAGCAATTACCATTTTAAACAGAAATTTCATTACATAATCCTGAAACTTCTCTTTAATCAGTCTCTCCTATCAAACTTACGACAAGTCATAAAGGAACGTTTAAAAAATCAAGTAGCATTGTATAATTGTAATACTTCATCCTCTCTCCAACATTCCCCAGATCTCCCTAACACCTTAAACAAATATTTCCCACCGAAGAATTCCAAGAATCAATGTCACTCTTTGGATACCACTAGGAGACTAAGAACAGGACTTTTTAAAAATCACCTGTTCCACTTTACCCTCCCCCCCTTTATTTCACTACACACACTACCCTTCAAATATCCATACACTAATCCTACAACTGATCTTACACCGAATATCAGTACTGCAAATAATTATTCCTGATGATTTCGACTTGTTGCATCCGATTCCTCCAGAATCACTTAAGGTGGGAGCTCGAGGGCTCACTAAAGATCCGCTGTCGCTGAGCAGCGCAGTTGGAGAAAATTGTGAGCTTTCGTTGAGCGATGTGACGCGAAATCGGCGGTCTCCTTGACCGTGGCCGATCCGTTAAGGTAACGTAAGGAAAGGTGCGGTAACAGGAGGCAAGATAAGGGCGTCATGCGTTGGTTACCGTTGGGTGGCGCTGGATGGTCCGCTTGGAATGCCGTTTAGCGACTTCCCTCTCCCACTATCTTCATCCAGAGCTCTTTCTTCGGCTTCTCTGCAGCTTCGTCTTCTCTTCGTTCGACTCGTACCCGCCTTTCGTGCCCGTACACCGGTGCGTACCTTCGTTGCTGACCGATTGTAATCGTGGATAGATCTTTGGTCGTCATCCTCAGTATCGAGCAACTCGAGGCTCGCGATAGGGTGTTTGGCTTTCCGGGAGAGGCTTAGCTTTTAATGGTAACAGTAACGGTCAAATGTTAATGAGAAGTCCTTGCATATGCTCTGTTATTTAAAATTAAATTTTAATCTTACATTTATTAGCTTGTAGAGCTGTGCTAAATTTGCGTACAATTTTATTAAAAACTGTGCTATACACCTATGATGCGTGATCACGCAATCGACAATGACACGGGCAGTTTTTTTTATAGTTATTTTACACTTACTCGCGGCAATCGTGTTAAGTGCCACTCTTCTTTATTACGAGCTAACAAAAGACACGCATTGCATAACTGTCTAGGTAAAAGAGAAACACTGGGTGCACAGTGTTCGAGGGTAGGACAGAGCGATTTAGTCGGGGTCGATCGTGCCACAGGGTGGTGGATCCATCAAACATCGATCCGAAATGAACGACTAAATAACACGTTCCCGCCGAGTCGAGCAGCTGTAACCATTTCGAACTAATCCGCGGCGTAACAGTGGCAATTACTGCTTTTACGCAAGTAACGGACTGAAGATTACCGATGATTACCACCTCAGCTATTCCTTTATCGACAGTTCACTCTCACGCCGCTACTTCCCACAGCACACATACCCGGCAGGCAGCGTGTCAGAAATGATATTTTTAGGATTTCGAACTGGCGCCTTCGCGCACATCTACGGGCGGGCACTAATAAATAACGGCGAAATATATTTGCAAAGATGGGATTAAACGTTCTACCGTGGCTTAATGTGGGCACGGTTATAAATTGATTCATCGGTGATAAATTTATTAGGAGATTGGAATCGTTCGCAAAAAAGCAGGAGCCACTTCGGCACTAATGCAGAATCTAGAATTTAGGAGGGTTTAGAAAAATCTCGGGACGCGGAGGATGCCATAGACTTCCCTGAATCGATAAATAATTCTTGATCAAACGGTGACATAAATTACGATTTAACCGACAGGTAGTAATAGTGATAAGTAGCACGAGATAATATGTAGAAGTGTTGGTAGAGGAAAGGTACTTGGACTTGCCTGGAACTATTTAAAAATTCAAGTATCGCGAGGAGTATAATTTTGAAAGTCAACTGCGTCGAATTTGACTACTTTCTAAATTTCAAATGGCCGCCTCTCGTTGGCCGGTTGGAGGAACGGAGTGGACGGCATTAAATCACTTTCTAATCTGCAATAGAAACGGATGTCCAAAGCCTGACGAATTGATAATCGGTATATTGAAATTACGTGAACTGCCCGGTGGCTTTTTCAAACGTTATGGAGTCCATAGCGTCTAGGAACTATTCTTAGTCGATGAGAAACAAGTTGTAGGTATAAATTACACGTGTCTTGTAGACTGGATTGTGAAATGCCTGCCAAAATTCTAACAGATTTTTCGAGAGAACACGGTCTTATTATTTATTAAACGTAGTGTGTCTCCGCGTCTACAATTCTGTCTTATAAATCTGATTGCTCGGCTCAATAACCACACGACTATTAAGATCAACTCTACGCTCACGCTCGACAACTAGCACTGTCACTGAAAGAAACTGGAATCACATAAATTGCACGCTGAAAAGGG
This sequence comes from Andrena bucephala, assembly GCA_947577245.1. Taxonomy (NCBI): domain Eukaryota; kingdom Metazoa; phylum Arthropoda; class Insecta; order Hymenoptera; family Andrenidae; genus Andrena; species Andrena bucephala. Next base: position 9,899,366 of record OX387719.1, read on the forward strand.
CCTTTTAACACAGCTGATGTTGTGATTAGAGACGCACGAGCACGCCTATCGAGAGATTTTCTCGGTGGCCTAGGTGTGGGATCACAGCCTCGGGCTGAATCGATTATCGAAAGATCACAAAGCACAGTAGGCACGAGTGAAACGTTCCGGTTGCTACTGAGTGTTAACAATTGGGATCTAGGAAAATGAATTGCAACAGAAATTACGAGGAAACGCGAATGCAAGAAATGAAACAGAGAGGAGTAGCAAATGACTTATTAACATTTTCTTCGATTCTTTTCCCCAACAAATGTCACCTCTTCCAGTTTCAAAGAGGCGAAGATCAGATTCTTAAGGAAGAAGCTCCGCATCGAGATTCTCGCCCCTTAAGAATAAGAGTGTTCGCTTCTGTGGCGTGTGTCTGCGATCCGCGCAGCAGTTAACGCGAGGGGTAATTGCCGCGCTTTGCGGCGTAGGAGATAATTCCTCGCGGACGCGCGGTCTTTATGATTCCGTTCGGTTTACCGATTTCTCGACCGCAGACCGCAGTTTACACTGATGGACGGCGCCGCGCGAAACTGAAAAATATCCGATAGAAACTTGGCGGACGGACTAGTTCCCGGTGCCCCAGTAAATTCTTGTTGCATCGGATGACAACACGACGCGTGATCGGTAGCCTGCGGCTCCCTCGCGCCAGGAGGCTCAGCATTATTCCGTTTCGATGCCCTGCCAGCACGATATCCATCCTTTTTCTCCTTCTTCTCTGCTTCACCTTTCTTTCTCTCAGCTGCCACCTTTTTCCTTTTCTGCCTCATCGACGTTCGCGCAGCTTTTGATCGGCACGGAAACGAAAGGCACGATTAATCAGCGGCGCTCGAAAGCTAAAGCGATCATCGTCGATTTGGTCATTGATCGAGCGCCGAAATGGAACCGAATCTCCAGCCTTTGAGTCGCGCTCGGTACAAGGAAGAATCGTGTCGAGTGATTATCACCTTTCTCGCGCACTGGATCGCCCGCATCATTAATCAAGGAGCCCGTGGAACACTGTTTTCGTGGGACTGACGCGGACGAATCCGACGTACAGCCAATGTATGACTCGCGGAGGAACCTGGCTGGCACGTGAAAGTCCAATCGTTCAACTTAGTTTCGATTAACGGAAGGTTGACGACTTATAATTGGATATGAAAACGAATGAATCCTAATATGAGAGCTATTCGAATAGTCGAGCTGCTTAATTAATGACTCTAGCACTCGATTAGCTGTGTAGGTTAGGGTGCGGCTAAAAGTCCAGTTTTTCGTATAAACCTATGTAACATTTAGTATTAACAATCTACAGATATCTGGTGTTATTTTGTATAAACTATAACTATTATGCTTTACGTTCAGAAAATTCATTTGTTGATACTGTTATTTTCTGTTGAGTTATACCACGAAATGTTTGTCAATGCAAAATGTACTTCTTGCCCCACGCACGGGGCAAAATGTCCATTGCATAGGGTAGAAAGTCCCTAATGTCTTTTCTCGAGACTGAATAAGTAAAAAACTCTTTTCAAATCAACAAATATTTATTAAACCAATTCTTTATGGTATAGAATATTGAAAGGAAAGCATGACTTCTTTAACAAGAAATAAAAATATAAGCCAGAGACTCACTTTGTACTAAAAACTAAAAAAAATCGTTCAACTAAAACAAAAACACTATTTAAAGACTTTGGCATCATTTCTTTATAGTTTGGACATCTTATTATGAAAAACAAATGATAAAATATATATTTTCAGTCTGAAGGACTTTTTGCCCCAATGGTACCTCTATAGTTTCTGCGATATGTACGTTAGCAAATATTATCATTCAGCAATAAACAATATCATGCACACATTACTAAAGGAACATACAATCTTAACGCACTTGGCTGATACGCTTTTAAACTGTGGTTTACTTCGTATAAAATAATAAAAACGACGTATTCCTTTTAGTTTTTGATACATAAAACAACGAAGGCGTGGTGTAATTCGCACGAACGTCCAGGAGCGACTGGCGACTCTGTGGTCACCTCCGTTTCTTCTCGCCTATTACATAGTATACTGCGAAACTCAATACATTCTTTAGGAATAGAAATTTTGTATTGGGGACATTTTACCCGCCGGACTTTTAGCCCCACTCTACCCTACTGATTCCGTTAACACAGATGAAGTACCTTTTAAAGCAGCTCGCCCCGCGATATAATGACGCAGTAAACGAATAGACAACATTCACAATTATCTGAATTGCACAAGAAAATTGAAATTCCAAGTTTCTTTCCCAGAGTCCCAGTATGATCAAGTTTTTCTAGGCGTGTACATATATTTTCAATAGTAAGTAGGTAAGTCCCATCACATTATTATTACATGTACATATTCCAGTGATTCCCAACCGTGGGTCGCCTCGGTCTTTTGGATTTTTTCAATTTTATTAAGTCGGAATTATATTCTGAAATACCTATTTTTAATCTGTTTTCTTTACCTTATTAAATTTGCCTTACCTTATATCGGGGCGTGTCACAGGTTATTTGAATATTGTAAAAAAGGGTCGCGAGTGAAAGAAGCTTGTGAAACACTGAGATATTCCAACTTCGAGTTAAATCAGTGATTCGAGCCTACTGCTTTCCCTGGCCAGACAAGCTCCCCAAGTCTTTAAATCTTTTCTCATTTCTCCCGTCAGTTCATCCAAGTTCCATTCTAACAAGGATTTCCAAGAGGCGCCCATAGATCCCGGACCATGCATGTCGCGGGCATTTAATTAACACTCGCGCTATTAAGCCGTTGGTCCCCGAGCGTCCGGCTCGTCGAACATGCTGCACTGTCGCGCGTCTCTTCACGCCGACCGACGACGTCTGGCTGGAACCGTGAATGGCGCACCGTGGCGTAATTACGCGGCAGAATTTACACCGGCATAAATTACACGGCCCTCGCGAGTCGACGACCTATAACGCTGCCTCGCCGGCCGTTTTCGCCACGCGAATTAATAGCGGCTGCCTGGTATGAATGAACGTTGACGGAAAAGCGGCTGGAAACGCGCGGCGCCCGCTTCTGCTGGCGCTTTTAATTAATACGTTGGCCCCCCGCTGGGTAAATCCCGAATCCGATAACGAGGCCAGATGTTATCGGATGTCACGATCTAATCTTTATCCCGCGCGGCGGCGATAAATATTATTAACGTATCGCGATTCGAACGGCTGGCGCAACGGATTAGAGTCCCATTAGGATTTGAGCGTCGCCGTTCAACGTGATCGGAGAACTGCGTCGCTGGTTTTGCAGGGGAGGATGGGAGACGTTGCCTAGCGCATGGAGGCATTGAAAGGTACGAGCTCGATGGAGTGGCTTTGGTAATGTATAGATTTATGGGACTTTTCGACGCGCTGAAAGGTTAAGGTGATGAAGTTTGTTTCGTCGCGCGCTGGTATTAGATCCCGTGTAACTTGTCGGCGTTGGGGTTAGAGGAGGTAATGCGAGACTATAAGGTGTGCTTAGAATTCTTTCTTTTGCTGAATTGAATATATTGAGAGTAGTTCGGAATTAGTTCTGAATATAACTTTAATCTGAGACTTTGTAATCTCGTTTATGGTAGATGACTTGTAATAAGAAAGGTTGGAGCGCAGCTATCGTAAATCGTGGGAAGCGACAGTAAATTAAAAGGTAGCGTGGAAATAGTCGAAACCATGGGGATACGTTGGAATACTCTGCTATCAGATAACGAATAAATGGCTTCGCTACATTTTTAATTAATGGAAATAGTGAAAAGATTGCGTGGGCTTGTGCTCGTGTAAGCCACTGATTATGCTGTGAGAGTTATCGGTTCTAACACACCTCCTACTTACCCATAAAGGGAAAATTTGAAATTTTAGTTGCTCGTTATAGAACTCGTTATCTCAACATATTTCATGGCCTGGGCAATGGGTATAATTAGACATTTCAAACGCATCTAGTGACTAACGGGCTGTATTGCACAAGATTATAAGGTAGGACAGCGCATCTGTTTCTTTCGCGATTAGCTCCTGTTACATCATATTTGCAGGCGTTTGCAATTTTACAATAGTAACCAATAAATTCCCTCCGTCATTCCGATGATTTCCTAATTCTTCATCATCACACTCTTCTGTAGCGTATGAATTATAACATTACTTTTCTTAAAACGAAATTCCTACTTAGGATAAAACTTTGAATTGACCGTATAACTCAATGATATCTTCGATTGTTTATACTGTCAGTATGTATATTTAATAAAACCATAAGTAGTGGAGACCGGGGCAGATTGTAACAAAAAAGTTTTCAGAGTTTTTTCTCGAAAGTGTTCTCCTCAATCAGGAAATAATTTGCGTGACTTACTACTTACATATATGGTGAACTCATTGAGTGTAAGTACGTGACAAAATCTTGGACACTTAGACATCTAGCTTCACCTTAAACAATTCTGAAACTTTGTTACAATGTGCCCCAGTTCGGGGTAAATTGTAACACATCTGTTTTACTTATTTAAATACAGATATGAACACAAATAAACATTTTTAAAAAATATAAATGAAAACACAGATCGTTATTAAACATTTGATGTACAGGAGTTAAGCAACCATTGCTTATTCGTCCGATTCTATCAAAATCTTCTTCTGCGCTTTGTTTACTTTTGCCATCATATCTTTTTTTTCTAGTTTTTGGATTCTCGACTGTTCTGTTGTTCGTCTAGAGCATCTTTTTCCGATTTGTCAGAAAATAGCATGTTTGCGTTTTCACCATTTAGAGCGGAGTAAGTAGTAACATGGTACGATTTACCCCGAGCTTGAATTTTTGCGTTTTATCTCAGCAAACGAGAAACTAAACATCAAGTTACTAAAATCCGTACACATTATAATAAACCAATGTGTACTGATTCGTTTACGACAAAGAAGCAAAAATTCAAACGGTTTCTAACGACGGTTAATTGAAATAAAAGTGCTAAGACAAAATTTACTTACGTGCTCTAAATACTAAAATTCTGGGCTAAGTATAACCACAAAATGTATACATAACGCTCGTTTGTGTCACTAAAACCGACGGTGCTAATATCGTCAAGCAGCTCTCGCATGCTGAGGGTTACCAGGTTTGTCGTTCAAAAGATTTTACTTACAATTTACCCCGTGTTACAACCTACCCCGGTCTGCCCTATGGTACATAGAAATTCATAAAATTTTGCAATCAAACTTAATTACATCATAATACATAGAATTAACCAAGGGCACTGGAGTCTTGTAAGATTTAAATAAGTACGTTACATCCAGCACACATAAACATTATTATATCCACATTACTGATAATTTTTCGAACGAAACCCCGCGGGGCGGCTGCAACGGGCTTCGCCAGGTGTCTGCAGACATATTACTGCATTATCGGTACACTTTTCACCAGTATCCACCAAAGGAGAAGCGGCTGGGAAAGCGTACGCCGCCTGTCGCGCGCTGAAAGGAAGAGTCGAGGATCCGCCACCCCCCCCCCCGAAGCTCGTCGACAAAGCTCGTAGCCTGGAAGCGTTCGAGGGGTTGCGGGTTTGCATCGCGATCGGGAAGCGTCGGCGGGCGTCGTGCGAGAATCCGCGGGCTATCTCTCCTATTCGTTCGGTCGTGGGACGTCCCCTTGTGGATCGCGGCCGCTGGATCTTCTGGTGGGGCAGCCCTAGGAGTAGAGCTGCACGTGGTAGCGCGTATCCTCGGGCGGAATTTCGGTCGTCTGTACGCGTGCAGAAAGGAGACCTCTCCGCTCTCCTATCCACCACTCGCGCCACGATGGTAGGGTAGAATTCTTAAGGTAGTGGTGGTGGTGGTGGTGCAGCTGCCGGCACAGGACGACGACGTCGGTGGTGGTGGTAGTGGTGACGGTCGCCAGTGGTGGTGGTGATGGTGGTGGTGGTGGTGGTGGACGCCAGTGGTGGTAGTAGTAGTAGTGGTAGTAGTAGTAGTAGCTCTCGGTAAGAGCACACACCGTGCCACCTCCCATTTCGTCCTCGTGCTGGCACACGGCTGTTAGCTATACTTTCGTACGGTTCACCGTCGTCCCCGCGGTTCAGTCGGTCGGTCGCAACACACCGCTCAATCAGCCGATCAGCTGTTCTCCTCTTGAGCACCGGCTCCCCTCGATTCGACGAGCGCACAAGCCGTCGCACTCCTGCGAATCCTCCTTCGCGCTCCTATCGCAGTCGGACGTCCGGGCAGAGAGCAGCTCCGTGCTACGGACGGTGGTCATCGCCGTGCGCATCGATGCAACCCCTTCGGGGTAGGTTTAAGGCTATGCTCGAATCGACGCGTGTCGAATCGCGCGCGACGGCCACCGAATCCGCGTGGCCACGCTCCTCTGACACGCCTGGTGCTTGGTAAACTCGCGACGTGCTCCTACAACATTCTCAGCCTTCCTTCGGCTTCTAGTTCTTCGTCGAACTACCTTCCCTGCTCCTTGACAAACGATTTCCAAGCGATGGGGGAGGCTCGATTTCGTTAGCCTTCCTTGTGATCCACGGGTAACTCGCTATTTCGTGGGACGTACGGGTACGGACTGTCGGTTGTTCCTCGGGAGGCCGGCGAGTGATCGATTAAAGTGTCCAGTGTGTTTGTTGATCCGTGGAAAAGGATTGAGCATTGCCGCGAAGTGGTGCAGCATTGACAACCGAGCCGTGGTTTGTGCGATGTGCGGGAAACACTAGTGCTCCGAGTGGCTGTCACGGGGATCTAGAACCGGAAACCGGCAAACTGGAGATCCTGGGGATGTTTCCGCCGCGCACGGAAGCGCCGACAGCGGACAAGCTGGCGCTCTGTTACGCGCCCCATGTTGACATGACCACCGTGATCGAGGTCGAGGTGTGTTATTCACTTCGGAATTTTCACCCAGCTGTTGGGAATACTGGGGCTCGGTTTTTCACATAGAAATTTCAGATTAAACAGCTTGCGAGATATTTGTGGTAACGTAGAAACTGAGCTAATTCGTTCTGTCCTGATAAAGTCGTGTTGGTAGCGAATAATTCAAGTTAACTTCGATTACTTCGAAGTTCTATTGGAAGATTTCTAAAGTGACAGCTGAAGACGATCTTTTGAATTGATATTAGCTGGATTATTCAGAAAGTAGCTTCTGAAATCTGTAGTCAAATCAGTTGATATTGAAATAAGTTCGTTTCACATTTGTATTTATTTGCATTTTAAAGTCTACATGATTTTATCATGTAATGAGTGTACATTGCAAATAGCGTGGATTATCTCCGATCGAATACCTAAATGAGCATGAATATTTTATGGAATTCTGATTTATACAGTGAGAATCCTCTACTTTGAAATTCTACAAATTAATCTACAAGATTCTCCTATAGTAATTAACTGTCTAAATGACGTAATGTTACGTAATTAAAGTCACGAATGTAAATCAGTATTCTGGATAAAAGAATTTCAAGTTTAGATTTTATCCTCATATACTTTAATGGATACCCTCATCAGCGAAATTTCAGTAACGGAAAGATCTAAGCGTTTACGATGAAGTCACGTTTATCATTTACCTCTTCCACTTCGTCTTTCCTATTTCTGTTCTAGTGAACTTCCACATAAGAATAATTTTAGAAAAGAATATTCCTCGCAGTTAATACCTCTCGTTGACAGGTGAAGTTAACTTTATACAAAATATCACAAGGTTTCACTAAATAGACACTCGCGTATCTTCAAAGTGAAATTTCTCAGACGCGAAGAGTTGTATGTGCACACAGTGGGACATCTTTAAGATTACTGAATTTACAATTAATCACTTATTTGCTCAGGCACGGGCCTCTCCCGTGTTCCTAAGCCGCCTTCACATCCACGCATTTAATAATGAAATTTATGTCAAATTTCATTTCTGAAGCTGGAGAGAATCCTTGAACTACATTTCTCAGAAACATTACTCATAGGACGATTACGTTGGAGTTTCTACTTGTCAATAATGTATGGAGATGTAATTCAACATGAGGTTAACTCGCAAAAAAATCCTACCGCGATATTTTCTTAACGTATAATCTTAAATAAGGTAGCCTTATTGTATTTATAACAAACTCGTTAGATCGTATTTCATACCATAGATCAACTGTGCCGCACGCGAAACAGCTATAGCCGCAATAACAAAAAAAAAAACGTATGTTACACGTATCACAAGGCAGGGAAATTTTCGTTGAAAACTATCACACTCCAGCCTGAAACCTAACGAACAATAATCCATAGAATATCATCCACGAATACACTTCTTATATCAAGTTCGTTTATTCTAATTCCAAATGTTCTTTGTACTTATCTTCTCAAACCATTAGCCTCGCCGCGAAACGTTAACGAAGGAATATTTAGTTCTCGCGAACCGAAACAGCTTGGTGCTTTCTTTCCTAGCCATTTGTCCTTAATCTAGGATCTGTCGATTTCGAAACGATCCGCTTTATTGGTTATTAATTGTCTACTCGTCATATGTGGTAAGAGAGACGATTTCTCTCGCGCGTTATCAATAGCGATCTCGACTGGAAAGTTCGGCTATGCGGTTCTTGTGAAACGAACCGACCGCTTGCAGGTTGCTCTCCGCTCGAAATTTTATGCGTGTACAGCGTCAGATTTTGATCGAGCTATTAAACGATTGTCGATTTTCTCCCGTCGCCGTGTAGTCTATATAACTCCTGCCTCCTGCGATTATATTCTTCGCTATGATTAATCTGTGCCCGACACGTTGCAGAGGAATCGATACACTCGAAAATTTTGAATACACTCGAACATTTTGAATACTCTCGAAGGACACGATTCAGGGAATGCCTGGCATTGAAATTTGAAACTAACGACCGATACGACATTACAAATGATAAATGATGAATATAAATACATTCGCGGTGAACGAGACACGGTTTCCCACAGGTTAGAGTTTACTTCGAAATTATTCAAATTACCGTATAATTTGCGTGGCCATCGTTACTGTATTTTACATACTTATATCTCTTCCAACTTGCAGAAGATGGAAGTTCGAAATTCAATATATCATTCTGGTATAGTTTTCATATTTCCAAAAACTGGTGCCGCAATATCGTCTATATATGCTGACTCCTTCCTCGATAGCACAATCACCGATAAAGCCACCAGTGCCGAACGTTTCTTCTCACGCAGTGTCGGCGAATTCTCGAAAAACGACAGGGCAATCAATTTTTAATAAACGTAGAAGAGCGATCGCGATAACAGGAAAGGGACTACAAATTTAACTGTCCGCGTGCGTTTAAAGTCCGAGATTTAACGGCGCGATAAATTTGAATCAGAAATTTAACTACGAGCCGTGGGGAGATAGAGAGAGGAAGAAGCATCGAATCATGCCTCTTGGAGCACGACTCGAACACGTGAAAGTCGGCGCTATATAATGGCCGAATAATGAATATTACTACAAATTGAATACGTCTTAATGTGTCTTCCCGTAGAATCGAATGGAACGGTACTGGTTCTCGTCCCGATAACGAGGTACGCGTCGTTAAGCGACGAATATTTCATACGGGGCGAGGATTACAAAGGCATCATGCAACGTGGGCTACGCGCCACTTTCGAAACACCGATTCGGAAACACGATTTGGAAGGAACGATAAATTTTCTCTCGTTACACGGTAGTATCGAACAGATTAGGCGGTCACGAGTTTGAGCAAACAAGAGTTCCCTTCTATAACGGACCTTTCCCGTTCAATTTCGGGGCTACGTCGTTAAATGCCGTTACGGGAAGCCTGTTCAATACCGAAATTCTTCTTCCTGCGAAGACCGCGAGTTCGCACTCCGCCCGTATGGTAATCGTCCTGCACTTGACCTCGTAATTTCTACTTCACTTTTCGCGGAAATTCAAACGGGAACCGGGATGGAGGATACTTAATGGAGCGGGATAACGAAATGTGGATTTTTGCGAGTATGGCGAATTGGTTTGATTAATTATTTAGGAATGCAGATTAGTTCTGGGTGGGGATAATTTTATAGGAAATGTAGGAACGACAGAAGCATTTTATTCGGAAATGGCACTCGGCTTTAAGCTGTGTAATTAGAATGGACAAGAGGTATTCACGCGTGGAAAAGTCTAATGAATGGAAAAAAGGTATGTGTTGGCCCTTTTGCGGCTTATAGAGATGTTCGAGATCGTATCAGAAGAACGGAAACCTAATGGCTCGCGCCGGCATAGCGTCGATACAAAGCCTTGCCACCCTTATTCAGATAAATCACAGCCGATACTATCTACCTGAGTGATACCACGTAATCGGTTCATCGAGAGATCGCGTGGGCCAGATTGCAATCCCCGTTTAATCGTGCGAAAAATTCTGATACTCCAATAAGACCGTTGCAGATTTGGGAACTGATGCGCATCTTCGTGTTTCAAAGCCTTCGACGTTTGACTTTAAGGATGTGTCGGACCTATCTTCATAATGGTACCAAGTTTCTGAAAATTTGTGAGATTGTTCTTTTTAATCTTCCTGATGGGCCCCAAAAAATTTTAAACGAATTCACTAAACGGTTACTGAGGTATAACGATTTTAATTTTCATTGATTTTACACGTACTCTTATGGAAAAAGACGATCTTTACAGATAAAACAGCTGAAAAAATGTCGAAGAAATTTTGCCAATGTTTTCAATTTTTTTTTATATGTAGTATATGGATAAGTGAAAATATCTGCCAAGTTTCAATTATTTTCACCACACCGTTTAAAAGAAATAAATTATAAATTGAGAAAATTGAGAATTCAGGGTATTTTCACTGCCAAAAGTTTAGCAAATAATGCTTGACAAAGCATTTCTAAAGTGAAAAATTCCTTTTTAGGAGTAAAAATAAGACTCCAACTGTCGTTCGAGTTCCTTACATCTAGATTTACTATGCGTAAGACATAGATATTCAAGTATTTCAAATTTCATATACTTTTGTCTAATATTGTACGTCCAATACATCCTTAAGACTAAATTGAATCACCGCTCTTCGAACCAACTCCAATTACCCTTCCATTATTAACACATTCTTTTCCTGATTGATTTCTGCCAATTGTGCAGAATGCTCGTGTTTGCCATTGTTCCTATGCAAGCTAAACGCCAATGTACACTGACGATTCACAACATTTTCAAGCTAAAATATGCCTCATCACACTCGAGCAATTTGCTTTGATGATCTTGCGATTTGTGACCGATATTCCATACAATCGATTGTTGGCGTAGAGTCCGATATAATCAGCACTTTACACGGAGATTCTCATCTAAACATTGCCGCACTGTTGTGCAACGAGAAACAAGAGTTTTTTTAATGAACTGAAGAACAATACGAGGCGCAGTACCTAAAATAGCTGTGAATTAATAGTTAAATACAGAGCGCCAGTTATTCTCCCCTAAAAATTCTCGGTCTCCTTGATGACGATGCAAAGTATAACTATACCAAGACTTATGGGTTCTCTGTAATAACCTTCGAACGCTATAATTTCGTCCCCTTTATGGAGTACACGCCGGAAGCTTGTATCTTTCTGAGATCCTAATCTTAAAGTCGCCTATGTATTTCAGACGCACTGGGTTTAACAGAGGCATACCTTTTTCGATACGTCTCACGATTGTAAAAAATTCTAATAGAAGTTTCGGAGCGGAATTAAGGCCACATTTGCCCGCGAATGTAAAGTAGAGAGTCTGCTCTACATAATTACACAAATGGATTTCTAAACGAAGTTCTACTTAATCGTATCATTAGAGGCCCTCTTAAAATTATACCTCAATTTGGCCGAGTGAAATCAAAGTCCGGAGGTGATTGCTGTGTGGGAACATTACTGGTCAAAAATACTGAATCACCTATGGTAATGAAAAAAAAATTCATTAACTTTTCTTTCAAGTTACAAAGTGTCTCAATCATTCTTTATTCTAATCTTTAAAAGTGTTCCCACTAAAACGTTATCCCCTCTCTTTAATCTTGGAATCACTACCACTGATTGCCTTTAGATTTTCGAGCACATGTTCCTAATTTCATGTTCAATTTAATTGACACATGAACTATTGGATGAACACGAATGCTGACAGCGGTTCAATTATATTTCTCGGCTGAATGTTTCAGACATCCCACGTTCACTTTCTAACAAACATCCTCCACTCACGACCCACGTACTTTTTGTCTTCTACTTATAGCGTTTACCGTCTGATGACGGATGATTATGGATCACTAGAAAACGATGAAAACTGTGATCAATTTATGACACGTCTCGCGAGGGAACGGCCGCTGTCACCTGGCAACGATTTTCCTCGCGGCCGCTTATCATTCCTAATAACATCTTATCGCGTTATCGGCTGCCTCCGACGCGATGCGAGTTACGTGTCGGGGCAGTTAGCTTTAATACGATTTTCCCGCGAAAAGATCACGCGGCACACCTACATTCTGCCCGTAAGCTATTTACGTTGCACTGGTCGCCATAAGATTTGCATAGTATTTATCCGCATTTATGGTTCGCCACCATCGACGGATAACCGACTCCGTCCCATATACTCGTCGTTTATAGTAATGGCGGACCTCCAGCACGGCTGGCACGATTTTTTATTCCCTGCCCCGGTGAACGCTGTACATTAGTCACCGCAATTACGCCGGCCAGTAATTTTTTAATAGCGGCGAAAGTTGCGTTCAACGCCCGTCCCGCCGTCGCGTACATCGGTGCGTGCGTATCGCCGCGCGCATTTATTATGGTTGTTACTTTTTATTTTTACGGCATTACCGATGCGTGAGGCCCTGCTCGCCGGATACGATTACGTTCAATTACGGTGGAAATAGATTCTGGGGCAGCGCGATCTTGGTACCAGATCAGGTGAGGCGGAGAACCGTTCGGTGGGGGAGTATGGGGGGATGTTGAGTTTTGAAACCGGCAGAGTAGCTTCATGGTATTCGAATAGAAAAGGGAATGGTTCGTTCATAAATGTGTGAGGCGAAGAATGAAGTTTCGAGGGTGTTCAATATTGAAATCGAGTGAGGTTTATAAAACTTGAATGGGAATGGTTTAGGTACTATTGGAATAAAGGTTTTGTTTAGATGAGATACATTGGTATTGTTGACTTGAGAAGAATAAAAGTAGTTTAAAAAGAACGTGGAAAGTTCAAAAGCTTGAATGTATTTGGTATATCAGTTGTGAAAAGATCTACGAGACTAGGGTAAAGGACCCAATTACTGACACTTTAAGCATTGATGCTGATATTATCTTATAGTTTTCTACTTATAGACTAAAAGTATATGTTATGCTTGTTATTTATTATTGTTTAATATGTTTACTTGATTAACAAAATTTCGGTGGATCTTAAAACTTCGATTTTTATGTATAAATTCATCAATTTCAAAAGTATATTTCGGGATCTATTACTGACACCCTTCAAATGTATTTGACTGAATTACTGACACCCCAATTACTGCCAGCTAACCTTATACTGTTTATCTCATTTTAAGGTTATATCGTCTCATGTACATGAGCAACTACTGCTATGACAGTAATACCAAAATGCTTGAAACGCTTGCACCAATCACTGTCACCCAATTAATAATTAAAAAGACTTAATGAATCGTTGAATTCGGATCTTTATTACTTTCTATGATGCTTGTATTATTTAAAACATTATATTTTATTATGTTAATAGCTTAAATATTACAATTACAGCATTTGCTTTAACGCCTTGTTTTCTCTTTCGCTAGTAAGGATGTCATCGTTTTCACTCTCCTAATATCCGCTTAAAATTTTTGATAGTTTTCTCCAAATTATCGAAGAAAAAATTAAGTGCTGTTTTTTGTATCGTATAAATAACAGTTTCAATTGTATGCTAATTTTTTTATGTATCATTTCACAAGATTTATTCGTTATTTTACGTAAAACAGCTGAGGGTGACAGTAATTGGGTCCTTTACCCTAGGGAGTGCACAGAATAACTTGAACACAGGATGGTAGACCTTTCAAGTATCTTGGGTGAACAGCCTTGAGTAAATGAGTTTTACTATGTTGTTTAATTGTCCTGTATCTGTTACATTCGGCCCTGATATGGCTTTAGTTGTAAAATTGGTTGGCAAGTTTCTACGCTTTGAATTCTCTGGTTCGGTTTCAAAAGGTGTCGTAATGGTTGACCTGTACTACTGCAGTGACCTATCTTTGCTCATGCATCCCACACTGTTCAAAATAATTATAGAAACTCTTGTTCGGGGAACGAACTAAATACACCACAGTGGCGTGTAAGTTTAGTAATATTGCTCAGGTCATTTAAATAAGTAATCCTCCAATTGTTTTGAATGGTGCATATTACAGTATCATAAATAGTTTCAGCGCACGAAGTGCATGCAAGGAATTTGCATAAATGTAACAGTTTCCTAAACACTTTTTCAGCTCCTCTTTTACCTAGTCTTCCCATCCTCCCTTTTCCCTTCTCGCTTAATATAAAATTGATCCACATCCCATGGAAATAGGTCAAACACCTCTGAATTTCCATGGCAACACTTTTCATCCAACAGCGAAGAGTTATGCATATGTATCGCATGTTATGCATCGAAGGATTCAGTCGCTCACACTATCGAGGCACATTCTATGGGAATAATCTGATCGAAAACATCGAAAGGCAACTATTTTGAAAATCCATGTGTTATCATACACTCCCCAAATATTTGCAATCAGTATTCACAGCCTAAAAACATTTCAGAAAACACATAACGCTGCGCAAGTAAACAAAGATCGGCTTTTTATTACCAAATATTGTCATTTCTTCGCCCGTACAAAAAGAACCGTTCGTCCTCCTCTAAACTAACAAATATTTATGCGGAACGTTTCGACAAACTGCCGACGCTCGCGTCCGAGTTTGTCGATTCCGTGTTAGATCCCTCGAGCGAGGACGCCCGGGCGGTTTGTTGCGACTGCGATAATTATAAATATGTGTTTTCTGTTAACAGGACCGCTTGACTGGTCACGGGGGCATTTCCTCGCTGGGCGGCGGAAATTCCTCGCCGTATTCCGGCGCCCATCACCACGGTCACAGAGGCAATGGGAACGGCAGCGGGATGCCCCATCACGGGGGCGCCTCGTTGCCCACCGCCTCCGACTTTCAACCCCCGTACTTCCCGCCCCCGTTCCCCTCGCACCACCACGCGCCGGCGAGTCCCCAGCATCCGGGCCTCGGCCAGCCGCAGCATCTCGATTACCTGGTCGGCGATCCGTACACGCAGACGCTCAACACGTTACATCAGCATCACTACAATCACCTGAGCGCCGCTGTCACGGCGGGCCAGAGGAGCGGGGATCTCAGGAGGGATGCGGAGGGTATTCACGTGGTAAGTCATTATTTCCATAGAGGGGCCATCTTCAAATTACGTAAGGGTAATTGTGACGATTTCTTTAAACCCTCCCCACGTAAAATAATTCGTAACATTTTATCTTCCAACTCCCTTACGTAATATCTTTTACCTTGCATTTCTTCAGTTATTAAAATACTTTTCATCGCACACGAAGCACGCGAGTTTGATGCGATAGTTTTTTAGGCTACTCGTATTGAAAATTGGGTTAAAAAAATATTACGTAATACGCTACCCGACTCCCTCTGGCCCTTGTAAGGAAACGTAAGAAATTCGCGATCCCCCAAAGAAGTCATACGTAATTTAAGGACGACCCTTAATCTGCATAAAATTGTATCAGCTAGAGGGCACCCCGTCGAATAGACCAAAAAGTTTGCAAGACGGTGAATCGGTAGAAACAATCGGAGAGACAAAAACGAAAGGGGCAATCAGCTCGGAGATGTCATTCGGTAACGACCACAGTCGCGGAAACACGGTGCGCGCGGCCAGCTTGGTCACTGTCCCACGTCGCGTTGCCTTTACGCGTAAAATCGAAGCGCGCGGAGATCCGGTCACGTGCACGTCCGGCTACCTCATTAGAAAAGTGCGCGGCGTGTTATTTGTAGGACGAGCAGGCTGGCGGCTAGCAACCCTCAACGGCAGAGGGGGGCGGGGGGAGGGGGGAGGGGGGGGGGGCACGTAATAATGGGTGGTATCGATCTATTAGACGTATCGCGGCCAATAAGTCGGCCCGTGACATCGGTGATTGCGATCGTTGATCCCTGGATGGTGCACGCGAACCCGCCATGGCGGCGATGCGCGCGACATTTGCATTTGCCACGGTCATGCGTGCCTGTCCCCGTGTAATAGAAGGGCTGGCCCGGCGCAGATATTAGCGTACAGGTCGGAAAGAAACCAGGGCCGGCTATCCTCGGGACGCGCAGAAGAACCGGCCAGCAGGAAGTCGTGGATGAACGGAACGTTTCGTTCCCCTGTATCGGATCGATTTTTCTTTGCTCGCGGACGGATCGCGGTTTCTTGCTCGTTCCGCGCCCCTTTTCCGTTCTGGAATTACCCGCGGGTCGCCGGCGTGTACGTACGCGTTCAAATACAACCGGGTGCCCCTCGGTTTTGAGTATCCCGAGCGGGTTTCTGTTTGAGGTTGCGAGGGAATTGTTTGATCTAGAAGGCATGAGCGCGAAAGCGCCACGATACTGGTACGCTTGGCGAGGCGACGTCAGGTCGCTGTGTTCGGAGAAATATATTTGACTGTGAGTGGACTAACAGAGGTGACGTTAGGCCACGCTGTGCTTCGCATTTAAACGTAGATTTCGAGATTGTAGGTCGGAGGTGTTGCTGAGGATGAAATAGTTTGTTATAGCCGTTTTTAACGAGAGAATGGCCGATCCGATCGGAGGCTGATCGTTGAGAAAAATGTGTAACTCGGGGGGGGGGGGGGGGGGGGGGGCCTTGCATCGCAAATAAACGCCCGCTGAGTTTCATTCGTGCACGGTTCCCGTTACGGCTACACAACACCCTGGCACCGCGTATTTTAGGGACAACTTTAGACCTCTAATAACGGTGACAGTAATAGTATTTGCGGTCCACCTTGCTCCCGTAGCTTTTATGAGAATATCACCCTAATTACACGGACGTGACACGCGTACACCGCTCTTGTGGATTATGTTTTGGGGCGGTTTCCAGAGGTGTCGTGTGACGTTTGGCAAAAAAGACTGGGCTCGGCGAAATTCGACACCAGCACGAAGAATGCGTTTAGTATAGACCGAAACTGGGCAGAAGAGAAAAGCGGGCTCGCTTTAAAGCATCTGTCCACGACATATGCAGGCTCGTGTTGCGAACCGTCCCTGTAGCGATAATTGTTTATTTTGAGATTTGCCCTGTAAAATCGGTACGAGAGCTTCCGATGTGTTTTGCAGAATGCATCTACTTTAACAAGTAGCCGAATGTACTTTAAAGCTGCTTCGCTTCGTAATATAGTTCATATTAAATAAACAAATAACTGTTTATGTTAAATAAATAAATAAATAAATAAATATCGATTCGTAGTACCTACACCTCTGTACTTTGAAAGGTCATTAATGTAACATTACAAGTTGCCAGAGTATTTATTGCAATTTATTTTACAAAGAATCCTTTATTAATATTTTTTAGATGTAGAAGGGGAATTTTGAGATTATGAAATGAATTTCGGTAAAAAAAATTTCATCCAAATTCTTTTGTGCAGATGATAAAGTTTTGAAGAATACCAGATAAATGAATGTTAAAAGGAAAAATATAAGTAGTTTACAGTGTTCAAGGTGTAGGTACAATTATGGATATAAATAGAGAGTTATGATAGAAACTTGGCTTTAAAATACTTTGCCATCTTATGAGATTGCGATATCGATTATTTCAAGCAGTACCAACCCCTCGTACCCTATCCCGGTCTGCCTAAAGCACATTCTTCGACGGAGGGTGGCCGACCTCGTTCTCAATGAAATCTTACACTGATGCAATCTCTCGGTTTATGAAATATCGAACAAATCCTTCGAATACTTCTGCAGTCCCGTTTTGCTCCATAAGAACTAAGCCTTAGCTATAACACGGTTATTAACGATGTGTGTGCCTGACAGTGAGTAATCAGAAAGTACTATACAAAAACAATTGTCCTGCATAGCTAAAAATCATATTGCACGTGGAAACGTAGAAAATTAATAAGTCTTTCTAACATTCGTTTCGAGAATCACACGGCATTAAGAGAGGCGTAGCGAAATTTCTGCACGGCCGCGTCATTACCAAGGTTCGACGAGACTTTCGGTCTGCCAGAAGACAAAATAGTTATACGCGGGACACGAAGTCTTGAGCTCCATTCCCGAACTATACGTAGTAATGGCGTCTTGCATAGTTGATCATAGTTAGGAAACTTGGCGCTACGGCTATGCGTCTGTTGCTACCCTTACCACTCTTACCACCCTTAGAATTTTCGGTTCGGTATCTCCGCCATCAATAACAAGAACGGCAACGATGCAAGACACACTCTGGTAATTCGAAGGGGACAGATCGTTTCGAACCACTTCAAGATATTAGCTCTATTAAGTAATATCCAGGTAGATCGTCACGGAAACGTTAGGTTAAAATACATGAATTACCAATTACCTCTGAAATTACATATTTAAATATTAGGTTGTTGCGTACGAAATTGTTGAATCGCGTAGGGAAGTTTAAATGAAAATATTTTTTGCTGTTTAACAATTTTTGTTTATTTTATTTCTCCGAGCTTCTTTGACAGTTCTCGAGTCGCGAGCCAACGTTAGTAATTGTTATTATATCTCCAATATAAAGAATGGAAATTTTACGCTATCCACGATCGGCGATTTCATACGCACCAACTCAATATTATTGAAATATAAATTAAACATCTCTCGTTGCATGGTATATGACTTATGTACATTGCAATATATATATTCAAAATTCGTTGATAAGTCTTCCATTTTAAAGTTCTTAGTGTTATTTTAATAGGAATTTTTTTGGTAAAGCTGAAAGTATTCAAATTGTACAATCAATTACGATTGTGTGAATACGGTGCTTTGCTCGTTCGATTCGATCTGATAGCTTGGAGATAAACTACCCTCTTAGAGCCTCGTTCGCCACCCTCCGCAAGTAATTTACTTATTAAATTTTCGGCTGACCTTTGGCATTCCCTCGGGGAGGATGCCTGGGACGTTTACTTTGACGGAAATATGCTAAGCACTGCAATCCTTAAGACGGTGTTAGAGATACGTAAAAGGGGTAAACGGTTTCTCCTCGCAGCCTCGTCAGTTGCTCTTTCTGCGTGACGTGAAAAGCTTCGACATGAAACGACGGGAAAATGCAACGGTGAAACTACTGGACGAACGCGTCCGGCCATTTAGGCAAGGTGATATTTGATCGGAGTGTAATCGGTAATCACAGGTCTCGCGCTGAAACGATTAATAAACGTTCTTCCGGCTGCTGGTGACTAATTTTCCATCATGCTCGATCGAACTGAACGAAAACAGTACAGCGGGCTGCAGTAAAATACTTAATAAAGACAGGAAAATTAAGGGGAACAATAAAATTGTATCTAAAATCGAGAGTGGTTATAGATTCTAGTATCGATGTGAAATTGAAAAACAGCGAATTTGGGAATACTCAAGTGACATTAAAAATTTAGAGTAGAATGTCTCCACAGAACTTTTAAGCTTTAAGTATGATACAAATTATTATTTTTTAAGTAAGTTATTTTTTAATCTTGTATTATTAGATTTTGTATTCAAAGGCCAATGGAAATCAGTGTTCGCAATCAAAGTATCGATGCGCAGAGTAGCGGGTAGTGACGAATCTCGCCCGACCGTATGAAGCATCCTACGAAGAAGAAAGACGAAACGATGATAGGCTTCTGAAAAAGAGACGACAATGCCAATAATCAGCCAAGTGGATCGACCGATTCCAATAGCTTTATCCTTGAAAACGAGGAGGCTGGGTGCTTCCTCGTACCCTAACCCACACGCGTTTTATACTGAATTATAGTATCTTGTCTGCGCCCCTTCAGGATCCCACATTTATGCTGGAGAGAGTACAATTTGCGACAGCCTCTTGGGGGTAAGGGATCTTAGATTCGCAAAATCTGCCTCGATTGTCGCGGGACTTTTTGCGGGAAAGAGTTAAACCCCGAGCACTCGAGGGACAATGATGATAATCTAGACGCGATGTTTGTGAAAAAAACTCGAATAGCAACACCTTAAAAGTTTAAATCAATTTGATACACGTAGAAAATAAATGCCACTCATATTTACGTCACTCTATCCAAAACAGAGCACGATAAACATTACTACAAAATAGATTCTATTTTCAAAAAATTGAAGAGTCCTTGTATAAAACACTATAAGTGCTAAAATCGAAAAGAAAAATTTTGTTGGAAAATGTTCTGGGTACGTGCCAATTGTAATACATACTATAGTATATGTAGAGTTTGATTTTTGCCACTTACAGTGCTTTCTACAAAGGACTCTTCAATTCTCTACACCGAATATTTGTGGGTCCCACATTCAGATCGATCGATCTTCTATTATATGACAGAGTAGCATTCCTCGCCCCCGTAGATCCGAAATTCCACCGGAATATTTCGAAACTGCGTCCCCTCGGAGCTCGAGATTTTTCGACGCCAGAGACCATTTCTCGAGCGGCACGTAACGCGCTCCCCGCAAAAAGTTGCACAACTCCCAGCCGATTAACATTACAACACAAGGGGGATGGTTGCGTAAGAGGAAACACGGCAGGACTCGTTATTGTCGATCTAGAGGACCCGCCGCGATATCCGGAGCTGCTCCCATAAGCCATTTATCAGTATCGATATACCGGCGCGGCGCGGCGGGGCCGATCGACGTGACTTTACTTCGGCGCGGCGTTTAACGAGAGAAAGGCGATCACATTTCATCTCATTAGTCGGGTGGCATGGTTACATCAATTTATAACTAACGCGGGGCCACCGACGATTGATAGATTCTAGTAGCCGCCACGCCGTTAATTAGCGCCGTTTCCATTTCTTTCGCCGCGTGAAAGTCGCCGGTGGAATGGTAGGCGACGTTACATATGATGGGCCGTGTAATTTTCGACGCGCGGATCGCTTGAATCTGACGAATCGCGCGACCCTAATCCGACCGTATAATTCTCCATTGGCGAAGCGTGAACGCGGAACCGAGCGCACTATCGATCATATCGAACTCATTAGGCATATTTTGCTAATCGGGATGCGCGAGTCCTATCGCGATGATAAATGGACAAGGTAACCTCTGCCACGTAAAAACAGAAACCAAGGGGGAATATGTGTATCTCTTTCCGCGCTAAACGACATGTTTTCTACTTTGCTTTTTACTGGCTAGGTACGACTGGGAAAATAATTCTCCGCTGGTATCGATGCCACTGTTAACTCAACGTCTGATGCAGGCTTCAAGGAATATCGCGACAATTGACGCACGCATATTCAGAATTTATGTTAGATAATTTAGAGAAATT
The DNA here is from genome assembly GCA_947577245.1 of Andrena bucephala. Taxonomy (NCBI): domain Eukaryota; kingdom Metazoa; phylum Arthropoda; class Insecta; order Hymenoptera; family Andrenidae; genus Andrena; species Andrena bucephala. The sequence goes on from OX387719.1 coordinate 9,920,681, forward strand.
AAGGAGAGTCGAAATAGATTGTCGTAAATCAGAAGGGATTAATGACTCGCGATCCCACGTTTAATAGAATCGCAGCTTTCCTTCGTTTGCTCTATTCTTCTTTAAAAGTTCGCTCTACAACTAGGTGAAACAGTTTCTCTTTTGAAGCTTGATATTTTCGTGGCTTCCTTGGTCTCCCAGGAGAGAAGGTATCAGGCCGATCTGGAATAGTCGTAACGGAGAAAACGATTACAATAGAGCGAACAATCTGGCATGGAAATCGGAGAAACGTGCGGCGAGATTTCTTCTCGATGGGGGGAACCTCGCGGATCGCATAGGAAAGATATATGACAATAATGGCAAGGGCTCGTAATATAACCGTATTTGTGGCACGGCCGACTTGCACACGGGATAAAATCTCCAGTTTTTCCCCGCGGATGTGATTAAGATTCCAAACGTATGTCTACCTTGTGTTTCAATTCTTAGAACACTGTCCTGGCTCTTTTTTTTATCTGTGTGTGCGGTCTCTTACATAAGATCGCTGTAGACAACTTGCATGCCTATAAATCCTCCTGATAATAATATCATTGGCGTCCAGAGTGATTAATATGCTTTTATGTTAATCAAATGATGACACTCTCCGCCCCGTACTATACTAACGCCCAAAAGTCTGGGATCATTTCTACTTTTTATACTCCATGATACAATGCTGAATAGAATGTGTCCATTTTAATCAGCTGTATTGTGTTTATTCAAATGTTTTACATGGTGCTGTTGCTATCTCTAACAGCAGATAATAGCTGTAAGTAATTCCACTTAAAAGATCATCTGTAGCAGCTTACTACAGATTCTTAGAATGATGTGTCTACTGACAGCGTGCGAAAAAATTGTGCAAAATATGAGACAAGATTATTCCTCAAGCAGTGTCATTAAAATAGTTCCTCTTATTTTTATTCCTTCTTCTTCTGCACTTGTACATGGATATTAGAAATCTCTCAAATCTCATCAGAAACAAAAAATCTACAAGTTTCTGTAATAATATTGAACGATCTCAGACTTTTCCAATTGCCATAATGCATCTGTCAAGCAAATGATTCTCAACCACACAACACGAGATTACATCGACCGCGTAAAACGTATCGCAATAATTGACACGGCAATGATCCACCTGCAAGCAACGAAAATAAATCTGATCCGTGTTAATAACTAAACATTTATGAACGATACAGCGATGGTTGCCGGTATTGCCGCGTGGTGCAATTTACGTACACGTGTAAAGCCTGAATTATAAAATCAATTTTTGCCTGCGCTCGCGAATGATACTTCCCGATATGGCGCACGTAAAATGATTTACGTAATCGCCGGCGATATTGGATTTATCGGGTCTTTAAGCAATTGGTTTTAATTTCCGACGCTAAAGCTCGCTCTCGCTTGCCAGTTCGGCGCTGATACTGTATTTATACTTGGGCCGAATTGAGCCGATGTCACTGGACGAATTTATGGTTAATGGCTGGAACCGTTTCAGGCCGGGTGGAGTTTTGCTGCGCGAAAATTGCATGCGGACACACGGCGCGCGTAATGCATTTACGGAGCTTTAAAGATTCCCGGGAAAGAATCTAACGTAACAGCCAGATGACAGAAACTTCTGTCTTTCTATCCACGGTATTATTGCATTACGTGCCTCCCGTGCGATTGTATCAACGGATTCGAGCTATCGTCGAGTCATCGAGTCATCGTAGTCCACGTGAGAACTGGGTCTCCTTTCGAGCTCTTACGATTCACGAATTTCTTTCTGTTTCTAATGATCTTTATCTTAGCGCTGGGGCGTATGAAAAGGTTGAAAGCTTTGTAGATTATTTGGAATATGAAAGTATGCAAACTGAGTTGTCCCATAGTGCGGTGGGATACAAGGAAAAAATAACGATGACTTAGTGGTACATAAGATTCAAGGATATTCAATTTCATTCATTCATCATAAAGATACAGTCAACAATTATTTGTTGCATATAAAAACTCAAAGTGGACGTACAATATGTGTGCACTAAGCCATCAATATGAAGATTACTTTAAAAAGTGTTGCTAAGGTGACATAAACATCGCGGAAGATTTCTCGTGGTAGATATTAATTACAATCTCCGTCAGGACTCCGTTAAACTTACAATCAAGAAGATTTTTCTGTTATATTCGACGGCAGCCGTCGACCACAACTCTGACCTACGACCTTTACCTGCTTACCATCCATCGCAAACTCCTGCTGACGTGAAACTAATGCCTGCTTCTTATTCACATTGGATTAGATGCAGGATAAAATGGTGGATCTAGGCTCCTGATGCACTAAGACCTCGATCACAGTCATGCTAACTACTTACGCGAAGAGCAACGTGGTCTTCGCGCGACCATAAAAGGCCCAGCACGGTGGCAGCAACGTGCCCAGATTTACCGGGAAAGTGATTTTACCGCGGTCATTTCAGATGCGTAAATACACTCATTGAGCGATGCTTTAGTAAGAATTCAGTGAATGATACAGGGATTTCGTAAATACCAAATCAAATGAAGGAATACTTATCATCTATATCCATTACTGTTATTTAAGGCAGTGGTGGCGAACATTTTTATCTGCGAATGCCAACAATTTATGAATAATATCTATCAAATTGTTGACGTGCCGGGCAGTTTTAAATAGGGAAAAAATTAATAGAAAATTAATTGCAGAATTTTATTCTGACAAGCTTAAAAATTAACATAGAATTTCATAAGAATGAAGTCATAAATTAACTTACACATTGTCGTATCTATGGTAAAAGCTGGCCAAAAATATTTTAGTATATCTAACCATATAATAATTATTTTAGATTAATATACAGATATTGATGATATCACCTGTAAATCATTGATTAAAATTACCAACATTTTGTATTATATATTTTCGAATTCTTAAACACATTTTTTATGAAACTGTTCAGAAATGATCTGTGTTTTACATAGAAGTAGCTAAATGTTCAAAAAATGAATTCGGAGGGTTTCCTTTTGGGCTGGATTGAAGGACGACTAATCATTTATACCATTTGCACGATTTACAATACTTTATTGTAGATATACCACGCATTTTAAGACCAGAAAACCTGAATAATATTAAAAATTAAAGGAATTACAAAGCATCAAAGTGGGCGCTGCGCAATGCACGCGTTAAAGTGAACGTCATAAGTCGAGAAACGATTAATATTTGTAGTTGAAATTTTAACTGAACCTACAAAACACTCTTCTCCGCAATGTGGAACTCGGTCGAAAATTTTTAATAAAAATTCACGGAGTTATACAACAAATATCAACATTGAAGGATTTTACTGAAGTAATCCTGTGATAAATGTTGTTTTAACTGTTGTTAAAGTGTTAAAGTTACGCGATGTTATTGAGCAAGTTTCACATTGTGGAGAAAAGTGTTTTGTAGGTTCAGTTGAAATTTCAACAGAAAATATCGATCCGTTCTCGAGTTACGACGTTCACCGTCTTGAGAAACATAGGGGAGGGTGTTGTATCTTTGACCAGTTTGAAGTTTTTGAATTTTCTCCACCTCAGTTTTGCTAAAAAAAAATCGGAAGGAGGATCACATAAATTAACAAGGCTTTTACTAACATATATATTTTTAGCAAATTTGAATATATTTTTTTCTGTCACTTCATCGCACTTTTAAACAGCCCGTTGTTCCTTTGACCAGGGGGTAGTGTATCTTTGACCAGCAGGTATATAATGATAAAAAGAAGTTGGCATGAATGAAAACAAATATTTATTATAATGTTACAGTAACATGTTACAGTAACTTATAGACTATAAAACTTATACTATATCATAAAACTATAAAATATTCAATAAATTTTAAACTTCTCTATCATAAAACTATAAATTTCTTCTCTTCAATAGCAAGTTTCTCTGGTGTATTTGTTGATGTCATGCTACCAATTAGTCTCGTCCATTTGTTGTCTGACAAATGCACTGAAATTTTTGTTTTCACATACATTTAACAGAAGGCTCCGTAACACATGGTGGTCAAAGGTAAAACTGTTCAAATGAACAACACCTTCCCCTAGTTTTGATGAAAAACGGCTTTGAAGCCTGCCGCGGCGCTTTTACCTGCATTAACCCGCCCGTTACTTTTTACGCTGCAAATCTCGCAATTTTTCGAATTCATTAATGAAGCCCTTTTTAAAATACCTGCTTCTAAAAGTTCCCGAAAAAAATTCCAGACTTTTTGATCCCGAAATACCCGTGTACTCCCTTAATCAAAATAGGGTGGACGTGAAAACTGACCATTTCTTTTTTTATGACTTTCAGACGAATATGCACGCGTCGTTTCCATACGACGGTGGACGCAGTAGTGGCGGCGGCGGTGGCGGTGGCGGCGGTGGTGGCGGTGGAAGGGGCGTCGAATATGGCGCCGTTCGTCGTCCCGACGCCCTCCTGCCACCCCCGGGCCTCGACCAAACCGACCTCGTTCTCCACAGCAGCCTCGTGGACGACCCCCAGGTGAGCGACGATGTACGTAATCGCAAAGCATTTTCTCTATTATCATTCTACCGTCGTCGTTTCGCTATTCGAATCCAGTCACGAATGAGAATTCTATCCTGCCGAACCGAACGGATTTTTCGGCTGGAAAGAAGTCATTCCTCTCCGTAAACGATCAGCTTCTTCAATTGCTTGTAACCCACTTTCTATAAAATCACTAAATCCTGGAGTTGGGCAAGAGATTCCTGTCTTGGAAGATAACTAGAGGGATGTTTTAATCTCGGTGAGCTAGTAACGCCATTAGCATGATGTCTCAAGATGATAACAGAAGATATTTCTGCGAGCTTCTCTTTCTAACACAAACTATATTACAATTTCGCCTGGATACTTGTATTAACACCCGTTATCTCTGTTCTCCCTTTCAGAACACGAACGTGGACGATGGAGGGTTCATGAACGATCTGCCTCTTCTGAAAAGTAAGTGACATTTTAAAATCTGGTACACATCACTCTAAAATTCGTCGCACCCATCAGTACCGCGCCCTGCCAGAAGACGAAACATATTCCCAAGCATCCTGAACACCGTTTCACTCTTAGCCCACCTGTTTACCGCAATTCAGCGGTGATTATCGGAAACGCCACTTAAACTCGATACTTTATCCGCGCTTCGTCTTGCCAGGGGATAGCGTTACGAAGGCTCGCCGCACCATCGCGTCTCAATTCGACTCGACTTTCCCCGATTCGTAACTCCGAGTTACCGGCTGGCCGTCGGGATCCCCTTGAATCGAAATTCATCCCGTCGGGGCGAATTTACGCCGCCTCGAGAGCGCGGAGCGCAAAACTCTCGAGGGATAAACACGCGCGAAGTGGCGACTATAATCCGGCTGTTATAAAATGCCCGCCGCGCAACCGGAAATATAAAGTAGCCAGCCGGGCAACTTGTCGCTCTTAATTAGAATTTATCTGCCTCTGTGCCGTATCGGCTACTCCTCCATGGACGGGGCTTGAATTTTAACCGCGGTGGAATGGTAAAAAACCGTGTAGCCTTCGTACGGTTTTAACGCCAGTTTAACGGCCGTAATTGCCGTCGTGGAAGAAGTGAGTTTGTATCAATCAAACACAGATATTATGCGAATCGGATAGACGATAGCTCGGTTCTGTTAGTTCTCTAGTTGAGGGGGGTGTCTTTTCTGTGATAGAAGAGATTTTATATTCGAGAGGAAAAGCTTGTTTACACTTACCACTAGGATGGTGCTTATTTTTCAAGTGTGAAAATATGATCTTCTTACTATCTCAATTAGTTCCTTTTTATAAGAAATAAAATCGAGCAGAATATTAGCACAATTGTTCTATATTTGAGGGTAGCTCAATAATGATGAAATTTCCAATGTACAATTTTAAGTAGATAGAAGGGCATGAAACACTAGAATTTTTTTCAAATGCATTCATGCGTTCATTACGAAAAATAGAAACTGAGAAAATGTATCATTGTGCCCCATCTGACCATCTGAGGTATAATTAAGTAAAACAATTAGTAGATTGTACCCTGACAGCAGGAAAGAGACACTGTCTGCCTCTGTACAATAAATTTAACAAATCCTCAAATATAAATATAAATACACAAATTAAAATATAACCATTATATGCTGAATTTTCATAATTTCTATAATCTTCGATTCACTTGAGCTACCCCTAAACTGCCTACACATAAGAATATATTATCCAAAGTTTTTATATAGTGTTTTCATGTCTGAAGGAACAAATCAGGGTGGTAAGACTTAAGAAAATTTTTTTTTTTAACTTTTAAGCTCCACCCTACTTCCCACTTGCTTCTCGTAATGAATAAGCGCTGCGCAACCTGCGCCAGCCTATTTCAGTATCCCGTAATATTTGAAACTCATCAATCTGGAATCACTACCATCCACCGGCGACAGAAAATTGATTTCCCATTCCCTGGCGATCGGCAAAGAAACCGGGCACCGTGGGGCACGATTAAAAGCCGATACGTCGTACGTCTAATTAAAGCTTTATCTCCTGGACCGAATGAAAATCACAACGGATAGTGGGTCGCACTTTCACGCCAATCTCGCTCCAGATTCTCGGAAGTCGGAACCATAAGCATATAGACCAGTCACGGTGTACATAGACAGGGACGCCTGTAATTGTGGACTTGGCCAGCGTTCATTAAGCAGCGGTTTGCTCGTGTAGGTGCGCGTGGAAATGGTCGGCGAGCGTGAATAGAGGAATAGAGACGCACAGGTGGTAGCCACTGCCCAATGCGTGTGGTTGCGTAACGTTGAACCAGTTATCCAATGGTTCTGGGAGGAGGATGTGTCGTGGACCGTGGCGATGGTCGGTTATAAGGAAACTTGCGCTTCGCTCGATCCTCTCTTGCGGCTGTACAAATGGGATGGTGCCGTCAATGCGCGGCAAGCTATCGCGGCCAACTGGACGCGTTGCGAAAGTGTCACGCGCGCGCTTAGTTGGCCCGACAAGAGCCCCGACAGACGGATTCTACCCCCAGGTGGTTTCCTTCTACACTGGTAAACGCGCCACAAAGAAACGAAGGAATCTCGATCGTGACTCTTTCCAGGAGGAATCACGCGAATTGTTGGCGACGAGGATTACATTAGGCTCTGTTACAAGGCACAGCGCTACTAATCCCTGAAGAGCTGAACCGGAGCTTTCGTTTAGAAGCTCGTGACAGGGGTAGATACTTTGTTAGGTGCCAACGTCTCGTGTGCAATTTTTGTGAGCGCGAAGCAGAGGGTTGGTTGCGTATCTGCGGATGCTAGATGTCACTAGATACTGTTTTTTTTGTTTTTTTTTTCAAAGGAGTATAAGGGAGTGGGGATATATTGTCGAAAGTTTTGTCAGTCGTGTTTATCAAGTTTTTCAATTATAGAACGGACCAACCCTCGGCGCTCGCTGTAATTCCTGGCTTCCCTGAATAGGCGACACAATGGCAGAAAAGGTACCGGTCGCGATACGCGGCTAAATACGTTTTGCGAGTGCTCGAGGTGCGAAGGAGAAATAAAGCTAGAGTGTATGCCCTCCGGCGGATCGGATTTCGTGCATTGTCATTGTAATTTCTTGACGGGGCGCAGTTTTCGGGGCGTTACACACCACAGGGGTATTACCTACAGATGGCTGTTTGTTCGAATGTCACTGTGGGTTATTATATGCCTCGTTACTTGCCCTCTGACGGCTTATTTGGCCAGTTTTTCTTTTCCATTCTGTACTTTCCTACGATTCCTCCCTTTGTCCCTTTGTTTCCACCAGCGTGCGCGACATTGTACCGTCGAATTCAGAATGGCTGTGTCCGATCCGTGTTCACTTTAACGCGCCCTTCCTCTCTAATGACGTTCAGCTTCTGATGTATCTTTCTCCTTGCGTTAACATTCCACTGGTTGAGCTCCGGTGAAAAACGAATGAAAAGAAGTTGGAGGTACTTTGGTGGGAAAAAGATTAGCAAAACTTTTGTCGTGAAAGCGGGGGGTTTGAAGTCAATGGTAATGTTGCGAAGTATTGTTCTTTTTTATACCATTTCTGTGATTGTATCGATTCATTTTAAAAGAAACTTCGAAGATATTCAGAACAATTGAAGAACTCCGCTGCTGGGTGATTGAGGAATATGAAAATAAAATATCGGAAAGAAATGCCTTGTATTTTATACGATGCTATTTACAGTATCCTTCTTAATTTCATATGAAATTTCATTTCCTAAAAGGTTAGTGGTTAGATATTATTCTTTGGAATACATCATCTTTACCATAATGCCTCGGTTAGTTAGGGTTCTGATGTACAATTCTAAAATCTGGGTTCGCCACCCACTTTCCACTAAAATCGGCTCGTCACTCTTGGAATATTCAGTCGATTGGCAACAGCAACGACAAATACCATACACCGTCGACACAACATACGCGTTCCGCTTCTCGGAAGCCGGTTATACAATTACTTGCAGCTTACCTTGGCTCCTTCGTCAATCCTCGACGTGCTCCAGTTTAGCAGTTTAACGTTGCTCGAAGGTATAGGAACGATCCGATTTTTCCTCAGACTTGAATCTCGAAAAGTTAATAATTTTCAAAAGCTATCAATCGATCGTCAGAGTTACGTTAATATCGATTCATTAGCAAACCTTCATATTAATCAAATATCCCCTAATTCTGACTTTGAAGCAGGATCTTTCTGGGAAATCAATTTAATTTTAATGAATTCAGGTTTGAAATTGATACAATGCGACGTCATACGTACAGATATTCGTGTGAAAGTGTGATTTTTATAAAACACTTGTGGCTCTGTCGAAATTAGTAAATGACTAACATTTGTTAGGTAACTGCGGGTTCCGAATAACTTGCCTGAAAATCATTGGGAATGTATGCTCGCATTACAACGTATAATTCAACATCTGTTCAGATCTACTTAGTATTCAGGCACACAGAACTCGTATATGCATCTTCATACTCATTCCTACATGTCTATTAAACACCATCGGGTAACAAACAAAATATGCGCGAGTAATAATAACAGTAATAAGAAAGAATAGCGAAAAAATACAAATAGTATGCAGAAATGAAAGCTTTTAAAAACCCATGCAGAGAACTTTATCCAAGCTTACTTCTACTAATTACAACAACATTCCCACTGCATTTCCACGACGGAGAAACAATAATGATCTATCATATTCCATAAACATTGTAAATGAAAAGTGTATCGATAAGGTAATTGGGGGAAAGATGCCTAAGGTTTCTTATTAAATTCATAGAAATGCAATATCTAACAAAGCACAAAAACACAACAAAAGAACTCTTAGATATGATTTTGCTAATATCTACTTGATGAACTCTGATTTATGGTTGCTTGGCATCTTCCCGATATGCTTATTAACAATATCGAGATCTCACTGTCTCTAATCACCTTGCATCTCGAAAAAAAAATCACTCAACCATCACTTTACATGTCAAACAGATCGTCGTTTATGAATACCAGTTGCAATAGTATTTAATTATGCTTATTAACAATATCGAGATCTCACTGTCTTATTCCCCGGCGCATTAATCAACGACGATACATTTTACGATGCCCTTGCGACACGCCTAAACGCGAAAATGGCCCGTGAATTTAAGGAGCGGGTAATTTCTTATTTAGCGGACACGTGTAAAGGGAAAGAGAGAACGGGCCCGATCCCTGGCTACACGTAAGCAAAGCAAACGAGTTTTTGCGGTTAAATCAGTCCTCCTCGGGCAACGGGAGCCCTTGCGGCCGATTATCGGAACCCGGCATGTATTAGAAATAATTAATCATTCAAATGAGGCCAGTGGACACGCTTTTGCTTCGTTAATGATTTTTCTACTTTACCAGGTCAACGGCTGGTCGATTAACTTTCGTTCGTTAGGGAGCCCTGTCGGGCATATTACGCATTGTGCTCCTAAATTAGCAAAGGGACTTGCCGCTGGGTGTTGCCAGCTCTGCGGGCGAAATTAACGTTGGCACTACTTTCGTTTTTCAGCGACTCTGCTTCTCAGGCATTAGCATGTTCTTAAAGCTTTGCTGAATATCGGCAATGCGGTGTATTACACTCGTAGTGTTCAGTTACCGTGACGCGAAAGCTTAGCAAATCTAGATGCAACAAAATGGTAACAAAGCAAAATAACATCATCGTCTCTTTAGAAGCCTGTTATTACTTTGCTAATTTCTGTCAGAATTTCAATCATAAATACAGGAGAAGTTGATCGAACACCCTCGATTAGCTCCGCAAGTCAGGCAATCAATATTTCACACAGTCGCCGCTCGAAATGTCAACGGTGATCGTTCTAACGTTAAGGGAGGCTCGAAGACAAACACGAGCGGGCCTTACAGCCTCGGAACGATCGAGGGCATCCTTCTGGCTCGCTCGTCGCCCGGCAAATCGATTTCAATCGAATGAAACGGCGAAGTAGTAAGTGCCTTTTTACATTGTTCCGTTCGAATGGAGTGGAATTGTTGGCGCAGGACGGATCGCTGTAGGGTGGGCCACCATCTTTGTGTAAGGGGCAGCTAACCTCCCGGAATCAAGCCCTAATGAAATTAACGAGGACCACTGCTACGTTGCCCTCGGGCCAGGTGGATCCCTGCCTGGTGGAAGCCCCTGGTGAGCACCCCCCCTCGGTCGCAGGGTCGAAAAGTCACACCCCAGTCACCGGTGGTAACCAATCAAGGTCGAGAAATAAGTGAATCCGTCGCTGCTCGGCGATTGGTTAAGTTTCCGGGACGTTGATTGCCCAGGAAATTGTGCGTGCGCCGGGGCCTCTGCACGCGCGAACTTCAGCAAAGCCACCTCAAGGCTATTCGCTTCTGCAAATTGAATGCTTTTACGCGTGTGCTACACGCACGTTTCACACGGGACACTAAACACTGGGTGGCTCTTTCAATGGAAACTACCGAGTCTGCTGGCTTCGAGTATGACTCTGCAGAAAAGTAAATTCTATTCCTTTTTCTGTACGGACACCGTGCTTCTTTTTCTTTTTTTTTAATGATAGACAGAGAAAAGGAAATTAATTTAGGACGGTCTTTCGATATACAGTTAAGCGAGAATGTAGATTTGCGCGTTACGAAATGAACGCCCGTAAGTGGGAGATGGAATGTGTGGTGGTTTAGTGAGAGGAGGGTTTAAAGAATTAGGTGTTTGTTGAGATCGATGTGGGAAGTTTAATGTACGGTAAATCCGGGTGTGTGGCTCGGGCAAGAGAATTGGTTGAGCATTTCATACTCTTTACGTTAAAAAAAAAAATACAAACGGGTCGAATCTATAACCTCCTTCTTTTTGAAGGAGGTTAAAAACGCGTTAATCCTTAGTATCGTAGTATAACACCGTGTTACACGAATTGATAAAATCGTGCGCGCCATTTGGGGGCTGTTTCATGAAATTTAAAGCGTTACTTTACTATTGCCACATGTAACAAGTGCCCTTAGGGCAGAAATACATTCTTAGAAATTCTACTGTGGCACACTGTCTCGTATTGTTGATTACAACTCTTAATTTCGCTAGGGCCACTGAAAGTACCAGGTAAATGCTATTTTTTTGTCACAATTATTTCGGTTTTCCTTTCGGAATAAATTTCATGTCGAACATAATAATGTATGTAACGCTAGTGTAACGTTTAACACTAACGTGTAACACTAATCTTATATCCATATTTTTTCATTTATATAACAAATTGGTACACTACTTAGGAATTTTTTGCTTATTTTTACGACGAAGTGTGGGCAAAAATGCATGGAGAAGAATTTTTCTGGGTAAAATAAAAAGATCATGGTACTAAGGGTTAAAGCGCAGACCAATTGCTTCTCTAGCAGCCAAACAATTGAACGAATAGCGTCATTTCGCCCCTTCTGTGTTTTTCTGGATTTATAGGCTATAAAATGTAAATTGAGGTTACATTTAAAGTCTTTTGTCAAGCACTGGGTGCTTGGGAATCGAGGAACATTGGTAATCAGATTTGTCTACTTTTTAACTGAGATATTTTACTAGCGAGTCATTTGAGGTAATTTGAAAATGATTGATCTTGACTGAATGTCGTTAAACGTTTCAACACGTGTTTCATGTGGAAATGACTATTGAGAAACAGAAACGTACTTATAGAGACATTCTTACGATTATCACTTCATTTCAGATAAAAGTAAGAGAACGTAACAACAACATTATATTGCTTCTCACATAATACAGACACAAGCATAGCTAGCAAGCAAGCTGCAGGTAACTCCTACGATAAAACAAAAAAGGATAAAAGTAACGTCCGCGATAAAAACTTCATTGCAATACTCATTCAAACATTCGTTCCCTCAGATTTTGATTAATAATCGACCCCGTAACGCCGTGCAATAAAAAGGCAGTAAAATAAATGACTGCCTTGCGAAAGCAATTAAAACATATCACCCCGCTGAGGAGCCCGCGAGTATATACGTAACTTATGAAGGATTATCTAAAATCGAGCCTGGAGGAGCGAATTGAAGAATCGCGAGGTACATATCTGTCGATTGAGTGCAATGAAAGTTTGACGTCTATTTACATAACGCCGAGATTCAGCCTTGAGGAGTGAGCGATCTCCGACACGCGAGAATCAATTGATATATTGACTCAAAAAGTTCGCCGTGTACAAATATGCCTTGCAATTTGACACAGTAAAATGTTAACACGTTTATATTTGATTGGCTACACAGTGTTGGCAGCCCTGTTCTATTCGCTCTTTGGAGAAGAATTTCAATTCTATTTATACCGTTACTATTGCTCTCACCGCATTTCGTGTATCATTTGAGGAGTGATTTTTCAAAAGGGCATATGCCCATTTTTTTTAACGATAAGCAATTTTTCGTGTTACAAAACTCTACAGAATAGGTTTAATTCCTTTTAAAAAATTGAAGTGGAAATATATGTTTCATACAAAAGGTCTTATTTCCAAGTTTGTCTGATGACATAATGAAATCAGTTTTCAGTCTGAAAGCAAACGGACATATTTCCTATACCCATCAATGAAATGGTCATGAATTCGAAACAAAAAGAACTTAATTCCATAGAATTACCCAAACATATACTAAATTAGTTAAAAAATTTACCTACTCACCGTGGTGATATCTTTACAATTAAATCTGACAAAACAAAGTAGCTATAAATATTATATTATACTTTGAAAATGGCTGAAAATATTGTGCAAGTTCTTAATAGTGGCTCATTTTGTTGGACTTAATTCCAAATGGTTTCATACTAAAGGGCTTATTTTTTATAGTTTCCCTCAAAAAGGCTTATTCCCAAACTTTTTTTTAAAAATAATTATTAAAACAATGTCGCGATATTCAAAACATTACCGCTATCAGATAGAAGAATAAAATGTACGTGTACTAATAAAAAAAAAGATATTTTTTAATATTCGTAGGTATCAGAGTTTCTTTCGGTTATTAAAAAATTGTTCTATATCTAATTCTGTCCTTTCGAAAAACCAAGTTCCTCATTTCTTTCACGAATCCATATTCGCACAAGTTTGTCTCGCACTGGTACGCACGCCCCGAGCGAGTATCGATACCTTACACTTTACACGACGATATCAATATTTCTGAGCAGAACATTTGCTTTTATTATTCCCGGCTACTTTCATCGGGGCACCGTGAAACTGGTTTCATGGGACGGTAAAATTTCACCGAACAGGTGATCCAGGGTGGCTGGGGATATTCAGAAAGCAGGATCGCACCTGTTATCGTATTTCGGATCTACGGGATTCGTATTAACAGCTCACGGCAGTGTCTTAATTACAAAGTAACGAAACCGCGGCTCGATTAATTTGCGATTCACACCGCCGCTCGGTATCGCCGCGCTCCGCCACCGATGTATTAATTTATCAATACACCTGTGTAATAATCGCGTTACGCAACCGCGCCATAAATCATAAGTACACGCTCGTAACCGCGGCCGGCCGACTCATTAAAATCATGGACACGGTGTTGCATCGGCCCTCGAAATGATTTCTCTAAACAGCCCCGGGCTATAGATAATAGTGAATCGTCGCTGGGCCGGCGATCGCGGAGCGCGAGTTTCTTCCCCGTGAGCCGGCGATTGATAAATCGAGGATCACTGCGGAGTGATCGTCTTGTCTTAACTGACTTTTCACTGACACTGCTATATACATCTTATAGAGAGATTACCTTCGCCGTTCTTTCCCGCGACTTTTTACCAGATTTTTCCCCTTAACAGCTTTGCCCCTCATTAATCTCGGCGGGCGTTCTGTCGATAACAGACTCGCTTGTAACTTGTTATTTAGTAACTCGCCGGGATTATTGAAATATGTAATATAATTTAATCCGATGGCAACAGTGATGTATGCACGTGTAACTATATATAAAGTTCCTGGTTCGTCAAAGTGTAGCGTGAAAGGAGTATTAGTTTGGATGGAAGGTAGTTTGAGAAGGGTTTGTAGTTTTCTGTCGAGATGGTATCAGGCTAAAAGACACCTTGGTCACCTTGACTGCATGAAAATTTCCTGCCTGCCCTTAAGTACAGTCGACGCCCTTCCCCTGCTATCTTACACGGCGATATTGTCTCGGAAGACGTGTACGTCCCAGCGTGACACAAATCAGAGTAGCGTTTCGTTCGAGGCCAGCTAGATGCCGGTGAGATAAGAAAGGTGTAATTGGGAACAGCCTAGACGTGAAAGTAACCGGATTCACAGATGTACTCTCTTTTTCACAAACGTGATTTTGTAATCGGCCACAGTATGCCTGGCCGCTTCCGGTCATTAGCCGTTAAAATGATAATTACAGACGACTACGAAAGGTTTCGTTTCACCGTTTTTTGTCGGATCCTGAGCGATTTTGAAACCCCGCGCATTACGAGCACTGCTCACAATGATTATCTGATTCTCAACTGCTCCATTCAGTCCTTAAAACAACGAGACTATTTTACGCGCCTCTGTTTGCTTTCCATTTCGTAGTCTAAATTCGTACAAGCTCAACAAATCTGCTCGCAAATAATTACTCTCCTCACTAAACAGTTTAATACATGAAACCTGCAAAAACATCGTCACCTCAAAGCGTTTCCGTAACGTTACGAGTAAAATTCTTATTGTACCCCCATTATAGACAGAAATTATTATAAAAACTCCTCTTATTGCGAGAGTGGAATATGTCATTTACGTCTGCTGGCACTCTGGCATAAGGAATCTGCGAATTACAGAGGCTATTCCGCGATGATCTTATGTTACAGTCACCAGCCGGAGCTGAACACGGCCGTGCTTCTTCGTCCCAGCGCGACATTCAAATTAAGTCCCATTATCGCGAACTTCCTGCTAATAAGTTCTACGAAACGGGCTCGGAGATGTGTCCGTGCATTCCCGGTAAATTACCGAGGATTCGCCTTCTGTCCCCCGTTGATGGGATAGGTGTACCTGTATACCTGTGCTGTTAGCAGAGTTCTGTATGCCGTCTGACTGGTAAAGTCGCTTCATTGACGGCCAACGTGTTCCAGTCGTCCTGCTCCCGTCGGCTTCACCACCGTTTCCGTTGGAATGAAAATTGCACCCCTGCTCCAGCCACGAGCGCTATTAGCCACCGCGAATACACGTGCAAAGCTGCTACCGAGCTGGCAATCAGTTGTATCGTACGTGCTCGATGCTGATCCCCTCCTTTCTCTATTGATTTTGCATTCTGCCTCATTTCTGAACGTCTTGGCAGTGGTTCTGTACAGTAGAATATGAGGGAAATTGGGCTTTGTCAAATAGATGTTTAAGGGGGGCCACCACTGTGACAGCCGGAAAAGTAAGCCATTTTTAAGAATTTTTTTCACAAATAATTAACAGTTTTCATAGAAAAATTTTATTAGCTATCGTTTTGTACATTTGCTAGGGGAGAATTTGAGGTCAGTAAAGTAAAGTTTTCTCAATCAGGAAATAATTTGCGTGACTTACTACTTACATGTGTGGTGAACTCATTGAGTGTTAGTATGAGACAAAATCTTGGACACTTAGGCATCTAACTTCATCTTAAACAAATGTGCCCCAGTCCGGGGTACATTGTAACACATCTGTTTTACTTATTTAAATACAAATATGGACACAAATAAACATTTCTAAAAAATACAAATGAAAACACAGATCATTATTAAACATTTGATATACAGGAGTCAAACAATCATTGCTTATTCATCTGATTCTATCAAAATCTTCTTCTTCGCTTTCTTCACTTTTGTCCTCATACTTTTTTTTCTACTTTTTGGAGTCTCGATTGTTCTGTTCCGTCTAGAGCATCTTTTTCCGATGTGTCAGCAAATAGCATGTTTGCTTTATCACCATTTAGAGCGGAGTAAGTAGTAACATGTTACAATTTACCCCGAGCTTGAATTTTTGCGTTTTATCTCAGCAAACGAGAAAGTCTTAAAATTATCTTGAATCGTCGATTATGAAAAGCTAAAGTTGATGGCTACTTTGAAAAGTATAGTTTAGGAGCACATCTTGCTCCGTATCTACTGGCCCCGTTTGTAGAATGTATTATCTTATTCTCAGTGGATGAAGTAAAAGCTTCGAAATGATTCACGTTATCGAGTCGTTTTCCCTCCCATGTCACTTTATGTTAAAAATAAATGAAGTATCAATTCTGCGATAATTCATTCGGCGATAAAAGATAGTAGGTAAGTGCAGCGCCAAACAACATTGCAACTTGTTAAGAGGAAAACCAGCATTAATCTACTCTGTATTTAATCTCCACCAACCTTGTTCTCCCTTGCATACAGTGTGTAATTAGATATTCCATCTCTGGAGAAAGCATCGTATGAAAAACGCGATCGAGTTCTTCTTTGCTCCTATATCACTCGGCACATGTAATGGAGTTACTAGACATCGGAGCAAGTTGCAGGACTCAAAGGTATATAAGTACTTCGCTCCGTTTCCCAGCTTGCGTGACATTCATTTGCGATTCGTTTTTCCCGAAGCGTGCGCGCGAGACCTTTTACATCTTATTGGTCCTCGCTTTAATATCTAATTAACAAGATAAATGCTAATTTGTGAAACGCCAGGCGGATAAATGATGCAGTCAAACCATGATTGATCGCGCGTGCCCCGCGCTTTAGTGATTCCAGCGTGCAACGCGTGTGAAGGTCCACGTGCGTACATGAAATCCGAAACACGCTTTACCGATAGCATCGTTAATGATAGAAGGAGCGTATGATAATACGGGGATAATTCTACTAATATCATAGAACCACTTGCTCAAATAACCATTGGCTTCTAAAGTCGAGGACTGTTCAAATTATGGGGGAAGCTTTACCTTCATTACTGATAATCAATAAGATAATCGCTGCTAGACCAGCCGTTCGTGAAAATAGTGGATTGTACTCATTAAACCTCGCATTAAGTAGAGTAATGTTTGTCTATTACAGACTTGTTCTCCGGATGCAAGTAGGAATTAGTAACAGTTTCAAAAGCGTATATTCCGATCAAAACATTGAACCGCAGATTCATCTCTTTCGTAGCTTAACTATTCCACAGCTTCCTGAATAGATAATTTAGTAGCTGCAGCTACTAATGTTCTGCATTTAAACACTCCAAGTATACAAAAATAATTTTAAAAAGCACAAAAATTAATGCTCTATTACGAGATCTTGTTTTACACATTCCTTCCCTGCTGCGGAGAGTTTGAATAACAGAAAACATTACAAAATCTCCATCGACGAACTTCCGTGATTGGGAACCACGCTGGCTTGTTATCCACTCGACAATATTACACCGTTTGCAACTTTCCCGACATTGTAACGTTCTGCCGCCGTGGAAAGCAAACTCGCCCACGTTTTACCTTTTGCCAGAGCCTACTCTTCGAGCGGCCGCTTCGATCTCGAGATCCATTGACGTCAATAAAAAGAAGTTTTATTCAGCCTAACGTTCGAACAGCAGCGTCGATTTATCGCTGCTCGAGAGTTTAATTGACTGCCCACGCTTTTGCGGCATCGTTTCGATCGATGTCTCTGACAAACGATCGCCGATCGACGCTCGGCTCGATGCTATGATATATTAGGTGAAAAACTCATTGTTGCTTCAGCGGCGTGACAGGATTTCAAGATTTAAATCGCGACAGTTACTTGCGCGGCGTCTACCTACCCTTTTAAACGCAACCCACTTTGGAAATGGGACTGTCATCAAAGGAATTCGTAAAACACACACTCAGCCATAGATATGACGCGCCACAGAAATTCAGCGACAAGTAAATGACCTGAATACCCGGACTGAAACAAAATTCACCATTCTACCTACCACGAAGAAAGTTACAGCAACAACGCGAGCCGATAGATTAGCAAAATAAGACACGTAAGGTGAATGCACCTAATACCGCCCAGATTCCAAACACCGCCACTCGTTATATCTCGCAAAGCAAGCACTAAAATTTATCGGTCGTGAACTGAATTAGTACCTAAACATATGTAGGAAAACATTCTGTAATTGCAGCGCTATGTGATCAACAATTATAGAAAGGGTAGTTTAGTGAGTCTTAACGGGGTAAAAATTTATAGGAGTGCGACAATTTTTCATCATATTTGGAGAAAAAAATTGATCAAAAAACATTCGTATAGCAAGAAATAATAAAAACACATATAACTTTACACAAATAACTTTAAAAGCTCATATATACAGTGGCTCACAGCCATAATCGTACACTGTTTAAAATCGCATAACATTTTTAAAATTGGTCCAAACGAATTGAGTTTTTTTGAGAAGCTAGAAGGATTAGTTTGCTAAGTGACGTGTTTCGTCGTTTTGAAAAAAAATTGTAATTGGTCGGAATAGCAAAAAAAATAGTAAAGTTGGTTTTTTTAAACTTTTTTTTATGTGCCTGTAATGAAAATTCAAAAAACCCGTTTGTAGATTGAAGTAAGTTGTATACATGCTGAAAATTTCATCTAAATCGGTTAACGTTGCTCTGAGCTATAAGTGCTTAAAGATCGCAGAATAAGGACGAAAATCGCGAAACTCCCGAAATCAGGGATATTCGACCTTCTTCTGCGATCTTTAAACATGTGTAGCTCAGAGCAACTTTAACAGATTTAAATGAAATTTTCAGCATGTATACAACTTACTTCAATCTACAAACGGGTTTTTTGAATTTTCATTACAGGCACATAAAAAAAAGTTTAAAAAAACGAACTTTACTATTTTTTTTTGCTATTCCGACCAATTGCAATTTTTTTCAAAACGACGAAACACGTCACTCAGCAAACTAATCCTTCTAGCTTCTCAAAAAAACTCAATTCATTTGGACCAATTTTAAAAATGTTATGCGATTTTAAAGAGTATACAATTGTGGCTGTGAACCACTGTGCACGAATTAATCAATATTTCCTGAGTAGGCGATACTAGGCTTACACTTTTTTCAGCAATCGATTTTTGCATTCCTTATGTTTTTCAGTCCTAATTCAAAAATTTCCCAGCGATTTAACTTTTGCTAGGCGATATTAAGTACCGTTGCCCTATGTGCACAAATTTCTGTACTATTTTATTCCCCATCCCTGAAGTGGATAATTACAAAAATCCACCCTTTAATATTCCAACTTAATCACTAACAAATAATCAAAGGAACCCTAACAAATTGCGAGCAGCCTGCAAGCACGTGCAGTCAGTCGCGAAACCGACAGTCCTTCCAGGGCTAATGGCGATCGGTATCAGTGGTCGTAATTGAAATCGCTATTACTACAAATTCACTGGGTCTAATTATCGCCGTGCAGCAGCGCAACAGTGCAACAGGGCGATTAACGTGGGCGTAGATACACATGGTGGCCGAGGGGGCGACGATTTCACGGTTCTAGGCAGTCGTGACCAAACCCCCTCCCCCCTTGGCACTTTTGTTTCAACGGCCTGGTGGTAATATATCCACGTTTCCCCAGTGACAAATTATCTAGTGGCGACTTCCTAGACGTTATCTCCGCTGAAACAAGACGGCGGCAATCCCGAGATGCCGTGGCGAGGATGTTGCCCGTGAAACACGCGCGCGCTGCTTCCACACGGCGCCGTTGAAGAGAAGGTGAAAGATGACTGAAAATCTCATTAGCCAGCGGACTACGAAATTCATGCGGAAGAATTTACGAGACTGGATTTTAATCGCTCTCGATAAATATCGTAGCAACGCTCGTTCGCTTCTCTGCCCGTCTATGCGCGACTTATTCTACTTGAGGCTCTAACGCCTTTCGTTTGTCGCTGTATATCTTCTTGACAGAATTCTGTACGCTCTGTTTTTTTAACGAAGGCTCGCAGAATATGTGGGAATGATTGTATACGACGTGAGTCGCTGCTAGTTGACGCTTTTGGGGGATCTCTTCGTCCTGACTTTATGGTGCACTTCGAGGTGTAAGTGTTCGAATGTATCGTTTAATGATTTGTCTTCACTCTGAGACATCGATGGTATCTTTATTATTTGTGCGTGTGAAATAATTTACTGCTCGAATGATCGATCGTGGAAATGTTAGAAAATGTTACTGTTACGCATTGAAGTGTCAGAATGCACTGTACCACCTGAGGATGAATGTTGATTTGCCTCCACTCAGTCTTAACACACTGAGTAATTGCAGTAGATAGCACACGCTGATATTATTTAACAATGACTTGAAGTAGCACCGTTTCAGTCCAAGAGAACATTCGTCATAATAAGACGCTTGCGCCAGCAGGGATAGGTATATGTATGTACATATACGGTCACCATAATATCAAGAGACTTTTGCTGAAAATGTCACGAGACTCGTTTATCGCTGGCAGCAGTCTCGCTGAATTAACGGATACATGCCTTTGTAATTAACTCAGGATCGATTCACCGATAGCGGGCTCATCGATGAGTGAGACGGTTTCACAATTCGCACGGCGAAAGGTTAAAACGAACCTGGGTAATTACACGTTTTACGCCGCTATGGTTAACGTGAGCAAAAGCATCTGTTATTCCCATTAAATAAGTTAATACACGATCGAGTGCCGTTACCAAGATGAAGATAACGAAGCGAGATAACTTTCGAGGCAGCTGATACATTCCTCCTACCCTTTTCTAAAGTGACACCTTCTAGTATTTCCTATTACTTGCATAGATATCTTGTCGATTTTTGATTATACAATTGGTACACTTTATCTCAACTGACGGTGAACTATAAATATTCAACTATTTTTGCAATTAATTTCTTCTTCGAGAGTTTCTCTGATTAAGAAATTATTTCAATATTTAGACTAAGTCTTACGTAATATTTTTAACCTAATTTTCAATAAATAGAAATTCTATCATTAATATTCCCGAAGAGTAATTTTAGTTTAAAAAAATTTTAATTGCTGGAAAAAATGGAATGTAGAAAAATATTACGTAAGGACGAGGTGGGGGGTTGGAATATAAAATCTGATAAATTCTTATACTGGTGGAGGGAGGACGTAAGAAATCGCTAAAATTACCCTTACGTAATTTAAGGACAGCCCCTAATGTTGCGAACGTTAGAAATTGAGTTTCCATGGCAGATAAAGAACAATCTTTGTTTTTTCAACCACAGCGTCCTAGTATATGAAACACGTGACTTTATTGTCAGTGTAGGTATGTCACAAGAGCCACTAATAAATCAGCAGTCCCCCAGCGAGATATAAGGTTTTCGATACCGCCAAATTGTTCGATCAACGCTATCGACAGCCGGGTTACCGTTACATGATTTTCCACCGTTTCGCTCTCGAGATTACAATTTCTAAGCGGGGAACAAACTCACCGTCGACCTATTTGGTTCGCGCAGAAATTTATTACCCGTTTGACCTAACCCGTCCGATCGAGACTCCGATGCGGATTGATTCTGCTTGACAACTTGTTTGCACTGTCTTCCTCTTCCCCTCGCTTGCACCTCTTCACGTCCCTGTCGCACGTTTTTCATGAATACGAATGTGTAAGCGAAATCTATACTTCGCGGTGTATATTCGACCCCGCGCGGTAATCGCGATCGATCTTCGCGCGGAAAGAAACGACGCCGTATACATAATGCACGGGCTATATTTAAGGTTTCGTGAAGCTTTCATCGGCAAAGAATGAAAATCGTTGGGAACTCGACGCGACAGTTTCTTGCGCGGAAATTCGCAGTCTTCGGTATTTTACGACGGAGAGTGTGCGACCGAAACGAATATATTATAAATCTTCTTACGCAGTGTGGCTAGTTTGGAACTTGCAGTCAGTTGCAAGAAATTTTCGTTGGGAATTGATAGGAATGTTTGAATGAGGGAATGAATATTAAGTTGAGGAGGGAAGAGCGAAGACTGTGCGTAGTACTGCCGCATTTTTGCCAAAGAATTTCGAGCTTGTTGATGGAAAACTGACGCTACCACAAACCATAGGTGTACCTCATGATCGAGCTAACCGACGATGAAGAGTCTTAAGTTATAAGTTGACCATCGATTTGCCTTGTAATAACACGGCTTTGTGCGATCCCCGCCGCCCTTATATTAAGCATTCCAGAGGGACGATGCAATAATGCCGGACTATCGGTGCATAGAAATGAAAACAGGCCAGCACGGTGAATTTAAAATATTTCGCGAGGATATTGCTCTGATCACGGTTATGCACCCACACACAGCGACCTGGGATAACGCAATTTCAGAAGAACCTTCGGTTTTGGTATTCCTTCCCGCCGAGGAATCGCTGAAACCTCTCTTTGACCTCTCACAGGAATAGAATACAGTGATCGTAAGAGGATTATTGCATTCCTTTTATCAACGAGACGGGATTAATTGCGGAATATTTCACGGGAATGTGTAACAATTTACGTCTTCGTTGTCTTAAATCCAAGAATATTACTTTTCTATTATTCTTCTCGAATAATGCTTTTATCAATGAACATTCACTTTAACCTTTAATGTATAATACAGGTTCCTAGTGTTCTTCAACCAGATGGGCAAAACTTTTATTTAAATAAACTTTTCGAATAACGCATAAAAGTTAGAGAAAAATTATTCGTCATGTGTCGAATAAAATTAAAGTTAAAGTTAAAGTTAAAATTGAAAATTTTAATTCGACGCTGAAGTTGAAACACTCGACGAATAAAAAAATTAACTTTCTTCGTCGTATAATCTAAAGTCAAAGTAACTTTTATTCAATCCGTTATTTAAATAATTCTTTATGTAGTCAATGCCCAAATCTGTCTCCAACATTAAATAGCATCTCCAATTCCCCATAGCATTATTTAACCCAGTATCATATAATCAGTAGTAGATATCAATAGAAAGCACACGTGTCCTCCATCTCTACAGTACATGAAAGCATTTAACCCCCACCTCGTACACTTGACACTCGCTAATTAATCTCTGATCGATCGAGGGAGTGATCACCCACTACACGTGCTGACGTACTCTACTGTTGCAGACATGAAGCCATCGGACAGGAGCGAGAAGGCGATGCTGAGTGGGAACGCGCAGCCATCGGACGTGTTCTGTTCGGTTCCAGGACGATTATCGTTACTAAGCAGCACCAGCAAGTACAAAGTTACGGTAGCCGAGGTACAAAGACGACTATCGCCGCCGGAATGCCTGAACGCGAGTCTCCTTGGTGGAGTCTTACGAAGGTACGATATCGCCCCGAAACTTTCCTCCGTCTCAGCTGCACCGTCTCCGCGAACTTCGTTCCCATAATACAGTTTTATAACGGGATTAGCCCCTTCTTAGTCAAATAATGATACGCCAATTGTTTGATGCCTCCGCGCTCGAAATAACGAAATATCGTTGCCAGTGCAATCGATGCCTGTTCCCTTGAATATCCAACGACGTCTTATTCCATGCCGCCGGATATTTGCACGCTTTGCCACAGTGAAAAAGATTCTATAGCAAACAGTACTTGTCATACAGCATTTAATTCAAAGAAATGCTAAGTAAATGCATCAGCAAAGGAATAAATCTACCACGGTATTAATGATAAAACCGCAGAATAAAAAGACTGATACGGTATCAGGCGTAACTTCGAAAGCTGGCAACAGAATAAGCTGCGAGAAGTCGCTCGAAAGCCTCGGGGCACTCCACAAATTTTCCCAGCGAAGCCTAGAGGGAACGTACACCGAGAAAGTATGAACACGTTACGTTTCATGCGCGAAGCGTGTTTTCAGTTGAAGAATGATACATCTTACGCCCCGTGAGCCACCCGTACCTGTTCGTCCAGATCGGACAAGTATTTAACGGTATCCGCGTGATCGTGGATGATGTTTCATCGGAAAACTAGCGCGTTGGGGCGGGCGGGAGGGGGGGCGATAAGGGAGTGCAGATAGCGCATTATCGTGGATAACGCGTACACTTCCGGACATTTGTCCGTCGCGATGAAAAAGCCGCGCGATCGGGCGGAACAATGAACGAGATAGGCGGATACCGCGGAAGAACTACGATACCGATATATTTAACCGTTACGCGACTCTATCCACGCGGTTTAATTAATAAACGTGCGTTCGCGCTGGTTCGGGGCCACCTCGCACTCGAACACCGGCGGCCGGCTGATTTATGACGTTTCCCTCTTGGAAGCGGGAAGCGCTCTTCTTTATCTGATTCACCATTTTACTCGGCCAGAGCACTATCCGTTGCGCAATGCTTTATCACCAAAGGCACGGATAAATCACCGCGGCAACGGGCGGATATATCTCACGCACGCGGGACGTAACGTAAACTGGTACGCGCGTGTTGGTACAAACGCCTCGCGCGGCTCGATTTTTCGCGGATCGTAGCGCGGACGAGGAGTGATACGGGGGAGGTGTGTGTGTGCTTTAAGGCGCAGTTATAGCGAGTAATAGGAGTCCTTCATCTTTTCCAGCCTCTGATACGCGAGATGTTAACGAGCCCGTGAGAAAATCAGTGGTATAGGTCAACGTTTTCGTAGCTCGGGCAGGAAACAGGTTTCGTTATATTAAGTCTCGCGGCGTATTACCATTGTGCTTAAGGGCTGGTAATGGAAAGATACGTTCCTCGATTAGTTTCGTTTGTATGGCCTTCCAAGTGTCTTATCAAACGTGGCATCTCTGCTACCACTTTTGTCAGATGATGAACAGACTTCTCCAAGACATCGAACTCTAAACAGTTCTTCAGTTTTGTAAGAACCAAAATTAATGCCCACTGTCAGTGGCGGAGTGGGTCTAAAAATATTGGTTGCCAGGAGACAAAGGGGAAAATGATTTTATTACATTTTTTTTATTAAAATAGTAATGCAACGTAAATTTGAATGGCATAAAGTAATAATATTGGAACTTCTGTTATATTTTCAAGCTACTAAATGGTCATTAACATGTTCAATATATTGCCTGATGTTTAAGGGGTTATACCTAGTCAGGCGGCCGAAAACAGGCGAATGTTTGTGAATTTTTTTTTGAAAAAACGGAAGCATATATTTCAACAGAAATTTTTGCACTTAAAAGAGCAACATTTAAAGAACATTTGGTAATTTTTTCGTAGAAAAATATTCACGTTCATAATAACGTAACACCCGGCATCCAAGAAGGCTTTTTAAAAATTTGGTTTTGCGGTGAGCACTGCCATTTCATACTAGATTATCTAAAATCAAAAAACGAAAATGATTTCGTTAGTATATTAATGTATCCGCAGATTAACAGAGGGAATTTCCGAAATATTAATTTAAAATAAAATGGCGGCTATTTAAAGGTGAAATCCTGATTTTTTTCGTGCAAAAATCAAGCGAAAAAATCGAGATTTCAAATTTAAGTAGCCGCCATTTTATTTTAAATTAATATTTCGGAAATTCCCTTCGTTAATCAGAAGATACATTAATATACTAACGAAATCTGTTTTGTTTTTTTATTTTAAATAATCTGGTTCTGAATGGCAGTGCTCACCGCAAAGCCAAATTTTTAAAAAGACTTCTTGGATCTCGGTTGTTACTTTACTATAAACGTGATTATTTTTCCACGAAAAAATTACCAAATGTTCTTTAAATGTTGCTCTTTTAAGTGCAAAAAGTTCTGTAAAAATATGTGCATCTGCTTTTTCAAAAAAAATTCACAAACATTCGGCTCTTTTCGGCCGCCTGACTAGGTATAACCCCTTAAGGGGCCCGACAGGGCCCATTTGCCATCAGGCAAGTTGACACTCCAGCTAACCCGCCACTTTCACAAGACTACTTACTCCTTCTCTCATCTTATTTTAACTCGATCCCCCAAAAATGGCAGTGTTTACCAAATTTTTAACGCGCCCAGGTATGCTGTCCGACTATCCGCAAAACATACCCCGTATCAGCATCGGGGTTGTCCCATGAACCGGGGCAAATTCCGCGCCAGAGGGAGCAGGAGCCGGCAGAAGAAGGGAGCCGAGGCTAAACTGCCAATAAACGGACCCGATCTATCCCCGATGCAAATGAGACATTAATAATTGCATGGCTTCGAGTGTCAATTCCTGCGGTACGAGCCGCCCTCGGGCAGCGAGCTCGCGTCCGACTCGCAACGCAGACCGCGACGATATAATTCATCCATTCGAATAGCGATCTGGCTGATAATTACACGCGCTCAGCTCTCTTGCCACCATAGATTCTACCGTGCCCATCTGCCTTTCTTTTGTCTCTCGCTGCCCGCCTCTCCTAACCCCCTAACCCCCCCCCCCCCCGCCGCCGCCGCCGCCGCCCTCCCCCCTATCCCCTCTTTCCGCCGCGTTGTTCTACCTTCGCGGTGAATTAAGGTTTACGAGCGACGGCTTTACAGTACTGGCAACGATCTCCCCGTTCGTCGTTCCGAGGGCCCAGGACGCGCAACCCCTCCCGATTGCCGGTTGCGACCGGCGAAATTAAAACTGCAACGTGGTTTATCGACTCCTCGAACGCTGACGGGCAATTGATATTTTATTGCCCGTTCGACGATCCTGGAATTCGACGTTTCCGAGTGCCCATTCATCTAGGGAGTCGCGGATGGAAACGTGTGGCTGGTTGCGATTGCGAACGGACTGTGTCAAATAGTTTTTGTTAGCTTCATGGGAATTTTTTAGTGGGACGTCATGGAATATTTTGTGCGGTTAGGTGTGATAGACATACTCGTGCATTCTGTGGTGCAGCACGTTCAATTAACTGATAGATTTAATGTAGCTTTTCTGCGGAGTTGGTGAAAACTCTCCAGTCACATGAAACGCAAGATGAGACATCGTTTCTTGCAGTGTAAACGTAACGTTGACAACTTTCAATGAACTGGTGTGGGAAATTCTATTACATTCTTTGTTTCTTCTGTCGATTAGAAAGTTGCCTTTATGATACTTTAAAAAATTGTAGATAGTTAAAAGTGCTATGCATAAGTTGTTCCTTTTGAGTTTGCCTACTGCAATGGAGAAACCAGAAAGTTGCCTAAATTGTGAAGACCGACTGCTAATGCATAATACGTGTCAGATCAAATTAACAACGATAAATGCATTGAAGTTAATTTGTTTCGCAAACTCTGGGGAAAAACGGAAGCTTTGCGCTAACACGGTGGAGAAAAGATTGATTTGTCGAAGTTAGCTTTATCATCGGACTATGCGATGAAAGTAGTATTGCATTTCCAACAGTCCTTTAAAATAGTATAATTTCTTGCGCGTAAATCACACGATGATTACGTCTGAAAAGCTATTGAGATTCCACGCTGTATACTGTATAATGATCGCGCAAACGTGTATTCGAAATAGCGCAAAAAAATTACACAGTGCAACGTGGACACGTAAATGCTCGTTTTTCATGTGGCAATCGTAAAAAGGTAATTCGAACGTATGTTTTATTCATAATTTCCCGCTTGATTTTCGTTCCAGCCCATTCTCGCGATCGGTTAACGACTTTGACAATTACCAGTGAGTGCGAGTTAATTTTGCATTGTAATATCTGCTGTTTAACGCGAAGCATTTTCAACAATACAACATGGCAATACTATATTCTGATTATTATTTGATAAACAACGAATCTCGAGGTAGCAAGTTGGAGAAGCGATCTATTGGCTAATAAATATGCAAAAAAATAAATGTACGTACACGTAAACACTTTTGCAACATTGAAAGTTAATATAAATCACACTTCTTCATAAATCGTAGACGATGCAAATGATAGCTGTTACATTGCAGCATTATTCGAAGACGGTGATTTGATGGCATCGTAAATTTCTACCGATATTCTCCCTCGTTCATCTATTTCTTCCACTTTCCCTTGGATTCGTGGCGCTCTATCGTTATAGCCAAACCAAACAGTTTACGATCGACAGTAATATTACATTGCAAAAGATCTCGAAGATGCGATTGTTTTTACTGGAACGCAGATAATTGAAGCATCATCAATTATTCGAGAAAAGATTGATGCCCGCCCGTCGGCCGCATTATAGATCTTAATGCCATCTCCTATACCGTAACTTCTGAATTTATTACTACCTCGAGAAGCGAGGTGATGTAAATTGGCCAAATTGAATAAGAAGTGACTGGGAAAAGAGAAATTCTAGTCAAGCATAATATGCTATCTTTAATCACTCAACTGTGACAATAATTATAAACGACTATCCTTAGTTATCTTCTGCATTAATACACTTTTTATGTTAAACTGAAGCAGATGTAGCTAGGGTGAAGGTGAAAGTTGATCATCTTTTGTACAGAATCCATATCTGTCGAGTAGAGTCCATTCTCTATTCGCTTTTGCAGGGGAAACCACCCTCTTTTTAATTGATTAAGTCACCGTACTCTGTACTTTATTCTTAACTTGCATTATCGGCATTTCATCGCCGATCGTTAGAACGGATTCTAGAATACGTTCGATCGCGGAGGGCCCTCTGGTTTACTAATATCACGCGGCAAGTCGTCGGCGATTAACGATGCCAGTATTCGAGGACGTCTCGAGTAATCAGGGGTGCACGGTGTCCTAGAATTCGCGCTACGGGGGGAAGTCGACTCGAAGGGCGCGAAGAAGGCCGTAGAAATCCTGCGAATGAGCGAGCTGCGAGATGTAAGAAGGCAAGAATCCTTCTCGGGACAAGACTCCGTAATGAGTGGAGGATTGCTCTCGTCACGTTCAAAGGACTCGCTGTGACGACGTCGATAATAAATATATGGGGAAGCTCCCATCTAACGCGAATTCCTTCTCCTGTAATACTTACCGTTCGAATCGGATACATCTGCAAGGTGCACGTACACGAGAAAAACACTGTAGGCACCTGCCCAACACAGGCAATTGAAATACTAATTGTAAGTCGAGTGGCACCAAACTAACAAACGAAGTTCGGTTACCCAAACATTATGATTTGTTTTTTTAACTGTGCAGGTTTGTAGAGGACTTCAACAGAAGTGACAGACAATTTTTCGTTTGTGCTCATTCCCGAATTAATTAAAAGAGATGATTTCGGCGCACTGGTCCGGTCTATTAAATAATTAAATGAAAGCTATTTTGCAATTTTGAGAATTTTTATCAAATTACAACGTTTCGGTCAATGATTATGAACATTCTCAAGGAATGTTAGATAAAAAGAAAAAATACTGTGTATGCTTTTATACTAAAAATTTTTAAATTTAAACAAATATCACGTTCATTGCTGGGAACGTGCGACGCACGACTCGGTTAACCGGTGACTGAGGTAAACAGTAGACACAAGGCAAGAACATCTAGATGGTAAACCAGAGTGCGGCCAAACGATGCCAGAGCGGTGACCGTTAAAGATTATGAAATAAATTGAATTCATCCCCGAATTCTTCTGTGTGAAAATACCGCTTAAAGGGTAATGTGTGATTTCCTACCTTCCTGTATATCTTGAAAACTATAATGGATATAAAAGAAATTATTAGAATGAAAAAACGGCTTTCTATGACCTATAAAACTGTGTAATGAAATTGTTTAAAATTTGTAATTTAAACAGTGAAATGTTTCCGACCACAAGTTTTAAACAATTCGATCACATAGTTTTATACAGGATAGAAAACCATTAAATTTTCTTTATAACCATTTCGTTATATCCACTATAGTGTTCAAAATAGGTATACAGGAAAGTAGGAAATCACACGTTAACTTCTTAGGGGTGTTTTTAGCCTGATGAATTGAAAACGGGCCAAACGAAAAATTGCCCGGTACTTCTATTCATGTCCTCTACGAACCTGCACAATTTAAAAAAAAAAAACAACGGAGTGTTCGGATAACCGAACATTCCTTGTGAGAAACCCTACGAAGAACTCAGAAATATGCGTGCAATTTCACAGTAACCCTGCGTAACCCCCCGCAGTAACCCGAACAGCATAACTTTGCTGGAAAGAATTTTAATGCTCGATACCTTAAGTCACTCATCTTTCAAATTCAACCTTCTGCTTTGCATCTGCGAGTCAACGAAGTTTGATCGATTATAAAGGGGACGACGCGCGGGTCTCGATCGCCGGGAGACAGGCACAACAGGTTTATTCGTTCCCCGAGTGAAACTGATCCCCGGCCCGTGAACGTTCACAAATTACCGCAGGAATTCCCGAAGCTGGGTACACTTCTAAATCAAGTGGCCAGTATCGCGGTATCTCGGCATCGAAGGGGATTACAACGAGTATAAATAAAGCCGGTGTCCCAGGGACGATGCGTTGGCACGTTACGAGGAAGCAGACACGGGGAGCATCGGGAGCGTAGATCTCCGTGGCAGATATATTAAAATGTTGTAGCGGTAAAGTGTATTAATTGCCGAGCCAAGCGAAAGATTACTGGCCGGACCGGCCGGTCGAATCGAACAAAGGTGGGCGATACACGTGTGTTACCGTTATCCCGGTCCTCGAATGATGGATGAATAGGGTGTGTTAAGATGGAGCACTATCGAACTCTCGACGGTGTTCCGCGAAAAGATGTACTCGAGAACCTGTTCGCGTTGCCGGGCCCGTTCCCTGTGTCAAGATTGTTGACTCCTTTACGTTCGCCATACATCTTCGTGATCAAGCTGCTGGGGCTTTACCATTGCCGACGATTTCGGGTCCGGTGGGGCCACGTGACATTGACTAATTGTGAGATCGCTGGGAGAGAATGATTCGGTAGAGATGTACGGAACGAATTGGCGAAGGAAGATGGGTGGCTTTCCATGATTCGAGTATTTACGGCACCAGCAAACCGTGGGCAGTTGAAAAGAGCCAGTTTCAAAGTAGATTGAGAAAGACTGTTTAAGATAGGTTTCAATGTAAATGGTACGTGTAACAGTTAATTTTTTTCCAACCACGTTCGACGTCTTCGAAAGTATCTTGCTCCGCAATCGACTTACCCACAACTCGAGTTGCTCAATAGTCGATGGATGACACGCGTAGCTACGGATTATGCTAATTCTCTCGTTCCTCTGTCGTTGCCTCCCTCCCCCCGGCCTCCTCGCTCGCTTCATCTTTGCCCTCCCCCCGCCCCTCCCCCGTGGTCGTTGATTTCTTTTTCTCTGCTTCCTTCAAAGAACGCGGCAAAAATGATTAATGGAGCAGTTCCATTTCGAAATTCTTATGCTCTGGAGCGAGCCTTAGTTTAACGAGCGCGCGTTTAAGCGGGTCCGGAGACAAAAAGATTTATTTCAATGAATTGACAAGACGAGACGGGTGAATAACTCGATTACGCAACTCGGTGCAGGGCACTGCTATGTATAAAATATATGGAGTGATCCTCGCGCTCTGCTGTTGTCGCGCAGGTGTTGGAATACTGTTTACTGAGGGACTAGGCAGAGTGGCAAGGCTGGAGCCTTTTTTTTCTAAAGAAGAATAGGAATAATTGTTTTGTCTATTTCTCTGTGAATATCTTTCGTTTAAAAAATGCATCGATGCACCTGCAACACTTTTCTCATCTTGAGATGAAAAAAGAGTGCACGATGGGTTCGGTTTTTTTGGGAGCAGCCTTTATAATAACTGAGATTTGAATTTCTTTGTTTACGATTTGTGCCCTAGTTTGTGCAGAATAAGCAGTAGCTTTGCCACGGAATTATTAGAAATGAGAATTCACGTGACTTTCCAGCGAGCAGCAGTGCCAAACAATTGCAATACTGACTAACTGCATCGTTCTTTTGTTTTCATTTTCAGAGCAAAATCTAAAAACGGCGGACGCCTGCTTAGGGAAAAGCTGGAAAAAATTGGGTTGAATTTGCCGGCCGGTAGAAGGAAGGCAGCCAATGTCACGCTCTTAACGTCATTAGTGGAAGGTGAGTTTTAATGTTCCTCGTGAAATAATAGTCTTCGCAGCCTCCATTTAATAAAACTCTCTATTTCGAATTAAATGTGGAAGCTAGTGTAATTTTCAACACGATGTTTGAAGTTGTTTAGTTCAAAAAGTTATCAAATGTTTGAAATCGAGACAAATTGCAAAAGTGGAGACTGTCAAGCTCGATTCGGTTGACGTTCAGTGCACTCGTGTTTCTAACTCAGTCTAAAACAGATTTTGCACACTCTCTCACCGGTGGGAATTAATTAACTACGAAATTAATAATACCGACGTGTAAGCTTGACTACATAATCTCGATAATTTATAAAACTGGTTAGTCTACCAGAAACTAGGGAAGCATTTGCATTTACGTAAATAATGTCACGGCTAACCTATTAACGATTTGATGCTAATGTCAATGTTGGCTGTGATAAAATTGACTGAAAAGTGCACCGCACGAGGAGTAAAGAAATAATAATTACACGTACGGAGCACAAAGCAAACACCACAAACGACTACTATTACACAATTTTCAGAGAACATTTAAAAGCTCTGAATCGTGATTAAAATTACAGTACTTCTCAATTAAGTGTGGCAATATTTATCCATCGGTAAAATTTACATATTCAACCAGAATTAAAATCTTAATTCGTTCAATAACCAATTCCCCGCCTAAAGAGTGTCCGCTACATCTAATAATTAGCAAGTAACGTAAACGTAATGAAGCAAAATGTAGTTTCAGCGCGATCGATTAAAAATTATAAAGAGTCAGCAGGTTCCGCGGTTGGATAGTAAATTTTCAATTGGTTTTAATGCACGATCGCGACATCCAATTTTCTTAGGCACCGCCGGGGAAAATCACGTTGCCCCTTAATAATGCATAAACGATCAAATGAATTCTATTAAGATAGCTGTACGTATTCTTGGACTATTCCGTTCAGCGTTCTAATTAACTGTCTCGCAACATACAGGTTTTGAAACTCGTTTCATTGGACGCTCAGAATCCTCATTTCTCGATGGCATTTCGAAGACGGAAGTTAATCTCTGAGATATTCTAAGCGAACAACCGCTGCGTTGTATATTTCAATTCATTTTTTCCCCGTCTAACGGACACGCGTCTATAATACATACACTTACAAAGAGCAAATATAACGGACACGGGATGCCCCGTCGTATTTGTCATTATTGACGCTTATATTTGAATAACTGTAATAAATATGTGCAGGCGATGTCGTTGGATAAGATCTAATTACATGGTGCACGCCGCGCGAAACCTACAACCGTGTAGATTTGTGACTCCGAGGGATCACATACTGCTCGTTAATTGGATTTCGCATCTTCAGTTCCTCTGGTCCACAGATTGCTCCCCAAGAGAGAACTTATTGCGCCGCCTTGGCGGTGTTCGTATCTACTTATCAATTTTAATATTTCATACCGATGTGTCGTTACACTTTTCTGAACTGCTAAGTACAGGTTGGGCCGCCTAAGAGTGGGACCTAATGTGTCTTCATTGCTTTCCATGGCGGTGTCTATCGCGAGAGAAGTTTTATTTCGCGGGGATATAAAATAATAAATTTGTAGTACAAACGGTAGCAAATTCCGTTAGGAAACATGGATGGTGGAGAAGCTTTATTTCGAGGAGGCAAATAATAAAATAGGGAATAAGAATTACAAAATAAAAAATTTTGCGTTCTAATGTTTGGAAATTCCTTGAGAAAAGCATGGACGGGGACAGTAAGAGTGAAAGCATTTAATTGATCTGTAAATAAGCTGAGGTGGATGCATCAGTTGTGTAGCCCGAGGTGTACGGGCTTAGCGATACTGAAGCCCAATACGAAAGCCAAATTAATCGTGCGATATAGCATGTCGAAATATCCACGTGTGTCTAGCAGCCGCGTGTGATAGCCGTTGAAAGAGTTGTGTGGAGTGTGCGGCGAAAGTGTGGGAACCTCCTCTCGAGCGGAGGACGCAAACGCACCAGGTGTATAGGTATACCTTGGTCGCGTACGATTAACGTATACCTGGTGCGTGATTCATGCGTAAATTCGTGTCTGGTTGCCGCAAAGTGACGCAACGCCGATTCTACACACGACAAAAGCTCGTTTCGCGCTCAGCTCCACCTGCCGCGGAGTCATTTTCTCCGAATGAAAAACCAACATCTTTCATCATCTTCGTTATGCGCGCATCATAATGTGGCCAAGAGGAGCAATCTGCATTAAAATCGACCGACAATAATAGTTGGGAATGGAATGATAAGTGTTAATTAACTCGGTCAGAGGCTGGTAGGATTGCGTAGCAGATGGAGCTTTTTAAATTTGCCGGCAATACTTAATCTTACGGCCTGGTCAGAACTGGTAAGGGATTGTGTTTCTGGATATTCTAGAATTAATTATTGGGGATAGTCTTCAGTGAATAAAAAATTCTTAGGGGAGTCGAAGAATTTGTTGTTTGATTAGGTCTTGAAGCTATTGTGGAGAAGAAAACTTTCGTGCATTGGTATTTTAAGTGCCAAGCAATTAGGTGCATATTTTCTTCTATCTAGCATCCTCTTTATAACTCTCAATAGTTTTCTATAGCTAGTCATGTACCTAGGGTAGATCGGGGCGAATCGAATTACTTTGTGTTTGATGGTAAAAAATTAATAGTCAAACATTAAAAAACTAATTTTTTATTATATACTAGCTGTACCCGGCCACGCGTTGCTGTGGCTCAGTTTGGTTAAATAGAAAAGAAAGAAAAGAGGAAGCGCACGTTTGTAATATGTTTAATTTCACAATATGTTTTTACCTGTCACAGGTGTGACATCTATATAATAGTAGGTGTATAAAAACAGGCGCGTATTCGAATGCAACGTTGTGTAAAAATTTCAAAGCAATCGGTGAAGAACTTTCGGAGATTTCAGATTTTGAACAAACGAACATTTACATTTTTATTTACATAGATTCGTGACCAGTACACCTTTGGCTTGAACATTAATATATGCAAATTGAAAAAAAAAAAAAAAATCTTTCATTTATAAACAAAAAACGAAAAAGTGAGAAATATCCGATTAACCCCGAAACTTGGGGCGAATCGGATAACCCAGAAATCTCTGAAGAAACTGAAATTTTCATAACAAAATCTTTAGAACCAACTTAAACTGATCTAATTTAATGACAGTGAAGTCAAGTGACACTACTTAGAACACAGATCGGAAGGATATTGCCGTTTTTTTGCCGCTTCTATCAACACAATTTTCGTGGCACCACTCTTCTGAAAGTGGACGAATTAATTTTTCTTCTGAAAGACAATCTTCTGAAAGTGGACGAATTAATTTTTCACCACAGTAAATACAACGCCATCTTCTTAAGACCATTAATTAATTTTTTTTCGTCATTTCTTTAGCTTTAATTTTTATCACAGCTTCCTCTATTTTTTTTGAGACACCATGATCCCTGATTGCTCATTTTTTTGTACGTACGAACCATCTGTATATAAACGATTATCATATTTATAATCATAAAAATACTCAAATGAAAGAAAAGAGTGATCCGATTCGCCCCATATACATATAAGTATTTCAAAGGTTGTAGATTATTGTATATTATGACATAATCGTCTAAAATACATCAAATACTAAACATGGACACCGTGCAAACTAATAACAATAAACACATTTGAATTTTCAAGTTTACTTTTTATTTTAAATACGAAATTGCAGATTACGTAGGTTGCGGGGGTGGGGGGCGATGTACTACGAACGATCGGAATGCTCGTTTCTATCGCGATGTAAGAAATATGAACTAAATTCTTATTTTGATCCGATTCGCCCCGGTCTATCCTACTTAAGTATTTCACACAGACCCCTAACCACAGTACAAGAAGAAAGTCCATGCAGATCGTACCTAATATTTATTTTAAACATTCTTGCCAACTGTATTCACTGTGCACGCTTGCGAGCATAAATATAAGTATCGTCTACATACTTTCTACGTATCGATCGCAATCGACAGGGTTTGAACAGCAGAGAAACCGCAACTACACTCATGGCTATAATCTGGACACAGTTGTCTCGTGATACGCGGAAGAGGATCCCTCCGAAAATTCTTGTTCAGGCTTCGATTATAGGGACATACAGTCGAGAATAATTTGTGGTCAGTTACAAAGATTGATCATCTCGTGTTCCCTATCGCTTCTACGAGCCTTCGCCAAAAGGTACTGTAGATATTGTTTCCCGTTCATCCATGAAATGGTTACAGAAGTTTAGAAACACTTATCCGGATCAAAGTACCATGTAGATTAAGAAGAGGTATTAGTATTTATATAGGAACAAGAAAGTAGATGCAGAGCTGAATAATATCACTCGAACATTTCGAGCTTTTTAATCCAAAGTATTTAAATATTTCGAATAATTTCCATCAAATTATGACACAGCAGAATCTGAAGTGCTCTGTTATTAAATCCCTATTCACGTTCTATTAACTTCATTTCTTCGGTATTACTTTGTGTATCTTTCCGAGAATACGGTGCATCAGCCTGCACCACCGCATTAGTCACAGTGATTTGCTGTCGAAGCTACTAAACTGAAGGTAATTAACGCCAAGTGCACGACGTGGAAATAACGAAGCAAGTAGCTTTTTTAATCGATCTACCGCGGCCCGCTTTATGGCGGTTGCATCGGTTTTTCGATCGAATGTCCAACGGCCAACGATGACCGTACTGAAGTCGTCAAGTAAAAAAGGCTAATCATTAATTCGCGAGTCACGTTGCTGATTCGTTCTCGCATAGCTGCGTGCGGCAATCTGTAGCTCGCATCTGCAATCACATTCGACCAATCTGTGGCCCTCATCTGCATCGAGCATTCTGTCGGTTGCATTGAGTCGTCTCGCTTCACGTCTGTATCATAGTTTATCATTCCGATCGGTAGCCTTCTTTCCCATCGAAACAACGCTTTCGCAGTCTGCCAAGTAATCCTCGGGCATCCGTGTAAACGCTTTCAACGGCCAATTCAATTTCCTCGCGCGAAATGGGCACAGTTAATCCACTGTAGCTGAGCGTCAAAGCGGCCTCGACGTTGCGGTCCATTAATAGATTCGTGAAAATGTTACGCTGATGGGATCTTCCCTGCAATGTTGCACGCGAAATTAGAAATCGAATACTGCTGTCGATCGTTCGATCGAGCGGAAGTGGGACACGTTCATGGGACTTCAATCAAACGAGTATTAAATAGCAATACACTGTTAATGCGCGACTGCTTTAAGTTCTACTGTACTCAATAAAAAAAAATGGTATGGGGTACGTTGTCTGGGAGTGTTGCTGAATTGAACACACGATTAACTTCAGGGGAAACTTAACCCTTCGTGGTCACACCTTCTTATAATCACAAATTGGTCACATGGGGTTCACTGCACCCCAGTGTTATTTTTTGAGTTACCATTTGCGTATTTTTTAATCTTTTAACTTTTCAATGGTAATTGTACATTTGTAATATTTGTACAATCATGGTATAATAGTCTTTTTCTAGAAATGTAAATTTTGAAATGATAAAATTTGTAGTTGAAAAGGAGCGATTTTCCACGGTTGTGAAGAAAAAACGTTTTAATTTTTTTTTATTTTTATTTGTTGCGATAAATCGCCTTTGGAAGTCGTAAAGGCGCGACATTTTAACTCGAAAATTGTTCTTGGGGTACGGTACACCCTGTGTGACCACGAAGGGTTAATCCTACTTACAATGACGTTCGCTAACCCGGAAATTCAGAAAATTATGAAATTTCGTGTGCAAGCAGAGTAGTTAACGCAACCATTATTTTTTTTTTTGGTGCCATAGTGCAGTTTTTGAGGGTGAAATCACCCCTTGAAAAAAAAGTAAAATTATCTTTCCCGTGGAATATCTGCAGAACGGTGAGAGATATCGAACAGGAGTTTAAACAAAAGTTGCATCACTTTTTTATATCTACAAAACTGCGTAAAAATAATTCCCGAAAAATCCATATTTTTCAAATTCCCACCATCACCAGTCTATAAGAATAAGTTTTTGTATTTTGCAAATATATGCTGAGATACCTCTGGATAATCTCTTTTCATACATATAGATAGTTTTTGTGTTATATTTTTTCTTGTAAACAAATAAAACCTCTATTATCAAATTTGAAGTCCATTTTTCCATTAAGATAATGGTTTCTTAAAGCAGTATTTGAATTATTATTTATGTAAGGTTTAGACAGCTTTCAATTATTCAAGCAAAACAATACGTTAGGGTGGAGCGAAAATATTTTTTTTCTGATATAATATTAATGTAGGTTTAAAAAATTGCACAAGGTGGTCCATAATCTGGGTTTGAGAGAAAGTTTTTTTTCTCGGACTTTATATTCTGGTTGCGCATTGGCACCAAAGTATACAATTTCTATGACAATTTCCATTTTTTATGAAAATTTTTATTTGATGCCGATTTACTTCTAACCGCTTATAATGGGTATAATAAATAGGGTTTCGGTTACGGATGAACTACTTTACTTGCACACCAAGTTTCATAATTTTCTGAATTTCCGGGTTGCCGAACGTCCCTTGTTAGCTCCAAAAATATTGTACGCCACAGCTTGAGTATGCTTCAGTAATTTGGTCCCAATTACGCGTTAGATATTGTATTCCTCTGAACATTGTAGGTGAAGAAAGTAGACAGTGTTTGGTGAAGATTTTCATCCTCTTCGTAGAAACCCTACTGCTGCATCTCATAAAGACGAGTAGCTTTAATGTTCCACGATGTTACACTGATAAACTAATTACGCTGCAACTTGTATGCACGGTACTCGTCTGCATTTCGACGGGAAACGTGACGGAAATACGAATTTCTTTGGAGGTAATTAAAAGAAGTTTGATAACGTGGGATGCAAGAAGTAATATGCAAATCCCGTGGACGAGTTCCGTCCTCGGTATTAAAACGTAATTGAAACGACCTGTTGCACTTTGTTACGTTCACTGTGCAGAAACTTGCACGAATTATGTTAACGATTAGATCGTTGATAGTCGTTCCTGATGACAGGTGTTTAATTCAAACCCGTCTCCTGCTTTTCCAACGTACACATACTTGCAAACCGCTATTTAGTTATGGGAGAAAAAAACGACGACGGGGGGAAGAGATTTTATTGGTTTTATTGGGTAGCGACCGTTTGGAGAAAACTGATTATTTTGATTTATACTCATTTATTATTTGAAGTATTCATGATTTCTACGTTAGATGACTACACAACATTCATGTGTGTGATGTAGGACGAGCCATAAATTCTATACTTTTCACAAATTAGTAATAAATAATAATGATTAAATCAGATAGTTTATTAAAAGTTGTTAGATAAAATTACTTTTGGAATAACAGCCTAATATCTTTGGAGAAATTACAGTTACAAAGATGATTGCGAGCTCGATGTTGAATTAAGATAGGTATAATTAAAATGAAAGAGTTTAAATTTTCAATCTGTTCGACTTTTAAAATATCAAATAATTTTAGTTCAGATTGGCGTGAGCCAGATCGGTTTATATCTGTAATTATTTAGTACATTTTTTACTGAATGACTTATTTTATAAAAGAATTTTTTTATTTATATTAAGATTAATAATATATAGATTAATAAACTATATAGAGAACACCTCAAACGCCAAGAAAAACTTTCTGCCATCTTCTCATACTTCATGTTGTTTCAAACTGCTTCGCATTAGCGACATCTTGTAACGTGTGATTGCATTTTCTCTTTAAACGCAATTTGTATCTAAGTAAATAAACATTATCACACAAATATTTTTTATCGCGAATAAACTTCTGCGAAAAGCGCGGATAGAACGGCGCATTTATTAAATTATGCAAGTGATTATCGATTACAAGACTTTCATACAATTGAAGCTACGTCATTTTTAATAGACACTAGAATGGAAACGTTCGTTGCAAAATATTCCTAGGCGGCAAGCATGTTAACAAGACGACCATTAAACAATAATTACGCCTGGTGAATACGATTTATGTGGCGCATCGTAGACAGCTGATATTACGTGTGTAGTGGTAAGAAAGCACGTTGTGAAGTACGCGTAGTGAAACCGCGAGAAGAAACACTCGATCATCTGTGCAGCAGGTTTCCCTTTACCACATAATAAAAGTGACGAAAGAAAGGAAAATTTGGGCTACTTCCATAGTCAGACACTTTTTCATTCTTATTTATCCTTGTGATAAAGTAAAAGTTCCATCGATCATCCTAGCCAATGAATAGGTGACAATTCCTCTCTACCTCCGTTAAATCTATTGACAGCTTACTGGATGTGAAACATCTATACAAAATCATAATCGAATATCTAATTTTTCCCCATGTCTGTACTATATGCATAGTTGGACGTTAACTTAATAAAAAAACTATTTAAAGAACGCACAGAATAAAAGTTACTTTAACTTTAGATTATTCGATGAATAAAGTTAATTTCTTTATTGGTTGAGCATTTCAACTTGAGCGTTGAATAAATTGTTCAACTTTAACTTTAACTGTAGATAACTTTAACTATATTTGATATCGAATAATTTTCTGGCGCGTAGTTCGAGCCGCCGCGGACCGTGATTCGCCGAATAATTTATGTAACTTTTATTCGTTATTCGACATTTTTATTTAAATAAAAATCTTGCCCATCTCTGACTACGCGTAACGACCCTATCGCAAACGCCTGCCATGTCCGACAGCGTCGACTTATTCTACTGAAACGCTTGGAAGCATTCGAAGACGACTGTCGAAGGGAAATAAAAGGGACGCCCGTGTCCACAATTATCAAGCGTTTTGCATACCTTTCCCCTGTCGCGGAAAGGAAGAAACGGTAGAACGAGCCCGCGAAATTGGATAATTCGTTAGCTGCAGGTGGCCGGGCCTCCGTTCTCGGTCTCGTAGGCGAAACCCGGCGGCCTGCGGGTGGTTTTGCTCGGTTGTCGATAATAGCGCCCAGCGGGTCTGCTCCCATCTTGCACGAGACCGTGCTTGTAGGTACCTAATTACCTGCCATCATCATCACGAGAAAGAGAGACGGTAGTGGCGAGGAGGCGAGCAGGGAGCAACAGAGAAACGTAGGTGACGCAGGGAGGGAACCGTTCCGAAAGGGGAGAAACGGACCGCGTGCTGAAGAGAAAGCACGTATGCCGTTTCATTATCGTAAATTAGTTCGTTCCTCCGGTAGAGAACAATCTTGTAACTGGCACGCGCGAAATGGGTTCATCGCGTTCATTTTAAACGGGGAGGAATTCTCTGACTTCTAGCGTCAGCTTCGTGGGGTGAAAATTACGGGCAGGAGGATGATTGGCAGAGAAAAGCTGCTTTCCCGTCTCCTTTAAGTGTAAAACATCGACCTGCGTCACTGCAGAGTATGTGGGATATATTAAAACGGATGTAAGGATTGGAGAAGTTAGAGGATCGTGTTTAGAGTGCGATTGGTAATTAAATCTGTAGGGTTTTAAAACGAGGAAGACGTTTGGCCAGTTCCGTTAGGTCGTAGATGGCCTGCAAAAAATTCATGCATTTCCATGCGAGGATTGCGTAACCCCGTTCCTATACCGAAGTATTTTTATTTCACGTTTCAGGAGAAGCCATTCACCTTGCCAGAGACTTCGGCTATGTTTGCGAAACCGAATTCCCGGCGAAACAAGTTGCCGAATACCTCAGCCGGCAGCATTGTGAACCGCAAGATTCCTACAGGAGGAAAGAACTTCTCCATGCCACCAAGTAAGAAT
The DNA here is from genome assembly GCA_947577245.1 of Andrena bucephala. Classification (NCBI taxonomy): domain Eukaryota; kingdom Metazoa; phylum Arthropoda; class Insecta; order Hymenoptera; family Andrenidae; genus Andrena; species Andrena bucephala. The sequence continues at coordinate 9,962,478 of OX387719.1, forward strand.
TTATTTCCATGCCGTGAACAATGGTGAAAGAAATTTATCGGGATAATCGTGATTGCGCCGGTCGATACGGGTTAATGATTGGGATTCAACGTTAACGAAAACGGTAAACGATTTAACGAATTACCGTTCCTGTATTTATCGGGCGGGGATTAATTATTCAACTAGAGTCATGGAACTGGAAGAATAAGAATTGGGATTTTTAAGAATCTGAGTATCTGAGCATAGATTCTATGCCATAGAAGAAGTGAACTCAAAGTGGGTATTGTAATTTCAGACAAATCACCAAAGAGCTGATGGATCTTCTGAATCAAGACAGATCACCACTGTGCAACACACGGCCACAACACATCCTCGACCCAAGCATACAGAGACATTTAACGCACTTCTCTCTCATATCACATGGTTTCGGAAGTCCTGCGATCGTAGCCGCTCTTACGGCAATACAGGTACGGTATTGTGCAAGTGGCAGCATTTTCTAGAAACGAGTGTGTTCGAATTCTTTAACGAGGGTTTCGAATGAATACCCCTTTCAGAGCAATGCACAGCTAAAATGTATCTTTCAGTCAGTCCTTGAAGAATTTACTGAATTCTGATAGGTTTTACAGTTGAAGAAAATTCAGAAAGCTGGCCCCAGATCTACTGAACCAAAGATAACCAGAACTATACTTCCACAGTGTTAATAGCAATTATCTTAAAAAAGTAACAAGTAAACTAATCGCGGAACCGTCTAACGTCCCTTTCGAGCATACAACCACAGTAGAAGAACAATGTAACAGCAAATCCCGTTTGTCCATTCCAGAAGTTCCTAAGCGAGTCCCTGAACCACCTGGAGAAAATGTACCCAGGCAATGGGAGCGGCGTGACAAGTAGTCAGCAGTCGAGCCTCGACACGAACAAGAGCAAGGACGGCACGTTGATGAACGACATGAAGAAGTGACGCCCGGATGACCCGCCTACCTCGAACGTGGTCACTTCAATCAGGCACTCGTGGCCGTACAACTGAGCTTACCCGCGAGCATACCCGCTCGCGGACACAGCTTCTGGTGTACCACTGAAAACGACACGCACGTCCGCGCAGCCACGAAACGGGCGCACACTCGGAGGAGGAACAATGGGGGAACTGGTGCGGCAGAGCAACGCGCGGGCGTCCCGTGTTCGCCGAGGTTGGCTGGTCGACAGTGTTTTTTAGGTAAATCAAATGACACCGAGTAACGAGACAATGTGCAATCGCCGTCAGTCGTCGATGAAATCGAGCGAGGAGTCATCGAGGGCCTCGGTAAACGCCCGGCCGAATCGAAACCGGCAGGCAGTTGGACACGAGATACTTAAGGGGGTACAGGACTATTGGACACGTAAAATTCATGGTTTCCTTTGTGTTGGATTGCTTAGGTACCAGTATACCCGTAATTTTCACAGTTTATTGTGAACGCGTTTCCGAGTGATCACCAAAAAAAATATTGTCGGAATGTTCAAATTTGTTGACATTATTAAGCGCTGAATATGGTCCGTAGTGCGCAGCTGTAGTCGGTGTACGTAGTATCAGGTGAACAAATCATCTGAAAGCAAAATGCTTTGGACGGGGAGTAATTTCTACACCAAAATCTACAACATGGAATTTGACTGGCGAATTTAAAAAAAAAAATGTTAAATTTACACACGAATCAATTTTTTCCCCACACTTTTACGGAAGAAAATCGTCTTTAATCGTTTATAAAAAATTTTACAAACATCCAATGTTGATGCGGAAATTCCATGTTATAGAGAAAGATATTCTGCACCTCCGGTTAAAATTTCAAGTGAAAATATTCATTCGTTCAAAAGTTATGATGTACACGGTGATGTACGGTGTTTAAAAATGTAATTTCGAGATAATCGGTTTCAAAATTAAGTCCCCTACGCCAATACCGCTTTGCGATGCTGTTCCTCGGCGGTGCACTCACTTACATTCAACGCTATAATTTCTAACTATTCGAATTTCCTCACGAAACTTGGTTGCAAATGTTCACAAAGAATCACGCTTTCAGAATTAATACTAATAAGAAAATCGATTTGTCGAGATTTCAATAGTCCTCTACCGCCTTAACCCTTAGGCGGCGGATAGTTTAGCAGCCGATGACGCATGCGGAGTCCATCTCGACACACAATACAATTCCATTCGTACAATTCTTGGAATAAGATTTTACATTAGATTTTCATCTGATCACGATCAACAATTTTCATTTTCTTAAAACAGTAATTCCGGTAAGTAGCGCAGGTATTTCCAGATGGGTCAAAATGGACCCCGTGCCCGTCAGACGAGGGTTAATTCCCCCGTCTGCTTAGCGGAGAAACGTCAAGACACTTCGGTGCGCCTGGCTTACAGAGCGATCCGCCTGTTACGTACTTCTCAATGAAACGCGTGCTCTTGTAACGATATACATGCTTACATAGGAATAACTTTGTTCTCTCACTGCCTGTTCATTTGAAATGCGACCCGCGGCTGATGAAAAAAAAAAAGGGAACGTATCGATCGATTCGACGGGATCGTTCTAACGAATTCTCGGTCGTAGAACCGGTATAGAGTGCAAGGTTTCATTACGCGGCTTCCTTTCGTAGGCTCCCGCGCGTGTTTACAGAGCGTGCGCTCCAAGAGAGGACGTGTACGCGTGTGTACCGCCGTTTGTGATAGGGGCAACGATGGTCGAAACGTTTGTGCAATTGTTACGGTTAATGCTTGCAATTTATTCCGACCATCCCTGTAATCACACTTTTGCAATCCGAGATGAGCGTTTCGTTTGAAGCTGAAACGGTGGGAAATACAGTGGAATCGGGGAGTTTAAGTTCGGTGTCCCCAGCCTCCAGTAGAGAATCAATTGAAAGTGTGGTAAAATTTAATTAGATGGATTCAAGTGGATTCGAGTTTCTCGGCAGTTGGTGTCCTTATAAATCGCGGATCGATCGATATAATTGGCGGGCACGCGTACACGCGGTACGACAATGAAGAAGCAATTTACGACAACCTTATTTAACCGTATAATTTTTGGGTCAACTATTTATATTGCTCGAGCATCGTTATTCTTTGCTCATTACTGAGCGTCCGGCATACGCGCGGCATCGATTATGACGCCGTTACGTAAGCATTAATATTGTCGGCATAGTGATATATTGCTCTCTGTACCGCGCGCAACTTATAATTTAACGTCCACAAATGTAATCCGCTCGGTAGCGTTTAACGAACAACGTTTATCAGTCGACTGAGTCCGCTGCGTAGAACAACTCAACTGCCATTTACGTGCGCGCATTCGCTGAATATTTATGGGCGTCGCTGCTTTGGAAGTTACAGATTTCTCTGTAAACGCGTTTAATTGCACGTTCCACGTGTTTGTCGGGATGGTTTTATCACGCTTCTTAGTTATTTACTTTTCTCGGCTTTTTGTCCTTGGACAGTGCAATCTATGCTACGTTATGGAAGGTAAGCATGTGCTCCGTGGCACGATTTAATGGCAGATCCCTCGTACAATATTGAGTCGACGGTGTCGAAGAGCTGTGATTTTTTTCATCGTTTCATTCTTTCAATAGTTTTGCAATAACTTTTCTTCCCGATCTACCATCGAATTTAACTCACTTTTCACCGACTCGCCACGACGACACGATGCTTTGGAATCATTAGATCGGATTTGGGTTCCTTTAATTCGGCACTAGACTGATCAGAATGCCAGATTAGCTGATCGAGACCAATATTGAAATTTATACAAGTCCAATAATGAATAACTTTCAATTAATAAAATTACAGAAAATATTGTTAAAAATAATCTTGCTTCATAAGAAACTGATTGTGAAATTGATCGAACACCCAATATAGAGTAATTAGAGTTTGAAGCTCACCCACCAATCATTACAGGATAAACACCCATTCTTAAAACTGTCAATAGATATAAAATTCCAATCTTTATAGAATATAAATTAAAAAAGAATGGACAAATGTTTTCAGCACACCTTCGCATATTCTCAACTTTTGATTTCGTGCTTTCCACTGAGTTTTGCACGAGGAATTAATTGCTTTTCATTTAATTGAATCACGAGTTACGCTCAACCTTGCACTAATGAATGTAGTATTTATTTAGAGACACGATTTATTTAATAATATTAACTGCAATGTGGGCTCAGTCGAGGATTTCATCACTATCACTTTACTTTTTCTACGACTTTCGTCATCTAAGAATCTCTACGACAATTTTACATTAAGTACCGACTTTTACTATCTCATTCGAGGCTAAGCAATGTCACGCGAAGAAAAACGAATGGAAAGGTGACAGTCACGCGGTGAGAACGTGCAGCAGCCGTCCGAGGCTAAAAAAATACTAATTTAGAATCGTAATCTATTGCGTTAGGACCCGACGAAGTTTTATTTAAACCGAAACATGGATACGAATAGCCGAATTATCATTGCAGAGGTATATCCATTCATCGCAGCTTTTAGAACGGAGCAAGCAATCGAATTCAGCATGACACTGATTTTCCAATGATTTTGTATAGTCAATTAGGATTAATGATACGAGCTACAGCTTTCTATATACGTATTAAGAGATACTTTATTCCACGGAAACTTTAATATTCACGATTCATCTACGTAATAAAATGTTGCATTTTCTCGTTGAATAGCTGCTTGGAAGTATGTATGCCAGGTTCTAAATGTTTCTATATAGAAGAACAACAGGTGTTTGAAATTAGTGATTTGGCAGGATACAGGATTTTGTTTCGGAATCTTAAAACATTTCGTACCAGTCACGTAGAAAAATACCTACCTACTTCTACGAAATATGTGTCACCTTTCGTTAAGTGGTTGAATATTGAAAAGTATTGAAGTAGAACTCAGCCTGGAAGTCTAATTTCTGATCCAACATTTTCGCAGCTACTCCACCTTCTTCAAATACATATTTCATAGAGGAAGATTCTAATTTCTTTTCACCTGGACAATAATTTGCTCGCAGTTTACGAATGTGTGTTAAGATTCTGAACCGCGATCATTACCACCCAACATTGCAATTTTCAAGCCGTTCAATGATTTATTACGCGTCTTATCCGCTTCACACTCTCGTCAACTAATAGCACATCTTATAGATTTGTAGCTTCGGAATGTGTCCTATGTAAATTCGGCATGCATCGCGGACGAGCAAGAGTTGCGCATTTAAACGGCGCGTGAACAAATGAGCACACATTTTAATCGGCTGTTTGTCTCCAATCTGACGCGCCTATCGTAATGATTACCATTATGGCTATCACGCTAACTACTTGTCAACATTGTTCAACGAACAGAAGCGAACTTAGCAATTCCTATTAGCCAGCGCGTTAATTGAACCACCGTCGGGCGATTAACCGCAGCGGGACTATATTTTCTTCCTTGTTATTATCTTAACTGTTCGCGAAGTTTTCGTTCTCGAGAGACGGAAAGGGGGAACGGAACTACGGTTCCGGGTCTTTCGCGGTCGTCGGCGTCGACGAACCCTCGTGTGAAGCCTGGAGGATCATTTTCCGAGGATCACTAATCGTGCCAATGCGAAAATTGCCATTTGAGATGTGCCAATTAAACGATATCGAGTTAGAAACGTAAGAACCGAACGATTAGGAGCGAGTGTCTCGGCGGGACGCGATCGAACGAGCATCGGGTAGTCGCGTTAGGGTTTTAAGGCGCCCGTGACGGGCTCTTCTCGCGCGGACCTCATGTAGACTATAGGCAATGAGGAATCGGGCGAGAGAAAAAACAAAAAACGTCTCGGTCCTCGAGTGTGTTCGATCACCCCGTTCGGATGGGGGGCGAGACGTTGCGAGAGAGAGAGGGAGAGAGAGAGAGAGAGAGAGAGAGCAGAGCGGAGATCAATGGGAAATTGCGTTGAAGTACAATACCAGGTGAACCTGAGACATATCTAACTTTGTAATTAAATCTTAGGCGTATGTAAATGTAAGATTAAGAAACCTGATCGAACGTCTCGCGTTCCGGGATATTATGTACAGAGTATTTGAATCTTTCTTGTGATATAATCGTACATATTACTAAGGATATAAACCGATAACAAGGAAAAAAAAATTACTATTATCATTCCATGTTTTTTCATAGGAAACGAGGTATTAGAGCGTGGTCGTGGATGACGCCGGATAACGCTCCGTTTTTAAAATAGAACACCGCTGTTCGAAGTTCGAAAGAATCCGTGCTAGCCGGGACTTATCGTTAGTCACCGGAACATTATCGCGGCGAAAGCCTTCTACTCCCAGCGACGAGCATCGATTCTCTCCTTTACGACGTTGCTTGCGCTCGAATTCGCGGCTTTTGTCGAAGAACGGGGGAAAATGAGGACGAGGAATCGGGGATGCGGAGATCGCCGAGTTACCGAGTTTCAGACCAACCTCCCTGAGATTAGTTAGGCAAAAGACAAAGGCGAGAAACAGTTAGGCAGGCGGGAGAAAAGAAATGATGTGACAGAACCTTGGATCCCTTATTTTCACTCACGACTACTTAGGCGACTCGTTAGACGTAAGGTCCCGTAAATTAATACTTATTTATAACCCTTAGAGCGGCCGTAGAAAAGTACGTTTTCTACCAGAATTTCTGTGCCAACTGCAAAGAATGTTGTAGAGAATTTTTTCTGTTCCACGTTGAAGCATCATTCTAATCTTGTAAGATACTCAGATATATCTTTATTAAATATATTTGAATTTTCGTAGTATATTATATTCTGATATTGATTATACAGTTCATTTTTGTATATTGGTGTGTGATAAATAAATAAGAATATTGTTTCTAAGCAATTTAGAAACTTATGCTCGGTACGATCCTGGTGTCCCTTTAAAATGCGCGCCGCTGAAGAGTGTGGCGCTGCGCGGCGCGCCATCCAGCATTTAAATTCAATCCCATTTCAATTTCCCGCTTGTATCAATGCCAGAGAATTTGAGAAATTTAGAAAGAAATAATTAACTTTCAGATGAGTGGTCATCCGAGAATGTATTGTGCGCTGTTTGCAAATTCGTGGATTGGAATCCACCAAAATCTGTTGGTGAACAGCTAATGGTAATTAGTAATTAATGACGATTAATATCAAAAGACAAATAGACAAAATCTTTTACATCAACGATAAAAAAATATATAAAAAAAAAATGTTATGTTAAACGATTTTATTAAAAATGCACTAAAAACTAAAAAATAATTATTTTCTTGTACTGCAAATTCAATGGTGTTTTTTTTCACTTTAAACAAAATCGTGGAGCTGGATATCTCGCAACAAATTATTCTGTTAGGAAAAATCCTGCTCCACGATTTTATTTAAAGTGAAAAAACACCATCGAAATTGCAGTACAAGAAAAGAATTATTTTTTAATTCTTAGTCATTTTTAATAAAATTGTTTATCATAAAATTTTTTTTTATATATTTTTTATTTTCTAGTTTTTTTAATTTAATTTCAAATTGCGATGCGACTAGCGACCCGAACGCAGCAGCTTTTTGTCGTTTTCGTAAAGAACGCGAGTGGTTGATTTCAAGTCGTTTGGATTTGTAGTTATGGGTTATATTTATTGATGACTGGGTAATTTTTTCACCCGCTCGGGGTTAATTTTTTTTTTTAAATATTGTATTGTTATCCAAACTACGCACGCCTGCAAAGTTTCAAGACAATTGGATACATGGAAGTGGGTTAAATTTGAGTTGCCAGATTTGAACCATACAAATATACAAACAAACAAACAGAGGATCGAAGCTGAATAAAATCGTTTAAAAACAATACCTACCATCTCTCCATACTGGTATGATGCAAATTGCTTTTGTTGCAACTTCCTCGCCTTATGAATGTTTAAATATACCTTCTGCCTCTTCCTTGGATCTGTAGACACTTTTTTCGAGCATTTTTCAATAACTTTTTCACAAAAAAATACCAAAGAAATACTTTAATATACCTTGCTCACTCTGCTGCGACCGTAGCATGTGCAATGCGCGCTGAGCAACTACTGAAATGCAATTAGCGGAACGCTTAAAAATATAGCCACGCGACAAAATTTTTCGTACAGGATTGAGTAATAGTGCATTATTGCACAGATATCTGTTATGAAGTAAGGGTTAAACATTTGTTTGTGGGTGTACTTTCGATTTATTTATTTTCCATTGAATTATTTCCATCGTAGACATTGATGCATTTATTTGTACAACACTCACATATACTCGCTATAAGATAATGAAATTATATTTACATTCTTACGATTTTATAGAAATAGAATTTATAACCATTCAGTTTACCACCTGAAAGCTTGACCGGTTTGAAAATGATTTTTCTTTACTTTACATAGCTGAGTAACCACAGACAGGGAGAAATCACTTTAAGACGTTCGAATTATTAATTAAATATTAATAGACAAGTTCCGAATTGTGTATATATTGAGAAATTATGTATCTCAAGAAACTGGATATATTTGGACACCTATTAACACTGACGATTTCTGAGGGAGACAACCGAAATGTCTAATGAATTTCCTACGAACATTTCAGAAACTATTTTACGTGCTACAAACTATTTCCACATTGAATGATAGCGTTTAAAAATATACAATAACACACAAGTACACCGAATTAAGATTAGAACCGCTGAATTTCATTTCTATTGCATTCAAGTAATCACTAACTTCGATGTTGAATTTTAAAGACATTTAGAACACTCGTATTAATTTTTATTATACCGGTCACTGCTTCACGATTAAGTATTATTATTTCTTCGTCGGTTGATGTGATTGCAATGTTGTGCGTAATCTGCACACTCCCTTGCCTGAAAGAAAGTCTTACTATCTCATAGATTTTTGCACGTAACTAACAATCAAAGCAGATGTTCATGCATGCAAAGAAGCCTTGTTCCTTTTTGTATCCTAATAAATCAGTGGTAAGCTCCTTCGATGTGACGAAAGGCGTTTAAAAAGCACCAACTTTTTACGTATCAAATAGTATTAAAAAAATACAGACGCTCCTTAATTTCATACACGAAATTGCCGTTCGTTTTAATCGTGGCACTGATTGCAAGACAGACTCCAAAAATAGCAATAACTTTAGAAAAATAAATTAAATCTATTAGCAATATACCCGTACTGTAGTGAAGCGAAGAAAAGTATTGATGGTAAAGTATACAACTGCTAAAATTGTGAAATATGACATAGAACAGAGGAATGTTTGAAATACGAAAATTAAATTAATACTGTAATTAAACGTTATTTAAGAAACTGATAGTAACAATGCGATTTCTCTGCGAATGTAAAAATCAGAGGTATCCTTTTAATGAAAATACTTTTAGACACGAATGGAGAAATTAATCTATATGAATGAAGCATACTCACGTGATATCAAGGCACTTCGAATTCTGTTGATCAGAGAGACAGAAGGAGATTAAAATATTTCAATCCATGAAAACGCGTTCCCACGCGATTTTCCACGTGCTTCTATACACCTAAGAAGGATACACGAAAAGAAATATTAGAAGTAAATGTCTCAAATACTTTTGGACAAAACTTCGATCAGAATCGAAATAAGAATGTGTGCCTCAGCAGAGTTGTACTCTGACTAGAAAAAGATGCATAGCTCCGACGATTCGAGTTAGGTGAAATTTATTATACCTTTCTTACATCACCAGCTTAATATTAATTAACATTTTTGGGCGTTTTTAAAACTTAAGAACATCAAGTACGGAATTTTCGTTATAATTAGAATGTTATTAATATATTGGCAAAAGAAATTTTGTTTTGATTACTGAAAAGTATTAATATTACTTGTTAAATATATCTCTATATATTTTCTCTAGATTAGAACGGCATTGATTAATTAGGGATTTTATTCTGAACTTTTTGAAACGAATCTTACAGTAACGTTATTATACTTTTCATTTATTTCATTTTATGGGAATTACATACATATAGGAGAAAACAGATAATTACTTTAGAGAGGAGAAAATATTTATAAGTTACACATACGTTGTTTTATGATCATTTTTGTAAACTTATACAAAATGATTATAAGGTTACAGTATTTGTTTTTTTTTTTTATAATATTGTAACTGCTATATCTTTAGAACAAACCACAGAAATCGTCGCTTCGTATATTTTGCACATGTAATTACATAGAGCGGTTCATTAACATTTGTTTATGTATCCTTTTTTTTTAATATTTCCTCTAAGTTAGTTTAATTGTTTTTGAACGTGACACATTTACGTGACTATACATATTATTATCATACGAATTAACGACATAATTTGCATAATCGCTATGCTATCTTATTTAATATTAATTTATACGTTCACTTGTCACTGAGTATCATTTACAATATTTACTTTGTTCCATTTTAGACATGTATTGCTAATTTATTAATACACAGGCCGACTGTCCGAGCAATGTGTGTTTAAAAGTCGTATATTAAAACTAAAAACTGTCCTTTCCCTTACTTTATTCCCTCTCGGTATAAAGTATGCGTGTAGAAGGTGAAGCCCTCCGAAATCATTCACAGACTTTACCGGGAATCAGTTGGTACGAATTCAAATTTACGAAATGCTGCCAATCCGGGGACGAAAAGCCTTAAGTACACGTACAAAATGGAATAGTAAAAGGGGATACTAGACATCGATCTCCATAGAAAACTGTGAGACAGCTCGTGACACGCTCTTCCACTGAATCGCGTTATAATGCAACGCTTGTTTAACAATTTTACTTGATATCATTCCACTGATCCTGTTGGTCCTCTAGCCCTCCGCTCTGACGTGAACATTTTCAGGAAGGGATTCGAAGGAACGGGGTTTCTACTCTTTACAGACACTCCGAAGTACGGGACCAAGACTACGACACAAATTTCATTTGGACCTTTCAAAGGAGGGGACGAGTAAGCACAACGAATAATATCGTTCCTGATAGAAATCTATCGTAATCGCTGCGACACTTCGATTACAATTTTCATTGTATTACGTGTTCGGAATTATCCAGCGGCCACGAAAAATTCATCTGAAAAGCATGTCGACTTTGTTACGCACCAGAAAGTGGCTATTCAGTATAGAGAAAGACAGAAGAGAGATATCAAGGAACACGAGAAATATGTAAACAGTTCTATCGATCTATCACGAATGAAAAGTGATTCTTTTGATATCACGTTCAAATTTACGTACGTATATATGTATATCATCGCAATACGATGAAAAATTGTAATATTGCCTGCGTGTTGTTTACCGTGTATTAGCCTTCCATCGTGCCTCCTATATCGGTTTAAAAACGATCTCGGTCGTTCATATGTTTTGACATCGCAGGCACCATAGATCGTCGTGCGTTAGGAAGATTACGCGTCAACGGTTTAGGGCTATATGAAATAATAAAGTCAGACACAATATCTTGTCCTCTCGCTGGTCGTTGCGGATATTTAAAAAGAAAAGGAAAAAAAATTTTAAAAAAAAAAGAAAATTTCTGTTTTAAAAGAAAATTAAGCATGATTTTTTGTTGGATTTTTACTTAGAAGGTCGTGAGTACGGAGCGTTGCGGTAGCGCGAACTTGAGCCCGATGTTGTTGTCGTCTTGTACGATTTCCATGCGCGGCTCGATGATTCCTCTGTGAATTTCATGGAGTGAATCATTTGCATTATTTCACAATCAATTCAGAACACCACCACGATATATTAATCGGTCGGTCCATAACTACTACGCGAAGCGTGCGTTGCGTATCATTTTCTTTAAAAGAATTTTTAAAAAGACCGCCGTGAATGGGCTGAAGGATCGCTCGAGTTAAGATTATTGGGTTTGTTATGTGAAGCCATTCGTGACAATTTAGCACTTGATATTATACAATATTTCTTTAAACGGTCCATTTTCCACAGATGAAAGATTCTACCTTGGTAATTTTAATAAGTCAATATAGAATATGCTTCTCTTGTTAATACTTTCATCCTTCGTTTTACGTGCCTGTTATTTCGTGCGTGAAATATGAAGCATCTAGATTTTTTATGCAAGTTTATCGAACAACTGAGTCTCACAATCGATTTAATTCTGAGAGATTTAACTGTGTGACACATGTCTCGAGTAACTAATTATTATAAACTACAAGTCACCTTATTAATGGTTTTAAAAGGAGCAGGTGTATTCTGGCATATTTAAGTTTCTATTTAAAACTTTGAATATTTAGTATTTCGTACTTCGTGAGTATTATAGGTATTATCAGATTCTTCGTTCGTCTTGATGCACACTAAACTATTTAGTTAATTTTTAAGAATAGAGGTAAAATTTCATGTATGTACAATTGATGTATTAAGATATTTAAATAAGTCAATGGAACTGTAAGTGCTATAAGAATTTAGTGAATTCTATATGCATCAGAAATTTATGTGCAAACTTTGAAGCATTTATAAATTCAATGCTCCCTATTAATTAGGTGTTAAATTTTTTCGCAAGAAAAAAATAGTGACGTAACAATAGCAAATGAGAAATATGTTACCTGGATACTCGGATGTTTCATAGTACTCGTGCGAAGAGTGAGGGACAGCGTCTTCATCATACTCGTAAGTTGTGTACCTCGAGGAAGGATACATGTCATCTCTGGATGATATATAAAAGTACAATGAGCATTAGAAAACAACCGTATGTACATATGTGTCGATATTCTACTACGTTTAATTTCGTTGGAATTATAAATTTCTTTTACACCGTACACGAATTCATTTGGTTTGTTAATGAAACGTGAAATTATTTAAACACAATTTTACTACAAGAAAATAGAAGGAAATGTGCCCTTGAAAGTGCATTTTGTTAAAGCGCGATACTCAAATGGTATGGAACACTGCATGGGTTTGGAATTTGGAAATTTTCAAAATCCTCTCTGCTTCAACACCTTACTCAAATATACCAAGTACAAACAACAAATTCGTAATTAAGTAGTTCATAGTGTGGATGAAAATCGATTCACATTTATAATTTTCGTAGGTTTTCATCAAATTTAATTTAATTTCTAACCGCTAGTAAGATTGCGTTCGCATTCGACTCTGAGTTGATAACGTTGCGTGTGACACACAGATACATTGGATGATAGGTCTACCCTATACTTTGTCGATGATTCAGTTTGCAGCACTGACCACCGCTGGGGTAATAAACATAGGGTAGGTCAGTGATGTGTGCAAGTGAGAGGTCCGATTGTGCGAATGAGAAACAGATAGTAAACATTCGAAACTATGCTTCCCTTTAAAGGGCGATATCTCGATAACGGGAAGAAGTAAAGTAATGCAATTTGTTGCATTGGGATTGTTAACCCTTTGCAAACGAATGACAAGATGTAACCGTTCCAAAACATGGCGTTCCAAATAAATCATTATCAAAGACACTGTTAGCTGATACGTTATTGAAACCAAATTAATATCGAAACAATAGTATTAAAGGTTTTAACCCGTTTGAAAGTGTTAAAAATAGGATGTTTTCTTTTTACATAATTTCATAGATTGATGTTTTAGGAATATTATAAATCAAGTGCGATGTAAAAATTCGGAAGACTGACAAAGTTATAGGCATTTGAGTGGAACCACCCAGGTAGCACGGGGCGGCGAGGCGCGACTCGACCGATCGCAGCGGAACTATATTTTTCATTACTTATTTATAAAGAAAAAAGGTGGACTTTTCTCTTAGAAAAATCTAGCTTTACCTTTGATTTCTCACCATTTCTTTATTTTTCCAAATTTTTAAAATCGGCCCCGTAGGACGATAGCTATTAACATATTTTATAAGAAAATTTTACTGTTTTTGATTTTAGACACGACATACAGCTTTTATCAGGGCCACCGTTTAGCCGTCTAAAATCGAAAGACTTTCGGATCTGTATCCATAACTTCCGAAAAACAATAGTTTTTTAACTGAAACTTTTTTTTTAAGTAGTTCATAATACTATGTAAAGATAGTAAAAAAACGGAAAATCTTTATCAAGCCGTTGACTTGTAAAAAAAATCCACAAAATGTACACATTTTCCGAGGGTTCAAACGGGTATACCCCCTTAACACGTTGCGTGCGGCACCAAAAATAGTTGACCGTCCCAGATGCCGGAAATAGATTTTTGTATAAAGTGCACCCTTTTATGCTACTTTCGACATTTTATAACATTTTAACCAAAAATAATTTGTTTTTGTTAAAATAAAAAGGCATGACGCGTTAAATACAAAAAACAGCTGCAGAATGGTGAAAAACGCTGCATATTTGTAACGACTGCACACACACTTATGAACACGTTCGTACTAAATGGGTATGCAAAAGGAAAATTCGATACCTGCAAAATTCTTCTTCCCCTTCCACATTTATTGGGACCGGGCCCAAGACGTGACCGTACACGTCACCCACCGTAGGATAGGGATTCCCCATGACGTGACCGTACACATCACCCGCACGCAACGTGTTAAGAAATCAAATTGTTTCACAAAGTAGCTATATGGCCACTAACCCAGACCGACACATCTAAAACTTATTACCGTTGAAAATTCAACAATATAACCTGATTATTAAATAGTACATACTTATAATAAATCCATGAGAAAAGTGAATAAAATAAATTATTATTCACGAACGTGCTGTTTCATGAGATATTCACAAAATGACGGAGAAAATTATTCTTCCGAGAATAAAAATATGTGCAATAAACCGTTATAAATTAAAACAGCTTGTGACAAGAGCAAAAAGTGTCGACTTCTGTAGTAGTATGCTGACGTCTCGTCCACAAAGGGTTAAGGTGTATCATTTATAATACATAATATTTCCAAACATCCAATAGTGATCAAATGATAGAAATGTCAATAACACTTACCCTGAAGTGGATGAATAATGTCGATCCCCGTAGCGACTGCTGCTACCCGTTGACGCGTGATAGTCATAATCATGATGCGATCCGGCGCGAGTGCTTGGTGGAGGAGTAGCGGTCTCATAGCTACGTACAGAGCAGCATTGATAAATTTCGAGCAATGTCTCCAAATCTACGGACAAGTAGGAACACTTACCCGTAACTTTGGTCCATAGCGACTCTCGCACGGTCTAAGATGGAGAACACTTTGCTCTTCCCCGATACGGGACGAGAGATTGGTCCTCGGCTCGAAGGTGGTGGAAGTATTGCAGCTAGAATGAAAATGAACATTTCTGATCTGCCAAAAGTGTCGCACACTTTGCACCACTCGCGAGACAGGAGGAGTTTCTAAAGATTCTTACGCGAAGCGATTTATAGCATAACGAGGAAAAGAATCGGTGGACGGGATAGGCGCGGACATTCATCATTTATTTGAACGTTTGCGAAATCTACCGACCTCTCGACGATCGTGGCAAACTAGGTCTCGTGGATGGTCTCAGTATCCCACCACCAGCTGGGACACCTCTTACAGAGGGCCGTCTGTCGTCAGAGTTTGTTGGATCGTCAGCCATACTCATCTCCATTTCTCGCATTTGCTCTTGGCGTATATTATCATTGTTATCGGGGATCAGGTACTTCCGAACTTCCGCTAACGCAAACGCAATACGGGCATAGGCCTCTGCTGGAGGTGCCAGAGCAGTTATTTCCACGTGCAAGTCGTCCGAAAGATGTGCGTACTTTGGGTCCAGGGACATGCGGCATTCTTCTTCCTAAGTTGAGTTAGCAACATATCTATCACAGTCGCTCTTACCAAGTTTGAAATGATGTTTTGACACTCTGTTTAATAGCATGCAGAATCATTGCCTGAATTTGTTTCATAGAACAGAATTTGATTCCTCTCCCACTTTACGCGTTTTCAATGCACACGAGTGGTATTACAATTTACAATACTATAAGTAACTTTAGCATATAGTGAATATCAAGTACATCTTCATAAATTTATTCGTATAAATTGCGAATGATATATGCAATAGTAAGATCTCAAGCCTTGTTGAGTGAGTTATGAAACATGAAAATGGTTGGTACGAAATGTGTGCACAAGGATAGAAATTAAATTTATTATATACCTTTTGACGATCTTTCATTGATCCTCTTCCTAATACTGCCATCTTACACATAGTTTCTTCTTGCAAACGTTTCATGGAATTGCCTTTTGGACCCAACAATTTTCCAACAAAGTTAAACTATAAATAATTTAGTGATATAATCTCGTGCTTCGTATTTAATGTAAATAACGTAGAGAACAGTGATTAAAGACTATGTTTACCTTGGGATGTTCCCGAACAGGTACCAATACTTTCACCGAAACACGAATCGGTTTTTCACGGTAAATATCTACATATTTCGGATCCCTTATTGGTTTTCC
Organism: Andrena bucephala; assembly: GCA_947577245.1. NCBI lineage: Eukaryota > Metazoa > Arthropoda > Insecta > Hymenoptera > Andrenidae > Andrena > Andrena bucephala. Next base: position 9,978,740 of record OX387719.1, read on the forward strand.
CATAGCCTGAGTTTTTTGAATCTCTATCGAACAAAGTAATCAATCTTGATTGTATATCACAATAATAAAATGTTTAACGTAAAAAGAAATTTAAACTGCTGTTTTTTATCTTACGAAATTATTTAAAACTCAAAATACAAGATTATTCTTGGATATTAACATGTAATGGTAATTTCTTATTCTTCAAAGGGATAATGTGATCAGAAACACACATACTAGTTTAATTAGCATTGTAAATTCTTGCATTACTATTACAGAACATTACCAGAAAATTGAAAGTTAATTACACAGAGGACATATAATTCCCTTGTATGTAAAAGTACAGACATAACTAACACATGACATCATTTCTTCGTAATATTCGTGAATAACATTATTTTATGTAACTAAAGAAATATCTGTAATTAACTGGAAAATCCATGTTCCATAGAAATTATAATCCACGAATAATTAAACATACATTTATTATAAATAATAATACGGACAACACACATGAAAAGAATTTTGCAGAAACATTTAAAAATTTTGAAGCATGTAAAAACAGTTTTCAAGAAATAATAGCATGGTAGGAATGTATTAAAGGTTTCAAGTAACTATATTTATATTTTGTAAAAACGATTTATTAAAAAAACATTGTGATTGTTGCTTGTGTTTTCTTAATAAAAATCAATGCATTATATATACACTTGAATACACCCTGAATATTTCTATTGTTTTTCGAATTTAGAAAAAAGTGATCAGAATAAAAATTGCTCCATTCGTTGAGATAAACACCTGATATTTTCCAGATAACCAATGTCTCTCCTAAATACAACCATATATGTACTTTTTTAATGCCTAAGTCGAAAAGAAGTTAAAAGCAAATACAGCAATACGTATTTATGTGCGCGTACTTTAAATATTTAATATGAAAGACCCTGAATATATATTGCTTTATTGTTTTTATATATGTATACCATTCAACTTGCCATTAATTTCACTTTGACTTAAGTAGTACCAAAATATATTGTTTCATTTAAAATCATTGACCTCAAATTCATAATCGCTCACTTAAGCGTGAAATAAGTGAAAGATAGATTTCATTTTTTTTTCCTTTCTTCCGGTACCCTAACCTTAAATATCTATATTTTTAATTTCTCCAAATCGACTTGTAAACAATACGAAGCAGAGAGTAAAAGTTCTTTTAAAAATGAATGTAACAATAAACCTGAATAATGAACACTGCTAAGCGCGAAGAACATTAACGTAGATATAAAAAAACAGTGGAGACGTGTTGCGAAAAAAAAAAGAAAAAGAGTGAAGGGTAAGAACAGTATCAGGTACCTTGATCGATCAGCCTGGTTGCGTTAGGCCATTTCTGAGAATCCAATTCAACTTTTTCTTGCAAAAGCTCGCGGACATATTCTCCGGCTTTGTCAGCTTGGTGCTCCTTCTCATCGCGTTCCTTTTCCGATGATAGCCTCGGCTTGCTATCAACATTGTCATCCCGCTGATACTTGTATTCACCATTGCTTGGTCTATCACTCATGATTAACACCGTTTTATCGGCTACTTTAGAAAACTATGAAAACGAAGAAGTAATAATTTCGATAACCAGATGATCGTAAATAACGAAAGAGATTACTCACGCGCGACGCGTCTTTGGAGGAAAGTTACAATGGCCGACCGCCGAGTCTTCTACTCCTACTTAACTTCAAGGCAGATATCCATGTATGTTTACGCGTTCCATGCTTTCATGCATCGTGGTTCACGAGTTCGTAAATTACGATGCGTTTCCAATGCAAAATCAGTGTTTTCGAAAGTATTCTTATAATAAACGTGACGATAAATAATTGTTATAATTTTTTTAAGAAAAAAAAACAGACATTTAACTTTCTTTATTGTAAAAGATATCCATTAAATCGACAGTTGTACAAGTTTGCTGCAGATAAAAAGAATATCGAGAACAGGATTGTAGCTATTTGAATTGTTACACTCGTACAATATGTCTGCACCTCATTTGTATTTGATTCGTTAAATATGTATAAAAGTTATAAAATTGTGTGAATAACTGTTTGGAAAGATGAGTCACATTATAGTAATACGAAGCTACAAGCCCGGCGATGAAATTAATTGCAAAGAATTAATAAAGACTGGCGTGATGTCATCTTTAAATTCAACATTTTTCGGAGTTGTGTTTAAAGAATTAACATTCGAAATGATGATACTGTTCGCCGCTATAATGTTCATTTTCTTTGGGCTACCCTTCACAGTCTGCCTTTTAGTTGTTCCCCTTGTTATTTTTTTTGTGTACGTTGGAACTTACATTGGTTTCACTGCGAAAGCTATGGAAGTCAATGAAGAAGTTTCTAATATACCAAGGTAAAAATTTCTTTACGCTTATAATTCTTTTAAATCGCACTGGGAAACTGAATATTAAATTCTTGCTTCTCCATTGTTTTTTCTTTATTTTTCTGAGACATTACGAGACACACTAAGGCGGTTGAAGAAAGCAAGATAATTGAAAGATATTATAAAAGCTTCGTTTATTACAACAGGATTTACATGTCCAATGCCTTTTCATGTTTTTGGGTTGCTGAAGCATTCGAACCTTACATAATGACACATCATCCAACAAATGTACAATATACCATTATGACGGAACAACAATTCCGTGATTCGAACATCGATATCTCGTCTCAGGTTAAGAGGATCGTTGGTACTGTTGCTTTATGTAAGAGTCATAGATTGGACAAAGGGGCATGGATCAAAAGATTGTACGTTCACGAACGTTATAGGAGGAAGGGGATAGCTTCGTGCCTTATTAATGTCGCTATACAATTCGCTATTGTCCAAGGGTATAGTTGCGCTAATATTGTTGCCTCAGAATACACAGAAGGTGGAAGAGAATTATGTCTTAAGAAAGGTTTCGAATTGCAACAAATGTATCATACACCTCTCCTGGGTTCATTTATAACAATATTGATGTACGAGTTGACATACCAAATTAAGCCTGGCGAAGACGATTACGTGCCCACTGTTTACAGCAAAGCGATGCTTAACAAGTGAGAGTTAAGTCCGATATGTATTCGAATACTCTGAACAATGTCTCGAGACACCCATAAGTCTGACTTTATATCTTCCAAGGAGAACGTCTGTAAGTTGCATTTATAACTTATTGCTGTACATGACAATTTTATATGTTGTAATGTTACTCGGATATTGATGACACAGTTTTATTGAAAAAGTTTATTATATATATGTAGATATATATATTACAAGTTCCATAGCCTAAGGTGTAATTTTAATGCGTATTTGTAACATATATGGAAGAATGACAAAAATATATTTTTCTCACTTTTTCATATTTTCCCAATATATTTCAACCTCTTTGTTCTCCCAATGCTTATCCGTTACTTTACGCAAGTATCTGAAATGAAAGATAAAGTTACTCTACTTACATACAGTTGCATTACGAAAAATCTTAGATTTTTATTAGTATCTTTTATGTACAAGGGTAGGGTGACATCTTTCTGTGTTTTTAATTAGTCTTCCTGTTGTTTTTGTGGGGTGCAAACGTTTTGTTAAGTAGAAGCTCTTATTTTAACTTCTGGTAACTCACCAGCTTGATATCAGGTTGAAGCGTGATAGGAAAATCTGTGGGCTTATGTATCACAAAAATGGGTAGATAGAGCGTAATCCTATGTCACATCAGACACTTTAAAAGTCCCTGATATCGGGAACTATCGACACATAGAAGAAGGCACTGTTTACTTTAAAAGCTCGGTAAATTTCATTTACTAGGTCTCATAAAAGTATATCAATTCGTCGGTAGTTGGTGTACATAGAGATTGGCAGGGGTACAGGGCAAAACAAGAGGTTTGTCCTTCTTCTATAATTTAATCGTTAAAATGCTAAGGATCGGTATTCATGCCTTTTTACTAACAAATTGAGCAAAATTAAATATATAACGTCTAACTTTAATACTGCACTTACTTCTCTTGAATGTCTTGCAGCAGACGTTTTTCTTTCTCTGTAATACCATTTTTAAGTATTTCGAGATTCATATGCAATTGCTTTAAATTTTGAATTCCCACCAGATACGTAGCTATATCTTCACATTGCACGGCATGCCACAATGCTAGCTTAGCTAGTTCTGTGTCGTGATCCTATTAATATAACATTTTACGATATAGTAATGAAGGAAGTATTTCTAATATTAATTTGTACATAGTTGCTATACCTTGCAACATTTTGCTGCATCCGCACATATCTCCTTCGTCTGTTCCGAAGCGGGGTGCCAAGCTGGGGGACCATTATTTGTCAAAAGCCCCATACATGGTGCCGCTGCATTAATTATACCAATATTGCGACTCTAAACATATCAGAATTCTGTCGCTTATCCGTAATTTAAAGGCAGTGTACATTAAATCGTTACGATATCTTACCTTAAAGAACGGAATATATTCGGTTAAAGTATGGTCTATTAATGTATACCTCGCATAGCTTAGTATACACGATATATTGATATTACTTTCTTCAACGCACTCCTTCAAAATGGACACCGGATATCCGGTAATACCAATGTACTTGGCTTTTCCGTCCCTAACTTGAATCGACAGTTCTGGTAAAGTTTGCGTAAGAATTATATCCAGACTTGGAGCAAATTCAATATCGTGGACCTGCAATACAGCAAAAGAAATCATGGTCTTGAGAATTTAAATGGAAAAGAAGAATGCAATTATAATTACCTGTATAACGTCGACGTAATCCAGATTCAAACGTTCTAAACTCTTTCTGAAGCTCTTACGAATCTTCTCTTTAGAAAAGTCAAACATATTTTCAAAATCTAATTCATATCTTCCTACCTTCGTTGCGATGTAATATGCTTTTCGTGGTACGCCCTTCAGAGCCTAAAGTTAATAGAAAAATTAAGTAACGATCAATTTATTAGATTAACTTTGTATATATACACTGCGTTGTACATTACTGAAGAAATATTCATTTACTTTTCCAATTACAGTCTCGGATCGACCTTGCCCGTACCATGGTGCGGTATCAATATAATTAATGCCCTGTTTAATTCCTTGACGTACCGCTTCAATAGCTTCTTCCTCATCGTATGTGCTATCAAAAGACCAGAATATTAAACACCCACTTATCGTGATAATTTTATAAGGTTCCTTGGTTTTAAGAAAGTTAAAATATTCGATTGAAAATACTGATATGATAATGTAGAAAATTCTAATCTACTGCTTTGCATTAAAAATCTATAAAGATTCGAAAATAAGAGCAGATAATTATAGAAATGTAAGAAGAAAGCGTTAAGATTTTATTTTTAATGTTATTATTCATTATTTACATATTTTATGTGGACGGATAAAGTACCGCTGGATGTTTAGTACGCGCCAGTTATTTATTAAAATTATTTATAATTACTAACCCATAGTGACAACCCAATGGTCCACCACCAAAAGACAATTTACTGATCAATAATCCAGTTTTACCGAGAGGCCTGTATTCCATAGCTTTCACGGCCTCCAAATCATGAAAACCTTCAACGTATGTTGGTGGTAACATTTCCTTGAGTATAAACAATATTGATTATTTTTCATGAATATTTTTCAAACATCATGTATCAGTGATAAACGATGAAGAACACTTTAATCGAATGAATCTTCTTGGGAGTATTGAATGAAGCGCGTCTATATCATCAAGTTTAAAAATAAATAGCAGAAGTCAGTTTAAAAATGTACAAGAAAAATACTCTTCTTTCTTATAATTCTTATAAACTCTTTAATTGTAAAAAAATTTACATAATCAGTTTCGTCAACATGTGTGCAACATTTAATGACTGGTTATTTGCATTCCGTTTCCCCTAAAATAATGTAAAACTCGAATAAAAGGAAAATGTGTTTTTGAAACTTTCCATGCAACTCCCGGTTTCATAAAATTCATAAATTCTTTGTTTTCTTTTACTCGTTGAATACTTTTAGTGCGGAAGTTCAAAAGTTTAATAGAGCGATGAAAAAATTCTGTAAAAGTTGAATTACCATCGGTTGCAAGTATAATAGTATATTTACCGATATTGGTAAAAAAAATGTATCGCGTTTCACAAACTATAAAATACCCGTCGTAAGAGATACACATATGTTACGGAAATAAATACGCTATTTATACATATAAAAACTACAATTATATTTATCTTATATTTTTGGCACTCAAGGACTATGAAACTTAAAAATAAATAAACGAGTCAGCATTCATACTTTAACGTGCTATTTGGAAGTAGTTGGCATTGATATCTCAAGATAACATTTATCACTGTATCGTACTATCACAAGTAGACTGTATAGTTAAATACGAGCTGTATCGGTAATAATTGATTACACTCAACGGAGCACATGGGCGAATTCCATTTACGTCCAAATCGCCCGCGCCCACGACCGTAGGAATTTTCCGCTTTTGTATAGTTAAAAACCTGCATTTTCCGATAATGGCCCTTTCATAGATTTCTCTTCCTTATTTTAAGAGATCTTCATAAATTTTGGGCGTAAGTGGAATTCACTCATAATATTAGGTACATAACTTCGTACTTTTAGATGGTGTAATTTACTCACTCAATTTTATTCTAAAGTAGCATAGGCACCCGGCGTTGCCTGGATAAAACTTTGATTGTAACAGAGTGTCAAGGGGGAAGGAGGGGGATGTCCAGATTTCATGGTAGTCTATATTTTTCGCAGGATTCTAGAGTGTAATTATTCAAAATTTGGTCCAGATCGGTTAAAAAAGCCGGGATACAAAGTATACTATATATGTTATTCCTGGTCCTAGACTACGTGTATACAAAATTTCAGAAAGATCCGTTGCGTAGTTGCAACGTGATTGGGTGCCAAACATCCAAACGCACTTGCGCATTTATTATATTAGTAGGATGAATGAAAGATACTAACTGGTCTCTCTCTGGTCACACCCAGTCAGCCACGTCTGTTCTGCAGAGTTTGCTCAACGCGCGAGTAAGTACAAATGTTCGTCGACAGAAAGACTACATTTAGATTTGATACAGGATTTGTGCGTTATATTCAACGATGTTGGCAGGCTGACAACACAAAACGAACAGATTTTTCCGCCTGAAGGTCGATTTATATTATCCGTATCCGACACGGAACGGTTCCTTATCGGCACTGTTCCGACGCAGAACTAATTTTCATATTATATGTTCGTCAGACGGTGGCACCTATCAGTATGTCAACAAAAAGCGATTCGTAAAGGCATGTAAAAATGTATTCTCTTTAAAAATGCAAGATTTGGCTGTAATATCTAGAGCAGATGTCCCGATTACCGTGCTTTGACGCAGACTTGCTCACGAAGGAATTAATTACCGACTTCTCTTTAATTTTGCTTGGTGAAAATTTATATTGGCGTTTTGAACCATTCTCTTTATTTTTTCAGGCATTTTTTCGGGTTGAAAATATTAATTTTTCATATTTTTTTAATTGAAATGTATTTTTATACATGTTTTTGTCCCAATTACCGTGCCTCGAAAAATGTGTTGTCCCTATTACCGTGCCCTTTTTTGAACAGCGTTCCCGCGGTTAGGTTATGTCTTTCAACTTTGAACTGTTCAAAACATTTTTTGCTCTACGAGAGGTGTGTTTATGTAACTTTAATATGACCTTTTCATTACAAAAGCAAAATATCCAAATATAAATTTCTGTTCACCTGTTCTGAGAAACAAAAGTAAGGTTAGGTTTAGCAGTTACAGACGGAGCCAGTGGGCACCGTGGGGCACGATAAATTGGGAGTAGAACATTACTATGCGACACTAGCGGTCGGTACGCGAATTAGTAGTAATGGCCGACGCAGGTATACAATTGTATCGACGAACTGTATGCAGAAAATAATGTTGTGTAACAAATTGTAACGCTACAATGAACAATGATCTTAATTTAAGTTTTCATAAAAGTGCCAAAAAGTGAAGCAACTAAAATTGTTCACATTACATACTTTTACATATTCAAAAATTGTGTATAAATGTATTGCCAACATTTTTACTGTAAGAAATAACTTTGAAATAAACTTTTATACTACTGGATCCATATAAACATATAGGCCGGTATTCTCAGTCGCTACTTATTCTTAAGGGGACCTTCCGGTCTAAAAGTCGATTTTTTTTTCATTTTTCGAATGTTCAATCTTTTAGGAATACGTGTTTAAAAGGATTTGTTGAAATTCGTAAAATTCCCGAAGTTATAGGCATTTGAGTAGCGGCAAATTCATGGGTAACACCCGGCCATTCGGCACTCACGTAAAACTTTAAACGCGTTTTTCTCGAAACAGTGTTCTCAAAACGGCGGGACCTGTATCTCCAAAAGTTATTATCCGATTCGACTGAAACTTTTTTTATTTTGAAGAATATACTTCTGGCCAGGGGGGGGGACTAGAAAAATTACAAAAAATTGAAAATTTATCATTTTCAAAGGCATTGAAAGGACGAAAAATACAGGGAAAAGTGATTTCAAACTTGAAGTGTCGTTATTTTCTAAAAAAAAATGTCATTTTTGTAATTTTTTCTAGCCCCCCCCCCCCCCCAACCAGAAGAATAATCTTCAATATAAAAAAGGTTTCAGTCGAATCGGATAATAACTTTTGGAGATACGGGTCCCACCGATTTGGATCAATTTTTGGACACCTTAACTTTAACGATTCCCCAGGGCCGTCTGCAATGATTAATTATAAAACAAAAAATATATTTCCATAATTTAAGACATCCTTAATACAATACAAAAAGTCCCATTAAATTATATATTGTAATTTTCCTTTAATTAATTCCAAAATATCACCTATTTTTTTGGGCTCTAGACCGAAAGGTCCCCTTAAGCAAATGTTTAAGCATTCGGCATCCTTTACTAGCTACTAAGTTAGTAGAGGATGCCGCATGCTTAAGCATTTGCTTAAGAATAAGTAGCGCCTGAGAATACCGGCCATAGTTTAACCGGGTGTTTGCAACCCCTCCAGGATGCCCCCACCCTATTGCGGGGGGCTTGGCAAGAGAGGTACCAGTGAACCAGGGGGGGGGGGGGGATGGCGAACGCATAGTTCTGTTTGGATGTCGCCCAAATCCTCCCCTCTGTCGAGTGTCTCTACCACTGAACTCAAGTTACTCATGATAAACTTCAAGCAAAACTGCTCCAACTCCTAGAAACGTATAACATTGCAGATATTTTAACAATTCTCAAACTTTGGCAAATATCAAATGGAGTGTTACTTACTTTAAGGTCATGCTTAATACTAATACTGTAAACTGAAGCAACGTTATCAACTTTAATCACACTTTTGAACAACGGTATGCAACGATCTCTTAGCGCACTGTCAGAATAAGTGACCGCTAAATCTAGAAGTTCTGGTGGCAAAAACAAATGACAGTGTGTAAGACATGTTTCATAACACTGCGAACAAAACCATTAAATACTTACCGTGGATATTCTCTGCACGTAGACAGATCTCATCTGTGTACAAATATTCCAAAAAGGCTCTATACACGTAGTAGCAAAATTCTTCATGTTTTATGACACTACAAATAATAGTTGATCAGCAAACTCCACATATACATATATTTGATTAACCCACGTACCTCTGATTATTCTCTGCACAGTGCTCTTGAAACATGGTTCTGAAGTACTGACAACGTATCTTCAAAATAGCCTTGTGAACATGAATAAGACTTCCTTCCACTCGTATAGCCAGATCACTTGTAGTCTATAACATATGTAATTCCATAGAAGAACAAAAAATGAATGTTTATTGTTACATGCAAAGACTACCTACTGGATCATCAAATACTCCTCCCAAGCAATCTGTTAGATTTGTCGTTCCTTTAACAGGAAGTAGGAATGGTTTATACATGACAGTGGGTATTGCGTAACATGCAAGAGCATCATACAAGCATCTGTGTGGGGTGAGCGTTGGGATTACGACACATTGTTGTAGACATAGGCCCCAGACAAATACCCGATTGCCTTCTCCCATAGCTACGCTTATGTGATTATAATGAGAAGCTGCCATATCCAAAACTCTCCCTATTAAGGGCATTTTCAACTGGAAACACTTCCATCGGTTAATTATCAGGCAAATTGTAAATACGTGTGCAGTACAAACATTACCTGCACTGGACTGCAAGTTTCGATTTGTGTAGGACAACCCAGTTGTCCATAAGCGTTTTCTCCCCAAGTATACAGGATTCCCTCGCTGCTTAGTGTAGAGTATGCATAGAACCACAGGCACCTTTCTCTGTGAATACAAGTAAATATTATTACTATTTTTGTAGTACTTTCTTCAACAAGAATTGAATATTACCTATCACAATTCCAGTAAGTTCAGTGATTTTACAAGGCTGTGCTTGATTATCATAATTTCCAATTCCTAACTGGCCATACTCATTATTACCCCAACCATAAACCTCTCCATCAGCAGTGACAGCCATGCTGAATGAGTCTCCACAATTAATACAAACAATTCTTTTGCCAGCAAATGTAGACTGCACTTTCCTGGGTGCCGTTATATATGTCCCATCGGTACACGAGTATAGTGTATCCTTATTTTTACCCCATTCATATACCTAAACATATTATTTCAGATTATTACAGAGAATTACATCACTCTTAAGTCTAAGTTTTCCCCACTTTACCTCATCATCGCCTGTGAGTGCCAGAGAATGAAAATTTCCACAAGCTATATCAACCACAAATTTGTCCCTTAGGTTCTGTTGCACAAGAGTCGGCGTCGCACTAGGAGCAGTACAGTCAAATTTATTTCCTAGTTGATAATAACGATTGTTTCCCCAGGAATATACCTATTGTATGATTCACTTCAATAATTGGTGTAACATTGAGAACTCCATTGAACATTATAGCACTAATTTATTATATGTCATTGAACGTAATCTTCAAATACCTGTCCATCCTCTGTGAGGGCCAAAACATGCGAGCTGCTGCCATGTGCAAAAGTTTTAATATTCTTTTTGCATAATATATTAATTTTTCCTTGAGTCATCTGTGAATAGCTTGTACTCCCACTTCCACAAGATCCATCTTTGTTACGTCCTAGGGCATATACCATTCTATCATTCGTCACTATTATAACTTCTCCTCCTAAATTGCCTATATTAAGTAAAGTCCAACAAAGGATCTTCGCTCAAACGTTTCCAATCTTTTCATAAGCGCACATGCGGCACACCACGAGTTTTGTTTTGTCCGTCTTCCCGCTGCGGGTCACCCTGCGCCCCATAGTGGGGGTAAATCGGGACTTTATGAGGAGACTGGAGAAGTGAAATGCCGGCCGCCTGGAGTCCCCTAGCAGGGCTCAGGAAAATAGATTTCAAATTTTTTAAATAGATAAATAGAAATAAACATGTTTATTTCTTCGGGTGATACAGGATTTGGCAAATAATTTTTTTTTTTAAATAGTAGTTACATAAAGAAATAGTAATTCAAGTATATATTTTAATACTAACTCATACAAATACTACCCAGATAGCACACAAACGTCTTAAAGACGTCTGGTAAAGTCTTAGATATAGAAGAATAAAACCGAAAAAGTTAAACATTTAATTTGTCTACAAAGTAGCGCAAAGTAGCGGCTAACTCGTGTTACTTATTTCACGGTTGCCAACGGTTGCCTTGTTCCGACACTTCCGACTCGTGTCGCCTTTCAAGCTTGACTGTTCCGAGGGAGATCCCCTCAGTGGCCCCAGTTGGTGGGAGAAGGCGACGATCTTACATCGAATAAATCTGTCGATTTTACAACGAAAATTGACGTGTTTAGAATATATATATATTTTTCTTTATATGCTTATCTTTATTTCCTTGGTTAGGAGCCCAGTCGAGTAGGAATTCACTGACGTTACAGATTTTAGTGGTTGGATTGTATGCGGTTATCAAATCCACCGCTCCTAAACGCAGAGGGCGCAATAAAACCCGACCAAAGAGGAGATATAATAAGAGGCGTCACTCCGGGCGGAACCTTTGAAGTCCTTACTTGACCTTGGCATTTAAACTGGTTGTCTATTTGAGCGGGATATTTAAATCGACTCAATGTACCTTACTGCAATTGGCTGATTATTGCCGAAGTTTACCGATCACTGCCCAAATTTACCAATCATTGCCGAATGGGCATTTAAATTGGTTGTCTAGTGATTTCCCTAGGTTATTTCTGTCCTTGTCGAGTGACGCCTCTTATTATATCTCCTCTTTAACAAGACGTCTTTAAGACGCCTTTTGGACGTTTTTAAGACTTTACCAGACGTTGTGCTATCTGGGTTGAGGCCCCGCCCGGGCCCCTTTGCCGATTTTTCGGCTTCGATAATTCAGTCGAATTTTAGTTCCCAGACTCACCGTTCTTTAAGAAAAACAGCGTAACGTTACGAATCGTAACACATCTTGTATACATAGTTAATGTTACATTGATGTCACATACATTTTGATAACATTCCGACACGGTTTCATGCGTATTCTACTCGCTAGAATGATGCACCAGAAATGCAGACAGGGGTTTTATCCCTCCAGCAGTGTACAGCGATTCGAAGTTCCAGAAAACAAAGTACCCTGGGACATTGAGTATTCAGAATACAAACCAGTCAAATACACCGCTCCAAATCTAAAAGGTCAACCTTGGGCAGATCCAGAAATCGGCGAAGATTCGTTTAAACCAAACTGGAATTCTGTCGATGGTAAGAAGCTACATTTATCATTCCACACTGAAGTATCAATCAAAATTTACTGCTTCGAAAGCCACAGTAAAGTAACTACATTACGCGCATCGAATATATTCAAATTTATAATCTATACTTGTTATATCCACTATGAAGATGTAGAATAATTTTCTGTAGAATTGAAATAGATTTAAATATATTAGTGCCTCTATATCAGGGCTACCTTTATTTCACGCCTGCTTTTTCAAAACAACTAGATAACCTGGATAACGTAGTAATCGCAAAAGTGATAATATAAAATTGATAATAGCTTCGTTAATAAAAATTTGGTTTCCGAGGGTCATAATACCGTTACATACAAATTCGTTTCCAACAGAGAATGTGAACCGTAAAAGTTTCATGGGCGATTATATTATAAATGAAGACGGCTATCCGTTGAACCCTATTGGCCGCACTGGTATTATTGGACGTGGTCTTTTGGGACGATGGGGACCGAATCATGCAGCGGACCCAATTGTCACTCGTTGGAAACGAAATCCTACCGGAGCGTTGCACATAGACAAGAACACGGATAAACCGATTCTACAATTTGTTGCGATACAAAGACAAGACTCTGGGGAATGGGCTATCCCTGGTGGGATGGTTGATCCAGGTGAAACTATCTCTAAAACATTAAGAAGAGAGTTCATGGAAGAAGCTATGAATTTTCTGCAGAAAGATGAGGCAGAAAGGGAGGAGCTAGAAATGTTGATGAAGGAATTTTTTGAGAAAGGAGAGGAAATTTATAAAGGATATGTGGACGATCCTAGAAATACAGATAATGCTTGGATCGAAACTGTGGCTCTAAACTTTCATGACGAAGATGGTAAAACCGTTGAACAGGCAAAGTTAACTGCTGGAGATGATGCGCGAAATGTAAAATGGATGGATATTGATAGAAGACTGAATTTATACGCCAGTCATAACGAGTTTATACAAAGAACAGTGCGAAAACGTAACGCACATTGGTAAAACATTAAAGAAATCTCACTGTCGTAAATAAAACGTGAGAATTACTACCTTCGTTAGGTAGCTGAATAAAACTTTATTTTTATACTCTGTACAAAAGATTAATCAAAACATTTACACGCACACAAAAGACGTATATTATGAATGTGACGATGGACATACAAGTCATTTGAATCAAAGCATTATATGCCTTGTAGAGAGGTTGTATGTTGTAAAAAAGAATGAATAATATAACTTCTAAAGGAATTCGAGGCATTTCAAACATCACGTAAATCTTGCCTATTTTACATAAAATAACAGTAATTTATAATCTATGCTACGTCAACTATACATATATAATCTATGTATTCATCACAGATAACAATCCACGTCTATTAAAAACTTGGTGCCTTTGCTCCGAATTATACATCTTATTGAAGATAATAAGTCAAAAGTATGATACACTCGCTTCTACAAATAACAAATTTGTGTAAGTCAAATGAATGGAAACAAGATCTATTTTTATGGACTGCGAAATCAAAATACTTTTACATCTATGTTACCTCCTTCCACGACATCGCAATCGTTTGTTTCACGAAATACTTCTAAAAGCAAATATTTACAGATATAGTATGATAAACAATAAATATTTTTGTAAAAATACTGTTATATGCTAAATAGATCTTGTCGTACGAACAATAATGGAAGTGAGAATACGAAATGTATTTTTTATTCCTGAACCCTTCATTCATAATTCATAATTGTATAATTGACATGAATGTTGTAAAAAAAATTCCATTCGACATCAATTTTCATGTAGTTAACGGACATCGTATTTTCACTTTTAATCGTTTCCTACACTTCAACATGGCACACTACGGTCATTCGACTCGTTTAAGTGAAGTATATCTAAAAATATCTCTGTCGGATTCTTAGCTTCTACTCCAGGTTGCTTATAATCCGGATTTTCTAAGGACTCTACGCACAGATGTGTGTTCAACAGGTTATTATAATTGATTAGCTTCTGAAGAATGTGATTCACGCTCTTCTTTTGCATAGATTTCGCGGTATTATCATGTTTATCAGAAAAGATTATATCTTCTCTGCCTTTCGATTGGTAATACCGTCTTTCTAAGTCTAACGCATGTTGTGCCTGGCTCTGCCCTAACTTGGCTGCCTTAGTAAAATAATTACGTGCTCTTTCGACATCTATGGAAAAACCACCTCTGCCTTGGGCATGGAAAACTCCTAAATTATACGTAGCATCTGCATGACCTCGTTCTGCCGCATCATTGTAATGTTTCGCAGCCTATGAAAACAAATACAATACTTTCAATAATCTGCAAGGTTTCTCAAGCTTTATGAAATATTCCAATTAAATTCTCACACCCGCATGTATATACCATTAAAGCGATGCCATACCTTTGCTTGATCGACTAACGTTCCAAGGCCTAACTCGTAACACAAACCTAAGTTAAACATACTAGCTGTAGACGATAGCTTTGCACCAGTACTAAAGTGTTTTATAGCATCTTTGTAACGTTTCTCATCTAAAGCTTTCAGACCATAACGAAGTTCGTATTCGCCCATAGCAAATTTGTGGGTATTAGCAAATTCCTCTGTAGCTTCGTTGAGAGCCTAGGAATGGGTGGAAGCATAAGTAATAAACAAATTAACATTAACAAATGTCATTCTTCTATAATTGAAATATATTTTCACCGAAAAATACCGGGAAGGGAGACGCACTCGTATAGTTGCATAGAGGATAATAAAGAAAAAGCAATTAAAAGACTGCAGATCACTAAATTTTAATTGGCCAAAATAACACCTTTTCTCGTCACAATTTTGTTATTACATGGTAAAAGAAAATTTGAAGGAAGAATTGCTCGTATAATCTCATATTAAGACTGAACAACTAAAAGTGTATGTTCGGGAAGGAGACAAAAATGGGAAATACTTTCAAACTAATTTCATTGCAATTTTACATAATATATTATGTAACGAGCATTTACAATAAGGTACTTGAGATTACGTAAAAATTTTGCTCGAAACAGTGATTACAATTACTCGTAAAGTGAGCGCTAGGGGAATGATTATATTACAAATTACATGCTACAAATAAATAAAATGGAAATTGTAATTACTATTTAAGGATATCAAGAAAATTAAACCAAAATTTAGAAAGGATATTGGAAATTACAGAGTATGGTGCAACAGCTAGGCACATGTGTTACTTGAATTATGGAGAAATATTGTCTATTGTTCGAGTTCAAGTACGATCGAGCAATCAAGCATTATCTATTGCAAACTTCTTCTCGTTATAAATTGTAATGCCTGCAGACCAACATTCTCACCTCTTCAATGGTGATAGGCCCAAACGGTCTGTCCGCTTTCCATTCTACCTCCGCATCTTCTTGGACATATCTCTTATTGTTGTTCCCAACACAGTTAGTAACGGGCAGAATATGTTTTGGTCTAAGGTTCAATACTTGACCAAGCGTATGAGAAATACGAGCTTCTGGTAATCGAGATAGCTGGCTTTTTAAGGAATCATTCTTTTCCTTCTCGAAAAGTCTCCTACGAAGACACAATGTTTGGCACACCACCCATCCAACGGCCAGTACGCTGCTCTGTTAAAGAATTAATTATTCGCTTTGTTATTAAATTTCAAAAGTTTACTACACATTCTGAGTTACAAAAGTGATTTTAATTTCTTTAAACAATAAATGATAAGATACATTCTTGTTCAAGTCTGTCCTACAAAATAATATTAAGAAAAAATCACGGATATTAAAATTGAGATCAAGGAACAACTAAGATCCCAAAGCTCTGTTGGAATTCTATTTTCAATATGTACTAGTAACGGCTCTGCGAGAAAGAGAAAAGTTATTACATTCATGGATCAAAATTTATTGCGAATCTTGAAAATTAAGTTCAGCCGTTGTATCGCTCGCTAAAGAAGATAAAAGAAAGGAAGTACAATCTTATTTTGTTATGCTTATCTCCGACACCTTACACCTTTTATTTACAACAAGAAATTTGATGCACAGACTGAACACTGCGTGTTATCGACGTCAGGCAACATTGTACCGATAGAAATCTGTTAAAAGTAAGACAAAATCGCGATGTTACGAGCGTGTAATTGGAACCACGAATATCGACTAATAGTAGCGAATTAAAAGATACGGACGATAAACACAAACGACGCAATTTACCCATCCCACAGCTTCCGACCAGGTGTACTTTGTATTCCACTTGGAATCATAATCCTTGTCTCTGGCGCCTCCTGTTTTCGTTGATCCACAGAATTCCTTGTTGCAGACCGAGAAACTCGGCGCGAGCAACTTGTGATTACACGTCAAACTGGTTTTAACCTCGTTTTTCGCGCTGCTGTCCTGGGATGTTTGAGAATAGACATTTGTACGGCATGCACGACGTTCTAGAGTTTCGCGAATACCACGAGTTACATATTTCCACATTTTGACTGACTGTCACAACGAGATAGAGAAAAAAAAAGAATTAAAGTTTAATAGGAGAAAATTTTGTCCGACTATCAGCTACACGCGCCTGCACCCCACGAGGATGAGCGGCGCACTGATTGACTGATTGTGATTTGTGAATTGTGAGCCCAACTGGGCCAACAATTGCCAAATACTAGAATTTTGTCTATAGGGTCACGCGCAGGCGCCCTACACACAAGTCGTAAATTTCAGTTTCCTTGTAAATAGTTAGTTTATTATCCATTCGATTCTGTTCATTTCGCAGAATCATTCTGATTATTAATTCAAATATTAAGGGGGGAGCCAAGTGTAACTAGCTGAAATCGAGGACATTTCGGGATTTGTTTTAACAACAGTATTTAATCGATCTTTCTGAAAGTTTCAGGATATTGTATTGTCAGATTAAGGTAAATAAAAAAAATTATTAAAAAAGAGTGGCAAACAACAGATTTATAAGGGCTTATGCCCAGTCTGTTGACGACGCAATTGTTCCGCAGCGGACAACGTAGCGTCCACGTCTACTCATTCTACTAATTCGTGAAAAACTAAAAATTCAAAAAATTTTGTTTAGTTTATGAGTGCACGCACAAAAGCCACATATTCGTAAGTTAAAAGATGCGAAATTGAACAAATGGTGGCTTCTTAAGAAAGAAGTTCACTTTTTCGAACGAAATTCTGCCGTAGTCATTCTACTTTGATCGGCCGAAAAATGAAGCTATATTTAAAGATTTTTTTCTCAATAAATACAACACATAATGAAATAAATCTTTTTGGAATTTATTAAGCTACTCTTATATTGTGCAAAAAATTTAAAAAGATTGTTTTTAATTTGTTTCATATGTTTTTGTATAGCGTCAATGTGACACCTACAAAAAAGAGGTATGTTCGTGGCGTAGGTGATTTCCCGGCTCAGGCTTATCTGAAACAAAAAATTTGAAATTGAGATTTTTCTCGGGGAACATACGAGAAAACTCTTTTGAGAAACTTTTTCTTTCAAACCAGAGCCATTTCGTTATTTCTCAACAAAAATTGTTAATTGAGCTACGGGCGATAGTTACACTCATACAGATTAAGAATCTTTTCGAATTTTTTATTTCAGACAAACCTGAGTCGGGAAATCACCTACGCCACGAACATACCTCTTTTTTGTATGTGTCACATTGACGCTATAAAAAAACATGAAAATAATTAAAAACAATCTTTTTAATTTTTTTTTTGTATAATATAAGAGTAGCTTAATAAATTCCAAAAAAATTTATTTCAGTATATATTGTATTTATTGAGAACAAAATCTTTAAATATAATTTCTTTCTTCGGCCGATCGAAGTAGACTTACCCCTTAAATGTACAAAAAAAGCTATTTATTTAAACAGTATCATTATACCAATAGCTGATTTCTACAAAGAAAATGTTCATAAATATCTATATACAAGGCCAAGTCGAACGGTTGAATATTTTTGGAGTCACATTGTCCAACTGTGAAACTTGTTTCGAGAAAAACGCATTAAAAATTCTCTGGTCGGTAAACCTGCGTCGCCTGTTGCACCGTAGTAGAACCGGCTATAGCCGCTTTAATTTTCCGAATTTCGTTCTGCGGCTTTGGGAGCATATTTTCATGACGTTTCAACTATAGATTTATGCAAAATAATATCGATTTTTCGACCCGTTACACCAGGCTGCCCCGTTACGTATCAATAAAATAGTGCCGAAATAAATGTTAAATTATATTGTCTTTATTATTAGAAAATTAGGATGATTATAAATATTCGTTGCTTACATTTATGAAGTAATCGTTGGAAAAGAGAGAAAAACAAAATAGAAAAAAAGCATTTTAGAAAAGTAAAAATATATTATAATTCCTTGAGGGTATTACATGCCGTAACAAGAGGATTGAGACATATTTTTACAATTCTATTTTTGCGTCATATATAACTGTAGTAGCCCTGTCATTGGGGCATTGTAAATATTCGGTAGGGTAAAAAAAGTGATGGAACTCATCTTTTCAGAGCTTAAACACACTGTATGTAAATACGTGTAACAAAATTTTTAGTATGATGTAGAATACATCTTTTATAATATATGATACGTTTACATATATTCTGTTTAAATGTGAAACAATGTGTTTATACTTGAAACAATCGGTAGCTCGACCCTCTTATGCAATAATCTTGCGTAATGCCGTGTGGTGTTTCGCGTACCATTCAACAGTTTAGTTTCCCCAACTTAAAAACTAAATGCTTCGTAAATATTTGCCCCGAGCGTTTTAAGTTCGTTACTCGTTACAAGACGCTGCAGTAACTCTGTCTGGAAATCTTTTGGCATTGGTTTGTCCGGTACTTGCCCGTTTATGATCGGTATTATTTTCGCCATGGGCATAGCTACTTTGTTGATATTCACAAAGGAACTCGCGTGGTTCATCTCTGTACTATTTTTCTCTCTCCAACTCATATGGTTCTGACTCGATGTTCCGGGCATCGAAATACCATTCTGACTTTTACCATTCTCTATGGTAGGAGGGCCAGTGAAAAAAGCAGAAATGTGATCCACTAACAAGCTGAATCCATTTCTGATATTACTCTGCGTCAAATTTTGTACTTCCTCGCTCTCCAGAAGATCCAAGGTTTCATTGATCAATTTCGGCAGCATTGTTCCCTGTCCTTCTTCGTAGTCCACTTGCAACATATATTCCACAAGATTTTTTACGGGATCCTTTGAACTGTCCCGAGATATAATAGATGTTATAGCCCAATATATTTCTTCTAAATCTCTCAGAGTTAATTCGTCTTTTAAAGATATCGAAGCAGTTATCTCCGCAACCTTGTCTTTTACGAGCGTACTCAGTTTCCTTACTCCGTTGCTCATGAAGTGACTCGAAAGTGACATATACTTTGTCTGCACAACGTTCTCCGTAGTTGAACCATTGGAATTCTGAATGTCCTTGTATACGTGACCACCCATCACGTTAAATTGAATCCTTATTAATGTAGCTAACATGGCATACGAATATATTATTACGGTCGATCTGGCAATCGCTATAACCTTCAATTCGTTCCAACATGTTATTTTATCGGTACAGCCAGTCCTGAGTTTATTTACAATAGCTTCGGTGTCTAGAACCTTTATTACAGAGTCTCTTAAAGTCAACGCTACAGACATTATCATCTGACTGCACGTTCTTTCTGTACATTCAAAGTACTGCCGCCTCTTCGACCTCTCGAACATTTCCTTTATCTCCTTCTCTTGCCATTCTCGAAGTTTACGTTGCGTGTACCTTATGAAGATAACGCTACCAAAGACAATACTCCCCAGTATAAACTTTCGCCTGTGACGGCTTACAAATCCACGGATTCTCGATAACATTTTCTTTACAATAAGTTATATAAAATGCACAGATTAGGTAGAAAACGCTACGTGCTCCATATCATAAACAGCAGCGACGCGCTTTATGGAACTTAATCGCCGAGTTTCTTCGATCGTAAAGTACTTTACTGTACATCCACTTCCGTATGGTTGTTCAGAACTACGCGTTCCAGTCTGTTTGTAATGAAATTTGTCGTGTCGATAAATCTTTCCACGCAATTCACGAGACACTTCTCGATCTTCGGGCCCAAGCGAGAGGAAGGGCTGTCGACACAGATTTCCCAACAAATGTCAGTTAAATTGTATACCAATCCCTAGAAGCGAAGAATTGTTATTTAATAATTAACATAGAATGCGATTGTTCGTGGTAATATATTTTGTTAATGTTCGTCTCGAGATTTTTTTATCGGGACATATATGAATCTGAAACAGCACGTGCTAAGCTGTCAGAAGGTAGGGTTTGGAATATAATTTCACATTCATAAACAGAAACTTGATAATTGTTACATGGGAAATTGAAGGCGATTAATATGCTGTATGTAGTTCATGGCCAGTTCATGGTACCGGATGTGAGAATCCATATTGATAGTTTCACGAATGTGATAAAAAATGTTTTCACAGAGTCGAAAAGAAGGAAAGGAAAATAGATACCGATAGTAATCCGCGAAGCTAACCTGAAACTGTTGTTTTTTAGCTTCGGTCTGTATGAAGGTCTCAAATCGCTCATCGACCGCACCTCGCGACCTTTGTTCCTCCATAAAACGCATTCTTCAACTCTCACCGCACATTTAACGCTGAAATAATGGAAACATTTGACCTTTAGACCGTTATCATTACTACGAACCTGACTCCGAGTTTCGTATGCGCTAAAAGCCAATAAGCGGTGGTCAAAGTTGCATGCGCATCGTTGTCATTTTTATCAAAAGGAACGAAGAGAACGGTGAATTAGAAAGTTTCGATAACAATAATATCTACATACTTTGGATTAGAATCAAACTTTTTACTTTCAAGTTGAATACTGGAACTATTTCATAGAAAATAGATGCAATTTGTGGCTGTTCGATACTGACCTCTGCAGGCCGGTTAATCGAGAGAAA
This sequence comes from Andrena bucephala, assembly GCA_947577245.1. Taxonomy (NCBI): domain Eukaryota; kingdom Metazoa; phylum Arthropoda; class Insecta; order Hymenoptera; family Andrenidae; genus Andrena; species Andrena bucephala. The sequence continues at coordinate 10,000,372 of OX387719.1, forward strand.
TATAGCAATTCACGGTCGATAAAAAGGATCGTATCCCCAAAGACACAGAGGAGGACATACAGGATAGAGCTGTAATCTAATAGCATTTTTTGTCGATGATGACACGAAGTCCCGTAAAGTGATAAGTCTATCCTATATGTACTTACTTCGTCGATGGTTTACACGATTTTGGGCCCACGAAAGCAATTACCATTTTCGCGTCGCGTGCAATGTTACCGACTCAGAAGGGAAGGAGATCGCAACGCCATTAACGGTAAGGATTAAAATTAAATAGCGAAATGGCGATTTTTTTGCATTTAGGATTAAGAATAAGTAGCGACTGAGAATACCGGCCGTAGGCTACTCTGTAGTCCGTATCAGGGATGCCAGATTGGGCGGAGTTCTGCAATTTGGGCTACTTTTCCGAACGAACTGGCGCTCAAAAATTGAAGTTGGTGGTTGACGCCTTTTTTTTTTTTACCAGGAGGAAATCCCCAACGGATACCCCGTCCCTCCCCCGGGGGAGGGACGGATTTATGTGGGGATTGCACCCACTAAAAACTCCAGGGTGGCCTCCTAACTGGGGAGGACCGCACGATGGAGGGGAGGACTTGAGCGAGATCCAAACAAAACGATGCGTTCGCCACCTCCCCCCGGTGCACTGGTAGCCTCCACTCGTCGGACCTCCACGGTCCCGCAGGCCTGTAAACTGTAATAAAACAGAAAGCCAGAGTCAGGCTGTGTTCCAATTCACACATACTGCGCATGAAATTGGTGGCACCGTATTGGTGGCATCGTACGATTCCCTAGAATGTCTCTCACTTGCCACCAATACGATGCCACTTCCGGTCCAGCGAGCGGTGCAGCAATCGCAGAAATTCAAAGGAGAAGCAGTCACTGCACCGCTCGCTGCACCGGAAGTGGCATCGTATTGGTAGTAAGTGAGAGAAATTCTACGGAATCGTACGATGCCACCAATACGGTGCCACCAATTTCATGCGCAGTATGCGTGAATTGGAACACAGCCCAGGTCACTCGGTTGTTGGACCTGGTTGGGCCGCCGCCATCCCCCGACGCACGCTCCGGAACTCCCCCGCTACGATCGGTGGTGCGCCAGGGGGCGGCAGCTTCCCGGACCCCCGGTATCTGCACGGAGCTACTCTTTCTCGCTCTCCATGGACACCTCTCCCGGCTGCCCCTCCGCGTGAAAAATTTCGCGGTTAGGAGAATCGAATCCAATCTTTCCGCTTACGAACCAGCCGCTATTCGCAACTATCCAACACACTGCCTCGGCGGTTGACGCCTGAATTGGACTACAATATCGATCATGGTTGCTTCGGTCGAAATTTCGATATTTGGACTGTCCAAGACCAAAAGGAAGCCCTCTTGAGAATTAGAATTCATACAACTAATAACTCTTATTGCTGTAGAAACTTTAATATTACGAAAAACATGATCTCTAATTTTAAGTCTGATATTATTTATAATACTTATATAAAAGCAAATGATACGGATGAAGCATTAGAAATTTTTGGTCAATTTGACAATATTTCTAGTATCTTCCAAGTTTTTTATTTTATAAAATATTTTATCATTGTTGCGTTAAAATGTTAAATGTAATTTTCACATCAGTTTTATTTCAATTTCTTTTTGTTCAAATAAAGTTTATTTGTTGTATCTAAAAGAAATAATGAAAACAGTTGCATAAAATATTTTTTGGCTACTTTTCCTACGCGATCTGGCGGCTCGGCAGTAAAACCATCTGGCAACCCTAGTCTGTAATAATACATATCTCGTTTGTGGATTTATATTCGTGTTTACTACACCGACTGTTTGAATTCTTTTTTAACTGTATACTGCGCATCGTAACCTAATAATATTTATAATTGAAAAAGAAAATATGTCCGTTGAATAGTTTTGTATGTATTTCGAGGAGGAAATTCAGAATAAAAGTCCCAACGACTCAAGTTCACCTCGAAGTGACAAATGTGATATTAACCTTAATTTAGTGAAATTGCTCGGAATCAGAAGCAAGAAGCATGGCTAAAATTGTCGAATCGTTAAAAGGATTGAGCGTTGAGCATGGACTACGGAAACACGATAACAATCGAACCGCCAAGAGAAAAGGCGAATTAACATTATCAGTAGAAAAGGCGGCGGCCCTTGATCATAATTATATTCTTGGTATCTGTGGGACGCAAAGGTATATTTTGCATCCACTTACATAGTACTTTATATAAAATCTGTAAAGAAGAATTATGATATTCATTAATCTCTATTATTCAACTGAAGCAGAACTGAATGCTATTTAAGCGATGTTTTGCAATTTTCCCTCCATTTTATTTCAAACATATACCGCAGACATTGTGTACAATAATATTTGTCTATAATAACTTGATTGCTCTTAATGTAGAATAATTTGAAATTCTTATATAATATTAATGTACTATTACATTCAGCTGATTTTTATGAAGCTTAATATTTTTTGTTCTATTCTAAAAAACAGTGATTGAAATGATTTTGAATGTAATAAAATTGAAGAAACTAATCTCAATCATTGTAATTTTAAGTAATGTCGTCGAACTTATATTTTATATGAATCCTCTGATAAGTGGATTCGTTTAATGTTTCTAAAACATTTCATGAATTAATTTTCATAAACAGTGAGCCAGAATTTAGGATCGGTACAGCTTTGTCCGATTATACGTGCGTAATATATTCTGTTGGAGAGAGTTTAACCGAGACCATTACGTTGACTCACAATCAAGCACCTGTTGTTGGTATCAGGTTTAGTCCTACTTCTAGAAACATTTTATACACAGCGACGAGTAACGGCCAGATCACGGCGTGCGATTTAAGAGCTAAAGGAAAAGTGGTCGCTGAATTCAAAGGTACTTCTGGCTACTGTATTTACCATGAGTCTACTGTGCTCCGACGAGAAGAAGTCGGCTGAAAAGTACAAGGGGGTACTTCGTTCGCATTGGCTTCCGCCACCCGTGTCCTGTTTGCTTACTTTGTATTCCTCGACGTTGTCGCACTGGCCAATAGAGATATACTACTCGGACCTGATTCGGACTCTAGAATTTCTCGCCGACTTCTTCTCGTCGGAGCACAGTACTTGTAACATGCATGTATTAAGTGCTCCATATATGTTTGGTCTCAGATAATACCGAAGGTGGAAAACTGAAGCCTCTTTCTAGTTTTGACATAAGTTGCGACGACAGGCTCATAGCAGGTGGCACCGAGCATGTTGGAGGAGATGCGTTTATTTTATTTTGGGATATACGACACAGTAATTCGAAATTGGATGACAAAAATAATCTTCTTGGTGGGTACTGGGAATCCCACATGGAGGATATCACTAGTTTGGCATTTCATAATAGTAAGCAGGATGTACTGGCATCTGGTAGTACTGATGGATTGATTAACGTCTTCGACCTTACGCAGCCAACAGAAGATTCTGCGTTAACGTACTCCTTGAATACCGAGTCGTCCGTAGTAAGTTATAATTTGTAATAAACTCTTAATTCTGCCGGTACTGCGGAGTAGAGTCAAGCTGTTCTTGCTAAACATGCCTTTTAAATAAAAGGATAGGATAGGCTGGCTGAACGATGATAATCTATGGTGCACGACTCACATGCATTCGTTACAACTTTGGAACTGTGACGGAGCAACTCCATACGCCAAGTTCGAACGGAGTAGTTTAGCTCTCTTTCAGGTTGGTATACGTTTAGTTGCAGTTGTTATCGATACCTCAGGTTCGTGGAGTAATTTACTTAAAGGTAAATTGAGGACCTCGCAGCAAGTGGGGTGCAGCTCCATTTTTAATAGTGTTTGAGTTATGATGTGTAATATATGTAAAAAAATTCTACATCGTGTGATGCATCGATTTATTGCAAATTTTGAATCTACACCCATTTCTATTTTGCACAATACGAATGCTGCAGATTTGAGAAATTTGCCAAAAATAGAAATAAAGACTTATCAACTCAATAACTACTACTTATTGCGCAAAAATATATATTTGTTAACTAGTTTCCTCTTTTTAATCTTAAGTCAAAGCAATAATTTTATAAACAGTTTCTTCTAATTTACTTGAAGTTGGTAAAGACGGAGCTGCACCCCTCTTGCAACAAGGTCCTCAATTACATGTAAATGCAACTTAAAATATTTACCAATAATTTCCACGAGTGTGTATAAAAACTATTTAGAAACTTTGCATAATTCATATTTCTTAGAACGATGACCCGAACAGCTGTTACACAGTCAGGGTACATGCTTCAAATACACTTGAGCAGCCATTCCTCCTAGCAGGTTCTAGCAGTGTTAAAGGGTAAATTACTATATAACTTAATAACAGGGCTTGTAAACTGTTATAATATCGATTTCGGTTTTCCAAACGGTTATGAAGAACCTTTATTCCGAATAACTGTTACGAAGAACCGAAATTTCCAACTATTGTCTGTTTCGGTTACGGTTCCTATTTCCCTCCTCACATCGGTTTCATAATCGTAATTTTTTTCGTTTCTATATCGGTTCCGAAACGGTTCCAGAATCAATTCTGTATCGACTTTTCCCTAATTGATATCATTAATTATAATTTGTAGCTGCAGATTGCTGCATATGTGCATATTTTTTATAAAATCCTTATAGAAAAGGGAGAAACATTTATACATATCAGTGATTTCTAATAAAGCGTTGAAATAAATAAATCAGCTACATATTTTTTACATTTACACACACTATATTATTCAGAATAGAAAGTCAAAAGTTTCTCCTGTTTCTATAAGAATTTTGTAAAAAAATATGCACATATACAGTAATCTGCAGCTACAATAATTAATCATATCAATTAGGGAAAAGTCGATACAAGAATTGATTCTGGAACCGTTTCGGAACCGATATAGAACCGAAAAAATAACGGTGATGGAACCGATATGAAGAGGGAAATAGAAATCGTAACCGAGACAGATAATAGTTGGAAATTTCGGTTCTTCGTAACAGTTATTTGGAATAAAGGTTCCCCATAACCGTTTTAATCTAAATCGTTATATAACAGTTTTAAACGGTTACTTTCGGAACCGTTTCAATCCCTGCTTAACAATGCCATTGAAATATATCAAATAAATCATAATTGTTCCCATATGTTTTCCATTATAACATTCTAGGGAAAATTTAAGATGCTTAAACGTCGTAAATGACAGACTAGAAGCGTGTTACAACATGGCGGGAAATAAGCAAATAGTACGGGACAGTTGGTTACACGAGAAGGTATAATCTTCGATACATTTGACGTAAAATTAAATCATTCGATTTTCACGGAAACATACAAAAGTAATGCTTTAATATGATTTACAGAGTGGTTCCTTGATAACAGTAGGCGAAGGAGGGCTTATAAACGTTTGGAGGCAAGCGGAAGCGACGCCCGTAGAACAAAACTCTAGCCACAAGTTGATTGCAAAAATTGGTACTGGCAAAGGACGCGATCGCCAGCACAGGAGCAAGCCATATTGAGATGAATGCGATAGAAATGAAAGTTTGTAAATGCGAAAAGAGTTGCTTGTAAATATAATAAACAAAAGGGAAATATCATGTTACGTTAACACACGGTTTCTTCATGTTCTTCTTTATTACAATAACGGTTGTATGTACATTTATAATAAATAGATATTATTTCTTTATGCGGCTAATGATTTATAACGGCGATTCACGTATTAATCGAAAAATGCAGCAAAACGTGTATATAAACACTAAGGAATGTAAATCACATATCAGTGTGTGTGTGTCTGTGTATGTATGTATGTATACATATATGTGTATATATATGTATAGAATTGAAAGAGGAAGAAAAGTTACTGTATATATTTGTTTACTCTTGCCAAGTAACAGATTAACTTTGATAGATCGCCTTACGGAAAAATGATTTCATCTCGCAATGCAAAGATTCATTGAAATAGGAGTACTTGTATTTCTCATAAAATAGACGTATTTAGAGCAGCTGTGAATAAAATAGCAATCTTGATAAAGTAATCAAGCAAATAACAATGATAATTAACAATATTAGCGTGTAACCGATATATTAACGGTTCTTAGTTTAAAATTGTCCAACTCTACGGAGAATTAATGCTGGATGCATCGTGTGTGAGCGCGTCTTAAAACAAACACACGCGTCCACTTATTTAGATATTATAATTTTACATTAACGTTTCCAAAGACGATCGCAGTAGCGAGTATCACAATGATAACAGTAGATATAGCTTTAGAGTAAAATAGTAGGTACAGAGTAAACGTACAAAAATACTTCCCGTGAGCATATCAGGGACGTAAAGATTCACTAAAACGTGGAAAACCGCGTTGCTAATAATTCTTTATATCCTTTTTTTTTCTTAAATTTATGCTGTCAGGTGGCATCAAACGTTCCTCGGATGCCACGAGACGCACCTAGGCCGCCACACTACTCCTTAGTTGTTATTCCCAATTTGATTCCTCGCGCTACCCTGAAGATGGTGTGCGACTTCATTGCACAGGGAAAATATTTAGTAACAACGAACTTTTAATTGTATCGAGCTACGTTTGACATAGTGGAACGTTCTTAATATATATAAAGAATACATTCTTTAATATGTATATAATTGTATATGCATTTTTTAAGTATCCTATCGGGTATGATTTTTTTTTTTCTTTTGGAATTACGTCTCAGTGCTAAAACTTACTTTTCTGCATATGTTTCATGTTTTCCTTATAGTGAGCATTATAACATTAAGAACAGTTTAATCGTTTATACTAAGTGTTCTTGAAATGAAGTCGAACACTCATCCGTGAAGGCTACTAAACAGGTTAATACAATATCATTTACGAGCCGATACATGGCTCAGCATTTTAGGAATAGACTTGTTAGAACTCATTTAATTATGTTTCCTCTTTTTTCTCTCCATCACGCTTTGCATCTTACGGAAATACTTTTAAGAACTATTGTCACCACGATTGATTGAGACGAATTGATAATGTTACTTGCATTTCCTTACGAAGATAAATTAATTAGTCACATGTCTTATCATCGTGCCTCGACGACGCTGTTCTTATATTCGATCATATTGCACGCTACAGCATCTTGTGAGACAAATACATGCGAATCTATATACAGATGGAAATAAAAATTCTGTCTTTATATCGACGAGCTACATATTTTCTAGAACAGTGTTTCCAAGGTAATCTTCTCTCATGCTCGTTATCCTAATGTATTTCAATTTTAAATATAATTCTCCCCTTAACGATTAACGAACGAAATAATAGAATCAACATTTCAAACGTGCAGTATGATCATATTTTCTGTATTACTTTCTTCTCTGAAACGGGCTCCATTTCCAGTCCCACAAAATACTTTGAGAACCTTCCGTCATTGAAAAACTTCGCGTATATAAATAAAGTTCTTTAAAAATACGTAAATGGTGAAACACATAAAATGATCGAAAAATTGTCACAGATCTTACGTAATGCAATAAATAAAATAAGTTGTGGACAATTAGGAAGTAATAGAAGGACACGGTATAACAATAATTGGCAGTGAAGAATCTCGAAGCAAAAATATCAAATGTAAAAAAGGAATGAGAAAAAAAAAGTATGCTACATAGGTAATTGGATCGCTGTTCAGGTCCAATTCAAGTAATGTTGAAACGACCGTTCTCGCGGAAGGAATGACACGTAACCATAATGAGAAATTAACGACTTCGAACCCGGTGGCTTGGCACACGTAATAGCGATTCATTATTGTTAATAATAGATCTTACCCGTCGTTTTAGCACGTATTAAAATACTTTTAAAGTTATATGGTATAAGAATAGCTACCGCGGTCACTCACGCACCGTGCACACACGACGCACATGCGTGCACAATATCAAGCGCGTACGCGTACGCAGGCTTGGTAAAACGAAGCTTGGTCGCGTACGTGTCCATTCACATTACAATTCCATTCATACGCACGCACGCACGCTTTCTCGCGTCTCTTCTCTCATTCCCTCGGACATACGTATACGTAACACCATACATATGTCATGAAAAAGTATATATACACATTCATGTATATGCACTCCCAATATATAATGTTATTCCTCTACCTTGCATTCTCAGCAAGCAGCAACAGATTTGCTTAAAAGATTCGTCTAAAATCATGTCTCTAAAACTGTCAGTCGTCTTCGTAACACAACGAGCAAGGATTCAACAAGATCGGCTGATCTGTCTCCCACTGAGCCGGCCCCTTTTAATACTTCACTCTTCTTCTTTTTAAATACTTTTTTTTCGTCTCTTACGCGTTCACGTAGTTAATACTTATTTCTCTTTCACGGTAGGTTTCGTGAGAACTTTTGCATAAAAATTATATTATTGCCCTTAATAGCAGTTGGAAAGTAACCGTCGTCTCCATTTTTCTTATCGGTTCCTCGAGAATAATCTATACGTTTTTATTGACAGTCACGTCATCGTGTTGTGGACACGTTAAATGCATCGCTTATGTACTATGTTGCAATTCAATGTACAACACAAAAGTATCACCGAGAAAGGAAGGCAGAAAAAAAAAAGAATTGGAGATAGGGAGAGAGAATGCGAGTAAAAGGGAGGGAAGTCTGTGTGAACAGTAAATGAGCAGGGGATATTGAAAAGTGAATTGAAGTAATGATAACTTAAGTCTCTTACCGAGAAAATGTTGAAAGTCAAAATGACTTTACGCGACTTCTAGGTTGAGCATCTTTTGATTGGTTTCGGGGAGTTAGCGTAGAAGTCGGGGTTGACTCGCCAGTTGCGGGGCGAGAGGATCGAGAATGCTTTCGACCGAAACGAAAGAGACGTCAGAAAAAGATTACCTCCTCTTCCAAAGGTTGCTGCTGTTCGGCTTTCTGGTGTTGCTGCTGGTGCGAATACTCCGGGGGAGATCGCGTAATTCGCAGCGAACGATTCGAGGAATGAGTTTGACTCGTACTGGCATGATTATTGCCCAATTCCGGCGAGGAGTACGCGGATCCAGTAACGATCGCCGGGCTGCTTCCCGTCCGCGAGTGTCGATCTGGGCTGTTGTTACTCGCGCCTCCACTCCTATTGTTCGAATAATACAAGATTAGATTACATATTACTACTGGCTAATCTATTAGCGCATATTTACTCGAATCAAAGTATATTTAAACAACGTAGATGGGATAAGAACACATCGGTAGATTAGTGAAAAAAAAACTGTCTGGCTTTACTATTCCTGAAATTACCGAAGAGACAAACAACCTAAACTTTGACTATGATCATCTTACGCATGGTTCCCTCTAAAAAACAATAATTAAGGAGGCATTGAATCTTCCACAAAAAATAATCTCAGAAAACGTTCAAGCTGAATATCACATTTCCCCCGAAAATAAGACGATTCTTACATTTTCAATCTGAAAAATAATTGCGAGTGTAATATACTTAAAGCGAATGTATTGTGTGTATTGTTTATACCTAGTATTATTGTTGCTGCCGCTAGCTAGCTTCAACGGCAATTGCTGTTTCACTGGGAGATTACTCTGCACTTTTTGCTGATTAGTGGCGCTAATTAAATTCAATGGTATTCGCTTAGCGTCCGGCTGTGATTTTCGTGATTGCACTGTATCGGTCCCCTGCGTCAGATGAGACAGGTGAATCGTGGCGGAGCCAGACGTAGATCCTGCGACTAATGTCACTCCTTGTCGCTCAAATGCCTCGAGCCGTCGATATAACTGATCGCGCTGCTGCGTCACATCCCGCTGTTCCGCCGCCAACTGTTCTCGTTGCTTTGCCAAGTCAGCTCGCTCCTCTTCCAACTGTTTCTGTTCTTGCTGAGACGCGGCCCGAAACGCAGCCTTCTCCCGGCTCAATTGATCTTGCAAATTACGCAGCTCTTCTAATTGACGATTCGGATTAGGTCTATTATTCGATTTACCAATGCTTCCTTCTTTGCACGCGGCCAATTGAGCATGCAGGCTGTCGATCGTCGTCATCTGATTACTAATTATACAGAGCAGCGTATAAACGTGATGAGACAATCGAATCGCTGCCAACTGTTGATCCTTATTCGTTTCGGAATCCTGGCATTCTTTTCCGTCGCCGCTTTCTTTCATGAACTCGGTCACTTTCGGAAGAGAAATCACGGAATGGATCGCTGCGGAGTCTCGTAATGGATATTTCTCCTGAAAACACACCGGTTAGCATATTAATTTTAACTGCAGGCAAATTGTATATTTACTTTATTGTGATCAAAGCCCGCGAATGTTTCGGCTCTTCGTGGAACACAAAGAGCAGCTGGGACGTAGGCTTCGCTGTGTCGTTCTCCCGCGGAGCTTAGACTTCTGGAAAGAGTACCGCCGCCCGCACTAAAAGATAATGAGCTAGCGAGTCTTGTTGCCTCTTGCACAGCTACAACCACCTACGATCATAGATTCTTCCTTTAGTTCCTGTATTATTCATAAAATTGCAATTTTGCTTGAACATTTATTCTTAAATTCAACACCGGCAAGTAACTTTAACAGATTAGAAAAACGTCGTAACCTCCTGCCACAACTGAATGGTATCAGTCCCCTCGTTGTGAACCAGCCTGGTATAATCTGGAATATCCTTCTCAGACTTTTCTATTCTTTCATTATCGCTGCTTTCGTTCCCGCTCCAAATATTCGCTGCGTGCAAAAGTTGCATCTGTATGTTGATTTTCTCTTCGAGCAACAGGGCCTGCTCAGCATCCTTCTTTCGCAGCTCGCCTAATTATGGCAATGCAATGCAACTGTTATTAATAATGTATTTGATTTTTATCACTGGAGCGCATGGTTAATAATAAAACACTCGTACGCACCAACTATTTTTAGAATATGCGATTCTTTAGTTTTAACTAGGCGCTGCCTCTCTTCGACAGAGAGCAACGATATAGAAGACGAACGCGTGTCTCTCAATTCGTTACTACTGTTATTCTCGGTTAACATGTCAGTTTCATTTTCAGGCTCTTGCGGGCAAGCTTCCACTGCCGCTCTAATTGCTTGAATCCACAGCTGCTTGTCTTTTGGCTTCTGAACCTTCAACTCGAACATTTCCGGCTCAGCTGGATTGCTACTTATTAAATAGATCCCTCTAGACTCCTGCCCAGCTTTCTCGCGCACAAGTAGTTTCTGAAGCGACACTATACCAGCCTTATTGTCAGGCACAAAGAATGCATACTTCTGATCCCTCTCGGCCAAGAAAAATAATACATCAGAAAGAACAACCACGACGATGGCAGTCATTTTTCCGCGACCTTGCATTAAATACGCAGTCCCTTCGAATTTCAAAATTCTTTTAACCGCCATGATATCTGACTTCTTGAATTTGGCACCACGATATGTCGCAAATGATTTTGCGTCAATTCTAAATAATAATGAAAAAAGAAAGAAAGAATAAAATTAATATTAATTGATGAACGTTGAAGGATATTCGATATTCAATATATAATTCTCTTACTTATTATAGATCTCTAGCTTTCTATCTTGTCTTTCTTTGTCAGCCACACAAGTATCTACATCGGCTAAAATTTCTTTAACAAGACTCAAAGCTTTACGCAAATCTTCGCCTTCTTCCTGTGAGTCGCCCGTTTTTATAAGCGGCTCGACTAACAGCGGATACTTTGTTAACCGCTGTGTAACAAATAGGATGCACTCCGGGATTCCCTTCTTCTTTAGCAAAGGATGCGACTATAAAGACACCGGCCATACATGTATTTCCATATCGTCCAATAAAAATAAAAGTAACACGAACAAATATATAGTATTGTATACATACTATATAAACACATGCTAGTGTCGTACTATAGCTACCTGGCATTGACGCACGAACCGGGCGAATCGAGGATCGTGACGCAAGTAATACTTGTATGCTTCCACGGCGTCTCTGTGACGACTACAGAATTCCCCGTAGGCACTCTTCATACGCTGCGCGTTTTCGCCAGAGAACTGATCGACGAGTATATCAACGATTGTAGGAACAACGGGGTTCGCGTTCTGACGCTTGCGCAATTTTTGGAGAAACCGCAGATGAATGTCAATCAGGTCCCGTAATCTAGGAAACATACGTTCCAGGTGCGGCTGACCCAGGCGAAAATGACGTCGAAGACCTTCCGCGAAGATGCGCTCCATAGCAAGGAGTACCAGGCAATGATGCTTCTCCGTCAGGACAAACTCGTAAATGTGCTCCTGCCTCTTTACTTTCCGCTCGCAATTATCAACGAGCCGCAGCGCGACGTTATGCCCGATGGCAGCGCTCCAAGAATCAAGCTCTTCTTTAGCTAGGCCTAACTCAGGATCTAGACCCTCCAAATCACCTACTGTGAACTGATGGGCATCATCTCCGAAATCGAACTCTTCCCACCCACTGGAACGTTAGATCCAATACCTTTGTTTGTTAGTAATTTCGTTGCAGTAAGTAAACACTATTAATAAAATGTTTTGTACAGACCTAGATATATCGCGATGCTGTCCATCCCCGTCCTTTTCTTCGTTTATTGTTTGGCTGAAAGAAGAATGCAATTTTATGTTAGAATACTGTTTCCGTGAAATGAAATATGTATTGTTTTCCGCTGAAATCCGCAATATTAAAACTGTTTTTACCTGCGGTGCTTTAATGCACTTTCTTGACTTACATTATTATAACGTACCAGTTACTTGTATAAACATGACAGATTATAGCATTCTTACTATTATTTCAATGTTACCTTCTATGTATAAATGCGATCTGCAAAGTAGCACCTAAATTTTGTTCGGTGGGCATACATATTGTACATACGTAGCTACGTGTATCGAATTGTTTGTCTCCTATATAAGTTAATCAAGGCTACATGTAAAGAAAAATGTTGATTATAAAAATTACAGTTTTCTGCAAGAGTTTCGTGGAATGTTTAAATATGCCAGTGATATAAAGTGTAAATGAGATTCGAACAGTTACAAAGTAAAGAGGAGAGTCACTGATGATAGATGAAAAATCGAAAGAGATGCTTGTATTCGGGTCGGGTGTGGGATATCCCGAATGTAAGAATCCTAAACTTTCAAGTTCCTGTTCCTAAATCATTCTCGCAGCAAGAAAAGTAGCCTTACATTCTGTCACAACACAAGGTTTAAGTCACTTTTTCTCCCAACCCGACCCAAAATTTTATCGCCAATGCGCCACCAGAAGATGATATTTTACATGAGTGGAGACAGCTGAATGTGAGTTTTGAAGTACACTGAAACACACGGAGAATGTTGTAAACAAATCTACGGGTTCTTATTGTGAAGATACAGTCGTAAGGAATGATAGTAGAGAATTCTGCACATTCATTCCTGATAACAGTTGATGAGGAGGCCGGTTGATCTGTGATGAATCTTATAGTCTGTAATTTTTCGTGTACAGTTACAACGAGATGTATACACAAAATATATCATCGAGTAAACAGAAATTATATAGAAGCAAGCATATCAGAAGCATAGGCAGGGGCAAGGTGATGTCTCTTCCAATACAACACAAACAGGCAGCTCGATTGCCTTCTGAACAATGTGTGCGAGAAAAGAATCGAGGAACGACAGACGCGGGCCATCCTACTACTGTGTAGGATTAATACACGAACAGAAACGTACGAACGCTTCGACAGAATAGGAGGAACACATCAGATATCTGAGACTTACTTGACTCCGAGTTTAGTAGCAACTCGCCGCCAAGGGCTGTAGCTTGCCACGGCTTTCTTGCTGATAATTTCCCTTTAATCGCCGAACAATCGATCGGTTTGTCGTAGTTGCACAAGAGGGAATGCACGGGGGAAGGAAAAAGCACACACTGCATTAGGGAAACTTCATTTTGCCTTCTGTTTCCCCTCCTTCATTTTCCTTATTCTATCATCTTTTTCAACTTTCACGTATCAATTGATAATACACACCTCTTTATACGTAATTATCTTATTTTCTCAGAAATGGCAGAGACATTGTCATAATAGGCACACATGTTGGAACTTAACGTGTCGTGTTTTTTTTTAATTTTATGTATACATGCCTCGGGGAAATAAGTTAATCGATCGTTACTAATTGATAATGGATATCGTTCTCTGGTAGTATTATAATACCTATAGCTCATGTTAAATATGTAGAGGTGTTACTTGAATGTTTTAAGAAGTTTGAGCGTGATACTTTGTATGTCGATTAACATGTGTTATGCAAAAGTTTCTATTAGTTGATGTTAGAGACGCGAGGATAAACAAGCTGAACCTTGCCATACTATCGGCTAAACTGCAAAATTAATCAGAAATAATAAGCTTCCGAGCCAGCCAAAGCTTCTGAATAATAAGCGGATACCCCTTCTAATTATTTGCATTTCATACCGTGTATAAAAGTTCAATAACACTTTGTAGAGTAAAACATGATTCATAGATATATCAAGTACTAACAGATTCACCTGTTTTCCTAATAGTTGACTGTACCATATTATCAGTGAATAAGTAATGGTAAATTATCAAATTTTGTTAAATCTCTCAGGTGATCCGTTCTTATAAAAAGAAAATCTAATAAGCAAAGGAAAGGGAAAGAAATCGAGATTCCTTGCCGAGCGCAAATATGTGTACGCATTTTCAAACTTATACAATACTTGTATTGCGAATAAGAAGTTTATTACAAACTCCGAGCATAGGCCTAGCCATGCCAATTGCGTGCGAATCGTGAACCACAGATACGCAGATTCAATGCAGGAAATCTATAATGTTCATAGTAAAAGTTATTTATACCTTCCACTTCCAGACGATGTTGGCGGCAATGATGCTGTGGAGCCTCTCTTAACGTTAGAGCTACTCGACATAGTAGATATGCTGGACGCGGGTTTGGTGGCAGCTTTGCTAGATTGATGTTTCGACTTAATACACTCTAGCACTAGTTGATCCTTACAGCCTTGGCTTTGATGTACAGATACTCCGCAATCTGACATAACATAAGAATCATACTTTACGACCAGCTTATACAATTTACACGTACCGCAATTAGTGTATAAATTGCTCCTTACTGTCGCAATGTAGAAGTGGTTTATTTGTTGATTGTTTCGTACAAACATCACATATTAAACTTCCCTGAGATCCTGCCATTATTGTCGCCCATAAATGCTGCTGTAGATTAGTCTTTTTACCACTCTTGTCCTGCAGACCATTGCAATTTCGTTAAATTATTCCCGATACACTCAGTACGCGTAAATATTCTAAATGTCAATCGTTTAACTACCTTTTTCTTACGAAAGAAAATGGAGCCTCGTTTTCTTCTAGTTTTTTCTGAATGTTGATCGTCATACGCTGCTCCACTGAAAATTGAAGTTACATGCTTCAATTGTAATTACAAATGTAATCGGGGACTCATAAAATGCAAAAGTCCGCAAGCATTACTGTAGTGTATTCGCACAATGTGCTTGATGTATGAGTGAATGGTAGCTACATACATACATCGCTAAGCATTTTACGAAGGAGTATAATACACACAGAAGAATTTAGAGAGTACTGAAGTATTATTATTATGTGCGTATAGTTCGAGAAGATTGTTAGTGATTAAGCCGATACAAACCAGTCGCTTTCCCTTGTACGTCGCTAACAGAATATATTGCGCATAAGTGATAAACTGAAAGTATAGGACACTTACTCTGTCAGTAATTCATCAAGGGATATCTGAGCATTTGGCGTGCCTTCTCTATCTTCGTGGAACTCATTGCTGTGCGGTGTGTGAAGATCCTCGGTTTCGGTCTCACTTCCACTACCCTTTTCGTTTCTTTCGTGACGGCTGTACCATGCAGGATGGTAGGAAATTGTCAAGTACAAACACAAAGTATGCGACTATTGTGTGAAAGATTTTGCAAATCAGATATTCTCGTGTGGTATACCACCGAGATGTAAAAGCGCCATAAAGATGTAAAGGTGTAAGTTAATTAGAATATATAGAAAACCACTTAGCTGGATAGAGAAGTTTGGATTCCCATTAAGATGGGAATAAAAATTGTATCATCAAATAGACTTAATGTGAAGTTTAAATATTTTAAACAGACCAGAGTATCAAATTAACATTCTGATTTTCGTATAAATGCATTTTGAAATTAATTAATCTTAAATATAGTACTAAATGGTGCAACCATGCTTAAATACTTTTATCTACATGATACGGATTAATGCAAGCACTCTTAGATATAGGCAAATTTCAAAACTTGTTCCTAACATACTAGTAAGACATGCATCAATTTCGTTTAGAGTTAATTTAAAAATTAATGTTCAAATACAATATGTACAAAAAATATGTGCATCATCTTGTATACTACTTGTGTATGGTATAAATACAAAGATCGCAGGCTAGATCGCAAAGGTTACAATTATTCTTATTTTATAAAATTTCAAGTGATGCTAAAATTTTCATACGAACCATATAATGTCAAAGTAAATCCGCATAATACGTACAAATTTCGAATGAAAAATCAACCGATTTGTTACTTGTTAAATATATATGTGTTACTATTGTAACGATTACTGATTTAGCTTTACGATCTGGAAATATTTTGCGCAACTTACGCTGTAAGTGATGGTGTTGTCCTAGTTACAGACTCTGGTAAATGAGCGTTAACTTGAGGTGTAACGATTGAAGGCGTTGAAATAGATTTCTGAAGAGGTAAACGAGAGCCTGTTACGCCAGGCATTAAACCACTACTTTCCACTAATCTTTGACTACCTTTGAATCGTTTCGGGACTATCTTCTGATATTCACTCTGTTAAAGAACAATTTTCAGTGTATTCGATCGCAAAGGGTAACGCAAAGAATTTGTCGATGCGAGCATTCTTTAAATTACCTGCACAAGATCAGCTTCGTTGAGAGAGTGAGTGCTTGCCTGTGACCTGCATGTGCGATTACCGATCCCTACAGGTCTGGTACCAGATTTTCCATGTAATTCTATTTCCATTTCACTGTCTAGGCTACTTAAACTAATACTGCGTTGTCGCTGAAAATGTAACGCATGAACATTGAATACCGTAGTAAAGTAAGATACCGAAAGTTTTCACAAAAGCGAAATGGGAAAAGCAGTGAAGCAGTCATATTCATGCTACGAATGTACAACGAATTGATAAAATATGTAACGGGCAATATTAACCATGTTTTGCGCTTGTAGATGATTTTGCCCAGAATATCTGCGACGCCCGCATCGAGTGTCTTCCAAATCAGTCCAGCTGCGTCTTCTGTCGATACCCTGTGCATTCTGTGAACGAGGTCCTACAGATGGGAAATGCGTCGGGGAGCTATTGGTAGAACAGTTAGCAAGGAGATCCGGATCAGATCCTGTATCGTTATTACTCGAACGTGGTACGATCTCGGGTGAAATTAAAGGGCACAGAGATGGACACGACGAAGTTAACCGTTGCGGTACGTCATTGTGGGACGTGCGATGATTAAATCCCCAGTTGCTCAGCGTCAGATCTCTCATACGCTGAATGCAATCATGGATTTCATGCAAATGCTGTAGGTTGTCCTCTGCAAGGAGGTGAACCGATTGTTAGCCACAGAAGCACATAAAATTCTCTAACGTCGACTCGCGTCGAGTTCGATTGCACCGTAATGCATGGAATTACACAGATCAAGAAACAAAGAAATTTACCCAGGACAGGGTAGTTCTTGGCGAGACCAGGCGAGTGAGGTGTGACGCTAATGATTGGCACCAAAGGATTAGGCTGAATTTGAATATTAGGGCCAAGTGTGAGCAGCGGGTGCTGCTGCTGCTGTTCGTCCGTCACTTCAGACATAGCGATAGCCGTTTTCTCTATATTGTCTTTGGTGTATCCAGACTCGGTGATTATATTCCCACGTAGATTCAGACTGCCGAGATCTCCATTAATAATAGGTATACGATCGCAGTCAGAATGCGATGATCCCAAATAATCAGTTATTACATCTTCCTCGCTATCCTCCCCACTGTTTGGACACTCATCTGTAAATACATTTAAAACAAATTTAATTATTCACTATAATTAAGTAACAGAGGTACAATCAACTGTTATTTCAAATCATTCGGACATCGATCTGTATAACGATTAATAACAAGTAAAAACTTATACGTTACAAACTAAAGTTGTTCAAATGAAGGGAAGAAAATTATGACTATGGTTTAATGCTCCACGAAAAAGGCCTGACAAGCGTGCAACAAGGAATGTCGCAATTCGCGAGTAAACTGCATAGAGATACGAGAAAACCGATAACCAAATGTCCTCGCGCCTATTGACTGCACAGGGAACAAATAGGACCTGCTCCCGACAATCGCAACAGCCTTCCGCTCTCGTGTCATAGTAACGCATAAAGACATATTCAATGAAAATCAGGTCACATTGTTCTACAGCCGCGTATCTGCACGTCCCCGTGTTCTCGGCACGCTAACATCAACGCGAAGCAAATTGTTTCTCGGCCTCTCTGCCGACGAGGGAAGGGCGAATTAAAACACCCTCGCCTTATCTCGCCGCGTTCATATCGGTCAGGGATAATCCAAGGTCGTTCGTTGGACGTCGCGAAATTCGGCCGTAAGGATGTCCGGATCGATCTAACGTCAACTGGCAGCAGACAAAGGTAAGATCGACTTTCTAATCTTATCACTTTGTTTAACCGAGCGAACCTTCTTTTCTACTTGATCGGGCACAACGGTTTAGTTCGCAGGGGTGAAATATTAGTGGACGCCAATGAGATTTGCCAATCGTCGAAACACCACGGTTTTAACAGTCGCACCTGACGAGAGTGCCGTGCCAACGATCATATTATATTTTACCTACACGTTGACTCGACGAGCCGGTTATTGTCATCCCCGTGTCAGGGATAAGTGTACGCGTACGAATCGTGGTGGGTACTTTTCCGGGAAGCAGGGGGGTAGACACACTGTTGCTTTTCCCCGTAGCTCCCGAGCGCGAATTGATCCGTTGGTCCGCGCGTGCCACCCCACTTCCATGCACCCCCGATCCTTAACCGACCTCCAACCTTCAATCTAATGCCTTTACTACCACTCTTTTTGATAAATTCATCCCCTACTTCCGTGCTCGTAATTTTTTTCTCTCCCGCTCTCCTTCTCACTTTCGATGTTACGATTAAACGTCGCTTGATTAAATTTTTGAATTCTGATCAAATCGTATTCAAATTCAAATTGTACTCCCACGAAACTATAATTTATCGATTATTCGATCTAGATAACGTAGAATTGCTTACTTTGTTACCTTTGAATTTTATAAAGTTTCGTCGTGGTAGATTATATATTTTTCTTTTTATTGTGTTGAAACGTTGAAAGTGTTGTTTTAAGAAATTACAATGGAGCCATATTTTATGTGCTTATATTGTAACTTTTAAAGTTTGTTTATTTCATTTTATAAGTTTCTAGTACTACTGTTTATGCTTAGTAATTGTGGATTTTATAGTGTACTGAGTACGACTTCTAATGCCCCAGAGTATTGATAAAACGTATAATTTTAGAAAACTGATGCACCCTTTTTATTAGTTTTATATTCATGCCAGCATTGCATCTACCGAGCCAAAGAATAAAGATGCAATCTCAGTATATGTTCCATGAATTTAGCAAATGGAAATAAGTTGTTTTTAGGGAAGTAAAGGATACAGTTTTAGGTATTTAGTAACAGTGGAAGACTAATCTTTTCCTGGCTATAACTCAAAAACAAAGGAATACTAAGTTATGTTAAATTATTGAGAAAAACTACTTGCGCGTAGCGTAACAACTCTTCTATTTAAGATTGCAAAGGAACCTGAAGAATTAACGACTTTACAGTGAGGTAATAATAACAGTTTAACTTTCTAGAAAACTACAAAAATGAGCAACAAGATTATGGGATATCTATATTAGTTCTAATTGAGGCATTTGATGGAAAAAGGGCACATAGGCTTATATGCCCTTTTTCCTTAAATCGTTTAAATCGACTCAGGTGTATGTTATATATATAATATATCAAGGGCACTACTAATCTCGAATTCAGATTAGCTAGATGCTGTTTTATTACGTAGCGTGATCGACACGCAGCTACATAGTTGCTGAGCAGCCGCGCTACCGTGCTGTTGTGCAATAAGTACTTTTGTTTCACAAAGGATTTTGTGTAAGCGAGGAAACATGGAAAGTGCTTAGCTAATTTAGAAAAGAGAAAATTGATTTGGCAGACAGCACGCTGCAAAAAATCGAAGAAACTAATACTTACTTAAAACATTACATTTTTTGTTTATTTTTGTGCTTCATTTTGTATTTTTTTATTTAAGCAATGTATAAAAAATGTGTAACAAAGTAAGTAAACAAAATTATATTTAAATAACTAAACAAAGAAGCAACTTTGTTACGAATTCACCACATTTACGGAAAAAGGGCACATAAACCACTTGCTTGAAACTTAGAAATAAAGACACATATCATTTCCAAATCATGACTTCTGTTTTCAGAACGTTTGAAGGACACGATAACTACATCCCTAAAAAAATTGGATTTAATTGCATTACTTTTTATTAAGTTATATATAATGAAAACTTTGAAATCGATTTTCTTGAAATGGCATTTTAGCGTATGTGCCCTTTTTCCATCAAATGCCTCAATTTAATTAATAGTATTGGTATTATGCAGGTGACAGTGTATCAACATGTTCACAGTTCTTTGGCCCAGACACAGGACAGGATTATTTTGACTCGCATAGCTTTTTTGCTGTGTTTAATAAATAACATTACGTCAATGCTTTGAACACAAACAGTCAAATGTTTCTTAAAACACTTTTAGTTTTAACAATGAATGATCTTCAAAATGTTTCATACAAATATTTAAATGTAATCAAGTCTAATCCCTCTTAAATCTTTATTACAACCATTATTCTATCTTCTTATTACCTTCCAACCAAATGTTTCTTTAATTATTCATTTAAAATATTAAAAACCTGTAAGTAATTGAATATTTTTATCTTTTAGATTTTAACCACCAAAGTCTTCCTATTATATTCTTCTAAGACTTCAACACTGTTATTTCCTTCTTTGAATAGAGTTAATTATATATTCTGTATGACGTCTAATAAATTTTATCAATACAACTAATGAATATATAATAAAATCTAATTATTATTATTAATTTATATTATAAGCGTCAGTACTTTAGACTGCATGTTGATTATTACCATTGTGCATATCGAGTATGTAACAAAATATTTATGTTTCTATTATGTAAAAAATATGTGTCATATATTTTCCATACGCTAAACAATTTATATTATTTATAAACATACCTCTCCTTGCTATGTAATAACATCTTAATATATCCGGAATACAAACAAAAGCATAATGCAACATAGAAGTATATATAAAATAGGATGTTAATAAATGAAATACAGGCAGGATATTAATTCTATGGAATATTTTCTTTTTGCAATATTTTATTATATACAATCACGATATCAGTCAACCCTTTGCGGTCCTATCTACAGTCTAACTCGACATCATATTTTCTTTCAGAGTCCTGTAAGTGCTAACTAGGCATAGGAAATCATAGTAATTTTTTCTATACGCTAGCAATTACAAGATCTTTGTGTAGACCTGTATCCTCCTTTTGTGCATGCTATATGTTATAACAAGAATTAAGATAAGCTACAACAGTGTTTATAATATTTCTAAAGTGCAAGGAAAGGTCCTGTCGCTTCAGCGGAAACGCACAGTGATCTAAAGAACACCTGAATGTACGGTCAGTTATTAGTGTTGTCGATCATTTAATTTGTATTAATAATTGAGTGAACAGCTAATGAAGAAATTTCAAATCGAATACAAACAGCACATACTGTCCAAAAGCAAATACCTTCGCGTGGACCGACTAAAATGCCAGAGACAACTGGTGCCACAAAGGGTTAATCATTATACGTAACTCACAAGTAGAAGTTACTTAAATCCTCCTTGTATGTTAATATCAACTTACCAGACGAAAATGGAGCCAGTACTTCCTGCCGTTTCTCCATCGTTTTTTAATTCCGACAATTCGATGAACGTTTAATTTTCTCCGAGAGCGGAAACTGAAATATTCGTAAACACTGTAAATAGCGACCAAATTCAGTCCACTGTATCGCAGAAGTATTTCACGAAAGTTCGGAAGCTGGACCAACTTTGTTATAGAAAATTCGATGAAGAGGTTCGCGAGCAGAGGGAATCTCGCGTAAAGGCGCAGGGAAATTCGTTGTTGCGAAGAGGAACATCGTTATGCGTGCAGTATTTCACAGTTTGAGTAGGGCGACGTATACACTTTGTTGCCAGAGGAAGCCGTATTGACAGGTGAACGCTCGACTCGATTCTTTCACGTTTATTAAAGCGATACTTCTTATTCAACGTCGAAGAGGATACGTACCTAAGCGTAAAAATTTCTAGAAATCCATTAATATTACACGCCGTTTATTATATCTAGCTCCTTCATAGGTAAACGAAAGTTTTGCATCTACCAATCTGTAACATGCAATCAAGGCACGTCGACCATTTTGTACCAGCCGAGGGATAGACGGTGAGAAATCGCAGAGATGCGGTAACTCGTCAACTGCTTGGTGGGATTGTGGGAATAACAGTATGCCATCAAAGGCGCACTTGAAAGCTAACGAGTACATATGTAACGATACGGGAATTACTTTGAAAATAAAAGGAAGTTTGAATAACCGAGAACAAAAATTACTATCTCTTGTATTTTATCTAACATTCCTAAATATGTACATGTTAATTTCGGTAAGCACGCTCAATACGATTTCTTCATCTGTTTTGCGGAAAGCAGGAACCAATTAAGTCTGCATTAGACTTGATTTTGAATAAAGTTATTACAGTATATAAAAGAATATGATGTTCCAAAACTGATAAAAATCCTCACAACTGCGAGTAAAATTCAATTTTATTTTTTCCCTATAAGACAAAGTTTCTTCTTTATTGGTCTCTTGTTTTAGTATTTCTCATACATGTAGAGAGCTCAGTTAAGAAATGTCGTAAATAGTATTCTGGAAAATTGAATCGACAAAGTGTTCGATCATGATAAACAACCACTTGTTTTGTATACAGTATATTGTACATTTACAGATGCATTTATGTACGCAATAAAGTTCAAGACCGATTTTAAATTAACGTTGTTTTAACCAAAAACAGGCGCGTTTCGACGGCTTTAAAATACAAAAATAATAAGTTTCGTATGGAGTTATTACACTCAGAGTTCTTTGTATATTCTATCTAATTTAAAACAATTCCTTTTATGCACACAGTGTTCGTAAATTTTCGTACGAAACATCCAATTTCGTTTTATACCTCAAGCCCGATTTAATTTTTGTTTAAAGTATGTACATTAAACGGTACGCCCGAATGTATTTAAATGTATCGCCTTAAATTCTGCTGGTGCATTTGTTAGAAATTATCGGGAGCATTAAAGTAACTTCGAATTTAAACATTTGGCCGTACTGCATGGGGATCTGGTCAAGGAACTCGCTGCATCGAAATACACACACAGGAGGTGTCAATTCGAAGAACTGTCAAAACCTACGAAATGACAGTGTCTCGTAACGAATTTACGTACAATTATGAGAACTGATTGTCGCTCAGAGATATAACTGAGAAGATCTGTATTTTACGGGGGAGCGAAGTCTCATTGCACAATTTTTTCTCATTGTTTACTTAAATTTTGTGACAAAGTATATAACCTGAAGGCACGTTACATATCCCGAATATTAATTACATTTCGTTACGTTATCCTGCTCCATCGTCGTCTTATTTAATCTTTGAATGATATTACTTGCGCGGTATTATGAAGTTATACAATGGAGGTTTCGGAGACAAGAAACCTTGTTAGAGATTTGGATTTAACCCTACAACCTCGCATCGTTCCGCGATATAAAACTTGGCTTCCACTTGCCACACAGCAGGTATTTACGAATTTTTATGAAATTATCGCCTTGCGTTTAATTGACAGAAAAGTATATCATATATATATATATAATATATAAATGTTTGTAATAGTATGATTCTTTTTTTAAATACAGTGTCAAATCTACAATAAAATGTAATTTTGAAAAGAAATGATATTTAAACAAGGTGTTCTATAAATGATAGTTCAATAGGAAGATTGATGAATCTATGTGAAAAATAAGCTAGCATTCTGAAACGAAAGTTTTGTTGCATACAAGGTCTTATTTCTGAGGAAATTGATTTAAGATATTTTATTGTACTCTGTAGTTTTAAAACACAAAAGTTTTCAATTTTTCCGAGATCGTAATGAAGTTCAGTTTTTCCTGAAAATGAAGCTCTGCGTAGAAAATTTTACTCCATGTTCTTTTTCTTTTCTTTCAAACAGAATCATCGACTTCGTAATTGTATTATCGGGTATAGGACATCGTGTATTTCGTCGGATTTCATTTATGTACTAACTCACTTTACGGGAATATATAATTTTCAGTTACGGCTTAGAAATCTTGTACAAATAATAGGATGTAATTTAGAGGCAAATGTGAATAACGAAGCTGGTTGGTTTTATTACACTCTACATAGAACAAATATGTCTTCTCCTTTGTACACAAGCGAAGTAATCGACCATGCGAATCCAAGGTGGTCAAGCCTCGAGCTACCAACGATACACGCCACCGGCTACTCTACTGCCAGTGGTGAGTTTTATAGTCCGTTAGCACCTCAAACGTGATCGTACGTTGATGGGAATAAAATGTAACTGTTATCCGTTGCCCCATACAAATGTGTATTCTATAGAATATGTAAGAAGGATGTTATGAATTCTTTAACAGAGATTATTGTAAGGCTATGGAAAAGGGCGACTATGGCTGACGTAACGTCCGACGTGACCATTTTTACATGGGGCATATCTTTCACTGGCTTGGCATACATTGGCCCTAAACTACCGACTAACTTAGACACTGTTTTGAAAGAGAATTCTCTAATTTTTCAATTTCACGGTGGCTTTTTTACGCCGGTGTATTGTTTCATCGAAGTTCCTGAATTGAAAAGATATTTACAGATAAAGGTCAATACATCCGAAATAAAAGATAGCTATGCCGTGAGTAAGCTAAGCAGTTTAAGAAATAAAATGCAGGCACTAAAGCAGCAGACAGAATCAGTGCAGTCACTTCGGGCGCGAATCGCATCTGGAGATAATTTCCATACTCCGAAATACCCGCAATCTTCGTTAAACAGATTACTTCAACCTCGCAAGGTAAATAGGGAGAAGAAAGCAGAGATAATAAAAATACGCATGGAATTAGAGATGGCCAGGTTTAGAACGAAGTTATTAGAACAGGAGAGAACAAGGAAAATGGGAGAAGTTAGAGTGTTGGCTCAATCGCATTCTAGTATCGTGGAAGAAAATCAAGATTACGGTATTAATTATTTTGCAGTATGTTTATGATTCGAGTAAAACAAGTTTAAGACAAATATATTTGTTTCTATTACAGGTTCAGACTTGATGGAAAGGTACAGAGAGCTAAATAGAGACATAGAACGACTGCACGTTCGCCGACAAAATCAAATAGATACAAGAGAAACGTACGTTCAGTTGAGTAGTCAACTTGCTCAAAGAAGAAGACAATTAATTTCAGAATTAAGCTTAATATATCCTATTACACAGGTGTGTATATAGTATTTAACGAGACGAAATTTTTTAAAAAGCAATGTGGAATAAATTATGGGGTACAGAAACATATATTTGTGGTTTCAATTATCGAGATATGATCATAATTAAGTTCTAAAGATATTTTTAATTGCGCAGGATGAAAATGGGAAGTTTAGAATACACCATGTACATTTACCTGACAGCGAGGATTTAGAATTATCGAATGATACCGAGGTAGCTGTAGCACTGGGATTTGTTGCACATACCACACAAATGATTGCTAGTTTTCTTAATATACCCACTAGATACCCTCTTATACATTATGGATCACGTAGTAAAGTTATAGATCATATCACGGAAAACCTACCCGACAATGACAGGCAGTGAGTATTCTGTCTTTATTCCTCATTTGAATTTTCATCGAAAGGATAATTAATGAAACTTGTTACATTTCCAGGTTTCCATTATTTGCCCGAAGCAAAGTTAAACTACAGTTTCGTTACGCTGTGTATTTACTAAATAAAAATATAGCTCAATTAAGGTGGTACTGCGGCCTCCCAACAACAGACTTAAGGGCCACACTTCCAAACTTAGCCACCTTGATAAGTATTAGGCAAAATCAATCGCAGTATGTTAATTATGTTATTGTTGTAATTGAAGACAATCATTCCGTGCGATATTTTGTAATCGTTATACTGTCTTATCTCCAGTTTGGATAATTCAAAACGTACGTACTCCACTTCGTCTTTGGACATCGAAGTTGGAAATGGTAAACAAAATTTGCCCCTAACACCGCCTGTGCAGAAGCTAATTTTTGAAAAATGCCATCGACCTTCACGATCCATGAGCCAAATGAAAAGCTTGAAATCATCTCTCAGTTCTTCGCTGGACCAAGGCTTAGATAAGCCTGTACAGCCTCTCGTTTTGGGCAGCCAATCAAAGCGAATTTGTAAGTCGGAAGAAAGTGCCATTGACAATAAAACATTAGTACTAGTGAAAGATAGGTCGAGTAACAGTAGCAATGAAACTTTAAACAATGCTATTTTAAGTAACATGAGCAGCGCGAATGTCGAAGACACCACTCGAGCGAGCAATGAGATTGGAATAGAGAGTAATATTGAAATTATGGTACCCACGTCAGTATCAAAGTCGACTAATGCTGCAGATAGTTTAGAAAGCTCGGTGAGCGCGAGAGACAGAAGCTCGAATTCTATAAGCAGTTGCGAAATGGCACTGAATAGTAGCCAAAATGGAGACGATAGTTCGAACGATAATAATGCTGTTAAAAAAGAGGAAACTGGGGAATCTATTTCAGTTGCCAATGAAATTTTAAGGAACGTCGACGACGTCATAGATAACGCTCTGAAAAATGGCAGGCGCACGGAAGATTACAGTTCAGAAAACGAAGTTCCACGAAATTGTGATAATCCTAGAATGGCAGCTAGCGAAACAAGTTACAATATTCATGAATCTAGTGCAGCTGCTACGGAAGCCTCAACGTACAATAAGGAACATTTTGCTAAGTCGTGTTTATCTTTAGACGATATAATGTCATGTACCTACGATGAAACTGAAAGGAAACAAAGGACAAGCTCTATCTGTAGTTATCCAGAAGAATATCTTTCTTCGAAAGATGCTATAATGCGGAAGCGATTTAATTCCGAGCCCAAGTAAGTATGTACTGAAACGAATTCACTTAGAATATTTATGAATTTGGATTCTCGAGTACCTGGGCAATTTCTATTTTCCTGGATATCTCGAGCATCCGATTCGATTCAATCATAGCAATGATACCATGTATATAAGAGTTGTAAAATAATCGATTTTCTATGCTACAGAAACGATAGGGTAGACCCTTTACATTCCAAAAATTGGTGCCATAATGACGCGAACAGAGAACCAGCAGTGAGTAAACTAACAAATTTAGATGTTTCTTGAAATATTAATTTCAATGTTACTAATTCAATATTCTTCTCGTTGTTTCAGTTGGAAACAGGGTTAATACAAAAAGCACAGAAATCAGAGTGTTATTCGTACGACGAAACAAGCAAACGTGACTATCAAACGTCAAGCGAATACATAGACATTATCAGACGCAGTTCAGAAAACGTATATGCCCGTACCGAAGCGTTAGCCAATAAGAAAACCAGTTTTAAAGTTATGAAACCACGACTGTAATATTCACAATTTAGAATGCCACGCCGCACTGTTGTAACTATAACGGTAGACTTCCGAGTGGACTTAAAAAAGGAAAAAAAAAATCAATGCATTGCGTGAAAAAAAAATTACAACTGATATTCGTTGCGTTAACATGTGAACGTCCGAAATAAAAGTCTCATAAAATTCTCCGTAATTATCGAAATGCAGAACTCTTCGCGTATTTAGTAGCTATGTAGCTAATGACGAGTCTTAAGGTAGGCTCTCACAACGTTTCGCTTCGCCTCGCCTCGGTGCAACTTTTGTTCGCACTCACATCTAAATAGGTTCGCGTCGCCTCGGGTTTTCCGTACATGAAATTATCTGAGCTTGCCTCGGTTCATGTGTTTGGTCAGTTGCTCAGAGAACCTCTTCGTTCCTCTTTTAGCGGTCACTGAAAGCAGTGGCATTGCATCCACTCACACTACGCCTCGCCTCTCTTCCTCAAAATATTCTCGAGGAAGAATCCGCGACTCGGAGTCGCGCCGAGGCTAGGCGAGGCAAGGCGAGGCAAGGCGCAGTGTGAGTAAAATTGTCAAAATACATAAAAAAAAAAGCATAGGAAGAATAAAATGAGCCGAGGCGAGGCGTAGTGAGAGCCTACCTTTATTTTTTCTTTGATTTCTATCGATTTAAACGAATATAAACTGAAGAAGAAAACTAGGAAGGTGATGTATATCTTTGTGATTACTATGCGTTACAAATATTTACAATAAGTTCATGTTGTATTTTATTAATTTTCAGATTCTATGAAATATAACGCGATAGATGTATATTTCAAGTACTATTATCTGTGTAATAAATTTAGGTATGCGTGCTTGTACATAAATTTGAATTTACTTATGCATGCGTGCGCGCGGGCGCGCGTGCAATGTATGGTGGGTCGTGCAATTATTAGTAACTGTGCTCTTTTTATCAAATATTAATCAAACAATGTCATAAGTCTATTGATTAAACTACTAATTATAAGCGAGAATTTCGTAATAATAATTATCGCATGCAATATTAAGATCAGCATACGTTGAATTCTTTTAATTGCTATGTTTATAGTTATGTACAGTTAAGTTAGCAGTATCCCTGTGTACAGGCATATTATTAAGTTGATTTATTACACATGTAACTCTAAATAATAATTGTATACACCTCTAAAACATGTTTCAATGTACTTGAAAAGTTAATTTGGTAATTGCAGAATGCAAAGTTTCGATCTATTTTATAGATTTCTCATATTCACAGAATTGAAAAATATACTAACATCTATGTAAACTATATGTATGAGGACCAACCAAAGTACTAATGTAGCTAATTCGTGGGAAAATAATGCTGTACTAAATATGTAATTATTCATGGTATATTGAGGATATTGACACTCGATAGGACGTAGAAACATGAATATCTCTTGTGCGAGTATTCACAACAAATTATTCCTGTATAAAAAACAGAGAAGCGTAAAATATCTTTAATCACGAAATACAATATTTATATCTGTTTCTATAATGTGATATCATAATCTATTGTATCAGTGTAAGTACATGCTTCTCACAAAGTTATAAAATATTGTTTATAATGTATCACTATTATTTACCATAAGTAAGAATGCTACGTTAGGAGATGTATATAACTTCGTACATCAATATACAGTAATTATCCTAAGAACGGTGTATGTGTATGTATAGAAGTTACCCTTTCTTTCTCTTATTTAGATCATTAAGTTAGTCACTAGGTATTACTTAGTGCAATAGTATATTTTTATGTAATATATATATCATACCATACATCATAGGAATGCACGTAAATAAAAAGAAATCTGTCATCGATCGTAATCATTAAAATCCTTTTACTTTCACTGCATCTTTTAAGGTAATTAATAGAATTTATGGCGCTCTCATCATTTTAGTATTTTAAAAGACTATACAGAGTGGTATTTTATTCGCAACAGTGCAAATAAAAATAGCCGCTGTTTCTCGTGAGATCTATTGCAATAATCTCTTAGCCTTAGTATATCGTTACGCTGTAGTGTTTATATGCAAAAATAAATATCAAATGGCCACTGAATAGATTGAAAATAAAATATGTATATGATACATACACAGAAATATTCACTTCGTTGTCTCATTAATACCAGTCAGTTTTTCACTTACATCCCACAAGCGAAGCGCTACATCGGGATCTAGTTCCTTTTTAGAAACATACGGTTTACAATCGCGGTAAATATTACCGCTCTCGTTAGATAACGATGGATCTATAGCACAGTGTAACACAGTTTGCGCACCCTAACGAAAGAACAAAAATATGAAATACAGCAATACTCTTTGCAAAAGTGTACACAGTATAAAGAAATAGTTACCTGATTCGCAGTACGTAAAAACAATAGGGCAACGGGTGAGAATATGATGTAGTGGAACCAACTTCTTTTAACATTTCTGAAAAGTCCTGTGTAAGTGAATCCGGGACAAACCATATAAATGTTAACGCCACTATTTTCAGTTCGTTTCGCAAGCTCGATACCGAAATAGGTGTTGGCTAATTTCGAATTGCAATACGCAGGATTCATGCGTCCTTTAACTACCAATCCTTTCTCCCCGTTCAAGTTTGAGAAATCGATTACCCCGGATTCGAAAAGTTTAGAAGTTACAATAACAATCCTGTTGGGAATAAATTTCAGTAAATAAATAAGTCGGTTAATCTTAATGATCTTCTTTTAAGACCAACCTGCTCGGCGCATTCTGTTTTAAGCGATCCAAGAGTAAGTTTGTAAGCAGGAAATGACCTAAATGATTCACGCCGAAATGAATTTCATATCCGTCTTCTGTCGAGGCGCGTTCCTTAAGAGGAACATACACCCCAGCGTTGTTAATCAACACATGAATTTGCGGAAAGTTTCTCATCACCTCCGCGACAAATTCTCTGATTGATAGAAATGATGCCAGGTTCAGCTGCATCGGTACCTATGAATGCAATAGAACGCGTTGCACTCTTGTATTCATAATATTACACCTACTGATCCCATTACTTTTCATTAGAGAAGCAGGGAATTATTAAGTTATGTCTACCAATTCTCCGGTGGATACTCGAGAGCGTATCTCGGATATAGCGTCCCGAGCATTTTGCAAGTTTCTGCAGGCCACGATAACCGTAGCTTTCCGTTCCGCCAATTCCTTCACTGTCTCTTTACCAATGCCGGAATTGCCGCCTGTCACGATGAATACACAACCCTGCAGGCTGTCCGTATTCTTGCATTTTCCCCACGTACGTTCCCGACATTTTCGGAGTAATCCAATGAGTAATACTACTGGCAAAATGAAGTAACACCACGATGATACCATATTTCCTCGTCCCGTAACTATATCATGCGTACGTCTCCGGCGTTTGAATTAAGTGTTCGCGCACGATGATTTGCCGGATCAGAGAAACTTTTAACACATATTTGCATGCAACACGATGCTTGGCTCGTCGGAAACGAACAAATCACAGGGCCGCGGGTCCTTTCTTTCCTTTTAAGTTAACCTTATCTCAATCACATACTCTTCACATTTGTATTTACATCGCACGATTGAGGTTCCACTACAAAGCGAGAATCATGAATTCGAGAATTTTATTTGTGGCAGGGTAGCCGCGCAACGATAATATTCATCATATATGTGTCGTATTTTAATCTAATGAGACTCAAGTAGATTAAGTTATCGGGTTTTAAAATTCTATGTTGCGTCAGAAATAACACAGTGATGAAAGATTTGATAAATAAAATAGGATGAAAGTAAAAGCAAGTACATACAAGATGGTCTTATGTATAGTGTTGCTTTCTACGCGTATGGATTTGTAAGAGAGCAGTTTAGAGTTTCAGTTCTGCTGGTTCTGCTGTTTTTCAGAGGGAATGCAAAGGCGAATTTTGAACAATATGAAAATTAAATTAATAATATTGAATTAGGGAGAAAGTATGGTTAACCTTTCGTCGCTCGCGCCCAATTTTTTTTATAACACGGTTACCCGCGGGTTGTACTTTTTATATCACGATTTTATCATGTTTTTGTGAATTTTTTACCTGTTCTCTGTTTTATTTGGTACTAGCTTTACTATTCGGCTTCGGCCGAAATTTAGATTCTGATTTTATAAAAAAAAAAATTTTATTTATTTATTTTTTTTGTGAAAATAATCATATTCATCTGGATTAGCTAGGCATAATGAGCTGGGACACATTTCGTGACTCCAGAGTTACCCATTCGAAAGTTTTTAGGCGACAGAGAAACACACAAACACTTTCTGCTTTATATATTCAAATTCTCAATTTTTTTAAGTTAACTAATTAAGAATACGACTTTTCTTTAAAAATAATTCTATATTAAAAACTGAAAAGCGAAATAGTTGTCTTTGAAAAAGAAAAAAGACGGGGCAGAGTAAACACCTATATACATATTTCTAAATTTCGGATTTAAATTTTTAATTAAATTGGCACTACAAAATGAGTTCAAACACGCACACATAACCACCGTTCTCGTAGGTGTTCAGCGATAGCTGGAGACCGCCGATCCCTGATTGGGACCGTAGGATTTGAGGGAAAAAGACAGAAGCTTAGTAGTGGCATGTCGGTTAGCATCGGTTAGCTTCGGATGCATTCGGCTCGCGACGGCTTGTTATTAATAGATCTGTCAAGCTGTGTTCAGAACATAACCACTATTGCTGATTGTTGTTATTGCTTGCTGTTTTGTAAATAAACAGCCTGTTTCGTGATTAGAAAGACTAAATAAAACTCAGTGAAACAATGAGTTTTTGCGTCGTACCCGGTTGCACAAATCGCAAAAAAAACAAAAACTACGTACAGTTAGAAAAAGAAAGTAAAAATAATAATATTATTTCATTTCACATGTAAGTAAATATCAAAGATATATAATCTTAGAAATTCAAATGTGTCGCTTCGTTATCGAATAGATAATACGTTTATAATAAAAAGATAATATTTATTTTTTTAGTTTCCCTAGAGATATTGAGAGGAAAAAAAAGTGGCTCGAGGCACTGAACTTACAAAATTATTGCCCACCAAAAACAGGAGCTGTTTGTTCCGAACATTTTAAGGAACAGAATTATGATTCACAACATTCCCTTCGGAAGTTGAAAAAAGATGCTCTTCCATGCGTACGTTCAATAAAATCATGAACTTAGTCCATTTATTGCATAAATATTGTAGTAGAATGTAGATAATAGTCTCTTCCTGGTGGAGGTAATATTTGTCACAACATATTCTTTACATTACAGTGGGTAAGGATTGGGATTTTCAATCGCTACATATTGGTATATTGGAATTCTTATGTAACTGTAATTTTCTAGCTTCAGCTTAAAACTATGTTTTAAAATCGTATCACAATTCGTTCACAGACTGTTCACAAATATTATTAGACACAAAGCATAGACTATATTGGTGGTGATTATTATTTGTATCACTCACATATGTATCAGGTCTAGATTTATTTATATTGGCTAATTTTCTTTTTTTAGTTAAGTGAAGAAAACGCTGTAAATAATCAAACCAATAATAGTAATATAAATGATACAGAAATCATGATAGAACATCATGATATAAAAATCGAGGAAAATATCTGCATTGATGAAATAGGAAGTATTAATGGTATTATTCACTTACATTGTGGTTACAAAATTGTACAGGGTGTTACTCTACTGATAGTCAATACTCTGGGAGGTGATTTTAAGGCGAAGATAAGACGAAAATCAAGAGTGACGAAATTGCGGTAAAGGCTTCATTTTCGAGAAAATTCACTTTGAATTTTAGCTAAATACGCGTGCATGGTTGGCGCTTGAGGGGCACGCGGAGGTAAGGGGAACGGATTCAACTGTTCGTAAGGCGTCCCGCTTACCAAATTCAAAGTAAATTTTCTTGAAAATGAAGCCTTTACCGCGATTTCGTCACTCTAAATTTTCGTCTCATCTTTCGACTATCAGCAGAGTAACACCCTATGTATTATGTTAAAAAATTATTTAAGTAATATTTAACATCATTTCAGTAGATACTATCACAAACGAAAATACTGGCGTGAAAATTGAAGTGAATTATCGACACCGTTCTACAAGTGTGTCTCCGGAAAGGCTTTTTAATTCACCAAGAGAGGTTGAATTGCGGAAAGTGCACAGAGACCAATTAAGAAGATTGAAAAACCAGTTATACGCTAGTTCTTATAAACTAAAGAGAGCACAAGAAACAGTGAAATCGTTACGAAGTATCGTTAAAGATTTACAGAAGCGCAATTCGGTAACATCGCAAGATAGTGATATACTTAAACATCTAGATCAAGGTACAAAAGAAATGATTAAGCGCGAGATAAGAAAGAAGAAAAAATTGCCTGTTAATAGGAAATACAAGGATGCGTTACGGGAGTTTGCACTGTCGTTACATTTTCAGTCGCCAAAAGCGTATAATTACGTGCGTCATAAATTTTATAATTCATTACCGCATCCGAAAACGATTTCACAATGGTATCGATCAGTAGACGAGGAACCTGGAATTATTACTACAGATGTACCGACTAGTGAACTACCGGCCACTTCTGTAATCGGCGAATAGTCGGCAAAAAGGCCGATTGACCGGCCTTGAGTTTTTAGTATTACTGATAATTAGGCATAGAAATAAATATACAATGATCTTCCTTTACTGTCATTAGTATAATTTTAATATCTTTCAATATGTAGTACAACGAAAACGAACGGCCGGCCAGTCTGATTCTTGAGGGCCGATCGGCTAGTCAACCAAAACCCTAGTTGATACTGTTAGATTATAATTGGTACTTTGACTGAATTAAGAAGCTAAGTTTGAAATCAGGGAAGTTTTATTAACACTTATAACGTCGCAAAGGTATAACTTGGAATGAACAGACAAGGCTTGTTACATGGAGTCATAGAAGCAGAACAGGGCAATATCGTTCTGAAGTAAACAAGAGAAAAGTACAGTACTGTTTGCCTGATTTCTTGTTACAATAAACCTATATTTCAACCGATACATCTCTAATTATTATTGAAGCTTTAAAGACCATAAAACGACGTGCAAATTCCGTATTGTATAAATTACTTGTTAGATTGGTTTTTGATGAAGTCGTTATTTGTCCGGGCGTTGGTAAAATTTTTTATGCAGGGTTTGTCCGTCAAACATGAGGCTATTACGAGCGAATTTCACTTACGTCCAAATCGCCCGCGCCCACGACCGTAGGAATTTTCCGTTTTTGTAATAAAATGAATATCATATATTATATATTCCCGTTTTCGAGTCGTAATTTATATTTAAAAACCTGTATTTTCCGATAACGGCCCTTTCACAGATTTCTCTTCCATATTTAAGGAGATTTTTTATAGCTTTTGAACAGAACACCATGGGCGTTGCGGGCGATTTGGAATTTGCCCTATATTTGAAGAATTTGATATTAAACATTATCCTGTGAACATGTAAACGCGGTTGTTAGGGGGGAAACAGTATGTTTATCCTGTTAAATGACAGGCTGATAAGATTATTGCCTTTAAGGGGTCAATAATATTTGTTTCGAATTTTTATGAAGTTGAGGATAATCGCACCGCGGTGCTTAAAAGCTCGTTTGAATGTCCAACATTCATACAAAGTCAGCCAAAACCATGTCGATTTATTTTTTAGTAACATAAGGTTTCATGGTGGATGTAATAATAATCCTGCCGTAAAACAGATTAAAAATGCAGTACAAAAATTAATAATACATGCAGAAAAAGCACAAAGCACCGCATTCCATTAGCAGATATACCAATATTAAATGTTCCATCTACACAACAGCCGATCAGAGCAATAAATACAATAATAAATTCAAATAAATGGATGTTTTGAAAGCCGAACAAACAGATCGTGATTACTTACCATATGGACAATAATTATCATCTTTAATTACAGAATACAAACATGAAATTATTATTTGTATTTCAGGTTGTGTATTAAAAAAAAGTTAAAAAAAACTTGTACATTACAGTGAATGCATTGGAGCTTTGTCGGGAAAAATGCAAACAGGCTGCAATCTGATTAATATAAAAAATAGGGGCTTATTATTATATCCGTCGTAAGATCTTATTTACATATGTAAGCAAGTAGAAACTGCTATAAATATTTTTACAAAAACACATAGTATGTACATTGGCGGATAGTTGGTCCATTTCGGTGCGGCGTTTTCTTATCCAGGGGAATTTCGAATGTCTCCGAGGTCACGCGTCCGAACGTAAGTGTGATCGAATCTCTTCGGCGTCCGGTTATGACATGGACGTGAAGAGAGCCGTTCAGCCGCCATGTGAGAATTTTCTTGTAGAAAATATTTCAATTTGATTATTAACACGTTTAATACGTTGAATGTCGTGAAAGTCATTTTGACAGACACTTTGGATTTACATTATTTTCTTGAAACTATAAGTGTCAAGAAGAATAATGTAAAATACTAAATGTATCAATGAACTATGAAATTGTTTTGTTTGTAGCAAGAGATATTTAAATAAATGAAGGAACGTAATAGCGTCGAAAAATCGTGCGGCATTCAACGTGTTGAAGGAATAATTTCTAGGAGATGTAAGGGAAAAAAGTAATATTGAGTATGCACAAGCATTTTGTCAACAAGGCTTGTAAGTTTTTATAGGTAAAAAAGATTTTTATATTGCATATTTTATTTGAAATAGCACTATCATGTTATGAAAATATTATTTTTAGAGGTGTGCGAGAACCCGAAAATATCGGGTCGGGTCGAGAATTTTTCTCGAGATCGGGACGGGTTCCCGAGGGTTTCGGGATTACCGAAACTGCCGGGATTCGTATTATTAGGACTATCAATCAGTCCTAATAATACGAATCCCGGCACTTTCGGTAATCCCGAAACCCTAAACAAACATCAGTTTGTACTTTAGAAAATCAACAATGTCTCTACACTTTTTCTTAGGATGCGTTGAATGTGTGATGTCGTATTCATTAAACAGGTCCTTGGAATTTTCGGAAATGCCGACACTTTCAAGGATCCAGACTCTCTCGAGAATCCCACACATTCTCGGGAATCCCGAAATTTTCGGGTTCTCGCACACCTCTAATTATTTTATACTGCAGGAACCATCGCAGTGCTCTTTCTCATGCATTGACAAAGCTCGCTATTAAAACTTGATATACTTTCCAATGTTTCAATGTGCTCACCTTGTGATAAAATCTTGTGTCGAAGTGTTTGTACCATTGCTTCTAAGGTTTGAATTTTAATGGTACTCCTTCTGTATTTTTGTTTCAGTATTTTTATTTCATATTGATAGCTCTTCTTCATTCTTGCCGCATGTTCCCGTAACTCATCTTTCCCGGGTGAATGAAACTGCCTCGATGGTGACATACATGTCCCTTTATCTTCAGACGGCCTTGTAGCCTGCACGCCTTTGTCATTTGTGGGTAATGTCTGTGATGGTAATGAAATAACGCATATTTGTCACACAATGCTTATCATATATATATGCATACATCTCTCTCTCTCTCTCTCTCTCTCTCTCTCTCTCTCTCTTGTGTGTGCAATAAATGTTTGGTGCCTTTCTAAAAAAATTTGTCGAATAAAGTATGAATAAAATGAAGAATCGGGTTCCACTCTCAATATATTGCCATTACCAGTCCCGAATTGCGGCAATATATATCGAGAGAAGACTGTCATATAATCATATTTGTAGCATCATAGCATGCCATTACTCATTTATAATTTAAAAATTTATCTCACATTTTTTTAGATCTCTTAAGAGCTTTTTCTCTTGTGTGCATCGCACATTTTGCACACGCAACCAACCAGGTCTGTATATACAATGCATAACAGAGGCTTACACATTCACTTTGCATTGGAGATTCGCATCTCTGTATTTCCTCCAATGGTTCAGCAAATACAATGAAATCATTGTTCAACTCTTCCTTCAATACCTAATATTTAAATATAAATAACCAACATCAAAATATTTCTCAGGATAAAAATATCATATAACTCACGTATGATGAAATATTACATACATAAGGTATAGCATGTGTTTTCAGCCTTAAGCGTGATAGGGAAGTTCTATCATAATCTTCGCTGTTAAAGTGAAGTGAGCATACTACTGCATCGTTGGGGATGTAAGATTCCTCTAACCCCAAATTCTTTAGCCACAATCGGCGGTTAGTAACGTTTTTGGGAACCCTGAGAAATCAATTATGAAAGAAATCGGTTTTTCGTAGAAGAATATTTTTATGTATGGGTATTACTTTCTTCATGCTTACCTATGGAAACTAATTTTTATTTGTTCTTCTAATGCTTCCTGCTTAGAAGACTTACAGGAACTTCGATTCCCACAATTTCTCACAATGCAGTTCGGCATTTTCGAGGTCGATTACCACCTATATACTAATAATTTGCATTTCTATACCAATTTTTAAGTTTCAAATATAACACTTTCGCTACTTTACTTGAAATTTTAATATTACTTACGTAATTTCGAAATTATCCAAATAATAAGATAATTACACGATCACAAACACAGTACAATGCACGTGAATTTCTTTCTAATTGTTTTTAATGCTTTTACACAACGGCGTCACAAGGATATACCAGGTAAGTATGTTTTGTATGTATTCAGCACTATTGCCACACAGGGTTGCCAGCAGGTAGGCAGGTAGTGTTGGCTAGAACCGTGATTAGTATTTGTGAATCACGAGTGATCCGA
This sequence comes from Andrena bucephala, assembly GCA_947577245.1. Lineage (NCBI taxonomy): Eukaryota > Metazoa > Arthropoda > Insecta > Hymenoptera > Andrenidae > Andrena > Andrena bucephala. Next base: position 10,038,862 of record OX387719.1, read on the forward strand.
TCACGTTCGTTCCCAATCACGGTGATTTTTCACAGTGATCCGTGATTTTCGTGATCGCTTCTGATTGGTGCAGGCAGAGCAGTGATCCGTGATTTTCGCGATCGCTTCTGATTGGTGGAGAGCATGACCGCTCTTTGTACGCGCCACATAACCCCAATTTCTGATTTTTCTCGAAACATTCTCAAGTCCTCACTGTTCTTATAGAATTTCAGTTGTATATTTTGAACCAATGTAATCGTTCTTGATCTATTTAAAGTAACGAATATTTCTTCACTTTAGTTAAAAAGTATAATGTATATGTGAATACTTTAGCCAATCAAATCAGTGCGTATATACATCGACTATTTATGAATGTACATACTACATATTCGCTGAATTAGCACGCTTTGTCTGTAACACAAGCTATATTAAAGTATTTTATAAAAAATAATTCAATCAAGATCAAGAATTACGATCACAGTAAACAATTCACTCAAGTTAAAAAAATCATGGTCGTGAATGAAATTAAATCACGACCGCGATCGTGATTCTGCGATCACTGTGATAAATCACTGTTAGTGATTTTGCACTTCATCCCTAGTCCATTACCACCACTCCTGTGATTACCCATTACCACAGACTCCCCCTCCGCTAAATAAGTGGTCCGTCATAATGTTGTCCGGCGACCCTGCTCGGTGCTCGACTTAATTTGGCCGGTTCCCGATTGGTCGTTAACGAGCGCGGGACATTACAAACATCTTTAACGGTACATAAGCATATGCCCAATACCTGATGCTTATTAGTTTTGCAGTTATAAGCATTTTTATATTTCGTAAAACACGGGCTCGAAAACCCTAATCAAGTGTCGTTTAACGAAGCTCAGCTGTGTTTCCGCGAAGCAATATATTGATTATCATTTCGCTTTTGTTTTTTTAAAGACGCGAAGGAAATGACAAGAATGAAAATATAGTATATCAGACCAACTGACGAACGCGCCTGTCAGCCGGTTGTCCTTTAAACGGTTTTTGTTTTCTATCGAAGTTTTACGAAACAAGAAAGTTATATTATTTCAGTTAATGTAGCGTATGTAGGCAAATACGAATTAATAAAAGGAAGAGTGAAACGAAAGATTACTACTATAATAATGTATATATGTAATTTATCAGATGCATGTCTTAAGTACAAGCAGGATTATTGAGTGAAATGTGACTCTATGAGTACTCAGATGGTGACACGTATTGCGCATATTTATACTTTACCGAAAGAATTGTTGCTGTACAAATAATTTAATCAGTCAGTTGCGCTGAAAGTTTATTGTATTCACCATGGGAAATATTTGCATGTCCTGTTGCAAGGAATCAGCTTCGTGTGAAGATTTAACGCCAGATGTGGTAAGACCAAAATGTTAAGGTTACGTGAAGACGACTGTCAACGTTGTTTTTATATTTTGCGAAAATTATGAATTGGAAGTTATTTGTTTATAATACAGCACACTAAAATGTAATTCACGTAGAAAGATATTACTGTAAATAATTAATAGTAATAGTAAAGCGAATTCGGAACCAGATGCATCGAGTTATGCAAAGGAACACAAACATTGTGTTTGAAATATATAAACCCGTAACGTTTTTGTATATTTTCCATAACGTTCTGTATATTTTTTTACATACATGCAATATCATACAATCATATTGTATTTACTGCTCTCTAATTATCATGTTACATACGTCATTCCAGTTGTATTATTTCATCTTCTTTTTATTATTACACTGAATACTGTCAAAAGACTATTTGTATAGAATACTTATGATAATAAAGAAATTGTTTTGCTTAAAATACCAAGATAGAAATCAGAAGCTATGAAGTTATCAAGGGATTGGAGCAGGCCAATTTTTTAATTGTTCCGCTCCTGCTCGGCTCAGACATCAAAATACTTGCTCCAGTTCCGCTCCAAGCTACGAGTGAAACGTTTGCACGTGGCAACACTGGCGATCAATTTCACAGTTTTGAGGCAACGCCGGTATTTGGTTGCATTTTCACTGTGCACGCCCGTGTTAGCACCGGGCTTCGCGGCTCTACAATATACTATTTTTTCAACGATGAAAAATTGAGAATTAGTATTTTAAAAAATTTCATTCATCTGCTTTCATAAAAAAAATGAAATGCAAATAATAAAAAAATGTCTGGAGCAGTGGAGCAATAAAAATTTTCCACGCTCCGGCTCTGCTCTTGCTCCGGGCAAGACCCCATTGCTCCGCACGAGCTCCGCCCCAACGCTCTGGAAATTATTATAACGAGTACTATATAATCCATTGACGAGCAACCTTTGGCCTAAACCTAATACTCTACGCGGGCCGCAATTTTAATTACTTGAATATACTAATCAAAGAAATGTAAATTATGGGGTGAATTTGTTATTTCTGATATAGATTTACAATTGAAGCAATTGCGGGCCACAGATCATTGGCTGTGGAGGATCAAATGCGCCCACAGGTTGCTCATCACTGAATTATAATCGAATAAAATATAATTGATTGGTGTGAAAAATGATATAGATATTGTCATATTTAGGAAGATATCTTTTTCTTTAGGAAACTAGGAGGAGGAAACAGATGGAAGCTGCGGAAAGAAGGATCGCCGAGCAGCAAGGTCGAGGTATTAAAGATATAGAGTCTGTAAAAAGGCAACAGAGGTTGGATGAACTACGCGAGAAACGTATAGAAGAAGCTGGTAATGTAAATCCACAAAATGCACTGAAGGTAGGGAGATTAATGTAATAATTTATAATCGTAAACCCATAATCGTATACTAATTTATTTCGTCTGAAAGAATTCTAAATAGTTGCTATATAATTGGATAGCCTGCTAGTATTTATTCATTATTACAAGAAAAAATAAAATCAATTTATGATACTTGAAAGTAATAACTTCCAATGCTGATTATATTATATTGCAATAAATTTGATGTTTTTACAGTGGCAAGTTGGTCATTGAAAAACAGAAGTAAATATATGCACTGCCTACGAATTCACTTCGAAAGCACACAACCATTGTACGTCAGGGTTATTAATCACATTTGTACATTATATGAAAGGTATGCACCGTACAATATCGTTTGATTTGTAATCGAAGATTTGCAGGTTTGTATTTCTCGAAATTTTAATGTTTCAAAGTTTAAACGATCTATGCATATATATGTTTCTATGTATATTGTTTTCTATGGTCCTGTCACTATTTGTATTGATTATATACATATTTTATATGGCATACGAAGAAGAGAAGAGTGCATTTTGCAGCATAATGAAATGTGTTGCAAATATAGAAATTTAATAATTGTCATTACGTGCACATGATTTTTGCTTAAATATTGCCACTGTTCTTATGCTGTATGTGCTATTACCACTATTATAACAAAGATATATTTTTATTATGAGTATGATTGTTCAGAGGTTGTGTAATATTTTAATACTAAAGATGACTTTAACACATGGTATAACTGAATGCTTTAAACTTATATGTGATAACAGTATTTATTTAAGGCAGTTTAAGAAATGGAAATTATAAAATACACGTTTCGATTTGTTATTCATTTCTTTGTTATTGCTGTTGAATACATTGTTAGTAAAAGTTATTAATTTATGCGTCGTATTATTGCTCTGCGAAATTGTTATACTAATATCGATAAGTGTTTATAACCAGAGAACATATAAAGTGAATTTAATTTATATTTACGTTCTACAATGTATGAATGGTAATCGCGATATTGTATATTACAAAATGCAAAGTTTTGCATAAATAAATTGTTTGAAATGAAACTAAGAAAGTATATTGTTAAGAGAGTTGCATTTATAAAATCAATTTACACAAAGTTTTTTAATTGCAATTGTAATCAGCCACATAATGGGTGACAATAAATAAATGTCTTTATGTATACAGTTTATTTCGAATATGTTTTACGCATTAACAAATAAATAATTGATATTCTGTTATAGACTACTTTTGCAGTACTTAGAAAATATTACGCAGTTCTATATTTTGCAAATATGGATACATTAGTTTTATTGGTTGTATTATCCAGTTGATAGTTCAAAGAATGGCAGAAGAATTTATTTGTCTTTATAGTTTCACTTATAAGTCGTTTCGTGATGACAAGAAGATATATATATCCTTATACACATTTTATAATACAAAATATAAATATTACAATTGTTCTTTTGTGCGAAATAACGTTAAGAATTTTATATTTATATAAATATATATGTAAATATTTACACGTAATAAAATATTCGAAAATTGAAATGAGTACAGGCAAATTTTCACTGTAATATTATGCTTTTGTAGAGAATTTTTCTTCCATTTGTACAGTCGTGTATCGGACGAATTAAAATGCATAACAAGTTTATGAAGGAGTGATTAAAGATATACAATTTTAAAAGTACCTTACACCTTACCTATTCTGTGCACTGACCAAGATCGAAATAATTTTTTCGAGGTCTTACTTTTCAATTCTTTCCCGTGAGCAATTTGTACTTCCAATGATGCTCCATTATTTAACGCTAACCATGTATGAATTTCATCAGTTGCCGCAGAAACACCTAAAAATAGCACTGGATACTGATACATCGGAAATTAATTTATAACGAGTAGCGTATAAAGTTTGCTTTGTAATAAATCATTTTTATATATTGAAAAGTGGAGCAATCGTGTTTAAAGGCACATAAGATAAATAGCAAATTAGATTCAATTAAATTTATACCTAATAATTCATGAAGGGTGATGCGCCGACTAGCCAATAATTCTTTACTGGCGCTTCTAATTTCGAATATTAACAAGGATTGTCTTGGAACGTTGTCACCATCGATATGAAAGTCTATGCTGAACTGAGGATTAGGCATAGCGGGTAAAAGTCGAGATTTCGCTAATGTTTTACCACTATTTGCGGAGGATGCAATTTTATCGGGGCTGGTACATCTAATAAATAACATACACCATTATTAAAGCTATTGCCTCGTGAATTATTGTACACTACTCTCTTTATTTTAATGTATACTCACGTTTGAAGCTTGATTCTGCAATATAACTGAGCAATGTGCGCAACATGGAGACCTTGAGCCTGAAGAACTTTACCTTCGATTCCAGAATATTTCTCCCTGGTACCGTTCACGACTTTCAATTCTTATGGAATAAAAACAATTGGTATTTAAAATTACTCATTAATTCTAGCTAACAAGGAAACAACCCGAACCTGGAAATTCGAAAAATTCTGAATCTTTGTAAATATGTAGGGAATTTCCTCCTGATTACAGCGCAATTTTTGTTTGCTGCCCAAATTTACTCTAAGGGGGTGTAATTGACCCCAGAACACCCGGTTATATTCCAATTTCGGGTTATAACTCGTGAACTGTAAAATAATTGTTTTACCAAATGATATATCTAATTAAAAGAAGTAACTTTTGTCTTGAAACATTTCTTCTATCTTCTACAGTTCACGAGTTATAACACAAAATCGCAAAATAGCCGAATTTTCAGGGGTTAATTTCACCCGCTTCGAGGGAATTTGGGCAGGAAGCAAAAATTGCGTTGTAACCTGGAGGAAATCCCCTACATATTCACAAAGTTTCAGAATTTTTTGAATTTTCGGCTTCGGAATCTTCCCTTGTAAGTTCAATTGAAATACAAGGAAATATTGGAGATAGTAATATAAAAATGATTGCACTGCGTCATCATCTTAAAATAATTCAGCTTACTAACCATTTGGTCTCAGTCTTAAACGTGGACTAGGCTGTCTGATTCTGCCAAGCATGTCAGGTTGCGATACAGCATGGGCTAAACCAGATCCTTGCAGAAGCTCTGTCGCATCAGCTTCTCCCCCGCCTCTAGGTTCTAGACTCAATGTTATACCTTTTGCATCATTCTTTTCTTCTATATTTACTTCTGAACGAAATCTACGAAGTTTCAGTCCCCTCTTTACCTAAAGTTATTTATAATAATACCGATGGTGTTATTAAGTGACTTGCTTTCGTAATAATAATATATGTATTAAACTGGTGCGTACGAAACGTGGTTTTAATAAATTGATTAATCCTTGAGTATCAGTTTGTTGAAAAATGTCTTTTGTGTCTCTCGTGTCTCGACACATCTGCGTTGATCATTGAAAAACATTCACAGATTTATTAAACTAATAAATTGACGTTCAAGGGAAAGACATTTTGTGTGCATCAATCTAATACATTACAAGATTTATTTCGCAGATTCTTAATGCTATGCTATTTTCCTGCTAACAGTTTACAAATTTATGGATTATATCTGAAATACTGTACGAGTATGTACAATTCCAAAAGAGTGACCACTTGTTTTGATTTAATAAAATTCTGATTACCTTTTGCTTCATAACACGGAAGCTGTTATATTGCGGTAGTTTTTTCCCGAAGCTTTGCTCAGGGCTTGGTGTCAAACTGTTATGAGAAGATCGTCGGTCTTTCAACTTTGCCGAGTCAGTATCGTCGACCGTATCTGCTATAGTTTCTGTAATAACTCTAGGTATCCAAGAATTTTGGTTTCCATTCAACTCAGCAGAATCTTTGCTCCCAATACTAGCTTTGTCTGTTCCAAATGTTTTGAATGCTTGAAATAAATTCTATAGCAGGGGGGAGCAATTACATAGAAATGAAATACTGGGAAAGTGATTTACCAGATTGACTAGAAATAGCTGGTTTCAACAACGTCACTGTGCGCGGAGGTGGCGGGGGTGGTATAACGTCTAAATGCAATCTCATTTTCGATTTTTCCATCGAAGGTCTTCTGATAACGTTCGAGCCCGTTTCGGAGCTTTCGATATTTAATTGCGTGGAGCTCTCGCTGATATTACTGGCTGCGTACGTGCTCTGAGTCTTGAAATGATAAAGTATTTAATACAGTTTAGGAAGGGAAGAAACCGAGGTCTCTATCTTACCAGGAGAAAACCTAATACTCAATACCTCACATTCCTCGGACAAGACCTTAATCTTTAATTCCACAGATCCAGTTTTGGTTCCTCTTAATGTGAACCAATGGGACTGATCGTTGTTAGAAAGCTTCCTGATGTCATCGAGAGTCAATGATACTTTTCCGAGATAATCCTTCATGCCAAAAGTATCATGATCCCATAAAACCTACGCGAAGGCATCGTTAAAAATGGCCCCATTCTTTCTCCGTGCATATTACCGTGAAATCAGCTACTAAAGATCTTACGACATCCAAGGTCTCTCCCGTCCTAGGTAAACCCATGATGGAGCTCTCATCCCAGCAAGGGTTCAGAGTCTTCTTCTTTATGCTGCTCTTGTATTTCGTCTCGTTGCTTAATTTCAATTCGCAGAAAGGATCGCTGAATCCATTCAGATCCTTAGCCACCAGATCCTTCGCGCGTATCAGCGTCACCTCCATTAATCCGCTACCAGTGGAAAGTAGGCTTGAGACGTCTGAAGAAGCGGGGTCTATATCCTTGTGTGTTAATAATAGCTTCTGAAAGTGATTAGGAATACATTAAGTATGAGATGACAGAAATAAAACTCGATTACAGCGGTATGAATAAACGATCGTGTCTATCGATTCCCACTGACCGCCTGTTGCATCCACGGCAGGCTGTTCCTTTTAGATTTTGGCTCGTCGTCTGACATGGGAAGGGTCAAGCTACTTCTTCGGCTGGTGACCACTTGCTGCACGCTTCTAACCGGGTAGAACAGCACGGAAACCGTCATCGCCGACATATTGTTCGAGCCACTGAGCGTCAACTCTTTCCTGACTATCCAGGTGCTCTCCTAAAATAAAAGCGCTTGTAAATGTCAGGTCCAATAGTCGGAATGCATCGATTTTGAGCGTATATATAATATATCTGGCTTGTAAGAGATATATGGTAACAGTTTCGGACCATTTCGAAATAGTTAAAAAAAAATTGACAGATAAAAAGAGATGAGGAATTGAAGTTTAGCGCATATTAATTATGAGTAATGTTTAAGCATTGGTTACGCAAAATTTGAACTTGCGATAGTTTATTAAAATGGTATGCTGAAAAAATTGCTGCGCACAATTCTGCGTGGCCATAAAACGTACTTTCAAATTTTATAATAATAAATATCTATGCATGGGGCCCCGCAACATTTACGAGGAGCTTTACGTGGACCGCGGGTCCTCGTAAAGAAATTGAATAATTAATAAATATCTATGCATTGGGCCCCGCAAAATTTACGAGAAGCTTTTCGTGAACCGCGGGGCCTTTTAAAGAAATTTTGTAATAATAAATATCTATGCATTGGGCCCCGCAAAATTTACGAGGAGGTTTTCGTAGACCGTGGGGCCTTACATAGTGCGGGGACGGATTCCGGGCAAGTAAGATGCTATTAAGAATGATAAACTTATAACAGAATTAAACCAGACGTACGGTATAATTACAAGTGCCTTTTAAATGAATGAGTTATGTGATCTTACTTGAGACAAAGACAATATAGCAAGTCCAAGCATGTCGCTGTCAGTCGATTTCGATATATTCCACGAATATACGACGAAGCTTAGAGAAACTTGAGTATAATCTTGAACAAGAAATTGTGCTCTGGATTCCCAACACGGCGACGTAGTGTTTCTAATGTAATGCGTCGTTTTTACCTGAAGATTAAACCACGGATAACATTAGCATTACAATCGAATTGCTATTTAGTGATTAAAGGGACCCACCTTTTTCCGATTGTTAAATAGCATGCAATAAGGATTGCACTGAGAGCTGTCGCTATTTAGATTCTCCGCTGAATGAATGTAAACCACCAGCACTCCTGAAAATTGGAATTTATTGTACAAGGTTCGAAATCGCCCCATCGCATATAAGATATAATTCAATGTATCATAACGTTATTGCACGTCGACGTAGTGGGCATGACAAAACTGCGCTGTGCTTTAATTAAAGAAACGAAAGTATTCAGAGTTCATGCTCGAAAGCCAAATCCATCAACAATATTTGCTGCATTTTACCTGATCTTTGCCCTCGATTGGGATATTTTCGCGACACTGAAAATACCAGATTGTGTAACACCGAAATCACGGTCATTGAACTTTGTAGAGAATTTTCACGCCACACTCGCCAAGATACGTAGGTGGTAGCAATTCAGCACTGATAATTGGTAGAAAATCTAATGAAGAAAATTACCTGAGAGATACGAATTATCCTCCACTAAATCTGGTTGAGGCTGATCCGGATCCAATTTCGGAAGGGCCGTGTACTCCAATCGGGCGTTGATATTTGGAATGCTTGCACTGTTGCGGGACGGTTTCTTTTGTTGCAATACGGTGTCAATACTGCCGTGCAAAGATAAGAGAAATGTGACATGTTCGCTTCGTAGAATTTTCTTTAAAAGCATCAACAGTTTGTCGAGCGATCAAGTTAAGGGGACATTCTCGGCCGAAAATTTGGCCGCGTTTTGGTGACGGTTTTTATCATGAAATAAACACTTAACGTTTTCAAACTTTTTGGGGGTATATTGTACCACTCTTGAAATACAAGAAAAAATCTTTGTTGTTTGTTTATTTCATTTGTTCACATAAATATTTCGCAGTGAAGTTGGCGTCTTCAGAATTTCACTCCTTGCTGGCGGTTGAAATTTCGGACGACTGGATCGTCGGAAACAAAAAAATCAAATATATTTTTAATTTGCAGGAGTATGGCTATCCGACTTACCGCGAATATGTTAACTTTTTTAATATTCTTCCACTTTTTTATATCGATCAAATAGAAAAGAAATGTCATTTTCGGTACTTTCAACTTTGGTCGACCGCCATTTTAATAACTTTTGTCCAAAATTGTTCTTTCGCGGTATACCAGATAACGATATTCCTGCGAATTAGAAATATGTTTGGTTTTTTTTTTATTTCCCACGGTCCAGTCGTCCGAAATTGCAACCACCAGCAAGGGGGGAAATTCTGAAGACGCCAACTTCGCTGCGAAATATTTATATAAACAAATGAAATAAACAAACACCAAAGATCTTTTCTTGTATTTCAAGAGTGGCAGAATATACGTCCCAAAATTCGAAAACGTTAAGTGTTTATTTCGTTATAAAAACCGAAAAGTGAAATCGCCCTTAAATCCGTCTCAGCGCTGGACACCACACAGATACTGTGATCTGCTCCAGTTCGACGGAGTTTGAAAATGAGATTTGAAAAGCTCGGGAAAAGTGGAGCGCGCAGAATGCTTGTTTAAGTGGTCGGCAAAGCGTCGATCTTCCTCGTCAACTTACACCTGCGAGTTGTCCCAGTTATAAACGCCCAACGCCAGCTCGAACTGCGCCAGTGTGATCGTACTGACAAGTCGTTTTGCTTTTAATTTGATGGAGACTTTCTCGTTATCCAAGGCACCGACCAGGAACGAGATGTCCTCGTTCCACGTGGAGTTTAAAGGAGTTGTAACACGCCTTTGATCTCCTAGCGTTACCACCAGCCACCTCGCTTCGTCTCCTATAGAAGCTGCGATAAAAGTTGAATAAATCACACGACAGTAAGGGAGCACTAGTTTTAATTACGAGACGAACGATATCGCAGTAGCTACTTATACAGTTGCTAAACAAATTTATTCTGATGAATCTGCCACTCCAATTCCAATCGCGAAATTATTTTCATTTAGGTACATTTATAAACACAGAACTTGTAAAAAAAAGTCCCCTGTTTTTATGATTCTTCTGTTATTGGAATTTCAAATCCATCGAGTGGAAATTATTTTGTAGGGAATAGTGGAAGGGTTGATTATCTGTGGCATTTACCTGGGCAACCGTTTTGAGATAGAACAACGGTGAGCACTCCTTGGGGTATGGAGTTTGCGGTGGAGTCGAATCGGGGCCCCGGCCGTTCGCGGGCTCTCAGATCCATCTCTAAGTGACCTGGATCAACGATCCAGCTGGCCAAAGCGTCCGTGACCACCGCGTGGATCCAGGTCTTAATCAAAGGCATCTCCATCATTTGCACCGCTCGCAGAATTCTCACGCTGAACCAAACGTCCGGTTTCTCCAAGAAGCTGACGCTTAAAGAGGTTGCGTGAGGAAACGGTGCCATGGAGTTAAGGGTCAGGGTGGCGAGGATAGTTCCCGAGAGGGACAGTTTCTCCACGGCCAAATCGACGTCCATGCCGACCCTTTAATTCCAGATGAAATTTTTTATAATATCGTAGATATTGATAATGGATAAATAATGAAAATATTGATCGGTGTTCGTGATGGGACACGATATGTGGCTCGACAAAAAGTTCTCGGACATGTGAGTAAGAATTATCCATTGTGGAAAGCAGTTGCTGCTTCCTCTGTCAGTTAGAATTTCTTTCGGTAGATTATTTATAGTTGTTTAGTTTTTTGATTTCGAATAATGTGATTCGACAGATTTCTGCGACCCGTTTACTTTTACATTCACTGTTCCGATAATGAGTTTGTTGACTGGAATAACCGGGAGAATAAGAGTCAACGAGAATTCTTTTGATTCGTTAGTTTACGCTTAATTATCGTGGATATCTTATGGAGTATAATAAATTATTCATGGCCAGGTATATTAATAATTCATAAGCGATCGACGCGAGAAGTATCCCCCGAATTAATTACACTCGCGTGAGCGCAAGGCTGTATTATTTCGAAATTTTTACTATGAATTTCATTAAATCGATATATGTAGAACGATGTAATTATTATGTGCAAGCTTTTACTGCTTGCTACATATTCCTTCGTGTGCTAAATTTTATTTAAAACACTAATACCTATAGGCTAGCGTACATTGCGGAGTGTGAGTGATGCATTATGTAATAAAACATTTCCAGAAAATTTGTTTCGAATTTTTAGTGACCTTCACCCTTCCATCTCTGGTCAAGTTATGCACCGTTGCAGTTATGTCGGTCTAAAACGAGTACATACGTGATTTGCAGTGTTGGGGCCAACTTCAATACGTACTTATTTAACTATCAACCAAAACGACACAGTTGATTTATTAGTAAAAAGGATTTGTCACTTTAACGTATATGTACATCTATTTATTCAATCCACACCACAATATCCCATACTCTTTCACTTATACTGGCAATTTAAGAACAGTAATTAGAGCTGAGAAGTTTTATTTATGTGTCCTGTTGTTTTATTCATTTAATGAAAATTATTTCTATGCTTCTACTCACTGAGCTAAGAAACAGGCCAAAGAAATGGAGAACTCGTCTTAAGGCGTCTTTTTTCTATTTATTGATAAATGTTTTGAGACGAATCACGCATTTTCCATGTTTTCTTCTCATTTTCTGCGCCGAGAAACGATTAAAACATTTAGCTAATTTCGATATGTCAAATTTGGACGTCCGCGATTTTTTTAATTCTTCATCATTCCAATCAAATTTAGTTCGGGATATAGCATTAGTCATGCTGATTACAAATCTTTTTGGTTTTTTTTTATTCAGATTTTTACAGCGAATATGATACCCACCTATTTTGGCTAAAGCAAGCATTAAAAAAATATGGAACAAATAAATAAAAATAAATACAAAAAGCTTTAATTTTGTAACCACATTCTTTTTGTGACAAAAATAGTTCCAAAAAGCGGTACTTTTATAGGGCGTTACAATGGAAAGACCCCTGTAAGGGGACTAGGCAATCGAAAAATCAATTTCTTATTGCATGTCCCGAAAGTACTAACTTTTCTGAATAACATGCCGCTTGGTTTATATCAAAATTCGGAAAAATGTTGATTTGGCAGCTAAAAACGTCAAGCGGCAACCTACAGCGTCGCCTTTGCCCAGAAACTTTAAACGCCTTTTTCTCGAATCTTTTTTTCTCTTGGTTTTCGCCTATTTGCGAATGAACGGAGGTTCAGATCGACTTAAAAAAATTACAGGATGTTTAAAACATGTGCCATTTCGATATTATGTAAAAATTCGAGATTTTCATTAAAAAAATTTTAAAAAAATTTCTTGAAATAATCGCCATTTTTCGGCAACCAATTTTACAATTCTATTCTAATTTTAGTTTTTATTGGTTCCGCGGGAAACTACGGATGTAACAATCAACCACACCTTGAAATTGGATTACGTCACTTTTTAAAACCAATATTACCTGAAAACTACAGAAGATCGTTAAAATGTTTGCCAGTCAGCACCGCCATTTTTAAAGCACATGTATATTTCATACCAACTTTTTTTCAATCTCAATGATAATATTAAACATTGGATAAAAGGATGCATCTGTATTTGCTTTCATCTTTTCACAAATAAATTAAAAGGAAAGTGTTTCTTTCACGGAAAACGACTAACTACTTAGCCCCCTTAATTCTCGCAACTAACACACATATTCCCACGCATTCCTTCGAGCGCAGTAAAACGTATTAAATCTCAAGTGTACACGGTTCGATTGAATTCACAAAAACCACTTTTCCTTTAGGATAGAATTTTTTCGTCGATTAATTCGTCCCATCACTAACGATCGATTTACAGCTACGAATATATGCTAACCCTTTTCCAAACAGCCTCGTTGTGATAAGCATACGGAATTGCTCGCAGTCGAGGCGCAAGTCAGCTTCGATGGACAATTTTGCTTGTCCAGGTTGGCCATCGGACGCGTCATCGTCGTTGGTATAATCTAAAGTTCTTACACGCGTGACGCAGGGGGTTTGCTCCCCAAGTGTGAGCTCCCTCAGCTCCAACGGACCTAAAACGATGCTTTTCTCTTAAAAACCTTCCCACTACTCCGTAGGAAAATAAATAGCGAAGGGAGAAAGTTGTTGTGTTATTTTCTATTTTCCCTGACTCGAGCGTTCAAAAGACGACCGCTAATTTATGTTAGTAATTCGTAAAAGCGCATCTGTATCTTGGAAAGTTTCACGTTCGGTACTTTTAAAACGATCTTCTTCCCCGATTGAGATTTCTCTTACCAAGTATTCCGGGTTTAGCTTCGTTTAAGAGGGGCTCCAGTCTCTCCTTCGCTAAGGAAAATATACTCGCAGCGCTAAATCTCCACCTGCATTATGGATGAGATGTTAAAGTTACAAATATGAGCGGGAAATAAACGAAGTCTGTGTACAGTGAAAAGTAGGAAGTTATTGTAAATCCGTAACGATACACATTTTAGTAAAAACCACTGTAGATCTGTAGATACACGGATTGATATTTAGAAAGGCTTAATATTATTCGGAATAGGGTGTAATATAAATTTAACGTCGTAACATATTTTATATTATTGCAATAAACATAGAATGAGAAATTTGTTATATCTAATTAACAGGTTCACGTTATTTTGCTTAGTAAATATCATTTTAATTTCTTTAATTAGTACTGAAAAATGTATATTCATATAAACCTTTGTAATTTGTTTGTGAACTTCGTTTTTAGGTCCATGCTTTTATTACCTCGATTAAAAATGCAATTTAATTTTCCGAGTGCTCAGATTATATCTGGCGGAATTCTTACGCCAGCAACATTTATCTTAAATCAGCTTAAAATTTAATACATTGCTAACAGCATTCTATTTTCAGATGACAGTGGGTCATTTGCAAGTTTTTGGAACATTAATCTTTCAGCCCTCACAGTTCCATGAATAAATTAAAAGGCCGGCAAAGAATATCACGGAAGTGCTTCATTCTAAATTAAAAGAATTCGTAAAGCTCGCTCGAAATTTATTTTAAATTAAAATTCACTTGCTGTTTTTAATTATAATTTTGAGAAATATGAAAAACCAAAGTGAGTTTAATTAAAAAATGTACGTTACTGAAGACCTCTTTGAAATTTCATATTTCTCGCATTAAGCAATCTAGGAACGAGTATAAAAAATACATTGACCGCAGAGAAAATTTCCTAAGTAATTGAAAGCTTTTTAAAAATTATCATAATTAGTAAAAACAAGGCTTTCAAAATTGCTGCACGTTTTAATAAACCCCCGTGGCGGTCAACAAGTTCTATATCAATCTCTTTATACAATTTTGAAGACGAAGTCTCTAATTATAAAATGATAACGGACCTTCTAATTCCCTCTGTTATCAAGATCCTTTCCACTTGTTCTATGATTTTAGAGCGTCCTGCATGCAAAGTTAGCAATCTGACACACGATGATACTGAAACGTATGGATGTAGTTGTCCGGTTTATGCGGCTTTCGCCGCGACACGCTAATGAATTCGTGCCATTATCGTTAAACCACGGTTAGCTTGTACAAACTGCTCCAGGTTATAACGTTGCGTTATAGGACCTTCGCGGGTGGTTTCTTCCTGTTCGTGTACCACGTTCGCGAAAGAGACCGATAGAGGGTTGAACGGGAAGAGCATAGCTTTCCGCGAAAGTAGTGAAATCATAGCAGTTATTATAACGCGTGGGGAACTTGAAATTTTCATGAAATAATTTCTAATCTAATACCGAACAAGATGGAAAATAAGGATAGGTGTGATGATTCTTCAAGCATTTCTGGTATTATAACTAAGGAGGCGTCAACAATATTCTTTGTACTTAAAATGGCACCTTTGAGTCTGAAGAAAATAATTATTTAGGAAGCTTATTTGTTCCCATCTTATATTTATAGCAAAATACTCGTGCTTCGCTACGCGGTAGAATTGTTAAAAGGAATTACTTATATATTTGCTATTTGAAGTAATTTTTTATGTAATTTTTTAAAGTAACCTTTGCTTAACGAACATTTGTATATGTTGGGTTTTTGGCATTTGTGTTGTTAAATTAAAATTAAGTACCTATCGATATCGAATTGGGCCGGAGATTTTGAGGTTTGTAGGCATTTGTGTGGGTAACCTTTGTGAGTAAAAATCAAGTTGATATTTAATCGAGCCTAGCAATAAGAGATATTATGAGTAGACTCTCGTCGAATCACTCAAAAAAATATGTCATTTTTAGGATGTTATTGTAAAAGAAATAAACGTCATAGAGTTAAAAAATTTTTAGGCTGTATTTGGACATCCTTAAAGATAATAACAAAATCATCAAAGCACGAAAATTCTGAAGGTTTATAAGATTGTTCATGGAATCATTTACGGTCATAGTAAAATATTGTGATCTCATTTTTTAGCAGACGTTTGAACCACAATCTTCGAAAAAATCGGTAACTTTATGCACGAAAATGTTTGTAAAAAGAAAACGATGGGTTGAAAAGTTATGATCGTAGATGATTCCACGAACAATCTTATAAACCTTAAAAATTTTCGTGATTTGTCCACTTCATACAATTCTACGAGCAAATGTGGAACTTTTTTTTGTATCACCATTTTTTTATTGTCTTCAAGCATGTTTAAATACAGCCTAAAACGTTTTTTGACTCTATGACGTTTACTTTTATTTAAATAAAATCCTAAAAATGACCTATTTTGGAGTGATTTGATGGAAGGCTACCCTTAAGTCGCCTTAAGGAGTCCAAGAAAATAGGGGATGGAATTTAAAAAAATCCCTTCTTATCGAGCACCTACGTCGTAAAATGAACCTTGATGAATCAGTGACAGACCCAACAATTTTATATATATAATAATAATAGAAGATTGACACATGTGTTCTATTGCAGATACAGGATATCCTCCAGCAAAATACGAACGAATTGACTGCGGCTGGTCGTTCGTAGAAGATTTCAAAGCAGAGGATCGAAAAGGATTATTCTGGTGTTCAGGAGAGCTCGAACAGGTCTATCAACCATCCAAATAAGTAATACTCTTTCCAGACGAATTCTCACGTGTCGTTTTAGCGTGCCCGAGACCCTGACAAACGAGAAAACGTCGGTGACGTTGGGATCGTTTCGCCAAACCGCGATGCATGGGCAGCAGGTGCAACCGACTGCAAGAACGATGCACAACAACGTTGTATATTACTTTCAATGCAATTCTTATTCTCGAACACAAGCTGCTTC
Source organism: Andrena bucephala (assembly GCA_947577245.1). Taxonomy (NCBI): domain Eukaryota; kingdom Metazoa; phylum Arthropoda; class Insecta; order Hymenoptera; family Andrenidae; genus Andrena; species Andrena bucephala. The sequence continues at coordinate 10,055,700 of OX387719.1, forward strand.
AAAGTGGTGGATGCCAAACAAAAAGTTTATTCGCTTACAACGCATCTGTTTACTAACAAAACCTCGTCGAACGTTGAAATATACATTACTAAACCAAAGGAAAATGAAGGATAGATAATTGAATTTGACAATTGAATTTCTCTTTGAAAAACAGCCAAGCATGGCGTTGTTAAATAATTGACAAGTCCTTGTAGGAAACACTGTAAGTGCCAGAATTAAAGAAAAAAACATTTCTTTATCGGAAAATGTTCTACGTGCTAATGGTAATAATATAGCATAGAATTTTAATGCAAATTCCCTTTGTAAATAAGTTACCAATAGTGGGAAAAGATGGTACCGATGGTATGTACGTTCAACGCCACTTCTGTAGACAACAATGCAAGAGCTAATTATAGCTAGATAGTTAAACAGGATTGGCATTTACAATGCGTGCAAACTTAAATGAATGGCACATTCAGTTTTCTCTGCAACTAATTGTAAGAGGTGGCACATACAGGGTTCCCTACAAATACAATTCTCCTTTTCACGAATTTGGACTATATTAATGCACAAAATAAAAATTTTTGTTATGCATTTGGGTTATTGTATACCACGCGAACCTGGAACGAAATGTTTTTCTGTTTCGTTTCGGTTCAGATCCGATAATAATAATTTCGTTTCGGTTAATATCGTTCTTGCTGAAAAATATTTCGTTTCCATTGGAACGAAAAACCAATTTTGTTCCGAACCGGTTATTTCATATTTATAAGTATGTAAACTAATATGAACTTATTTTTATCAATTTTATTGCATTTTGCGGATATATTATAAAATATTATTACATTATAATTATATATTATATATATACTTGTATTATAAAAAAATGAAGCCTCGAACAATGAAAACTATAAAAAAAATAGATTTCACAAAATAAAAATCCGATATCACAGAATGTATCTATTGTTCATTCACGATGAAAATAAAGGGTGTGCTACATTTAATTTTTTTAACACAAAGTGTGCATCGAAAAAGAAACAATAACGTTATTAACCGGAATTTTGATTTCGGTTATTGTATGGTTTTGACTCCTGCGATAGGATTAAGAATTTCGTTCCTGTTTCTGTGCCGGAACAATATTTCGTCCTTTTCGTTTAACGTTTCCGTTTCTGTTCCGTGCTGGGTCCCTGCCGTATACTTACGCACATTTAGCAACCAAAACAAATAAAATCTCGTAACTAATTTAAAACAAATGAAGCCCTTTCTCTCTCCTGAAAACTTTGATTTTTGACACTTCCAGTGTTTTCTACAAGGACTCTTCCATTGTCGCGCTGCTTTAGTTTCCCATCTATTTATTAAACCTACTTTCGAGCATTTGTTTCAAAGTCAGGATGTTAGGTAGCGAATGGGGATCGACTTTCAGCACCGTGGTTTTGTCAATCGTGCATCAGCGGTAGCAGTGTACGCGTACGAGCAGTGGAAGTATCAGGGAAATGTGAAAGGCAACGGCTATACACACGAGGAATGTGGAATGTTTACAAATGCCTACGTAGTGTTCGTTCTCGAGCAACGTTCGTTCATCTACGGAGGATATTCGAGGTATTAACGATCGCGCGATACTCCGACAGAGATATGGTTCTGATCACTTCTAAGCCTCTTATCGTCAGGATGAATCTGTCGCTGATAACGTAAAATCGAACATGATCGCGATCAGGATTGAAAGCAAGCCCAGCTGGTGACCTAAACATCGTGCTTCAAACGAAGGGTAAAATTAAAAGATTTCGTAATCATTCAGAATTTATAATTGCGATCCAACTATGACTTTATCATTCAATAAGGTGTCCAATAATTTAAAGACTTTAATACATTCGAAATAATAAAAGTATTGATAAGGAAAGCAAAATGACACTCAACTGCGGTAGAATATTTCACCCCATTCCTTGAATTTCTATTTGACAAATTTATATGATTTTATTCTGCTACACATGAGGCATTGAGAGCAAGAGCGCACTACCCCACATTGATAAAAAATTAATTTTTCCTATTTTATGATTAGTAGAGCCTATTGGAATGAAATCATTATTGCTACTAACTCAACTTTTTTGTTCTCAATGCCTCATATTTTGTTCCCAGTTTCTGTTCTAAATTTAGGTTTGATTTCCCATTTTTTTCTATTATGCTCATTCCATTATAACTTAACATGTAATGTTCCCTGCTTTTTTTATATATGTATATGTGTTCCTTAGGTACCTAGAAAGATCGCGAAGAATTCTTTTTTACTTGAGACAGTAATCGCAAGCTTATGTGCACAGATCAGTTTATACGCGAGCCAATCCGAAAATGTTACATTTTATCCCCTCGCGACTTTCTGATCTTATCTGACTTTTAAAGGCCGTTTATAAACGCGATAGTGGAGTATGCACTGTACCGCATAATCATTATTCGTCGATAACTTCTCCTAAATGTTACGTTTGAACCTGAACTCGAGACATCAATTTCGAATGGGGCATTTACGCTGAATAATTGCATCTAAATCTTATGTAATCCGTCGTTCATCTCGCGCCGAATAGAAAGAAACATTCGATAGATAAACGCGGACCATTGTATCTATCTTAGTACTTACCATTTGTTGAGTAGCAAGCTTAACCATTCGGCAGTCTCGTCCTTGTACAAAGCCCTTCTACGACGTAGCCTGGCTAATTCCTGTTGAAGCGTCGATTGAAGAAGACGCGATATCCTTGCTTTGAATATTGTCCCGGCCAATGCCAAAACGAGCACTAGCCACGCTAGTGATAGCCCCGCGGCGCCTATGATCCATGCGATTGCAAGGGCCACGCTCAGATACAATGCGCCGCGAATAGCTTCTGCGTCCCTCTGCAAGAAACACGCAATTGTTTCTGTTAGGAATATCAGAATACCAAATACAAGTTATTAAGGTATTAGGAAACATTTTGTTTTATTCGAGGATTTTACGGAGGAAATTAATAGGTATTATTCGTACCTACTTCTCTTCTTCTTTTGAAAACTTCTATAAGTTAGCGGAGGAACTATATACACTACTGTTTTATGAATAATTGTGTACTGTTTTTTTTTTGTCGCTTTGGGAAATAGAGAAATAGATGTTGCCGAAATTTTTCAAAATGGAGCGCAAATTATTTGTGTAATATATTAACTATATTATCAGAATAGAACTTCTTAACTTGACATTTGACATTTATTTTGATATTTTGCAGGGAAAGCGTCATCTTTTGGAATTTTTTTTAAGATGGCGGAGGTATAACTGTGTACGATTTTCTTTGCATTTTCTCGTATTGAGAAATAGGGAAATACAACGGGTGATCGGATTATTAGAGTCACCTGCATAAATTGACGATTTTAGATTAAAATGATTAATTTTTAAATGAAAGCCAGGTTACACTGAATTGTTATTATTATTTTTTTATGAGGTATTGGTGTTTGCGAATTGCAAATATACACTTGGTAACACTGTAGGCAATATTATCTGTCATGTGGGTGATTTTATTTCTCCACAAATACAAAAAACATATTTTTCGTACTGAGGCTCTAATAATTTGATCGCCCACTGTACAGTCCTGGAAATATTTATTGCATCACACGAATATTTAGCGTGTATTCACTTGCATCTCATTTAGTATTAGTATTCGGAAAGTATTTTCGCGCGATTGTTGACTACTTAGGTGCCTGATATCTTGGTTAAAATAAGTTGGATATCAACTACTTTACCAATCATGGAGTTACGAAAATTATTTCATAGGGCGTGGATTGGGGTGATGAAATAAAACTGTGGTGGGCGGGCAAACGGGTATGAGTGAAAATTTACCTCAAGCTTAAACTGGTTTTTTTTTTTATGAATCGAAGTTAAAAATAAAAGTTTCTTTTAAGATAGGGTAGATGTCCCAATTACTGCCAGTGTCCCTATTAGTCTCATTTTATTTATTTTACTTAATAAAAACGTAACGTATGGAGAATAGTGTACAATAATAATAATAGCAGTCCCAATTTAATAATAATTTTTTGTGCACTATTCTTTATACTTTGTTTTTATTAAATGAAACAAAGAAAGTGGTAGTAATTGTGATACTGGCAGTATTTGGGACATCTACCCTATTTGTTATCAACTTTCACGTCCAAAATTTAACACCTGATCTCGCATAGCGCTTTAAAGGAAGGTTCCGGTCTAAAAATCTATTTTTTTTTATTTCATTTTTCGAGTGTTCAACCTGTCCAGAATACGTGCTTAAAAGGATTTTATGAAATACGAAAAATTCCTGAAGTTATAAGCATTTGAGTAGCGGCGAACACGTGAATAAATCTGGTCCATTCGGCGCCCGCGTAAAACTTTAAACGCGTTTTTCTCGAAATAGTGTTCTTAAAATCGGTGGAATCAATACCTCGACAAGTTATTATCTGATTCGATTGAAACCTTTTTTATTTTGAAGAATATACTCCTGTGTAGTGGAGAAACCACTAACATTGTAGAATTTATGAAAAATCGTAATTTTTAAAGGCGTTGAGAGGACGAAAAATATGAGAGGACGGAAAAAGTGATTTCAAACTTCAAATATGGTTATTTTCTCAAAAACTGTCATTTTTTTTTGTAATTTTTCATGGTATATCCACTAGGGAATTTCATTTTTATTTCAGACCAATGATTTTGGGTCCTACAAGTTCTCCACCATTTTGGATGAATTTTTTTACGCCTCGCCTTTAACGACTCCCCAGTGCCGTCTGCAATATTTAATTACAAAAATATATATATATATTTCTACAGTTTAAGACGTCCTCAATATAATGCATGAAGTCCAATTTAATTATATGTAGTAGTTTTCCTTTAATTAATTCTTAGAGATCACCTACTATTTTTTATGGGCTCTAGACTGAAACATCCCCTTAAATATTCTAAGTGTCTTCCTGCAAAACTAGTAATTCTGACTTACGAATACCTACTAGTTTACCCGTCCACCAGAGAAATATTTTCAGTACTGTAGCTATTGCAGAAATTTCTCAAAATAGAACTAGTAACACAAATTATTCTTATAAAAAATTAATATAGGTATGATTGTATTATATTTTGCAAAACGATATGCAAGGAAGAGCTGTTAATACGAATGTCCCTAACGTTTGCGCTGAATCTTTAAAATAATCCTACGAAACGTTATTAATATTTATTTATCAAAGTGTCTACTTATAAAAGCACAATCGCCGTCATTTCGTCGCAAGCACGAAACTGCGTTTCACGCTCACCCATTCGAATCTATTATTGAAAACTTGTCCATTGCCGCATTTTCGTAAGGAAACATGTAAACGTCACAGGGTTAAAGAAAGAAAATAAAGCGAAAGTAGAACATTATAAAAGAATCGTTATTCCTTAATCTTGCGGGGATATAGGACATGATCAGCGCGTGCTCACGCAACATCGCGTGCACGTACATCGGCAAGAAGTTTCTCTGGCGTCATGAAAAACGTCATTAACCCCCGAATGATCAGATTAAGTCGCACGAATAGACGCAACTGATTCGGATCAAAAAGCCCACGGATTTTACGATTTCCAGCGATAACAAAAGTCACTGGCTCGTGGTAAAAAAAGACCTTGATTAATAGATTTCCCCGAAGAAGGGAATAAATGAACGTACGTAATATTCAACAGTAGTGCGTGTATATAACACGGGTCAATAATAAACGAATAATTATGTGTATAAATACGCGGCAGGAAGAATTACAATTTATTAAATGGCGAATAGAAAGCCTAATAGCGAAATCTACCTGTGTAAACACTTTGGTTTTTGCTTTCTCTGAGAGCACATATGTGTGTATATCTGTATAATACATGTTAACTGATAAAACAGTCTAAAATTCATTTAATCGCAATGTAATATTCACTTTTATATTCAGGTAATTCAAACTGAAACGTAGACGCGTCTTATATATTTTCTGCTTTACTTAACGTTAACACTGACGGCCGCTGTCACGTATGCATGATGTCAGGAAATCAATCCATCACGTTCCGTGTGCCTAAGAAATCAATTTTATGTGATAATTCTCTGGTGGGCGGGCAAACGAGTATATGTCAGAAGAATAAGTCGGGAAAGAACTTAAAATATTTAAAATGCTACGTAAGATCAGGTGTTAAATTTTGGGCATGAAAGTTGATAACATATTATTTCCAACTTCGATTCACAAAAAAAAAGTACAAAAGAGAAACTTTAAACTTTAGGTAAAATTTGATTTATACTCGTTAACTTGCCCACCAAAGATTTATTAGCGACAAAACCAGTGGTGCACCCAGAAGATTATATTCTTTAAATCAATTTTTATGATAACCTAGTGAATTTTCTTGAATTTGCATTGAATGAAATTGCATTAAATAAATGTTTCTTAAAAATATTTTTATGCGTTTCAACTCGCTCCCCCCAAGATTAAATCCTGAGTGCGCCAATGAAGAAAACTATACCACTCAAAGATTTATATCCTATTCCCAATATGCTGTCCTGACGATTTTCAAAAGTCAATAAATAGTTTAGGTGCTTCAAAAAGATTGACAGTAAGCTGAAGTTCGCTCGAAAAGTTGCGGCCGTCAAACTGCTGGGCAGTACATGTGTAATGCAAGAGGATTATAAGGTTTGATAGACGAGGAGCTGAGATACGATACGGATTGATAATTACGAATTAATATCCCTCAGAAGCAATCAAACTGAAATAAATCGGCACTGACATGAATATATTCGCCACGCGTATCCTTCGATTCCGCTCGATAAAGTTGACAATCAACACCATAAAGAAAAACCCCTCGCTGTCCCTTGTCTCATATAGTACACTTACGCAACGGCAATACTACCTGCCCTGTCAAGAACGTAACATTTCATTAATTAGAAAGTTGTCCAATGCTAAGGGAGCGAGCTCGATCGTAAAGCATCCGATGCTACGGGATGGAACCTTGAGTCAATGATATTTTTACCGTTCTCGAGGTAATAAGAGGATATACGCGTGTCACTCTGACAATTGTTCTTCTTTGAAATACGGAAATTTTTGAAAGTGTGCTGGATGTCACGACCGTGCCGCATTACTTTCCAATCCACAGCGTCCCTTATACATACTAAAGCTGTATATTCGAATATTCGAAGAAATTATTCGAATTCTCTGATATTCGAATATTCGTTACACCCCTTTTGCATACACTGCTCTTCATGAGTATTAGGACACTTGCTGTATTTGCATAAAATGTGATATTTGGTACAGACCGAAAAATTTTCATTGCCTTTCTTTTCTGGTTTCAATTTAAAATACCAAATTAAGCAAAACTTTTTAGAGTTCTTCAATAAATTTGGAACGTTTTTCAGACACTCTGTGCAAAGTGAAAATTTGGTTTCGATCATGGTGGAAGGAGGAAATATTCGTACAATACGAAAATCGCAATAATACGGCCGATTATAGTTTTGCAAAGGGTGTCACGTTTTCTAAAGGACGAAAATTATGGAACGAGCAGAAATTAAACTTTCACCGCACTTGGTATAAATTAGCCTACTATTTTTTGTTATCCGTTTCCCACGAATAGGGACCACAATGTACAGCGTTGTTGATCAAAACAAAAAACCAAGGTTTTTTGCGCTAATGACATTGTAAAGTACCGAACAAAAACTTCCTTTGCCAGGAGTGGATTTCTTTGTGGAATCTGCTACTTAAATGGGAAGACCTATTCTTCTTCCTTTAGCGTCGGCTAGGGAAGGAATGCAACGATAAAAATCACTCGAGAAGTCTCACGAGTTCCACACCGGAAAACATTACTCCGAGTATTTCCCACGTAGACAATAATTTCTCCTATGCATCCATAGATTGCACACATGGATACCCCACACCGTCACTGCACTACTTCGAATTCTCTTAATTTGAAGCCTCGCGTTTATGCCTGTATTCTAATGTAATTTATAAGAACCGCACCATCCACTCTACATAAATAAATAAATAAATAAATATGGACCAATAATGTGATTACGAATTTCTTATTCCTCGATTTAAAGCACTGCTTGAAACGGTTCCGAAAATAACTGTTCAAAACTGTTATATAAAGGTTCTGATTAAAACGGTTATGGAGAACCTGTATTCCAAATAATTGTTATGAAGAACCGAAATGTCCAACTATTATCTGTTTCGGTTACGGTTCCTATTTCCCTCCTCATATCGGTCCCATAACCATTATTTTTTCGGTTCGATATCGGTTCCGAAACGGTTCCAGAATCAATTCTTGTATCCACTTTTCCCTAATTGATATCATTAATTATTGTAGCTGCAGATTACTGTATATGTGCATACTTCTTTACAAAATTCTTATAGAAACAGGAGAAACTTTTGACATACTATTCTGAACTATATAGTGTGTGTGAATGTAACAAATATGTAGCTGATTTATTTACTTCAACGCTTTAGTAGAAATCACTGATATGTATAAATGTTTCTCCCTTTTCTATAAGGATTTTGTAGAAAATATGCACAGATACAGCAATCTGCAGCTAGAATTATAATTAATTATATCAATCAGGGAAAAGTCGATACACGAATTGATTCTAGAAAAAATAACGGTTATGGAACCGACATGAGGAGGGAAATAGGAACCGTAACCGAAACAGATAATAGTTGGAAATTTCGATTCTGCATAACAGTTATTCAGAATAAAGGTTCTTCACAACCGTTTGGTGAACCAAAGTCGATTTTCTTAAAGAGATTTCTCATCAAACTTAAAACAATTCACTCGCCGAAAAGTTTCATGTCATACACTCACTGCCCTTAATGAATTAGCAGAATAATAAAAGATATTGGATACTTTATAATTCCAATAGCGACGTTCCGTTGGAATTCACCGTTTCGTTCTATCGTGTTACGCGAATTACCTTGCTACCTCTGCTTACCGTTAGTCACGTACGTAGTATTTTTTTAATGACCTGTAATTGTTTTATGGAAATCATGTAATTTAATCCCGGGGTCGTGGCAGTAAGGAAACATCGCGCCGTGTTTTCCAGTCGCGACTCAGCCGACGTTTCAGCTGCATCCACGGGGGAACGTTGAACGAACATATTCCAGGGAACACTATTGTGCCCGTTCCTTTTACGAGCTTGACGATTCGAATCACGTAAAATGCCGTCGAAATATTCCTACCGTTACGAGGGAACACGAATCACCGAAACTATGTGCCTGCGTGCGATGCATTTCACATTAAATGTAAAAGGGACTGTATTTATTTCTATTGCGAGGTACGCGTTGTATGTAGTGCGTCGCTTATAGCAGCGTGGATCTTATGGAGGAATAACAGAGTTTATCTCTATCCAGCACGCAATATAATCCTGATAAATTAACTGAATATTAACATTTGTGTATCAGATAGTTCGATCGCTCCTTATAGCCTTGGTTGTTTATATGTATATACAAATTAGCTTCTGATGTAAAATTCTAATCTTTGACAAGGAGCAACACTAATAACAGGAAAACACGTGTAGCTTCATATTTGGGCTCGGTCCATTCAATATACCAGTAACTTTGATGAGTAATTAATATTAGCGAGCGCTAATAGCCGTTAAACTCATTCATTAAAAGCAGTGCATGAATGTTACGCTAATGTATTCTTACGTTCGTTTTCAGCGCGTGAAATCTAGGTGGCCTTCGTTTTACTAATCATTTGCTGAATAACAATGAGGTATATAATGTAATCTTCTGGAAAGAGAATTCCTAATTATCTCCATCGTCCTTTGGATTCCTTAGGAATTTAGTAGCGATACCAAGGAATAACGGTTAAGAAACCCAAAACCGAAATGTTCAGTTGAAAAGCTAATCTTCAATTAATCTTCTAAGGTTTCAATTTATTTTGTAGATATTTATGCATCGATGCATCAAATACACAGGATGAGTCGTAATTCCTGGTACACGTGGGGTGGAGGAAACTGTTACGCCAAGTACCAGTCTGGTGCATGCATACTGAATTTATTTTCAAAGTCGTTTTTCTGGTTAGTGAAGTTTAGTGCGATAAAAATTTATTCTGTCATTTCGATTTACGTTGAGCCATAAAATCCTCTCCCATTTCAGTTCTATCACGGCGTACAGCAGGGGCGGATTTGAATATAGGCTAAGTAGGCTGCAGCCTTAATATGTGAATAAAATATTAAACATAATTTAACAGAAAAGACCACTTATTTATTTTGACTGTTTTGACCGGGTGATCTTTAAACGCAGAGGCTTGAGACAATATCAAAAACAATTCACTATTTTTTCATGTAAGAAATTAGCAATAACATATGTGAGTTGTGAAGCTTGAATTAATTTTAGAATTGTCTCAACTCGTTGAAATTAAAATATTTGATGACATTTCGCGAGAAGGGTGGCAGACGTTTGTTAGCCTAGGGGCGCTAAATCTCCAAATCCACCCCTGTGTATTCGGGTGGAATTGAGAAATCTGTGGCACCTGAGTTTTCTGCGTAATGGCCAAGGCGAACTCTTCATCGGGAGCAGGGTCTTCGGGGCTCATATTGGCACCCCCAGGTGCAGCACCGTAACCAGCGGTACTGTTGACGACCCTGGATGGACACCCTGTCGAAGGTGGATAATTTCCAACTGGATTACCGCCTCCTGCACCTTCGCGTTTCCCTGAAACAAGATAAAAGGAAACACGCGTTACCACTTATTACCTCCGCCTTTATTTAATATTTATCATCGATAAAATTGTATCACTGCTGGAATTCTCATTCCATTTGCGACATACAATTTATACAAATTTTTACAAATATATTTATACAAATAATTCGAAAATTATATAGCCATTAATTTCATTGATGCACAGCTCGGAATAAGATTGTATTATATTTTGACTCGGTAGAATTTAGAATCCTTATCCTTTCTAAGAAGTGATACTGATAAATAATAAGTACCTAACAGACATAGTTTAATATTTAGGATGGGTGAAAATGGACCCAGGAACTATAAATATAAATATAACTATAAATAGGGCTGAGCTATTCTTTTTTTTAATGAATATCTATACCTATTATAAAAATTACATTACGTTTGGAAAGTATTTGAATGTAATAAAATGGCACAATAAATAAAAGAAATAATAACATTAAAATACAATAATTATGTAAATGAATCGAGCCTCTATTTCAAACTGACGTCACATCACCATTACTTATAGTAAAAACTGACGTCACCACTTGAAGGTTTTAATCTACTTAATTTATTAAGTAGGGCGTATTACACTCCCATTGTTATAACATTTAAAACAGAAGTATATACATATCGACGAATTGAAGAGGCATAATCCGAAGAATGGATTAAAAAATGATGTATGAGAAACATCAGTCACCGTCGATGAAAGGTTCCGCATGAACGAAACAAATGCTTCTCTCGTGGAAATAGTTCGTGCTTTTTCTTCCAGCGTCCGCACAACAGCCGTAGTATCGCACGATCTTTGCATTCTTCGGCGTATAATGTCCCCTTTAGCCTTAACTGATGCGCATATCGCTTACACCGCAACTAGGGGCGCAAGGACGAACGTCGTACGAACGCAATTAACGATACCGCAACGCTTCAAAGCCGATAACTGGAGGACGGTCTTGGCCGAGTGTCGCGTTTACTTGATCCATTTGTTAAGTCGCCCGACTGGATTTATGCCCGGCGCCCCCGCGAACGTCGCCTGAATTTCCAACGCGATTTTTAGATCGAAATCGATCCAGGAAGCCGAGACGTCCACGACACAGGCAGCCAGGAAATTAACGTCTTTCCCAGTTGTTACGGCATGACCGTGACAATTAACGTCTCTCTTTGTCTTCAACATTTCGCTAAAATAGATAGAAGAGTGGGAACGAGTAGAATTAAATTTTGCTTGGCAAAATTTTATTTTTGTTAAATTTTTAATTTTTAAAATCCGTTTAAATAACGCAGAAATTATAAATGAAGTGTAAGGGGGAAAACAGGGAATCTCACAAAACAGCTTTATCGAGAAAATTAAGTTTTAATACTTTACTCCATCAGTAAAGAAACAAGGGTTAATGAATTGATCTACATTCTTCAGAACATGAAGCTTATACCCTAATTATAGGCATCAGGAAAAAATAAGCGATAAAATAATAATTGTTTTACATTATTTGAATATTTTTTTCAGGCTTGAACAGGGCAGCATACTGAAACGAAATAAGAAATGTCCACTTCTATTATTTATTATCAACACAAGGAAAGCCACACATTTTAGTAATTGTGATTCGACAGTTCTGTAGTATCCAGTTGTCACCAACAACATATGCTATAAATTGCAAAATCATGAAAAATTGACATTCCCTGTTTTTCCCCTTATCCTTCAAATGAAGGTTATACAGTTGGAGATGTAAATATTTAATTGCCTGATTTTCTTAATTATTGCAAGCAAAAAATGTCTGCTTTGCTGGCAGTATTCTATTGTAAATAGAAGGGGCAAGAATAGTTTAATAAATTCGATTTACGGTATAATTCCTGTAGTAAGTTAAAATGAATTAATTCGTTGATGCATCTGTAAAATAAATGTATTCAATGATAAGTTTGAATATAAAGCTGTTCATTGAATTAATTACGCTTTACACAATTTTATTTTAATCTATTCGCTGTTGAATTTGCAGCTTATTACAACTGCATGATTCAACGAACTTGGCACGTGCTCGTATTTTGCTTAAAATTCTTAAAGCATCCACAAACATGCAAATCTGTGTGCCACACTTATACCGAAGTAAAAGTAGAATACAACATTAATGAGTTTTAACGACACGCTGTATTATAACAGTAACAACCGTACAATCCACCGTGAATTTGTTTTGCAAATGAAACCACCCCGAACATTTAAATACTTGCTACAGGTAGCAGGTACGTACTAAACTCTGTAAATTGCAACGATTAACGCAGCAAACACTGCTTGTGAAACGTACAAAATTAAACATCAAAAACAACTCTAAATCCCTAAATCCTAAAGAAATAAAGTGACCGGCTGCTAGAAAAATTCATCACGCAAGAAAAAATAAGACATGGAGCACGTGCATGATAAATAATCATTAATGCACCCTACGCAGTATTGGAATACCGTCTGATACACGATATGTCTCAGAGGGTACAAACATTTTGTCCTTAAACGAAACTGATATCCAAAGATCACCGTAGCTTTGTCCAAGTGTGCCTGCAGGATTCAATTTCACGATTGAAATGTCAGTAGACATGCACCACCCCACCCTATACACTTAAGAGAAGAAGCAGGAACAATCGAGGACAAGACCTTGGCATTACAAGCAACCCTTGCATACGAATTGATACTGCAACCTTTCCAGGTGTTACTACGCCTCCTACTCGGGTTGCAGAACTTTAAATTTGCACATTCCTCGAGGATAAAAAGGGGATGGAGAAATATCGCTTCGTCGATTAAACAAAATTGGTCGAACGAGAAGATAACCAGAAATTACAGTAAAACATTAAATTAGTAAAATTAGAAGAAATTAAATAGAAGAACACAAAATTGTTTTTGAGGATATCTTAAATTTGGGCGTTCGTATCGATATGCTTAAGGGATCGTACGATCATTTTTATATCTACGTTTTTTATGTCGCAAATACATTGATAAATAACGTTATTCAGAAGAGAATTGATTAAAACATATTTATATAGGTGAGAATGCAGAATTTCGTACACTATGAGTGTAGATATAATTTTAAAACGATGTTTCAGTTAACAAACCTTGTGCCACTCGCAACGAACATCGCCGTACTGAAACATCGCGTGATTATAACTAGTTCCTTCAAACTCCACGTGGATATTTCGGGTTGTATCGATCAAATAAGTCGCTAGATCATGCGCTTTCTACCTTCGGAATGGGCTACATTGTTTATAAACACAATGTGCCGTGTAAAGTTGAAAATGGAATCTTCCAGCGTCGTCATCGATTTACTTGTCACCACGTGTGCCCGAGAGCGCGTGATAAACGGGCATTAAGTGTCAATTTCAGCGAAATATCACTTTTCGGGTTCGCGCGAAAGTTAATCGTGTATTTCATGAGTGACAAATCAAATTTCGTTGGGGAAGTTCGATTTTTACAGGATGTCTGGTTCGTTCGTATACAAACTATTATTTTTCTAACTATTGAAAGTCGTTTGATTTGATGGAGAAAACTTAAAATAGAATATTAGGATTTAAGCTATTATTTACAGAGATTTCAATATCAATGTAATTTTTTAAATGGAACTATATATTTTTGTTATGGCCACTTTATTATTTATGTCAAGACGTGTTAAACGATGTGTATGAAGCGTATGTTTAAACAATAATTTACGGAATAAAAATTTGCCACCAATATTCATAAACATATCCGGTAAATTATTGTTCAAACTTCAAACATGCGCTTCATATACATCGTTGAACGCCTCTTGAAATACGTAACAAAGTGGCAATAATAAAAATATATAGTTCCATTTAAAAAAAATACATTGATATTGAAATCTCTGTAAATAATAGCTTAAACGCAAATCCTAATATTCTATTAAGTTTCTTTCATCAAATCAAACAACTTTCATATGTAACATTTTTTCGCTTTTTCAATAGTTAGAAAATTAATAGCGTGTATACGGACCAACCAGACATACTGTATAAAATATCATTATGCAATTACACGAAGCACTTAAAACACATTAACATAGCTTGCAACCAAAGGAGTTGAATTTAAATGAAATGGTGTAATGAATTATACACAAGTGTTCGTATGTAGTTGGCACAGTTTCATGCTTTTTCCAGCTATTAAAAGTGATAACTCACTTTCAATGAAATGATAACTGGGCGTTACATAATGAAATGTTTAAAAATGATGTGGTGTATATAGTGATTGAAGAATTCAAGTTAAATCGCATCAGGGACTTTATAATGGAATAGTTCGAATTCCTGGGGATTGCACGATTTGTATGTATCTCTGTCGGATCGACAATACTGCCAATTAATGTTCTTTTCCTTTTGTTACTACTAATTGTATACGAACTACATGCCTAACGACCTGGATATGTTCTTTTACATTTCAATTTCGTACGAGACTCGTACATATTTGTTTCAATACACTTTTCTCGCGCTTCTTGGTGATTAACTAACTTCTTGGTGGTTAATTGCAATTCATTACGTCCGAGAATTACACGGGAATATAGGTAATATTTATCATATAGTTTTCTACGATTTACACTTGTGCGCCGCATTTCTAATTAGCAACATGTCGAAAGTAGCTTTTAAAGTGAGCAGAAGAAAAAGTTTCTCGGATATATGCAACTGAAGTATTAGGGTGGTGTTTAAAATTCAACTTTTATAGCATTGCTAGGCCTCGCGAAAATTTTATTACATTTCATAATGTTTTAGAGGTTGCAACCCGCTTATTAATATTTGAAATAAAATTGTATTTTTTACTTAAGACGAATTCATACACCAGGAACTCTGTAAACCTGAGAGTTTATATTAGCTTTGCCAGCCCTCCACCAATCTGGCTAGTAAACATTACTACTAGACTTTTATAAATATAAATTGGCTATTTTTAAAAGTTGTTGGTTCACAAATTTACTTGGTAATAGTATTCCAACGTTAAGCAAATGTATTTAAATGAAAATTGCATTTTTATTCTTAAAAAACAGAAAATCCAATGCCTGGTAGCCATCCCTAATATATAACTGAAAGAAATCAAATTAATACCATATTACTTGCCCATAAAGGTAAATACGCTGGCAGGGTGCCCCGTGAAAAAATTCTAAAATAATTTTTTGGGGTCAAATAAGCACCATCCTATGAAATATGAAGATAGGGTGTCTAGGTCTTAGACAGATTATCTGTTTGTTGTGGAGAGGATGACCACAACTCTTAGCAAGAAAATAAGTAATTTCTACTGTATACGAATTTCAACACTGAAATGAAATCTGTGGTGATGAGTAAGTTGTTTTGAACAGAATTGCTACGAAGCCTAATTATTTACTCCAAGAACATAATTATCTTAACAAAATTTGAAATTTCCACAAGGAACAGATCGTGCACCTCGCCAAATGAACCAACGAAAAATCTAGAAAGCACCAGTGACGAAGTTCCAAGTTCCAAAGAAGAGATTATTAAAGTGATAAATGAAAGAAGATAGGAAAGGTGTAAATCGCTCTTTTAGCTAAACGCGCAACTGCCGCGGGACACTCTCGGTCGCCGATAAATCCAGTGGATCGTGAGAAAATCGTTATTAATTGGCCGAAGCTTCCAGCAGGAAAAACAGAATTGCCGCGTCGCGTCCAAGGAAAAGGGAAGGCGGCTCGAGGAGCTCGTATTTCTGCTGCAGTAATTACGGTGGCATTGTTCTAAATGAGTGTTCGCCGGGACTAATACGCAGTGGTGTACCTTTTTTCAAGGATGCTCCTCGCTTCAGGTGCCTCGCCATGAAACTGGAAAGTAGCTGCATACTTTTCTTCCGAGTGATTTCTTGCCCCCTCGCCAGGACACTCTCACTGCGGTCACTCTTATCCCGATGGAATTATCGATCAATGACTTCGAGAACACGCCACTCTGGCCGCGATTCCCTCCCTAACCACGCGCGAAACGATTCAGCGATCCTCAATGAAACGTTGCAGACTGGGACCTCGTTATGTTTACTGTTTGTAACGAACCCCAACGATCGCAGGAACAACTTTACAGCGTCTCTGTTGCTTCCAAAGAATCCGTACACGTTCGGGGAAATGTTTCTGGACGGATACAGTAATTCACGATACAGTATGGTAGTCTGTTAGCGGAGCATTTTGAGAAGAGGTGAGAGAAAATTTAGTGACACAGAAGTTTCTTTTGTGGAGACTCTTTTGAGTTTTGAGCTACTTTTTCAAGCTTGTACTGCTGAGGAATTACATTCGTCCGGTTCCAGTTATGTAAATGAGACTATTTTTCCTGGGGGTTGAAAGAGAACTGTTGGATTAAATTTTATTCTATTTAAAAGAATTAGCGATCATTTTTCTGTTCTTGTATTTAAGGGTTCATTCTACTTTGCCGGTCGAACAAGAGCCTATTTTCATGAATTATTTTTCAGAAACTATTGTGTGCATTTTAATGTTTTTTTTTTTGTTAAATATTTATTATTCCCTGCTGTGTAGAATTGTATTTTTCATATTTCCAAAATATAATTACAAATGTGTGGATTTAAGTCGCAATGTTTGCGCCCCAGCGAGAACACTGCGGAAGTCCTGCTTGACGTCAAAGTGATTCTAAAATGATACAAATAGGATGATTGTGTCCTATAGGGGTGTAATCATAAAATAGACTAGAATCATCCAGGTATCAAAAATAGTTTTTGTTCCGACCAAAAAATAACGTTGAAAAATAGGCAGAAAATCCAGAACTTTTTCTTTACAAGGCCGCTATTTTGTAACCACTGTTGATAAATCAATAATTCTAGTCCACTTTATGCGTACACCGCTATAGGACACAATCATTCTATTTTTATAATTTTAGGAACATTTTAATGGACCCTTAAGTCTTGGACCTTTAATGCCTAGTTGACAGACGTGATATTCGGGAATTTTTTGTAGAAAATCTAATGTACACTTTTTACAACTATTTGTTTATTTTAAAAGTACATATATTCAGCAACTCTCGGTAATTTTGTTATATAAAAATATTAAAAAATGAACGAATAACAGCCACTCTCCCGGAAGATATTTTTTTTGCGGTGAGCACGATTTCTCAGAGCCGAATCTTCTGAAATCGAAAAGTGAAGAAGATTCTGTTAGTATATGAGTTTATCTAGTTCGTGAACGAAGGATTTTTGTTTTTCATGAAAACTCTATTTTTAATTCACGAAAAACGAACAATTCAGACATCGAAAAATTACGGTTTTGCGTTAAACGGCCGACATTTTGTCTGAAATCATTTTTTTGAAAAATCCTTCATTCACAAACTAGATAAACTCATATACTAACAGAATCTTCTTCAGTTTTCGATTTCAGATGATCCGGCTCTGAGAAATCGTGCTCACCGCAAAAAAAAATATCTTCCGGGAGAGTGGCTGTTATTCGTTAATTTTTTAATATTTTTCTATAACAAAATTACCGAGAGTTGCTGAATATATGTACTTTATAAATAAACAAATAGTTGTAAATAATATACATTAGATTTTCCACAAAAAATTCCCGAAAATCACGCCTGCCAAAGACATGACCCCTTAAGCACTTAGGATATTACGGGAATTATGTGTACGAAAAGTTAATTCAAATTTCGACCGGTATTCATACTGATCCAAGTATAATTCTGTTTATCAACATAAATCTGGTTTCAAGAAGGATACTCTTTATTTATGAGTTAGCATTCTAAATGTGCTACGGAACTGTCCGATTTACTTTCAACTTCCGATGATTAGTGTATCTGTATAAGCGAAAAGATTCCAACGTGCCGGAAAGTTCAGAAAGTTTCATCATGAAACTATTATGGAGTTTTGACAAGCAACTTTAAAAAAAAAAAACAGAAAATCTGTCACTTCAAACCCCTCAACCACGAATTAAAGAAACACAGAAGAATAATTTGCAACGTTTATTACCAATAAAAATAGGCACATAGATGCTTACAAGATATTCCCATAAACTAAAACATTCCCCCACGCCTCTTATAATTCAAATAAAACTCCACAAATTACACTTTTAGGATTACTCTGTGCCATTCAAATCTCTGCAACTCTCATCAAGCTCCCACTGTATTAACAAAACAAAATTACATTCCAAACATTTCCGATCCTACTTAGTATACTACTTAAAACACACACACTACACACGTTCCAGAGGAACGAACATAACAAATATTAATTTTTAGTCACGAAATTGGAACGCGGAAATCAATCGTCCGTCACATTGAAATCGAAAAGCATAGCCGAACGTTAAACAATTTCTTTTATTTGTCTAGGAAGATTTCAAGAGCAGATCACGTGGCGAGGAGAACCACTTGGCACGTGAAAAATAATTACGCAAATTTCTTGACGGGGGAAACAATTACGTCGCGGGACCACTGTCGATATTCCGTTCGAAATGACCGGCGGTCCTAACGGGAAAACGGTTTCCCATTTTTCACGGCGCAGAAACGAACGGCCGAAGCGACTGATTCGCGAAGGGGGCTCGGTTTCATGTTCTCGGTCGCCGGCAGGAACACACGGATGTTTCTCTGCCGGCACACGGGCTCTGACTGAATACGAACAAATTGTTGGTACCGCGAATGCCACCGACCATCTGTTTTTATCGCAAAGCACTTGCTACATCCGCGCTTGCGCCACCCCTATCGCGGGCACAGGTACCGCAGGACCCCCGATACGAACCTCAGAAAGCGCGAAAAAAAATGTTTACGTTAATAATTCACGAGCTCTCGTCATAAACACGATTGATCGGGGTTTCTAGACCTTAGGAATTTGATTTCCTGGTTAAAATTTGTGCGTTCTAGTAAAGCTGATCTTCCTAGAGGGGCGAGGGAGGTGTTACTAAAATGCTTTAAATTATGTTTCTGAATATTTATGCATTTATTTATGCTAGTAAAAGTCCGTTAAAGCTTAAGGGGACTAGCCAGCCAAATCGCTTGAAAATAAAGTATTTTTTATGAATTAATTACAAGGAGACAAACGCAAGCATAGACTTTTCCTTTTACAAATTGTTTATTACTATCACGCAGAGTAAAACAATATTTCTATTGCCTATATATCTATTTTATAAATGCGCTGTACGAGGGGTGGACTATACAGTGATTTAGAAAAAGTGTCTTTGGTTTTGCCCTGATATTGAGCTTAAAAATGAAAATACAACGGTTTCCTTGCAATATGTTTCTTCCAAAACCTGCAATTTTGAAGGGGGCCTCCGAAAAAATAATTGAACCAAAATTATTCAAATAGCCACTAGGAGAAGGCGATTTTTACGATTTTACATGTCAATTTTCGGGGTGTACAGATGGCTGTTCATTTTTTATCTCGAAAACTAGAGCTTGTACACTTTGCGCTGAACTACACTCCAGAAAGGAATGTATTTCGAGCATGCTGTAAAAATTTCAAATCGATCCGAACCTCGGTTTTTTCACAATCAGGGCAAAATCACAGAAAAAACACCTAATTATCAGTCGCCCGTAGCGCCATCGTCAGTGGCGGATTTAAGAAAAAAAGGCCCAGGTGGTAAACGTTCTGAGAGGCCCCTTTCTCGGGAAAATAAAAAAGTAGTTTATTAAAAACAGGCTAAGTACAGAAAAAAATATAGTGTTTGGATACCTACATCTAATCAGAATTTTTTTTTTGGAGATGGGGCCCTGGGGGGGTCTTCTGGACAGGGGCCCAGGCGGCAACTGGCCATCATCCGCCCTGTTAAATCCGCCACTAACCCTCATATACGTATATGTACATATTATGAACTTTCAAAATCCAAGTCAAGTCTCTTGGTGACGCGATTCCAATTAACCCGATTTGAGAACCCAGAACCTCCGTATTATGATGACTGAGTTTTCTCAAGACAGACAAGTTTTCGCAAATAAATCAGAGCCACGTGCGTACATTTGAAGAGAAAGTCAACATCGGAGCCTGATAGTCTAGAATTCGAGAAAATCCAGTGTGTAATTAAATAATTCTAGCGAACTAATAAAACATAGGCAACTAATGTTTATACAATTGCAACTATAAACGCGGAGTCATATATTATCTTCCTGCGGCACAGACATTAGAACAGTGTGTTCCCATAGCACTGTACGCTAACTTACAATTACTAGAATTTACTCATGTTTTTATGGATAAGTAGCTATTACAATGACTATTGTACTCTGAAGCAGATAACGCACTCATGCATTGAATAATAATACATGGCACGTAATTAGACTGGAGATAATAATAAATAAACGCAGCAAGAAAAAGATCATTAACAATTAAACGATCACGTTCACTTTATTATTTAATTGCTGTCACTTTGCTTCATTATCATTCGTGCATGCACGAGACAATTCAGCTGCAATGTGATGCAAACGCGAAAACCTATAAAGATGCATGAAAACGTTACGAAGAATTATGTTAGATCAATATCACACGCATAGCTCAATGGCCTGGGTAACAGCACGTAAAGACCCATAGACCTCCGACACTAATGTCCGCAAAGAGTGACCCGATGCACCGTTGTTTAACGGCACTGTGCGTGTAATGTTATCGGATAGAGTTTTCGCTCCTTCCACATTTGCACCCTGAAATAGCTAATAGCGTGTTTCAGACTGCACCCCTGCATTGTAAGTACACCGTAGTATTAACAGAAGCTTTCAATGAGCCATCGACAATTCGAAAGCAGCAGAAAATTTACTGCTTTCATGCTATTATATTACACCGAATACATAGATTAAATTACTGTTGTTAAAATCATTTCGGATTTCGTGAGTTAAATATTTCCGAGCTTTTTAAGATCACCTATCATTGATCAATTGGAGTTTGAATCATATAATAATATAGATGGTAGGTTTGATTTAATTATTTCTTTATTCTTCTATGAGCTATTCATCGAAGTAAACTGAAAAGATGCATCGACATTAAATTATCACGTCCCTCGGCTGTCATTAAAATCATCCGCGTAAAACCAAAAGGAGGACATTCGATGTCCCGTGCACTGCCATGGCGTCCGCAGGCGGGGGGGGGGGGGGGGGGGACAGTTGCCCCCTTGGCTTTTGAAAAAAAAATCGCTTATTTTGCAAAACTGATCTTTATTAATTTTATACTAAAAAAGGGAATATTTTTAAATTTCGGTTTTAAATATTTAATTAAATTGACACTATAAAAGGGATTAAAAAAACAAAAGGTGTATATTTTTTTTTACCATCATCCCAAAGTTGACCCCACCCCCCCCCCCCCTGGAAAAAAGTCTCCAGACGCCCCTGTGCACTGCATAAGTCAAGTGACACCGCTTCCCAAAATAATTCTGAATTATATGCAGAGAACGCATTGCTGTTTGATTCGCCAGATATCGTTAATCTCTTAAAATCACACCGTCCGCGATAAAATAGTAATTACATCGATGATATGTACCTCGCTCCGTGCTCGTGCATCCGCGCAAATATCAGAAAACGAAGCCTCGACAAACCGATGAAACGAACGACTCGTGGATACACACATTAATTCCTTCGTGCCCTCAGAAAAAAATAGATGAACCCAATTTCACCGCGAACATAAATCGGCTTAAAATTAAGGGAGCTAAATCATTGAAAGCCCTTTGTAAATGGTATCGCGAAATGACTAATGGCGGTAACGCGTTGCTCGTCAGATTGTGGCACTGCTTTCAGGCTACCAGTTCGTCGTCGACCTTTCTTTCCCCTCTCTTTTATTTGTTTCTCGGCCAACATCTGTCTTACGCGCCATACCTTACTATGCCGCATTACATTGCCACAACCCGTACATAACATGCCGATCCGGCCAGCCTGACTTTATGGTGCAAGGTGCACCGTCTGCCTCGAGAGAGAATTTCAGCGAATTTCTCGGAGAAAAAGTTCCACCAGGGGCGTACCAAGCATCGCTTGTCGCCCTGCCTTGAAAAACGCAATGGCAACATTGCTATTCATCGACTGTCTTGTGAAATCATTCACAAACGTAAGCTGCCTCTCGCCTTCATTTCACGTCGCAAGTTTTTGGGTTTATTATTGCACTCGAGATACTCAAAGCATTTGAAATTCGAACAGACGAAATTTTAAACACTCAATTCACCTTTCTCTGAGCATTCAGAGAGGTAATTCAAAATATGTATCATATTCATGCGATGTATGTACTAAGTTAAAGTGTTGGATAATTAATTTAATTTGTTTTTGCTATGGCTGATTTCTCTGTCTCGCGAGCTTCGTAAAACGCGTCCATTCGAGGAAAAGTATGTCTCTTCTCCAGTCTGTTCCCATATATGCAGGTATCTTAGGTTAGGAGACAACACCTTTCACAGGGTTGCTTGAAGTTCAGTTTCTGAAACCTGTTCTTGTTTTGTCGAAGGAATCGACGCCTTGACTAGCTTCCTATTCCGAACTTATTTACATATTTACACAAACGTACACGCGGCCCGCGAGTGGTATGCACCAGTTTGCTTTCCCCGGCGAATGTTAGCGGACTCAGTTTCTAAAATAACCCGTATACTATTTGTTTGCTTTCGTATTTTAACTTAAAGTCGCGATAAAATGCAACATTTACTAATAACAAAATCTCTTTGAATATCCGGGACAAATATTATCCATATTCCAAGATGAAAGAAGACAAGAATGCACATCAGGAAATTATATGTATAAAGATCCTCAGTTTCACAACGTTATCCTACCATTATTTATTGGATAAATTAAACAATTGAAAGGAACACAAAAGCATGCGATTGAATTAACCCTCGAACGACACTGACACTTTTAGAGCGTATGGTCGACCGTTAACGTTTCCGAAAAATTCTTTTGTATTTCTCTTTAGGCATATTTAGAGAAGATATTAATATGGTTTTCGTTTGCGGTGAGGAAATCGAAATTTGGAGTGGAAGCTTAATACTATAAATTTTTCTGCGGTCTCCACAGTGTCGTTTTAATATTAATTAATCAAGAAAAATCTGGTTAATTATATGAAAGTAGAAACAGAGATGAGTAGAAGACTCAAGTACCCATACCGAATTGAAATCAATCTAAATGATTTTAAACCATAGCAACTAGTCGTAACACAAACCCGCGCTTTCTTCCTTTTCCTGCCGCCAAATAATGGTGCAGAGACGTTCTTTACATAAAACGATACGACAAATACTACTTTCGCGAGCGAACCGAGCTTCAATCACGACAGTTTCATAAACTAAGCCACTCAAGAGCGTATCGATCTTTCAACAAACGTTAACGAAACACGGCGATTGATTATGCCCCGAATTCATGCGGCAGCAGCACGTGCGCTGTAAAATAGTACGTTCCACCCGCGTCTGCCAACGCCGAACGCGCTACATGCATAGACGATTCCAGGGGTTCAGCGCGCGTGACACACGCGACGCTTTTCACCGCGCGAACAAGAGCGTTTAACCTATTAACTAGTGTCTTACTTTTTCTTCACGGCCGATACGCTGGCCTTGACAGCTTATAACACGATTTAAGCACGTATCTTTCTGAAAGGAACATGCTTCCACAGAACTCCACGGTCGAATGTTTTGTAGGGCACTAGCGACGAGATAACACGTTCCAGCCGACGCATGGTGCCGTATAGTACGAAAGAGATATCGGTTGATACGTACCCTTTCACTGTAATTTCACTTCACGATCGAGGCGAGTTTCCACGCAGATACATCGCATCCCCATGCCCAGTATTTTCACCGAGAGCGACGGGACCACGGAGGGAAACGAGACCGAACGATTGTTGCGTGGAAATGCTCACGCATAATCAGCCACACGCATCCGTCCTCGTCCACGAGTACAGCAACACTGACCTGCCGTCACAGTGGGAGAGGAGAACGGACCAGGTAACAGAACCACTCGACTGTTCCCTTCTTCTCGCGTTGTCCTCTTTCTTCATCACCTCTCTTCCTACCCCACCCTCTTTCCTTCTCGTCCCATCAGCCTCCTCCCCTTTCTTTTCACCTTCTCCATCCTCCTTTTCTTCCGTGTCCTCTTATCCTTCTTTCCCTCCTTCTTCCATTTCCCTCCTTTATATTCTTACTTCAACTTTTTTTTTCTCCCCGCCTCGACGGTTCACCTTTTATTGTTCCTCTTTTGCTTCATTCTATCGTAACGCCCCGTTCCCCTGCTTCTACCGTAATGTCCCAGCTTCTATGACACTGTTTTTCTTGTTTTTTTCTTCGCCTCTTTTTCGTAGCAGTTCAGACGTGCACGTCGTGGGTGTAATAGCTGTAATTGTCGGCGGGAAAACAGGAAGTATTGAAGCATTTTACTTCACCGTTTCTTTAGTATTCCAGGTTGTGGACGTTTTTGTTGCTACGAAAGGAAATATCACTGGCGGCGACCGCCCTAGGCAAGAAAGTCTACGCGTCAAAGCTTCTTGTTCGAATAATCACGAGTGCTTTAATGGGTTTATGATGTTCACGTTTATGCGTGCGGAGAGGACGATACAGTTTAGATGCATCCTTTTCCGCTGAGAAAAAGTCGCGTAGTCTTATGAGGATTACTTGGAAACGTTGGAAGATACGATGAATTTGTTTGGAATCTTATTTGTAGGCTTGCACAATTGGGGCATCACATGAGGTCGTGCCGCGCTGTGTTTATATAGGATGGTGCAAGTGGGCAGGAGGTGTTTCCTTGTACAAAAATAAATCAAAAGGGTAGAATAACATTTTTTTCATCCAAGGCTAAGTTTTCGAGAAAATCGCTTTTGAAATCTTGTTGGGCCCGCATGCACCTGACTAACAAGGGAAGATCCCGAACCCGGAAATTCAGAAGAATCTGAAACTTTGTGAATATGTAGGGGATTTCCTCCTGATTACTACGCATTTTTTGTTTGCTGCCCAAATTCTCTCTAAGGGGGTGAAATTAACTCTTGAATATTCGGCTATTTTCAGATTTTATTTTGTAACTCGTAATCTGTAAGAGATAGAAAAAAAGTTACAAGACAAAAGTTACTTGTTCTAATTAGGACTATCATTTGGTAACTTAAAGTTCTTACAGTTCGCGAGTTATACCACAAAATCGGAAAATAACCGGAATTTAAGGAGTCAATTTCACCCCCTTAGAGTGAATTTGGGTAGCAAACAAAAATTGCGTTGTAATCGGGAGGAAATCGCCTACATATTCACAGTCTCAGAATTTTTTGAATTTCCGGGTTCGGGATCTTTTCTTGTAACAATTGGTAGGGTGCAATAGTACCTAAAGATGGCACAACGGCTGATGAAATGAATCCTTGGGCAGAAATAAGTCGAAAATGAAGAAAACCTTTTTTCGAATACGGCTTTGCTTTCAAGATTGCATTAAAAATCGATCCCACCTTTAAATTGATTTTTTAAAGATCAAATCCCATTTGAAGAAAATTATTTCGATTTATTTGTACACGAGGATTCATTCCATTCACAGTTGTACCGTATTCACTGATAAATTCTGCTCTTTTCTAATCGGGTGCAATGTACATGCGTACTTAGCGATTTTTAAAGATCGATTTTCTCGAAAACTAAGCTTTGGATGAAAAAATTTTATTCTACACTTTTGATTTATCTATTTTTCAATTTATATTATCTATATTTTTTCATAAAATTCAAAAGTAGGTACCTATGTTTGAAATAGTATAAATACTTTTTATTATTAAAATCATGAATCCAGTACTGTCAACCTAGGTATCAAAAAGCAAAAGCAAGGTATGTAATGCGTTTCAGAGTTATATATTCTCCTGTATTTGTATCAACAAATCTCTGAGTTACTGAACATATCGATGGCTTAGTGCACAAATAATGTATTTCCACTTTTTGTCAAATTTGAGTTTTCATATGCAACAAATAGTTTTTGACTGTTTCTTTATACTGTATAAAACTCACATTTATATCTACTCCATAAATTTGACAAAAATAATTTTTTTTTTCATTGTATCTCCCTGAATATAATGTAGCATTGTAAATAATTAGCAAAAGTAAATTAGATACTGATCAACGGCCTTGTAAAATTATTGTTTGTAAGAATTTGTAAATGAAAGAAACTTGCGACAAAGTATCATCGTTAAACATTAATTCCCTATTTGTTATTTTATTGCTTTACAACAGTGGGTGATCAAATTATTTGAGCCACAGTACGAAAAGTATGACTTTTCCGTTTGTGTAGAAATAAAATCAGCCATGTGACAGATAAGGTTGCCTACAGTGCTGCCAAGTATATATTTACAATTTGCAAAGATGAATACTTAATAAAAAATCGTTTAAAAATACGAAGAATTCAGCGTAACTATAGGCTTTCATTAAAAAATTAATTGCTTTAATATGAAACCGTCAATTTATGCAGGTGGCTCTGATAATCTGATCACCCACTGTATCTTATTACCCATGAACAGAATTATTTATGTTCATATTTGAAGAAATACACAATATATGAACTCAGTTCTATGAATACCTTATTAAAAACGCGAAAATTGCAATATATTCGAACTCTTTATTGAATCTAATAATTTAGCAATAATCTTCAACGTATATACCATGGGCGTCTGCAGGGGGGGGCAAGAGGGTTGCCCCCCCTGGCTTTTGAGAAAAATCGCTTATTTTTCGAAACTAATCTTTATTAAGTATATACTAAAAAAGGGAATATTTTTAAATTCCGGTTTTAAATTTTTATTTAAATTGGCACTATAAAATGGGTTTAAAAAAAAGCAAGTGGGGTATATTTTTCTTTACCATTATCCCAAAGCTGCCCCCCCCCCCCCTTTGAAAAAAGTCTCCGGACGCCCCTGGTATGTACTGTAAAGTCACGTCAATAACATACCAAATAGCGTTAAGCGAACATCATTCTATCCGTAATTAAGACTTGACACTGCTTCCGAACTGAAGTGTTTCCAAATCGGATTACCCTTCTGTTCATTAATTTCAAACAATCAATATCACTGTTTTCAATGTGGAAATTGGCGACGACGTATGAATACGCATCACGTCCGGTTGCCCCCGCAGTTTCATAATTGAAAGCCCCGATCACCCTTGTACATGCACGTTAAAAAGTAGCAAGATCGATGTCGATAGGTCCTTACCTGCTGCCTACGCGTCCCGGTGGCTTTACATCGCTGTAACACTGGCAATCTAGCCGCTAGTAGCGTGCGCGCAACCAAGTTCGCCGTCTTCTCCCGTAACCCTGCGTTGAGCATATTGCTCTCGCGTGCACAGGGAATGTATTGTTACGGTCGTCAGCTGCTGCTTCGCTTCAAACGAGTACTCTTTCTAGGTGGGGAGACGGATGCTTCGGGGGTTCCAGGGTACCAGATACACGGAGGGGGGCCACCATGGGCCACAGAGGGGGAATTCGTTCCCCCATTGTCCGTGGCGCATATGCATGCGATTTCCACCCGACGATTGTCTCCGTAAATTGGGCGTTCATCGCCTGATCGCCTCCGAAATTTCCTAACGCCAGCACCCCTAAACGAGGGAATACTTGTTAACGAGGTTAATCTGCTTTCTTCAAGCCTTAAGCTGTTGGGGCTTAACGCGTGTCGATTCCCCTCCTTTTCTACTGTTTTCAATTTTTTGGAAAATCGCAAAGTCTGTGTAATGTTTATAGGCCATGTGTATTGCTGATTTGGTAAATGAAGAATACTTTTGACATTGTAATTGCTGTTTGTTGGTTTGCTTCGTACCCCTAGCCGTGCTGCGTTATCGATGTAACGTAGAAGACTTATGAATACGTGACTCACTCATGCGACATGTACTCTTGCGGAAGTGAAATTTAGCTTCGTGAAAGCCAAGTTGTATGTTATTAAACGAGTCGAATTAAAATGTGGCCACAATGTGCGCAAACGCTGCTCGAGATCTAATTCCCACTAACTATATATATCAGCTGTTCTCGCATTTGTAGGGAATAAGAAAATGGAAAAAAGTTTAGGAACCTGGTATGGTCACATGCATACGAAAGTGTGACGGTAGAACTGCGGAGCCACAATTGTACTACGCCTCCTAAGATAATTAAAACAATGAACTTTTTTATTATAACTCATGGAAATTTTTTATAAAGTATCATTAACGTCGCGTAAAAATTATTTCATTCAGTTTTAATCGAATGTGTTTCATTGATATTATATTTTCAAATATTTAACATTCATTTGTATCACTAGGATTCATCGTACATATAATGAATTTACGAAAATTCAACCTTATCTACTTTATCTTTAGCAACAAAATATTATTAGATACTCAATAGTGATTATACCAAATTAATTTGTAGTCTTTATTTTAAAGAATTCACGAAAGTGTCGGAGATTTACCTCTCGAGTTTCCAACTGTTCGAGGATCTGTAGATGGCGCGAGTTGCTTGCACCCCCAATCTCTGTGTAATTGCAACTATACAAATCGATCCATTTGTTTACGGAGGTCGTCTGCTATTCCATCCCGTTTTACCAGTGTTTTCAGATCAAATAGTATTATGCTCTAAACCGTGTTTTTATGTGACTTTAAACGGAACCAGAGCTGCAATGCCGGGGACTGAAGTTAGTATTCTTCTACACTGTAGAAGCCTGTACTATAAACGAAGGATGTTATCAAATATTCGTTTGACAGTTCTCGCTGTCAAAATTCTGACGTGCCATCGCGATCATATTATTTTAACTAATCCTTTGATATTTTAGCTACTTTATAATCTTACCTATCTCCACTTCTGATAATTCTTACAATTAAATTATTTATGTAGGACAGTACAACGGAGCTCGGTGAAATAGAAAATGTTAGGGTCGTGGTCCGCGTTCGGCCGTTAAATGGAAAGGAATTGGACGGGCATTGTAAAAATATAGTACGCGTGGATACTATAAATAGCGAAATAACTGTTGAGAATCCTAACGCCGCGCAAGGAGAGCCGCCGAAAGTTTACTCCTTCGATGCTGTCTTCGACACAGACTCGACGCAGGTCGACGTGTACAATGAGACTGCAAGACCAATCGTGGATAAAGTTCTGCAGGGATACAATGGAACCATATTCGCGTACGGGCAAACCGGTACTGGTAAAACTTATACCATGTCAGGGGCAAAAACGTCCCCACAGCTCAGAGGTATTATTCCTAACAGCTTCGCCCATATCTTCGGGCACATAGCTAAGGCTCACGAGAACCAGAAGTGAGTATACGTAAGGGATGTAACGGAACGTTACGACTCGGAGCTCCTCGCTTAATAGATTTTTCAAGTAAATGATGTTTCATCAACAGATTCCTAGTGCGCGCAACTTATTTAGAAATCTATAATGAAGAAGTCAGAGATCTATTAGGTAAAGATCAGAATACGAGACTGGAGGTGAAGGAGAGACCTGACATCGGAGTGTTCGTAAAAGACCTTAGCGGCTACGTCGTAAATAATGCTGACGATTTAGATCGAATAATGTCTCTCGGTAATAAGAACCGTAAGTGTCTTGTTCGAAGCCTCCATACTATGTATCAGCTTGTGGCGAGAATACAGCTATTTCCAGTAATTCTGTGCCACACGATATTCTTGTGTTTAGGTGTTGTCGGAGCTACGGCGATGAATGTATCGAGCTCTAGATCCCATGCAATATTTACAATTACGGTCGAATCTAGCCAACTCGGAGAGGATGGGGAACAACATGTTAAAATGGGCAAACTGCATTTAGTTGATTTAGCTGTACGCATCTCTTACGATTAATACTTTATGCCCCCCTCGGATCGTATTTATTACAATACTGTGTTACCGTAGGGCTCGGAAAGACAAAGCAAAACGAAAGCGTCTGGTGTCCGTTTAAGAGAAGCAACGAAAATCAATTTGTCACTTTCGACATTGGGTAATGTAATATCTGCTTTGGTAGACGGTCAAAGTTCACACGTGCCTTACAGAAATTCCAAACTGACGAGATTGCTTCAAGACTCTTTGGGTGGTAACTCGAAGACATTGATGGTAATGTATTTCAACTGTTTTTAAATGCATGTAAACCGTTGGATAGTTTGCTGCAATTGTTTACTTGAATTTAGTGCGCGAATGCGAGCCCGGCAGACATAAACTACGACGAAACTATAAGCACGCTTCGTTATGCGAATCGCGCGAAAAACATTAAAAACAGAGCGAGAATTAATGAGGACCCGAAGGACGCTTTACTTCGTCAGTTTCAAGTGGAGATCGAACAGTTGCGTAAACAGTTGGAGGAGAATGGTACTGAGATTTCCGAATCTGACGAGGAATCGGAAGATTCTGAAGAGACTGGAGAAAGTAGGCACGAAAAGAAAGCAAGACGTAGAAGAAGTCAAATATTAACAATGGAAGAACTGGAAGACAGAGATACGGATTCCACTGAAAAGATCGATAAGGCTGAGAGAGAGGATAAGAGTCCCGATGATAAAGACGTCATAGAGCTAAAAAGAACTCAGTAAGTATTTAAGAATTCATGCAAAAGATAAGTATGTACATATATCGACATAATTTTCACAGGAGCGAGAAGGAAGCATTGCGGGAAAAGATGCAGAATCTGCAAAATAAAATTTTAGTTGGTGGTGAAAATTTATTGGAGAAAGCGGAGGCTCAAGAACAATTATTAGCGGCTGCGGCGATTGAACTCGACCAACGTAAGAGCAGAGAAGAGCAATTGAAGAAAGCTATCGAAGCAAAAGAGGCTGAACGTATCGACATAGAAGAGAAGTATTCTTCTTTACAAGAAGAAGCCGCAGGGAAAACTAAAAAATTGGCCAGAGTGTATACAATGTTAATGTCTGTTAAGGGAGAATTGTCTGATCTGCAGCAAGAGCATCAAAGAGAAATGGAAGGGCTTTTAGAAGGTGTTAGAGGTATTGGTAGAGAATTACAACTTCAAGAATTAATAGTAAACAGTTATATCCCTGTTCAATATCAAGTATGTGTGATATTTTATCGTTATATTAATACAGTACCCGGTCAAAAGAAAGTTTCAAACTGATATTTTACATGCCCTGTGTAAGAAACTTGATACTAGGCTTTAAGTATTATGTTGGTATCACTGGTCTACTCTAGAAACCCCCATGGGCGTCCGGAGGGGGGTGCAAAAGGGGCAGTTGCTCCCCCTGGCTTTTGAAAAAAGATCGCTTATTCTTAAAAACTGATCTTTATCAAGTTTATACTAAAAAAGTGAATATTTCTAAATTTCGGATTTAAATTTTTAATTAATTTGGCACTACAAAATGAGTTCAAAAAAGCAAGCGGGCTACTCGTTTTTTCATTACTATATTTTTCTTCACCGGCACCTCAAAGTTGCCCCCTCCTGGAAAAAAGTCTACGGACGCCCTTGGAAACCCCTCCAATCTATGGGATATAAAGTTTAAGATACAATTCTTTTTAACGGAAGTGTTTACTTCTGTTACTGTTCACAGTTTAAACTTTCTTTTGACCGGTACTGTATGTATTAAACATGTGTGGACAAAATTTACCAAATGTTATTGCAGACAATGGTTGAAAGATACGTTCATTGGAATGAAGATATCGGCGAGTGGCAATTAAAGTGTGTGGCATATACTGGTAATAACATGCGCAAGGCCCAGGCAACACCACCAGTGGGAAGCAACAAAGATGTATGTATTTAGCAGATTTGTTCTAACCGATACACCGTTTTATGAACAATCACCGTAATCATAACATTACAGCAAACTCAGCCGGATATGTCGAACATATACCTTTCTTATAATAATGGAATCGACAATACTTTTGTGCAACCAAAAAAAATAAGAGGTCGATCTGGAGTTCCAAGGCCAACTACAGCACATAGGCGTACTCCACACTAAAAATATATTTAAACTATATGAAATGATAGATATATTTATTTTTCACCGAGTACCTTTTTTTTAGTATTTTTTGCGAAGTATTATTTTAATTTATTTTTTGTGTATATAATTTGTACGGAGATATCTAGACCCCATGTGATTTGTATTTGTTATTATTTAACGTCAGGTACATTCAATCCTATTTTGCACATTATATATATATATAGAAGTAAAGGGCGTGTAATACAGTATGACAATATCTCAACTAAAGAATCGATTTCCCCAAACTACAATTTCAGTGGTTTATAATGATATATAGTTTAAAAATGGAGAAATGACAAAAAAAACTGTTCAAACTATTTTTTGCTGCTTGATAATGCTAACTTGCGTCAGAATCATGTTGTATCAATTATACGATAAAATTTTTAACTAAACTCGATAGAATTGAAATTTACTTCAAACCAGATAATTCTCTTATTACTCATGAAAGTTACACGATAACTGAAGTGAATTGTCATAATACGGTTTTACGGTTTATGTATTTATATTTCTCTGTGATGTCTCTAAAATTTCGATCGATAATCAGTATAAATTCATAGAAATTACATTTTCATAT
Organism: Andrena bucephala; assembly: GCA_947577245.1. Lineage (NCBI taxonomy): Eukaryota > Metazoa > Arthropoda > Insecta > Hymenoptera > Andrenidae > Andrena > Andrena bucephala. Next base: position 10,088,663 of record OX387719.1, read on the forward strand.
TTAATAGCATGCAATATTAATTACTATTAAATAGAAGTTGGGTCTAAAGACTTTAGAGAGGAAAATAATGTGCTGTACCTGTGTGATATGAAATAAAATGTTTTGCTCTACATAGGGATAATTCAATATATGTAACTGAAAAGAATGAGAGTGCAATTTTTATCAAATAATTGTTAGCATACTTGTGTCTTTTTACATTGTCGTTTGTGCATACTTTGATAAAGATTAGATTTTTTAGCACGGCGGTGACACTGTATTTTTTAGTCAAAGTGGCTTAAAATAATCATTTCGGGGAACGAACATGATAATTTAAATCTTAGCAGTTGGGATGTATCTTATATATGTATAATCCTTTTAATTCGAGTCATCCAAGTTATGAAGAACAAATTAAAGGAGGAATATTATTATAACAAAACCGTATTTTAAATATATTTCAATTAGTACTTAATGATTTTTATCAAATGTATTATACAGTTTTATCCGTCTGCGTTTTAAATTTTACTCAAGCACGTGCATTATATAATTACTGTGATAATATGCTTGTAATATTTTTAATTGCCCTTATCTATTACTTAAAACAATTAAGATAGAAAATATTTATAATTATCATTGTGTGTATGTTACGCTTTTTCACATATGATTTACGAAATAAAGATGAGTAATTATGACGTACATACATGTTTCTTTTCGGACAATCTATGATACTTAGATACTTAACTAATTATTTCCCCGGTTTCGTGCGATATTCGTTGATCCATTGTTTTATGTAAAAACGATGATATTTTCGTGCTAAAATTACACTGTATGGATCATTAGCATTGCTGCCCCTTAAATCAAGGTGGTGAGCACCTTCTGGAATTACTATGGCTACTGCTGACGAAGACAAGTTTCGTATTACTCCACCGCTAGTCCATGGGTCCAGCAAACCATTACTAAAAAACCGTAAAAAGTATATAAATTCTTGAATATCTCCAACCTCATATTTCGAATATAACACATTCTTAAAATCATTTAATAGTACAGACCTAAAAATAATATTTGTCGCAGTTGATAACTCTGTGCATCCATATCGTTCGCAAATTAAATTTGGCTGTGGTTTTACCGAAAATTGTTTCACGCAGTCTTTGGCATAATCATCGAAATTCCATGGATTAGGTTCAAACATATCATTTACTCCGTCTGGGCACATTGGCATCACCATTTCCGTGCACGATTGATAAGGCCATCCTGTAGCACCTAATTGTGGCGTTGAATCATTTAAGGATAAACATTTTGTTTCGCTGGTGTAATTAGTGAATACACTAATTGCTTCATGAATCGCAACCAACAAGTCTGTTCCAGTCAGTGATTCGTTTGTTAAGTGTTTGCATACAGCCTAAAATATGATATAGTAAGTGCAAGGATACAAATAAAAACAAGAATATACTATATTTAACATTCTAATATTAAGAAATGTAATATTCTGGTATAATCCTTTGTAAATAGTAGAATTAACTTAATAGTATTTAATATACATACATTAATGGGATAAGCGGGTAACGGGGCCAAAAAGTTAGCTTCGTATGGATAGTCCACCATAGCAAGGTTTGTATAAATGTCTTCCAAATAAGATTTTAATTGTTTAACGTCAGACGCATTCTTTAATGGTTGACATAACTTCCAATTATCAGACAACCATGTTTTCCCTGTGTCTATTAAAAGAAGCCAATTACACATGTTGAGAAATCTATTGCACAAATCTCTGCTCGAGAACTTGAGCAAATTAAATATAGATCAATTTATTACCAGTTGATGTAACATTGGTAATTACACTCCATGATCTACGAATAAGTTTCGGACAATTTTGATGAGATTTGTTAAAGTCTGATGTAACTATTCGTGCAAAAGCTTCGCACTCTACAATTCCAGTAAATTGGAGTATTGGAGCTGACGCTGCAATTGCTCTGTAATATTAACTTTAGATTAATATTTTGTATTAAGTTTCCTTTCATATATTATTCCATCAACTAACCCTTGTACAATATGAGGGTACTTCATACGCATCCACGCACTAAGCATACCACCATATGAACCGCCAATAACTACGACAGGGCTTCGCTTGTTTCCTGGTTGGGATCTTAAATACTGAATAAGATCCACATAATCTGCTAGAGCTTGTTCAGATGTTAAGTATCCCAAATGGTGGGAATCCACGTAAGATTTATTACCATAAGGCATAGATTCTCCATAATAACGATGCTCAGCAAAAATGATTAATGCTCCCATGTCTGATGCTACCTCCCAAATAAATCCCTGTAAAATATAGTGGTTAATATATAGAATTCAGAAGAAGGATATGTAATAATTACAATTAAAAGGAGCCAAATTAATTAGATGCGTACTATAAATAAACCATACTCTACATTAAAATAATATATGCTTGTAAAAGACATTTAAAAGTTTAATAGTATTATCAAGTTTCATTCTTACCGTATTTTCAGCAAAAGTTTCAATGCTACCTTCATTTCCGGTATAAAACAGAATAGGTGCATCATTTTCTTTTTGCCAAGTATTATTTAGAAGATACCTTAGTTTAAATGTGTCCTGTGTTGAGAAACTAAAGTGATCCACCTGTAAAAAAATACATGTTATGTATACTCTTTTTTAAAACTATTTCATTACAAATGCAAATGGAAGAATAATAAGTATTAAATGAAATAAAAGCTTAAGTTTAAGAATTTGGGATTCAATATACATGCAAACCCTAGTATTTCCTAAAATATTATTAAAGATTAAGACTTCAAACATATGCATGGAGTGCTGACTTAGAAATTCAACAATAGGAACTGTTGGAAATACATATGTTACATACCGGCACATCAATCGTTTTAATCTGATATTTGTATTTCCCGCTGGGAAATTCGTGACGACTACGCAATTGCTGTAGGAAATTGCCGTGAAATCTGTTTGAAAGAAATTGTTGTAAGGCAGGTTGCCATAATACAACAAATATTATAAGTGAAGCGTACTGGAGCTTCATCGTGATCCGTTGTCAATGAGATCTGAATAGCCTGGAATAGCCTCTGACCACTTGTGATTGTGAGAATTAGCAATGACCAATAACAGACTTCGCAGCGTATCAGTCTACAGTCTATACGGTGTACCAAAAAGTTTAAGGGGGAACACCACTGTGACGGTCGGAAAAGTAAGCCATTTTTAAGAATTTTTTTCAGGAATAATTTACAGTTTTCATAGAAAAATTTTATTACCCACCTTTAGTACAATGTCTTCAGAGACTATAAAAAAAAATAGAAAAATATGCATAAATTTTAATATGTATATTAATTAATCTTCTAGACCCCCATGCGCAGCACCGTTCCCAACATTGCAGACATCTTTCCGTGTAGTAGAGAGTAGTACGGGGGGAATCCTCGTATGTATAGAGCTATATGTATATGCTAACACGACTTGTGTACGCCATGCGAGGATTCCCCTCTACTACATTACAAGAGGTGCTTTACTGGCAACCCAGTGTAACTCACACGGTCTGAAATACCGACTTCGTAAAAGACCTCAGCACAGACGAGGTACAAGTACGAAGTATAATTGCAAGTATAAATAGGATTTCTGAGATTTCTTTATAGGTTTTTGTGCCTTTATAAGAACAACATATTACAAGACTGTGATGTGTAGACTTAAAAAAAAAATTACTTATTCTTTGCCTGCTATTCATATGATATAAATTTCTAGATTAAAACTGCATTAAATGTACACATGTAATACGAGAATCTTGCTGTAAGTGTACTTACTTCCCTGAACAGTTGTATAATTTTCATACGCACTGATATACGCTTCTATTGTTATATTGATATATACATATATTATATAAAAAATTGTAGGGTTTCATTTTATCTAGATGAAGTAATTAATAGACACTGACATAAAATCTTTATTACAAAAAATAAATTAATTCACTCTACATACAAAAATACATAACTAATATTAATAATACTCTCTATCCAGTGATGGTTTTATAATTATACTATCATCAAGGATCGTTATTATCAAAGCATGACAGTGATGACACCGGTAAAATTAATCGTATTTAATGTACAAATACATAATGCATAAATGTCATGAGTCTTATTCAAGATACAATAGCTTTCCAAAATATATGCTTTAAATCATAACACTGCCTTCAAGGATGTTTTTTTTTTCAGAATACAAATAAGGATGCTTGTTAAGAGCTAGTTCTAAAATTGGTATAAATCGTTTTACAAGATAAAACTAATCGCAGCAGTCTGTAGTTTGAACAGTTATTTGTGAGTATATTACACGTATAGTTAATCTTATAAAATAAATTATAAGATTAGAAAAAATTATGGCTTCTTACTTCATTTACAAAGTGTTTACATGTACTAGTTTGTACAAAACATTTTATATGCATGTGCTGAAAAATAGAATTAAAATCAACCAAAGAATTCTTCATACTCAGCTTTTAAATTTCTGAATTTCAAACTGGCATAAAGTTTTCCAATCTTCATTTTTAATATTTTGATTTTGTAACTTCACCTTACACATCGAGCGTAATTCAAAAAGTTTTATGTATAACACATATCTCTCTAAAAAAGTTCACATTTTGTACAATCTTATATTGTACAGTGTTTCTATATACTTCTTCGGATACATAAACTGTGAACAATTTCTTAATACTCAAGGTATACTTCGAGATTCTTAGTCGGGAAAGAAAGTTACATTTAATTTGCTACAACTATTTAAATCTCCTTAAAGTCTACAAAGACTCCTATTTCATAAGAAAGAAGAAAGAAGAATATAGTAAAGATCCAGTCTTGCATTACAATATTATGTCATAATGTTCAGTGAAAACATGTGACTAAATGTTTCTATCTTATTCGGGAGTACTTGTTTACGCTTTAGACATAATTTATAACATTATGAGATAATAATTAATAAGTGTGAAAATGGTTCTTTGATATTTTTACAATTTCGCTTTTTTCTCAACTAACGTATAGATTTTATCAGTTAATTAGTACCCTTTAATGTTTACCGGGAAATTGTACTTTCGTATTTGCGTCTAAAATTACATTCGTGTTAGCTGTCTCTTGTTAATAAAGTACAGCAAACAAATGTCAATAATCCTATTAATATACATATATCAATTTAACCTATTGGTCCCTAAAATAAAAATCTTCTAATAAAGTGTTGTACAATAAAGTGCTTTAAATTAAAAAAATATCTAGCCTCTTCTAACTACGTTTTGCTTTTTAATCTACGAAAGCTATATTGCATACTAAAATATTGATACATACTTCAACATTTACTTTTGTACTTCAGTGTAAGTCGCATTTGTTCTATCCTCTCTGTATACTGACACTCAAGTTCTTTAAGCTTTGTCGTCACTTGTTCTTCTTGAGTACTAACAATTGCATCAAGTTTCTGTTGTACTTGATTCATGGCTCTTTTATATCCTTCTTCTATACGCTTGCATTCGCTTAGTAAGAATTTCTCTTTATTCTCCGCATGCTCCTAAAATAATTTGCGCATTAAATTAGTAAGTAAGGAAGCCAAAGTAAAGGAAAATATCCCCGTTTCCGTTTATATTATATGCAAAATTACCTTATAATTATTTGCAGTCTTCTTTGCCGACTGATACTTGTGTTTTACCGTATCGATATTACTTTTCATCGCTTTCTCCTTCTCTTTCAATGCCTTTATCTCTGCCTTCAGATTCTCCTCGCTCTCCTTTAATTGTTGCAACTTCTCGCTCATCTCAACTTCCTTATCTTTTATCTCCCTAATCTCTGCGGCCCATTTAGTCATTACTTGAGCCATCAGATTTCTCTCCTCCTCCACATCATTCTCTTTTTGATTTAATTCTTCCTGTAACTTTTCGATTTTCAACTTTCGCGCAACCAATTCTTTGTAGTAAGTTTCTAGTTTGCTTTCAATCATTTGACTAACAAATTGCTCCTTCGCTTTGAAAGATGAATGAATTTTTACCTTTTCCGCAAGCATTGCCTCCTTCAAACTTTCCACTTCCTGCGACTTTTCATTACATCTGGTTTGCAGCTCCAACAGAACAGTTCTATACCTTTCCTCTAATTCCTTCCTTCTCTCCCGATGCTGCTCTTCTATACTCCTCAGCTCCTCGACTACTTTCTGCTCCATCTCCTCCCGGACCTCTTTTATCATAATCTCCTTTATCTTTTGGAAATCTGCTCCGTCGCTTGAACTACGTGGCGATAAGTTTAATTCGGCGGATACTTGTTTCTGATTTTTAACATACTGCTCGAACTGCTTGGCTTGATTTTTCAACTTTGAAACAAGGTGATCCCTTTCCCCTTTTATCTTTTCGAAGTCCTTCAATCTTTCCAATTCCTCTTCCTTCTCTTGCAAATCTTTTTCTAACTGTTTGATTCTCTGCTCCATAACTAAATCGTTCTTTCTTCCAGCTTTCAAGACGTTTATTTTGCTACTTAGTTGCGTCACCAGATCTTTGTAATGAGAAAGTTCCTTTTCCAACTCACACTTTGAACTCAACGATACCTCGTTAGTTTTCTTAAACCTACTCTCAAAACTTCCAACTATCTTCTTTGTCTCTGATAATTCTGCTTCCAACTGTGTGATTTTATCGTTGTAAACGTTTCTTTCGCTAAACAGATTTTCATATTTATTCTTTAAAGCTTCATTTTCCACTTGGTATCGAGCCACTTTCAATTTTACATCGTCGGAGTCCTCGATCTTCGAGTTTCTCTTGATATTCGATAATTCTGAATCGAGCTTAGAAATTTTAGCAACGAGATCATTCCTCTCGTTAATTGCACTTTCATATTTCTTCTTCCACGACTCCAATGAAATTTCTACTTGCGCAATTTTTAATCTAGCATCGTCTAGTTCGGACTGATATTCCGAAATTTTCTTATGTTCATCTACAGCAGCGTGTAATTTATCCTCAAGACGTTTGCAATCTTCTTCTAGCTATAAGGGTGAAGAATTTTAAAAATTATATGTACAATTCTACGAATAAAGTCATTCTTATTAAACTGTACATACTTGATTAATTTTCTCTAAATGCTCCGAACAATGGTCTGGCAAGAGGACGCTTATTTCCTGATTTGGATAAGCATTGCGCAATTCGTTTAATGCTTCTTCCTTAGCTGGAAATATTACGTTTCAATAAAATTTTGTTCCAAAGTTAGATCTCATGGAATCCACGCAGGCTTATTAATTTACACAATACCATTTACCTCTTTCAATTTCCTGATGAATTTTCTTTGTGTACTCTTCTTTCTTCTTCCGTTCGTGATTTAAATCTTTTTCTAATTCCATCACTTTACCTCTAACCGAGTCACATTCTTCTGTTAATTTTTCCGTTATTTTCACTTGTGCCTGCAAGTCGTGTTCGTATTTCTCGATATCTTTCTCCCGTTCTTCTAAGGTAGCATATTTCTCTTTTAACATTTTGATTTCAGACTTGTGCTCACTTATTAACTGTTCCTTTGTACTACAAACATCTATATACAATTCCTTAACACGATTCAACTCTTTTTGTGTTTGTTCTAATTGCACACTACAAATCAAAGCATTTCTTATGTATCAGACATTCCAATAATGTTATTTTGTGGAAACAGTCATGTTAAAATACTTACGATAATTGCACTACTTCAATTTGTGCTTCTAGCCTAACTCTTTCTACAGCCTTAGCATGTATTTCTAAATATTCTTTGTTGTACTCATCAATGGCGTCTTTTTCTTGCTTATTTATATTGTCTTCGTGTAACTTCTTAAATGTTTCTTGATTAATTGCTAACGCTTCTTCTAACTTCTGCTCCAATCCAATCTTCTCTTCGCGAAGTGCTTCGTACTGTTTCTTCACATCGCTCAGATGATTGGACAACTTCTGTATTTGAGCGTTTGCTTTCATCGCTTGATCTGTAAGTACAGACTTAAGTTCTTGCTCCAAATCATTAACACGCTTGGCATATCGAGTAGCTTCTTGTTGGCACGTATCAGCTACCGTTAGAGCTTTGTCAAGCTCTTTTCCTTTTTGCGATAAAGTATTCTCCAACCGAGTTATTTCCTTCCTTTTTACAGCATGCCCAGCTAAACATCTGAAGATTAACAATACGATATCAGAAATAGGTATTACATTTAACGTGACATACAATCATTTGAAGTAAATATAATTTCACCTGTGCAATTCCCCTCTTAATTTATTCGTGATATCGTCGTATGGTTTTGACTTCGATTTGTTGTGAAATTCGCCTAATTTCATTTGTCTAATAGAATCAGATTCATCCTCCAATGTTGTTGTTAATAAAGAGTCATACTGCGCTACATCACTTTTTGCTACTTCTAATTTATTCTGTAAACATATTTTCATTTGCATTTTAAACATACCTTTCAGAATTAATCATAAACCGTCTATTTGATATCCTTTCCTACGCGAAAATTAGCAGATCGGGATACCTGTAATTCCTGAATCATTCTTTGCGTTTCCTCTTTCTCCTGTGACAGAACTTTAATCTGTGCCTGAAGCTGCATTACTTGTTGAGCATTATTTGTAGCCATTAAATTGCGACATTGTGCTTGACTTTCTTCTAACGCTTGTGCTAAACGATTCATAGTATCCCCTTTCTCTACCATAAGCGCTTCGTGTGCTCTTCGTACATCAGCTAATTTATTTTCCAACGCAACGTATGATGTTTCCTGTCAATAACAAAGACAGAAAATTAATTTCATCGAATAAGTGAGAAATATCGAGAAAATGTGATCGTACTAAAACTTTCAACCTATAATACGGTTATCATGCAATATTTTCTACATGCCTGAAAACGTGTATGAATTGAAAAACATTAATCTGTTTCAAACGTAATCAGTATCTGTCTTATAGAGGTGTGCGAGAACCTGAAAATGTCGGGAACCCGAGGTCAAGACGGGTCGGGTTCCTGAAAATGTTTCTCGAGGATTCTCGAGAGTCGGAACTCCCGAAAATATCCGGGATTCTCAAGAGTCGGGATTCCCGAAAATTCCAAAGACCTGTTTAATGAATACGACATCACACATTCAACGCATCGTAAGAAAAAGTGTAGAGTCATTGTTAATTTTCCGAAGTACAAACATCAGTCAGTCCTAATAATACGAATCCTGACACTTTCGGGAATCCCGAAATCCTCGGGAACCCGTCCCGATCCCGAGAAAACTTCTCGTCCCGACCCGACCCGACATTTACGGGTTCTCGCACACCTCTACTCTCTTAGTAATAAATCAGCAAATATAGTTAAATATTGCAAACATTTCGATCAGAATACAATATCAAAAACTTGCCCATATACATTGAGTGTTGGAATCCATATTGAGCAGCTATGACAAATATCATTATTATATATACTTACAATTGCAGATCCAAATTTTAATTTCTCATTACAATATAACAGCTAATGAATGCGTAAAGATTTTAACTTGAATTAGCAAATACCTTTGCATTCAATTTGTCCGTAAGGACATCTATTTGAGTCTGCATATTTCTCATCTCAACTGCATGTTTCTCTTGCGCCTGTTTTAAAAATTTCTCGTGCGTCTTATCATTTGTTTGCAGGGCTTGTACTCTTTCCAACACGGCTACTTTCTGCTGCAATTCTATTACAGAATCTCTCGCGACATTCAATTCCTCCGACATCTAAAATTCATTATTGGAGTTATAAATACAATAGCAAATGTAATAATCGTACCATGAAATTATAAAATACGAAAGAGTCTTACATTCTGATTAGTTTTCTCTAGAACTGCATTCTTTTCCTTCAACGATGTTATTTGATTGTGGAGATCAGCAATTTCAGCTTTCGCGTCGACTATAAAAAGATAATTGTCTTTATAATCCTTCTCACAGAAAATCGTTTGTTATACTACCGTTCTACCACTAGATCTTACCCAGAGCATGCTGCGTTTGATTCCTAGATATGTTCGATCTCTCGATCTCTGCTTGTAAAAGCGTTATTTTTCTACTAAGCTGATTCTTCTCCTCCTCCTTCTCCAATTGCAACTGCTGCATACCTTCTGTTAGTCGATTAATTTCTCTCAATCGAACTGTATACAAAACTTCTAATTGCTCTTTACTCTCGTATTCGGCAGTTTTATAAGCCACATTGTCGTCCCGTTGTCTACCATTCGGGCTCGTTTTGTAGCAATGATTCAAATGATCAGACGTAACATTATCACCGCCGCCGAACTCATGAATTTGTTTACCTTGCACATTATTTTCATAACCATCGATATAGCCATTATTGGAATAAGCTTTACTTTGAGGATCGTAATGATTAGCTGGGGTCTGATAGTTGTACGGATAATTTTCATTGAACGTATACTCCTCATTAGCCTGAGCTCTTAAATCTCTAGGAAATCCAGAATTCGGTTGTCTCGCCAATTCGTAAGGCGTCTCTGCGGTAACATCGTTCGTATCGTTGCTCCTGTTGCTTTTAGAATACGGCGTATCCATGCGACCGTACATATTAAAATCCCTCTGTATGTCAGAGATCGATGGGCCGACTTCTAATTCCGACCTATGATTCGTCATAGCGTTGTCACGATTATTCAAACTCTCTACGCAATCATAAACCCCAAACTCTTTCTGCAGCTGCGATACAGTTTGGCTATGGGGTGATACGACTCCCTGGGTATAGGAATTTATCCCTGTATTAGAACCCTCCCCTTCTTTAGTACTATCTTGATAATGACTGCTGTTGACAGAACTAATATCATCGTCATCATCCAAGTCGTCGAACGCGTTAGTCAGGAGATCCTTGATCTGGAACACCAAAGATTCTATCATAATCGCGGTCGTTAAACTTGTTCCGTTTAAACGAAACCGTTCGAGCAGACACAGGCTTAAAAATAACATCTACTAATGAAACGGAAGGAAACTAAGTCAGCGTAAAGTGAACTGCACCTCCTTGTTACGCCGCTTGATGTCTTCCTGCTCTTCATCCTCCTCTAAACCTTGTGTACTCGTGTTTAGCCGTATACTTTCCGAGCCCTGAAACAAGCTCAGACCTGGACCCTCCATTCCTACCGTCTGGCATACAAGAACTGATCATGAAAACCCAACATTTATGCCCAACATATTTTTGTTTATAACACCATAACCTAAACGCAACAAGTGGGTCACTGGGAATTAGTCGGAGCTACCGTCTTAAGTTCAGCAACAGATCGCAACGTCTTGACAAGCTCATTTTTCATTAATCTCGACAACTCCGCCGCGAACAACACCGGGATTATTAAACCAATCCGACGATTATGCACTCTGCAATTTGCTTGTAAACAATCTTTGAAAAGTCAAACTGCATTACAGGAAGTCTATATGCGGAAATAACCATTCGGAATACACCGATTCTCCTATTGGCTCCGCTCGCTGAATATTACTAGCGGACGTAGTAGCGTATTTTCTTGAAAAAAAAAGAAGAAATATTCAACCGTAAAGAGTTTGGGCTCGTATATACACGGTAATGATTACTTAAACGGTATAAAAAGCGACGTTTACTTTCAACATGAAAGCCGTAATACAGCGAGTGACAAAAGCTAGTGTCTCAGGTAACGCTTAGGTTATACATGTTTTATTGTGATAACCAAATTATCGTCCGTTAAAAAACAAATAAAGGCCAGAAAAAAAAGATTTAAATGTCGTCGCGTTTGGAGAATAAAAAAGATATGTTACATTACGTTGTATTTAATAAAGTAATCATGCTACACATTTCCTCCTTTCTAATCTTGCAAGCATGATGATTAACGCGGCGTTAGTAAATAAGAATTCATAATGGAAAGTTTCTCATGCGGGATATTATTTTTTACACGCGAAATGTAGATTCGTGTCAGAATAGTTTTATTTACGTTAAAATACATATGTCATTTTCTACCATTATGTATGTGAATAATTCATGCGATTGTCGCATAATTTTCCAGTAGACAGTGAAATTATTAGTAGCATCGGGAATGGTCTTTGCATCTTAGTTGGTATAAAAAGGGACGACTCGGCGGAGGACATGAAATACATGTAATAACATTTTCGTAGTAATTATACAGTTCTGTATAATGTAGTATTTAGTTTCATGGTGTAAGAAAGAAATTATTGTTTCCCCTAGAGTAAGGAAAATATTAAATACTAAGATCTTTGACGGAGATGATAATAAGAAATGGGGTGCCAGTGTTATGGATAAGCAATACGAAGTATTGTGTATAAGTCAGTTTACGTTATATCACAATTTAAAGGGAAACAGATTAGACTTCCACAGAGCCATGTCTGCGCAAGAGTCGGAACCATTTTATAATAAATTTCTTGCTGAACTTGGTAGAAACTATAAACCTGAATTTATTAAAGGTAATAGCCTCTAAGCGCCGTGAATAAATTCCCATGAAAATATTCATTGCATCGGCGAAAGATACCTATTACCACCAAACTATCATTGAACATGTATCTGCGAAATTAATATATTCGTCCTTTTTAACTACTTTCTGCAGATGGTAAATTTGGCGCAATGATGGAAGTTAATATTCAAAACAGTGGACCTGTAACGATAGAAATAGAATCCCCGAATAGATCTAACGAATCGAATCAGTCTAATGAAGTGTAAAAAGTGTTAACGAAAATTTGAAAGTAACTAATTATTAATTAAAAGCATAATGCGCATTATTACCTCCACGAGTTCTTAAAATCCTTTCTCTTATAATAAGCAGATTCAACGATAAATTTATTTAAAATAGCAGACCTAACAAATCTTTCGTTACATGGATACGAATTTACAAAATTCTTTCTGGTATTGTATGATGCTGCAAATGCACAAGTCAAAGCCATGGGCGTCTGTGGGGGGGGGGGGGGGGGGGTAGTTGCCCCCTGACTTTTGAGAAAAAATAGCTTATTTTTCAAAACTGATCTTTATTAAGTTTTATACAAAAAAAGGGAATATTTTAACATTTTTGTAATAACAAATAAAATGGGTTTTTTAAAAAAAAAGGAGTATATTTTTCTTTACCATCATCCCAAAGTTGCCCCCCCACCCCACCCCCTGGAAAAAAGTCTGCGGACGCCGCTGGCCAAAGCATCAAAATTGTTTAAGAAAACAGTGCCTTAACACTCGAAACAATTTCTGTTATACTTTATTTATCTGTTTGTTATTCAGCATTCTTTATGTAGCGTTTCTTACGAGCGAGAACCGTAAGTTTATATAACCCGCGTGGTCGTGATACTAGCTTATACATATAGTATGTACAACATTTAATCAGCTGGTGAGACTCACACATTTAACCGTTAGAAGCGTAAGCGTCATGTGCACACACAAATATCTCTTTAACCCTTTATATCCCCGTACCGTCATAATAAATGCTATTTGACATTGAAAAATGTCTTCAGAGAAAAGTTTTATCTATCGAGAAAGATCGTCGTGAAAAATCCAAAGTATACTTTCAGAATATCGAAGTAAGTAACAAAACGCGGGACTTTTTAATTGCACGATATTGAAAAATATTTCCGTATTTGGCAGAGGATAATTCTACTTCTACGCAATAAAATTCACGACGTTGATGTTTATGCAAGAAAATGTAACAGGAAGCTTTTATTTGGCGATATTGGTGCGAATTTTAACTGATTAAGCGTAAGAACATTTTACGTGATTCGAAAATCGAAAGCTGTGTATATTCACACATGTAAACGTGTATACATATATATATATATATATATATTATTGCATTAGCCTCATCTTGTATTATGTGTACATTTTATTACCCATATTTAAACACGTAAAACGACACCGTATACAGCAGTCTAACACAAAATAACAATCTTTTATATCCCATCTTAATAATTACTATAAGGAAGTCGTTTCTGTCATAACCAAAAGTAACATAATTTAGGCTACTGTGCTCTCGATAGTAGCGACAGCGATAAAATTCTTTTCTTCCCTTTTTCGTATTTTAGAGAACAATGGGCCCATTCATGTGACATATGTTGCACCGCTGCCAATCCAGCCCTACTTGGGAGGAGTGGCGATCGCTTGGTCGTCTAATTTTTTTTATAACGAAATAACAAATTTTTGTACTTTGGATATTTAGCTTAAAAATAAGTCATTTTTATTTCGAACATTTTCCCACATAAGTGGTACTTGCTGTTGCGAAAACTTTAAAAATCAGTAAATCCGTATATAATTACATTGCAGGAACGGATCAAAAGAAGTTTGTTTTAATAGAATTATTTAAAAATGTTAAAATTTATATATTTTTTTATTAAAAAAATAGAAGTTATGTATTATACAGCCTGATCTAATGAATTCTAAGGTATAAAGAAAGAATTCTACCGTTATTTTTACTAGTTGCAGGGACAACTGCTTGCTCATTGTTATTTTATAATTAACTAGTGCTGAGAATGTCACTTTTGTTTCAGCTGTAAATATCATTGTGATAGAATAAGGAAAGGATTGAAAAATTACATTGAAATCAATGATAAGAATTGCACGAGAAATTGTGAAATTTAAGTTTCTTCGCTACATTTTAATTCGCTAATATATTTTGTCATTGAGATACGATGGAAACTGTTAACGAACAAAAGGAAACCGAGGAAATAAATGTAGAACAGCAAAATTTGCAAGGTATACTATTTATGTACAATAATATTAATTTTCAAATTACTGATTATTATTCATTTTCTAATATAAGAAAATAAATAATTTTATTACAGATAAGTCAGATAATTCTTCGCAAGCAGACCAGGCAGAATATTCTGAAAATGTAAAACAATGTAAATCAGTAGCTACCAATACAACAAACAATGGCTCGTGCGATTTACAAGTATGTATAATAACGTCGCAAAGTTCAGTAAGTTTAAGTATAATAAACATTAACTCTGATTATTTTCAGTCGCGCGAAATTCAGACAGACGCCGTAGAGACGGAAACAGTAGTGCAATTGAAAAATCAATTGGATACTGTAATGAATTCTCTAGCTACTCTTTCAGCAGAAAAGTCTAAAATGGAAGCAAATTTTCAAATGGATAGAAAACAATTGAGGAACGAGCGGGACGAAGTAAGTTCGCATTGTGTTTATCAATCATAAACTACATATTGAAAATACGTAACGTTTCTAGTGTGAGAAAGTGATCAAAGACTTGAAAGAAAAGTTGAAAAAAGCACAAACCTCGAATTATTCAGAGATCGAACACCTGAAGTGTAAATTAATTATGGAACGTCATGAGAGGGAAAGAGAACAAACTGATCATGCTAAAGTGATAAAGTAAGTGGAAAACATGAGAAATAAATAATGATTAACACCACTATTAACGAATATAATACGGTTCATATTATCTTTGCATATTGCATTTCAGGGAATTGCAGAAATTATTATACGACGAACGGCGAAATAAAGAACAACTGGAAGCGCAATCGAAATCTCAGTTTGCTACTAAGACGCAATGTAAAATACTTGAAGCGGAATTGGAAATAACTAGGAGCAAGCTTAAACAAGCCGAGGAAGCAGCTAAAGAGACACCGCCAATTTTACTGTCTCTCCAGTCCGAAATGGGTCTTATGAAGAAACAGCACTTAAACGCGATACACGAAGTAATTTTTAACAATACTAGATTATGAGAGACTCTTATTTATAGTCAAAACTAAAATCATTAGCTTGCATTTAGGAGCAGAAAAGAGCTGCAGCGGCAGAACAGCAAGCTAGAGCTTTAGCGATGACTCACGAAGCGAGAGTAGCAGGCTTAGAAGCAAGACTGGCTGAACTGTCCGAGATTGTTGGCGGATACGACAGGCTCCGGCAACAAGACCAGCAAGCTATTCAAAAACTCAAAGATCAATTATTAAGCTTACAAGACACTGAGCACAACGACTACATCACTTTGAACAACGAACCGGAAGAAATTCTTTTTAAAATAAAAAGCCTTTACACTAAACTGTTGGATTTGGATAATAAAAAGAATGAATCTGCGCACGTTAAATGTGAGTAATCGACAATGGGAATGAATTTGTTTTGAAAAGAACTTGAGGCTAACGCGTTCCATTTTTAGCACTGCTACATAGTTTAGGTTTGTACGACAAACAGCAAATTGTCGACTATAAGGAAAAGTATGAAAGCTTGTTGCAAGAATTTGAAGATTACAAACAGCAAATATGTAAATATAGTACTGCAAATATGTCGCATAGTATTCAAAGTAAAAACATGACGGCGCATGATAAGAACAATAAAACTCAACTACATCTTCTAAAATCCCACAACAGTAACTTGGAAGAGAGAATACGTATTTTGAATAATGAAATTATGAACAAAGAAACAGAACTACAATTGAAACTGGAACATCAACAGAAGGTAAGTTCTTCTTCGTACCTTTAATACATATCTCGGATTTTGTTTATAAATTGAAAGTATCTAATATAATTAGAAGCGTCATTTTTATAGACTTTTCAAGAAGAATGTGGAAAATTGGAGCACACGTTGGTACAAAAAGACAGCGAATTTCGCAGCAAGATATCTACGCTAGAACAGCAATTGTTACGCCAACGAGAACGAACGATGGCTCTCATTGCGGAGAAGGACAAAGAAATTTTAACGTTAAAGACATCTTTTCATGCGCTGTTACCAAAGAAGGAAAATACTGTTACAGAGAAGAAAACGGATGTACCAAAGTATGAAAGTCGAGGGGAATCAGTCAATGACTTAGTAACAGGGTTATTGACGAGCGACAGCCCTCCGATATTACATTACAGTCAGGAATTAGCGAGGAAGGAGGTTCAAGTGTCTGCTTCCAGGAGAAAAGTTTTAGAATTGGAAGCTACGTTACGAGAGAAACAAAGAGAGGTTGTTCATATAAAGGAAAAGCAAAAAGAAGAAACGAAAGCTTTGCAGGCTCAGATTGCAAGGTAGGATTCGTAATTCGTGTACAGATTAAAAAAATTAAACGCTTATACGGTGGCGTGCAAAAGTATTATTCGGCCACCCTTTAAAATCGCTTAACTTTTTTAAAATTAATCCAAACGATATGAGTTTTTTTGAGAAGCTAAAGGGATTAGTTTTCTGTATGATGTGATTCGTCGGTTTGAAAAAAATGCACTTGGCCGGAATAGCAAAAAAAATAGAAAAGGTCGTTTTTTAAACTTTTTTTTGCGAGCCCTTAATGAAAATTCAAAAAACCCGTTTGTAGATTTAAGTAAGTTATATACGTGCCTAAATTTTCATCAAAATCGGTTAACGTTGCTCTGAGCTATGAACGCTTAAAGATCGCAGAATAAGGTCGAAAATCGCTGATTTCGGGAATTTCGCGGTTTTCGACCTTATTCTGCGTTGTTTAAGCGTTCATAGCTCAGAGCAACGTTACCCGATTTTGAAGAAATTTTAGGCACGTATATAACTTAAATCTAAAAACGGGTTTTTTGAATTTTCATTGAGGGCTCACAAAAAAAAGTTTAAAAAACGATCTTTACTATTTTTTTTGCTATTCCGGCCAAGTGCATTTTTTCAAACCGACGAATCACATCATTTAGCAAATTAATCCCTCTAGCTTCTCAAAAAAACTCAAGTCTGTTGGATTAATTTTAAAAAAGTTATGCGATTTTAAAGGGTGGCCGAATACTTTTGCACGCCACTGTACCTTCTTGATTTCTGGAGTATGTCAAATGGAGATTCTATACATGTGATTAATGTTTCAGATTGGAAGCTTGCAAATCTAGAGAAGGTGCCAATCTTGAATATTTGAAGAATGTTTTCATAAACTACCTGACAACAAATGATGTTTCCAGCAAACGTCATATGTTAAATGCTATTTCAACAGTATTACGTTTTACTATAGAAGAATTAAATAAAGTCAAACATTGATAAGATTTCTGGAAAACATACCACTTAATTTGCTAGATTTCCTAAAGTTTATTTGCTTGTTGTTTCTTAAAATGGTTATGCTAATGTTTCTATCACCCAAATTTAAATATGTTATCAACTTGTAATTAAAGTAACTAATTGAGTTTTCATATTTCGCTTGGGCATGTATTATCTTTAAATCAACATTGATATTTAGTGATCATTAACCAGAAAGCTGGTCCCAGACTGCAAACTTTCAACCACTGATTATCCAACAACACACAGGAGTTTATAGATGACCAAACGTCTAAAGGCTGACCGTGCTCAATGTAGCTTAACTTCAGTGATCTAACGAAAACTGCTGCTTTCTACGTGGTACAGCCATTGGCAAATATATGAGATTGCTCAGTTGAGAAGAATATAAGGAAACGGACTTGAAACTATGAAAATGTGAAGTAACGGACTATAAAACTTTCCTTATTTACATATACAAAAATATAAGAACAAATTAATCTAAATATTTAAGATGAAATTTTTGTAATTTAATAGCTTTCATAATTTCTATTGAAATATGTAAATTATTCTACTTTCCAATTGTAATATATGTATATTACTGTTTCAAGATGTTGCTACTACTTAGTATCAACAAAATGAAATATTATTTAAAATGAAATGTTTATATTTCGTCAGGTTACACGTACTTTTATCGGATCTAGAAGAACAGTAAAATATATATAAATTCCATTGTCAATTTACGTTACTTTTAATTTTAAGATTATATAATGTAGTAAAAGTGGATGACTTAAGAGGGCAACGAAGCTCTTTGTGTACAAAGTATAATGTACATTTCAATACATCCTTTTAATATTATAATATGTTTGAACTTATATCCAAGGAATGATCTTAAATGTGCATTGAAATTTATGCTATCTTATTTTACTCTTAGTTTATACATTCAAAGTGATCACTGATTCAAATAACAAACAAGAAGGAGTATCTTTTTATATAATTTCAGTTTGTGTCATGCATCGGAAAAGAATTATTAAACGGAACGATATTTGGCATATACCATCATTCTCTCTATGAAACATTAAAGTACTTATTTATAGAATGTCTTTAATAAATCCGAATATTGATTACATGTGTTAATCAACATCGCATGTCTCAGAGATGCTCCGTATTATTCCGCAAATTTGAACAGTGTACACATTTTCACAGATTAATAATGTCTCTGAATCAAGTAACTGATTGGGAGCAGTGTTAAACTTCTAGTGTCGTAATAATTAAATACAAATAATCAATGGAATGATCAGACTATTCGTTTGTCGAATTTATAATACTTATGTTGACACTTGTTTGATCACGATCACTTGGATCACTGTGATCCATTCAAATTTTCCTATTGGGCGAAGCAATAACATCTACCAATTGGATTCCACACCATTGAGCGAAAAGTGGAATCAGCAGCAAACTTCATTTAATGCTGTCATTTTTGAACGTGCAAACTATTGCTAACGCGTGCAGTTTTTGTAAGTATGAATATTTATGAGACGCAATGTACAGAAAGGGCGAGGCTCAGTGTCGCTGTTATTATGCCTGACCCGAAATTTACCTTTTTAGTCTTTTACCTTTTAAGTAAAGTTAGAAAACCCTACGTGCTCCGTAGAGATCTAGAAACAGTCTAATGTATTTAACCTAACATGTTTTAATTTGTACGAAGAACGGCAGAAGGAAATAGTACAACTTCAGTTTTCTCGGTTATTTCAAAATGTGCCCGCCAATTTGCGACTTCCGCTTTAGGCCAAAATGGTGGACACATCTGCCGATCACTACCTAGAGGATCACTAACTGTTAGTGATTTTGCACTCCATCTCTAGGTATATGCTCTAAGAATCGCTGTGAACCCTGCTCCGTCCCTACCCATACAGCACACAGACGTCTAAAGACGTCCCAAAGACGTCCTAAAGCCGTCCAGACCTAAAACGGACGTACAATGGACGTCTTTAGGACGTCTGTGCTGTATGGGTATATTCCTATGTTCATGCATAAAACATACAATACACCCTTAGAGCATATATATGCTCTAAGGCCGGTATTCATAGTTGCTACTTATTCTTAAGCAAATGCTTAAGCATTTGGCATCCCAGATAGCACACCTCGTCTTAGAGACGTCTAGTTTATGTCCATTTTATGTCTGAACGTCTTGATTTGTAACAAGACGTCTTTAAGACGTCTTTAAGACGCCCTTTGGACGTCTTTAAGACTTTACCAGACGTTGTGCTATCTGGGATCCTTTAACTTGCTACTAGGTTAGTAGAGGATGCCGCATGCTTAAGCATTTGCTTAAGAATAAGTAGCGACTATGAATACCGGCCTAAGAATACACCCAACCCAACTAACGCAGCGACATCTTGAAGCTGAAAAAAGAAACGTAACAGTTGGTTATCGAATCGAAAGTTTGTTGAGAATGAGTGGGGTCGAAATACCGTGACGTATGTACTGATGCGACGAGACGAGACGAGACAAGGAGAGAGTCGAGATTTTCAGTGAAATCGACGGTGATTGGTAGCGATCGAAAATCTGGTGACGTCGATACAAGATGTATCGATATCGCGGCAAGGAAACGAAGAAACGGATGCGGTGTAGCAGTGGTGGCGAACGGTGGCGAACGTTACACGTTGCCGAGAGGAAACAAGTTTATGTCAGTCGCGTCCAGTCCCGTCGCCGCCCGCTCCTGTTCCCATTCCCGGTCCCGTTCCCGGTCCGTGGATACATAATGATACATACTTACAATTAGTTATCTGTTTTGAACAGAGATGAGGAACGCGCGCGTCTCGAATTATCATGACGTGCCTTAAAACTGGCACGTATGAGCTGACATTGGACTAGAAATTTCTGTAGAGCAAATTTAGGCAACGACAATCGACCATCTGTTCCAATCATGTTCAGATTCCGAGTTAAAATGATCATGAACAATCCAAAAGACTTGGGCCGTCACAATTGCAAACGAAGCAACATGGAAATAACCTGTTTGTTGAAATAACTTTCAAGCCACTAAGACGTTTTCTTCATCATCGCCCATAATGGCGTATGCGAGAATTCACGGCGAGCAAATTCTGTGATGATATTATAACGATGCAGACCGAAATCGCGATTAATTCATTTCAGAGCAAATAATCCGGTTAAACGGTCAGCAAAACAGCCGCCATGTATCTAATACTCCATCTCCGCAGTCGTCCTTTGCAAACTCTTATCCTTGGATTGATCGCTTTGACTTTCTATGCATATTATCGTACTACTTACTACGACGTCGCTCAGTACACCGTACCTCGAAATATCAGTGAGTATCGATCCTTTCTTTCCTAGGCTTCCTAACGAAAACCCTGTTCTTGTCTAGGTCGTTCTACGTACCGAGAGGTTCTTAGGCTACCTACAAACGTGTCTATAGAGCTGCATATCGCATCACCTTCCCTGAAGAATGCCTCCTCCTCGGAGCTATCGGCAGTCATAGGTTCTTACGATGTGCAGAACGTCGGCAATGTTTCCAGTCCTGTGATTACCACGCTGTCGACCTCTTCGAGTCCTCAAACTCAGTCTTCCGCGAGTGTATCGCTTTTGAATTCCAAGCGAAGCGGAGAGAAGCCATTGATTCGTGTGGATAAAGCTTCAAACGAAACAGAAGAAGCTTCAGCGCTCTCTAACGAATATTCTGCGCGTGCTATTTATGAAGCTGGTCACGCAATAGCGATTCCAGAAAAGTGTCCAAATTTTGGGAAGGAAATGGATCTGATTATAATAATAATGTCCGCTCCAACTCATTTGGAGGCCCGGATGGCTATACGACAGACCTGGGGACACTTTGGTCAGAGAAGCGACATTAGTATCTTGTTTATGTTGGGTGCAACCCTGGATACGAAAGTGGAAACGATTTTAAGAAAGGAAGAGAAAACCTACAACGACGTGATACGCGGAAAATTCTTGGATTCGTATTCCAATTTGACCCTGAAAACGATCTCTACCCTGGAATGGGTGGATAATTACTGTTCCAAGGTCAAATTTCTTTTGAAGACCGACGACGATATGTTTATCAATGTTCCGCGTTTACAAGCGTTCACAATTAAGCATGCAAAGGACAAGAATGTGATATTTGGTAGACTGGCAAAGAAATGGAAACCGATTAGAAATAAAAAAAGCAAGTACTATGTTTCGCGGGCGCAGTTTAAGCACACGGTCTTTCCAGATTTCACTACCGGTCCGGCATATTTGCTCTCTACTGACATCATACGCAAGCTGTATGATGCCGCTTTAGACCAAACATATCTGAAACTCGAAGATGTGTTTGTGACTGGAATCGTCGCTAGTAAGTTAGGAATCAAGAGGACGCATGCTAACGAATTTTTAAACAAAAAGATCACTTACAGTGCGTGTAACGTTCAGCGAGGTATCAGTATACATATGGTCAAGTACAGCGAACAGTTTGACCTTTGGAAAAAATTACTCGACGGCAAGAGTAAGTGTAAGTGATAGACGATATTCGCAATGATATACTCGAGATTTTCAATCCAAGCGACCAACTATGTATTGGTCGCTCGATTCGCTTAGTGCACTCGATAGTAGCTTCTTCCGTTTCTGCGCTCGAATCTGTCGATCGAGTAACGTTATTTCTTCGTTCTGTGCTTGTGTACGAGGACAGGACGAACAGCGTTCTTTCGAATCGAAGAAGAACTGAAACTAAGATCTGATTTGATCTGACTTGATCTGACTTGATCTGATTTGATCTGACATGACTTTTTACACGAGATGTGCTTTTTATGCAATAAAATCGTTGCATCCCGTTTTAGTGATAACTTAAACATTATACTCGGATAATGCGTGTAAGAAATCGTTTGTAGCATATAATGTATAATTCCTTAATTGTATGACGCTCCTAACGTACCTTTCTAATATATTTGTACATGTACCTATGATGTGGTGAAAGTTTTTCTTAGCAAATCATTTCTATCAAACATTTAAATGGAGATGCAAGCATTTATTACAAACGATGCATCTATCGTAAATATAAAGCTATTTTTTTCATCCAGATACTTATTGCAGCCTGTTCATTCACCGAATATCGCGTAACAATTTAATGTAATCAAAAAATTGATTCTCAATTATGCAGTGCCGTAGACGAAAGCCAGCGTCTCCGCATATTGACGCGGTGTCCAAGATAATATCAATACTTGAGTACCTCTCGGAGTCTTTGAGTGATTTCATTTTCGTTACATCGAAAACACAATGACAATCAAAAGGGGATGTTTGAAAAAGGTTGGGGAAACGAAGAATCGGGACAATCGGGTCAAGGTGCTGTCCATAGGTATCTGTCTTATTTATGATCTTGGTATGCTTTTCGTACAAGTGTGATTGATAAGTAACTTGCAGGTTTCTTCTATACAAGGGATTCTGTTTACAATGCAAATTGGACGATTTTGTTCTCTTCTAACAAATTACGCACTGCTCCTTTGTCTCCTCGAAAAGGTTAGAAGACTGTTTTATGCGTGTATGCTCTTCTTTCCTCCAAACCCAACACTTTATTCAGCCTTTTAACATTGAATGCTAATATTATATATCTTACATTTTAATATATTCCGTTTCAACTACACTATATAGGTATATATACTAATGAAATCGAAAGCCTTCATACTATTTACGTTACTTTTATCAGATCATTCCACTTTTCCTGGAGAAATAAGCAGGCAGTTCTTCGTATACCTACATGTAAAGCGGGATCTTACTGGATCTTACCCAATCTTACTTACAATATTTCGTCGAAATGGGTTACAGTAATGCCACAAGCCTAATAAACCATATTCATGAAATATTGTAGAAATATTCGCGGAACAAATGCCAACCATGTGAAATGGGTTACTTGCTATCGTGCACTTGCTGATGCGTGTCGCGTGCTCACACACGCCTAAGACATACGCAGCACGAAAATATCGTTTGGTATCGTTTGATATCGGTTCACTAGCCAGAGCGCAACAAACACTGGCCCATGTTCAAACGGCTAGCATCTGCTTCGCGACCATTTCGCGAAAAATTTCTATAATGTTTCGTGAATATGGTGGGAACGAGAAGCGCAACACGCCATAGGTCCATGATAGGATTGATAGGATCTCACAATCAGTTAGACCGGTTGGACCATATTCAGGAAATGTTGTAGAAGGGATGGTTGCGAAGCAGATGCTAACTGTGTGAAGTTAGTCCACTCACTCTTCACCGTGCATTGCACAAGTAGCAAAAAGTATGTATGTATGTACTTACATACATACATATACACAATGAGATTTGTCGATATTATATGACGAATAAGCTGATACTAATTTTTTTGCTGATTTGTACGTTTGCAACATTTGCAACAGATTTGCAATGGCAATAGTTTATCGTAGCTAAAGTCCCCAAAATGGTAAATAATTGTCAGGTTGCTGGGGTTGCTGGATGATTAGCGCGCATGCGAATTAGGATGCATGAAGCATGACGTCATTTGCAAAGTATCCGTGAGATAAAGAGTGGGGGAAATTCGATGGACACGTGTGCGCAAGTATATGTGCTTTTCGGTGCTTCGGTGGCCGTGGCAGTGTAGTGCAGTGTAGTGTCTGCTGAGTGGTCAAGTGTGTGCCAGTCGGTTGGGAAGTGGGAAGTCGGCGGCGCCGTTGTATGCGTATGACTGCGGGTTGAAAGATAACGCGAGTGAATTTACCGAGGCAAGGGTGGTGCTGCGTGGTCGGACAGAAATTACTGTAGCCCATGTGCTCTGCTTGTTAAAATGCTGATCAAAGAATTGTAAGTTGCCGCGGCTATTTTCACTGTTACTCGAACAGAATCTGATAGACGGTTACTACATAGTCGAATATTTGAAAGCAATTCTCGGGATGGATATGGTTACTAATCTTTAACAGTGGGTGGGCTTGGAGGGGCGAAGAGGGATAGGGATATACCTTCATCCCTTAGCATCGCTGCGAACGAAATTTTATAATACGCGAGCGATTCGATTTCGTTCTCATTCGGGTAGATAAGGAAGTTTTATTGAAACGTTCGTTTATTTTACGTTACATCTGACGTTCGGTTACCGATACTTGGTGATGTATGATATACTTAATTTTGCACTTGAGTGTATTCAAGGCCATTCCTTACAGATAATCAGTTTCTTATTACCAGCTGATAGAATACAACTACAATTATTCTTTCTGTTACAGCCGTGTCACTTTGCCTCTTACAGTGGCAGAGGTATGTACTTATTTCATCAACAGCTACATAGGTCTCTTTATAATGACCCACATTGAAATCTGTTATTCCATCACAAAATGGAAAACAACCTCGAATTAGCTTCTGTATATATATATATCGCTACCGTGTAATCCAAGAAAATTGCAATTCATTTAATAAATCCCTGTTTCCAAGCGGGCATAGTCACTTTCGACCTTACGTTTTAAGATTTTGATTCTATGAATTAGTAACTGTTGTCGAATCATGCTAATTTTATTCTTGCACCATCACTTGTTCTTCTGCGATGTAACAAATGTTGTTCCTTCTTGCGATTGCATTTCACTCGAGCTTTAATTACTACCGTCATAATGGACATCAGATTTCTCCAGTTCACTTATATATTCTTTATATTCGGTGCAGAAAGAGATAGGTATCACTGGTGGAATAAATTGTTTCGTTTATTGAATAAATTACAAGCAATAAAGTATCTATGTATCTTCTGTTAAGATCGGTCAAAGATCTCTTTGCTACCGAACATGTACTTTATAAGCCTTTGCGCGTTGGAATAAACTTTATGTTACCCTAATTTATAAAGCGCGTAATGTATCATAAAATGTGTGATTTGCTTTATGACAGTATCAAGTGGCTCAACTATACTCCGTAGCAGAGGCAAGCAAAAATAATACAGGAGGTGGAGAGGGTATAGAGGTGCTAAAAAATGAGCCGTTCACGGATTATCCTTTGCTTGGTGGAAAGTATTCATCGGGTCAATATACATATAAAATTTATCATTTAGCTAGTAAAGTGCCCGCTTTTATTCGCATATTGTTGCCAAAGAATTCTTTGGAAATTCACGAAGAAGCTTGGAATGCTTACCCTTATTGTAAAACTGTTATAAGCGTAAGTATAACCTGATGATAACATTTGAAATGTTATGAAATTTTCATAGGCTGAAGCGTCGCTATTTTTATTACAGAATCCTGGGTACATGAAAGAAAATTTTGTGATTATGATAGAGTCATTTCACATTGATGATGTTGGAGATCAGCATAATGTACGTATAAAGATCTGAAATTAAATGCAACTTTCTTTTGTCTATTATATCTGATTAATTGTTAATTGTTAATTGGTAGGTG
The DNA here is from genome assembly GCA_947577245.1 of Andrena bucephala. Lineage (NCBI taxonomy): Eukaryota > Metazoa > Arthropoda > Insecta > Hymenoptera > Andrenidae > Andrena > Andrena bucephala. The sequence goes on from OX387719.1 coordinate 10,114,876, forward strand.
CATGAACTGCCTCCTGACAAATTAAAGATTAGAGAGGTGGTGCATATAGATATCGCGAACGATCCAGTTGCGAATGCTGATTACAAAGAGGACGAAGATCCGACGAAATTTAAATCTGTGAAAACAAGTCGAGGCCCTCTGGTTGGCAAAGACTGGAAAAATAATGTTCAGCCTGTTATGACGTGCTACAAGTTAGTCACTTGTGAATTTAAATGGTTTGGTCTACAAAATCGTGTGGAAAACTTTATCCAGAAAGCGGAAAGGCGTCTGTTTACGAATTTTCATAGACAAGTGTTCTGCTGGATAGACCGTTGGTATGGTCTAACCATGGAAGATATTAGAGCAATCGAAGAGCGTACAAAAGAAGAATTAGATAGGGTAAAGGATTTTTGGAAATTGGATTTAATTCGATCGTACGTTTACAGCTAATAGCAAGAGCTACTTGTACTTTTTCTGTTTCAGCAAAGACATCAAGGAGAAGTAAGGGGTATGCAAGCTGATATTTGAGCCATGAACGAGTTCTTTTATGGATGGTTAAATGAATTTCCTTATATGTCTCCGATACATGCGCATACCTATGGAACTACACTCGTATATGTTTTGTCATAGGCGGTCTTGCAGGATCGAGACAATTTCCAGAACTTACGTGTCTAGATTCAGTGTCTATTAAACCTACTTATGATTTTAATTTATTTACATTTACAAGCGTCTTAGATACATTTATCTACAGTCAAAGATTATAATATAACCAATAATAAGAAAGGAGGGAACTGATATGAATCGGTTCAACCTATATGATGTGTAAAATATTCAAGAAAAAGAGTACAGTTCGATAAAATTGAATATAGGTGGAAAAAGCATTAATTATTTAACACCATAGTAGTTCAGTATCAGAATTAATGAGCGAGCAGCTTAAAAATGCTTGCGATAGTAGAGAAAGAAGAACACTTGACATACAAATCCAAGTTCGCGAGTTCGATGAATAGTCACTTGTGGTTTACATATGTCTTACAGATTACGTAGACCTGTCGTGTTAAAGTTGAAAAGAAAAAAAAAAGCAGACATTGCCGCGCTTGATGTAATTTCTGCTCTTCTAATGAATTTACGCGGCATAATCTGATATTCTTTAAGCCTTATACAATGATGTACAATAACCAGGAAATTAAAGAAAAGTATTTTAGCAGTTCTGCAAGCGAACATTAATTTTATGGCAATGTATACAAGTACTACTAACGTTGAACGTTACCGTCAGATTCGATGAAATGGTCAGTAGATTACTTATCTCAGATAGTGATTACATACGCTTCTTTTACATTTTTCTTTTCTTTTCCATTCAACAATTACGAATGGAAATATACATACCAATTAGGGCCAAATTTACGGATGTTTAATGAAATTGTGGTAGTAGGATGGATTGTTTATGAGAAATATCGAAGTAATTAAGTATATGAAGTGTAATTCTATAGAAAAGAAACGAGAAAGGAGAAACGAGAAGAGAACTTACTTATCACTTCTCTATGAGAGCAAGCGGACGCTGGAAGGATGCGTTACTGTGTGCGTGCCTGCCTGCCTGTGTGTGTGTATGTGTAAATTGGCATACAATGGAATTTAAATATACACTTAAACATTTCTTTGCATTCCAATAGGCCTTTGTACAAGAAACGAAATGTAGCCGCATACCATTCATATCCGACATGTTCGCTTACACAACAAGAGTAATTCGTTTAAAGTTATAGGTAGTTGAGATGGAACTGTATTTGCCATTTGCACAAATTGTATGTATACCGTTACCTGTTATACCGGGATCTACAGCATAGTATTTAAGATAGCTTTAGAAATACAACCTAGGTGAATTAAAGATTAACTTACTTTTAGAGCTCCCATTGGATGGAGTATGAGAATTTATGCTGCTCAGTTGACTTTTAGCATTTAAGTTGCCAGATTTCGATATTATTGGGGGTTTCAAAATAAAATCTTATTGTGAGCAGTGTCCACCTCCTCTGTGCGTTAGTATTCATTTAACCCTCGGCTGGGGGTACCCGCTGCCCAGGTCTTTTTCGCCCCAAAACGTTACGCCATTGAGCGCAGTACTTATGATGTACACTAGGGTGGCTCTTATTTTCGAATTTTCAATTCTCTTCGTGGCCCCCTTCAGAACAGTTCCAAATAATAAAAAAAAAAACAATCTGTAAAGTTTAAGCCCGATCGGACAACGGGAAAAGGGGCCCCTGGATCCTTAAACATTTAAATAATTATTTAACAGCTTACAAAGTCGATTTTCTATAATATTCTCCAAGTTATTGATTAAATAAAAAAATATGTCAAACAAGAATTGTAGATCCGGACAAGGGGCATCTTTTATGTTGTATTACTTTTTCTCGTGCGACAAACCATTTTCAAAAAAAGTCCGAAAAATTAAAAAAAAATACTCGAATTTTGAAAGTTTAAATGCTTTTCAAACACTTTTTATTTATGAAGGCGAACGAAACAAATGGATTTTTTATTTTTTGAGGAATATTTTTTAAACATTTAAAAGGGGTGGGGGAGCATATACCGAAATATGCCAATGATAAAAAAAAAAATTTCTTGATATTTTCAGTTTTTGATATACCTATCACGAATGTTTCCTGAAAATTTGGAACCGAAATCCGCAAAAATATCGAAGATGCAGACATTCGAAGTGAGGTATTCATGATGTCTATATCTTATGTTTTCTCCATATGAAAAGCATAAATCATGATAATCGTATTGTATGAAGTTTATTAAAACTTTTTCTGTATACAAAATATATATATATATGTATGTATATAGTAGAGATATAATATAAAAGTAGATAAAAATATTCACGTGCTACATTGAGAATACTGAAAACTGTCAATTGAGATTGTATTCTTTTATAATGCTTCCGGCAATGACGAGCCTTTGTATTTCTGACGTACCTTCGTAAATTTCGGTAATACGTGCATCCCTATAATGACGTTCCGCTGGCATGTCGTTAACGTAACCCATACCGCCTAAAATTTGTATACATTGATGGGTGCAAAAAGTAGCTGCCTCGGATGCCGACAACTTCGCCATAGCAGCCTCCTACGGAATCAAGGCATTAGTTATATATATGCATACGCGTGTCTGTGCGAGCTTTCGTTTTATATACCTTCGTGTACGGTTTGCCACTATCTTTCAGTACAGCAGCGCGCCACGTTAATAATCTTGAACTTTCTAGCCTCAATGCCATGTCCGCGATCTTTTGTTGAATCGCGTGTAACTTGATTATTGGATTACCAAATGCTTGGCGGTTAGCTGCATATGCGATTGCACAGTCAAGAGATGCCTGAGCTATGCCTAAAGCTTGCGCAGCAATGCCTATTCTACCGGCATCTAAAAGTATTAAAGTACAGCTGATGATTTCTGTGTCGTATACTCGCGTATATCCGTATTTATTTCATACCCAGAGTCATCATTGCAATTTTAAAACCCATTCCTGGTTCCCCTAATAGGTTCTCATCCGACACTTTGCATTCTTCCAATATTAACGAACAAGTGCTGCTACCTCGGATACCCAGCTTGTCCTCTTTCTTACCAATGGAGAGGCCCTCGGTGGGCTTGTCTATTATAAACGCGCTTATTCCTCTATGCATTTTAGACTTATCCGTTGTGGCGAATAAAACGATAGCATTTGATTCGTAACCATTTGTTATCCACGATTTTGTGCCATTGATGTTATAATTAGAACCATCCAATTTGGCAGTGGTAGAAGCAGCACCCGCGTCGCTACCATTACCAGGTTCGCTAAGAGCAAAACATCCAAGTTTCGCACCGGTTAAGAAAGGGGTAATATATTTTTCTGTCTGATTTCGATTGCCAAACTTTTCTATCGGCCCTAAATAAAGAGAATTATGTACACTCATTATAACACCTGTACTGGCGCAACCTCTGGATATTTCTTCCATCGCAACGGCATAGGCCAGATAATCTAGCCCAGTTCCACCTAAACTTTCAGGCACAGCTATGCTCATTAAACCCAATTCCCCCATTTTACTTATTTGCTCTTTTGGATAGATATGCTTCCTATCGATTTCTGCTGCTACTGGTTTCAACTCCCCTTCCACAAAATCCCTACGATAATACATATTATATGTTACATCGTACGAATAATGAAAAATATTCTATGAAAGCTATCGTAATAAATAGATTTGGGGGATTAGTGAATGATAAATAAATATGTTAGAAATAATTGTTTGTAAACATAAGTATGTACTTGCATGTCTTCTGAAGCATCTGGTGTGTCTCCGGTAGCATTGAAAGACCAGCAATATTTCGAGTGATAGTGTGCAATGCTGCAGACACATTTTCAGCAACTTGTGAAGAGAAAAGTGGAAATATTCAAGTACAATAATCAGATTTTTCTCCGGTACACCGCAATTGCACACTAATTACCGCAACTTACCCAGTAACCTTAATTTGTACATTTTCCTAACTTGAACTTCGATCAACAACAAAAATTTAAAAATGATAAAACTCAAATATCATAAGCCTGCAACATTTTTATTTAAAATCCCACCATTATTCCATTGCGCGGCTTGAGTATAGGTAGGTATGTAGGTATTAAATGCAAAAGCAAGAACTCGTGCGCATGTTTAAGCTGAACTGGAACTTACCGATCGAAATCGTCGCCAATCGTCCGCTCGCACAGCTTTATTAAAGGTTCAAATACAAATAGCGAATTTGAATGTTGTATGTAAGTATATATACATACATATGTACACAAGTGTATAACCTATATGAGTATTTACAAGTTAATGATAATTATTGCCATACAATTTGCATTGATAAGTAAACGACTTTGCCCTCAAAGTGTTCCAGTATGTATGTACATACTTATCTATGTACAGTTCCTTACCGTGTTCTCATTGGGTACGTTCAGCGAACTTAACCGTTGACCGTTGATAACTTTTTCATAATAAATAAATTCAAAAAAATTTTAAAACTGGGGATATGTAGAGGAATATAAGCTGTATATGTATTACGCATTTTTTTTGTTAACCAAATTAACCCTAAAGAGGTGAAATTGACCTCTGAAAATCCGTTTTTTTTCGATTTTGTGTTATAACTCGCGAACCGTAAGCATCGACGAAGTATAGGATAGACCTATCACGCAATGTAATTTTGTGTCACACGCTCGGGGGGCTCGCGAGCCCCCTTACCATTTTCGTGTCACACCCAACGTTATCGATTCAGTCTAAAATAAGATTATAACACTACGCGTGGTAGGAATTAGAAATTGAAAATAAGACATTCGAAACCCGCGATTTACAAATGATTCTCATAAAGTAACAATGTAAAGATCGTTTTACAAACGTATTCCGTGCAACGACAGAGAAAAAAGTGTCACAACAAGAACACATACGCCTTTTAACCTTGCTGTCCTATTCGAGTGTATTTAACGCAAAATAAATTTATTTAACATAAAAATATATATAAACAACAACATTTAATCGGTCCACGCATGACAGAGATATCGTAATATCGTCTCATGGATCAGTCGGAAACGGGAAGATTTTTCTTCTGATTCCATAAAATATGTCCGCGGCCTGGAAGTCAAATACTTGGCGTGGCCAGGCAAAGTATTCTCAGATCATCAATACCCATACCTTCCCCCTCCGCAGGCTTTCAGATAATTAGTCTATTTAAAACACAGCCAATATGAGTATATTTTCATTATATTGCGTTTTAAAATAATTGTAAGATCATTCATCGACACCGATGCCTTTCCTCTCACAAGCTTTCACATAATTTGTAAATTTAAAACTCTGACAATATGAATACACTTTCATTATTTTGCGTTTTAAAATAATTTTAAGATCATTCATCGACACCTCGACATTTCCTGTTTTTATCGTGTTTCTATTTTACCGGTGGCAGAACGTGTGCGTAGTAGCGACTTTTGTTATAACTGAACGATGCCAGCTTTGGAAGTCACCTCTGTTTACACGGTTCGGCCACGAGACGCGATATATACGTAACACTTCGTAAATACGTACGCGTGTATTCTCTCGCGAGGCCTGCTTGGTCTCCCCCCACCAAAGCCCATATTCGCCGCGGTACATTGGCAGGGCGCGGGGGTCATTCGGTCTGTGGACATCGTTGAATTAAGACGTTTCAATAGCTGTATACTTAAATGGTACGCCTACATTATCTATCGTCACATAATTACTTCTAATCATTATTAGTCTTCTTCTTTACTGTCTACCGTCACTTGCTGCTACCATTAATACACTTTCGTCCCGAAATTGATTAAATATCGCGAGAAAACCGTTGGACGTTCATCGCGTATTCCCTTCGTTGCCTTCGTACCGATATTTCTGCACATTTAGTGCACACATATCGTGTCTCGGTATTCAATTACATCCCTTTTCGGGCATATTTCAAGTTTATTTGTTGTTTAATTGCCTTACGAATGTTTTAATGCTTTTGTTTCAATCTCTTGTTGCATCGTTCGGTTACAGACGTTGAGGCGGGAATCGAAACCAAAGGGCAGGCAACGCCATGACACTTGGCGGTTAATTTGAACGGTGCTTGGATGGCGACTGGTCATTCCTTGGGAAAAGAAGGTGGCAATACGTGTGGTATACTTTTTTTTATCGTTATTTTATTGAATCATTGTTGGCTGTGAGGGTGATGGGTAACTTTGCAGTCGGTTAATATCGGGATGAAATGGGAAAAGATTGAATTATGATAAATTCAATAATTCTAGTCGAATTTGTTTAAACATTTCAAAATTGCGTCAGTAGATGTTTACGAAATATTGGAATGATCGAATTCTATTGCATTTCGGTCGCGTTTACGTAGAATTCAATAATACTTCAATGATTTTTAAGAATCTATCTCTATGAAGCTAGTGTAATTGCATTTACGTTCGGTTTTGGATGCAAGTTTTGTTCTTTATGTACAGAAACTGCGTAGTTGATCGAGGACATGCTATTCAAGCATGAATAATGAACGAATTTTGATTTTTGCAATGAATTTTGGATATTTATAAAGATCGTGATATATTTTAAAGTATTATTCGAATAACATGAACGTGCTTACAACTTTAATGACGAAAGCCACTACTACGGTTCATTTAAATGTAATAATTATTTCTGATGTAGTATATTCTGGATAATATCGTGTTTCTGAAATGTAAAGCTGCTCCTATCGAGCGAGCATTCTGTATTTTCGCATCACACCTTGTATTCTAAATAACAAGGAGCGAAAGTTCCTTGGCTGGTTCCAAGAAAAACAATATTTCCATGTGACAAACACTCGATCAAACCACATCCACTCCACCCTCCTATCCTACTTATTTTTCAGAGATTGTGACCGCGTGCAATGCGGCCAAATAGAGTCAGTGTTTATGTCGTACGAAGTTTTTCATTTTGAAGAGCACAGTTGCTCATAGTAGAGTGTCGTTAACAATTTTGGGATACGCGAGGGTAGAGTCAGTGTTTTCTACGCAATTTATATTCTTTTGCGAGCATCGGGGCTCTGACTTTCGAATCGCGAGAATAGATTCAGCGGTTTGTTCGACAATTATGATCTTTGGGGCGCGTTGATAGTCTATTTCTTTATTTTTTTTACTTTTGAAAGCGAAACTCGTTGTCGGAAATTAGAGTCAGTGCGTCAGCTGAAGAGGAGATTTGTGTGCAGAATATTATTGGAAAGATGTAAGTATCTATGTATTTCATTTAATTCCTTTAAAGTAGAGTTCATTCTTAAAAATTCCAGAAACAAAAAATTAAAAAATTAAAAGGAAATTAATTTCTAGAATAGAATCACCAAGAAATTCAAAACTAAGAAAACTTTTTATAATTCAGACATTTTAAGAATAAAAATTTGTTAATTTTATTTTTTAACATTTAATTTTGTAATTTTTTTCTTAAAATGTCTAAATGATAAAAAATTTCGTTAGTTTTGAATTGTTTCGTGATTCTTTATTAGAGTTCGAACAATCGTAAGTTTAGAAAGAAATTATAATCGTGTTTTGTTCTTTCGTTACAGTCTAGGGGAAGCTGAGCAACCTGATGACTTTTTCTAGCAGCTTGATAACTTCCCCCGAGCAGTTGCAGAGGTGTTGGCGCCTTCGTCACCGGGGCACAGCGAAATGTGAGTGCGCATGCATTATGGTTCCTCTGGTCACTCAGTCATGTCGTAGGACGTTTGGTCCAAATCGACACGAGTGACCGGTTGTATACTTTGGCGAGCATAATGACCGCGGGTATGGTAACCATGCCCGTGAATTGTAACATTTTTTATGTGTATGTATTTCTTAGACGAGGGCTAGGGTCTTCTTGTGCACCGCGCCTTTTCAATAGAATCAAATTTTAATCATAATTTCCAAGATAAACGTTTCCTAACGCGAATGTTTATCATTGATCATACATTGATGTAGATATTTATTAAATAATGCACCTAAAGATGCATAGCAGCTCAGAAGGTATTGATATTTGATATGAATATCAATACGGCTGAATGCTAATTTTTATGTAGCGAAGAAGTCTGATACTCTCAGACTCCACAGCTACGATCATTTTTATTTAATATGTAGTCCAAAAATCGGATGCCCTCCGATTCCGTCATTGCGACGATTATAATGACTTGAATTTCTTTTATTTTTCTGATACTACTTACGCGTTCAAAAGTAACTTGATGTCTAAATGATGATAATAGACATACAAGTGTAATTCCTTTCTTATAAAGGTCACTCGTTTGCATACACAAAGAATAATTAATTTCCATGTGCAAGAAGACAATTGAGGGTGGGCAAATTTCAGATTCAAAGTAATTAGCATGAGAACATACTTTCTTATTATCTATATGAAATTTACTTTGACGATGGAATCGCCCGTTTTATTAAATTCTTCATGTTTTAGAGTCATTTTCTTAAATAATTCAATTTTATAGTCTTTTTTCTCACTAATTGAATGTCGAGTAGAGTCCTTTTTCTTTATCTAAAGTAGAGTCCTTTCTTATTTATCAAACTTTAATCTATTGACAAGTTGAAAGTAGAGTAATTTTGCTTTATAATGTTAAATGAAAGAATACTAGCGCGCTAGACACTATACAGACTAATCATATTTTCTAGTTGAGGATTTTCAGGATATCTTTCCGTACCCATTGCCTTTTAACTCATCCACGTGCCCATGCGTTACTTGTGTGGTTGAAGGCAATGGGGCACGATGACTTTCTTTACTAACTAATTACATGTCGGCGGCTGGCATTGCGTTAGTGTATCGTGCACGCCGCATTTTCCACCTGTGTGTGTTTGTGTGGTTAGGCGGTGGAATTTGCGTCGGTGAAAGATTTTTATCAAAGACCATGTTAACGAAACTTTAACATTATATTATTATTCATTGCAATAACGATACCAATGTATCATATTCCTTGTTGCACACGATGATCATTCTAGTAAATAATCTTGGAATATGAAAGTTAATCAATCTCGTACAATCAAACGAGAAAGTAATAACGCTTGATGCATGTACCTAATACGTACAATGCACATTATCAAGTAATCCATTCTTTGAAATTGAAAATAATTAATTGCTATGTAAATCATACTTATACGCAATGGTCACTGCCTTTGCCAGCCGATTTCAGTGAAAATTGGTACGTACTTATTAGAGTGTGATTGTGGCCAAGCTCGGGTGACGGAGTCGTCCCGGGACGGTCTCTCTAGTGTAGGCTTTGCACCCGGGCGGTGATGCTTGAGAATCGTGGAGTGGGTTGTCTGATGATTGTGTTTGAGAGACTGTTTTGATATTTTTTAAATATAGGTTTTGTGTAGGATAGGTAACTTACCTTCTGGTACGAATGTGTGACTTAAATATAAGTAGGTAGGGCCGGGGCAGGTCGTCGTATTCTCTGATCGCATGTTCCTCCGCGCGATGACCTGCTTTCAGGAAATTTGTGAGAAAAGTCGACGGCCAGACTAGTGCGAGTGGGGTATGCCCTCGCTTCTAGCCTCGCTATGTCGACTTTTTGACGCCAGTGGGACATTGCACATTGTCGCTGGTCGCGGTCGGCAGGACGGGCTTGGGCACGTTATTCACTTTCAGAAGGGCGGACCGCCCGAAGCAAGAAGTGGCCAAAGAGCCGAAGATAGCCCGGCCAGAGAAAAGGCCACATCATGTGGGCTACCAAGAATGGCCCTGCATCCTCGGGTGCAGGGTCATTCTTACGTATTATATTGCCATTATGCTCGCCGGTAGTTGTAGTAGTAGTAGTAGTTTGGTTGGCCGTAGGCTGACCCATCGAGACAAGGGTGGAACGAAGTATAAGGGTAAAATATTTGTTTTATTATTCATGACTTCTAATAGTGGGCAAAAGTTCCCTTTTATAATGGAATTTAAGCTGCCAAAGTTTGAACGTGATCATCAAATTTTTTCAGGTGTCGCAAGCCCTTCAAATATTAATATTTACTGAAATATTAATTTTTGAAAGGCTTGCGGCACTTGAAAAAATTTGTTGATCGCGTTCAAACTTTGGTAACTTAAATACCATTATAAAAGGCAACTTTTGCCCACTATTAGAAGTCATGAATAATAAAAAAATATTTTGCCCCTATATTTCGATCCACCCTAATCGATACCCCCTCCCCTGAAATTGAGCCCACCGCGTTTTTAATTAGAGTTGCGAAGAAGATTACGGGGCCAGATAGTGTTGCGACTAAATGTTGATCACGGTTTGAATTAGCGTTGCGAATTAAGCATTCCCCGCGTCTGGTTCTAGCATAGCGTTGCGAATAAATATCGATCGCAGTTGCTTGTAGTGTTCCGAAAAAAAAATCGCGATTGTTTTTGAGATTATTCTTGTATTTTTAATTGGAGTTACTAGAGTTTGATTCATTGCATTACTTTTGATTTATGGTATTCTTTTTATTAGTGTTGCGATGCGACTGATCGCGTTTTTTTTAATAACTCGACCTAGTTTGATTATTAATATTTTTTTGAGTTAGTGTTGCGATGATGACTGATCGCGTTTGTAATTAGAGTTGCGACCCCCACCCCCCAATGCCCCAAAACTATCCTGGGACATGTCCAGAGACATGTTCCTGGGAAAAAAGAGTCCCGAGCAGCTGGATCTGCTGCACATGGGACTCTACACAGCCTTCAGAAAGGCTGCAACGAATTAAAGTTAGAGTTGCGTATTACGAGACACAGGTGCACTGAATTTTTATTAGTGTTGCGAAAAATGAAACCACCCACGTGGTGGTTATCGGTAGCTTTTTCGTTTGCTATTCGGGATTTGTATTGAGTAGAGTAGAATTTTCAGTAATGAAGCACCATCCGGGAATTTTGAATTTGTTTGAGAAATTAGTGCTGCGGGTAGTCCAAAGTCCTAGTGACTATGCTCGGGAGTTGATTTTAGTCTGTAGTAAGTTAGCGTTGCGAAAGAAAGAAACGGTCCACTCACGGTTTTTTTGCATTAATGAGTGGACAATGATCAGCTGCCCTTCTGGCTACTGATCATTTTTTCTAGCAGCCCTAAGTGGCTGCACCATCCTCCTTCTCCTACCACCACCTACCCACCCTTGAATCGAGTGTTTGTCACTGGAAATATTGTTTTAAAAGTATATTCATATCTTGCAGATAAATGTTTTCTATTTTTTTTTTAGAATATTTTTAAATTTGAAGTTCCAATTTTTATGGAATAGCATTTGGAAAATTTTATTCTGTGACTGAAAGAATGGCGATGAAAGGTGTGATTCATTATTTGTAATAGAAATTGCAGACTTCTGACACACCTCCATTCAATTGAAGTTCTAATTAGAGTCTTTGAAAAGTAGCAGTAGCTATTCCTCATTAGCGTTGCTGATTTTTGCATAGTAACTTCGTCAATCGTTGTATTTCCTATCAGATTGATAAGAAATGTAGTTTTTCATTTTTATAAATTTTCAACATTCCTTTGCATTAATCAAAATTCACCCGCGATTGTTGCTTCATTTGATGATATTAAAAGGAAATTTGCACTGAAAAAGTAGGTAAATGCAATTCGGAACTTTATATTGATAGTAAATTTTCAATATTAACGCGTGCTCGTTGTTGCTACTTTCTGCATGAAAGTAATTTCGATTACTGTGCAGTAAAGTGCAATTATTCCAATCTTCAACATTTGCATAAATGTTTTTGATTACCTATTGTATATTATGATTGATTGTCGAGTCATTGATACATAAACTTTGAAGATGCCAATTAATGAGAAATTACAAGGAAATTATTGAGTTGATGTAACAGAGCACCCAATGTGCTTAATATTATGAATATCAATTGCTTCGGAATGAAATGTAATATGATTAGTAGCTTCTTTTTCATGAATTGCTAAATTATTGCTAAAGGTTGATTGCCTACTTTGTCTGCTGATAATGAAGCAGTATTTTTTAATCTTTTCCTTCTTTCATTTTATTACCGAATCGATATTCCATATTGAGTTTTAAACTGTAGCTTCAAATGTGATATTTCAATATTTGGGCAATAGCGATTCAATGAAAAGACTATATCTGTTGAAATTACATTACTTAATCGAGATAGATTGTAAGTACTAATTCATTGAGAAAGTTTCTGTTGCAGAGTATTATGTGTGAAGAATATTGCAAAAATAGGATTTCAGGTTCATCATCCTTGAGAAACGAAACCTCAAGGAATTTTTATTAATACTTTTGAGAATGTTTCAGGTAACATCGTGGGGGTCCATCGAGGGAAGTAAGAAACACATGACAATTTCAGATTTTTATTAGGCAGGTCATTATTTAAATTTAAATAGATATGTATATGGTTAGGTAAGGTGTTTAGTGGCCACATAGAATTAAGTAGTTTTTAAGGAATAAGATAAACACTGCAGTGTTTAACTAAATATAAGTAGCAATTATTAAATACGAGCGCTCGTATCCGTAGGAATTATTAGTATTTAAGTAGCCATAGCAAATATGCACTGGCATATTTCCTATTAATGAGTAGAAAATTTGAATTATTCACTAATTGGGAAATATTCCCCCTTTTTTCTTTGTTTCATTCCCAATTAATGGATAATTATCATGGTAGAAATATACCAGAAAATTCTTCAAATTTTAAATGAAAGAAACAAAGAAATGTTTTAAATTCTGCTTTAGTTTCATCGCGGTAGCTTTTTACAGAAGGACTCCTTCTGTTGCCCGGTTGTGGAACGATCGAGGATAGTTTTGCAACCGTGCATCAGGGGGATCTATGGAAATGAAAATAAAATTTTGCATAAAAGGAGGGTGGATGGGCCGCGGTTAGGGCGGGTCTCCACTCGCAGCGCCTCCACGTGGTGAGACCTGGGCAATCTGTATTATTTGAAGTATAATTACTAATCGTATCGCAAGTAACATTGTAATACAATTATTAATTACGTGACAAGTAATACGAGCCGATTGGCTGCGATCATCTATCTTCGTCAATCTCTATTCGATCCTCAAACACAAGTTAAGTTGCCGAAATTTGAATTGCGACATGTTTAAATATCATCAAACTGTTTTTTATTTGTAACTAAACTCAGGATTTTATTTATTTATATAAAGATAATTGAAGCGTATAATGATGCTGGGATTGAATTTATCCTGAATTCTGTCCCGTGATAATTTGTTAATATAAATCACAAAAAATAGAAAATAATCATATAATATTAAAAATTATCTGAAGTCATTCCCTATGCAAATTATCTTTGCAAAAAGAAGTGAGATCCCGATAACAACTTTAAAAAAGTAAAAAATTACGCCGTCATGAAATAAAAAAAATACAGAAAATAATTACAAAGTAAAAAAGATGTGAAATCAAAATGAGCTGCAAGCACATAAAGGTGCTTTCCTGCAGCATGCAACGGCGACACTGTGTAACACAATAAAAGACAAGAAAATATGTCCGCGGCAAAATCACACGTATACAGGCACGCACACACCTTTCAGCATCTCAACACATTTCAGTGTAGTTGCTGAGCTGGACGCTGTTCATAAGCAGATGCCACTACATTCAGTTCTGAAATTATGGGTCGGTAACACAGTTGGGTGGCGACACGAACTTCCATAAGGTGATAGGTCTATCCTATACCTCGTCTGTGATGGTATGTATGTACAGTAATTGTTCGGTGTCTCCCTCAGCAGCGTTACGACAGAAATGTGAAATGTACATTGGGTGTTATGTGGTGTTATGTCTATCCATGCCCACGAGTACCCGCTCTGCACTGGTTTGTACTCTGTGCCAGTAGTAAGAATCAATATTATCGTCGCGTGATGTGCGTCCGAAGATGTGCGGGGATGTCCGCTGAAGTGCGCATGCACAAACCTACTCAAACATACCGGCGACACTGTCACTTGCTGTCACTGTTCAATAATACACAGATTGTCAGAAGATTGTTTTTTCAGTTGCAGACCCGAGTGGCTGTGAATTAATCTGTATCAAATCAAAGAGGAGAAAATGTCGAGTAGCAAATGCATTAAACAACCACGGAAGAATAATTATACTTACGTGAAGGAACAAGAAATGTCTCACTCGGAGAAACTGCGATTAATAGACGACGAACTGAATTCTTTTTACAAGTAAATTAACGAAACAGTCCTGTTATTTCCATATTTGTTTTTAATATTGATTATTTATTTCTTGATAACACTGTTGCTCGTAGGTATTGTCAACAGGCAGGTTTCACAGAAGAAGAAATGGACATTATTTGTCAGCCGTTGGTGGCTGCGATGCGGCGTTCCTGGTTACAACTTGTCTTTCGTGGTACACTCGTCCTAATAGTGTTTGGCACTTTAGCCTGCCTAGCTGCGCAGCTCGACTTTGTTGGAACGCATTTTACAGCGATCAGTCGCCTGTTACTCATCAAAGTGTTGCCAATTTGGAATTGGCAGCCCCTGTATTACGAGAATTGTATGATCAACAACCCGTTTTACAATGATTATACCATTACAGAGGAGGATTGCGTGGTACGATCATTGATATTAACTTTATACTGATATTAAGTTAGTTTAAACTGTTCACCAGTTATGTAGACAGTTTATTCTTTGTCGCTATTTTGATTTAAAATTAAATGAATTTTCAGACCTGCGAAGCATTGGAGACCATCGATCGGTTGTCAGACGTCAGATATCGGAATCTGGTTGATAACTATTTGAGCCGTGACGCGCCTGCAATTATCGTGGATGCAATGGACTCGTGGACCGTTATGAATACAGATTACTTCTGGTTCGATAATATCACTCATGTAGGTAGAAAGAACAGTATTTGGCAAGTCGAAAGAATAAATACTTCAGAATAATACGCAGTTATTACGAAAGAGCTGAGCAGTTATCTGATATAGTATTTATTTGATACGAACAACAGCTCTACTTGGAAAACGAACGATTGATGGAAACTGTACCTTGTGCTCTGACGTCGAATTTAAGAACTGGTTCGTCCGATCTGGCAGCTTTTTTGCGCCGAGTACATTCTCCGGAAGTGGCTAAATGGTTTGTGCATTGGCAGAACTGCGACATTAACGCGGTAAAGGTTCTACGAAAATATTACCAGCGGCCGTACTTCCTTTCGAGTACGGTCTCGCCGGCACATTTCAATTGGGTCCTCATGTCTTCGGATTACAATAGCCCGAGTTACAAAAAGGTCGAACTAGACTCTGGTCTGATTGCTCTCGCTCAGTTGCGAGGAGCTACGCAGCTTCGTTTGACCCCTATCAATCCTTGTAACAGTTCATGTCCGGAGCTGATAGCGGATTTGCATCAGGGCGAGATGCGTAAGTTTTTTTTAGTACGTTTTCGTAATTTTTTAATTTATGTAGCTGGAGAATTAAGAACGGAGCACTAAAGTCGGTATCAGATATATTGGCCGGTGAATTCGTTTTCGGGAACAGCGATCGAGGAGAAATCAGCCACCACCATCTGACGATCGTGGATTTGTCAATTGGAGTTCCGTGGCCTTGCAGTGTATGGTGGGGTAACGGGAACGCTGCTCGGCTCCGCCTGAACCTAGCCGTTTGGCTGTTATTTATTCTTAGCGTAATAGTTGTGTGCGTTACGAAGCTATGCGTAGACCAATACGAGATGAAGCTATTGAGAAAAAATCAGTGTTCTGACCAATACCTAAAGCTCCTGAATTTTTTCGGAGCTAACGCATACCTATTCTGGTGTATGTATTTCTACGCTAAGAACTCGACTTGGCCTACACGTGACATGTAACACGTCAGGGGCTTGGCGCTATCCCCACCACTTCTGGCTCACTCTTGTTCTCCGGAGGCGAGAGCGAGATGGAACGAGAGCGAGTCAGAAAACGTTGAGAAAAGGAGCACCGAGGCAGGCAAACTGTGTGGTGGGAGAATACCCCTCACGAAACTCACACGGCCAATATATCTGATACCGACCTTAGAGTAACTTATGCTCGGGTTCAGATTCAGAACATGACAATATTGATTTCAGTTGTTTTTACCAATTTGATGTGGACTTTGGAGTATGCACCAATGAGAGGATTGGATAACATTGCTATCTTGACTGAGACTGTCTGGGAGGAGGATACGTAGATTATGAATTTGCTGGCTTCGCTATCCCGTTAGTCCTTGGTATTTGGAACCTGCATATATCGTGCATACATACATACATCGCTCGATTATATATATACGTGTACATAGCATGAGTACACACGTTCCGTATACTATGTAATATCTACTACATGTACTTGTACATTTATATCAGAGCGGTGTGGAATCGGCGAAATAAAGTACCTTCGTTCATCGAACTCCTGTGAAATGTAATTTCCGCAATTCCCCCAATTCCATGTCCGATGAAGGATAACTCGTGGTCGGTGAAAAGGACTTGACGAGGATACCAAAAGTAACAACAAACAAGATTCGTTTTTTATTAATTAATTGTTTATAATAACATTATGTTTTTGTTGATTTTTCTCTTTTGTAGCAGTTTTTTTTTCTCGTTATTTCAATTGGGCTAACAAGGAATAGATCGTTATTTACCGATTCATAGAAAAAACAAAGCGCAAGATTACTCAATGACAAACGTACGTAGCTGGCGAATCGACATACATACTTGATCGATGCAATACTTCGTTATATTAAAAGTTGTATATGTGTACATCATTGATTTCTTCTTTGCGCTACGTTCTGTTTATACAATCTTAGGATATCTTAGGGTAAGAGAAAGAATGACAATAATTTGCGCCTGCCTAACACACCATCCAAATGTTTCTCAGCTTTTTCTGCGTCCTGTTTAGGAGCGACCACCGCGTCGCCCATTTCTCTCTCTTGCCTCTACACGCGCACACGCATGCACATTCTTCCTCTTTCCTTCCTTCCTTCTTCTGTCTCTCTGTAAATGGTCTTTGCAAAAGAAAATTCTAAACGGGGCTTTAATCCTCTGATAGAGAATGAATACTCGTTAGTAACAACTGCCAGAGGCCAGAGTATCGTCTACTATTTCGCTAGTCGTGAGCTAAATTGAAAAAAAAAAAAGAAAAAAAACGCGTGTTCGCGCGTTTGCCTATGTATTCCTGGGGGAGAAATGGAAAACATAGGTTTCTGAAGGGAAGCATTTCGAGTTTCCCCGAAATACGCTTATCGATTTAACGCTCTTTAGCTTCTGTTTTCCAGATGAAGAAAAGTTTGAATCTACATGGTTTAGAGTTTAGACGGTATTGCGGGCGAAGGAGGATCAACGATCGATCGGCCATCATTCCCCGATCAGGCTCGTGTAACGTAATTAAGTATAGGATATGCGTACACGTACGCATGAATCTCGGCGCGGCTTACACTTGCGGTTCACGTAGCGGTATCAGCTGTCGCGGTATCAAAAGATTTTTACACGAATCCATTCAACGACTAAATTTATAACAATGACAATGTACAAGTGAGATATTAGACAGAAATGAGGGTTGACAAACGATTTCGCGATATAGCTAAGAGAATTCAAATTTCTCTCATTATTATTACACCCCCGCCCCCCCTCCCCCTCCCCTCCACCACCTCCACTCCTTCCTGTTACCGCTCTCCCTACACTTTTGTCTCCTTCTCCTCCTACATCTTTCTTCTTTTTCTTTCTTATGTTGGGTCTGTGCTTGTGTTCGAATCACCTTCCCCTTTTAGGTAAACATTTCAAGAAACAAATTCGACTAATCGTAAGAATTATTCATTAGTTGTTAATCGTGTTCGACCGTTGCATTGTGTCAGCTTATTGTTCCTGTTGTTGTTAAAACTATTATCTCCTAAGATTTGGTCTGATCACAAAGAGAAGAGACAGAAATTGGCTCTCGATACAATACGTGGGGTACTGAAATCTTTTCTCCTTCTTCTTTGACTTTTTGGTGTGTCGTTAACGTTAATACTACTTGCGTAAATTACTATATCTAACATCTAACGATAATGGATAGAAGTTGTTCGTGACTTGTTCATCATTTTCTCTCAAGCACACTCGATACGCCTTCCCTTCTCTCTCGTATACAGTATACACTATACAGTATAGACTATAGTGTATACGCTCTGAAAATCGCTCATCACGGTCTCGACTCTCGATCAAGTAGAAAAAAGACGAGACGAAAGCGTTAGAGAGATGGAAGATGATAGAGGCTAGACTCTAGAGATTCGCCAAGTGACATCAGTTAACACATTCGCTAGCAGCGAATGTTCTTTCCCCTTTCATACTCGGACGAGTGATTTTCTTATTATTTCAGATATTTTCTGTTCTCCATTTAGACGCGAATCGATCGGTCGATCGCTGGTAGCAAACGTGTTAACTGTTAAGTGTTTGTAAATCTTACATGTTGCGTCAGTCTTCTCTTCTTTTTTTCCTCTTTTGTCTTTTTTTTTTTAGGATTTCGAGCGAGATATGTAGAAAGTAAAGATTCACGGTGGTTCCGGACATGGATGCGACGAGTTGCATCGGACGAAGAGCTTTTCATCGGGGAAACGAAACTGTCTTCGTACGATCGTCGTTGGAACATTTTCACAAATAACATTTCGAAGAAAGGAGTTTTCAGCTACAGGAGACTACGAACCTCCTATCGACGTTTCGGTTTAATCGCAAGATTCTTAATTTCTTACGATTAGCGACGCGAAGGAAGAGTAACGATATCGAAAACCCTATTGTATCGCATCAAGGTTTTACTATTCGGACGCGTGGGACGCTATATATGTAATCTAATGGTGTGGCCTACGTGTACTCCAACTGGGTTAGATTCTACGTAAAGGGGTATGTAGATAGACGCATATCGAGGGAATTTTGATTGAGGCGGACGCTGCGTTCTCGACGCTCGCACGATTACAGGCCGAGAAAAATCCATCCATTTAAACATGTTCGTTTTGCCCGTTAAAGCGAGCAGGAGCACCACGAGTAAACTGCACGCATATGTGTAATGTGTTAAACTTGGTATCGCTTTACCGGCTTTACCGACAAACACTAGAACCGAATTTCATTTTAAACCTAACACCTTCGCTTCGAATTGTAAGAAACAGCGGTTGCAAGTTGCAACGCCGACGCCGCAGGACGCCGCATACCTATCTACGAATTTCGGGATTATGCGCCTATTCCGTTCATGTTAACTCAAGAGGACGAAAAAAAGATACGATTTTCCGTAGAAATGGTCTCCCGAGAATGCGCTCTTTGGTCCATAATCGTATTACACATGTATGTACATATAGACGCGCGGCATAACTCCTGCGCGATTTACCGCGGACACGATCCTCCAACAGCAAGACTCGCGAATCGGATCAACTGACAAACGAAGTCGTAGGTCGTAGGTGCTAGGACAGGTATACACATAGGTCAAACTCGTGGTCCAGTAACGGGCTATTCGTGACAAGGGCTAACAAGGTCCTGGTAAACGCTAAAAACTTTTCCAGAGAGTTAAGTTTATGCTTTGTGATTCTAGAAAATCTAGAATCTAGAACCTAGACCTAGAGCCTAGATATATGTAGAAGGCCGAGGTGGTGGTAGAGTAGTACCTATGATAGATGTAGTAATAGTTATTTTTCTTTTTACTATTCTTGTTCTCGTAGAGACAAAAAAGAGAAAGAAAAAATATGGAACCGTGTACATCTGTAGTGTTTGCGAACCGTCCGCGTCCAACCTCCGTTTCTCCATCTCAATACAAACCTTTGCGCGCTAATATCGCGTGTGTCAGCCAATTAAATGGTGCACCCATCGAATATACTTTCGCTTGTAATTGAAATTGCAATAGATGTTGGGTGAGGCCAGGACGGTGAGCCTTGGTACAGGACGAACGTTAACTGGGCCGCGTGCTTGATACCCTGCTAGCTATTTAATCAACTATGATTTGCCGAACCGCTTTTAGTCGCTTGTCGCTGCATCCGTCGCGTCGCGTCGGCGCTCGGTTAACACAAACGTTACAGACACAACCGCGATATTTAACAAGAAATACGAGTTCCGTTGTGATTCTCAAACTGATCCTGGCTAAATGAATTTGAAATTCGTCGCGCTTTATCTGCCTTCCTAAGGATTCCCCACTTTTCTTTCTGTACATGTACACTTATATGTATATTATATGTATTATCACGGCGAAAGGAAAAGAACAATCAAAGGTAGGGATACTTTGTACAAAACACGATATAAGTAGCGATGTAACAACACTTTGCAATAGTTAAATATAATATGTATATGTACCTATATGCATATGTATATGTATGTATATCTGTATACGCGTATATGTATATATGTATATATGTATATCTCATTACTGTAACATACGTATGCTATTTCCGAATATTCCCCTCAATCCTCAGTCTAATACCCACGGTTCCACCGCAATATCTTCTTTTGCCGATCGAGCGTAAGCCCCTTCATATTGGGACGATATTCATAATCAATCAATCAATCAATCAATCAATGTTTTCATTTATTTAGTTAATTAGTTAGTTATGTATATATTTATATATTTATATATATATATATATACGACGTAGTTCAACTTGATCCATGATTCGCTGGATTATAATCCTTCCGGTCAGTTACGCGTTAGCACGCGTATTATTTAGTATCGTTTGACTTTTCTTTTGTAAAATATTTGTTGTATTTGCAGATGTGTTCGAGCACGACAAGGAGCTACGTTCCATTTAGTCTTAGCTTCTTCGAATGGTCGAAGCTCGTATCGTGTTAATCTACTTTAATTAAGATTTCTTTCAACAGACTATTTGCCGATTCTCTTGCTGCCTTGAGCAGTCTTGAGAATGGGTAAGCGTAAAGTCGGGTTGCATGCCTCGGAACGGAGAAATGGGATAGTATCGGATGGAAATAGGCGAAAGGTGGAAGGAAACAGCAGGATGCGACACGAGACGACACGGCAGGATACGGCGTTAACACGGCGTGGCACGATAGAGAACAAGAGGACGAATGAATTGTTTGTCACGGAATTTCATACATCTTCGTCATCTTGTCATCCCGGGACCTCTTGAAGCTCCAACGAAATTACTTCGCTCTCCCAAGAATATGAAATAGATATCAACGTTTCTTGTATTTGAATCTTGGGTTGCCTAGAAATTAGTTGAAGCCCGATACACGATTGCCGTGTCTGGGTGAGATATCGCGAGGGTACACCCCTATTTCCTCGTATGTATACGTAGCTGTTACCGATCTAGTTATTATTACATATGTGACCCATAGTTACAGTATCGCCTGCTCGATGCGGATTTCGCTTCTGAAAAGCTTCATCTCTTGCTAACCAATTTTAATGAGCTACGTAACAGCCAAACAGGAGAGTAAGTACCTAGGGCAAGAGAGAAGGAGGGAAAAGAAGATGAAGAATAGAATGGGAAAGAAGTTATAGGAATGTTGTCGTACGGAAGTGGGAGTCGTTAATTTCGGCTCAACTCTACACCGAAACCGTCTAAGTTCTCGATAATTTTCGCGAGATATGTCACCGAAATATACTAAATAGCTAGCAAAGATTGTTTTAGTTGGTGGTTCTACGGAGAGGAGAGATTGGCCTCGAAGCAACGAGGAAGGAAGATAGGAAGATAGCGATTCTCGGGCGTACGAGCAGATATAATACATACATAGGTACCAGGTATTCCCGTTCAAACGATCCAATCGAAATTGTTGAAAGTTGACAGCAGCAGCAGCAGCAGCAGCAATGGCGGCACACGTTCACATATGTATGTATGTATGCACAATGTGTATGATATCGTGCGAGGGTTATTCGCGAAGAACTGATTGGACGCGAGATGCGCCCGTACCTATGTAAGTAGGTACGTTCCGTTCCTGCCTGCGCGGCTCGCTTGCTCTCCGCGATCGATTAATAAAAATTAACACTTAATACTGATTTCTCTGGATAGTGGAAAGATGTACATAGGACCCGCGCGAAAGCGATCAGAGAGGAGTGATAGATTTGTAAAGGAAACGGAGCGAGCTAGCGACACGGGCAGGGTAGTGGCTCACTTGCCCAGGCCAAACTTCATGAAAATCAGTTCTTTCCCTTTCGATAGGATATCGCCGCCAGCGCTGGCGCCGGCCATCTCCGTGAACTTTTGCATCAGATTCGGCCCTGTACTTTGCTGTTGCGGCTGTTGCTGCTGCTGCTGGCCCTGACCGGTGGGCGGCTGCGACTTGGATTGGGCCGTTGGCAGCACGGTCGGTATCCCTCTCATAGGTTTGCTCGTCCCCTGCCCGGTCTGCATCGAGGGGCCCTGATTCTGTTGCTGCTGTTGCTGAGGCTGCTGCTGAGGTTGCTGCTGCTGCTGCTGCGTGAATTGCTGTCCTTGCGGACCGAATACCGAACCTTGCTGTTGATACCCTTGATTCTGCTGCGAATAGCTCTGATTCTGCTGCTTCGACTGTTGTTGCTGGTACGATTGATTCTGTTGCTGGTAGTCTTGTTGCTGCTGTTGTTGTAGTTGCTGTTGCTGTTGCTGCGCTTGCTGCATGTGTTGTCCAGGGCCCTGCATACCTCCCGGCACGTTACTAACACGATTGATCGCGCCTCCCCTCCCCTTCCCCTAGAAATTAAAGCGTCTAGAGTTAATCGAAGCAACGACCGCGCCGATTTCTAATTTTCCGTACGTCAGCTCTCTCTCTCTCTCTCTCTCTCTCTCTCTCTCTCTCTCTCTCTCTCTCTCTCTCTCTCTCTCTCTCTCTCACACACACACACACTCCCCCCTTTCTCTCTCTCGCTCTGTCTCGCTCTTCCTCGTTTCTGTCTCGTTCCTGTACCTTGGTTGACAGGGGCTCGTGGTCCGAGTACGAAATACGTTTTTTTATGAGCGTTAAAATGAAAACTGACCACGAACAAAACAACCATTCGGATCTGTGAGATTTACGCGGTAAGTTGTCGGTATGCCACTGTTTCACACGGTTTAGAAGAGTGTTTACCACTTCCCTAGCCCTAGTATATTCTATATTGCATGTTATTGCTATTAGGTAGCTATTTAGGTACGTGTGCTTGTCTGTGATTTTCTCTACGAGGAGTCAGCCGTTTTACCGATGCATCATTGATTGAGCAAAGGAAAAGGAGTGTTTGGCCTATGTTCGGTCGACGTAACGATCGTTCGTTTCTATTTATGTAGATCGTTTATCGTACTGGAAGCAAGCACGATGGATTATAGTATAGTAATGGAGGGGAAATGAAGGAGAAGAATGGAAACCAGGAAATCGTAAGAGTTTTAATTTACCAAGAAAGCGTGATTTTTGGCGCATCCGTACAGAAGAGGTATGTATGTATGTATGTATGTATGTATGTATATTAGGGTGGCTCTTATTTACTCTTGATAAACAAAATTTTCAAGATTTTCTTCGGGGCACCCTCCAGAATAGTTTCAAATAATTAAAAAAAAAATCTGTGGAAAGTTTGAACCCGATCGGATAACGGGAAAAGGTGCCCCTGGGCCCTTGAACATTTATATAATTATTTAATGGTTCAAACAGTCGATTTTATATAATATCCTCCAAGTTATTGATTATATAAAAAAATAGGTCAAACAAAAGTTGTAGATCCGGGCAAGGTGCATCTTTTATGTTGTATTACTTTTTTCGTGCGTCAAACGGTTTTAGAAAAAATTCCGAAAATCTAAAAAATACATCTTTTTCCTCAAATTGTGAAAGTTTAAATGCTTCTCGAACACTTTTTATTTGTGAAGGTGAACAAAGAAAATGGAATTTTTATTTTCGAGGACTTTTTCGAAAATTGTTTGTCGCATGAGAAAAAGTAATACAACATAAAAGATGCTCCTTGTCCAGATCTACAACTTTTGTTTGACATATTTTTTTATTTAATCAATAACATGGAGGATATTATATAAAATCGACTTTGTGAGCTGTTAAATAATTATTTAAATGTTTTTAAGGACCCAGGGGCACCTTTCCCCTTATCCGCTCGGGCTCAAACTTTACACAGATTTTTTTTTATTATTTGGAACAATTTTGGAGGGTGACCCGAAGAAAATCTTGAAAAAAAAATTTTACCAAGAGTACATAAGAGCCACCCTGATATCGGCGTATAAGCATGCTTGCAAGCTCCCAAGAAAAGCTATTAGCTTTGCACCATAAACGCAAGTATACGTAAACTTTGCCGTGGAAGAGATCTCTTAAAATATTCTAACCGAAAATCTAGAACTTCAGTGACTTTTTTCAAAACAGTTGAATAGCTCCAATAATTCCCATAGGCGTACATATGTATATTTACTTAGTTAGGTACTACACAGTGGTTGTGCAAACTTTTTTTTGTGCGAAATTTTACGTGACCGTCGTCTACCGACATGCTTCGCGACATGGCATTTTCTATATGGTATAATAATACATTCAATTGAAGATATCGATAGTATTATACATCGACTCGATTATAAATCAATCGGGTATTTAAATAACACTAGTTTACAGTCATTTTGTGCAGCAGATCCCACTATTTTTTTAAGGTCTAAAAAATTTTCCATGGATATGTTTTCGAGATATCGACAGGTGAACATTTTACCTGTCTGTCAAAAAGGTGGTCCCACATAATTGCGAATATCTCGTGTTGCGAATGACCGATATGGTCGAACATTATCTCAAATTAAAGATAATTGAATCACCAACAAATCTACCTGACAAATTTTTCAAATCGGTTCAGTAGTTCGGGTGAAATCGATGGAAATATGTGAAAAAGGTCATTTTTTCGACCAAAATTGACATCGACAATTCATTTAATCATCTAGGAAAAATCGAGATCGGAAAAATGGGCCCAGTTTCTCATTTCTTACGTTGAGTCTGCACTTTTTCGAAGAAAACAAGGTGCTACCGAGAAAATCTATGAATAAACACCGAAGATAGAGACAATTGTGTGAAAACACTCAAATTTCATTTTTTCTCGGCTTTTGTGTTGTTCTCCATTTCTAAAACGTACATATACCTATTAACAAAATACTTGAAAAAAATGTACAGAATGAATTAAAATTGCAATAACACAATAAAATGGAGAAAAAAAGCACAAAACCGAGAATAAATGAAATTTTAGTGTTTTCACACAATTATTTCTATCTTCGGTGTTTATCAATAGATTTTCTTCAGTAGCACCTTGTTTTCTTCGTAAAAATGCAGACTCAACGTAAGAAATGAGAAACTGGGCCCATTTTTGCGATTTCGATTTTTCCCAGACGATTAACTGAATTGTCGATGTCAATTTCGATCGAAAAAAAATGACTTCTTTCACATATTTCCATCGATTTCACCCGAACTACTCAACCGATTTGAAAATTTTGTGAGGTCGATTTGTTAGTGATTCAATTATCTTTAATTTGAGATAATTTTCGACCAGATCGGTCATTCGGAACACGAGATATTCGCAATTATGTGGGACCACCTTTTAGACAGACAGGTAAAATGTTCACCTGTCCATATCTCGAAAACATATCCATAGAATTTTTTTCAGACCTTATTTTCGAAATCACCGGGCCATTTTACACAAGAGAAACAATAGTGGCATCTGCTGCACAATTTTTTATTTATTTTGTAAACTAGTGTAATGAGATGTTGAGTGATGCCAGTGCTGTTATCGGTATCTTGTATTGTACTGCAAGTACGTACTGGAAACACTGTGTTCGTGTTTGTATTTATATTTAATTACCTGAACGATTCTCGTTTTCCAGACTTTTGACCGATAACGACGAATAACCGTCAGAAAAAGAAGGGGAAAGAAAAGAAAAGAAAAGGAAGGAGACCATGAAGAACATAACCAGAGGCGGGGACAAAGTGGAGGAGTGAGATGCGGATGGTGAGGCGTGAGGGTCGTGTGTAGGAGAGAAGGAAAGAAGGAGAGAAAGAACGTTAAGGTGAATTATTTAGTAAAAAGGAAGAAAAGAGTAATGTATAGTCGAAATATTGTACAACAGAGTTTGCAGCGAGAGTAGTATTGAAAGCACGTCGACAAGCACCAGTGAAAAGTTGTGGATAGAGCAGTGGACTCACCTGCTGTTGAAGGTGGGGTGGTACGGGACCTTGCTGATGGGCACCCATGGGTGTGGGCCCATGTTGATTGGACGTGGTTACAGTCGTGTAGCTGTGGTGATTCGCTTGTTGGTACGCTAGATGCGGTGGATTGTTTTGTTGATGTTGGAGTTGATGTTGTTGGTTGTTCATTAGTGATGGTTGTTGTTGTTGTTGTTGTTGTTGTTGTTGTTGTTGTTGTTGTCTAGAGTCTAAGTGACAGACAGGGACAGACACAGGCACAATGCAGGCATCTAGCAACAGAGAAGAGAACAGAACCGTGTTGTCATTCATGGCGCATTTATCTCTTTTAAATGAACGGTTGAATACGCGACCGAATCTGCCGAGTGTACCGAGTGTGCCGAGTAATGGTACTTTGGTATCTATAATTTCTCTTATTCGCCTAATTTTAGCCACCTTGCGTTCTATCGGTTTTTTTCTTTTCTTTTCTTGAAAACAGTAGGTATGTAAAACGTACGTATGCACGTATGTGTTTATGTACATAGGTGCTTCTCGTCCAATGCTTAAGAGGCAGATTCGAATTACTCGACACTCGGCAGAACCTGGGCAACTCGCGTACACGTAGGTAAATCTTGCCCGTGATTTTACGCATCAAGACACGAAATATGACCGAACATCCGTATCGATAGGCTCGATAGTCTCGGACGAGCCGTGAAAACGATCTACATACAAGTTGTTAAGTTCTCAGTGCTTAAAATGCTTAAATGGCCAGCATGACAACACGACACGAACGACAATCATGTGACACGACGACCATCGATCAGTTCAGGCACACAGAAACAGATTATGTCGTTATAGAATGCACGCAAATATATGTATACGTATACATTTCTCACTTATATACATGTATGTATATAAAAGTATATATGTACTGATGTATATGCAAATTATGTAGGTATGTGTCAATGCATATACACGCGCATATACACGTATACATACGTATACAGCATAAATGTCACACATATACTATATATGTATAGTAGATAGAGAAAAGGTAGGCATGTAAAACAGTATAGAGCAGGAAAGTGCTCCAAAAGTAAATTGTACAAAATACAATACATACGCGCGCACTCACGAACACGCACACGCACACACGCACGCTTGATAGTTGATAGAGACACTGAAAGCAGCTTAGTGTTTTATTTTGTCTTATTATGTATAGATATACGTACATACATACATGCGTATGTATGTGTATATGTATATATAATAGTGTCTTATTATATACATATGTATAAATAAATAAACAGATAGATAGGTAGATAGATGTATAGACAGATAGATAGATAGATAGGTAGATAGATAGATTGATAGATCGATAGATAGATAGATAAATAGATAGATAGATTAGATAGATAGATAGATAGAGAGATAGATAGATAGATAGATAGGCAGATAGATGGATAGATAGAGAAATCGCTTTGCATATGGCAATGTACGTGTTCCTAAAAAACTTTGCAAATATAAAATCGCATTCACACATTGCGCGAATATGTTACTGGACGTTTCGTAAGAAATTCGTCACTTGATCCTACGTTCCGCTAATTTAGAATGAGTCGCCGGAAAGTCGTGATCAAAGGGCTACTTAAATAAAACTGATTCCCTTTAGGCGAAAAGCATCAAGTGACTTACTTAAACATTTCATCGAAATAGTCGGCATGTTGTTTTACGGTTTAGAAAATTTCGGGAATTTGTCAAGAATCGTATAAACCTAGAAATATAAGGTTCGATTGGATTAATACCGATCGGGCCTCGTTAAGCCGACCAATCATATACACTACATATATGTACTTGTGTGACCGTTCTGCCTGTCGTCTGGCACATCTAGTTTCGTGTCTTGTGTTGCTTGCCGTTTCTATTTTTCATTCACACCGACGTCGGCTTGTTCTTTCACTTGCTCCTTTTCTGCCCTTTCCTATCCACCTTTTCCGCTCCCTTTCATTTAGAACAGACTTCATTAGCAGTCCGTTTCTTCTTTGTTTTCTATTTTTACGTAACCGTGCGTAACCGATTGGCGCTCACAGGCCGAACAAACAACGTCAGTGTGAATTTATTTACCTTAACCCCTTGAGCCAGTTTTTTTTTGTTAATCATTTTCGTTCGTTCGTTCGTCTGTCCGTTCATTCGTTCCTTCTTTCTTTCTTTTCTTTTCAGTGTGCTAATGCGTGTTCCTAGGAATCCTAGAAAGTGTATCCTCCTCTTACAATTAGTTTCGATCCTGCTTATCGTTGCACCTGTTTTCCGCTGCCCGTCTACACTGACGAGCTTCTGACGCTTTTGACGAGGATGAAGATTTTATGTAAAGTTTAAAGGCTTTAAGGAGATCGCGCGTCGATTCGGTTGGCCTGAGGTGCTATTTACATACGTGCCACGTAAGGTATAGGAATAAAAGATCGAAAGGCGGATCGATCGGAGGATGTTACCTTTGCCCCGTCGATGAGCAGAAGGAGGAGGTTCCCGCGGAGGAGGAGGTGGTCCTCTGGCTCCGGGTCCTTGGCTCTGACCAGGAGGCCTCCTGCTATCCGGTGGAAGTTGCCCTTGGGGCGGCTGATCGGGTGCTTCCGCGAGGTAGTTACTTGGCACTAAACCTCGGACCCCGTTCAGTTCACCCATATAGAATCCATCGTCGTCCAGATCACCGTACACGTAAATCTCGTTTCCGGTTCGAAACCTAAGCTCCGCTTGCTATAACAGAGGAAGCGCACCACTCTCTCAGCATAAATAAAAATGCCATTCTACGGTGTATGGGTTCCCGTTACTCAGAAAGATAAAACTGCTAAGGGTCTTACAGTATCGACGTTAGGGGACAATTTGTGCGGGTCATAATCGTAGAGAGCTATCATCTTCTTGACAGGCATATTGGCGTAAGTGTCTCCCCATCTGCTTCTCCTTCCAGGTTGAGCCTGGCTCAGTTGGTTCGGATCCTGGATCTCTTGCACCATATTACAAGGGACAAATCCTTGTCTACCGTAGCATTCGCCCCAGTAAAATCCGTCCGCGTCTTTGTCGCCGTACACCTGCCGAAAACCGTTTCGTTAGCCAGGCAATTGTATTTGAAATATAAGCTATAGAAGTTATAGAAGGTAGAGGTATTATCATATGTGTTATGGAGCTATTATATATCGAGATTTGAGAGAGATGATACCTTGATGGTATCGCCATTGGAAAATGCTAATTCTTCACAGGCATCCGGATTAGGGGACATTGAGGTGGGATCGTACTTGAAAAGAGCCACGAACAAACGTGTTCTTTTGTTGAGTTGCTGGCCGCTGCTCGGCGGATAAGCCGTGCCGCCTTGAGCTTGCATATCTCGGCTACCGCGGTAACCAGGGGCTCGACTTCTTTGGTTTCCTGCAGAAAATTTTCAAGAGAAAAAGAAGGAAGGAAGCTTATAGAAGACCAATCCGTTTTGCGCGTACCTGGTTGGTCGTAATATGGATCTTGAGGTCTGCCACCGGGTCCCGCCACTCTTCCGGATCTATGCGTGCCGGCGAGTCCTTGCTGGCCCATTTGCGGCCCATACCGTTGGTGGCCACCGTGGTGCATCGGCATGCCTCTACCTCTTCGCGACGGGTCGTCCTCCTCGCTGTAATTTGCTTCACTGGCCGAGTCCTTGGCGATATCTGGTACCCCTGGGGAACAGAGGGAAACCCTTAGTTTCGCCGGATGGAGGCTGGCGGATTCCAAAAGTGGCTCTCTTACCCATCTGGGACATGCTCTGTCCAGGGTAAATCTCTTTGTCGGACAAATTCTCGTCGGTCTCGATGATCACTTGGCCGTGAGCATCGAGCCTGGTGGTTGCGTGCCTCCTCATGTGAGATGGTGGTACAGAGGCTGTCGGATATCGCTGGCTTGCTCCGGGCATTCGCAACCTATTGGCGTCGTCCGGCTGCCCGGTGATGGAGCTCTGGCCTTGACCCTGGTCTTGCATGTGCGCGGATCCGTGCTGCAAATGGGTGGTGGCGCCACCGCGAAGAACGCTGCAGGGAATGGCAGTGGCACAGCTATCGCCCGACTGGCTTTCCCTGCTTTTAGTCCTGACCGTGATATGTTTCGGATTCAAACCCATCAGTTTGTGTATGTCGACCAGAGCGTGGTCACCGGTGGGGCTGTCTACGTCGGTGACCTTTTTCCCGTCGGCGTACACCGCGTAACCGGTGACGGCCGAACCGTTTAGGGCAACAGGCTGCCAGGTCACTAGCAAAGTGCCGTCCTGCGGTCCAGCCTCCACCTTGTCGGGAAATACCGCAACGCATCGTCATTATTCCTCTAACCAACTACGAAAGCTACCTCCCGATTCGGAGGATCAGAACGCAGATGCTATTAAAACGCAGCTATTAACCTGGATATCGACCGGAGGATCCGGCAGTCCCTTGGGTAACGTTTTGAAATGGACGTGACACGCCAAGTTGTTGGCTGCTTGAGCGTTTTGGTCCTCGAAGTGCGTGGCTCTTAGGTTCTTCGCCTTGACGGTCACTCTGTAGATCGTGGATGGTGCCAAGCCGGTGATGGTGTGTCTGTACACACCAGGCTTCACCGTTCTAACTTCCACGTTGTTCACGCACACCACGTGTTGGTGATTGCTGTTGCTCGGTAACCAGGATATCACCGCGCTGGTGGCGGTCACGTTCGATGCCTTGACAGCAGTTGGACCCAACGCGACATCCTTACCGATCACCATCGTGCAAGCAGCATCGCGGGACGTTCTTCTCGAGTGTGTCACCGAGCGTACGCTTATTCTGTGCGGCTGTACAGGGCGAATGGAACGAGATCAACTTGTTGCACAATTTCCGCTGCTTGCTCTAACACAGGATCTCACGAGGATTCTACATCTCACTCCAACGTGAGATACCTTGTCAGATACTCTTGTGCCGTATAGCTATGTACCTTCGAATCCTTATTAACCGCCTTAAATGTGCTGGTCGAATGAGAATTCGGAGGGGCACGATAGAAATATCTTATATTATACGAACCCGAGTAGAATCGACTCCCTCGACCAACGCTCTGGTCCTTTCGGTCGCTTTCACGGTAACCTTCAGCACTCCGTCCACGTAGACGTGATACGATTCTAACTGGTGAGTAGTTTCCGGTGGCGTCCAGCCGATTAGCACGCTCTTGTTCAGCTGCCGCTCCAGGGTAAGATGCTGCGGCGCCGGAACTAGGTCCGAAAACAGGTAGACTTCTTCAGGGAAAAAAACACAAGACAAGCCTAGCTGTAGCTAAAAATCTTTCGCTATCTAAGTCTCTAAGCCAGCCTAAATCCATCCAATAACATTCAGCAAAATGCAAGATTCCGCTCTAGCTCTTCACCACTTCCAACCACATACTTACTTGGCCCTTTTCCAACTTTGTTCTTTTACACTTTAACACTTTACAGTTTACCGTTTTGTGGCATGCGCTTCTTCTAAAAATGCGGACGCTTCAGTGATAATCGCCTCAATCAACAAGCTTAGGTAATAAAGAATGGGGTTGCCTAGGGTCTCACGCGTCTAATGGGTAGCTACTTATTGTTAGCAGGTATAGTGTACATATACATATTACATTAGGGTGGACCTTTTTTTCGACTATAAAATTTTTAGCACGCCGTCCCATAAAGTTGTTCATGAAAAAATATTTTCTACAAAATTTAAGATCGATTGGACGTTGGGAAGACGTGGAACATCGAATGCGAAGTTTTGAAATAAAAGTAACTCCAAGCCAAGACTTAGAGCTTTAGCAAAAACTCTATGCGTACCGTAATATCGGTAAAACAATAAACCCTATCAGCCGTAAAAAATTGCAACAATTTATCTACAGAAACGCTGTGGGAAAGCTGTGGGAAAGAACACAAAATTACGAATGCTGGAAGCGATTAATATTGAAGCCGACAAATCTTGAAAAAAATTTACAATTACTTCAAATGACGTAGGAAACTATATTGAAAGAGGAATTGAACATTTTATTTCTCAAGGTTAAAAAAAAATTCGAAATATTCTCAATTCCCATTGAATTTTTAAGAAAAGATCCTGATTTGGGAGAAGATGAGAGCGATTTTAAATACGGATTGAACATCGTTCAAAGATTGAAAGTGGTTAATCACACTGCTGAGCGTGGTGTTAAACTTATGGAGAAATATAATTAGTGACAAAACATGAGGAGGGAAAACAATATATATTGCAAATTGTTTCCGAACATAGGAAACAGTTTCCGTATGTAAAGAAGCAGTCACTATTATAAAAGACATAAAATATTTCAACGAAAAAAAATACTTTCATTTTTTACTCCTCTAAATATTCATTTTCAGTTCTAAATCCACTATCTTGTATTCTGTATTTACACTAAAAATTATAGTATTAAAAAATTTCTTAGACGAAAATTGTACTGTTTGACGAGGGAAATATAATGTCAACGAAAAAAGTCTTTTCTGAAGGTTAATTTTTGAGTTTTGGAGGCCATGAATTTGTTTTTTAAGTGATTTTATATTATTACGAAGCGTAGAAAATAAATCCAACGATATATAAACATGTATATTAATGATATTCTACCATGGAGAAAAAAGGAGTTCGAAAAATAAGAAGCATTCAAGTTCAATGTGCCACGTCTTCCTCTTAACCGATCTACTTAATCTTTTACAGAAATTATTTTCTTACCCAGTGAAAAAAATTTAGGAAGCGGCGTGAAAAAATCTCGCAAAGAAATTTTCACCAAGAGTAGCTAAGGTCCACCCTGATATTACATAAAAACAGTGGCTCACAACCATAATCGTACGCTCTTTAAAATCGCACAACATTTTTAAAATTGGCCCAAACGACTTGAGTTCTTTTTCAGAAGCTAGAAGGATTGGGTTAGTTTGGTAAGTGTCGTATTTCGTCGTTTTGAAAAAATTGCAATTGGTCAAATCGCTGATTTTGGGAATTTCGCGACATTCGACCTTACTCTGCGATCTTTAAACGTTTGTTGCTCAGAGCAACGTTAACCGATGTTGATGACATTTTCAGCATGTATACAACTTACTTATATCTACAAACGGGTTTTTTGAATTTTCATCACAGGCTCAGAAAAAGCAGTTGAAAAACGACCTTTACTATTTTTTTTTTTTGCTATTCCGACCAATTGCAAATTTTTTCAAAACACCGAAACACGTCGCTTAGCAAACTAATCCTTCTAGCTTCTCAAAAAAACTCGGGTCGTTTAGACCAATTTTAAAAATGTTATGCGATTTTAAATAGTGTACGATTATGGGTGTGTGCTACTTGTATGTGTATGGTAGGTATATTAGGGATGACGATATGCAAGTGTTTAGTTTGAATCCCGGAACATTTAACAAGCGACGTCAAGCGTATTCTACGGTTTAAGTTTAGTTAGAAAATTATATAGAGACAGAGGCAATTGCATAGGCACGTAATGACGTGTCTAGGCGTTTCATCTAAAACTACCGAACAAACAAAGGTCGGAGCAGATGATACGAAAGTATACCAACCTGGTGGTTCCTGTTCGTCTTCTTCCGCGATATTATCCAGCTCCGCGTACTCGGACAGTTCGGCCTGTCGATTCCGATTGCCTTCCTCTAGGGCCGCCAGCTCGAGGTCGATATCCTGTAGGTAGCACTAGAAAAGCGAGTCGGAATCAGAATTTTGTCCAACCAGGCTTCCCGATAGCGTAAGCACATTTAAGATACGTATGTCTGATGATCGATGGCGAGTTAGGTTCGAGTCTAGCTTCTACGTAAAACTGCAGGTTCAGATTTTTCCGTAGAAGGAAGACAAGGTGGTTGCTGACATGGCGGTGCGCATTGCTCACTTGAGGAATATTAGTAGAAGCTGAATCGTCCACGTCCCGGAGGCCCAGAACCGCTTGGTGGAATTGCAGTAGATCATCGCCAACTAATTTTTGAACGAAATTAGCTGGGACCAGGCCACGTCTGCCGTCCAGTGTTTCTGCGTCGAGGAAACCGTCCTCGTCAGGCTGGCCCCAGACCAGGAGGTAATCGCCACCCTGCACGGGCAGCTCCGCTTCTGGATTCTCGTTTGGCGAATGCTGAAACGGCTCGTAGGTGAAACGGGCGGTATAAACGTAACACCTGCCCTTGCCCGGTATGTCCAGCATGTCTACTTGACCCTCGGCCACGATATTGTCATTGGTCAATCGATCCAAAGGATTCGATAGTATGCTACTGGGTATCTTTGGCATTTGCCTTGGACCAAGGTAGAGCTGGCCCGCGGAAGCAGTGGCGGTTGGCGAACTGGCGCGCAAACTTTGCTGAATCTGTTGGATGATGGCCTGCTGTTGAAGCTGGTTCGCTTGGGACTGTGCAGAAAGTTGTTGCATGGCTTGGAGGGGGTCGCTTATCGCTTGCAACAAGCCTGTCGAAGTGGTGCCTGAAACGGGAAATACCTTCTCGAAATTCTTGCCAGCGAATTCAGCGAATTCAGCGAATCTACCGAATAAGCGAGTGTCGATCGGTTTCTGGCTGCTGAGAGTGCTGAGAGAGTGAGGGATAGGAGCTAGGACGGGGATCGAAGGAAGGTGATTGGATTCGTACCTGAGCTCACGCCCGACGCGCCAAAAGCATTGGTCCCGACGGTTGAGTAAGTCGATCCACTAGTGGCGTAGGTGCTCTGTACACTAGAGAAGGGAAGAACGGTTTGGGGTACACTGGTAAGCGCGCCCAGAGTCGAATGGAAGGAGCTCGACGAATAGGGCGGCAACGAGGAGAGCGTCGTTTGCGGAATGCTGGTTTGCGGAACGGAGTAATTGTGATGCGACAGTTGGCCAGCGAAGGTAGCCGCTCCTGTATTATAGGTTCCATTCGGGTGCGACGTTATTGACAAACTTGGGTACGTCGTTGCCTGCGCACACCACGAATCCCAAGGAAATTTAAACGAACCCTGAACGTTACCGCGATCGTTGTAAAACAAAGGGACGGCTATGTATGTATTTGCATTTTGCGTAGACGGTAAAGGGAAGGAGGAAGTTTCTGGTACCTGTTGACTTCCATTCAATTGATACGTTTGGGCGGTCTGAGTTGGCTGCGTATAATGAGATATTACGTTTTGACTAGACGGCGTCAGGTACGATGTAGAGGCTGGATGCTGCTGTTGCTGTTGCGGTTGCTGTTGCTGCTGCGTCTGGAGCGGCTGCTGATAGGTTTGCGTGTGAGGGTAACTCTCCTGATACTGATTGCTGGTGAAGTGGGTGTGCGCTTGTTGTTGCTTCTGCTGTGACGTCGGCAGAGCACTTTGGGAATGAGAAGTAGAGAGGTCGGTATGAGATGGTTGCGGTTGCTGATACTGTTGGATCTTTTGTTGGAAAACGGGTTGCGATTGGCTGCTGGAGAGCGACGGGGCCGGTGGTATTGGCTCGCTGTAGTGATACGGCGGCCCGTTCGGTGTTAGCGCTGGGCATCCGGGCATCATTGGTGTCAGGGGCATAGGCGAACCTGCGTACTGTTTTAGTTCTACTGTTTTATTTAGCTCTACACGTTTTATAGGCACGTCATTGTATTTTTCTAATTAACACGTCAAGTGGTTTACGTACATGACCCATCTGCGTTGGCATTCCAAGGCTCAGAGCGTGCGGATGGGGCGGATGCTGATGCTGACCGAGGTTCGGCAGATTTTCTGAGCTGGATCGCAGGATGCCTTGCTGATGCGAGGGTTGCTGCGTGGTAATTGTTCCTCGGGTATGATCCAGCTCGTGTATCAGCCTACTAGCGCTGCATCAGCCAATATTATACATACATACACATACTCGTTCGCTTCGCAATTGGGGAGTTTGGAATATGAAGAAACGCACGTATTATCTTGTTCTATTTTTGCTATTATTCGGTCGATTTCGGAACCAGCGGGGGGCCAAGTAGTCGGGACAGTGGTGTGGCCCATCATCGGCACTCTGCTACGAGCGTGTCTCAGACTCGTCATCTCCAACGTCAATTCTTCGTGCCTGACCATCTGTAACTCTGTCTTCTTCTCCAGCTCCCTTATCTTGGACTGCAGCGCTTCAACCGACTCCGGGCCCTGATAGCGTCCTGCTATCTTCTCGCGTAATTGGTTCTGTGCTTCTGCATGTTGCCGTTCCAGTTCCGCCTTTCGGGTTTTCGTTTCACGCATTTGCTGTAAAACCATCGTCATAGTTTCAACCAACAATTATATAATCACACGATTACACGTTTTTTCCAGCTAAAAAAATGTGTTTTTAAAGATTTAACGAACGAATTGGAAGCGAAGCGAGCGAAAACGTGCAACTGCGATTCCGATGTAGAAATGCCCTTCGAAACTACCTGCACGGGCATCGAGTTCTATTTAATATTTATGAATGAAGGTGGCTAAGCGACTCGAGTAGCGCCGTTGAACGCAGAAAAGGCGATCAGGTGAGAGCACCGACAATTAATAACGCCAGGCAGCAGCTTTTGTACTTGTATGCATGTACTTGGAATGCCTCGGAGCTATGCATGTACGTGTGTATGTAAGTAGATGCGATCGAATTTCTATCAACGTCCAACTTGCTCGACGCAACGAGCGATGGAAGCTCGTTGCGTTCCTTTTTTTCCGCGGCGTGGTAGTGTAACGTTCGAAAATATTAACATCAAGCGGGAACACACGAGTAGGGTAACACGATTATCACGATTATTACGTGCACATTAATATCGTACGTAATACTTGCTCGATCCGATTTCATTACCGAGAAATTTCCTCCAGATCTAGAAGCTTTGCATTATTTCAAATGTTTCCAAATGATTTCGTTGCTGCGCGCAGGCGATGAGAATTAAGAGTTGACTCGTTCGTTAAAACTTTACACGGGATTGGCTCAAACGGATGGGGAAGAGAAAGGAAGGAAGGCGAAAGTTTGCAGGGTTGTGAAAACTCACCTCGAGGATGGATTCGAGAACCGCGTCCTGCATGATGGTGGTATTTGTGGAGGTGGTAGTCCCGACAGCAGATCCGATATCCTGCAGCTGCGGAGCCTGAGGTGCCGTGGAAGCGCCACCTCCAACGCCACAGCACTGCAACATCCCTCAAGTCTTAAAACCCTCGCCCGTCTTTATCACGGCCAGTCCCTATCGATCTACCGTGTATCTAGGAGCTATCTTAATTAATTGGCGGCTTTTCCGGGGCCTGCACGATCTCGGGCGTGCGATTCTCCGAGTGCGAAAAGAAATTCTTTTTTTTTTTTTTCATACCGCCCCATAGCCCCGGCTACTGTCCTAACGTAACGTAGCACGTACCTTTCCACGAACCACCGTGGAAGAACTGGTACTTTCTCGTTTACACCTCGTCGACACCAGGCCGATATTATAGCGACCAATAGAACTGCAGTTTCCGCTACAGTTTAACGTAGGTATGCATGAGGCTCTGCGCTCTCTGCACCTTTTCTCCTATTCGGCCCCGTGCAGAGAGGGTGAAACGAGAACTACTTATCTAACACGCGGTCTACGTGAAGCACAATTCTGTGCTGACGATTTTCGTGATAATGACAGGCGAGAGATTACGTACTACTCGATCGGCACGTCGTTCGTTCGATCGATCGTGTATTATTATCTATTAAATGTGCTTAACGCGTGTGAACTGTAAAACACACACAGCACATGCCAGGGACTGGAGCCCAAGCTGCCGATCGCTTTCTTTCCGATTGAGAAATTCAATTGGCCAGATTAGCGGCAACAGGCAAACGGAGCCTGGTTCTCGGGAAACGTCTCGATCGTACTTCGGCATCACCGAAAGTCCTTGCCTGTGTTTCGTTAATTTCTCTGATTGCGTTAACTTGCTCGACAGAGCGAAGCCGATTATTACTCATCAGCCGCATCGACATATCATTATCGAGTTTATCGATGAGTCGGTAATTGCAAGGCAAAGTATCTAACAATAAGTAGAGAATCTTATTGTTAGTCCGACGACTATCGACGGGTAAATTATTTTTATTCATAGAAATGGAGACAGAAGGACTTTCTGTGCCTGAAATCATTGGGGCGAGTGTTTGCTGATTGATAATTCCGAATCTATCACGCCACGGAGCACGTTGCTCGGAGCCTAAATTTTGCTGACACTACTATATGTATAGATACCTACATTCTAGCCGCCCGGCCCGCACGGCGCCCGAGAGGAAAACAGAATGTATGTACTTACTCGTATGTACATAGGTATCGCAAGGAACGCGCCACAAACGATTCTGCACAAGTGAACAATTTTATTGGCAAACATCCAACGGGAGGGTAAAAATGGAAAAGTGAAAAACGGTGCAGAGCGCAGACTGAAACGATACCCCCGATCAGCGCAATCTTTGCCTTCGTATCGTTCGAACCTCGCGCATTATGTTCGACCTTTGTCCGTTTCCGTTTTCAGCAATTCATTATCGAAAAAGTGCCGAAGCGTGCTTGAACGGATTTATTCCTCGAGGCAGAAAATACTGATCTTTTGATAGCCCCCCCCCCCCCCTACGTTTTCGCCGGGTTTTCCGGTTAACCCCTGAGACCCGCGGACGGCCCAATCTCGGCCAGGCGAGACATAGCTATCCCTACCAACAAGCAATTAGGTATACGCGCCTCTAGAATTTAACTTTCAGACGAAAGGTTCAGATAGATAGGTCGAGATGACGTTCAGGCTGAAGAAAAGGCACGACACGCTGGAAGATGTTGGTTGCAATCGATTAGGACGTTGAAGCAGAAGAAATCTCGTGGAGCGGGACGTTAAAGAGAAGAGCAAAGTGGAGAAGGACCAAGCAGCGCAGCGGAAGAAGGAAAAGGAAGGAGGATGGGGAAATCTTATGTCGGCCGGAGGACCCGATAATAAAGGAACGGTGGAGGTCGATGGGAATCGAGGACAAGGGAAAAAGGACGAACGGATGGTCACCGGTATATAGGTAGACGTGTGTGTGTGTATAGGGTGACGCATAGGGAAGAGAAAGGGACCCGCCGAATAGAGCAATTTCTATTGCAAGACATCGCGTGGAAAGTGGAAAAAAGGGCGGCCGTTTGAAGGCGTCTCTAGCCGCGATAAAATATTCAGAAAGAAATGAAATGATCGCGTGGTGGTAGAGATGGTCGAGTTACTGGGAGAGAAAGGATTGGTTGGGGTGGTGGTTAGAGGAGGTGGCGTGAAGCTAAGACATTGAGAATGAGTTTATGTCCGTGGCCAGTGTGGGCACGGGTCGAGTGGTACGGCACTGCTTATTGATCTCACTACCAATGGTACGTAGTATACATGTACACCCGGTGCGCACGGAACACCGGGGACACCATCACTGCACGACGAAAACGAGGGTACGTAGCGTAACGCACTGTCAACTGTCACGCATCACTATCAACCCCGTACACTGTACAGCGTACAGTACAGCTATCAGCGGGAGTAGCAGCGACGGCGCGGCGCGGCGCGGCGGCACTGGCTACGGTACCCTTCCACGTACAATATCACGTATCGATGCACATCCTCCCTTTCTCCTTATTCACACTCGCAGCATTTGCCGTTTATCCATTCCCTTGGCCGTTCGATTACTCTAGCATTCTCCCTCCGGCAATTTCTAACAGCCCCGAGTCAGGATTCATTTCCAGCGATATTTACTCAACAACCTCGAGGAAAACTGTTCGCTTCGGCACTTTTATCGACGCACTCTGACACTTTGTAGCGTACGTATTATACTATATCCTCGTTTACCGTCAATATTCTCGCAACCATGTACTCTTTCGATCATTCCCT
This sequence comes from Andrena bucephala, assembly GCA_947577245.1. NCBI lineage: Eukaryota > Metazoa > Arthropoda > Insecta > Hymenoptera > Andrenidae > Andrena > Andrena bucephala. The sequence goes on from OX387719.1 coordinate 10,155,013, forward strand.
CATTCCCTCATTCTTTCTCCCTTCCCATCTCTCTCGCTCTCTGATTCTTCCTCTTTTCCTTGGAACGAACAAACCTCTCCACACTATCATTCCAGTTCACACACACTCTTGCTCTCTCTACCATTTTTGGCTTTTTTTTTTCACGGGGCGCACGACACTTACGATGACCGAGTCAAAGGGATTGTGGCAGGCCAGGGCTGCTGCTGCTGACAAGCGAACTTCACGGGACTCGCGAGCTTTTTCACTCGGCTATCATCCCGTACAAGCCCCAAGATCTGTTCGGACGTGGAAGGCAGGCGGCAGGGCTGCTGGAAAACGGGGGAGGAGGAGGTGTTTCCTCGTCCACCGGAGGAAGGAGCGGCGAAGTGGGGGCAGATAGCGTTCTGGCGGGAGGTAGTTATACGCGACCGTAGGGGTTAGAAGACAGGGGTGGGAGAGAGAGAGACGGAGCGTAGAGCGTAAAGTGTAGGGCGTTAAACGTATACGTGAGGTGCGCCGGTAGTGGAAAACCGAGCTAGGGGTAGGGAGTTAGGGACTCCTCGTCACCACCGGATATGGGTCATTCTACGATCGATGCCGATACAGAGTCTCTCTTCCCCGCCAGGGATCGCTAGCGATCGCTTACGCTTACGTCATTTCTACGCTTGCGTTGCATCCTAACCTACCGCTCTTTCTCCGTATCTCCCTCAAACTCTGATATCGAACGGAACGATATTTCGAAAACCACTCTCGGCCGAGTGAACTACTTAGGTAACGTGAGAAACACGCGATTACCCTGTGAAACGTTCAACGTACCAGCGGAATAGTTCGGCTCGTGGCTACGCGGTTGTGTAGCTTGGTGTAGCTGTCGCAACAGCCAATCAATACCCGCGAGACGATCCACCGATCGTTCCTTCTCCTTCTACGCTTTAGCACTCTACTTCTATCTTTCTCCGCCCCGCCTCCCCCCCCCCCCCGCTCCCACATCTCCCGCTCGGAGCTCCCTAGTCCCTCCCTTCCTCCTCGCCGTCTTTGTCTTTCCTACACAATCCATTTTCCTTCTTTACTCTTACGTTCCCATCCCTTTCCGCTCTCACATTTCATCGGAACAGACATGCTCCGGAATGGGCTCCGGAGAAGAGCTAGAAAAACCGATTAAACCGTTCGTAACGTGAGAGACTCGTGGAGATATGGAGCGTAGAGAAATTGTACGATGCTTCGACATAACAATTAGATTTACAACTGTCTTTTCACAGAGAAACTGTGGGTGCAAGAACCGTGCGATAGGGGTACGGCCCTGACCGAAGCGCAGGCGTTCGTGGGATTTAGTGACGTCACGAGTAGTCTAAGGCACGGGCACGGGGCGTTATACGCTCATCAATGAACGTACGACGCCCACGGCGGATACCTGTTCTCTAGTACATACACACGTAGCTAGTAGCTGCCTGCCTGCCCGCCTGCCTGGCTGACACCCTCCTTTGCCCACTTTTCCTGCATTCCTTCCTTCCTTCCCTCTACACACCATACCGCCCATACGCTCTACTATTCTTCGATTTCTTCGTTCGTTTCCGTTCCCCGTCCATCCTACGTCTGACCAAACACCGATGTATTCTACTTTCCTCATAGAACCGTAGGTGCACGGTGCGCTTGCTTACTTACATCTGTTCGAGAACATGAATTATAATTGTCATGGAATCTCGCTAGAGAAAAATATACTTTTTTTAATGCTGTTCCATATCCATACAGCCCGAATACGGTTTAGGTTTAGAGACACGGATAGACGGTGTTCTGCTTCCTTTGGAAACAGGGAATAGAATGGAGCATGCTCGATATATATTATCTTTATTTCATTTATTCTCTGTCTGCGATGGCTTTCACGTACAAAATCCATTATTTTGTATTTATAAAGGCAATACACGATGTTGTGAAAGTAAAGCTATAAGTTGTTTCCCTTGTATGTGATTAATTTCATCTAGGTATATTAAACAGACACCCTTATATTTTTCTTTGTAATTGGAGAACCAAGACTTATCGAAGAGGAAAGTGCCAAAAGGTAACGATCACAACGGTATATATGTATTTTAAGGCAAACGAACTTTGTCGTATCGGTTGGTCTCGATACATATCTGGTTTCATATATCTAAATGTTTACCCCGTTTTGGATGACCTGACAGGGTGTACATACACGGGCTGAAAGGCGCTAATTTTGTTATTTAATTTTGTTCATGTACGTACGCGTGTTCCATCTATGTTACAACTTACTCCTTTGCACTTGCGCCGCGCCAGCCGTTGAGTTGGCTGAAATTGAGAGGTCGCTCCTGTAACGTGCGCTTCGTGTCCTTCTCTGATTCGACAAAGGCGCGTAAGCTCCGCCGCCGCGTGTACTTGACTTGTCTGTCTGTCTCTCTCATCTGTCCGACTGGTTGCTTCGTTGCTTCGTAACGCGAGGTTAGTTAGAAGGACGAGTAGGGAGTTTCTTTAACGTGGCAAAACACCGGTTCCTTGCTTTTCAGCCGCGTTTCCGTATGATTTATCCGCATCCTTGTCAGAACGTACGTTAATTCGATCAGCAAACTTGACATATAAACCACCTTGCGCGCCACCACGCCGGACAGACCGAACATTTCCGTATTTTTCCTCTTTCGATTTTATTCTTTATTTGAGAATCATTATTTTCTACGAGTGAATACGAGCAATTGGAAGAATTGGACGGATCTCGTCGGTTGTAAGTCGTAACATGCTTCCATCGATCGCAGTAATTCTCGTTGCTATCGGAATTGCCGGTGCCGAAGATTGCAAAGGATGCGTCTCTCTGGATTCTTATTCCTTCGACAAGGTACCTTTCTTTGTGTTTGCTAAACCAAGTAGGTATTGACTATAGTTGTTGCGATTCTATGGCATAGGGTAACGACACTAACGACCCGGTGATTCAAGTGCTTTGATTGCTTACGCTAGTCTCACCACGGATATATCATATATATGTATACATATTCCGTGTTGTCATGGTTATATGTATAGGACGCTCAATCGAGTTACTACGTTTTTAGCATAAATCCTTGAATTTCTATACGAATAAAGTTAAATAACCTACGAATACGAAAATGTACATATATATATATATATATATGTATTATGAATTGTATATCATCGTTTGTTGGCCGAGAGAATGTACACGAGTTAAAAAATGTTTTATAGCTCGACCAACGAGAGACGTTACGGCGTTTATTTTTCGAGATAGTAGTATTGATTCGCTTGCACATCATCACGCGAATTCAACGCGAACTTAAATCTATAGCGTATCTATTTGCAGAGGATAGCGCGTAGCATATGCGTGTTGGTCTGATTCTAGTACAGAGTAAATAGAATAGACTATGTTGAAAAAAATCGTCCGGTTGAATCGCTGCTGATCAGCGAAATTACAGATAAAAACGATCAGTCGTAAGAAATGAAATATTGCTACTGTAACGTAAATATCTAGGTAATCCCTAAATTCAAAGCGGCGATTGTGAAGTTCGATGTGGCGTTTCCGTACGGAGAGAAACACGAGCAGTACGGACAAATAGCTGCTGCCACGAAGGATGCTCACGATTTACTGGTAGCCGAAGTTAGAGTGAAAGATTATGGGAACAAAGACAACTCTGATCTTGCTGCACGCTACAAGATTAAATCTGAAGAATTCCCGGCGGTTCTTTTGTTCCTGCAAGGAAAAACGGAACCGATCCCGTTCGCCACGGACAAATGGACCGACTTTACCGCGAACAGTATCAAACGATTCATCAAAATAAAGTCGGGTGTTTATCTTGGTCTACCCGGTTGCGTGGAACAACTGGACAGACTCGCGGAGGAATTCAAATCCAGCGGAGAGAAGTATAGGAAGGTGACGATCGTTTACGAATTAAGCGATACAATTTATAACACTACCTTAAAACCGATTGTACATAATCAATGAAATTGTATTTCGTAGGAAATATTGAACAAAGCTAAAGTGTTTGAGGAAACATTACCGGAGCCGCAGCGCGCTGCCGCTAAAGTTTACGTTAAAACTATGCAGAGGATATTGGAAAGGGGAGATGTGTTCGTTCAATCGGAACAAACTAGGATAGAGGGTATTTTGAAAGGAAAACTATCGAACGAAAAGAAACGCACGATGGAGGAGAAACGGAATATCCTCCATTCGTTCTTGCACAGAGACGAACTGTGAAAGAACTAAAACTTTTATGAGATACATTACAAACAATGTTGCCGTATGCCTCAGTGCGGTAGTAACATCGCGTTAATGCTTCATGTCCAACGAACACTGGAATCGCGATAATTGTTCAGCAGCTCGTTTCTCGCACATTGAGACGAAACGAAACAAAACGAAACGAAACGATCGACGCGACGATACGAGGGGACAGTGGACACGAGTCTCGTTCACTTCAAACATTCCAATATTCTACACTGTAATTTGTGTAAGCGTGTAACAGATTGAGAAAATACGATTAGAAGAAATAAAACATTTAAAAGTAGTCAGTCGCAAACGTAAATGACTACACGAATTTTTTATATCAATCATTATGGGTTTTGTTCGGAAACAGGACCGTGTATGTATGTGATACATTTATTACCTATCTATATAAGAATTTGCAGGAAATCTAGCGAAATTGTAATCGAATAAATTCCCTTGCTTTTGAAATTTAGACGGCTCTTACGTTTATTAATTTCTCATTTCCGTTAAATTTAACGTCTGTTTCCGTTACAGCGTATCTTTGTATGTATAGTATAAATGCTAAAACATCTTCCGTTAAAAAATCACAGATAACATGCAACGTTCGTATAAATATTGTCTTATTCGTAAACTGAATATATATTCCGCCTGTCTGTGAACGTTATTGCTAAAAACTTTCCCTACATTACGTTCGATGCTCAAATAGTTAAGCATATGCATGCGCCTATGTTTACGTCGGAATGTGTATTTGTAGTTTAAGACGTCCGTCCAATCGGCACATGGTTATCTACTTTTTCCCTCCCAACTCCTTAACCTGTAACTGCTCAAGTTCGTGCGATACTTTGTCCATGCTTTCTTCCGTCTTCGTTTGTTTCGCGGTGTCGTCTGATTTTCCCACTTCGTTATTTTGAACCTTCAAACATTCATCTTCCGCCGCTTTCTTCGTTTGTTCTTCATTGTCGGTACTTTCACTGTAACTTACGTCGCTAGAAGAATCGCTATCGCTCTCTGAATGCTTGTCTGTCACTTTACTTTTCCCGGCGTATATTTCGCACTCCGAGCCTACTATCTTCTTTGCCTTCTCAAATGCTTCCTTCCAAACCGATGCATCTTAAACAAACAAACACATGGAAAGATTAACCGATGCACTCTGTTACTTAATGCTCCTACTCCTCCAAGCTATCGATACGCTTACTTTCGGCATTCGCGAATCGTATAGCCAGTAATTCTGGTTTGAGCTGTTCGTCTGCATAATCGGCGAGTACGCTCCATACCCATGCTCTATCGCTACCACAATTTGGTTTTAATTCCATCCAGGGTGTTACAAAATGATTAGCGCAGATTTTATATGTCTTGTCTCTGCGCATCACAACCCTAATTGTATTTTTTACGTTGTGTCTTAACAATTTTACTTCTCCCGTCCCACGTTCTTTCCATTCCGCAGGGTTAGTGGACGAATCGTAACGGTACAATTTTGCTCTCCTACGAGTAAAACATTATTATATTATGACATTATTAGATTATTATGTGAATGATGGTCGATAGCCTGAAATTACATTTTTATCATTTCAACCTCATCCTCTTCGTTGTTGGAGACTTCTATTAATGGTAAGGTAATAATTGGCTCGAAATGTATATCATTTTCGTTAGTGTCCTCTTCGTTCTCTTGAGATTCACAGTTAACGCTTTTCGCGTCGACATGGTCACCATTTAACTACGAGTGCACATAAATTAAAAACAAATAATCAAATTTCTCATACTTAATTTAGTCTCAATAAATCCTATAATTACATTAATCTATCGACGACAATAAAATTATTCGAGGCCATTAAAACTGTTTCTTCGATAAGGACAGAACGTAGGCATTTTAAACTAATTGAAAATATACGATTGATATGTTGCGGTTTAATTCAACACGAACGCGGCGATATAACCTATAGCGTCAGTTTAAATTTTTTGAATAAGCAACGACAACCATTCTTCTCTCTTCGCATCGAATAACGTTAATGCAAAGATATAAAGAGAAAAATATCATAATATTTACCACGTTTTCTGGCATGTTTTTACGAGCTTCGTAAAATAAATATTCCAATTAATTTATCAAATACCGCCAACTCCAGCCTCTCTGATAGTAAACCCATATGAGTAACCAGGGCCTGGTTAGCCCTGGTTAGCCTGGTATCTTGCAGATTGCAGAGAAATTCTGTGGTCAGAAATAAGCTTTTGAGCCGCATCACGAGCGGCGCTGATATCGCACTTTCGTGACGTCAGGCGTCACGCAGCGTCACGTGAATGACGTAGGTCTGTTCCGATTCGTGCATTGAGCGCATGAAATTGGTGGCATCGTAATGGTGGCATCGTACAATTCCCTAGAATTTCTCTCACTTGCGGTGCATGAGGAGCGCAGGAATTCTAGGGAATCGTACGATGCCACCAATTTCATGCGCTCAATACGCGAATTGGAACACACCCGTGAATGGGTGTGTTCAGCCGATATAACCGGTGAGCAACCGGTGGGTGATCTCACTAGATTTTACTCTGAACTTGCTCGTTCATTGGTGGACATTGTGTCCCGGACCGGGACCAGGGACTCCCCGCACCGAAGCGCGTCTTTTGATTTTGATTCTCTTTTGTTTCGAGGCCTGAGAATCGGTTAATACGTGTGTAAGACCACGTTTCGTGTGTTTGAGACTCGACCAACGCGTGTAATTCGAGGGAATAAGATTCGTCCCGCGTGGTCACGTGTAACCCGCGTCGTATTGTTGGCGTTTCCAGTCACAGGGTTCCTCGTGCGACGAGGTTAACGATGTGCGCTGGGATTTCTTTCCGCGTGCCCACCGAGAATTCTTGCTCTGGACGCTCTCATTTTACTTTTGAGCCGCGTCGCGAGCGGCGCTGTAAAATGTCCGTCCCATTCCGGCTATTAGAGATACTTATCTATAGTTATATACATATATAGTAAACCGTGACCGTGACGTGTATTGCGGATATTGCGCGTATGATCGACAGGACTCCATGATAATGTATAGACACAAGGTTTGAATGGTAATCGTTTAGTACCACGGATTCCTGTTGGATAAGAACAGTAAACGACGAAGAATTTTAACCCCTTAACGCATTCAACACGGTTGATGTCATAAGACACAAACCGACACTACCTGCCCTATACCTTCAGTAATGGCCGTGCGGAACGTGTTAACCAGTGCTGGGAAAATTCAACTTTTATATTCATATTCGCTACTAACGGGGAAACTATCATCATTCTTCTTTCTAATTATTAGAGTTATACCTAATTGAAACTCTCGATATTTTATTAACAATCCTACTAATATAATAAATGCGAAAGTGGGTTTGGATGTTTCTTACTTAATTAGTCGCAAGTACGGAACGGATCTTTCTGAAATTTTGATTATCTCGATTCTTTTAACCGATCTGGACCAAATTTTGCATAATTACTCTCTAGAACCCTGCGAAAAATATAGGGTAGATATCCCAATTACGGTGCCCTGTCCCTATTACCGTGCCTTTATACTTAAAGAAGCTGTACAAAAAACTCGCATATATAAATAAGGAAAGAAATTTTTTTAATTAAGTTAAACTATTAATGTATGTGTTACAAATGAGAAGGTTGCATTTTTAAACAATTAAAGCATAGTAAAAAAAATTTCAAAAATGCATATGAAGATTTCGATGGATTTACCTAAATCCTTACCGCAAACGGTAAGGAACACGTACTTTACAGAAGTGAATAAATTGATAATTATTATCATTCGCACTTATGTAAAGTGTTTAGTATATCATAAAAGATTCAAATTTTATGAAAAACTAGCAAAATGAGCACTTTTTAAACGTTTTCGTATTTTTAAAGTGAATACGGTAATAGGGACAGGAATTTAACGCTTGTCCCTATTTACCGTGTCCCTCGATGCTCCCTCTGTAACTGCTAAACCTAACCTTATTTTCGTTTGTCCGAACGGGTGAACAGAAATTTATATTTGCATATTTTGCTTTTGTAATGAAAAGGTCATATTAAAATGACATAAAAACACCTCTCGCAGAGCAAAAAAATGTTTTGAACAGTTCAAAGTTGAAAGACATGACCTAATCACGGGAACGGTATTAAAAAAAAAAGACACGGGTATAGGAACAACGCATTTTCAGGGCACGGTAATTGGGACAAAAACATGCATTTTTATTTCAATTAAAAAAATATGAAAAATTAACATTTTCAACCCGAAAAAATGCCTTAATAAAGAGAAATGTTCAAAAGACCAGTATAAATTTTCACCAAGCAAAATTAAAGTAACAGAAGTCAGTAATTAATTCCTTCGTGAGCAAGTCAGCGTCACAGCATGGTAATTGGGACATCTACCCTTCCCCCTTATTTCTCCCTCTTGAAACTCCGTGATAATCGAAGTTCTACCCGGGCAACGCTGGGTACTTTAAGCTAGTAACATTTAATTTCAAATTCTAACTCATCTTCCAAAGATCATCATCAACCGAACAGCAGTAATATTAAATTCTTGATAAGCTTATTAAGGACACTTGTCGAACGAGTAATAGGAGTTGTGAATTTTACAAACTGACGAGCGGATCATTGGCAATACTGAAGTTACTAATCTGACTTCTTGTTGTTATGTTAACGTTGCATGCAGTGAGCATGCTCGATAAATCGAGTAGTCGAACGTAGTCGAACGTAATCGAACACAGTCGAACACTATCGAGCAGGAAAGAGCTCGCATACTCTGGGAGGGGGTAAAAGGGAGTGGAGTGCGCGGTTGTCCGGGCGGCCATTGCGGGTACATTGTCCGAAATCGCGAATGCAATTGAGTGCTGTGTACCACGCGAGTGAAATCCAGGAGAATCAAAGGTCATCCCCGAAGAAAGGTGCTCCGTGTCAAGCCCGGGACGCGCACGAAACCCCGGCCCGATGGCAGAATCCGACAAGCTGAATATTGACAACATCATAGCTCGGCTCTTGGAAGGTAAAGTTGCTCTTCCCTGCTTACCCGCCTCAAAGGGGGGAGATACCACTTAAATGTCCGCCTCACCTTTTCCTACGCTTCCTTTATACTCGTGCCTTCTTGCCTTCTGGCCGGCCACCTCGAATCAACTGCAACCTTCCTACCTCCTGCCGAGGAGGATATCGCGCCTTCTTACTCTTTTCTCCTCCTCTGCCTACAGTGCCTACTCCTTCCTTTCCTGCCTCTTTCTGTTTTTCATCGATTACGCAACTCTCTCTCTCTCTCTTCAAATGCAACCGATTTTAAGCATTTGCCAACCGAATTTAACGACCGAGACTCGCGCTGCCTTACTACAAATCTTCGTTTCTGAAACAGTTGACCCGTGTTCGTGCGTCTAACAATCGCCGTTCTGCGCGTATGTACCGAACGTAGTTCGTAACTTTTACTGCCGCTTTCGTTCTCTCGTATCGTCTGTTCTTTAGACTCGTTTGAATTTATTAATAGATGAAGATGATTCATTCGATAATCTGTCTTACAATTAGAACAATCAATTACACTACCGTTAGGAAGCTAAAGTATAGTTTCCCGCGATAAACTATCAGATAAACATAGGCCTAGCGCGTTCAACGCTCGATCCTATGTCCTTATGTGTGTTGCTTTTGAGAAAGGTTACCGTTTTCTGTAACTCTGTCGATAAGTCACTTCGTGCACCTTAACGTCCGTTTTTTACTTAATTTCTGAGATTTCTGTATTTAACCTTTACCGTGCGTCAATTTAATATTTCAGTGAGGGGAGCCAGGCCAGGAAAAAATGTACAATTAACGGAAGGTGAAATAAAAGGGCTCTGTCTGAAGTCGCGTGAAATTTTTTTATCGCAACCTATCTTATTAGAGCTCGAAGCACCGCTTAAAATATGTGGTAAGTTACCGACAATTATTATGCTCTTCTCTTCTCTCTTACAGTTACATAATTAACCCTTTAGCCATGGAAGTATATAAGTTTCTAAAAGCAACCAATGTACTCTTCTTTTAAGGTGATATTCACGGGCAGTATTATGATTTACTACGACTGTTCGAATATGGTGGATTTCCGCCGGAAAGCAATTATCTGTTCCTAGGGGACTATGTTGATAGAGGGAAACAATCGTTGGAGACAATTTGTCTCCTTCTTGCCTATAAGATCAAATATCCAGAGAACTTTTTCTTGCTCCGTGGAAATCATGAATGCGCCTCTATCAACAGGATATACGGATTTTATGACGAATGTAAGGAGTTACGTTGAGAATGTAACGAAAATAGTAAATAGCCACATCTTTCGCTCCTATCCTTCTAGTTATTAAATCTTGAAATTACTGCTTCTTTGTTATATAGGTAAACGCCGATACAATATTAAATTATGGAAAACGTTCACGGATTGTTTCAATTGCTTGCCTGTCGCGGCGATAGTCGATGAGAAAATATTCTGTTGCCACGGCGGTCTCAGTCCGGATCTCCAAAATATGGAACAGATCAGACGTATAATGCGGCCGACGGACGTACCCGATCAAGGTTTATTATGCGATTTACTTTGGTCGGACCCAGACAAGGATACAATGGGCTGGGGAGAAAACGATCGTGGTGTATCGTTTACATTTGGCGCAGAAGTTGTTGCCAAATTTTTACATAAGCACGACTTTGACCTCATATGTCGTGCCCATCAGGTATGTGTGTCATAGCACTTGCAATATGGTTAAATTTAGTATTACATTACACGATTAATAAGTTTAAAGTTTAATCAGTGTAATCGGTAGATTGTGGCACCGAGTGTGCTTCGTTGGCCCGAATCGATTTAATTCCAGTATCTAAGATGAATCGTATGAAAATTTTAGGTGGTAGAAGATGGCTATGAATTCTTTGCGAAGAGGCAGCTAGTTACCCTGTTCTCGGCACCAAATTACTGTGGCGAATTCGACAATGCCGGAGCTATGATGTCCGTCGATGAAACTCTTATGTGCAGTTTCCAAATCCTCAAGCCAGCTGACAAAAAGAAATTAACGTACGGTGGTTTGAACGCAGGTAGACCAGTGACGCCCCCGCGAGGTGGAAATAACAAAAACAAGAAGAAGTGAAATCCTTAGATTTGTTTCTCAATCCCTATCTTTTATAATTTTTTCCCCTGCCCCTGCCCCCCTTCTTTTTTTTTTTTTTTTTTTGATTTTTTCCTTTGTGGATGCAACGCTTATAATTTTAAAACAGATCCCTCGAAACTCGCCCATCTTTTAAGACATTAAGTTCTTGTAAGAGAAAAGATGTTATTGTTATTATTTCACCTAGTATCGCCACTATTATCATCGAAGCTATCACCGTATTACTTTGAAATTTATCCTGTATTACGCTAAGCCGTTTACAAATGACACATGAAGTAAAAAAGAAATCCGGAGAGGCATTGCTCGTTAAGCTCGTAAAAAGTAAGAAAGAGAAGTTCTGCGCCGACAGAACTGTCTGGAGTTAATAGGGGAAAAAGTATGTTGTCAGATGTGTGTTTATAAAAGAAAGTTACCGCCAAGTTTGATTACCCAAGGTTAGATTAGAAATTCTCTACGGCTATTAAGTGAGATGCTACGAGGAGAGGGTATCATGATAAGCGTAAAGAAAAGCTAGTGGCAAGCTCGTTCATTTTTCACTTGGATATCTTTCTCGACGGTTTTCTAAGAGTACTAATTCCGAGGGCATTCGGAACGTGAGTGAGCGAGATGTGTGGCGTAACGCCATGTAATACGATCGATACGATGCCATAAAGAATTTCTTATGCCATTCTCCGCTTTGTCGGCATAATTATGTACTTGATGAACGTGGTTATCAGTATAGATCCATAATATCGCATACGTAGGAATTTTCAGCGACAAATATTTCCGATGTGATACGTAGTCTTGGCTTGATTGTATGTATTTCAGTGAATTGCACAAAATTTGTAAACGACATACAGATACGACTTTCTTAAAGGAACCGTTTTTGTAGAATGTGCTTTTATAATTAAATTTTTGTAAATTAAACAAAAAAATGTGCGGCGTGTTAGCTGTTGAGTGAAAATCGGCTGGATTTTCGGTAAGATTTTTAAGGGGGAAACTAAGCGAACAGGACAAGATTCGCGTATTCCAGCTGGGCAGATCAATTATACAGGAAAAGCGTCGACTATGTATCCGCGAAGCTTCTCTGGATTTTACTTGACGCCATTGTGGTCACTAATTTTCGGAGACAGGAACATAAAATAGAACTGATACAAAGGCAAGCTGTAAATGTGTATAATGCGAGTAGCGAAGTTGCGAGCACGTAACACGTACACGTACATACGATAGAAAGGAAAAGGAATATATCCCGAATAAACCCCGATTTCTAAGGATTTTATCGTAGAAACGTTAGTGGTCCCCACTCATTAATCTCATAACCATTTACACGCTATTATTGATTTCGTTCATTTCCTCGACACGCAATTTTTCATGCACCACGTAGCTCACGAATCCATTTTCAGTTACGTGCGAAGAGAAATCGTGAAATACATACCGTTCTGTAAAAATCAGCGCGACAAACAAAACAAGCACTGATCGATCATGTTTGCCTCCCTTGTACTTGTACATTAATTTCTATTTTATAAATAAAACTCACGAAAAATATTCTCCCATTCTTTCTTTCTTTCATTTTGCTTTAATATTTCGTTTCCGTTTACATTTAGTAAGCATCGTCTAAACTTTAATACGATACTCGCGGCATTATTCGTTTAATATCGACTTTCGCGGATTTAACTATTCGATCGCTAATTGGAACTTTTCCATTCACATCCCGTGTGTATGTACATATATGTACATATTTATCTGATAAGTTACTGCTACTATCGATAAGACTATTACGAACAATATCGGGCAATAAATTTGTAATTGTACAAACAAGTTTGTTTTTTTGTCACCAGACAAAAGCCTGTTTTTGGCTATTTTCAACAAGATTTTAATAGCTTTGCTGAATAGGGGTTAGGTCTGGGTCGATGCCCATGCTGGTTAAACAGCCACCAGTCGATTAGGTGTCACTCGACAGCGCTGCGACTACAAATGGATATCTGTAAGCAGTGTAAACTGTAAACAGTCGTATATACATACATATGCATACCAAACGTTTAGATATCTACATACATACATACATATATGCATAAAAGTTGATCTGTTTTTAGCGCCAGTTTACCACGAAAAAGAAGTGGAACTGCTAATAATTCGTACTAGACGTAGGCTCTTAAATGAAAGTAGGTTTTTAATATTAGAAATAAGACTCGCGTAATTACCGACTGTACATAATTAAAGGAATTGGAACTGTAACAACTTCAGGATAGATGTTTTTACTTATAACGTTCTTCTATTTAGCTAGGATGATTAAATGTATCTAAGGGATGAAACACTTTTTATTAACAAATAAAGTCGTTCCTCTAAATTACTGCGTCCCCATTTTTTTTTTACGTACGAATACTGCAAGTGTTACGTATAATGTATATAAGTGAAAAGAATGCAACACATAGGTATGTAAATAATGTGCCATCATAATAATGATAAATAGGTATAGTCTGCTGAAAGAATGAATATCGTTCATTAATCGACAACGATGCATTCACCTTGTTGTAAAGAGTAATGGAATCTCCATAGGTAAGTATATAGATTATAGAAGCTCGTCATAAAAGAAGAAAGTAAAGATCGACGAATATAATTAAGTATACGTAAAGGCTATTCTCGGATTCTAAGAAAACGGGAAGAAAATGAAAGGGATAAATACTTTGTCAATCAGGGTAAGATTGCCTGTGGCGAGTGTGCTCGGTGGAGAAGGGTGGTCGAACCGTGGTTCGCCAACTCGATTTGGCGCGTTGTGGGAATTAATTGGTAGGATGTTCGTAGAGCGTAGAGGATCACGGAATCGACATCTGATTTTAATGAATTAAGCTAACGGTGGTAGTTGATAGTGTAGCGGTGTAGCGACGACGAGGTGCAGGAGAGACAAGCCTCGCCCCTGAGCCCACCTAAGTACAGACTCTATACTCCGGAGCTCGGGTATATCCCATCCGAGTGGAAGAAGACTCCGCCTTTTGGCACGGGGTCCAAAGGAAGCATGTCGCGGTGCCAAGTTGGCCGAGCGTGGGTGTCCGCGTAGGAGGATCTTTGAGAAACCCCTCCTTCCTCGTGGAGGCTTTCCCTTCCTCCCGAATCTCCTCTCTATGTTGCTCGATCGGTTTACCTCAGGTCGCGTCGGGGAGAGGAAACCGGCGTGGCGCGGTGCGGCGGAAACGGCAGAGGAGGAGATCTGCCGCGAAAAGAGAGAGGGTAGGGTATACGCATCGGAGAATGATGTCTCGATGATAAGCCACGAGGTGTAGTCGGCTCGGGGGAGTTCTTTCTGATTCATCCGATGCCGTGCGTTCACGCAGCGGCTTTAAGCCCTTGTCAGCGTCCGGAGCTCGAGGTGAGGACAACTCCTGTTGACGAGATGTGTGTGAGCCCGTCCACGATGTCGAGCAATCCTCTGATATTCGCCCAGGATCTCCAATCTCGCTGATTGCCTCGAAACGTTTAACGACCGGCCACGAAACATTACCGTCCTACCACGCTCTCGCTCATTTTATTTTTCCTTCCGCTTCCTCATCGTTGTCGTCGTCGTCATCATCGTCGTAGTCGTCGTCGTCGTAGTTTTCGTCGTTAACAGCGGAGTCTCCGTTTCCACCTGCCGTCCGATTCTTCTTTTATATTGTTGCGGAACGGTTACACTGCCAGCTGAGGAGAGATTGTAAACAAAAGGAAAAGTGCAAGTGCCATACTGTGAAACGTGTTTGTTTCTCTTGTTTGGAGAGACACTCGGTGTTTGTGCCACTTGGTCGTGATCAACGTTTTTTATTGGTTGCCCTGTAAAATCGGATGTTACGCAGGTATATCGATGATTCGGTCAAGTGGATATTTTACGGTCCGGGGATCGAGATTTTATCGAACCGGTGAAGAGATCGATGCGGTTCAGCGAGGAGAATCAGTAAAGTCGTGATACGTATAGTTTCGGGTACAGGTCGCGATTGAAAGTGAATGGAAACAAGTGCGAAAGTTTGATCGTTCGCGGCCGAAAGAAGATATCCAGCATTTAGTAAGAGGACCAGAAGTTCTTGTTGATGCAGTTGGAACCTCGACAAGGATGCAACAGCAAGAACGCGATCCACGGCACGACATCACCACAGCCGATTGCTGTTATCAGCAGTGGGTTCCTTCGCATCATCAGAATCACCATGCTCAGCCTATCACGAATCTGCCGTCTCCCATGCAACAAATGGAAGGTACTGTCACGTTTTTCCTAATTTCTTCTCGACGGAACCGTCATACTGCTGTAAATTAACGGTTGTTAAAAGGAAGTCAGGCGAGGAAGGCGGAGCTTCCATTGCATCTTCAATTAGGGTAAATCCGGGAGACGCGGTCGGGCCTGAGAGTTGGTCAAGTCGCTATATTTCTGACACCCTTTGTAAAAATGCGTTAAAGTGCAGACCAATTACTTCTCTAGAAGCCAAACAATTGAATGAATAGCGTCATTTCGCTTCCTTCTGTGCTTTTCTGGATTTATAGGCTTTAAAAGGTAAATTGAGGTTTCATTTAACCTCTTTTGTCAAACAGCGGTGTACAGAATCGTATTTAAAATATACTTCTAAGTTTATTTTCGTTTAATGTTTGGGATAATAAGATTGTAGAGATATTGAGGGACAATGCAGCCAAAGTATTTGGCTATATTAACTCTTCCTCTCAAAGCTAACGAGAAGACCATCTCTCGCTGCAGAAAGGAGATTTGGTATGATTTTTTAATTTTTTAATTTTTCATTATTATTTTAATATTATTTTTGTTTATTTAGTTTATTTATTCAATTTTGTATTAATTTGCCTTGCTAATCGTCAGTAGGTAGTTCACTTTTTCGTTGACTAAACAAATTAAATATCAATGAATCTGTAATTGTATTCACTCATAAATAATTTTGTTTTATCCTTTGTTAATTTTCCACGAATAATTATGTGAGTGGTCTCTGCCAACGACGAAAACCATTTCTCCCTGCACCTCGGGGGAGGTGGTCAGATGTCATGACTTCAGTTTTCAAGCCGATTTACAGTAAATATTGTCTTCAAGCAAATATCTACCAGGTTTTCTGAATCAGCATAAAATCCTGAACATATAGGTTTGTTCTGATAAAATAATTAATTACTATATTAGTTTTAATAGCCATTTTATATCAGGTCGACCGCGTCTCCCGGATTTACCCTATACGCGTTTGAATCGAAAGGAATACGGTAAAGGTGGTTCGGTATTGTTTCAGCATGCTTACAGACCGCGGGAAGAGCGAAGCGATCCCATAGTCCGAATTTGCCGAAAACCTCGTTGACGCAGCACGCCGCAAACTCGTCTATTTCCTCGACGACTGCTATCGAAGCCCGCAACGACAGCAACAACAATAATCGCCATCACGGAGATCACCATCCAGGCGAGAACGGTGGGAACGGCGGGAACGGCGGTACCTCGACGGAAGAAGCCGGTGGTGGTCCGAAAAGGCCTCTTCATGCCGCTCTAGTCGGCGTCGGGGCTGCTCTCGAGGCGAAGCCGTTATGGGAAGAGTTCCATCAATTAGGAACAGAAATGATCGTCACCAAGGCTGGAAGAAGAATGTTCCCCACCTTCCAGGTCGCTATACATACCTATGTATCCTATATTTACTGTTTTAATATTCCATGCACAGTGTACGTTCGGCGATGAATGGGACGAAAGGGTGGAAAAACCGAATTTCCGATTTGTTGTGCAGTGCCGGTTTTTTGGTTTGGATCCAAGCACGGATTACCTGCTAGTGATGGATTTTGTGCCGTGCGACGACAAGAGATACCGATACGCTTTCCATAGCAGCGCTTGGGTAGTGGCCGGTCGCGCGGATCCAGTGTCACCCCCCAGGATACACGTGCACCCTGATAGTCCAGCGAGCGGTGCCCATTGGATGAAACAGCCGGTTTCATTCGACAAGTTGAAGCTGACCAACAATCAACTGGACGACAACGGACACGTAAGCTACAGTTTCAACAGTTCCAGCGACGCGACAGTACACGTAACATTTTTCCACGTGAATGTTCGTCGGTCGAGGGGAAACGTGTATCGGATCACGGCAGCGTAGTTGTTTCCGAAAGTGGCGCGAGAGAGACACACCTACGCAATAAAGTAGACGGGGGGATGTCGCGGCGGTATCGCGTTCCACGTGTTTGTCGTTTACGGACGAGTTCGCCTTAATTGACCTGAGATACGAGCCTGTCCTCCGCGAGAAATAATAACAGCTACATAGACGGGCAGAGAGGGAGAGAAACGCGTCATAACGTTTCCTCCCTTAAGACCTGCCCCCTCCCTTCCCGTTCTTTATTCCGTACTTTTACTTTTTCCCTGCAACAATCACCTTCCCTCCCATTATGTACGGACGCGTCACTAGGACGAAAAAAATCGACGATCACAAGCGGTCTACCAGCTACAAAGCTCGGCAATGAAGCATCGTTCTATTAAAAGTTATTACCGTCTTACGAGTAATTAGTGGGAATAATTATTTTAACACGTTCGTCAGATTTATGCTCTGCTGGCGAACGATAGTTCATCGCGTAGCAACCGAATCGGTGGCTTGACTTTCTCCACTTAGACTCTACCCTACGATAGATACCTAATAAACTTGAAAATCAATGTACGATTATCACCGCATCGAAAATCTATCGCTAGCTTTCATCGTACTCCCGGGGGGCATTCCCGTCTAGCATACTCTTTGGATCTTGCGCTGTCTGCGCCTTATTAATTCCACCCTCCTGTCGCCACCGAGGAGGAGCACCGATAGAAACTGTGCCGCGCGTAGAGCAACGTAAACAGAAAGGCGGAAAGACGGAAAATACTCTGGACTTGTTTATGGCTGTGAAAAAGAATTAACAGCGCGGATGGATCCTCTCCACTGATGTCAGTGGAAATTTCAATAATTGACGGGTGAGAAGAGTGGGAGCTTGATGGAATGGATTCGCCAATGGGTTAGGTTCTAAGTAGTATGCACTGTGCGCGTCGAAGCCGAGAGACTCGTGGTTCCGTTGATCCGTTCTTCTTCATTGTGTCCTAATGCACCTGCGGTTGCGCCAAAAATAATCGCCCGTATGTATCCGTGCCAAATCCAGCATGTCAGGCAGCATTGCGCGTGAAGCGATTCAGCATTGAGACGTATCGGCATACCGATTAATAGACGAGCTTTCGTTCGGCCGAGGTCCGGTCGATCGGTCAGTCGCGAATCAGTAAGAGGACGGCGCGGACCTCCGATCTACCCGTCGCCGTCGCGTCCGCCGCGGTCGCATCCGGCCAGGACAATGTCGCGGTTCCTTTTCTCAGGATTGATTTTCATCTGGCTCCTGTTGGTTCTCATCTACATGTTTCAAAACTTGAACGATTCCGTTGCTTCCACCACGGGTATTGAACGGGTCCTCGGTCATTGCAAACACGAGTTGGACACTTGTGCCGGCAAGCTCGTTTGGCGAACGTGTTCGATGCTTTAATCTGTCGCTGGAAGAACGAGAGATTTTAATGTTGCGGCACCTCGATTCTTTAATAGGTATGAGATAAAAGATACACGGTCGACTATGTGGATGAACGCCAGTTTCTGAACAGAGAGCTTTGGTGGCTTTGGCGCGGGCGCGCGCCCGGAAAAAGAATTTTGACAAGTGGAGGGCGGGCCAGCATTCTTTCGCGTAGAATAGTTTGTTCCTTTAATTGCCCACGGGACTTTGTAAAAACTCTGAAGCCGCCGCGCTGGAACGCTCGCGCTCGAGCAAACGATTCTAGTTTCGTAATTGGTCAGCTTTCCGTCTCGTTGGGGGTTAGGGTGGGAGCCGGGGAAGTACTCTAGGAATTCCGACGTCTCGTCTCGTAAATTTCGTGTTGCGAAGGGACAGGGACAGTTGCTTGAAAAGAGATAAGGGAAGAAGGGGAGAAAGAGGGAGGAAAATCGCGCGTTTAAAGATTTCTGGTTGCCAGTGTGAGGCCAGCATCGGGCCACACGCGCTTTCTATGTTTCGACGAAGAGGTTTTCGCTCCTCTTCCTACCTCCTCCGTTTCAGTGACTCGGATCCTCTTCTTTCCGTGTATTCAAAGAGACACATGCCCCAGCATATGCGGTGCGCAAGAGGAAGGACGAGGGTGTCGGGTAGCAAGAGTGGGTCGGGGCTTAGTTTTTACACTAATTAGTCACCGCGTCTCTCGTGGCTGTCAAACATTGTGACCGCCCCCCTGCGGTGGCCCTTCCTTTAAAAGAAAAGAAAGTTTGCCCGCGTGCGTATGCCTTTTCCTTTTCCTCCCCTTACTTTCGGCAGTTTCGGCTCCGTGCCCCGACGACTACTCCTTGGACGTCACCGATGTTCACCTAACAATCAGTAAAAACCGACATGCAAATGCCGGCTAATTGCGCGTGTGTGGGTGATCGATCGATCCTTGGTTTCTTCGCCTTTCAGATAATCCTGAATTCGATGCATCGGTACCAACCGCGGTGCCACGTGGTGGTGGCACCGTCCCCGCCGGGTTCCGGCCCGGATCCCCGCACGGAGAACTTCAAAACCTTCACGTTCCCGGAGACGAGATTCACCGCGGTGACCGCTTACCAGAATCATCGCATAACGCAGCTGAAGATCGCCAGCAATCCGTTCGCCAAAGGGTTCCGCGACTGCGAGTCCGACGACTGCGACTCGGTTGCCGTTTCTAGTATGCAGAACCCTGCCAAGAGACCTGCCACCGCTGCCTCCACCGTTTTGTCCTCGAGCTACGTGAACACCATACCAGCCGTGCAAATTCCCAGCATGTCCAGCCAGGAACACCACCAATTCTACGGCACCGCCGCGCCAACACCCTGGGCTTATTCCGGCCATCACGGACACCACGGACACCATGGGCAATCAACCGCCCACGTGAATTCCGTTCATTATCCTGCGCATCCGCATCCACACCCGCATCACTCGCATCCAGGAGCGTCCCTCTACGGGCCACGGTAATTCCAGCTTCTCATAGATCCGTTGCTCGATAATCCCGCCAACATCTGTACACGTGTAATTTCCGCGGAATGGCGGGAATAGTCATTAAACATCGTGTGTATTGTCTGTGAAGCATAGAAATATCAGGATTATCCGATCAACGATCGAAGTAATTCGAGCAGTGTGTAACGCGGTAATTATCTGTTATACCTAATTAGTAATTACCTGCGCGGAGAAGGAGCGTCGCGCCTGTCGTGCCTTACCAACCAAATATGTAAATGCAGGGAACCCTCGTGAATGCTATACCAAAGGTAGTGCCAATTAAATTTAAGCGTGTAATATAGGATAATTTAAATTATATTCGTATCTAAAGCGCCTTTATAATTAAAGTAAGAAAAGCGATTGTCAAGCGAGATGATACGAGAAATCTTTGCGCTCGCGCATATTTATTTAATGAGAAGAAAAAGAAAAGCGTTTGTAGCCCTAATCACCCTAATAAATGATCGCGTGGCTTGAAGATAGTTCTGGCGAGACTCGCGGCATCGGTTAAAGATAGTTTCGATAAGTGACGTTACTTTCGGAGGATGTTGCAAAAATGCAAATGTGGCAAAATATTGGATGACTCGGTTGCACGCGGCCTTTAGGATGATCGGGCAGATCGAGTCGCGCGATACAAATCGGCTGGCGTGTCGTAGGTCTGCAGCAGCACGGCCGAAAAAGAAAGTGCCTTTTGTAGGAGCAAAGTGCATCTATTTATACAAGGTGTCTGAAATGCCAAACGAGCCTAAAACGCTCTCGAGCCAAGACGGGAAAGTAAACGCACCGTGACAACCCCGTGAGAGAGCTTGGCTACTAAGTGCCTTAATAAATTATACCCCAAGTATCGTGTGCTATTGTATCTCGGAACTTTTTTCCCCTTTCAAACTTACGTTCCTGACTCAACAGCGATTTCGTTACACAACGTTTTCTGTACCTACGTATCCGAGAAAGAGCAACTTAACGAAATAAACGTGAATCCGATGTCAAGCAGCCGACTTAAACATCAGCCTTTTATTGCTTCCCACAGTTCCCACGGGCTGCCCCTCTGCCCCATGCTTTCCTACTGCCTCGAATACCCTCTTCTCCCAAACTGCGACCTTCAAACCCGAAATTTCCCTTGCCAACTTACAACTTACACGTATTATTACGCGACGTGTACTAGGTATACCTATATGTAGGTATGTTGTAGATGCTTTGACATCGGGACTCTTAGAAACAGCAAACTAATGCCAACGAAACGAAACGAAACGAAGCGAAACGAAAGGGAAGGAAACAAAGTGAACTCGAGCGTCTGACGCGAGTCTGTCACTGACCGACGGACGTGACTCGTGATTGATGGCGACGCGAAGAACCTCGTTGTGTAAACATATTATAAACGTATCCTTAATGACTCTCGCGGAATATCTTTCTTCCCGTGCATCGTTGGAGCGTTCCCGCAGTGGGCCGTGTGCTGGTAACGTCGCCCCGCCGACGTAACGTACGGTAGGTATTGCCGCAGACAACAGAAATAACGAATCAAAGCAATTGCAATTTTACTAAGGTATTCCCGGGCAAATTGGCCGCGGATCTTTTGTAACGCGAAAGCTGTAACAATCTCGTGGTAAGCGGGAGTACAAAGAAAGTGGAAGTATGTTGGCGGTGTTTGAAGTTGGAGGGAAGAGACTTTTCGCGTACAGAAGGAGCACGCTTATCGGTGACGCGTGACGGCGCCGGCAATAAAAACCCACCGTCGGCCTATCCTCGCTTATTCTTTCATCTTGTTCGTAGGTGCCAGCCTGTGGAAGTTGACCCCCGACAGGGTTAGGTGACTGCACGCCGCTGGTGGCACCCCCGTTCGCGAGAACCAGCTGCCCTCAAAGGCCAATCTCTTGTACGTGGAACACCAACGGTGTTACAGCTGTTGCGCCACAGAATCAGTTCGATCCGAATTCCCCAATGTTTACTATTATCGAAGCGTTTAGACAGAGAAAAGGAGAGTGCGTATAGGTGAATAACGTATGCCTGGAGAAGGAACTGTTGCTTTTCAAGAGCATTCGCTAAGTACCTATGTAATCTGTGCACGCCCGCACGCCCTTCGCCCCATCGGGGCAAAGCTTGTATACATTTAGCAGGGCTGAGGACTCTGAGGGACCTCCAAAGAAGTGTCTGGAATTCTTCACTTTCCCGTCGCGTGCTACTCAATCTTTTCACTGCCCAGCCTTTCCGCTTCGAGGGAACTTGTGGCGCGGCATTGAACGACGAGGCAGGGCGAAATAAAATGATAGATAAGATTCTAGGGAAGTGAAGCGGTTAATAAATCTCACTAATTTTCCGGTAGTAGCTCGTTGGTCTCGGATCAAAGAGCGACAAATGAATCGCTCTGTAGATGGAAGAAAAAAAAGGCGAGAAATGGAGGGCGGCGGAGGAGGAGGAAGAAGGAAAGAGCCAGCATCCGTAAAGCGAAACATGTCAGGGTGAGGGTGAGAGGGAGGTGAGATCTTGAGTTATCCCACGGGCCATGAATCCGTCATCGCTAGCTACCAGAGGGAATACCGTGTATACGGTGCGACGACTGCCGGAGCTTTTATAGTTTCCACGCAGTTTCGTACGACCGTGCGGTTTTTCAAACTTGGACGGGAACCGGCAATCGCGAATTGCGATCCACTCTCCGGTCTCTGCCAGCCGTACCCGCAACTCCGAATGATCCGAAACCGCGCGACGCCGACGCCGACGCATGTATCTAAACGAGAGGAGGAACGCGAAAGTATGTGATTTAGCTTTATTCCACGAATTACGAGACGCCAGCAATGCACTTACGAGAGAGGAATGAAACGGAGAAGTTGGAATTTCTTAGGTTTCTCTAAGTCCAACTCGGCGGAGTAATATTAGATGACGGAATTTCTCATTATCAGAATCGGGATTTGTGGAAAAAAAAATACTGTATTTGTTATTTCGAGAGTAGGATTTGCGTTTCGGTGGAAAGATCTGGAAAGAGGATGAGGGAGCAAATCTAGTGTCCCTCTAGCTCGTACGTCGCGTCGCGTCGGAGGCGCATACGACGAGCAGAAGTTCATATCCTGCGGTACCAGCCGCACGAATATGGCTGCAATGACAGATTTACAGATTCCAGCCATCGGGCTGCTCGCTTCTTCGGGATTCTTAAAGCGTACGTCCAACTTAGAGCGGGATGTGCCTTGGATGGTCGGAGTGTGCGTCAAATCGCACCTCCACTGTTTATGCTTTACTTTGCCCCAACCTTCGGCTCTCTCTACTTCTTAAACTTTTTCTTTCTCTTTTTCGTCCTTGTCGTTGCCGTTGCCTTCGCCGCCGTCATCGTCATCGTCGTTATTGCCCTCCACTTGCTCCCCGAGTATCGCATTTTATTTAAATATTCAATTATCCGGAATCCACGGACTTACAATTAACAGCTTCATTTACTTTAACATAAGTGTGCTCAGTTTTTCGATGAACGGTACAAAGTGTAGCGGTCTCTTGAAACATCCTTCTACTGAAAAGTGAAAAATAGAAATCGATAGTGAGCCGAGAGATATCGCAGGTGACTGATTTAATTGACGCCGAGAAGTAACGAGCATCGTGTAGTCGTTACTTGTATTCCATGCTTATTAGCAACAACAAAATGACCGCGAGTTACCGTTTGTCGACTCATCCCCCTTAATTGCACGACGACAGCTGAGTTGGAACAAGTATGATTTAAAATTGGATTTCATCGTAAATATAAGTTGGTGCCAAAATGGCAAATGTTCCTGTTTTTCCCCTTCGCTCTCCCTTCTACAGGTGCGCGCATTAAGCATGTAGTTGCTGCGTCAAATCCATGATTCACCTTTGCCACTCGTCGATCGCCACGACAGCGACGATACCTAACCGCGACGGCGTGGCCATTAATAATCCTCCGTTATGTGCGTGTAGATAGTGATTATGGAATTCCAAGTATTCAACAATTTGTTTGATCGAAAGAGCGTATAGCGGAAAGAAGACAGAGAGGAAAACGGACATGTCTGTTAACGCCACGAAAACTGTCCAAGCAAGCCAAGTATCCGAAGACAGACACTGACCGTGAACCACGAGGCCTAAAAGAAGTTTACCTTATGTCGTAAATAGAGGGGACGTCTTTCTTGACTCGCTCTTTCGGAGACTGGGTTGACACCGCCACGTGCTCCACGGTCGCAAACCTTCCACAATTTCCATCCACCTTCTAACAATAAGCTTCAGATTTCATACGTGCAACTCTGGTATTTATTTATTCTCCACACAATTCTTTCGAGTAAATACCTAGCAATAAGGAGTTGCGTCGATCAAGATATTACCTTCCACTGGAACGGATTGCTGCTTCCCTCCAAACACACTTCAATTGTTTCTTTACTCGTATGTATTCTTTACATCGAGCAATCCGCGTTATGTCGATTAGAGTATCACTATCCGCTGATTTGCTGATTGTATGACAAGTTCGAAAGGAAAGAGGAGTAACGCGCGCATAAGATGGACCTCAAAAGATTTTCGTTGTAACATAGTCGGCAGGCATATCCTATCTCACCGCTGGAATCCTCATATGTCTTTCATCGTGCCTTTCCAACACCTCGGAGCCTCTCGGATCATTTTGCTCGGTCTCTCTTCCTCTTTTCTTCCGAGAGCCCCTGTCTCGAGCCACAGCAATACGAGAAGGCAATCATATCCCATCCCACTATCCCAGCTCGACCAAAATATCGCTTCGACTACTTACCGAGTGGCCAAAACCAGGGCCGTGTTTGCGCGGTACACAAACACCCCTTTACCTAATTCTTCCACCACTCTCTTCTACTCTACTTTTAGTCGTCCTACTAAATCCATACGTTCACAATTATTCTTCTAATTTTCTGTCTGCGTTCTGTCACCACTTCGCGTACGTCGCTCGATAGGGTACGCGTTGCAACACGAAATCTTTTCCCCAATTAGCCACTAGTTGGTTATTTAGATTGGTACAGGCCTACACAGGCGAGGTATAGAAGGTATAGAATTCACCGCAGACGACGAGTCGACGGCCAATGTAAATTTTTATCACACGGATCATATACCATTTTCGTGTCGCGTACAACGTTATCGATCGTAATTCTACTAGCGGTTAGAATTTAAATTAAATCTTTTTTCTTTACCTAAATTTACCGACCCCGGTTCATGATTGATTGGTTTTAATTAGTGCCAGAGTCAGCGTTCATAAGTGTAGAATGCGCGTGAAAACCCGTTTCTTCACAAAGTCGGAATTCCAGTTCTGGTAATAACTGCTAACTAAATAATCTATAAATATATAAGGATAGGTACCTACGTATCGACGCGATTAAAAATTTAATCAGTTACCTTAGCAAGTTGTTGTAACGGACACGCAACGACGCCACATGCGCTGACAGCTCTAGCAAACTTACTTTACCTTTCGTCGGTTAAATCGGGTTAAATTTAAATCTAACCTTTGCGCGTGAGTGATGTTTTCGTTCAGCATTCTGTATATACCTCAATATACCTATATACTTCCTTGCACTGGATTGTGATTACAAGAGACGATTATGTGAAAATCTCAAAAGTCTTCAACGATACTTGGTTTAAGTGAAAAAATAAATGTAGAAATAAGTGTAAACATACAACATCGACGTACAGGGATAGAGACAGCGAAGAAGCATTTCAGCGCATAACCTAGTTTCCCTTTAAAACGTAAATATAATTTGTTTTATATCCCAATTGCATGCATTGATTGTTGTTCTTTCTAGTTTTGATGTACGTTTAAAACAAAATAGAAATAACGGTTTACCTGTAAGCATCGCATCGCATCGCATCGCATTTTATTTTTTTATAGATTCGACGATGAATTCCCCAGGATCTCAAGCCCTAGAGGCAGCGAAAAATATGAAAGATTTGGCAGTATTTAAGAAGCCGATAGGCGTTGCTAAAAGGCATAGAAGGGTGCAGCATAAAATTTTAGACGAAGATACATACGTAAAAGGAATGGGGGCGATTATACAGAGAGACTTTTTCCCACATCTGGATAAACTTCAAGCGCAGAATCAATATCTAGATGCGTTAGAGCAGAACGATGTGAAAAGAATGAGAGAACTTTACGAAAAGTATAGTTCAGGGCGACCGGTAACCAATAGACCCGCCAGTCCTGCGACGTTCGAGACACCCGTCAACGAGGTGGAATCAGAGGACGAACAGTTGAAGTCGTCAGAAACGCCGAAAGATACGCCTGCTGGCTCGAGCGCGAAAGAGAAGAATAAGATAGAAGGTAAAACTGGTCTGGACGCGTATTTAAGTATGCACACGAGCGAGGATAACGCAAGCTTCGAGGAGATGATGGTCGAGGCAGAGAAAAGGCTCAAGCTGAAATTCGCTTGGCTCTACGAGGCCGAGGAGAAGTCATTGGCATTGATGAACGACAAAAGTTCGGATGCTTTAGCCATCGAGAATGGAGATGGGAAGCCTAATCGCTTGGACAGCTGGTATTACAAGAATAAAAATTACATTATGTATGTTCCGGACGGAGTGGAATTAACTCCCGACGAAAGGATAGACCTAGCCAAGAGGAAGCAACTGGTGGTACACGAAAATACCAGGCTTCGAACGAATCCATTCAACGAACAACAGAACAAGGACACCATTAACGAGTTGGCAAAGAGTCAGTCAAAGGCAAACGATGGAAAGATCGGAGTGGATGGCAAAGAAATTGTCAGAAATCCAACTCCCAGGATAAATGGATTTAGTTTCGTAGCAACGCCGAGTCCGAGACCTGGGGAGTGCGAGAGCCCTCTGATGACGTGGGGTCAGATCGAAGGTACGCCATTCAGGTTAGACGGTGGAGACACTCCTCTATTGAGAACGAGTCAGGGGCCGTCGTTTAGAATGGCAGAACCTCCGAAGAGGGAACAGCTTGCGTTGCAGTTGGCAGAAAAAGCTGGTGAAAGGCACAGGGACAGGAAAACTAAAGCGTTGGAAGCGGCACGAAGATCATTAGCGACGTAATTATTCTCTTTCTATATGCGTAGATTAAGATTTCCTCTTAATCTTTGCATGTCACATGGACTGTTTTGTTATAGGCCTTCGCCAAGATCAACTATAGACCGTTTGAGTACCATGTCTCCAGCGGCTAGAAGATTAGCCACTCAAAAGCTACGCATCGCGAGTACGCCATCTCCACGAAGACCTCTGTTTTCAAGAACACCGTCCATAGGTGTCAGAACACCGGGCACTCCACGAATAACTACACCCTCGAAATCTGAGAATCGTGTCGAATCTGAAAACAGTAGTACAAGGTGTCAAGGTCCTGTTCTCACCGACAATCTACTTAATTTACCTCTCCAGAGACAAAGGGCCGCGGATTTTTTTAACAAATAAAACGCATGAAAACTTATCAAACACTAAAACCTATCCAGTACTACGCATTGTATGATATTGTAAATATATGTATTAGCCTACCTCTGAATGAGAAATACTAACTTATAATGTAATTGCCGACTGTTTATATGCTAAAGTTAATATTTTCTAATAAAATACAAATGAAAGTGATGTTTGGCAGTAGGAAATAGTTTGTTGATCTTGAATAAATTCAGCATTCATTACTGAACCGAAATACTCTTGCACGAGCAAAGTAGCAGGTACTTGAATTCATCTCACCGCATGTCCACAAAAATGATACAGCTCGTAACGCGAGCACAGATGTTTACTCTGCAAAAAGAATTTTCATCTCTCCATCATTCTGAAACGCGAATACAGGAAGTTTGATAAGTATGTTTTGGTAAACGTATGCAACAGGAAATACAATACGGCTACGCGGATATTATTGTTACGGATGGCGCAATTCATTTCTGAATTCAAACCATTTTCGTGTATATAAGGCAATCGGAATCGGGGATATGGCAAAAGAAAGAAGATCCTCATCGATATGAAGTCTTGGACTTTGAATACAGTTTTCGTGTTGGCGGTGTGCTGCTCGTTGATCGTTCAGGCACAACAGCAACGGTGCAAATGCGGAGGTTTGGGATCAGGTATACAACCGAAATCAATTCAGTTTATTAACGTAATGTAACTTTAATTTACGACTCTCTATCGCTCCTTATTGTTTCTAGGTACAAATCCTTGCACCTGCAGCGAGACTCTTGTAAAGGCCGCAGAATTACCGAAACCAACGTTCTACGCATCACCGCAACAAATTAACGATGCTGCTGCTGTTGCGCGTAACAATATAATCCTTGCGCCTGTCGCTACTCAGGCTCAGACCGGTTGCTCCAACTCGCAAACCACCAGCAACTCTGAATCTATTATATACAGCAACAGTAACTCTAATTCTTACGCCAGCAGCAATTCAAATGCATACAGTAACAGCGATTCTTCGGCATCTTCCGCATCTTCGGCATCTTCGACATGTAGCGACAGTAGTTCAAATGCATACGGTACAGCCGAGTCCGGTGTGTCCAGTGGTGATAGTTCAAATGCATACAATAGCGACGAATCTATAGTGTACAGTAAGAGCGACTCGAATGCATGCGGCAGCTCCTCCAGTTCTTCTGGTTCGTCTGTTGTTTATAACGAAGTCGCCGCATCTGTTGCTGATGCTTCGAGCAGTAGCAATTCTGGTTGTGGTTGTCAAAAGCAAAACGTGGAAGCTCTAGAAATTGATGTCCCGGCAAATTCCAATGGCAACATTGTACCAAGGTATTTTTAAAGACTTTTACTTCTGGCGAATTTTAGGAATCGTTAATTATCTCGTTCTAAAAATGTTTAAAATGGCTGTTTGCAGATTTCCACCAGTCGGCGATCTGTGTTATCCCCTTGATATCGATTCGCGGAGTGGAAAATTGATAGAGAGAACCACAGTGATTCCAGCTAATCCTGGCAAAATCGTATGCAATTCGGTGGCTCCTTATGAAATATGCGTGAATACGCAAACTGGAGAGACAACCAGCAGGGCACTTGTATCCAACTTTCCGGCTGCGTCCAGTGAATCCGCTTCTATAATCTTTGGGAAAGCAAACGCTGGTGCATCCAGTGGAACGACAAGTGGATCGACATTTAGCGAATCCAGATTTGGATCACTCGGAAATTTGAATTCTGGAATTTTTGCTGCACCCAGTGGAGCGACAAGTGGAGCGACATTTAGCGAATCCAGATTAGGATCACTCGGAAATTTGAATTCGGGAATCTTCGCTGCATCCAGATCAGGATCGTATGGAAACTCAAACTCTGGATCGGTCGGATTTGGTCGGCCAAGCTCTGGAGCATATAGTTTACCTCGTTTACTGTATGCCGCGGCCGGTTCAAACGCTGCTAGGGGACAGACACAGTACTCGGAAATAACTAGTGGCGGCAGCTTCTCAGATTGCGACGATGACACAGGTTCGAATGCTAACTCATCAATGCTAATCTCATGATATAAAAATAACAAAATCTCATTGTCGTTGTTACTCGACTGATAGAAAGTAATACACACCATTTGGGTATTTTGCAGACGGAATTGGTGGGAACTCGTATCCAGAGGTGCCAGCAGACGCAGTTTCCCTTACTCTGGCCTACAAAAACCTTCGCGCTCCGAATGTAATTTACAGGCAAGGGAAACAATTCGTACCGGAAGACAAATTATCGTTCGGCCATCGTACCGTGCCAAACGACGCGAAATATGAGAAGAAACTTGTCAACATCGCAGAAGAAAAGCTCGTGGCGGTCGAGAAGCCTGTCGTGGAACTGAAAATAGCGCCTCCAAGGACTGTCGTTATGGGATCTTATGACGAACGAGAAGAAGCTAAACTCGCCGAACTTGAAGCGATCGAACGCGAGAGCATAACGCGAGAAGAAAGTGCAGGTCAAGTGGCAGACAGCCTCCTCACGTACAGGTAAGTCCGATCGTTACAAATAGGTATGCGAATTGTGAGTCAACCAACTGCCAACTAATACGTATGTCAACTATTTCTAGGGACCTCGGTTATGCACCAGTCGGTTCGGTTTTTGCCCAATCAAGAAGCTACGACGGAATAATCAACGGGGAAATAAACGATAGCTCGGAACAACCATGCGGTCCATTAGGTCCACCGAAACCAGATTACGTTCCAGGCTCGGTAGTAGTAAAACAAGATCTTATCGGCAACTTGCCTGCAAGTCCTTTTGCTACCGTTGGAGACATCAATCAAAACGTACAGATTCAAAGTGCTGTACAGTCATATCCTTCTCCAAGATTTGGATTTTATAAACAGAAATTCTGCGAATAATGTAACATCCGATCCCTTTAGTTTTAATAATTCTAAGTCATGCTAGAAAGTGTTATTCTATACATGTTTGCGCTTCTCGAGAAACGATCATGACAATTTGACTATTCTCCGTGAAAGCATAATGTCTCGTTTCTTATGCGACGCAATATAAACGCAAAGGGATCGAATATGAAAATATGATGTATGTAAATGGCAGGCGCACCGCAACACAATGCCCTACCTATACTCTATGATGATAATAAAAAATTCTTCGAATATTAATTTTGTGTTTCTTACTTTGGTACTTTGTTACGCCTTTATTTGAAGTAAGCATAATTTAGTAGAGAATAGAAATAAGTATTACTTGTAAGGGAAGATCCCGGACCCGAAAATTCAAAAAATTCTGAAACTGTGAATATGTAGCGGATTTCCTTCCGATCACAACGCAATTTTTATTTGTTGCTCAAATTCACTCGAAGGGGTTATAATTGACCGCTGAAAATCCGGTTATTTCCCGATTTTGTGTTATAACTCGCGAACTGTAAGAGATAGAAAAAAAAGTTTCAAGACAAAAGTTACTTGTTTTAATTAGATCTATCATTTGGTGAAACAATTATTTTACAGTTCGCGAGTTATAACACAAAATCGAAAAATAACCGGATTTTCAGTGGTCAATTACACCCTCTTAGAGTGAATTTGGGCAGCAAACAAATTTCCTCCCGATTACAACGCGATTTTTTTTGCTGCCCAAATTCACACTAAGGGTGTGAAATTAACCCCTGAAAATTCGTCGTCTATTTTCCGATTTTATTTTGTAACTCGCAATCTGTAAGAGATAGAAAAAAGATTTCAAGACAAATGTTACTTCTTTTAATTAGAACTATCATTTGGTAACTTACAGTTCTTACAGTTCACGAGTTATAACACAAAATCGGAAAATAACCGGATTTTCAGCGGACAATTACACCCCCTTAGAGTGAATTTGGGCAGCAAAGAAAAATTGCGTTGTAATCAGGAGGAAATTCCCTACATATTCACAAAGTTTCAGAATTTTTCTGATAATAAAGTGTTTTTTAAAAAATTAAATTTTTCAATAAAATAAAGTTATCTAGTTAATAATGGATTTATTAACTGGTTGATTCGCATATTACATTCTTGGCTACTTATACGTTCTACGCTTTAACAAGTTCACCTTGCAACAATTTAATTATTTTGTATATTAATCTAAACGCATGATTCTAAATGACCTGGTGACTTGCGCTGACGAGGATCTTTCGTCCCGTTCAGACATTTCGTTTTGCATATGCCTGACAGTGATAGCCCAGAACCGCGTAAATTACATTTGAAATTAAATAAATCGGCGAGTTTTATTGCTGAAACGAACGGAGCACCTTTAGTTTGCGTTCCGAAAAGAGTCGGAATAGATTTGAAAGATTTGTGGAATTACGAATCGCTTGTGACTGATAATTTGCAAGAGAAGAGGCTAATATTTAACGGTGTTTGTTACGGCTTCGCTGTACTTAGGTACATGGTGATTTACGATGTTCCTTCGGCCTCGACTTCCGTAGTTTAAGCGAACCTGTCAGCACCTCGTGAACCACCCTTTCTAGAGTGCGGGGTAAGGGGAACTTTTCATACGAGCACCACATGGCAGACCATGATGATTGTCTTGAAAGAACTATAATGTCTGTATCTGCATCTGTATTCTGTAGATAGAACGCGCGCATCACTATTTAAAGAACCACCGTTATAGTTTCTTCTCCTTTTGCTCTCTCTCGTTTTTTCTTTTTTTTTTCTAATCATATCTCCCGTTCGTTGTTACTTATACACATAGCTACTTAGTAGTACGCGTGACTTTGACCTTTCAGTCATGTATCTTACGCTCTTATTTCTTCTTATTCTTCTTTCTTGTTAAACTTGGGCCTTCTGTTTTACGTCGATGCCGCTTGATCCAAGAAATACCGGTTAATAAACGAGCCATTTTTGCTAATGATCTATTGAAATGGCGCATCGGGCCCGAAACGTTTCCCATCCCGACGCCAACGATTTAATTTAGGTAGCTATAAACTGTACGGTTCGGTAATAGCGCGTTATGACTTTCCGTGCTGATGGATGTGTATAGCGTACGCGATTATATTTTAAACTCGCAACCAGAGGTACGTGCGTTTCATCTCCTTCTTCATAAACACTCTCGAAGCTTATTACCACCATTCCGCTCCTGCTTCAGCACGTACGGGAATTGCGAAATTCTTTTTTAAACAAGAATCATGCGTTTCGCTCCACTTCACTTCCTTTATACCTACTGAATAATTGCGAAACATGGACTTCACCTGACTGGACAATCTGGCGACAAACAGGAAGAGAGAATCGCTTGTAATGGGCGTATATTAAGAACGCAAGATTGTAGCCAGCAGTTTAATTGTAGCTGGAATTCCAAGATACAGCGAGATGAGTTCGGGAGCAAGGATTTGTATTTTCATCGCTTTCTGTTCAATCGTGAATTTAGAAAGTTGTCACAGTTATGTTTGCGATAAAGCCAAGATAGTGACGTACGGGGAACCCTGCGCTGAACCACGCCAACTGCCGATCAAGATCGAGGTACATACGAATTAGCGTCTATTAATTTCGCAACATTTAACCGATCGAGTCTGCTGGAAATATGTTTATTGTAAGTGTAATTTCTTTTCATTAAACACCATCAGGGGCCGAAACCGCCCACGGAAGAAATCAAGGTACCTGTATCGCTGGATTTTAGAGTTGTTTCGGACATGTATGTACAGCCTCCACGCAAAGTCGAATACCCAATTGCCATTCAAGTGCCGTGTGCTACAGAATCGTTATCGAAACTGATCGCAACAGAGGACCCTTTGCGAGGAAAATCTTACGCGTACAACAGCTACGTGCCTCCCGCAGCTAACCCGCCGCCCCTTCCAAACAATTACGACTTTGCAGTGGATATTCCAGTCACGACCAAACAGTAATTTCCATCATCGCTATTTTATCAAACCCCCAACTCTCCACTGCTGGTACTTTGCGAATCTAACTGACTTCTACTTTTTAGAATTAATTGCGAACGATCCGAAGAAAGATACGTTCCCCGGCTGAAGGGTCTTGTACCTCGGGTTGATAGAATACTCGTACCTGCGTGCAAGCAGTCATCATCGTGTCCATGTTCAGTTAATTAACAAACATAAATTATAAATTACATAAATTATTCGCTATTATGAAAATGAGAGAGAGAGAGAGAGAGAGGGATGAATAAAATCGATGTACTCCTCGACCAAGTATGCATCCGTTTAAACCTTTCACTTTTTTTATTACAGTTTAGGGGTCTAAACAGTCAAATTAAAAATAAACGAAATAATTACTTGACATACAGTCGCGTCGGAAAACAAGTTGACACTGTTTAAAATCGCATAACTTTTTTAAAATTGGTCCAAACGACTTGAGTTTTTTTTTTAGAAGCTGGCGGAATTAGTTTTCTAGGTGACGCGTTTCGCCGTTTTGCAAAAATGCACTTGGTCTGAGTAGCAAAAAAAAAATAGTAAAGGTCGTTTTTTAAACTTTTTTTTGTGAGCCTGTAATGAAAATTCAAAAAACCCGTTTGTAGATTGAAGTAAGGGGTTGTCCTTAAATTACGTAAGGCTTTTTGGGGGGAAGGGGGTCGCGAATTTCTTACGTTTTCTTACCGGTGTGTGTGTGTGGGGGGGGGGGGGGTCACGTAGCGTCTTACGTAATATTTTTTAACTTAATTTTCAATAAATACAAATTCTATCATTAATGTTCCAGAAAAGTTGGTTTAGTTTAAATTTCCCGAAATCGAGTTAAATGAATTATATAAACCTTTAAAAGAATTTTAATAACTGAAAAAATTAAATGTAAAAAATATTACGTAAGAAGGAGGTTGCAATATCAAATCTTACAAATTCTTGTACTGGGGGAGGGAGGGGGTAAGAAAGCGTCAAAATTACCCTTACGTAATTTAAGGACGGCCCCTAAGTTGTATACATGCTGAAAATTTCATCTAAATCGGTTAACGTTGCTCTGAGCTATAAACGCTTAAAGATCGCAGAATAAGGGCGAAAATCGCGAAATTCCCGAAATCAGCGATTTTCGACCTTATTCTGCGATCTTTAAACGTGTGTAGCTCAAAGCAACGTTAACCAATTTAGATGAAATTGTCAGCATGTATACAACTTACTTCAATCTACTGTGGTTTGCAAAAAAGTTGGCATCCGGATGCTGAGCGGGGCACCGCCTCACAGTGAGACGAGAATGCCTTATTTATTTGGACATCGGCCGAAATTTGAAGTGTCGAAATTCTGTTCTATAGCTTCATTAAATCTTTATTGAGTGTTCGTAGCATTAGAAAACACAAAGAAATAAACTTTATATTCACATTAGGTTTGATCCAATTGTATATGAATCTGACCTGTATGAAAATTTCAGTATTTTTGTCTTTCAGTTGCACCACTTTAAATAATTATTACCTAAAACCTATTACTTCATAAGCTCTCAATATTTTACTTATTACTGAGTATCTTATTATTGATGGTTTTGTACAAAAAACATTATGAATTAACTTGGATTTCATCACTAAACAACTGTATAAAATAAAAATGCGTTGCGATCAATACTATAATAATTCAACTAGTGATTTAAAGTTTTTCTCAAAGTCGCCCAAAGTGTAAAATACCTGAATTTAATCCTTTAATGGTAAGGTTTTAAAAAGTATAAAAATTACCTGCTACTGGCTGCGATTAATAAAATAAATCTAATGTAAACATTTCAGTTTATACCTAATAATTTTGGTTTAAGGTAAGATCTCGAATCCGAAAATTCAAAAAATTCTGAAACTTTGCAAATATATACGGGATTTCCTCCTGATTACAACGTAATTTTTGTTTGCTGCCCAAATTCACTTGAAGGGAGTGAAATTAACCACCGAAAATTCGGCTATTTTCCGATTTTGTGTTATAACTCGCGAACTGTAAGAGATAAAAAAAGTTTCAAGGCAAAAGTTACTTCTTTTAATTAGATCTATCATTTGGTAAAAAAATATTTTACAGTTCACTCGTTACAACACAAAATCGAAAAATAACTGGATTTTCAGGGGTGAATTACACGCCCTTAGAGTGAATTTGGGTAACAAACAAAAATGGCGTTGTAATCTGGAGGAAATTCCCTACATATTCACAAAGTTTCAGAATTTTTTGAATTTCCGGGTTCGGGATCTTCCCTCGTTATTTGTAGAAAGCCTAGAAGCAATTTTTTTTCTTCTAAATCTCAGTTATTCTACTTAACATGAATTAAAAGTGTGCACATTTTTATAATGGAAGTCCAAACCGTTTGGAACTTACTTTACCGTTTCGCTTACTTTGTATTGGTCGACATTGTCGCGTTGGCCAATGCGAGCAAAGTCGCCCCTTTGCCGCGTTTAGCGTCCGGGCGCCTTCTTTTCTGCAAACGACAGTACAAACATTTTTTTTAATTTTCATTACAGGCTCATAAAAAAGTTTAAAAAAACAACCTTTACTATTTTTTTTTTGCTATTCAGACCAAGTACATTTTTTCAAAACGACGAAACACGCCACCTAGAAAACTAATTCCGCTAGCTTCTAAAAAAAAACTCAAGCCGTTTGGACCAATTTTAAAAAATTTATGCGATTTTAAAGAGTGTCAA
Organism: Andrena bucephala; assembly: GCA_947577245.1. Classification (NCBI taxonomy): domain Eukaryota; kingdom Metazoa; phylum Arthropoda; class Insecta; order Hymenoptera; family Andrenidae; genus Andrena; species Andrena bucephala. The sequence goes on from OX387719.1 coordinate 10,191,119, forward strand.
CTTATTTTCCGACGCGACTGTAGAACGCGTACGAATGTAATCAAACAGAGTGAAATACGTGCTCGTTTACGAATTCCCTAAAATCCAGATGGATAATTTAAGAAGAAGCTTCTGCCCGATGAATCAGAAGCTTTGCTATCGTATCGATTAGTAATCTCAGTTGTTGTCAAAGTTTCGCACGATCTGCGTGCTCTCCGTTGAAAGGGGATATCAATTCTGCGAGTATATGAGACTGTCCTCGCCGATTGGAATCAACCAGTCTTTACCTGTAGGAAGAATGAGGAACGACCGTTCGACGAGACCTATCTGTCTCTCCTGCGTGCTACTATTCACCAGTAGTTTAATTTCTGCAAATGATAATCAAGCCATCGGAACAGAAGCAGTTACTGAAACCATAAGGGATTCATCGTTCCCATTTGATCGAGCAAATCCAACTGACGATCCAGAATCCGCAGATGGATTTCTACTGTCTCTTCAGACGTCCACGGAGGAGACAATTCTATCTACGGCAGTTACTATTCTAGACGGCACATCTACGCCAAACAATGAATTCGAGTGGAGTGAAAAGGTACCGATTATATTATATATATTATTTATATAGATTTTTCACTGATTACCTCCTTCTTGCCGATGGCTTTGCGTACAACTACATTATACTTTCTTTCTTTCTCGCCAACCACCCTAGATGCCCGATGCTAAAGGCCTGTCCGTGTCAGATATAAATGATATGATATTGGAAAATATAAAAGAGGTACTACAGTTTATCGTTAATCATTGGTGGAATTAATATTGCAAGTAAACAGGCGATCACGCTAAGGAAACTTTAATGCTTTCAGCAAGGCGCAGGTGAAGTGATCAAGTTGCCGAAACGCCATACAACGGGATGGTTGCCCGATGAATTTCCCGGCACACGCTTCCCTCACCTAGAACAACTGCAAAGTTATTCTTGCAACGAGGAAGCTTCACACTTTGGCCACGGGTACGCATCTGGAGTGATTATCCACGAGTTCTTCTGCGAAGCAAACAAGCTGCATCACTACGTGGTACACGCGGGTAAAAATTTGAAATATGAATTTCTACCGCAGTTACCATTACCGTTCAACACAGTAGAAGGCGGAGTGGAGAATGTGTTTGTGTTGCGGAACGTTTTGCGCGGCAAAAGTCTGTTCGAAATCATGGAGGAGAGTCTGGGTAGTCTGCAGATATTCCTAGAGGATTCGGAGAAGCTCGTGGCTTTATTCGATACATTAAAAAACTGCATCCCTCTATCTAGCATCCGAGAGACTTTGACCATAATGAGAATCGCCATTCAAAAATTCTTCTCTCACATCCGAGGATTTGCCATCGACCTAGGACCACATCACGGTATAAGTGTAGATATGGATATCTTAGGAGAGCTCGGCGAGATATTCGTTGTAGCGGAAGAAATCCTATCGAAATTGTTTTTTGAAATTTCGCCGAGTTCTCTCGAAGGAGGGTTGAATCCGTTCAACTTATTCTCGGAGATGGTTTCAGTGGTGGAATTTCAGTTCGAAAAGCTCTCCACTTTTGTCACTTCGGACACGTTTTATCGATTCGCGGTTCTTTTAAAAACATTCGCGGATACTGCGCGCGGTTTCTATTGCGGGTTCTATGCTTCCGGATTTCCGCAATCTATTGGCTTTGCTCCAAATTTCATAGGAAATACCATTCTAAACACTTGTAAGGCTCCCATTGAGGAAAATGGAGAAGGACCTTCGCCGTTGGTTCCAGATATTCCAGGCAATTCATGGATAGGGCAGAAAACGAATGGGGAGTGCCCGATCTTTCCTGATTTACCTCCTCCAGATATTAGCTCGGTAAATGCTGGGATGCAAAGCTCGATACCTGAATCCGTAATAGCCAGATTGGAGGCATCTGCCAAGCATCCGGAGTATCAAAGGTCACCTGATGATTTAGCGTCAAATGTTAGAAACGGCATAACAAATACATTTCCGTTTCAGCAAAAATGGCCAGTGAATAATCCTGAACCCTCTAGCCTTGGCTCATCTTTGACAAATAATCCGACGTTTAATGAGCCGTTCCCATCGTTGAAATTATTCTCGGCACCTCTGCAACAAGCTGCACCACCTCCTTTACCGATTCCCACTGATACGTCACCGTTCAATCACGAACCGTCGCCGTCGGATTTAAGTAGACCCAACGCATTGCCCCCGTATAGGAATTCGGCAGATGACAAATCCGATCAGCTGCTTCCAGACGCTCCTGCAACCGAGACCTACGACGATCTGCCCGAATTGATATATTCCCCTCCGAGTAAGCCAGTAGAAAATTCTCAAGACGAGGGCGATTCGGATGCTAACATTCCAGTGTTCCCGCCACTTCCGTTGTTTTCAGGGGGAGCAAGTGGTGAAAACGGCTCCTCTATCGAGGGTATCGACACACCGCAATCAGAATCTTCCGATACTAACCCGATTGATCAGCTGAATGCTCACCAGCCGATTTTGCAATCACTTTTCTCAATTCCGCAAGTAGCAAGTTTTGAAAGAGACTCCTCGGCTCACGCTTCAGAAACTCCTTTGGAGAAAGAAGCCTCGCAGCCAAGTTATCACGTTACCAACACTTTACTTAATTTTCCTCGTAAGATCGCTTCTTTTTACAAACATCTCTATCCGCATCTGCAGCGACTGCAACACGGTAATAGCGGATCAGCGTTATCCCCGAATATAGCCGAGAAGGAACTTGCTAATCCCTGTGGTACGGTGGCTTCTCTGTCCTCTGTGTCGAATCTTAATAACGTTCTGGAAGGCGCTGCAGGGTTGCAGTTTCCCTTGCAGTTTCCTCGCGACGAAATATCGTCCGCTTTAGGTAACGTTGTTTTAATTCCCGGTGATGCGGTAATTGTCATTCCAACCAGCGGTTTGGTATTAATGGGACGCATAGTAGACACGGTTAGCCCGATTAGTTTCAATGTGTACGAGTTGAAATCGATGTCCCCAAGTTCTGAGTACCGCGCGAAGATTTGGCATCTTCGATCCAGAGATATGCGCAATCCGATATGCGAGCAACAATTGCAATTACTTTCGCAGAGCTAACATTTTCCGGATGTACGTAATCTGGACGTTATTTCTTGTTGTGGGAATTGAAACAGCTAATTATAATATCGATGCGTACGTACCGCGTAGTGTATTCGCCGTGTTTATAAACTTTTTATATTCTAGAATTAATAATTTATTTGTGAATCTATCGAAATAAAGCTGTTATTTATTACTGGAGAAGGGGAGCTGGTCTAATTCTTAAAAACACTGTCAACGATTTTACAGGGGTCTCGTTTAGGGCTGGGACTATTTGTCGAATTTTTCGGTATTCGAATATTCGAATACTTCAGTTGCTCAATTATTTGGCGAATATAATTCGAATGTTCAAATATTCGAATACTATTCGAATATTTAAGTATTCGAATTCTAGTCGAATATTTAAGTATTCGAAGTCTATTCGAATATTTAAGTATTCGAATTCTTTTAGAATATTTAAGAATTCGAATACTGATGTATTCGAATACTATGGTATGAATTATAAATGAAATTCTTTAGGTTCATTTTTTTACAAGCTTTTATTTAGTTTCAGTTGTGAGTTCGTTAGTTTGTCAGGGTGAAATCTTGTAAGCTAATAACTTAATTTGTAATTCACACCATACTATTCGAATATTTCAGTATTCGAATACTTAAATATTCGAATGATAACATTCGAATACTCAAATATTCGAAGGCTGTTCGTAGCATTCGAATACTTAAATATTCGAATGATAACATTCGAATACTCAAATATTCGAAGGCTATTCGTAGCACTCGAATACTTGTAAAATATTCGCATATTAAATTATTCCAATAGTCCCAGCCCTAGTCTCGTTACGCGTCGTTACGTAATCGCGTGAGCATTGGGAATTGAAGATTTTGCTGACGGTAGAAATGAAGTTCTCATCGCTACGGTACGATAACGATGGAATCGTAGCAACGCAGTATTGCGGCATTATTGCACCAGCGAATCAAGGATGAAGACCTATATTATTGTATTTTCTTACTGGCATTCCAGAATTTTGTTTGTATCGAGGATTCGTTGAGTTTGAAGAATCGAAAAACTATCGAAAGGAGACAAGAGACCAATTTTAAAATCTGAGCCTGTTGAAAGATATACCTAAAATGGCCTAAAATGGTTTCAATGGCGATGGAGCGATCGTGATGGACTTTGCCATGCACCACTCCCTATTCGATACTGCCAAGCAGATTCATATGTGGTAAAAAAAAAGCTGTGGGAACGGTGTTGCAGGGATTACATAATGTCCGGGAAACAAAGATAATCTGTTGCAAAAAATGCAATTCATGACGCGACACGGACTAATAAAAGCAGTTGTACGGCTGGCGAGCAATTCATTTTAGTTTTGCAAGTGGCAAGTGCGAATTGCAGAGAACTCATTGTCAATGAACCGCTGGCGACAGTAAAGAATCAAGAATAACGTACAAGTATGTAGGTACCCATGTACCTATGTACCTATGTACTACGATCGTGCGTGTACATAGGTTCAAAGCCTTAAGTGGTTATTTATCTGATCTTTGATCTTAATTCGTTTTATCGTAGCTGCACCGTTCGGGCGAGGCTTCTAGCAAGCAGTTTACTGCCGTTCCTCCGACAGAAACTACCTATCCGTTCTGGTCCGAATACATATAACCTCAAACTAATCGAAAGATCGTAATATGACCCGACTTCTTCTCTTCGGTGTTCTCCTCGCCTGCCTGTTTTGCACGTTCCAGGTATTTACTTACATACGCGCCTATCATACGTGTACTCGACACTTGGAGATTTAATCGGTGACATCTGATCGAAGCAAGCGACGATGGAGATTGTATTACCGATGATTTATGCTATCTTTCAGGCGAACCCGTTGCCGCAAGATGCATCGCAGCAGAATCCAGGCAGCGATTTCGACCGGATCGCGGATAAGACCAAGGAAATATGGAATAACGCAAAAGGTGCGATCGAGGATCGAGTGCAGAAATTCATGAACGATCCGACTGTGAACGACGCCCTCGAGAGAGCCAAATCACTTCTGAATCAAGGCGGTGAGAGTATTCGCAAGGAAGCCGAGAAGATTGGAGACAAGTTTAATGACTAATCGTGCAGCCTGTGGACGGTTGGCGCGCGTGTAGGAGTAACGCGCAATAAAATCCAATCGGCGCGTCTAATGTAATTTCTTTTCTAGCTAGTTATATCTACATACAGTACATACCTACACCTCGAGTACAACTACGCTGTTTAAAAAAAATTCACTCGTTCTTTTAATTATCAAACACGTTGCGGAGTTTCTGTCTTCTTCGCGATCAGAATGTTAGGCGCGCGCGCCGTGTGTGTACGCGTAGTTTCATATGTATATGTATGTTTCTCGGGGGCAGCGTCAACTTTGACACGGACATCGAGATACGATAAAAAGAAACTTCATTTTACTTTATCGGAGTGTTAGTTATTTGTATCGCGATTAATCGATCGTCGCTGTTATATAATGTATGTGCAACGCTAAAAAAAATATATAAAATAAAAATAAAAGATAAAGATTCGTATATCCGAACTCATCCCAAAGATTCATGTATCTTTAATCTTTATTCCTTAAACGTTTCAAACGTTTCAACGAATGAAAGATTGAAAGGGCCACGCAGCATGCAGATTTCCATTTGGATGAAATATTAACAGGGCCCTACACGCACCTACTTACACGATGAGACTTGGCTTGACTGTTGAGGCATGCCTCGAGGCCAGAGTTGGGCAAAATTTAATCTAATTACAACTTACAAATTACGATTAAAATTTAATTGTGTAGTTGATTACACATTATTTTCTGTAGTCGTTAATTTAGGTGGTTGACCACAATTTTGTCAACTACCTAAATTAACGATTACTGAAAATAATGTGTAATCAACTACACAATTTCATTTTAATCGTAATTTGTAAGTTGTAATTAGATTACATTTTGCTCAAATCTGCTCGAGACGAGGTCTCATGTCTCGTGCTGTCAGGGTTGAGAGAAGGAGAGAGAGAGAGAGAGAGAGACCTGTCTCGAGACATGTCTCGAAGACTTCTCTGTTATACATATGTATGTATTAGGTATACTAATTGTGGATTGGCGTCCAAACGATCGACCGAAGAAAGGTACAGAGTGAAAATCGAGGGAAAGCGTTAATACGTGCACAGTTGGATGGCAGGATTAGATAAGAAACTGCACCGTGTGGACTTGGGAAGAAACGACAAACGACTTTGTGTCTTCGAATGATGCACAACGCTAATAGAATCAACAAGTTCATCGATTCTGTAGACTTTTCCATAGAACCTTGTCCCCTTGACACCACTTACAAGAAACCGTATTTACAAACAAGTTTCAAAGATCGAAAGCCCGCTTACGCACGTACCACGTACAGTGGCGGACGAAAGAAAGCTTGCAACTTTTAAAATCGCATAACTTTTTTTAGAATTGGTCTAAAAAAGTTATGCGATTTTAAAAGTTGTAAACTTTCTTTCGACCGCCACTGTATGTAAGTAGGTATCTCGTTGTATATGCAGATAATTGTTTTCTTGTCTTTCAAGCGCGCTACTGTAGGGTAAATGTGCCGTATTTCGGCCTCTACCCAATAGTCAGCCTTTTCGGAAATAAATTGCTTAGATATAAGAAATTAGGAATCTTATATATTTAAACGAAACAATGATCAGTGTACTCTCTCCATCGAAAGTGGGAAGTTTCATGCCTTCAGCGGTAAAAATATGAACTGCAGAAAGCTTTATTCTGTTGGCGATTGGATGGTTGACGACTGGTGAGTCAATTTGAATTAATTTAGTACAATAGGCGACACTTGTTTTTTATGTTCAAATTTTGAATACGCGATTAATAACATTCGAATGAACTTTTCGTGAAATTATAATTGCATTTCAACTTAGGTCAGTAAGTATTTTTGAAGTGGCCGACTATTGGCATTCAAAATATAAAGAAAACCGGCTGGCTACTGGATATTGTTAAGAAATCGCCAATTTGACCAGTGGTCGGCCGTCTAAAACCCAAAACGGCTGACGACTAGACGATTGGTCTAGCAGTCGGCCGTTATAATTTAAATAATTAGAATTTTCAGAAAAAATAAATTTTTAAATTTTGAGTACACACATCATGAATTTTCAACCACTTAAAATTCTGACGATTAACAATAACTATACTATAAGGTGGCTGATACATATATAACCTGATAGAAGAACCTGGCTGACTACTGGCATATAAAAGGCTGGAGTTAGGATTTTACAGGCTGACTACTGGTAAAAAGTATACCCTTTCTGGGTATTTTAGATATTTTAAATAAAAATTGTTATACTATTAAAAAAATCATCCACACATTTACAAAATAGATACTTTAAAGAATTTAACTGCCAATAACGCATTTAAAAAATAGTATATTAATAATAACAACGCGTAACATGAATTTCCGCATTCCCTTAAGGGGACCTTCCGGTTTAAAAGTCGATTTTTTTATTTATTTCATTTTTTGAATGTTCAACCTTTTAGGAATACGTGTTTAAAAGGATTTGTTGAAATTCGTAAAATTCTCGAAGTTATAGGCATTTGAGTAGCGGCAAATGCATGGGCAACAGCCGGCCACTCGGCGCTCACGTAAAACTTCAAACGCGTTTTTCTCGAAACAGTGTTCTCAAAACGGTGGGACGTGTATCTCAAAAAGTTATTATCCAATTCGACTGAAACTTTTTTATTTTGAAGAATATACTTCTGGCTAGGGGGGGGGGGGGGGGGACTAGAAAAAATTACAAAAAATTGAAAATTTATAATTTTCAAAGGCGTTGAAACGTCGAAAAATACAGGGAAAAGTGATTTCAAACTTGAAGTGTCGTTATTTTCTAAAAAAAATGTCATTTTTGTAATTTTTTTCTAGACCCCCCCCCCCCAGCCAGAAGAATAATATTTAAAATGAAACAGGTTTCAGTCGAATCGGATAATAACTTTTGGAGATATAGGTCCCACCGATTTGGATCAATTTTTTGACGCTTTGAATTTAACGATTCCCCAGGGCCGTCTGCAATGATTAATTATAAAACAAAAAATATATTTCTATAATTTAAGACATCCTTAATACAATGCAAAAAGTCCCATTAAATTGTATATAGTAGTTTTCCTTTAATTAATTCCTAAATTATTTTTTTGGGCTCTAGACCGGAAGGTCCCCTTAAATGGGCGACTACTGGCACAGTTACCCTGCTACCTGATTTGTAAAATCATGCGACATTTCTTACCGTGAAATCCAAATGATTCGTTAGCCTTCGTGTTTCCTTGTGGTACATGATATGTACATATGTACAATATGTAGATACATATTCCAATGTGTCGCTGTTAATAAGGTGACGTAACATGTTGGATAGACAGGAGAACGGTGGCACAAAATTCGAGATAATTTCGATCAGGACGCCTTGAACTTTAACTCTAAAGTCTAGAGTCTAGACTCTAGAGTATCGGCCAAGTAGCGTGCCTTTGGAACCAGTAATTTATATCTGGAAATACGAAAGTAGTTTTCAGCAACCGTCTCAGCTTACATTACTCCGAGTGTACCTACACAGGTAACTACCTAAGTACAAGTACATACACCTACACGTAGGTATACAGTATGGTCTAATCGTGAGAACCGTGATGTCGAGTTCCCACAAATAATTTTCTTTTTCGGTTTATTTAAGAAGAATCTCGAAAGGGATGGGAGAATCACAACTCATGCTGGTCACACGTATGTATGCATGTATGTGTGTAGCAAGATAAACGACATTGTGCGGATTGTGCCCCCGTGCACCCTTGATAAGGATCGCCTATAAAAGTGGTAGCTTGCGTGGTTGATGCGTCAGTTACTTTCTAGTTGTTTGGCAGAGTTGTTGTTGGTTAGCTGGAGATAAATATGAAGAGGATTTTAGCGATTGTGTTGGCCGTTGCGGTCCTGACGGAGGCTAAAGTCGCGCCACCGGCCACCACTACCAATTCCCAAACAACTTTTGAAGCTCAATTGTCCGACTTCATTAGTCAGGCCCAAACCAACATCAATAACTTGACCAAACAAATCCAGGAACAACTGAACCTGCCCGACCAGGAGACCATCGTCAGAACCGTGAAACAGCAAAGCACAGACTTCGTTACCAACGTCCAGGCGTACGTGCAGAACATGACCGAAGAGGTAAAGTTATTATAAGCATAAAGAAGCGGAGACAACTTTCGTTTGTAGATTCTAGGCATCTAAGGGCTTTCCTATTCTTCAGGTGAAAAACAAACGTCCCGAGTTGGAATCGATGTGGAACGACGTTAAAGTTAAACTGAATAAGGCCGTGGATGATATTAACAGCGGAATTCCGAACGCTCAGGAACAGGCGGCCGATTTGCAGGCCAAATTCCAACAAGGAGTTCAGGTGGTGCTGAAAGAATCTGACACCGCCGCCAAATCTTTGGGTCAGCACTCTGAAAAGATCCAGGAAGACTTGGCCAAGTTCACGAAACAGGCGGTCGACATTGCTGTACAGGCGACGCAGAACCTTAATAACCAACTCCAGCAAGCAGCTGTTACGAAAAGCTAAACGAAATATTCCAGTCTCCTCTATCATACCTACGCTACGCGACACGCGTTGAACATTAAACCGTTGCGTATGTAATGAGTATCTACGAATGACCAGGATTCTCTTGCGATTCCTATCAATAGACGTTTCATCATCTATAGCCTACACTGTACTATCTTAGTTCTTTATGCATCAAATGTAATTATATAACTTAAATACAACCAATACAAATTCTCCGTTTCCCCGTTTTATCGCTCTGTTCTCCGAACGTTCAACGTTTAAAGCGGGCATACCGCATACATATGTATATACAATTGTAGAATGTAGAGTCCATAGAGTCTCGATAAGGCGCGCTGCGATGTATGATGCATACGATAGTGGTAATGCAACGTTAACGAGAACGGTGATGTGGCAATCAGGCCACTGGGCTTTGCGAAAATCCGTTGTGAAATAACATTTGCGCTTGCAAAGCGGATTACTCGACATTTCAGAATGTAGAATATGTTTGGAGGGGAAGGTGTATTCTCCAGACGGTTTTATTGGTGTCAGCGGTAAGCTGATGGCACATTGCTTCCACCAAAGCATTTTCGGAGAACCCTGGAACCACCATGTTTAAGCATTGCAACAAGTTCCCTACAGACTGTTGCCCACGCTTGTACACTCGTACAGTAATCCTTTGTTACTTTCCTTTTATTCGAGGATCGGTAACGTTCGTCTTCCAATTCCGAAGGGGATTAGGGGAACGACGACCAGCTAACCGAACGGTGACAGTGATTTATAATCATTCTTCGTCGAACAGAGTGTACATAGGTACACATTTACTAAGTAGGTATATGTATAATCCTGCGACTGCGAACGCGAACATTCGTTTTCGAGAAAATGGAAATATTAACGGTGCTGCGGTTGCTGCTGCTATTGCTTTTCACCATATCTACCGTGAGTGGAACACTTGGTTTCCCTTCGCATCTAAAAGCTGTTTCGTGACTGAACTTTCTTGCCAGGTGGTATTGACGAGTTCCGAGGAGGTACTCGGAAAGGAACGTAATAACATCCTGGGAAGGATTTCGAGCAGCGTGTCGAGAGTATCGGATGGCCGTACCCGCCGAGCGGATAATATAAACAGGGGGTTCGAGTGGGTAATTCGATGCGTAAACATCTTGGGTCAAGTGGACAATTTCATCTCTGAAAGGACAAGGAATATCATTCGAAAATTGCACACCATGTACAACGAAGACGATGCCGATAGAGATGTGCATGGGAATTTCAATAAACGTAAACGTGTTTCCAGCTATTGAACACGATTAATTGAAAATAAAGTGTTTGTTTGGTGCCTATATTCTATTTGGAATTGTCTGTAACTGAATACACCCGAAAACCTTTACTCGTAACGTAACCGTTGAATGATATCATTGATACAGTATAATCGTGTCTGATTATTTCGCTGACTCTGTCAGAATATCGACGTTTAAGCATAATGTTATTAAAGAAACGATCATTATGATCATTATGCATATGTATACGGTATACATATGCTGACCTATGCGTGACATTAGGAAATTTAAATAATTACAAACGAACAGAATATCTGTTTGTCCATATTTTACTTGGCATGTTACTTGTGCGTTAAGGGGGAAGCCCTATTTAGGACGCTAGGAAAATGGTGATTCTTGGGAATTTTTTTTCTAAGAAACTATTAAACGGATCTTTTTTAAACTTTCAGGGTATTTTAGTTCACATTCAAACAATAAAAATGAATTTTTACGTTACAAAGTGTTCGGTAGAAATGGAGATATGAACACGTTCGTTAGGACTCGCGCGCCGGAGTTGCAAATTGGCGATTGTGATGGTGGCCCCATTTCTTCCCTGAAATAAAAAACCAAGGAATTTCTTATTTCTAGTATAATTACATTGTCGATGAACCTAAGACATTGATAAATAAATTGAATTGAACAACTCTTTTTCCATAAATAGTACGAAATATCTTGGGGCGGAATCGTAACTTTTTCTTTCAAGTCCCACCAATTTGCCAAATTTTAACTTTTTTTTCGTTTGTTAGGTTCATCGACAACGCAATTATACTAGAAATAAGAAAATCCTTGCTTTTTTATTTCAAGGAAGAAATCGGGCCACCATTACAATCGCCAATTTGCAATTCCGACGTGCGAGTCCTAACGAACGTGTTCCTATATCTCCATTTCTACCGAACACTTTGTAACGTAAAAATTCATTTTCATTGTTTGGATATGAACTAAAATACCCAGAATGTTTGGAAAAGATCCGCCTAACGGTTTCTTAGAAAAAAAATTCCCAAGAATCACCTTATTCCTAACGTAATTCCTAAATAGGGCTCCCCCTTAATGTGACGCTACGTTCGCTTTAATAATATAATCGGCTAATAAATTGTAGTACATACCGTGGAACGAAATGAAAGTTAGAAAACGGAAAGTCTGGAATTAATTGGTTTTGAGGCATTCTTGCTGGGCTGCGGGGCTGCGGGGCTGCAGAGATTGGCGGAGATTGGCGGAGATTGGTTATTAAAGGGGAACAATAGAAAAGAAAAGTGACGACTAAAGATGCATTTTCATTTGGAAATCAGCCGTGAGTGGCCGTGGGCCGCTCTAAGTCCGCCGTGAGCATCGGTAACGCGCTATGAAAATGGGTTTCTCTAAGCTCGTGAGTCGTGAGGGAATTGCGGATGATCTTTATCGAAAGGTTGGTGAATTTCTCGCTAGGTAGCGACTGTATCCGACAGTCACCGGATCAGGCTGATCGGGCGACTTGTGCTAAGTTTTATCGTTTACCACATGTTCATTAATTAAATAGAAATATAATAGCTATCGTGAGGAAAATCACACTTGGGGGCTATCATCGTTCGTTTCAGAACTCTGTCGGCGGGAAATTGCAGAAAGGTGATTTCCTGCGCAAGGAGAACGGAGTTACGTCACGCAGCAGCAAGATATCTCGGTGTGTCGGGCAGACACCGTGTTCCCCCGTGCCCGTACGTCTCGTCTCGTCTCCACGAATACCAACGAATACCAAGTGTTCCTGCTTCCTTTACTGTTTACTCGCACTTTCGCGTCTGTGCCTGTCAAAACTCGAAAGTCACGCACACCTTAACTTTCGCGGACGAGTGTGCCTAAGTAACCATACCTTCGGCGCATAACCTATAAACGATCGTGATACGAAAACCGATCGTGAATGTTGATAGTTGTTACGGCCAGTACGGCCTCCTGTCAATCCTTTTCGGATCGAACAAGATTTCGAATTGAAAGCTCCGCTATCTAACGAGCAGTTCGCGAAACTCAATACCTCTCGATATACCCCTCAGTCGCCCCTGTATCGGGACGTTGGATCGCGAAATATTTTTTTGACGTTAAGCAGTTACTGGGAAATTAGTCAAAATTCCGGTCCCCACTAGGAAACGAGAAGGCCCGCAACAAACCGGCGGCAGAAATCCACCAACCACTGGCGAAGAATCCTCGTCGGGTGGCAAAATGAATAGCAAAAGAAAGAATCGTTCCAATACCAACAGGTGCTTCATTTTTATTTCCTTTGCTTCCCCTAGCTCTATCACATCAAAATTACTAGAACCGTTATTCCTCATATTGTTTATTAAACGTTCCCTTCAAATCTCTTTACAAGTGGCAGTTTCTTTCTAGATCCCCACGTGCCCGAGGTCCACAAGAGAGATGCGTTGCCGCTGAAGGTGTATATAACAACGCCCACTTCATGCATGCGATAACCAGCCACGTTGGCAATATTGTACAGGTATACAAACTTACTTCACAAACAGAAGGATCCGAATGCTCAGATATTACTAAATAACGAAGGGTCCGGGCATAATAATATGTAATATGTTATTTCTCGATATATCTACTCGACGCCAGACGTGGCTACGCACGATGTGAAATAACTGGTCGTCCCTTACTTTCTCTTCACCTAATAATAAATATTACGATAACTTTCCATTCTTTCTGTTTTTACGACAGATTCAAACGCTGAATGGCTCGGTATACGAAGGTATTTTTCGCACGTTCTCCAGTCAGTTCGATGTTGTCTTAGAAATGGCGCATCGCGTAGAAGGTTCGGGGAAGATAAGCGTAGAAAGCGTAGTAGAAAAATTAATTTTTAAGCCACAAGATATCATTACTATGTCTGCCAAGGATGTCGATCTAGACTATGCTATACGCGATACATTCCAAACGGACACTGCTATTAGTAAATACAATGGTGTAATTGGTGAGAAAGAATTGGAGCCTTGGGATGCTCCGCCTGCTACTATGAATGGGGATGATTTGGAATTGGATGGCACCACTGTGAGTATTTACTACAAGAAGGAAGCAGAAATACATATGAACATTTAACTAGAACACTCTGAAACGTGTATGTCAAATTTCCTTTCAGAATGGGTGGGATGCCAATGACATGTTTCGTAAAAACGAACAAAAGTATGGAGTTCAAACAACCTACGAACCAACCTTAGCTGCTTATACTTTCCCACTTCAAAGAAAGGATACGAAAGATTACAAGGAGCAAGAGCAAAAGGCTGCAGAGATAGCGAATGAAATAGAATCGCAGCCGAATCACAAAGCAAGATTGGAGCTTGAAAACGGCGACGAAGAGGAAAGATTTGCAGCTGTGGTGCAGTTTATTGCTCTATTGTTATAATTATCTAACAGATCGTGGAATTAGCTATCTTCTATTAATGACGCATGATTTTAGGTGAGACCCAACGAGGGTAAATATATTCCACCTCCCCTGAAGAAGAAAAACGGAAATACGGGGAAGTTGATAAGATCTAACGAACCCCCACCTTCGCCAGGACCTGCAACCACCAATAAGAATGTATTTAATCAGCAACCTCCGTCCAACGTGAATGTAAACATTCCCCCATCTTCTAACCTTCCTATTGGAATGCAAAGCGCCCATCCTTCGGTACAACATCCAGTACCGTTAAATATGGGGATGCCACCTAGTGGAGTGGTGGTCACGTATAATAATCCTCCACCACCATTTGTGCCTCCATCAGCATCGCAGCCAGCACCACCAGGTATATTATTATTATAAATGATATTTCATGTATTGAAGATTTTATATATTTAACGAAATGTTATTGTGCCCGCAGTACCTGTGATGCAACAGACACAACAACAATCTCAAGCTACTCCTATATCACAAGTGAGTTTCCCACCGCAACAACAGCAAGCACCGCCGTCTAAGATAAACACAGACAAACGAGAACGCCCTGGTAGACAACAAGTGTATCAAGCTGATAAAGCGCCACCAGCACCATTTCCTCAAACGAACGTTGCTGCGTCTCACCAGCAGCAACAACAACAACAACAGCAGCAGCAGCAACAACAATCGTCGCATCAACAACACGGTCAATTACAACAGCAAAATTCCGTAGAAGGGCAGCGGTGTGACATAGTCCCGCATAAATCGGATCATAGAAAGGTAACAAACCTAATTATGAATCATGTCTTGGAGTATTGAAATCTATATTAATAAAAATTGAAATGTTCGTTTGTTCAAAATCTTAAATATCCGAAAATTCTTCACCGATTGCTTTGAAATTTTCACACAACGTTGCACTCGAATACGCGCGTGTTTTTATATACCTATATTATATAGATGTCACGCCTGTGACAGGTAAAAACATGTTTTTTTTTTTAAAACAGCGCACCAGACTGAGCCACAGCGACGCGTGGCCGGGTACAGCTAGTAATTAAATAATTACATGAAATTGATACGTTATTAAAGGTTCCAACACCGCGCAGTAGGGATGATCAGCATTCAGACTTGAGGCAATTTGCAACGGATTTCAAATTAGCGGAAGCACAAGCACAAGACACGCCGCCAGTGACGAGAAAGCAACAGCACCAGCATCAGCAGGATTCGCATTCTTCGTCTCAAATTACGCAAACGCATCATCAGGCAGCCCATCAACACCCACCGCCGCCACAGTCGCAGCAGCAGCCGCAGCAACATCCGAATCCACAACAACAACATCCGAATCCACAGCAACAACATCCGAATCCGCAGCAGCAGCAGCAACAACATCAGAATCAGGCGGTTCAAGAAGAAACTGTGGTGACTAGTAAACCACCACCAGGCCCGTTACCTGTTCGATCCACCAGTCCTCCTCAAACGCAACAACAACAACAACAAACTCCAACAAATACACCTACTACTCCACAAGAACCTACCGTCGACAAAATTACCACGGCTTTCAAAAAGTCAACGTTAAATCCAAATGCTAAAGAATTTAATCCAAACACAAAACCTTTCACACCGGTAAGCTGATGATTTCTCGATATATATACATATATATATATTAGTTAAATGAGAATTGACTAATAATTTGTAAATGTTAACGTGTACTTTTCAGCGGTCTCCTAGCACACCGACACCCAGCAGACCACACACTCCGCAAACACCACAATACACTGGAGCTACAATGCCTACGACTGTGGTTATGCCGGCATACGTAATGACTAGCCAACCGCCAACTGCATTCAGCCAACCACCGGCTCAACCTGTGACAAGGTTCCGGAAGGGTCAGTATCTAGGTATCCGCCGCATTTTATTTTCAATTCTCTATTTGTTAATGAGTCGTTCACTTGTTGTACCACGTTAAGAAACAGAAGAATTATTTCTAATCGTTAGGATGTCTTTAAGAGGAAATATATGGCGTTGTGATTATTTCAGTGCCGGTGATGCATGCGCAGCATCGCGCGCAAGACATAGCTTCTCAAATGCAAGTGGTAGCAGCGACTGGACAGCCTTTAATGGCGCCGGCCCCTTTGCATCCACCATTCCAGGTGCCTTATCCTGGCCAACCGGCATATCAACAGATGGTACGCATGGTTCAGGCTCCACCACCACCGCCACATATGGCTACACCTTATCATCACCATGACTCACCAGGACCGCAGGCCCCTGGCATACAGTACATGGGTCCGCATACGCATCCACACCCACACGTTGCCCAACAACCACCAAGCCAGACACCTTCTCCAGCTAATCCCAACCCACCACACACGCCAGGCACTTACAACCCTCCTGGTACTCCACAACCCACATATCCTCCACCACCTCCTCAAGGCCATGCTCCGAGCTATCCAATAATGTGTCCTATAATTCCTCCTCATATACCGATACCACCGCAGCACATGCAATACCTACCACCGCAACCACCTCCTGGAGCGCAGCAAACTATACCAGTGATTTTGCCGCACAATCAGTAGCTGCGTACAGAAATGGATGAAGAATGAGAGAACTACTAGTATTCTGCAGAGGTAGAATAAGGTTTACAAATTCAAGTTACTTTCACGATGGCATTAGGCACTCCAAGAGGCTTTCACTTACTGCTTGTAATCTTACATCGATACAGCTATAAGCAACTGTGTAAGTTTTATCTTTTCTGCCTTAACGTCTAAACGTTGTTCGTTTGTTTTATCTTTTCGTCGTTTCTTTTTTTTTTCCTTCTTTTTTCATTTGTCATCTTTCCTTTTACGTGTTTCATAATAATAACGATATCATTCCAAACAAAAAGCAATACATACTTTAAACTTTAAACTAATTCAAGTACCAAATAGCAATCTTTACGAGGAACAGATTTTATAAGTAGATAAAGTTATATTAACGTAAAGTAAAGTAAAGGAAAGTGCTGATCATCTTGAAAGTGACTTCTTTAAGCGGGTTGGCTAATTACGAACGACCCACAAGAATGTTTAGTCCCTCGAATATTATATTTGAATCCTCATCGCGCGAGACAGATTTTAATGTGCAGTTGACCACTGTGCAAGGCTATGAGTTATTAATTTACCGATTAAAATAAACAGAACAACATGATTTTAAAGATTGATTTGTAGCAAAAGACGGAATGTAAAAAGTAAATCGGCAACCAAATATACATGGAAATCGTATATTATTAGGTGGTGCCTATATGATATCTTAGAAAACGAAAAAAAGAAACTAAAGGGGGACTGTGACTACGAAATGCTGCGAGATATATTCAATTTTAAAAACAATTCAATCTTCGTTACATAAAGTGGTTCGCGCTACTTTCTGAACATTTATTAAGTCGAAATCCAACCTGCATGGTTGGGCGCAGAGTGCTAACCCACAGGCTGGTGGTGTATGCATGTACCTTCGAAGATCCAAGTACTCGAAAAGCTGAAAATATCGTGATCATATTGCGCGAGTAAAACAATCTTTTTCTGATTTTTTTTCCCCCACAAGAATATATGGCATATTTTTCTGCTCGTACTTTCTCATGCGGTAAATCGCTCCAGCGGACAAAGAATTAGGAACATTATATATATGTATGTTCCAAATCTGATGAAATTACGTTGAATTATGCAAAGCAGGGAAGAAACGCGATGGTGAAATAATCCAGACAGAACTCTAAATTTGGCAGTATGTTAATGATGGGTTTGGTTATGAGATGCTGATACGTAAGATCCTCGAAGCACAGATCAAGTGGAACTAGAAAAAAAAAAGTATCGTTTAAGGGGGAAAATGAGTCGCGACAAATAAAAAGCATCTGGGTGTACGTGTAGAGGTACAAATGTCCTGTACTCAAAATTTTATCATTTCTTATCGAGCAGTTCAGGACATAGAATTCCGACGTTATGCGCTAATGTATTAGAAATGACATTCACAGATTTCACGTGTTTGTTCAACTAATTGAATAACAGGCAAACATCAAGTAATGAGAAAATAGAGGACACTGGTTTATCTGTACTTTCATGTGAAACTCGAATTGCCCGGTCAGTATTAGAATGATTTAATTGCGTATCCTACTACGATACATAGTGGGTGCTGTATGATCTGTGTAACATCTTTATATGTAAATGAGTTTGCTTTTCTTACGAATAGAAGAAAGAATGTGGAAGAAATTTATATAACTGAAGTAAACATACGAACAATGTTTTATTGCCGTACGGATTGTGAAAAATGCATTGCGTTTCACTTGAAACGATTGTTCTTGAGACAGTTAAGTAAATCGATTGTGTATGTACCTCTTACATGTAAACAAATACTGTCAGATGCTATGGCATTGAAAAAGACAAGTTGAACTACGGCCTTAGACCTAGTCGTGTATATAAGAAAAATGGAGGCAAGGACGATCCTTATCTGAGAGATAGTTGAGTGCGTGGCATCGTTAGACACAAATTTTATATCGAAGAGATTTAAAAAAAAAAAACATCAAAATAAAGTCAATGCGTTAAAAGCCAACTGATACATCATCATTTATTTCATCATTTTATTACCGACATCATCCGGAGATATTAAAAGAAAATGAAATCTCGGACTCTGATAAATGTGCAGTTAGAGTTTTAGATAATCCGATTAGAAATTATCTAATTAACAAGGGAAGATCCCGAACCCGGATATTCAACAAAATTTGAAACTTTGAAAATATGCAGGGGATTTCCTCCCGATTACAATGCGATTTTTTTTGCTGTCCAAATTCACACTAAGGGGGTGAAATTAACCTCTGAAAATTCGTCTATTTCCCGCTTTTATTTTGTAACTCGCAATCCGTAAGAGATAGAAAAAAGATTTCAAGACAAAAGTTACTTCTTTTAATTAGGACTACCATTTGGTAACTTACAGTTCTTACAGTTAGCGAGTTATAACACAAAATCGAAAAATAGCCGGAATTTAAGGGGCCAATTTCACCCCCTTAGAGTGAATTTGGGCAGCGAACAAAAATTGCGCTGTAATCAGGAGGAAATCCCCTACATATTCACAAAGTCTCAGAATTCTTTGAATTTCCGGGTTCGGGATCTTTCCTTGTAAGTTAGTATCTATAGATCTAATATTTACATATTTCAATAGCCCAGTTAGCCCAGTGTTGAACATAACCTAAAGACACGAGATTAATTTAGAAAGCATGCCAATAGGCATGTACGTATTAAACACTAAACAGTGAACACACGTGGTTTATTATATATGTAGATAACAAGTGAAACTGTTAAGTTCGCAATGAAGACCCAAAACTGGAAAGAATTGGAAGTCCGTTTGAGCGACTCCGTATTAAAGACCATTGAGGAATTAAAATTTCCTTATATGACACCAGTGCAGGTAAAGTATTATACGGTGAAAAACATGTTCATACAAAACCGTTACCTATCTTTCTCTACGAAACTTGTACAAAGTATACAGTATACACGCGGCTAACTGACATAGAAATTTCTTATGTAATTATACACAGGCAGCTTCTATACCATTGTTATTGAAGGGTAAAGATGTTGCGGCAGAAGCGGTGACAGGTAGTGGGAAAACAATTGCCTTTCTGGTTCCTTTATTGGAAATATTACAGGTACTTGCAAAGAGTTTTCATACACAGTTTATATTTCTTAGCCCGTGCGTAGAAATCGTGTGGCAAATACCTGTAATATTTGTTTTGTATCTACACAGAAGCGAAAGGAAACCTGGAAGTCTACAGAAGTCGGAGCTATAATAATTAGCCCTACGAGAGAATTAGCTGTACAGATCAATGAAGTTTTACAAAGATTTCTAAACAATATCCCATACTTGAAGCAAATATTACTTGTCGGCGGTACAACCATTACGGAAGATGCAAACAGACTTAAAGAAGGCGCAAACATTATCGTGGCAACACCTGGTAGATTGGAAGATTTATTGTCTAACTGTAAAAGTACAAATCTGGCAGCACGCGTGAAATCTTTGGTAGTTTTGAAATCTCAAGCATCCCATTTATGATAACTAACGTGTTAATATATCTTAATACCCGTATTTGCAGGAAATCCTAATCTTAGACGAAGCGGACAGGTTATTAGATTTGGGCTTTTCCGCGACATTGGATACGATATTAAGTTATTTACCTCGTCTGAGAAGAACGGGTCTGTTTTCTGCGACGCAGACAAAAGAACTGCAACAGCTAATCAGAGCCGGATTGAGAAATCCAGCTTTGATAACCATCAAAGAAAAGACAAATACTTCCACGCCTTCAAACTTAAAAAACAATTATGCTATTGTAAATGCTGAGTACAAGTTATCGACGATGATAGATTTTATAGAACAAAAAGGAACCGATTTGAAATATATGATCTTTCTGTCTACCTGTGCTTGCGTCGATTATTTCAGTCATATTATACAAGCGTAAGTTACACTTGGCAATGTTCAAGTAGAAATTGATTAAAACAGGCTTTATAACATTTCTCACTTTTAGAATGTTGCCATCGGTTCAAGTACTCGCGATACATGGGAAAATGAAGAGCAAGAGGTACAAAGTATTTAACGAATTTCGAAGTATCCAAAAAGGTATTCTAATTTGCACAGATGTAATGGCTCGTGGTATTGATATTTTAGAAATGGATTGGGTCTTACAATACGATCCTCCGTGTTCGGCTAGTAGTTTCGTGCATAGGTGAGAGAACTTTTTACGCAATGCGCGTATGTATAACGTCGATTATAAACGTAGACAATATATTCCTTCTTCCACTAGGTGTGGTAGAACCGCTCGAATTGGCAATGAAGGGAACGCATTATTATTTCTCTTGGAAACAGAAGATGCGTATGTAGATTTTATCAAGAGGAATCAGAAAGTTGACTTGCAGGAAATAAATTTAGAACCGTCTATGATTTCGTACGAGAAGTGTTTAAAGCGTATGAGAGACTTGCAAAAGCAAGACCGACTTGTTTTCGACAAAGCAAATAGAGCGTTCGTATCGTACGTGCAAGCGTATAATAAACACGAATGTAACTTAATACTAAGATTGAAAGACATCGACATGGGAAGTCTGGCATTGGGCTTCGGTTTATTGCGAATGCCTCGGATGCCGGAACTCAAAGGAAGAGACACATCTTCTTTTCAGCAGGAAGACGTCGATATCAATTCAATTGGCTATTCAAATAAGCAAAGAGAGAAAAACCGTTTAGAGAAATTGAAGATCTTCGAAAACAGTGGAGTATGGCCCGCGTCGGGTAAACGTAAACGTAAGCAAACCGAGCCTTGGGCCGACGCTAAGAAGAGAAAACTGGAAAAACAAGAGAACCGTAGAAAACGAAAGGAGAAGAAAATGAAGCAGAAAATGTCGACAAACCCAACGAAAAAACGAAGGAGAAAGATAAACGAAGCAGATATGGAGGAACTAGCAAAAGATGTAGCATTAATTAAGAAATTACAAAAGAAGAAGGTATTATTAACCGGTATCGGTCAATCGCTCGATCAATATATCAATATCGATTTCTAATTTACGAAAACTGTTCTAGATTTCGCAAGAAGAATTTGACAAGGCTTTCGTAACCGACTCATAGGTTTCATATGAAAATAAGAATTAAATAATATGTACATGCAAAGCATTCTGCTACCTAATTATCTTTCTCTACAATTATGGTAACGCCTTAAAAATGACGTAAACAATCACTTAAAGACGTTATCTACTACGGGATCTCGTGGTTCCCCGCTATGGCTGCATTTCGACAGCCCCCTCCGTTCGTCTTACGTGAATTGCAATCTGGTATATAGAGATAAACAGATTCCGTGGTACATATCCAAGTAATCTGTATGTACGCTTCATGCACGCATATAACGCAGCAGTGGTACTCAAATAAAAATATAATTATTGCCAGCGAAATATGTATTTAGATTTTCCCGAAAATGAAACATAATATTGAAAATAAATTGGCGTAATGTTCTATTGAAATTTAATTACTTGCTTGTTTCGCAGAACAATAACTATACGCTGAGTATCACTGATGAGATATACAAGCTACATAGTATCTAAGTACACATGTATTTATGCGCATACTACTACGCGAGGTCCTTTCGAAGAAAGAGCCTACCCGATATACAAGTACATACATACGTACGAGGGAGCGGACCGATTACCGAGCCGAACCGGACCGGAGTCACCGGACCCCACTTAGGCTTCGAGTACGAAAGGAGGGGGAGAACGTAAGCACTACTGGCTTATGTGAGATGTGAGCCATACAGAGCCATAGCGGTGAGTCACTCGTTTGCGCTGGAGTGTCAGCACGTAATGTACTTTGTTAATTTTCTACCATTATTCGTACCAACAAAATCTATATATTAATATACGGATAAGAAGTGATTTGCGGTGACAAAAAATGACCGAGACAGAAACAAATGACCGCCCCAAATGGCTGTTGGAACTGGAAAATCGAAAGAGAAAGGTAGGCTTTTAACAATTAACATTCTCCTTAAAAACGTGCTTCTCAAACGTTCATTTAACGACTTGATATCTTCCCTTTGTTATTGATTCATAATTATTCATGATAGGACAGCATTCCTTGCCAACAGATAAAAGTTATCATCCCTGTTAATTAATACTAATAGAAAAATAGTGAAATGAGACATCGATTCACTCGAAGCGATTCGATTTTAAAGAAGAAAACGTTGCATTTAACGTAGTAATGCTTTTAGCAAAAGTCCAATTTGTATAGTACTTATGTCAGAGCTTTCCCAATATTTAGTATCCCATCTGTTTATACGTGTGGAAGAGATGCAAGTTTTTATAAAATGATAATAATTAAAGTTATTTTATTTAGCCTCGATTAGCACACGAGGCTGGAGCAGGAGCCCCTTGCGTAATTTGCGAAACAGCATGTCCTGGCTTGGATTTACATTTTTGGAGAAAAATTTGTAAAAATTGTAAATGCAACAAAGATGACCATGACGTCGACGATGAAGATTTCCCACAATTTGACTTGTTGTTTGGCTCCTCGAGAAAGTACAAGAAGAAGCCTATGCGTAAATATCATTATTGGAAAGAGAATTCAATATTTTAACGCGATAATAACTCTTTCTAAAATCATTCCTTTAGTGTTACATATAAGCAACGAGAAGGGGCACGGTGAAGAAGCATTCGAATGGGTACCACCGGATACAACAAAAGAGCTCGCCGCAGATTACATGAAAGCATTGCCCACAGAGAAATTACCCATTAAAGGGTCAGCTGGTGCGGCTATAAGAAGACAGCTATTACAAAAACAATTACCTCTTCACGATATAGATTATAAAGTTTGCGACGAATTGAGCGAACAGGAGCAGAAACAATTTGAACAGTATTTAGAGAACATAAGGAAATATGCGGGGCAAGGGACAGTGACGAAAGTAAATTACAAATAATTCATACAAACAGTAGTATTACCTAATCTGGATTTAATTTTATTTACATATAATTTTTCTTTACATTCTAGATACTAAGCGCTCGCCCGTTTGATCGATCACTAATGACACCTGCTAATGCGACTGACATGCAAAGTTTCAGTCCGCAACATAAACCGAATGTACAAGCGAGCATGGTTCAGTTACGCACACCGAGCAGTTTCACGCCGAAAGGTTCGTACAAGCACGAATTGTCCGCTGCTTCAGAAACGCTAAACAGTTCGAATGATGTCGGAAATATACCAATTCTCGAGAAATATAATTTGATCGGTAGCTGTAATAGAACTGTAAAATCAGAAGCAGTCGCGGGTGGGGTGTATAATAACAGTATTAATCAAACTAATTTTCCAAGAGTTGATAACAATCAAGATATGGCAGGTAAAAAGCTTTCTACAACTGGACATTTAAAGTATCCAAGTTCCGATGTAATTAGAAACGTTAATTCGGAAGTTACGTCGCCTTTGAATCCAGTGCAACAGTATAAAGATGCATATAAGGATAAAGTTGGGAGTCCATTCACTTCACTTTTGCATTCAAAACCAATCAACGACGATGCATATATTGCGGAAAGTATGCTGACAGATGTATTTCGTTCTCCGAGCACAGCATATACCAATGATATAATTGGTAGCACGTTAGATAAAGAGGGTTTAATGTTCATACGGGAAAAACTTTCGAATAAATATAGCAAACAGGAGAATCAGGGACAAGTGCCTTACGCCGCCCCCAGTTTTACAAGAGACTTAGATTCGGGTGATGCATTACAGAAGAATAGTAACGCTCTATCGCAAAACGTGTGCAACAGTAAATGGGCTGACGGAACATTTCCTAGTACTGTCGCGAATAATCCTTGTGGAACTTTGACAGTAGCAGAAGCTAAAATGCAAACAGCAGAGGGAGGAGGAGGAGGAGGTAGTAGTAGTATTGAACCCAAGCCAATAAAGGAGGACAAGGAAGTACTAAAATCTAGTTCACAAGTAATTCAATCAATTCCTCTCAATTCCATACCAGTTCCTAACATGAGTGATAAAGAAAAATTGAAAGAGCACAGATCGCTGCCACCGCAAGCGCGTCTAGAAAATACGAACGAAGGGAAGTTTAGCAGTTTTATGACACCTGCTACAGTTATATTTTCTGAAAAACTGCAAAATCAGATATTCCCTTACGAAACAACTGTTACGCCAAACCAACCGATAGAGGATTTATCGAATATAAGACACCTGAAAGGTGCCATGGAAGAGCTGACAGTGAACGATCCCATTAACTCACAAAAGTGCCATAAGTGCGAGGAAGAGCTACGTATCGGTGATGTCGCCGTAATTACAGAGAAAACTGAGAGTGCTGCGTGGCATCCAGGATGCTTTGTTTGTAATGTGTGTGATGAATTGTTAGTAGATTTAGTATATTTTTATTACAGAAACAAATTATATTGCGGCCGAGATTTGGCGACGCTTCTAGGAATTCCTAGGTGCTTCGCCTGTGACGAGGTAATTATAGTAATATGTAGTATGGTTAATCAATTTCTTACCATCAGATTCTTTGTGCTTTATAACGAATTATAACTCGTATTCCTGTTTCTTTTTCAGCTTATTTTTGTACGAGAATATACTGTCGCAGAGGGTCAGAATTATCACGTAAAACACTTTTGCTGCTGGGACTGTGATGTTCCTTTAGCTGGGAAGCAATATATTACAGAGAACGACCGTCCGTTATGTCTTCCGTGTTATCAGAAGACATACGCGAAGACTTGTAACATGTGCGAAAAGGTAATTGCTGCTGATCAGCAAGGTGTCGCTGTGAAAGATCTAAATTTTCACGCGACCAGTGCCTGTTTCTGTTGTTATATTTGTAAGAAGAACTTGTTACACGGAAGAATGGCGGTAAAGGAAAAAAAACTATTCTGCAGTAAAGAATGCATTTCGAAATTCTTACATCCGCAAATTTGATGCCCAATTAGGAGAAACATATTTGATTCTTTTGTTTTTTCATACTCGGTGTATGTACTCTTCTTACATTTTATGTATATCCCCTTTGTTATGCAGCCGCAGAGATGGGTAAAGACACGAGTTTTTTTATTTTTTACACGACACGTGTCTTAAATGTCACTGTCGTTTGCAGAAAAGAAGGTCGACTAATACAAAGTAAGCGAACAATGAGAGCAAAGTGGCCCCTTTGCCCCGCTCAGCATCCGGATGCCAACTTTTTTGCAAACCACAGTATTTTCATCTCAGATATACGACATTTATGATACACTTACGACATTTAAGACACGCGTCGTGTATGAAATAAAAAATTCGTGTCTTTACCCATCTCTGCTCGCCACTGTGCAGCAGTGCAGTAAGTAGGTAGTTGCGTATTTTTAAAAAACAGATTTTACACAATTTCTTGTCAAGAAAATATATATTTTTTAGTCAATGTAAACGTACTCTCTAACAAACATCCATTGTAATCTTTGCATTCAGAACATTGCAATTAATTATAAATACAATATTAATTGAACAGGCAACGCGTACAAAATTCATTTTCATTAAATATAACTATATTCTTTATATTATAAGAATATTCTACCATTTAAGGTCTTCAATAGTTGTATAAAAACTTGTTACAATACATTTAAATAGTTTTTCAAGGATAGTATATACAGTTCTGTTTGATGAGATACCTGATGCCATATAGCTTTTGGACCGGCCATTTGCCGCCAAGAATTACAATTTAGTTGCTTTTTAAAAAATAATTTTCAAAATACACCCGAACGTATATATGTACTTATTCTAAAGCAATCCCTTACAAGTAACAAACATCTGAATTCTGTCATTCTGATCTTAAAAATTGGTATAGCTGCACATAAATAAGTATAAAAAAAAAATACGTTATGATACAATAATACTCATCTTAAATTTTTTTAATCTCAACTTACAAAATTGATTCGTAAACGTATTGAAAGAACATAAAGTAATATAATTTTGATTGGACCTTTAACTTAACTGCTTATGACGTTATTACTTTTTTCTTTTTAGTTTGGATATTAAAGATTAGTACATATTTTTTAACATTAAAAAGAGAACTATATACTTGCCGTATTACATATAAGTAACCTATTACAACGAATGCGTTTTAAAAACAATTTTTAATCATTTGTTCAGCACGTTTCAGTCGGAATCACTATCAACAACGGTGTATACTCTCTTAAATGAACTGCGCGATTCGCGATGTTTTGTCGGTTCCTTGCTAGAGGAATCCTTACTTCTTTGGGCACGCGTAACACGTCCTAAAATTCATATACATCACAGTTATTCATTATAATATATTTTCACTAGCTTTCGCTAACAATAAGTGGGACATCACAAACCTTCCGATATAATATTGCCTTTATTTAATTCCGCAACATCCTTGAGCCTCTCATTTCTCTCCTTTGCTTTCTTGCACTTTTCCAGAGTTGGTCGTCCATTAATTCCATTCTTTTCTAATAACTGTAGGAGGCACTTTATTCTTGCCGCATTCGACTTATATCCAGCCCAGAGATCGTTATAAGATTTCACGTGTATACCAGAAACTCTAATATACTTTTTCAAAACTTGGATTCTTCTATTTTCTTCGGGTTTCTGAAATAATACAAATACAAGTAGATTATTTCATGAATGTACGTTTACGAAGAGTGCCGCCATATTCGATATTCAACTTACATCATCACTTCTCCTTTTCCCACCATCTTTCGAAGTACTATTTTTACTGTCGCTTTCATCTTCGCTCTTACTTCTCAACGATTCCGCATCAGATAGATTTTCCTCTAGCTTCTTATCCTCCGCTGTCGCAGAGCCTTCATCTTCCTCATCTTCCTCGTCTTCTTGTTCCATCGATTTCTGAGTTACCTTTTTCGGTCTACCTCGTCCTCTTCGTGACTCTGTAGATGACTTTGTAGTCTTTGTACTCGCTGCTTTCTTAAGTTTTCTTTTAGTTCGCGGACTGTAATCTTCGTCCGATACATCGTCGTTTTCTTCAGAATCGGTATTTTTGGCTTTGCCAAACGACCCTTGACCGCTTTTCCTTCCCTTCTTTGCGGTCTGCTTAGATTTCACTTCGAACAATTGCTGCGAATCTGATATCTCCGCTTCGGAAGAACTAACATCCAGTTCTGAATCGTTAGGTTTGGCTTTGACAATTATCGTTTTTGGTTTAGGCTTTTTGTCCTTCTCTGGTTCGCTATCGGAAGAACTCGAAGTTTCCTTGTCACTGGCACACTCTACCGAAAGTTCTAAACCTTCTACCACTTCAGCATCTTCTACTTGTGTTTTTTTGCGTTTATTCTTCCTTTTAATGTTATCTTCCTCTTTTCCTGTGTCTTCTTTGTCCTTTACAGTTGTTTCTTCCTCGTTGACATTTGCCGCATCCTCCGTAGATGTATCCTTTTCAATCGAAAAGAAAGACACAAACTATTATAATGTAAGAATATCTAAGTAATATAATTTAAGTAAGTAATATTTCAGAGATTTAAGGTACACATGTAATTTTATTACCTTCTGTTCGTCGTCCGTTGCATCCCGAGCACTATCCTTTTTCTCTATTGCAGTATTCTTTACAGTACACCCTTCCTCATCATTTTCGCTATTCGACTTGTCGTCGTTATCACTATTGGACTTGTCGTCGTTATCACTATTGGATTTGTCGTCGTTATCACTATTGGACTTGTCGTCGTTTTCGCTATTGGACTTCTCATCGATTTCGCTGTCAGACTTTGCATCGTGGACCTCTTTCGTATCTACATCTATATTTTGATCCGACACAGACGTATTCTTTACATCTTTATTATCAGAAGCACTCGTACTCTTCGCATCCTGGTTCGCATCTTTAACGGTGCCATTGACTTCGTGGATCGACTTAGTCTCATGTTCTTCGGATGATGTTTCCTTCACGCAAGGTTTTTTAGCAGGTAATTGCATCTTCTTGTCTTCTGAAGTTTCTACCCGCTGTCTCTTTTGTGTGGGTTCATTAACATTTACAGAAGCATTAGAAACTTCCAGAGCAGGCATTTCATCCTGCGATTCTTTGTCACTTTGATCAGATTCAACCATTTTCACAAATTCACCTAAAATTTTTAAAAATGAAAAGCACCTCAAGTAATTACATGAAATCCTCCGCTTCCTAATTAAACTCTCCTTGTTTGCTACTGATAATATGAAATGGCCTTAACAATTAGTGAATGAATATTAACTGCACAAACATATGTATATGTATATATATATATATATGTACATGTAGTAAATTGTTAAGTACTGATGAGCAGCCACCGAAATATTTTATCATATAAGCTTTTACAGCAGCACTGATATCATCACTGGCCTCAACTGGTCCAATGGAGAAAAACACAGTTGACTTACGATGTGAAAATCGCCTATCAATATTCGATTAATTATCTCACGAGTGGTGATCGCAACGTTTGCGCGGCAAAATCTACGACGCGCGGTGCGGTAACTACGTGATCGCTATTGGTGTTGAGCCACCTATAGGCTATAGGAGTATAGTATAGTCCTGTCGTAAATTACGAGAATGATACACTTCATATTCTCTAGATATTTTCAAATATTTTAGACACTTTAATTTGAAATGCGTCTCGTATTTCGAATAAAACTATTATTTAAATTATCAGATTGACCAACTTTAACATATTAAACATATAAGTGTAATACATGTACATGCATTACATTCTTATGTAAGTATTGGTAGGTATGCAGGGCCGCCTTTACCAATGGGCTATAGCCCAGAGGCGCCCGTGATCCAAGGGCGCTTAAGAATCAAATATGTTGAAATGCTTTTTTAACCGACCTCAAAAAGGAGGAGGTTATAGATTCGACCCGTTTGTATTTTTTTTTATTCTTTTTTATGTTTGTCCCTGCATAACTCCTCAGCATATGGACCGATTTTGATGATCTTTTTTTTATTCGAAAGAGAGCGATGGTGGTCCCATCCTACACTGAATCAATATTGGCCCAATATTTTGCCAGTTATGGTTAATAATAATTTATATGTTTGTCCCGGCATAACTCCTCAGCATATGGACCGATTTTGATGATCTTTTTTTTATTCGAAAGAGGGCGATGCCCCGGTGGTCCCATCCTACACTGAAGCAATATTGGCCCAATCTTTTGCCAGTCATGGTTAACAATAATTTATTTATATGTTTGTCCTCGCGTAACTCCTTAGCATATGGACCGATTTTGGTGATCTTTTTTTATTCGAAAGAGGGCGATGCCCCGGTGGTCCCATCTTACACTTCATCAACATTGGCCCAATATTTTGCCAGTTCTGGTTAATAATAAAGACTATTGTCACCTAATTATTATTATTTTATGTACGTACGCGCATATCTCCTTAGCATGTTATGTCAATATATATAAAACTAAGAAGTTAAAAATAAAAAAGTTTAAAAACAAATGAAATTCGACCTCAAAACAATAAAATTGCACTAAAAAGTAAAAAATAATTTTTTCCTTTATTTAATCTACGACGCTCGTATTTTTTAATCTAATCTTCGTAAATCTGACGCCGACTTAAAAAATATGAGAGTCGTAGATTGGATAAGGGAAAAAATTATTTTTTACTTTTTAGTGCAATTTTATTTTTATGAAGTGGGTTTGAATTTTTAAAAACTTTTTATTCTCTTAAATTTTGGAGCCAAAAATTTCGTTCGCGCGCCTTACACCGATTGCGAAGAAATTCCACCTTTGGGGGCTAGGGCGTCAAAAGTTTTTAGCCCAGGGCGCTGAAATTTGTTAAGACGGCCCTGTAGGTATGTATGTATATTGTAACGTTCAGTAACGTTACTGTCGTTTGCAGAGAAGAAGACGTCCGGACGCTAAACGCGGCAAGGGGGCGACTTTGCTCGGATTGGCCAACGCGACAATGTCAACCAATACAAAGTAAGCGAACGGGACACAGGCGATGGGAGCCAATGCGAGCAAAGTAGCCCCCTTACCCCGCTCAGCATCCGGATGCCAACTTTTTTGCAAACCACAGTACTCGTGTCACTTTTCACGTAAAGTTTGTTTACATGATCACTAACCACAGAGTAAAACCATACAATTGAATCATTGTATGTATACATTTAATACGCGTTTTATCGCATCGCGACACAATCGTATTTATGTTGATTATACACAAATGCATCATTGTGTAGCAGGTGACGGGTATATATAGTGCATTTATAAATTGTATAAAGTTGGTACAAAGTGTTAAGAATGAAGCATAAGAAAGAGAAGAAATCTAAACACGAAAAGAAGAAATCGAAAAAGGACGATCGAAAGCATGAAAAGCTAAAAGAATACGACGAATCTAGTTCAAGTAGTGTGAGTTTTAACTTAATTTAACTCAACCCATACATCCATTTGAATTGATTGTTTGTAGTTTAACCTCCTTAAATGTTGCCATTCCTAATAATTACCCTGCTAATAATTACAAAGCTACTACAATTTTAGAACAGTAGCGAAGATGAAGAAGAATGGGTGGAAAAAAAGCCAACATCTGAATCTGTTTCCATGGAAGGAAATTCATCTATTTCATCGACGGATCAGAAGACAATCCATAAAAGAGACGACTGGATGAATCTGAAAAGCATATTCCCATGTGTGTTTAACGAGAAAAAATCAGCATCTTCGAACAGGGATAAAAATGCTGATAAACCTGATTTGGATAAATTGGGTCAAAGCAATAAGGAATTAAATCCGTACTGGAGAAACGGCGGTGACGGTCTACCAGCTATAGATTCAACGAAAACATATGCCGGACCAGTGATGGATGCAAATTGGTTAAAGAAAAGCCTTAGGCGAGCGCAAGAACAGGCAGAACACGAGGGAAAGAGTCTAGAGGACATAGCGGCTGAAAGATGGGGTGTAAGTCTGCATTATTATTTGTGTCTAGCGCAAACAGATAGTTGCGATAATAATATTACTTTCTTTTAGTCTTTAGAAGCCATACAGGAAATGATATATAATGCAGAAAGAACGTCAAAGAGGAATAAATCAGATAAAATTATGGATAGTAGTAAAACATCCAGATTGGAGAATCAATCAAGAGGCTGTGAAAGATACGAAAGTCATAGGTTTCATTCGTCTTATTCTACTAGCTCAAGGAGGGGCATAGAAAGTAGTCATAGATCCAGGTCCAGAAGTCAGGACAGACATAAACAGTATAAAAAATATGACAGTCCACGATACGAAGAACAACAAAGACACAAGTATAAAAGACCCACGGATGATGATTGTTCTACTAACACTTCGTACAAAATGCATTCCTCTGGTACCAAAAAATGGCAGAGGGCGAAAACAGCAGATAAAACTGAAGAAAGTCAATTTGACTCAGATCCTCGGAAAATAGAAACTATTAGTATTCAAAGTAACAGCAGCAGCAACAGCAACAAAGATGGCATAAAAAATACAGAAATTAAACCTATAACAGAAGCAGAAATGAACAAGTTAGGAGCAAAAATAGTTAAAGCCGAAATAATGGGAAATACTGTACGTTAAGATGTAGATTCTTGAATTATTATACACTTAGAATGTGTGCTACTAAATTTACATAAATATTTTCTTTGTAGGAACTTGCCGCTGAACTAAAAAATCAACTGAAAAGAGCTAGAGAACTTACTGCAAAAGCTATTCAATTACGCGAAACGGATAAAGCTCAAGACGTCATTCTTACACACACCGATAATAAGGGTATGTATCGAGAATGAAAGAATTGCCGAGGTAGATGATTTATTAAAAGCTGCTTATATGTAATAGGTATTACAAGACCGTTGCAGTCCGGAAGTCAGTCTTTCGATTCCTCCAGACAAACCAGACAAAAGAATCTGCAGACACATGTTTCTGGAAAAAGAGTGCGGCATTACGGTGATGACGATAAATATACATTGCAGCAATTAGTACGTATTCGACTGATACCGACCGATATGAAATGGCGATAATGACGTTAGATGCGAGTAAAATAATAAATATTTTCAGTTTGAACGTGAGAAAGGAAGGTCCGTGAATGAAGATGATGCCACATTTGTCAAAATGGCTTCTAAGGTATATATACGATAAATTTTTCTTTAAAACAGCCGTATAAGTAAACATGTTTGGTGACCACTTTACAGAATATGGATATGGATGATATATTTGAGGAACGAATTACACGTACTACGTTAGATCGGAAACAAGATGACAAGAATCGTTCGCTTGCTATCAAGGAACACAAACAACTGTCGAAAAATTTGGACAGTTGTCGTTGGTGCATCGATTCCGAATACATGTTGAAACATATGATTGTTTCAATGGATTCTGAAATCTGTTTGGGCCTTCCTCATTATACATCTTTGACTGATGGGCATTGCATACTAACGCCTATACAACATGTTGCTTGTCAATTACAATTGGACGAGAATATTTGGGAGAGATTGAAGGTATACCACACTCTTCTGATATCTTATATGCAAAATCAGATAGTTTCTTTAGAATTTCTTTTTATCATCAGATATATAAACAAGTTTTATACAAGATGTTTATGGACCAAAACCAATATCCAGTGTTCTATGAAATTTACAAGAGTCGTCACAAATTTCCGCATATGCAATTGGAATGTATTCCTTTACCAAAAGAGATTGGCGAATCGGCACCGATGTATTTCAAAGTAAATATATCAATGACAAAGTGGCTTATAATTGTATGCCGTTGAACTTAATATCTAATGTTCTTGGTATAGAAAGCCTTATTAGAGTGCGAGACGGAGTGGTCGATGAATAAGAAGATAGTAGATCTTGAGCACAAGGATGTGCGTCAAGCCATTCCAAACGGTTTATCCTATTTCGCGGTAGAATTTGAAAGAAACAAAGGATACGCTCATGTCATCGAGGACGAACACATGTTCCCGAAGAATTTTGCGGAGGTAACTTTGTCCTGCGGAAAGCTGATTAATAAGGGGTCTCCCTAGTTTCACGGCCTGAAATTTGGGTTTTTTTTTAAGAGAAACCTTCAAATTATATTAATTGAAAATTTTATGTGTATATTTGTACATATTGAGGCAGCATTTTCAAAAAAATTAATTTAAAAAAAGGGTACCTAAAACTTTAAACGCGTTTTTCTCAAAACAATGTTTTTCGAATTGGTTAGCATGATATCTCAAAAACCAATCACCCGATTTACTTCAAACTTGGCATATATGTTCAGTAGATGTCCCATTCTCGCTGGTACTAAAACTAAGTCGGTTTTTGCAAAATTAGACTTTGCGACTTAAAAAACTAGCGAATTACTCGAAAAAATCGAGCTACCCGAAACATTCGGGTTACCCGAAACCGTTCGCGTCTCGGCTCGGCTCAAAAAAACGAGTCCCGCTCGGTTCGAACTTCAAGCTACACGAATGTTTCGAGTCTCGAAACAGCTCTAAAATGAAGCCACAAAGCTGCAAGTAAATATATTTAATGATTTTGTTTGAATCTGATTAAAAGATTCCGAAAGATCGCATCATTTTTCGTCCGTCACGGTAGGGAGACCTTAAACTTAAAAATATTCTTTAACCGAGGAATTTTGTTTGATTTTTTTCAGGAGATCATAGGTGGAATGTTAGATTTAGATCACGACGTATGGCGAAAGCCAAAGAAAGAAAATTTTGATCGGCAACGAGAGAAAGTATTAAAATTTTCAAAAATATGGGAAAAGTATGACTCTGGAATAACGGATCATGCTTAATAAAGTTGTACATAAAAATGCAAGTTCACGTTTCTTTCTTAAAAATTCAAAATATATACACAGAGTACATGTATATGTACACATACATATCTTATATTCTGTTCTTCCCTTCACTGTAAAATCCGGCCACCGGCACTTTCTGAAGAATATCTTTCACGATAGACGGAAACAATGATAAGACTTTAAAACATGTTCCCATTTTATCACTGTCCATTATCATTCGATATCCAGATTCCAAATGTTCTCTTTCTTCTTTTGTTGCATTTTTCAAAAGCATTTGTAATCTCACGTCTATTCCAAGGCTTTTCAAAAAGCTTGTTTGAGTCACCGGTCCAAATGTAATCAACCTGTTGTCTTTTGCTGCGATCTTTCGCAGTGCCGCGAAATCGACATCTGCGGTCAGATCTGCAGATCCTGGACGCGATAGAGGATCGTGTACCTTGTGCTGGGAAAATGCACGGAAAGTATCAGTTTTGTCACCATTGTGACCGTAGTCGCAAATTAAAGCAACTCCGCCGCATTCCCATAAATGCTCTGCTATATAATCTATTATTACTAAACTTTCTGGGCTAATTTCTACGTGATCCCTTTTCTCGTCGCTCTGCAAAATAATGATTTATTTGATTTTCATTTGGTACTTTCTTCTGGTGGCAACGGTATAAGAGAATTACATGCCTACCGATATGTAAACAGTGGCTGGAGTTGGTGCATTTGATAATACAAAACGTAACTTTTCTTCTGTACTTCCTTCGACTACATCCACTAGAACTTCGCTCCATCCTCTGTCTGTTTTCTGAAATGAGATTTGTTTTATTCGTTCGATGTGTATGAAGAATTTTCCAGTAAATATAGCAATGCCTCGCATACCTGGAATTTATGTATTGGTAGCGCATCAAAAAATTCATGGGCTAAAAATATGCTGAATTTCTTAGGTATGTCCTTGATAGAATCATACCAATATATAGCCACACCATCTTCCGTCAGACCTTCTCTATAATAAGTAACGGAGGTTGGTTGAATTTCATTTCTTTTAATATCATGTTCTTTGGTCGTTTTACACAGATTCTGTGCCTGAATCGATGAAAGAGCAGGACTTATTTCCACCAGATGTATCGATACATCGTTCAAGATGCGTAATTGCTTAAACACCTATGCAATAAATGTGTATTTACATGAAAGATTGTTACTTTTCGTGTAAAAGAAACGTTAAAAGCATACCCGCAATATATCTTTAATTAAAGTTCCTCTACCTGGGCCTAGTTCTATAATTTGAAAGGGACACTTGGAAAGTTTCATCTTTTCGTGTACCATCCATACAGCTATCATCTGGGAAATGATGAAAATATAAATGACAATTATGCATGGAAAGATTACGAGCTCAAATGTACATTTGCTTCTATACTTCTCCAAATAATTGTGTAATTTCTGGAGATGTTGTGAAGTCACCCTTTTCGCCAAAAACATCTTTGTTCATGTAATAACCTGCAGTTGGATGAGTTAAAACTTCTTTCATATAATCTGCCACAGATATTGGCCCGCATGACAGAATTTTCGAGTACAAATGTCGATAAAGATTTTGCGATTTTGCTTGATCCAAAGATAAAGAATTGGATGATGAGTAGAAGATGCAGTTTATCTTTTGCCAATTTAGTAACTCTTTTGCATCAAATAACTTATAGTTGTCGATATATTTTTTAGAC
Organism: Andrena bucephala; assembly: GCA_947577245.1. NCBI lineage: Eukaryota > Metazoa > Arthropoda > Insecta > Hymenoptera > Andrenidae > Andrena > Andrena bucephala. The sequence continues at coordinate 10,227,307 of OX387719.1, forward strand.
ATTCGACATGTTCGCAGCATGCTTAAAAAACAAACTGTTTACGATATAGTGCTGATACGCGAGATACAAAGATACGAAGCAGACCTTACTCACCTTACAAAAAGTTTGCAACACAAACTGAAATACCAACGTAGTTGTGAACTGTGACGTAGTAGCATTTAATTTTAATTCTTGTCGCTGATGGCACTTTAATCTTATTCCGTTGTGAAGCGATAAGGTTGGGGGCGACATGAAAATGGTGGCTAAACTTCCGAAAACCCTCATGCTCCAAATTGGCTGAAAATTGGGAAACAGTTTCATTTTGGATAGAAATAATGTTTGCGAGAAGGATTTTTGGCGACTTCAATATTTTATTTATCATTTTGATGTCATTTCCTACCTTACGACACAAGATATGTACATGCTCCTTCTTTATCGACATTGGTGCGCAGTTTTTCTCTCACTCTACCATTGTCTCTCCTTGTCGGATACCTCCTCTATTATCATATGTTCCTGCTACCAGGAGCTGAATTCGAGCAGCGTAATACAGCCAAAATGGCTTCCCCTTATTCTAGGATTGCATCGTCGATAAGCAAGAAGAACATACATATCTGCTGTATGTACAGCTTTGCGGACAATGTTTCTAAATTCTGATGTATAATTTTATAATAAAGAAGGAGATACAGTGGCCGGAGTGTTGCCTACGTTGCCGTTATTAACAAATAAAAGGAAAAACAAGACGACCATGATGGATCGAAATTGCATTTAGCAGTGGCTTTCGTGGAACGATTCGTCTCTACAAAAATGGTTAATATCCAATTATTCGTTAGTGAAATCTGTGCGATATTTACTATCGAATTTTTCTAAGAGCACGTACTTTCATATTATGCAACAGCAAAAGTGTACGAAATAGTTGGCGAAGTGGAATTATGACTTATTCCTCTCTGGTGATCCTCCACTTTTTAAATAAGCGCCATTTTGAAGTGAGAAGATATCTCCCTCTCACTCTAAGAATTTTCTATCCTCGTCGGATACCTCCTCAGCCACCATGTGTTCCTGCTACCACGAGCCGAAATTTGCCGAAAGCGCGTAACCGAAGTTGGTAAATCTATCTCTATCCTTTTCTCATATTAAATATCCCTTTCTAACACCCCTTTCACTATCACTGTGTGCTTCTATCACGAGGGTGTAAAATTTCAATGAGAAATGAGAGAATGTTTCATATTTTATGCAAACATGAAGGGTAGTCTATAGCATTTGATGTAAATATATAATTAACGAAACGAATTTGTTGAAAAAGCGGAAGCCCGATAGAGATTAAAGTACTGATGCTTACCATGACTTTATACTTTATAGTTAATTCCATACAGTCTTGCAAGTATTTAGCGGAAGGTAAAATGAATTAATCTATAAATGCTCTCGGGTTATGCAATTCATTTATTATTATATCTTAATTTGTAGAAAACAATAATGGCAATATACAAATTTTGTGATTTTTCGATCAACAAAGATAATACAATGATGATAAGAATAACAATGATAATAATACAATTACAGTGAACACCAAGACTGTGAGGTCTTTAAATTAAGAGAAGTAAGTGACGAGGTTGGATTTTTAATTAAAGTACATAACATTACGGCTTTCGTCATGCGCGTAAGTTTTCCTTATGATAGCTACTGTAACATTGCACATTGTGTTACGGTAATTTATGGACGACGAGCATCGAATTCAAAGAGAGAACTAACGACTTCATAATGGCAGTGAAAGGAAAGCTGCCCGATAACGGAAAGCGAACATTTCTTTTTCCACGCTAAGCAAAAATAAAGACTACATTCTTATGTCGACGTTGGCGCGGGTGCGTTGCGCGAACGCGCCCACGAAAATGCATATACGCACATGTAGAAGTAGATGCATACAAATATGCCGCGCCTGGTGTGTATACACGCATGCACGTCCGAAAACGTGAAAATTCTTCGCCGCTCGGAGTGCGACTCGAACCGTGATCGATCGAAATCTTTCGTGCGCTAGCTTCATTACATACCAGCACTTGAATGCGCCCTAACGATTTCTTCGCCGCTATACACAATCGTAAACCATCCCGAAAATATACGGATTTAAATAATCGCTAAAATTTTGGCGAGAACATTCCGTCGCAACTCGTGACGCTGCATTAGTCCATTAATTCTCCTAATAAAAAGTATTACATTATTATTTCGAAGTCGCTACGATTGTTTTTACACATACACAACAATGAAAACCTCGGTCTGTCCGAATGTGCCATCGTCATCGAAAGATGGGGAATCGAATTTCAATACAATATAGACTGGAATGCTAGAAATTAGTTTTTGCTTCCGCGTTCTGATAGAGACAGACGGTGTTGTTTTACAGATCTAAACGTACACGTTGAGATTGAATAATTCGGCGAGCCCCATTGACAATCGGCGACTCGTTGAAAGCTTAAAGAATGGAACGGCGGCCGTTGGTGGCCGGTGGCGTCACGTTGGAACAGGAATAGTAGACAGAACAGCGTGGTAGTTTTATCACAAATCTTATAGAATGTTATAGATCGATTAACGGGCATCCTATCAAGAAAAATTACATTCTAGTTTAACCGTATTAAGTTGAATATACAACGCTCTTAACTGTATTTAAATGCTCTATTGCGTGACAGAGAAACGATCGTCGTTAACTTATTCGATGGTAATTTAATTTTGAACTCGGCTTTACAAGCACAGTCGATTCTTTCTTAAAGCGCTCCCTTTAACGGATCTAATACTGATTTCTCCGCCTGGCTCGATTCTGTGGAAGCTGCGATTCCTTTTATCACGCCGTACATCTTATCGATAAACACAGGACGAAAAAGAGAAAGAGTGATATACATATATTTAATACAAATGTACATCAGTTTGTTCGTAACACATTTACACGGCCATGTTCGTATTTCGCTAGATGAAAATTTAACAGTACACATATAAAGGAAATGTTACATTACACGTGAATAAACGAGGACGTAATCAACGGCAATCTCTTACTTCACTGAAACGTTATTTACCCTCGGCTAGACTCACTGTCGTCAAAGTGTATCACCAGCTCTGAAACTATTCTACACTGGCGAAAAATGTTTACGGAATTAAAACCCGTATATTAAATGAGAAAAGCACAATCTTGAATTTAAGACTCTAATGTACGAATAGAACTGAATCTGACAATTTCATGTATTGCATATTATTAAATGATGGTTCACAGTTTGCGTCCAAAGTTGAGATACACTGACGACAAGTCGAAACGAGGATTAAAGTCCTTGTCAAACTGATGCCTCCCGAATTTTTTATCATTCTATACCATCCTAACATATACGTACAAAACATGTTACTACAATACAAATAACTCGAGTGACTGTTGCAACGTAACTGTTGTCCATGCACATAGTTCTTTTTTTTTTATCGTGGTTTTAATGTACAAAATCCGATTAACCATGCAAAATAAATAACGGTTCCCTTGTTATAATGCTCTTAGAGTAAAGATTTACATTAAACGCGTAAGATTCGTAAAATTGATAATCAATTTGCCGGGACAGTATGAGAATTTAAAAGTACCGCACGTAAGATCAATCGTTTCCGTGTGACTCTGAAGGGGAAACCGAGATAGAGAGGGGAGTAGTGCACACAGAATTGTCCTACCGAACATCTCGGATCCGAACGCATCTTTAATTGAGCTTTAAGCCTCGACGATTCTGCCCGCTCCACAACTGAAACGACATGTACTCGCGCAAAGCAACTTTTTTTAAAAACATAATATCGCTCGCTCCTCAAGCTCGATATGAGAAACCACGTTAAAGAGACGATTACTTGCTTCCGTTCGCTTTTTATTTTCACTAATCCGCTTTAACTTGACTCACTAAATGAAGGTTTCTTATACGATTCCGCTACTGTATTTCGTAAACCGTAAAACGATGCGTTCGATACGTGGCTGTGCCGTATTCACCCAGCGTCGAAGCATCGTGACACATCGATACACGGAATTACAGTAATGAACCCTCCATATACGTACATACATATGCATGTATCATGGATAAAACAAAACATGTATGCAAGCATACGTACATACATACACATACAAGCATATATATAATATATGTATATGTATAAGCAGTATTTACAAATGTTTTCATGATGTTGATCACGCGTTTTGAGAACAGCAATTAATATGTGCTACCTAGTATTTAGCTAGTTTAATTATTATCATTATTATTTAATTATTATAATAATAACTATTATTATACATAGTATAAGAGTATGGATTTTCCTCCTTTGTCCTCTTTATCTACGGAAATAGTGCTTAGATATAGCTCAACTCATTATCTCTCCTTCCTAATTTTTACCACCAGAAAGGGCGAACATTAATATCCGAATTCGTTCATTAACCTACGTACGTGAATTTCGCGTATGATATAAATATTTATTAGTAAAAAAAAAAGTCGTTCAGCGAAATGAATTTATTAACGTCGAAAAATGAAGTGACACTGAAAGACCACGAGGTTCCGAAACCTGCCTCTGCTACGAAAAATGATATGTACACAAAATATTAATGAGAAAGCAAGTTACCAGGCAGGTAACGTAAGATACTAGTTTGATTACGAACGAGTATAGTGGTGAACTAAAATGACGATGGTGTGATCTATTTAATAAACAGAACTATGTCAAAGATTTCAGGTAAGTGTTCACCAAACAGAAAGCAAATCAACGAACATTACGCTTCTTTTTTTATTGAAAAATCGATCCAAACATTACTCTTTTTTTGTGTTTTTTTTTCCTTGAGAAAAACTTTACTAGGCCTTTAATCATTCGTTGTTAGAAGAATAAGAGGTAAGGAAAAGTTTAAATAGCGAAGACTAACACAAGAACAGAAATAGACTAATCGCATCTCCAAGACCCTACAGAATCTTGCGATAGTATTTATCACTCAAAAGTCTTTTTCTACTTTTGCGAGACTTCTAAAAATGTCAGTAACGTTACAGGACAAGGAGGCCTGCGTTTATATGCCTAAATTGTGTTTATAATTTTGTTTTTTTTTTTAATGGAACCCAAAATCGCTATTTATAGCTGTTAAGAATGCGGGAAGTCGATGGTATGTGTTTCATTGCCGAAAATTAAACGCAACCTTTTCATCGGCGGCGGAGGAGGATCGAGGTTTAAATCGCGCTTCTTGTGTCTTCTCTCGCGATCGCGGGTTTTATGCTTCTTTTTACGCCTACTTCGTTCTACACCCTCTACGCGCAATACTTCGTACTCGGGCTCGTAACTGTCCTCGCTAAGACTCGTCCCCGATTCCACGATATCCTCCAGAACCGGCGAACGTTTCATACGAAGAGTAAGCTTTAATCTGCCGGTTCTCTCCGGAGTGCTTGGGCAGACTTGACAATTCGAATTGGTCGTTTGCCATTGACACTCTGACAGAGCCGATGGTTTTGGCGCACTGTCGTTATTATAAGCTGACAATCTGTAAAGAAATATTACAGATTGAGTATTCAGTTCGAGGAATTACTTAGTTCGAGGGAGGGGGGGGATCCCACAGATCATTACCTTTTCAGACTTTCACTATCGACAGAGTTTTCCCTTGAATGGCTACTAACGTCCGAATCGACCGACTGATTTTGATTACAACCAGCGGGTGGCCACGGCTCTTGCGGGATTAATACTGGAGGTTCAGTTTTATTGCAATCGTCATTATAATGCATTTCTTGCAAATGCGACGTGAGCACAGATGTCTGGCGAGCCTCTTGCTTCGTTCGCCGCATTATCGAGGGTATTCTAATGTCCTCCAGATTGCTCTCTTTTTCACTAAATTCGTAAATGTCACCCTGGATACCCGAATCGTCATCCGCTACGCCGATTTCAGCGGTCGCTATTTTCTGGCGATCCCTTTTTTGATTTCTCGTTGATCTGTTCTTCGTCTTGCCAGCTTTACTACGAGTCTTCGAGGCAGGCGCGATCGCGCTGTCCGCCGTTTTCTGCTCCATAGCCGCTTCCAATTCCTCTTTCAGCCCAAAACTCCCCGGCTTCTTATCATTTAACGATTTCTTTCTACTTTTGTGGGATCTCAGCGTTGCGTTCAGTGTCTCGTCCTCTTCCGTTGGCTGCTTCAGCATCGCGTCGCTACTATCGTCTAAATTGTTATGAGCTGTAGCGTCGCCGTAATTGTTAGTTGCTATTATACTAAAGTTTTTATTACTTTCTTTACTTGGGAGTATTCGAAGATCTACGTCTGTTGTACATGTGTCAGCGATGATCTCCGGCTCCTCGGACTTCGTTTCAGAGTTTCCAACGTTTACTATATACAGATCGTTCTTAATTATCAAATCGTTTTGGTGATTCAGTACAGTGCTACGGCATCTAAAGTCATTCTCCTCGTTACATTTTATGTTCAAATTTTCTTTAACGAAATTCATATCACCGAAACCATCGTCAGTCGAGGATTTCATGGAATTCGAGACGAACCTATCGAATTTATCCGCCTCGTTTTCTAACAAATATTTGGCCAACGTAGATGAGCTTGTAGAATCGCATTTTTTGTATTCCTCGTCAGATCTCTGCGTGTCGGGCGACTTGGATAGCGTTCTATCGATTTTTGTAAAGTATAAACTTTTAGGCGACTTTACGCGAACGGAAGATTCGTCCTCTTCAGCTTTGCAAGCGTATTCGTAGTGATCGCATTTACCTTCGTTCGAGTCTTGCTTGTCGGGCTCTAGAAGCTTTTCTAAACAGCTGCTCGACTTTATTACCGCTGCAGAAACATTGTTTACATTCTCAGAATTTTTAATCGGGGGTAAACCATAATAACTCCTTGATTGGTAGATTTCTTGCGGAATTAATTCTTTATTACTATCGTCGCGTGAATGATCTAAACGAATTTCAGGTATGGAGCTTACATGAACTGAATCACAGGTATTTGTACTATAATGATCATTCCTAGAATCGGAAGCATTAATATTACCTACTGAATTAGAATTAACTTCTACGGTAATATCCGATATTTCTTTTTCTTTTATCAGCTTGCCGCCCAATTCTCTGTTATCTTCCACAAATGTCGGCGAATACTCTCTCTGAAAGTTAGAACGGTTCGATTGTTCTAACACGTCATGGTGAGAGGCTTGAACGTGGCAAAGATCGTGGATTTCTTGATTCAAAGTAGTCTCAGGGTGAGGCTTATGCAGTCTAGAATATATCACTTCTTCGGCTACTTCTACTCTATCGGAATCTTCTTTACGGTGGCTAATATCCTTTATTTCAACGCTTTTCGCTATGGAGCCATTTAAACAGGGAGATCCAGCTTTATCAGAGACTCTACTCTTCTTCGATTCTGTTCTTTTATGAAGCCTGCGTACAACATTTAAAACGTGAGTAGATTTTTATCTTGTAAGCGCGATTTACAATTTAAATTAGAAAGCGATAGAATCTCACCTGGAGGCTCGAAGAGTTTGATTACTTTTGACAGTATTCTGATGACCATTGTTATTGTCAAATTTACCGAGCTGTTTGTTCCGGAGACTTCTCGTCACGGAAGTGGTGATGGCAGAAGGATGAGGTCTGGGTGCTTGAAGCACGTTCTCTCCGTTGTTTATAATTGGCTGTTGTTGGGCGATATCAGAGAACCGACATCCTTGTGCGATTAACAATTCCGCGTCGTACTTTGTCAACCCCTTTCTTCGTAGCTCCTTCATACTGAGACTCTGCGGTGCCACCGCGGCATTGCCAACGAGCACCGCGTTTCTTTCCGTTAGCGCGCTATCTGCCTGCTGTTTATTGCGATTCAACGGTTGTTGTCTATGCTTCGTGCGATTGATACGGTTGTCGGTTTCTCTCAGACGGTAGCCTGCAATAATTGAGAATTTCCAGATGATCGTACACGTGGATATCGATTATTACGAGCGTGTCAGGTTTTAACAGTACCAGAAGAAAGTTCTTCGCCTGGCTTTTGATTCGCAAATGCTCCAGTCCCTCTCCTCTCACACGTTTCGCATTCACAATAACAATTACCATCTCCGAAAAAATCCTCTCCATAGAAACACGTGATCTCCTCACCCACCTCAATGTCACGGAGAACTTTAACGCAAGCCGTGTCTCGTCCCGTCGCGACAAACTGTAATTCGTATAAATTAAACGGGATTAGTTATCGCCACGTGTGCACGACGAGCGCGATCGTATTAATGCTGTGTCGTAGAGATCTATTAACCTTGCAGTTAGCTCTACAGTCATGATTAATGTACGCTGCTGGACCCAACCACAGTTGTGCGCAATTTTTTCGGCAGCTAAACATTACAGAGAAATCATTTTTTCCAGGATGTAATAATGCTGCTTCTTCCTGAAATGTTGTTTTACCAACATACTAAGTAAAAAGTACCATTACCATATCTTGTCAATTATCCATATTCAACCAGACACAAACCTTTTCGCTAAGCTCCGCGATACATCCGACCAGACAAGATATCTTGTCGTGCTTCAACCACTTCCTGGTCGCACAGATTTTGGCACCTTTTTGACCTTCTAAAGTATATCTATAGCATGGTTCTATTGCAAATCCAGAGTCCTTGTCAAAAACCCTTAAGTATCGATAAATCTATAAACGAAAGGAAGGTTTACAGTAGAAGCTCCAGCCGACGATATTACGCAGAATATTAAATCCTAAACGATTCTCAGCTGCGTGCACAACTCACGTGTTTCTCCAAATTTATTTGCTGCTGTTTAGATTTCGTGTGAGGAAGTCGTGCGCCCCAATCGCCGCCCATTAATTTTTTATATGTCTTTTCATAATTCTGCGTTTGAATAAATTCGCAAATAATCTTGCGAAGTTCATCTTTATTCGCTTTCAATGGCCTGTACCTTTATCATTGAATAAACTTCTCATATAGTAACGCCTTCCTTGTTTTCTGTTATTTTCTTGGGGGGAGGGGGAGAGGGAGGGGAAGAGGGTACTTGAAGATACTTACCTGATATTCATCTTGTGGGTGGTAAATCCTAAATAAGGATCTAGCACGAGGGAAGTAGCTAGGTCGTCATTGTCGGAGAGTTCCTTGGGTGTCATGCCGCCGCAACTGCCAACATTGTTAGGTTGCATCTTCGCACCCACTGACCCACCTATTCTTCGCTCCTGCTTCCGTACTATAGCTGCTGAGCCTTGAATGGACAAGCAATCCACCACCATTCTGCAATCCTTACTTTTACTGGACAGAAAAGATTAAAGGTTAATTGAGAATTAACACGAAACATCTGAAAGTCGGAATTAAATTAAATGCCTGTATTGCCGATTAAAGGTCAGTTCACAGGGAGAGAAATGATTCCTTCTTACACTTCTCTACACCGCAGTTCGATTTTGTTTCTTATAATTGGAAAAACCATTCGGGTTTAATTGCATTATTGAAGTCAAACTGTGAAAGACCTTTTTGCTCTTTTGCATTGCTCGCTTCGAAAGTGATATATTTCTGACTGACTGACAAAGCTGCTAATGAAGCACTGAAGACAGAATCAATGAGTTTCAAGAAGCTATATTAATTAATTAATCAGTGGTGAAAATAATGCGGACGGAATGTATGCGTAACTAGATTTATCACGTTCCATGAATTTTTACTCATTATCATCGGTTTCAGTTTGAAAATAGTGTGTAAAGTTTAATTATCAAGCAAGTGTACACATGACAAATCATGAGGACTTCAGTCAGACAGAATACCCTAAAAAAAGAAGCAGAAAATTCCTGACACGTCAATTTCGAGGGTTACATAATTCGGACGTATGGAAATGAAAAGAAATGTGCTGGGCAGTGTGAAGCAGAGGAAATTAATGGAAAAAGGTGTATTTCTCGGGGAAGAATGCGCTACGACAAAATTGCCGTGGTACCGACACATCACGCTTATCATTAAATTATTTCGTTTGCGAGGAAAGGGGCCGTACGGATCCGCAGATATAAAGTACAGCGTGCTGGAGAAAACGATCCTTCCGAGTTACGTGCTATTTCGATAATATAACAGGAATATCTGGAGATCATGCTCAGAGCTCTAATGGCGCAGACGAGCCAGAGCGCTCCTAGAGGCACGCTGCGCTCCAATTTACTGAGAGAATTTACCTTCCTCTTAGCGAATTCAAGAATGATCGAAACGCCCGGTCCCTTGCCGCACAGTATACTCACCTTAAAGAAGCTCTCCTGACAATTGAAATCACGCATTTTGCTAGCAATCTCTGACTTTTTTGGAATAAGACGAAGACGCGTTCGGATCTATCATGGCAGATCTACTATAGACACACACACTTTCCCTATTTTCGTAACGCAAAGGGAACGATCATCGCACTGGATACGGTGATTCTCTCACAACATGGGTGAAATTCAATGCTTGCCTTGGCGAAATGAACCAGAAAACGATAATCATTTAATTGGGAACGTAATCAAGAAAATCCATGTTTTGGAACTACAGACTGTCGCGTACGTCATACATGTATATGTCGAGCACATCGATCTAGTAACTTTTCTGATTTACTGAACTGCCCGAATCGCAAAGCCGTTCAGTCTAAATAGTATTCTAGATATTTGCGAATAACGTGCGAAAAGTATTGCGACACTTCGCGCCCGCCGTTTAGCTCTGTAACCAACGCGATACGCGTTCCGGGGGAGCCATTTCTTTCCCTTTTTTCGTAATAATCGATTCGGGGTTATAGAGATATTAATTTAGTAACGTGGCTTTTAAAGATGTAGCACTGCGTTTCCATGACAACTGCATGATACTCCAACCTCCTCTGGGGATGTTGTAGCAACGTCAAAACGTTTTCATTGAAACGTTTGTTTCACAATTCTCTATTATGTATATCACGCTCTTCTATCGTACATGTATTGTCTACTTCGTACGTCACGCAGCAATTGTTCCGATCGAGAGTGGTCCAAGTTTTATTTGTTAAATTTCACGCTGAATATAGGCAGTTGATTGAAAGTTAATGCTGTAGGAACGGAACCTGGATGGAATGGCGAGGAGACAAAAATAATATAAAAAATTACGGAACTGTAGCATTAATTTATCATTTAACTATACCTAAACCGCACCGAGCGATATATCGATATAGATCTTAATTAACACTTTCGGTATATAGAGCCGGATGAATCGGCATCACGAGCAAGATTATAATACGATTGTTTGATTCATTGTTATCTGTGTAATACTTGAACCTTTGCCGAGCGATGAATAATTTAACGCTTTATCAGTCGCCACTCGCCCGTGTGTATGTAGATGCGCGTGCGCATGTGCACGGGCGAACGAACGTGTGCCCCGAATATCATTGTGTAAATAAAAGACGTATGGAGCTGAATAGCTAAAGCCGCAATGAGTCTTTGCTCTTTGCAACCATCAAATGAACTTCTCTCCCCTTTTTCTTATCACACAGCTTGACCAGTAGCTACTAAACACTCATAGTAGAACCACGTGCTAACCTATCGTTTCGTTCGCGAATCGTTTATATTTTCAACACACAACAATGACGTTTGAATATTCCGAGAAAAAAAATCATCGGATACAGATCCTAAGGGCCGGTATAATCGATTTTGTTGCTGGATCACTTGGTAATACTGTCCTTAAATATAATTCAATGTTTCATAAATAATAAATAATAATTTCAGGAGTTCGTTAATTAAGCGTTCTCGAACATTTATATTTCATTTCGATTCTCACTTAATTCCTATGGCATATAATTGTATTAACGCTTTTGTATTTCTTTTATTTTACAAGCTACTCGTTCTATAAGATTCCTGATGCAATCATTCCTCGCGTTACAAAGCGACCTTGCTTCAAAAGCAGAAATGTTCCGTTTATGTATCTTCGTTTTGTATACTGCTTCTTTTAAGGTGGAATAGCACTAGTGTATGTCGGACAACCGTTAGATACAGTTAAGGTGAAAATGCAAACATTTCCTTCCATGTACAACGGAATGGTTAACTGCTTTCTGAAAACCGTAAGAACGGATGGAGTAGTACGTGGTTTATACGCGGGAACTATGCCTGCTATAGTTGCCAACGTTGCAGAGAATTCAGTACTTTTCGCAGCGTACGGGGGTTGTCAGAAATTACTTTCCAATGTATTAGGTAATATAAGACGTTTCGATACGGCACCACCTTCGGCGCTTGATCTGTTGGTTTAACAGAGAATAATTTTGTATAGGCGTGAAGAAGGTAGAGGAGTTGACTTCGATTCAGAACGCTTGCGCTGGATTCTTCGCTGCGTTTTTCTCGTCGTTAACTTTATGCCCAACGGAGCTTATAAAATGTAAGCTGCAAGCGATGCGGGAAGTTCAAAATGAAATAAAATCATCGACTACGCTTAGGGTAACTAAAAGGAAAAGAAATTGTTCAAAGGTGTATATACAGTATAAATGAAGAAACGATTATTTCTTAGAAACAAATTAAGCCGTGGGCACTGACGAAGCAAATTGTTAAAGAACAAGGGATAAGAGGCCTATTTAATGGCCTATCGTCTACCATAGCTCGTGAAATGCCTGGATACTTCTTCTTCTTCGGTGGGTACGAAGTCACTAGAGAACTTCTCGCCAAGCCGAATCAAAGTAGGGAAGATATCGGATGGCAGAAAACGATGGTAGCTGGTGCTGTTGGTGGTACTGTCCTGTGGCTTGTTATATTCCCGGCGGATGTAATTAAAAGTAGAATACAGGTTGGTTCCACTTGCCCTCGAATATATCGACAGTCCAGTAAATAATTCCTTGTTGAAAATAAATTTCTTTGTACAGGTAAAAAATTTGAAAAAGCCAGCGTTAGTGGTGATGAAAGAGATTGTACGGAAGGAAGGCGTCGGCTCTCTGTACAACGGTTTGAAGCCAACGTTAATAAGAACAGTACCAGCGACGGCTACGCTGTTTCTTACTTACGAATATAGCAAGAAATTTATGCACAATTGTTTTGAACAATGACGAAGAGACGTGTTTAATCGATGACTATACACATACCGTGTACATACACCCATGTATAAACGAATATTCTCATTTCGTTGTAAATAATACAACTATAAAAAATTTGTCCAGTATTCAAGAATTACTGTACGGATATTTATCCTCTACCATCTGAATTTAAATGGTAGTGCATTTTATTTCGTATACTGTAAAATAAATGAAAATACTTTAAAAATTTATAACATTATAATATTATTTGTAACACCTTCCACGCTACTTACTTTTCCCATTGCGTAATAGATGTAAATAAATACATTAGCGACGTAAGAAAATTTTCGGAACATACAGCTTTGCTTTCGTTTTTATTGATTTTATTTTAAGAAGCTTCCCCTTTCGAGAAATTAGAGTTAGAGTGCTGAAAAATGACTTGCTTCAAATAATTACATTTCTCGGTGTCGGTGTTACAGGAAGTCCATTGATTCTCGTGAATCTGTGAAAACACAACCAGTTTCATTAGCACACGCGCATCGTTACAAGATTTCTATGATATACCGCGTGTGTATCACGCGAAATAGTTGAAGAAATTACTGGAATTGGTGTGTATCCAATAGCTCTGAGTTGTCTGAATTTTGCATACAGAGCGCCGCCATAGCCATCGTGACCCGTTACTCTTTGCACAGTCGTACACGGGTACAATATCTTCCACTGCATCTTCTTTAGATCATCGCTATCCACTCGTTTGATCGATCCAAATGGCATTTCGGATAAAATAGGCTCGGCTGAGACGGAGTTGTTGTGTTCATCGAAAGCCAAAACGGAGTCGGTGTTGAAATGATGGGGTACAAGCCAATCGTTATAAACTTCTAATCCTAGCATCTCCTGTTGAAACAAACTTTATCAGTGTCGTATCAAATTTGTTTTGCCGTTTCAAGCATTTATTTCCCATATACTTCTGCAACCATACCTTGCATATGAATATAAGTTCAGTTCGTAATTTTACAGCGCTGTGCCGTTCGTGCACATCGGATTTACGGCAAAATTTCTGTAACAGCGATAAGGAAAGTTGTCTTCACTGTATTTACTTGACCGAATAGTTTGTTTAAACTACACAGTTCGACAAATTTTGAGTTTTTTCGGACTTGTAACATTCAATAGCCGTTTCTTATAGGTTTTCGAGCGCTGAAAACGAATCCGCAACCGTTTGTCGCCATCACCCTCAGTTTTTGAGGAATTCAATTTTGAAAAAAACTGCAAATTTTCGACTTTGAACATCTTGTATGCCGAAACGGTAATAGTTATTCGGTTGCTCGTTGCGTCAAATTATTCTATGATCCCTCCCGAATACGACGATATAAGTTATTACTGCATTATGAACATTTAAATATGTTTAAACAACGATCAAAGGGAAAAGGACACCCGAAATGCACACATTTTTGCAGATATCTTTCAATTTATTTCCAAAACTAAGGGTCTGGGAGAAAATCTCACCATTCCACGCGACGCAGTAGATATTTTTCCTTCGGAAAGCATCAACAAAAGTGGTAAGTCTCGTTTTGTTTTCAAAAGAGAAGCGAAAATGTTTGGCAAAACGCGCGGTACCGACAGTGATAGTCACGCGCGTTAAGCGATTGTGTAACGAGACTTACCACTTCTGTTGACGCTTTCCGAATGAAAACTATTTGCTGCACCGCGTGGAATGTTCAGATTTTCTCCCAGACCCTTAGTTTTGGAAATAAATTGAAAGATATCTGCAAAAATGGGTGCATTTCGGGTGTCCTTTTCCCTTTGATCGTTGTTGAAACATATTTAAATATTCATAATGCAATAATAACTTATATCGTTGTATTCGGGAGGGTTCATAGAATAATTTGACGCAACGAGCAACCGAATAACTATTACCGTTTCGGCATAAAAGATGTTCAAAGTCGAAAATTTGCAGTTTTCTTTTCAAAATCGAATTTCTCAAAAACTGAGGGTGATGACGACAAACGATTGGCGGATTCGTTTTCAGCGCTCGAAAACCTATAAGAAACGGCTATTGAATGTTACAAGTCCAGATGGCTGTCCAACTGTGTTATTAATTCGAAATATAAAGTTATACCTTCACTAAACACTTGTGTATGTGATTCTCCAGAAATGGGCCTGCATAATCAGGCATATCTATTTGAACAGAACCATTTACGACGAATAATTCATTCGACAAATTGTGTATACTGTGCTCATAGACGCTTTTCACATATGTAGGGTCCAATGCATACTCTATTAATTCTCTTGGATATATATTTTTGAACGTTAAAAACATGATAATACGTGGAAGTGATTTTCTGTAGCTGTAACAAGTATAAATATTTCTTAGCTATCGATACATAACTACATATATAATATTCAAAACGCACCTTTGAATTTCCCCCGACCTACTCGTTTTGTAAGTGTCGATTATTTCATTCAACAGTTCATTACACGCATCATGGTACTCTGTAGGGGGACTAACTGTACACAGAGTATAAATAAGTCTTTCTATATCTTTTATTCTTGCCGACTTAATTTCATTTTTCATTCTAAATTAAATATAAAATTTACTCATTTCAAATAAGAATACGTTAGCGATCATACTTTCTCGTGTAACTTACTTCTCAAAAATGCTATCCAACAAGATTTTGTCATAAAAACGCTGACCTCCGAGCGTATGTACTATGTGAGTCAAGCAGACCAACGGTAGCCTCGGTATCTCCGCGCGTAAAGATATAAACAAATCGTGAAGCGGTCCCAAGCAATGGCAGCAATCGCTATACCTACAATTATATATTTATAAATAAGTTAACAACCGTTATTAAACCAGCTGCTTCCTCACCGTATTAATTTCATAACTGCCGCCAAAGTAACGTTCTCCATTGTCCCACAAGTGTCCGCCACTTTCGTGATCATTTTCTCTATTAATAATTTGTTATGAATTTTCTTCTCGTTCATGAAAAAACCTCTCGCCGCTATACCTACTTCGTTCCCGCTGATCTCAGGTAAAGCTTCCTCTAAACGACATTGAAGATCGTACAGATTTATATCAGGGACCTGGCAGAGACTCATAAGGAACAAAAACTGGACCACCTTTTTCGGCGATAGTTTATAAGGTTTCGTGCCAATCTTCCTAAGCGCACGCCACACGTAGTTAGCGTCCCATGCCCTCATTTGATAAAACCCGTCGACTATCAACAACAATTGCGACCAGTCCGCCGAGAAAAATCGCTTTATACATTCTGTGCTCAGTGAATTTATAAACTCCCAATACGCGCTCGATTCCTTCAGGAAGCTGTTCAATACGACCAAGCATTGCATTAACTTCTGTATTTCTTTATTATCCAGCTCGGACAGCTTACTGCTCGAGGCTTGTAAAGTATCGTTGAACGTTTTCTGCTGGACGCGTAGTCCGTGTAAATGAGCGTACGTTAATGTTTTCAAGGCCTTAAAAACTACTTGTGGACTTTCCGACGACCAGTCCATGTTGTCTAACATCTGTATCTCTTCAGGCGCAACGTGCACTTTTGTTTTGATAGGCGGCAGAATGGTATCTCTGTAAAACATTGAGTTTCTAAGTATCGAATGCATCATTTCATGCTCGTACAGCCTTGTGCTTGTAAACCTATCTTCCTCGTTAGGATTAATTGCGATATTCGCGTATCTTCGGGACTGAGGAAGATACTTGTAGCTGTCCGAGGATCTTTGAAGTGTGACCAACGTTCTGTTTCTCCGGACATCATTAATAAAAAGTGTGCAATGTGATTTCTTACATAACCTCAAAGCCAACGTCTTAACCTGATCATAATTGCAACTGAAGATTGTTCTTGTAACGATGTTCATTCTTTCGATTGATATGCCAAGCACGATCTCTCGAATATACCTTCAACAATCCCTTTAATTCTAGAACACAGCTTTCTCGTTAAAATGAGAATCGACGTTTTGAAGTTTCCACATTCCTCCCACGTGTCGGCGTTGGTATTTCGGCAAAATCCGCGCAAACTATTTACAACTGGCGCGAACCGCACGCGTGTAAGAACGGTTGCATATGGAGGGGGGTTTGAAACACGGGAGGCTGAAGAAAGTCATTCGTTTAATATAATTGTCAGTAGCAAAGAGAAACTTGAATCGATAATCGTAATTAAGATCATACCGATGAAAGAACATTTACGCCTCCCGAAGGGGGAAGGTCTGATTAATTACGTTACAAGCAATCTGCGTGTCACGATAATTACCGACAATCTGCGACCGTTTATCGAGGCATCTGTAATTCTTGTTGTTTTGTTCTATTTTTTTTTTTTTAAATTTACTTGAGAGGACCATTGAACCGCAGATTGTCGACATTAGATCCCGTTTCTCGCTTTATATATAGTACAATTTTCGTGGCAGCTACAAAAGTACATCGATCGATTATAGATGCTGCGGAGCTCCAACTGTTCTGCAAAAAGGACGCACGAAATTTTCAGGGAACAAAGATTTTTATTAACTCTGTATATCCCCTTTCGAACGTGAACGAAACGTCCTCCGACAATCGTCTTAAAATCGTTTATGTACAAGAGCGTAGTCGATGGTTACACGTGTGCGCGATGCGTTACAAGTTACAGTGGTACAGAAAACGTGGAATGATTGACTTCGTACTTTCTCTGTGATAGGGTGGTCCAAGTAATTTCTGCGAACTTCCCATAATTTCTGATGCTTCAGCACATAGTGTATTGTTAATAACGTGGATACAATTCTTCAATTATGCCATCGGTCCAGAGGAGAGCGAGAAGAAGTGGGAAGAAAAGGGACGTTTGTGGGCGACAGAGACAGAAAGGTCGAAGGGTTCCGTGGGGGAAGGAAGGCGACAGTAGTGAAAAGGAGTTTTACCCGGCGTAAACAACAGGTACAGAAACAGGCCAAAACACACATTTCTAAGAGTTCGATTAATGAAAAATGTTTGCACGAGTCGAAACAAATACTTATAGGTATCCCGATCAGTTCATTCAATAGTCATTGTCCGCAGATTCCAATTCTGATAGGAAGTTCTCCAGCAAGGGTGGCCTTCGACCGCCGATGTCGTTACTCCCTTGTCTGTGGCGTGCAGTGTATTTAACATCCTTCGACAGGTCCTGCAACAAGGTCGAAACATTGTAAGCGTCTCCAACGACGCGATCTTCCGTTGCATGGTTAAATCGTTAAAATTGTCGAAGTTATTAATCGTTGAAGATAGTCCTGTACGGCGCGCCGCTGCAGGTAGTGTACATCGATTCAGGTGAACTAATCATCTGAAAGCAAAATGCTTTGAGGTGATTATTCTATACACAAATATCTACAGTGTGGAAACTTGCCGATGAATTTGAACAAAAATTGTGGAAGTTACACAGGAATCAATTTTTTTTCCACATTTTTACGGGAAAAAATCGTCTTTCATCAGTTATAAAATGTTTTACGAACATCCAATGTTGATGCGGAATTTCTACACGATAGAGAATGGAATTCTACAGCTCCAGTTAGAATTTTAGGCGAAAATATTCATTGGTTCGAGAGTTATGATGTACACCGTTCCTAAAAATGGTGTTTCGAGAAACCCGGCTTCAAAGTTAAGTGCCCTATGCCAATACCGCTCTGCGAGGCCGTTACTCGACGGTACACTCAATTACGTTCGCTGCTATAACTGCTACAATTATTTGAATTTCTTCATGAAATTTTGTTTAAAATTTTCATAAAGGATAAGACTTTTAATATCAGTAAAAAAAAAGTAATCGATTTTCTGAAGCTGAAATAGTCCACTACTGGTTAGTTCCACTACTAATAATACACTATTAATAATAGTTGAAATAGTTCCACTACTAATAGTCCACTGGGCTATAGCCCACTTAGCCCATTGGTAAAGGCGGCCCTGGTAAGGGAAATGTCACAAAACAGCTTTATCGAGAAAATTAAGTTTTAATTCTTTAGTCTGCCATTAATTATCTTAATCTTCTCAAATGATTTCTTGTTTTACCTTGACGACAGAAGGATAGGTATACTTAAGCAAACAGTGGGGACATTCCGTGTTTTGTTCCAGCGCAGAGTGGACATTTCCTGTTTTTAACCAGTTTTTCAACCAAATCTTTAGCGTTACCTTACGGGGGCATTTGAGCTTTATAACCCTTTGCGATTCGCCAGTTCTGTGGTCCCAGTTGTCGCCAAGGAAATATGCTATAAATCACAAAATCACGGGAAATGGGCATTTCGTTTTTTTTTTTACCCCTTACCCTTCACTTTCGATTTTGCTGTGCGTGAAATTCCACATTTGGAAGTCTTAGGCTGTTGAATATTCAATCTTTTAAAATTTGCTCCGCGGCAGTGGCGGATATAAGAAAAAAGGCCCAGGTGGCAAACGTTGAGGGCCCCATTTTTTCGGGAAAATGAAGAGGCAGTTTACTAAAAGGGGGTAAACGTACAGAAAAGTGTAGAAAAATAGTGCTTGAATAAAATCATAATTTATTTTTGAAGACTGGGCCCTAGGTGGGCCTTCTGAGCGGGAGGCCTTCTGAGCAGGGGCCCATTTTTTCGAGAAACTAAGCGGTAGTGTACTGAACACGGGCTCAGTGTAATAATACAGAAAACAAATATAGTTTCGATAAAATCATAATTTTTTTTAAGGTTGGGGCCCAGGTGGCAACCGCTCATCGGCCGCCCTGTTAAATCCGCCACTGCTCCGCCGAACTTGCCCGGTGCTGATCGCCCAGGCGATTTCAAAACCGATAGAAGCATCGCGAGAAGCTTACGTTATCGAACAAAGTGAGGAAGAGTCTGGATTTCGACCACGGCACGTAAGAGATGCGATGCCTGTCCTCCAGTTCTCTGATGCAGTTCAAATTCCCTTTACTTCCGTCGCAGCCCGATCCGTAGACGATCGGTAGCATTGCGCGTTTCCTCGACATGGTGCCTCTGCAGGTGTGATGGAACGGGTACATTCTAAACAGATATCACAAATCAGACAATTAACAGTTCAACTAAACAACGAGGCGAAGATTTACGCGCACTTACTCGCAGTCCACGCTTTCGCCTCGAACATGGAAGTAGCAGAGAATGATGGCAAGAATGACCATACACCGTTGGACGAGTACCACCGCCTGCAAGCACAATTTCGATGTTCATTAATCCACGCCGTCGCGCGTAGTTTACGTCGCGAGAAAGAGCAAAAGAATAGGCACCGTGTAAATTTCGCTTTAACGAAGAACAAAGGTCGCTGAATTCCGTCAGGTTCCCACGCTCGGCTTCCCGCTCGGGAAAATGACGTTTTTATTCAGAATCGATATCAACTGCCCATTTATTCCCGACGCGACGGAGGAGGGAATGCTGCACGTAGCTGCATCACCCAATTTACGGCAAGCTGTTTCTTTCGACGTCGCGCGTTCTTGTTATTTGCCAAGCGTACCGTCCGGGTGTCGGCGCTTAACAATCCCGCCGGATAGAAAGCACCGCGGAGACGCAGGAAGCTTGCGAGATTTACGCGGCCACGCACTCGCTGGGGTAACGAGTGACGAGCGAGTATCTGCATTCCTTCGGCGATGTAACTTTAGTAACCGATCGAACTTTCGTCGCCCCGCGAAACCTGGGGTCGTCCAAGTACTACCGCCCTTAGCGCACCGCGTCGCTGTGATTGAAAGGAATCGAGAATGTTACGGAGTGAACTCGATTGCTCGTAGAATATGCTTCGCCCGAGCAAAGTAGCATGTTTGCTTTCGATCACGTTGCGTACACCTCGTAAAATCGCGGTGCAGAATCCGAGGATGATAATAGAAAGGGGCCATTTGCGCGGGGGAGCCAGCAAAAGCTTTCTCTAATGAAAACATCACGCCCGTGTCATTTTCTACGAGCAGCTTTCCAACAATAGGATTCTGCGGTCACAAATCATTGGTAATTAGGCTATAATTAAGGGGCCTCCGAGTAATTTGGGTGTTTCTAATCCGAGTCACTTAATCGATTTCCAGTTGGCACGTGACGTTTCCCGGGAGGATATTGCTAGAAATATTTGGGGACGA
Organism: Andrena bucephala; assembly: GCA_947577245.1. Lineage (NCBI taxonomy): Eukaryota > Metazoa > Arthropoda > Insecta > Hymenoptera > Andrenidae > Andrena > Andrena bucephala. The sequence continues at coordinate 10,248,243 of OX387719.1, forward strand.
CGGGGGTGTATCTAGCGCGGCTTGGAGCATGGTCTATTAGAACAAATGTTGGGTATCGCGAGACAGACGTTTGCGACTGGAAGCAGTGCGCATAAAAGGAGAGGAAACGGCAATCTGATTATGGATAAGGGAGGCTTGTGTAAAACGTCTGGGTTCCGTGGGGGAACATTGGCAGGGTTTTCTACCATTTTGTTGAATAATATAAGAATTAACATTGTTGAATTTGCTTCAACCGTTCGTGGCCACGCGGGGCCTATCGCACCGCATGCAATTTTATTTTCCTTTGCCAATGTTTCTGTGAATTTTTGGACCTTAATATGAAAATTTAAATATTTGGCAAACTTTAATAAACAAAATCGCTTTTTTCTACAAGTTTTTTTCTACTAGAAATTTCATGAAAATCACTAGAAAAGTGAAAGGATTAAAAAATACGATAATGGCAACTCAAAAATTACGCTGGGATGCAGTGAACCCCACGCGAAGGGTTAACGGGGTATACCCGTTTGAACCCTCGGAAAATGTGTACATTTTGTGGATTTTTTTACAAGTTACATTTTTCTAAGAGAAAAGGTCACCTTTTTTTTTATAAATAATAAACGGGGAATCGGAATAAAAAAAGCCCTCGTTGGACGATGTGGAATCTTATTACGATCCTGCATGCAAAATTGGAAGTGAATTGGTTGAACGTAGCGCGAGTTTTTTGGCCCACCGTTTAGCCGTCTAAAATCGAGAGACTTTCGGATATGTATGCATAACTTCCGAAAAACAATAGTTTTTTAATTGAAACTTTTTGTTCAAGTAGTTCATAATACTATGTAAAGATAGTAAAAAAACGGGAAATCTTCATCAAGCCGTTGACTTGTAAAAAAATCCACAAAATGTTCACAATTTCCGAGGATTCAAACGGGCACACCCGCTTAAGAAACCTATTTTGACACTGCATCTTTTGTAATTTTATTACAAGTGTGAAAATGCATAAAATTGTTGTCCTCTTCCTTCTTTAATAAATGTTAATTAACTGCCAATGTTATCCCACTTTACGGTACCTATATAGTGTTGGCGCGGCTCGATTAACATTTCGGTAGGCGTTCACACGCGCGGGGGCGTTCAACGAGGAATCGGTGGAAGGAATACAAGTCGCTTATCCGATCGTTATCGATTAAACGGCGAGCCCGATATCGTGGTACGCGAGATAACTCTTAACGCGCCTTCCGGGTGCCTCATTCCACGATTTTGCATACCATCGACAGCTAGGGCGATACTCTGCTATCGAGCCTAAAATAAGTTCGTCATTTTACATTTTACCATCGCGTTCGAACCGATCCATTCAGCGATATGGTCGCGCAGTAACATTCAGGCTGCCTGCTCATCTTTCTTCCACTTTCGTTCTGATCCGATCTTTCGGCGACCGACGATTAATCAATTATTATTAATTTCTTCGATTCGCCTCGCCTCGCCAAAATGCGCGACGGCCATAATAAGACCACCGTCACAAGAGAAAGCTTTTCGTTTCACAGTTACACGGAGGATATTTAACGCAGCAAGTGAGCCGCCGTTCTACGACATTCGTGTATTAATTCAGAATTTGTCAAAGTAACCACTCCGCGGGAGGTGGTGGCGGGTTAACGCAACATCAATGCACACGTTTGATTTTAGTTAATTGGCGGCTATCCTAATTGCGGGTACTATGCAAATGGGATTGCTAGCCGCGGAAAAAGCTGCCGCGCGCCCGCAACAGATTCACGGGATCCGCGAGTTTGCGAAACGCGGAGCAATCGACGGGTAGGTACTGTAGGTAGATCCGCGCCCCAACTTCCTCATCTTGTTAAGAAATTTCTGACTCGTGCGCTGGACCGCGGAACATTTCGAATCAGTAATGCAACGCTACTCCGTTCCCTGCTCGGCACTCTCTCGCGGCACTGTCCGCTCGTCGCATAATTGCTGTACATTCGACACGTACGCAACAGTACAGTGCAGCGTAACAGTAATTGCTGGCGCGCAATGGAGAAACACACGTCCCCGCGTATCGAGTTCGCGCTTCGCCGCGAAACGTAAGATACCGTTGGCGGGTTTTTAATTGAAAAAGATCGCCGGTATGTTCGGAAACGAGTTTATGGCCCGTGCTGCTGGGACGTGCCGCGACACTTTTGCCCTTTTACGAGGCACGCTGTGTAGCATCGTTAGCCGCGAGCATGCACGCCTATATTTCTTCATTGAAAAATACCCCCTGTCAGAGCCGCCGTGTCCCTCGAACAGTGCACGATTTTGCTTCTTCGGCGCGGGCAAATTGTCGCGTTAAACTGATCGGGATCCAAGCCGACTGCAGTTTCTCAGAGGCCGCTCAGTCTATTAAGCCCGTCTACTGAAAAACCTCCCGGCGTCGCAACGGTTCGTTTAAAAGGAGGCTAGTCGTAAACATTCACTGCGCCGCTCCAGAAGGGGCTAATTTAATTTAATGCAAGCTCGCGATGTCTAGTCATCGATTAAACCGGACGTAAACACCGGCAACAATCCGTAACAGAAAATTAATTATCGAAGGGACCTGCCTTGGTGTGCGTGATACTTCTCCCCTTTCCATGGGACAGTATCGGTTACTGCCATTTCGTGGAACCTTCTCACGCTGTTTGCCCAAGAAACGACGCGCGGCCCCGGCTAATCGAACGTTATTAGAATAATGCTAAAGTTTCGCGTTGTTCGGGTGGGCCCAGGTTTTCGAGGCACGCCTCACATCCTGACGGGTGCTTTTTCTTCCCCGCGGTTTACCGTTCACCTCCGCGTCCTCCGCGAACAGCTTCGGGCGAAAGAAGCCCGCTTATCGGCTTCAAAACCGTAGGCCTGAATGCCAAATATAAGATGTCCCCTCCCGTCAGGGAGACACGCCCTCGCGGTAAAACGTATCGTACGTCTCCATGCAAATTTCGCGTCGCGACGTTACGAGATCGGCTTCTGCTGTTCCACGTTCAAGCGTCTCGCTAGCTAATACGTTTGACGTGTTGAAAATCACGCCAGCCGTTGGCAGTCGGCCGCGCGCATATCAATGCCGGGACTTTTTCTCCTCAAAGAGCACGTTGGCCGCGAATGTAGCTTTTCTGCCCCGCGTTCGGAATCAGATTTCCCAAAGCTTTTATATCTAGTTACATTTACATGATCATTAGTGGGGAAGCTTGGCCACGAGCGCCTAATTCGTGGCCGGCAAATCTGGACTTAACGCCCACGCGGGCGCGTTTTGGTGAAGCGTAGAATATCCACGTATTGCCATCGACTTCCCACGTTCTGGAACCCGTCGCCGTAGCTAATACAAATCTGGCAGGAAGATAGTATTTGTCTTTTCGCCAGTGGCGGTTTTAAGAAAAATTGACCCGGTGGCAAACGTTCTGGGACAATGAGGATTTAATATTGGGGGGGGGGGGGGGGGGGCTTGTTGAATGGATACAAATATTTTTTTAAACGATTTTTTTCTTATTTATTATTCAGCTTCGATCCTCTGTATGTTTGTTTGTATGGTTCAAATCTGGCAAGTCAAATTCAACCCACTTCCAACTATCCAATTGTCTTGAAACTTTGCAGGCGTTCGTAGTTTGGATGACAATACAATATTTAAAAAAAAAAATTAACCCCGAGTGAGTGGAGAAATGACCCAGTCAATAAATATAACCGATAACCAAAAATCCAAACGACTTGGAATCAGCCACTCCCGTCCTTTAGGAAAATGAGGAAAAGGCGCTGCGTTCGGGACCCTAAGGTCGCATCGCGATTGCCGATACTACCTACACAATTTACCGAGAAATCATCCGTCACGTATGTACGAATATTGGAAAAAAATAAAACTTTGCAGGCGTTCGTAGTACATCACCATCGAAATTGTAGTACAAGAAAAGAATGATTTTTTAGTGACTTCAGCAATGTAGCGTTTAAGCAAAATTATATATATATAAACTCTATACAGCAATAAAAGGTATTTGTAAAGAAGTCTGAGCTAGAAAATGTAAATCCACAAACAGTTAAAACTAGAAAATAAAAAATATATATACAAAAATTTGAATGTTAAACGATTTTATTAAAAATGCACTAAAAACTAAAAAATAATTATTTTCTTGTACTTCAATTTCGACGGTGCTTTTTCACTTTAAATAAAATCGTGGAGCAGGGTATTTGTCTTTTCGTCAGTAGCGGTTTTAAGACAAAAGTGGCAAACGTTCTGGGACACTGAAGATTTAATCTTGGGGGGGGGCTAGTTGAATGGATAAAAATATTTTTAATTTCATTAGGTGATTATAAAAATTTAAATTTAGTTTTCTTTTTTCTTACAAGGACCCTTCTTCGGGTGGTGCCAGGGCAGCCTGTATATATAACAGAATTACGAATAGAGAAATGAGAAAGAAAGAAAATATAGTGCTTGGATAAAATCATAATTTTGTTTTAAAGATGGGACTCTGGGGAACCTTCTGGCCCTCGCGGCAACTGCTCGTCGACCACCCGTTAAATCTTCCAGTGCTTTTTGTCAAAGCCAAATTTCTCCCCTTGACAATGACGAAAAATTGACCCCCCCCCCCCCCCCTGTTCGAAGGGCACAGATTTTGCGCAGAAATCCAGCAGCGATAGTTGAGGATATGAGAAACAAACCCGCTGATATTTTCAAGGAGGCAAGAGAACCTATCGCAAGTGCGCTTCGATTTAACAAAGAGGCGAACCATTCCCTTACTTAGCAAGATCTCTCATCTTACCCGCCCACGCTCGATCCCGTGCCACTGATCTCCGCGATTCCCTTGCTTGGCGCAATCAAACAGAAACATGATAGAAACGCAAATAACAGTACAGTCCGAAAGTGGGGTGACCGGAGGAACGCAGTCGGAAAGGGAAGAGGGGAGATTTAACTCCAGCCTGGGGATGTGGGACGTCTTGGCGTCTCTCTGTCTGGTGGCACAGAAAAAGCTTTTCCACCCCTCCGCTCTTTTTCCATTTTCTGTGTTCACGACGCCGCGGCTCTTCGTGCCCGGAGTCAAGTCAGTCGCGCTCCGCGTTTCTCAAGCTCGTCGAACGCGTTTCCGGCCGAGGACCCTGGACGCCGTGTCCCAAGTTCCTCAGATTGCAAAAGTCCGCGGAATACCGAGACTCGTCGATCTCCTCTCCTCCGTCTCGATCGGAGCTTCAGGGCAACCCTTCGAATCCAGCGATCGACCAGGAGTCGGAACCGCTGTGCGCGGAGGGTTAATCCAATTTGCGAGTGCTGCCGGGCTCGGGAAATGTGGCGTAGACGGCGAAAGCGCGCGGCTGCCTCCACGAATCGCGAATATTCCTAGCGCGGAGTCGCTTCTCCCTCTGTCTCGATCAATCAATCCATCCGGCGCGTCGCCTTGTCCGGCGAATCCGACGCTGGCCCGCGGACATTCCGCGCCGCGAATCGAATTGTTGGTAATCACCGAAGTTGGTAATTACGCTGTAAAAAGTTATAGTTGCCGAGCGCGGATGGCGTTGATGAATCTCTAACACGTAATAGTTCCCATGCGAGGCTCCCTGGCGCCGCGGTAAGTACGAGCTAATGCAAAACCCTGAACGGTTCCGTTCGATACGAGCAAGAAGCTTTATGCGTTCTCTGGCTAGACCGAAGCGGGTTCCGGACGCAAGGTCCTCGCTGGGTGAAACCTGCGTTTCATCCTCCCCGTATCCCGCGTCTCGTTCTCTCCCTCGACCTCCGGGATCGTTCTCGAACGGAGACACGAATCTGCCGTTTTTCTCCGGTTGGGCAATAATTCTGCGCGATGTCAGATTTATGGGGGTACGCCGGCCGATTGTTGTCGCGCGCCGATTGTTACGGCGCCGATGATAATGCAAAGTAAATTCATCCGGACGGGGATAAATCCTCGGCCTCGTATCGCGCGCGAGGCGTATGAGACGTATCCGCCGCGGGGTGTATCTCCTCTCAGGCCTCGCGAAGGGGAGATTTATGTTATTACGTTGTAAACGGCCACTTGCGCGTCTATTTATTTGCATCTCGGATAAGATGTATAGCGCCTCCACGGAAATAACCGGTCGAGCCTCTGGCAACCGCCACGATTTCGTCGGAGGGCTTCGCGATGGAAACGGTGAGATTGTTTCAACAAACTTGTTGCTTCGGGGCTCTTTGCCGCCGTGAGGTTTGCTCCGCTTTAAACTTCCAGGTGAATTTCTCTTTAGCAGATCGCGACGGGAATTTTACTGTCGCGGATTTTCCATCGCTGCTCGCCTTTCATCCCCATCGTTTACTGGATACCTCGTGACGTTATTTAATCCACAAATTATTATCATTTTAATTTAATGCCCGTTTTAAGCGCGCATCCGCGCCTGTCCCGCGATGTGCGAGTAGTATTTTCCGGCCGGGGGTGAATAAAGTTAGATCTTGGAAGCTTACGATCGTCTCGCGGGAACGGCCGCCATCCGACAATAGCGAATGATTGCCTCGCCGGGCGAGGATAAATATCTCGCTGTCGAATACGACGAGTAATATCCTCCGCGCAATATCGCATGCACAACGCACCCCAAGTTCCCTGCTTTCCATTCGACTTCGATCAAATTTAGCCGTCCACCTTGTGCTTCTACTTAATACCGCCGCCGGCTATCGGAGCTAATAAGGCGCCTTGACAGAAAAGGGGAAGAGCAACGGCAATGTTTGAATTAGACGTCTCCATCCCCGTCACACCTCTGTTTCCTTTCTCCGCGGCCCCCGAAGACGGGCTCCGGCGAATTTAGGCGTGCCGTCACCGCGGCTAGCTTCGAAGTCTTTCGCGCACCTGGCCGCTTCAACCGCGTTTGAATCCGCGTTGACAACGCGATACAGTGGTCGGTCTCCGTCTCGTCCGCGGGATTTATCGCGAGACTTTTGACTGCCCGATTCAGATACCGGGGTCTTGACAGAGGCGGCTCGAGCGACCAACGAAGAAGAGGCGCGCGCAGATGTGAGACGCGATCTGAACGGAAACGGTAGAAGATAGTGGCGATTGATAGTGTGCAGCACTCACCGTCGTCATGTCGTTGTGCAGAGAGTTTATCGTAGGCTGAGCGGATAGTGCGAGGAGCTGGCCGGCTGGATTCGGCGGCGACTTGCGGGTACCGCTGGGTGGAGGATGAACGACGAGCGCGGCTCCTCGGCGATGATGCTCCGGTGCTACCACGAGGTGGTCACGAGGCGCGAGTGCTGGGACGTTCGGTTCTCTGAAAGATCGCAGGAGCAGAGAGGGGGTGCTTGGTACCGCGGCAGCTTGGAGTTTGGAGGTCAGAGGGCGAATGATTGGTGGAGCTTGCGCGGGCCACATTTATACCGCTACCACTCACCCCCCTTCCGCGATCTTCTTCCGTGCCACAAAGAGATCCCCTCTATATCCACCACCATTGGCACCAGCACCACCGACGTGTTCCTCCTCCACGTTGTTGCGGCCGCCCAGCATGTATTGTACACCCTCTCGCTCATTACGTCATTGGAGCTAGTCTCCACCCAGAACGATGATATCACGCGAAAGCTCCCAAGGCGAAGCCGCCCGGGTCTCCCACGAAAAACTGCTTTCGGGGGCAGCGGCGGCTTCCTTGCGTACATAGATTCATGAATGGAGCTCCGTGAATGGAGCCGCGGCTGGGAAGGGCATCGTCGCCGATCCTGTTATACAGAATGCTGCACGGAATCGAGGGCAGAGGATCAAGAGGGTGGCAGTGCCCGTGAAAGGGGAGGCAAGGTTTTAACTACCTAAATTCCTCAGATACTCGTCTCTTCAATTAATACAGACGCGGGTAAAAATCGCTGCGTGTTAGAAATGGCAAGAAACCGGGACCATCCGCGGTAAATCTCTGAGTCAATATTAGGGGAGACCAGGGCTGGTAGACCAGTTTTTCAGTTTTTGATTTTTAATCAATTATGTGGACGAAATATTATTAAACCGGTTAGTAGATTTGATAGGGCGTACATTTGGCTATGTGATTAAATTATTAATGTTGACTGAATGTGACAACAATTTATTAAGGTATTTTAATGTTTTTCTAACACATTCCATGCTGGTCAACCAGCCCCATGATCGGGGTTGGTTGACTTAGAGTATGGGGTAGGTTGACTATAGGTAGGATAAACTCGGGTAAGTCCGTGATAGTTTTACAATTTGTCTATTAACTGCTAATATTTACATGGTCTGAAAGTGCGTCTAGGATATAATGATAGGTCAGACATCAGGGAAACAAATAATAGGTTAACAGAAATTTATTAAGTATATTTAATTGAAAATGTACAAAATTAAGTTGTCATGACATACTTTGGTTACTCCGTGATAGCTCTGGTTACTCCGTGATAGTTCTCGTTAGGCCGTGATATGGTCATCAGCTACTATTTTTATATTTTTTAGTTTACATTAGTTTACATAATTTTAAATTATTTTACATTATTTTATATTATTTTATATTATTTCATATTAACCGGTTAACTGGCAATGTATCATACCTATATGGTCAAAAAAAAATCTGGCCAATTCTGCTTATGTATCATGTATGATCAAATGGAATAACTTTTTTCATTTTCAAACGATTTGAATGAAACTTGGTATGTAATGGTTTTTGGGGTCGCTGAATCTGAATTTGGCATTGGAATTTTAAATTTCAATATGGCAGACTCAATATAGTAATTTAGTAAAGACTCGATTTAGTAAAGAATTGAAAAAACTCACCCCTAAATCCTATTTCTTAGGCGTTGGGGGTGTCACATGAAAAAAATAACCCCCGGAATCGATTCAGCGACTCAGAAAACCCCTGTATACCAAATTTTGTGTGATTCACTTAATTTTTCGATGTTGCCAGTTTGGGCACCAATAGTAAAAAAAGCCGTGCCAGTTAACCGGTTAATTTATATTATTGTTATTTTGTGTATAATCAATCGTTTCATGATCGTTAGATGCCTGAGACGTAAGGAAACATGGTATCTGGTATTTGCCACCAGAATTTCTCGAACAGCACAATCAGAAACGCAGGCTCTGGCCCACGAAAAATAATAATTTAGCCACTTTTCATAAGCAAAAATAACAGTGATGCCTTATTGTATGATAATTTCAAGAGTAAGACTTGTTAAAGTGTCATTTTACCATCACTTACCTGCAGTTTGAACTTTTCATTTATCTTCTAAAGCACATGTAATGCATAATCAAGCGATCGTCCACAACTAGCACGAAAAATTTCACGCTGCTGGAACAAAATGCTCTTTCACTCTATCACACTAACTTCAACTGACTAATTATTTTACCGCAACATAAACTAGAAGATCAACGCTGTCTGTTAGTTTTTCCTCCATCTAAATTGAGTCAGACAATTTGGAGTTACAGGTAAATGAAAAAGTATCACGGAGTAACCTGTACCACGAACTTACCCGAGTTTACCCTACAATCAGTTAAGAAAATATTATTAGTAACTTATTTCAGTTTTAATAAAATAACACAATGTCACAAAAGTTGTTTCATTATAAAATTACTAGCCTTAATACTCGGCTTCGCCCGAAATTTAGATTCCGATTTTATAAAAAAAGTAATTTCTTTCTAGTTTTTCTTGTGAAAATAGTTACATTCGTCTGGATTAGTCAGGCATAATGAGTTGAGGCACATTTCGTGATTCCAGAGTTTACCGTTCAGAAGTTTTTAGGCGACAGACAAACACACAAACATATAGAAGCTTTCTGCTTTATACATTAAGATTTCATTATTAATTTCTTTCTTTTATATTTTAATAAAAAGCTGAAAATTTTCTCAACATAAACATTAATTATAATGTATTTATAACATAGTGGAATATAAACAAAAAATAAAAATCGCTTTATGAATAACAAAATAACAATTTAAACCTTATTAGTCAACCAGCCCCGACCGATCATTTTGACTTCAATAATCTATATAACCTTAAATTATTTATGTATAAATAAAAATACTATGTCAATAGATCGTCTAATAAACAAACTTTAAAATAGTCCCTTAAAAATTATTCTATTGTAACTATATAGAGCGTGAAAAAATAAAATCTTTAAGAAAAAATATTTACCTACGTAATTTTTCGACAAACGCTGATAACTGTTAAAAAACGTGCAATCGCGGTGTCGGACTTCTTTCTACTGTGTATACTTCTTTCATATGTCGGTGAAAAGTTGTTAACAATTAGTCAACCTACCCCTCGAGACAACCAGCCCCGGTCTCCCCTACTGCAGAGAGACCCACTATAATATATCCCTCGATTAATGTAATTGCGTCTCCTCCTTTTTCCCTCAACGCAACGCTACTGCTCGTAGTGTTCAGACGCCCGTGATTGAAGAGGAAAGTTGCGCTGGCGAGCATAGTTTACCGCTCTGCAGATAGTTTTCTTCGCACAATGCGTGCCGAGGCCCTTAGAGAAATGTGCGTCGTTGTGGTTTTAACTGTTCAAACGGTTCAACTCGCGAGCTGCGCCCACGAGGGCCACGCGTCCATCTCCAACGAAATATAAGCGAGAATAACACATAATTTGCATATTAATGCCGGTGTAGTATTGAACGTTGGAATGGTTTCGATAGAGAAGATATGATGCGCGGATGATGAAGGGCTCGGGGGAACATCGGAAAGGTTACTCTCGCAATCTTTGGCTACGACTGCAATTGATTTTCCAACGCACACACCTACAGGCCAGCATTGTGCCTCGGTGTATCGAGATCTTCACGGGCTCGCTCGAGTGGATAGATTTCCCACCCCTTTTTTTATCTCCCGCTTCTTACATCTTCCTGGACATTGTTCGTGGTTCTTCGGCTGTCGAGGGTATCGCGACAATTCGAGTGTCCAATCAATCCAGTTGGCCAGTTAATATTTAATCACACTGAATGAGGTCCGCAGCAAGAAAGGAGAAGGGAAGGGCCCGCGCGGTTAGGCTTACTCAATTAAGGGTATCTCGATCTTATTGGCTCCAGCTGTCGATTCGCCGCAACCAAGGCGCGCGGGGAAATTTCGACGGGCCCTTTCTGATGAAACAGCGGGTCTTAATACATCGGATCGGTAAGACACACTCGAGAAACTCCCAACGACGGTGCTTAACGAACGTAAGAATTACAGGAGCGAGGTTTTTTCGAGGAATAATTAACCCACAACGCCCGCGTGGGTCTCATTAAAAACGACAGGCAAGACTTGGCAGGTAGGTATCTGTTTAATGCGAAAAAGCCACCGTTCGCTTCCCTCTTCCTCCCTCTTCCCACTGTTCCCCTCCTGCACGCGGCGAGCAGTTAGTAGCAGTGCATTGTAACAGAGGGAACGGAACTCAGGTAAATGCTATGGCTAGAGGCTTTCGCGGATTCTGGATCAAGCATCTGCGTCTCGGTTGCGTCAGACGGCTGTTGTGCGTTTAGCAAAAGATAAAAGAAAAGGGTTCATCTGTGTCGATCAATTTTTTATACGGCAGCGAACGGACTGCTGCGAGTGGGAACTTTTCGCTTCAGCGCGTTTTCTCGCGGTATCGTTGAAGGTCAATGAAATCGTAATGAGCTTTCTTACCCCGCTGCTAGATCGTGCGTCTAAAGGTTTGGAAAAAACGTCGCGGCGAGGAAAGAGTGATGATGATCGGAAGCTACGGCAATTAGTTCGCAATTACCGGGCATTAATTCGGTGAAAAAGGGGGGAGGATGTCAGAAACGCGTTAGCAATCGACTGGAGAGTGCGAGCTCGCAGAGCTGCAGACGTCGCGGCGCCTCCGCGTCCGAGGAGCCGCGTAAGCCGGTATTTATCACCGCAACCGTTACGTATACATAGTCTGTACCGGCTACGTGGACGAGCAGAGCTGCCGCGGTGTCACTACCCTTTCGTCTCCGAATCTTCGATCCCCTGCCAATTCGCTAGGTGAACAAGTTGATTTGAACAGCGGCCAAACGAGCCAATGCTCGCTCCTTTTGCATTTCTCTCGCCCGCGATTGCCTCCGAAACGGCTTCACGGCGGTGACTTTTCAGTTTTATAAGTCGTCATCCCATCGTTGGAACTTTGTTTGAGATGAGAGCCAAAAGTGGTTGCTCGTTGTAATTGAAGGCGTAGATTAAAATATATCCTGAATAAATAGCTGAGAATGAAATTAAAGCGGAATGGAAATTTCACTCGAAGGCAGATTTTAATAAGGCTTCGATAGTGGGGGAGTGATATCGTAACTCGCAGCGATCTGTTTCCGAAGAGTACAAGGGTCGCCTGAGGATATTTAACAGACGTATTCCCTTAGCATTTATTGCGGTTGCAATCGTCCTTAAATAGTTGCGTAAGGTTCATAATCCTCGTGCTTTCCCCGTTTCTACCCCTTCTGACCCACCGTCTTTCCCTCTCCTCCTTAACTAAACTCCCAACTAAACTTAAAATTCCACCCGGAACTTTTGAAGCTTCCTCAATTACCGATTCTTTGCTCGTATAATTCCTCGCGGCTTCGGATTTGCCGCGAAGCAACTGATAGAATGTTTACGTAATCGGGGCTTAATCGAGAAACGATTTCAAGCCGCGAAACGCCACGGTAGGGTATCGTCACTCTCGGAGAGCAAAGGGCCCATAGATCCTCCTGTAATTTCATCAGAGAAGAGGCCGAAAATGGATGTTTCGCCCGACTCGGGGGCACGCTGGCGACTTCCGCTTGTACACCCCTATTCGTCTTTTCTCCAGCCTATTCAGCTACCCCGACTTTGCCCTTGCCACGAAGAATTGCGCCGAAGGAAATGCCTGATACACTATTCCCGTCATTCCCGTCACGTTCATCCATGAACATGAACGCCCCTAATTATTTCGATCGATGTAAAAATGCGGTCACTCTGGAGAGGCGTGGAGGGTAGCGTTTCGCCGTTTCCCCGAGCGGGAATATTCTCGATATCATTTTGTTCTGCGACGGGTGGAAGCGGGGGCGGACGGCTACGGGAAAGTAAGTGTACATACACAGAGCGGGAACGTACGTTTGTCCCGCTCCGGGCGAACTATAGCTCGCATTAATGCACTTTTCGACGCATCGACGGCGAAACTACTCTGCCGAGGGAAACTCGTATCTCTCGATCGGAGGTTCCGAATGAACTTTTTGATACGTCGATCGAATGGTTGTAACTGCGCCTGTTACTCCGCTAGCAGCCGCTGGTATACTTTCCTCGAGTGCACGCCGACACTCTGCACCCATTTCGGGGAGAATATTAGCGCGACGGGGGCGTCGAAAAGGGGATGAAATTTTTGCTCAGCCGACTCCCGAAAGAGGATAAAGACAGCCGCGATTAAAAAGGGGCGAGCAAGGAACGGGGGTTGATATCTTTGCGTAGGCCGCTGGCGCCTGGTCGAGCGGCCCCTCGTCTATGCAACCCGATGTTCATAGTTTCACGGAGAGAAATCATTGGAGTAATAACGGGGCCGTAATTCTGCCGTTCGGCGGCTTCGCATTCGCCCTTCACTTTTTATTAACGTTGCGGGGGAAATTGAACGGCTGGTTGCGGCAGATTACCCTGCAATTTTTCTCCATCGATTCGCGCGACACCTCGTAATTTTTAAATTTAAGTATCCGATGATGTGCCCGTAGGCGCCGCGCAGCGTCGGGGCGAAAAAATCTGGGCCGCTCGCGGACGCCGAGGGGTAGCCAGGCGAAATTCCTAGTTGAAAGCGATTTTGCGTCACAGAATGTCCTTTCGTCCTTACTCCCTTGCGGTATGGTGTGTCACGTAGGACGTCACGTGTGTCAGTTCGTTTTCGTTTTATTGTTTTATCTCCCAACCATTACGGTTCAAAGAAATTTAAGGGGTTACATACCGTTGGCAGATCGAGAAATGGGGTCATTTTTATGATTTTATTTTCATATAAGGAAACGTTGTTTAAAAATCAAGACATAGAAATTGTTGGGTATAAATTAAGTTGTATTCTCTTCAAAAAGAAGGTTGATATCTTAAGAAATTGTGGCAGTGGAGCGATTTGAATAAAATTCTGCACGAATATTCTTCAAACTATAATCTAGTACTTGGCGAGACGATTTTCCGATTAGTGTCTTGTTTTATTTTTTATTAACAAAAGAAGATGACAACTTTCGTCGAAAATCACATGCTTCAATTTGAGTAGCTGCCATTTTTCAAAAATTAAATTTTCTCAAAGTCGGCACCGATAAGTACCTACTAGATTATTGACTTAAGAATATTTCTGCAAAATTTTCTTCAAATCAGTCCAGTAATCTTCGAGATATTTCTAGTAACGCAAATGCTGTGACTAAGAAGAAGGGGTTGCTATGGCACCATTTCTTATGATATCAAATTTCTTTTTGCAGCGAATACAGCTTAATTTATACACAACAAAGTGTATATCTTGATTTTCAAATATGTGCGTTTCTTTATATGAAAACAAAATCATAAAAATGGTCCCCTTTTAACTCTTTAACTACATTTGCTGATACGCGACTAACTTTAAGGGGGGAGCCCTATTTAGGACGCTAGGAATAAGGTAATTCTTGGGAATTTTTTTCTAAGAAACTGTTAAGCGGAAACTTTCAGGGTATTTTAGTTCACATTCAGACAATAAAAATTAATTTTTACGTTACAAAGTGATACGTTGAACTTAACAAACAAACAAAAAAATTAAAAGTTGGCAAATTGGTGGGACTTCAAAGAAAAGTTACGATTCTGCTCCAAGATATTTCGTACTGTTTATGGAAAAAGAGTTGTTCAATTCAATTTATTTATCAATGTCTTAGGTTCATCGACAATGTAATTATAATAGAAATAAGAAAATCCTTGGTTTTTTTATTTCAGGAAAGAAATGGGGCCACCATTACAATCGCCAATTTGCAACTCCAGCGCGCGAGTCCTAACGAACTTGTTCATATATCTCCATTTCTACCGAGCACTTTGTAACGTAAAAATTAATTTGTATTGTCTGAATGTGAACTAAAATACCCCGAAAGTTTGGAAAAGATCCGCTTAACAGATTCTTAGAAAAAAATTCCCAAGAATCACCTTATTCCTAGCGTCCTAAATTGGGCTCCCCCTTAACTGCGGGAAGTACCTATATAGAAAGAAAAATACATATATGTTTCTCTTAATCCCTCGTAAAAAGAGTACAAATACAGTAAGGGGTTAACGGTTCAAGTATTATCCCGATTCAAGAGCCAACAAATGCGTCTCAGCGTGTAAAAAAATTTTCGTTATTTTTTTCGATCCTGTTTTGTAACCACGTCGGAGGTGAAACAGACCACTCGCTCTTTTACGGGTCCGTTTTATGCAGCCGAAGAACGTAAAAAATAGAAACTTTCCCTTCTATGCAATAAGAGAAACGTAAAAAAGAAAGGAAGCGATAAATAAAAGTGGTTTTACGCTTCCGCTTGTTTGAACGCGTTACTTCTCTATGTATCCGAATTTGCATACATCCGTACTGAAAGCTGAAAGTTTCCGAGCGGAATAAAAAAACTTGTTTTCCTCATTTTTTTCGTTTCATTTTCAATCGAGCAAAGGTCGAACGCATGGAAGAGAGACGGCTACTTCTCGAAATCGTTTCTAGTGGATTAGTTTGTGTTCGAAGGTGCGTTTAAACCAAACGAACGAATGCTCGTTCGCCCCCCACTTCGACAAAATTCAAGTAATGAAATGTTGCAAGTGAAGATTGCCGTTTATACTAAATGAGCACGAATTTTGTCGAAATGAGGGGCGAACGAGCATTCGTTCGTTTGGTCTAAACGCACCTTTAGAAAGCTAATACTAAATCAACCATGCTGCTTTTTCGGCTGGCAGATTTCAAGCGCACGTCTCGTCGAGGCATTCATATCCGCGATCGCAATTCATAGCTAGAAAATCATTAATCAGATACATACTCGGATTCTTGACACACGAAACTTCTTTATCTGACAAACTGTTGCGCAGTACTATACCGACATCTCGCGTTACGTGGCGCAACGTTTCGTTGGGGGCCGTGGTCCCTCTGTACCAGAAATTACGAAAACGCGAGGGAAACAGAAGAGCGAGAAGGAGGTAACTAGAAGCCCGATCAACGGAGAAGGACGTAGCGGTGGCAACGGAGGACAGAGTATAGAGCCAGAGGGAGAGGAGAGAGCACGAAAAAGCAGAAGCTAGAAGGGGAGCGACAGAGAGCAGGAGAACAAGTGCCTTCTGCAGTCTGCTGATCGCCGTTGTAGCTGTAGCAAATTATTAGATATCTCACTGCACTGATTCCAACGGACATTTCACGGTGATTTCTTCGACTATTCGTTACGCTAAATAGCTAGGGGTTTGCGCGCAACGTTGTGCTCGCACACGTCAGAAGCTTTCGTGCACATGTCAGAAGAAAATGTCGTTCGCGACGGGCTATTTTGTTGCATCGATGGAGTGCTCGCTTGCTTTCGGATAGAAACGGTGTTGCATGAATGATTTCAGTAGCGAGCCGATTAAGAGACGAGCGAAAAAATCTTTCGAGGGTGCTGTACGAATAGTAGATAGAACCGTTGACTCGTTAACCGCGACGAAAATAAAAGCACACGCACCAAAATATTTGGGCACTTCATCGTCGCAAGAAAAGTATTTTCTCGCACGATGTATTTCAATCTCCATGTACGTAGTATAAGAATACGTCGGGAAACTGTTCTAGATGCCGAATATCAAGCTGCAAAGTTCCGATGGCGAAGTTTTCGAGGTGGATGTTGATATTGCAAAATGTTCGGTCACCATAAAAACAATGTTAGAGGATCTTGGTATGGACGAAGACGAAGAAGAGGTTGTCCCTCTTCCAAATGTAAACTCTGCTATCCTCAGGAAAGTAATACAGTGGGCTACTTATCATAAGGATGACCCACCGCCACCCGAAGACGACGAAAACAAAGAGAAACGCACCGACGACATAAGCTCTTGGGACGCAGACTTTCTAAAAGTAAATTCACCTATCGCTTCGCGTATCGGGGCTCGGGAGATATCCCGGTTCTTGCAATTTCTACCGTAAATATTCGAACGATTCATTCGCAGGTTGATCAAGGAACCCTCTTCGAGCTAATTCTGGCAGCCAATTACCTCGACATTAAAGGACTTCTAGACGTAACGTGCAAAACTGTCGCCAACATGATTAAAGGCAAGACACCCGAAGAGATTCGAAAAACGTTCAACATTAAGAATGACTTCACAGCAACGGAGGAAGAGCAGGTTCGCAAGGAGAATGAATGGTGCGAAGAGAAGTAGACGGAAGCCGTTCGTGAACACCTGATTTTCTGATTCTTTAAAAATTCCGTTTGAACATTTAAAAATTCACCAGTCGATATACTAATTATATTACTTTCAATTGTTTCTTAAATAATAACCATATAATTTCTCTATCGATGCACCAAATAGTTACTATATAAAGGAAGTAGATTACATCTTTCAGAACACTGAAGGTCGCGTTGATGCGTCTGGTTTGTTTATCCCAAATATTTTGTATAACGATTAAATAGTACTGCTTACAGTGCATAGAAAAAATGAATATAAATTCATACTAAATGTACTCATTGTTACTTCCACTTAGTGGTATATTAGATTTGCATAATGTTTGGTGTACTAGATCTGCAAATTGTGTTTCATCTGTATAGAATATAAGTTTAATTTCTATTTCTGGCAGTTTTATTTGAACACTCCTCACACAAATAATCCTACGGAACAATAGTCCATGTGTAAAATGTAAATTTCTGCGAAGAATTAAACTCTTGAACAGCTCAACTCTGTCTTACTTAATCGATACGCGGTATATTAATTAGAATTTTCTGTAATTTAACGTTTCAAGTACAATTCTGTATAGTATATAATCATGCCTGTATTCTACATCAAAGTTGTAACCTTAAACAAAGTTTCACCTTACGAAAAAATATAACTCTTCAGTTCTGTAATCAATACTATTTAAGCTGCTACGGAAAATAAAAGGCAATACGATGTACGAAAGGATTTATCCTTTATTTGAATCCTGAAATTGAAATGAGCGCAGCATAACCTACGTCGAGGCTTCCGCATTTAGGAATTGTACGTCGCAATCGTTAATTTCGGTAAATACATAAATGACAAACAGGCGAATGAATTTCTATAATAAAGGGCGGATGGTCGGTAATACTTGACACGAAATGGGTAAATATGGAATATTCTAGTAAATTAGCGAGATGTAGCGACGATGTAGGTAGTTACATCATTCACTCTGACCGAATTGTTTCAGACAATGCAGAGAATTTAATGGGCCATTGTAGTAATCCGACAAATGAAATAGAAAAATTGCATGACATTTGCAACTGGAATGAACTGGATAATGTAATAATAGAGTACCACGACTTGCGAGGAATTATTAT
The DNA here is from genome assembly GCA_947577245.1 of Andrena bucephala. Lineage (NCBI taxonomy): Eukaryota > Metazoa > Arthropoda > Insecta > Hymenoptera > Andrenidae > Andrena > Andrena bucephala. The sequence goes on from OX387719.1 coordinate 10,266,517, forward strand.
CTACATAACTTACAGAGAACTTCTTGCTGCGAAAATTATGCTTTCTGATCATCTGAAGAGCATAGAAAGCTGTGAATTTATTGGTATAAATATTGATATTCCTGAATATTGTGTAGTTTCTCTGATACTGGGGTGAGAATTTAAATATCACAGAATATTAATATTAGTACAAAAACAGGGATATGTAATACACACTGATGACTTCTCTTTTTTTAGTATTTTAGCCAGCGAACATAGCTTTGTAAATGTACCATTGAATCCAACAGAATATACAAATTTGAAAAACACTTTGCATATAAGTTATTTGTTTAGCAAACAAATATCAGCTGAAGGAGACATTGTAAATCAATTCAAAGTGCACGGTGAATGTATCTATCTGATAAAATTGAAGCACGTTCAGAGGCGAGCTGTACAAAACGCGAAACCAAACTGTTACGCTTATGCAATTACTACTTCCGGGTCTACCGGGGCACCGGTGGTAGTTAGAGTCTCTCACTCTTGCATAGTTCCAAATATTCTAGATTTGAGGAGGATATTAGCCATTGAGAAATCGGATAAAATCGCTCAGTTTACAAATTTCACATTTGACCCAAGTATCGTTGAAATTTTCCTTGCCCTATCAAGTGCAGGGTCGCTGTTTATGGTTTCAAAGGCGGCGAAGAACGACAGAAACAGGTGAAATGAAAAAGAAATATACTAACGCTAGTGATACCTGTGCAAGAAGATACGATAACAGAAGCATCCTTCGCTTTCAGACTGTTACAAGAGACTTATTCTAGGCAAATTACTGTACTGCAGATGACTCCTTCAGTTTTCTTGTACAGTTGGACAGCTGAACGTTTGAAGGCTACTATATTAAGCGATAACACTTCGCTTAGAGTTCTTCTGCTGGGTGGAGAGCCCTTCCCTAAACTAGAGTCGCTTCTTGAGACCAAACATCCTCGTAATAGTACAAAAATCTATAATATCTATGGTATCACTGAAGTATCATGTTGGGCTAGTGTTAATGAAGTTGTAACAACAAGCCTGCCGTGTCGCACAAATTACTTGGGCCAAGCATTATCGCAAACCATACTGCAAGTTAGGGATGAAACGGGAGAAGTTGTTGAAAATGGTACAGGTATCCTGCACATAGGTAATTGGTAACCAGCTTTTTCATAATATAATCATACTGTAAAGAAGGCCTAAGTTTAATGTATTTATATGCAGGCAGTAACAGCAGAGTTTGCGTGTTAAATGACGAAAGTGTTGGAGATTTAGAACTGCCAGTATTTCGTGACACCGGAGATATAGTTAACGTAAGCACATACAATATTACAAACACTGTCCCCTTTCATATAATCGAATATGCTTCCATTTCAGATCGATGAAGAGTGTAGGATATTTTATAAAGGGAGAAAAAATGGTATGATAAAAAGGTTTGGACATAAAGTGGACCTAACGAAGCTCGAAGAATCTGCATCGCAAGTAAAGTTTGTAAAAAGTTGTTATGTATTGTGGGATGAAAGTAATCATAAGTTGCACTTATGTTTAGCCACCAAGGAAAAAGCTACAAACGATCCCAGTATGGATATTCACATGGCGAAACATTTAGATGAATTACCGCATCTATATCGGCCAGATAAAATCCATTTCATGGAACATTTTGAGCTCACCCCCAGTGGAAAAATCTCTACCGGATTTCTAAAGAAACAAATACTGGAACAGACGACATATAGCGCCTTAAACGAAATTGACATCCAGAAAATTGATGGAATTTTTAAATGTATTTGGAGGGATTATTTAGAATACGGGGATGACGGATTTCTGAATTTGGGGGGTACATCTATCGCTGCACTTCAAATATCAAACAGTATGTCTGAAAAACTGAGTACAGAATTCCCTGAACTAATTGGCATACTTTTGAATAATGCTACTGCCAATGAATGCCTTAGCTATATACAAAGTACTGTGTCGAATAACGAAAAAGACGAGACGATCCAAAGTCTTGAATGTCAATCTAGCAACACTGAAATAATTCCTTTAATTAGCATTGCTAAAGAAGATAAGGTATCACCAAAGCACGTTAACGAAGGAGTCCAAGACTCGGATCCTATTCAAACTTCTACGTACGAGTGGCATAAGTGCAGGGGTCAAATGTGTAACAGCACAGCGATTAGAAATGAAAGGCGGTACGACAGATTTTCAAGAATAGAGATATTAAAAACGTGCAATTTGCAAAAATGCGTAGATGCATCGCCCACTGTATTTCATTACTCAGAGTAAGTGGGATTTTCACGTATCCTACTGTACATCCTGTCTTACAACTAATAAATCTTCTGTTTAGTGGAAACACGTATGTAACGGTCGGCTCCCATTCTGGTTTTATTTCTACGCTTCAATTAGACAAGGAGGGCTGCATTCCTACATTCAGAACGAGACTCCCCGATAGAATTGAAGCTTCGGTTTTAGTCTTGGACGACTTCAAGGGTATAGTGGGTAAGTTTTGTATTTTCCAAAAAATTCATTCGTGCTTCTCAATTCCCCGTTTCGCAGGATGTTACGACGGCAATGTTTACTGCCTACACTTGAAAACAGGAGAAGTCTTTTGGAAATACCGAACGGCAGATATTGTAAAATGTTCTGCAATATTTTGTAAAGAACGGAAGAAAGTATTTGTCGGTTCTTACGACTGTTTTGTATATTGCCTCTCCGCGAAGGTAAACACTTGCTTTACGCTACGCTTTAGCAGCCTGCATGAATACAATTTCTGATCTAGGACGGTGCAGAAATTTGGAAAGCTAAGATCAGTAATAGAAGCATCAGTGCTTCTGGTTGTTTACACCTAGCAACGAACTCCATCCTATTTGGAACTTTAGATGGCTCTTGTTTGGCGTTGGAGCAGCTAACGGGGAAAATTATTTGGATTCGAAAATTGAGCGATCCTGTTTTCGTTGCACCCGTGGTGCTAAATACCGGACTGATCTTATTCTGTTCTGTAACAGGAACGTTGTCTTGTTTCGATATCGAAGTCAACGTGGAGGTAATCAAATATTCAGCGCATATACCTTCGCAAAGAATTGCTTTGTTCCCAATTTATTTCTCGATTTTGCAGATGTGGAGGTACAAAATCAAGGGCAACGTGTTCTCGTACGTTGTCAAAGAAAACGATGCGGGTACAGATTGCGGGAGCATCGTTCTAGCTAGTCAGAACAAGAGTGTCTATTGCTTCCAATCAGACACAAGTTTTAAAACCGAACCCACATTGAAATACGTGTTGAACCTTCATTCACCAATTTTCGCCACCCCTTGGCGCGAAAGTAATATTTTGTTTATAGCATGCACGGACGGTACTCTGTACATTTATAACTTTACAACAAAAAGACTGACAAGGACCGAAAAGCTTCCTGGTGAAGTCTTCTCGTCGCCTGTTGTCCATAACAATATCGCGATCATTGGATGCAGGGATAATAATGTTTACGTCGCTAAGCTTGTGTAAATTGTTATTGGTGAATATAGGTCGTGTCTTCTTTACCAGGTATATCATCTGTTCTGTCGGCGTGTCGCGGAGTAGTAGACAGGAATACAAAGTAATGAAATTAATACAATATCATTTATTCTTTTTTACGACTGTCACATTATAGTTACGTGAATAACACTTTAGATAAAGTAATGGCGGAACGTGTGGCCGCCATCCACTAGATTTCGTAGGTAATACGAATTCGCGGTGCGCTTACGGTTTTTTAAGCAAGAATGCAAGCAAAATAAATGTTCTGAGGAATTAGCCAATCACTCACCTAACAAAACATTCACGCATACATAAATGCACACGCATATCAGTTTCGAAAACGATGCATATCCGTGCGTAATTGTCTTTATCCCCGGTTTCTCGATGCGCCTCCCGTCATTGATATATAATCGATAATCACGTCATAAATATTGGACAAGGAAGTATTCTGGTTCTCAAGCTCACATAAAATAACAATGTTTCAACGATTCCATCTTCTCTATACTCTCATTCTCATATATTTCAGAATGAGAACGAATATACATATATCTATTTAATTTATATTTAAATGCTTGACCGCTCTCTCGATCCCCTCTTTTCCCAAATATTTCGAACATAAATTGGCTCCTGTAAGTCTTTCCCATTACAGGCAGTTGTTTCCCGTGAGTACTTTCGCTCGTGCATATTTACTTTGCATTTCCGTTCCGTTTCCATAGCCGAAGTTTCAAAGAATCTCAGAACTAAATGTGCAGCGTATGACGTATTTCCTAATGCTAGACCGCGGCATGCTGTTTAGATATCTTGTGTGTGGAATTCATATTTTTTTTCCTCATTTTTAAAATTACCTCTATCTTGTACCTCGTGTCGTAACGCGTTTCGACTACTGCGAATAGCAATGCGACTATAGGATCCTCTTACATGTACAATCTCATTAAACGGTTATCCTTACTGATCTCATTCGATAGTTAAAATATGTTACATCTATAAAGTTGCGATAATCGAGACTGCCTCGTTCACCCTACAAAATACACCGATGGCGACGAGCGCGTAGACACACCCGGGCCGTGACTTTCAGTTTGACAATCCGTTTGAAATTTAGCAAAAATATCCAGACGCGAAATGGTACAAGTCTTGATATTAGTATTCCGTGAGAATGTTTCGTGTCTATGTACTCCGGGGCGAAGTTGTGAAAGGGGGCAGTACGTAGTATGCGAATTGGGGCAGAACCGAGAAATAAATTTTCGAGTAATGTTTACCTTTTTCCTCGGAATCCTCTATGAAAGAGAATCTAAGATTATTAGGCGCGAGTCCCCTAGCGGATCGTATCTACTACGAGACTCGGATAAACGCCGACGTGGTCGACCGGTACGCGTTAAATTACGTTGCTCACTCGTTTTTTTTTTTTTTTTAAATTCAGGATAAACTAGTTTTCGAGGATAACCAGTAACGGTAGCAGTCTTACGGTTACTGATCTTCGTCACCTAGGTCTTGTTTCACTTTGTTAAAATCGAACTCTTCCCCGGTGGCTCGTTTGAATATATCGAGCACATCCAAACAGGTGGTCTCGAAATGCGTCGTTGCATCGTACGTGGTCGATATAAAGACCTGACTGTCCAAACCGTTGTCGGTCGGCTCCATGTAGTCGGACACCGAAATGAACTTCTGCCTGATCGGCCCGAGGAGATCCAAGCCAGGCTTGATCTCGGCCTCCGGATTTTTCGTCTCGACCGTGGTGGACACCATGGCTATGAACCACCCCTTTGCTGCTACCTGATGGGTGTGCGATACCAGCGACACGTAGATATCGGAATTACGATTAACCTGCGGGAACAGAAACGTTCGTAATTGGCTTCGTTGTGATTCGGAGAGCATTGGATGTAAATGAGATTAGGACTGGGACTATTTGTCGAATTTTTCGATATTCGAATACTTCAGTTGCTCAATAATTTGGCGAATATAACTCGAATATCCAAGTATTCGAATACTATTTGAATGTTTAAGTACTCGAATACTATTCGAATATCCAAGTATTCGAATACTGATGTATTCGAATAGTATAGTGTGAATTATAAATCAAGTTCTTTAGGTTCATTTTTTTACAAGCTTTTATTTAGTTTCAGTTGTGAGTTCGTTAGTTTCTCAGGGTGATATCTTGTAAGCTAATAATGTGATTTATAATTCACACCATACTATTCGAATACTGAAATATTCGAGTAGTATTCGAATACTTAAATCTTTTAAGTTTATTCGTAGCATTCGAATACTTGTAAAATATTCGAATAGTCCCAGCTCTAAATGAGATAAGGGCCCACGTACTTGTTTCTGTGGAATAATAATTTGCGTCGAGAGAGCATCCGCTGTGCTCGGTATAGGATGGTCCAGCAGGCAAATACATCTTATGACCTGACCCACTTTTTTCACGCGATCAGGTACGTACGTAGGATCACAAAATACTTGCTTGCATTGGGCTACTTCGTCGCCGGAACGTACACCGACGACCTGCGGCGAACAATCGATAATTAACCCACGGGATTGATTTTACTTCGTTCCAGATACGTTTGGATTCTCACCTTCCCGTCCTTGATGACGATTTCGTCGATCGGTTTGTCCAGCATGTACGTTCCGCCGTAAATGGCGCTGAGCCGCGCGAAACCTTGGGGAAGTTCACCCAAGCCGTACATAGGGTACAGATAAGGTGATTTTCCATAACGTGCTAAACTATCGCTATACAATTTAATCCTCCTTATAGTAGTAATTGCGCTTTGGCATATGTAGTCGTCGTCCCTGAAAGAAGACATTCATTCGATCAGCCATCGTCCCGTCAGCGAACTATCATAGCGAAGTACTGTTTACCTGTAAAGCGCTAGCGCGTGACCCGTGAAATCTTGAGTGTTCTTGTCCAGGTTGAACTTATTGTACAGCGCGCTCATACTGTTGGTGAACGGGTCGAAGCCGTCCCACGTTTTTGGATCGTCCTCTTGCATGTTTTGTACCCATATCAGGAAGCTACGGAAGCGCCTCTTCTCGAACAGTCCCATCAGATCGCTGGACAACGCTTCCTGCTGATCTATCGGCACCTTCGAGATCTTCCCGGACTTGTAGACGTACGACCCCTCGACGCATTTGAACTCCAGGTACCGCGTAACGCCGGTATGAATTAAAAGCTTCACCAGCAGTCCATTAGCCATCAAGAACTTGGGGATCAAATCAACGTTCCAGTCGCGGCCACGGCCGTAGGTCTCATCCGGTATCGGGGCCTTGAATTTCCTAGATAACCAAGGAAACTAAGCTTAGCGATAAGAATGCATATCTAACACTTCGGTTTTATATAAAAAAAGATTCAAACGGGAATCCGAGATTCAAAATTCTGTCCCTTGCAGGACCCAAAGAGTCCCTAGAAACTTATCGATCTTCCGATATATCGGCTGACCCCTCTGCCATCCACCAAGTTGAGAACCCCGGAGTCCTGATTACAGTATCGTTGGAATTATCAATTGAATAATACAGCGGCAAAACTTACAAACATTTCTGATACTATTAATAAACGTCACACCTTATTATTACTTATTTACAACACGTCCAAGAGGTTCTCATTGGTTCTCATTAGCAGAACTCCCTGCAAAGTGGCACGCGGAATAAAAATATTCTGCTAGAAAATCATCTACGGGTCGACACGTTTTTAAAAATAGTGAAGGAGAAAAGGGTTTCCTGCTCCTTGCAGATTGTAATATTCAAGCCTCCGTTGCGTCCAATTGTATATGAACGCAACGGAGTCGAAGTATGTATAACTATAACCGTTGCTGCTACAACAGATGGGTGGTTGAGACGCGTGTTGCCATTTATTGAGTGCGGACAGACACTTGATAACTACCGCCGCAATGGACCAGAAGTGCAATCACACGGGCGTTTTATCGTTCTCGTCGAGCGAACGGTCGGAAAGTCACGTTACGCCATTATCTCGCTCGTAACGTGTTTTTGTTGCTCTACGAAGGATGATCCCCAGTAGCAGACGAAACGGTGGAGATCCGCCAATCTCGCCCGATAACGGTTACATTTATAAATCACGTTCGAGTAACGTTATGCCATGGAAAATATTCCCTCGCACAACTTGTAAGCGTTCTCGGGATTCTTATAATCCCGAGACTGGATAAATCCGCCAGCATATGTTCGGTTCCATAGGATACGGATTAAGGATGGCATACGAGTAACGGTACTAGCATTTCCTTCGTGAAACTTCTGGAGTATAAGTTGGCGTGACGTTAAATTTTGTCGGTTGCCAGACGTTCAAGGGTATACAAGACATATATCGCGAAGTGGAGGACCGCAAGGGCCCGGAGTAAGGTGGGGGGAAGGGCGAGGAATGTGCAGGGAAAGTATCGCGAAGAGAAAACAATGTGGTGCGCCAATTCCGTAGCGGAAAACGGCACAACCGATTTTGCGACGTTCGATCGAGCGTGCGTTTCGCGGGGCGGGCCCCTCCCCCTTTGCCGTATCGAGTGGCATTCTAGCCAACCTTCCGATAGAATCCTTTAGAAAGGGATGAAAGTTTAGAGGCGGCCGCACAGCAACGACGCATTATCGCGGCCGACGGTATACGTCACGCTTCGTTTCGCGATACGCTTGACGGAAGGAGCTCGAACGACACCGGACGACGGATGTTCCCGCGAGAATACAACCGAGAAGGAGAAAATCAATATTTTAGACCAGTCATCGTGCGGCGAGCCGTCGATCACGGGCTCCGGAGATAGCTTTGCTATGCCGGCGATAGTTACGGCCGTGGATGATAAAACGGATCGGTGGAGGTTGGCTTCCAAGGGGACTTACGAGAACAGGTCCTCCAGAGGCGTGATGGAGGCAGATTCGCCGCCGTAATACTTGTTGCGGTCTACGTGGAGCACTTTCTTCCCGCTGACCGACAGCATACCCGAGAGTATGCACTCCTTGAGCCCGGTGCCCAGCACGATCGCGTCGTATTCTTCATTCATGTTGCTCGAGATGCAAAGGGACCGATCACACCACTGTTTCGACTTACGGCACGCCGAGCTCCGCGGGACTTGATCGTTTACGAGGAACGCTGCGAAGGATCGAAAACGTGATAGCACACGGCCGCGCGACTGCCAACTCGCACAACTATTATGCCGGAACGGAAGACCTCGTTCTTTCACTCGTTACTGCTCGTTACCGATGACGGAGCTGCTGCTGGCGGTGCTACCGCTGGTGGAGCTACTGCAGCGTCACACTCCCTAGGCTTCTACCAGCTTCTACGATCTCTCATTCCTCGATCCATTTTTCACACTTTTCACGATTAAAACAAATTCGTAATAAATAAATCCTTCCGTTATTTAGACTCTCCACTCATATTTTATGAATCTAAAACAGCGATTAGCGTTTCGATCTCCTGGCTAGTCACGAAAACATTCGATCAGATTTCTGTCAGAATTTCCCGTGTTCTAGTTCAGCACACACATTTGCTCCGTTTACAAACCGCAGAGCGGTGATTGGAAATTACGAAATGTAATTGTAATCGTAAGATGACTTTCAAAAGCCGGTGCTAGGGAGTTTAAGTTTTTTGGATTGGTAACGATTTAAGTAATAGCAGTGACGATAGATGGCAGTGGACTCGACGGTCGCGCTTCGCAGGTCCGCCGATACAAATTGTCAGTACGTGTACGACGGTAAGTTCGTTCAGTTTGCCTGCGTGGATCGCGGAAGGGACTGGGACCAAGGGTCGCGTACGCGAAATCGCGCGCGTTCCTCGAACCGTTTGTAACAGAGTAACGGGGGAATTGAAACTAATCGCGCAGTGTTCCTTCGGATGTTTAGGGGTAAATGGTGTTACGTGTGAAGGCGATGTGCAGCGGTAGGGCCAGTCTGCCCGTAGAGATACGCTGAGAGGAGACCGAGGGGCATGCATCATACCCCGTTATCTTGCCTGTCAAAAAGAGGCACGCGAAAGTAGCGGAGGTTTTTCCTCGTTGGTGGGCGGCGCGCTCGGCTGCTCGCGGTTTTCCACGCAGTGACTTGCCGCGGAGTAACAGTCGAGAGACGCTCTTCAGAGTTCGAAGACACCGTGGGGGATAGCTGAGCCATCCCTCCGCGCCCCCGCAACCATTAACCAAGGCCACGTGGACCACGTTGGGAGCTTGGAAAAAATGTGAGCTTACGTTTCCTTTGTACATATCTCCAGGGATGACATTTTTACACTTTCTTTTGAAATTCTGCCTTAACGTTCGTCGAGCTTATATCGCTGGCATATGAGCGACTCAAGTCGCGACAGGAAATTAGGAATTGGAGTTTTTTGAGGCAAGAACGATTCGTCCTCCGCATTGGCGCCCCTTTTAGTTTCTGTCACTCACGGTCGGCTAATTTCAGCTGTGTTTACTGTATTCGAATGTCGCTGAGGTCGGGGCATGTGTTTTGGAGCACCTAATAAACTCGGAGTTGCGTGTTGGTTGAATAAGTTTTAGAGGGCACGCGAGTGATACAGTTTCAAATCCGTTCGTTATCGAGGAATGAAAGATTTTCTAGAATCCTACGGTCCCTCTGCGCAACCTTCGGGCCTCCGTGGCTGTATTCAACTCCTCTTTCTCTGCTCGAAAAGCCTCGGTACGTTTACTTAATTATTACGAGAAAGTCTCATCTAAATGCGGAAGCTTGGAGTCGTTGTAGCGAAACGGTAACGAGAGAGTCTGGAAAAGGAAGAACGTTTAACGCGTCCGTACCAGAGGATTATCCGAGGGAATGGGGGGGGAAAAAAATAGATTAGCCATCAGGGGATACCGGTTGTCCGCTAAAATAAGAAGCTGAGGAAGGAAACTACGGTAAGGATTGCCGGTTAATCGAGTAGAAAGTAAGACGGTCGTCCACTCTTTCGATCGCGGATAACGCCGATACACGTTCCAAGCAATAATATTCACTTCATTACCCTGTAACAGAACGCTATCGGTAAAAAGTAACGCGGACGATGCTGAATAAATGGAATTCATCGCCGATACCTCTCGCGAAGCGTAAACTCGGCGTCCAGTGACGCTCCGTCGAATTTCAAGTACTTGTCTTCCCATTGTCCAGCAGGTCGAAGGTCGCCGAGAGCCCCCGAGAAGTGGCCAGAATTTTTTCGTCCGGGGTTGTTGGTCCTCGGCCACGAAACCGGTTACCGTTGGCCGTGCGCACGAATTCTCGCAGTCCATCCTAGAAACAGGACAGGAAAAAGCGCACTCGATCGAGGTCGTCCCTGTATTCGTTACCCAGAAGGCCATTGGAGAGGTTCTGCTCGTTAAATTGCATAAACTATCGTGGAACGCGTCGTGCGGCGCGCTTCGCTGAAACGCGTGAGTATCGGCGCGCGTGCAACACCACCTCGAACTTGAACCTTTTCCGTCGAGAAACGGTACCGTTCTTACTCCACCCCCGTCTGCTGAATCATTGGCGCACAATCGTTAGATCATCTTCGTTCAGGCTGCAGGTGTAACGTTAAGTTGCACCAGCAATGCTCTCCCACTAGGTGGCAAAGCGATTAACTACAGGTGAAATGCACTTTGAAACTAATTGACTCGTTCCTGACGTCGTACCTCGCGCAAAGTACACGTTGTTTATCGCTCGACTGTTATTTATTATGCCCATTATTTACAGACCTCTATTTTCCATCGACATTACTGGTATCTAGCGCTATTTCTAAACGGAACCATTGCCTGCTTGAAGAACTTTCGCGGCCAGCGAGAGTGTCCTTTATTAAACACCATCTTTCTCAGTCGCGCAGAAACCAGTTTCGGTCTCGTTTGCATCGATCCAAAACGGAATCTGTTGACAAGAACGATCGGTTCCCACGGCGTGATTCCCAATTAGTTGACCATTTGAAATGTTTAAAAGTAGTTTGGCGTGGTTACGGTCGAATTATGTTTCCCAGCGATTACCAGAACACTATCGCGGCGTTGGACCCCGAGCAATAATTACAAGCGATAATATGGCTCGTTACTGGCGCGAGCACGGAACGCGAGGCGAGCGGAACCTCCCGGTTAGGGACCGTCGGTGTTCGCCTGACCCAATTCCACCCTTCGGCTTTCCTACCCTTGATATTGTCCGTTTACATTAGAACTCGGGATTTACGTGTCGGCTGTTATCGATCACAAATGGAATCCTCTGCTCGGTTTACGTGCACACGCGAGCACCTTCGTTTTCCGCGACCCTCGGCGAGCGCCACTGCTTCTCTCTGCACGATCGCGCAGAATTTTCTTGTCCCTTCGAACCCTTCGCACCGCTTTCGGTAAAGTAAAAAAAAAAAATAAAGTACATTTCGGAGAAACGGCCTGAAAATGGCAAATCCACTTCTCAGCGTTTGGAAGATTTCTGGGGTTCCTTTCGGCGTACGTGCCTACATAGCTTTTTCATCGATCGTGGGCGCAGAGCACTCGGTCGATTCGCCCGCGACGTAATTCCATCTACCTCGGCGTGCATCGATGCCTGTCATCGTCCCAAAGTAAATACGATTAGCGTAATCTTGGCGATACCGTTCCTCGTCATCGGGCAATATTTATTTAACTGACATTTCCCTCGCACGCCCGCCGCCTCGAATTCGCCTTGAGCGTCGTATATCCTCGCCTACCACCTTCTTCCCCCGTAATCGTCCCGCCAACGTAATACCTACATGTCCCGCACGGCGTTCCAAACGGAGTGGTACGACATCGAGTTGAATCGTTTAATCCAGTTTGGCCCAATTAGCTCGACGACGCTGTCAGCCAGTGGCTCGTCGCGCTACGAAAACAAGCGTTAAGCGTCCCGCACGGCCGCCCTTCTCGGCGAAATTTCCTATCCCCGGCTTGGCAGCTGGAGGAGTATGTGCACACTCGACAGGACAAAGTGCTGGTCGATCCATCATAAATTGCGGGTCGCGGCGATGACGAAAGGCGACCGGTGCTTTATCGTTTCGCAAACTAACGGCGACGCGGGGACCAATAAGGGTGCTCGAGCTGCCCCTCGGGCGAGCTATCTGCCCGTTCGCTTTCGCGCGAATTCTGCGGGCTCGGAGGAAACACGTGCCCACGAGGCTTTCGTGTATAATTCAGCAAACAACCGACCCTCCGCGCTGGGACACCCCGGACAGAGAATATTTAGGTCGCGTTGCTGTCTTACGGAGCTGTTTCCATTTTGCTAGCAGATACCGGCGCTGTTGGATCGCTCTCACCTGCTCCGCGAGCTCGTCGTTTCGATCCGTTCTCTCGCGTAAGCCTGGCAATTCAATCTTATTTGGTGCCGATCGACGATAAACACGCTAGGCTTTGCTGCGAAACTCGGGGCTGATAAAATTCGAATCCTCTTTTTCCTACATCGCTGCAGATTATTATAACTGTCTTCCTGCTGATATCCGACGGCTATATAGGCAACATATCCTCCGACACTTTTAGAGTCAATTTTATCTTCTCGTGTGCTCCCTTCTCGTCCCAGCCCATGTTAAGTCGTGATCGGTTTTTATCGGCTTTGCTTATACTGTGTATCGGCCACCATTGTTATTTTCATTTAATTCTATTTGTAGTAATTAGTATTATGTAATTGTTGATATTACGGTCTTATTGGTTAGGCTTATTAACAGTAGTGATCCTCCAGGGAGTGATCGGTATAACCGCAGCCCCATTTGTGGCAAAACCGGAAGTAACATAAGCTAAACATTCATTACATCGTCTGCTTTCCAAGCTGATTGTTTATCTATCTCTTTCTATCCGTATTTCTGTCTCATTCTTTCTTACAGTTTCTTTCTCTGTCTACTTCCGTTTTTACCACAAATGGCGGCAACCAATCAGCAACGATACAGGTTGTTCCGATTACTCCCTGGAGGATCACTAATTAATAGTTCCTACTGCTGCCTCGCCTTTACTCTTATCTTACTTTCGCTGTACAGTGAGTACCTACCTAACGAAAATATTCGGACACCTTTTAAAATCGCATAACATTTTTAGAATTGGTCCAAACGACATGAGTTTGTTTTTCTGTGAAACTAGAAGGATTAGTTTGCTAAGTGACGTGTTTCGTCGTTTTGAAAAAAAATGCAATTGATCGGAATAGCAAAAAAGTAGTAAAGGTCGTGTTTTCAACTTTTTTGGGAAGCCTGTAATGAAAATTAAAAATCCCGTTTGTAGATTGAAGTAAGTTATATAGGTATATGCCTAAAATTTCATCAAAATCGGTTAACGTTGCTCTGAGCTATAAACGCTTAAAGATGGCAAAAAAGGTAAAAAATCGCTGATTTCGGGAAGTTCGCGATTTTCGACCTTATTCTGCGATCTTTAAGCGTTTATAGTTCAGAGCAACGTTGACCGATTTTGATGAAATTTTAGGCATATATACATCTTACTTGAATCTACAAACGGGATTTTTAAATTTTCATTACAGGCTCAGATAAAAAAGTTTAAAAAACGACCTTTACTATTTTTTTCCCCTATTCTGACCAATTGCATTTTTTTTTCAAAACGACGGATCACGTCACATAGCAAACTAATCGTTCTAGCTTCTAAAAAAAAAAAAAACTCAAGTCGTTTGGATTAATTTTAAAAAAATTATGCGATTTTAAAACGTGTCCGAATATTTTCGTTACTCACTGTATGTATTGCTACTTAGCTTTACAACTCGGCTTCGGCTGGAATTTAGATTCTGATTTTATAAAAAAATTCTTTCTTTACTTTTTTTTTTAAATAGTCACATCCATCTGGATTAGCCAGGCATAATCAGCTGAGACACATTTCGTGATCCAAGAGTTTGTTTATTTATTTATTTATTGTTTGTAAACGGGAAAGGCTTACCATTCGAAAGTTTTTAGGCGACAGGCAAACACACAAACATATAAACATTCTGCTTTATATATTCGGATATCTTCCACTTAATGAGTAATAAAGTCGTGATAATAATAATAATAATAAAAAGTGAAAAATCCGCGTTCCACCAGTCGGTCTCCAGGTTTTCCACGTTCCGTGAGGAAAGATGAGGAAGGTGATCCCGCGAGTGTGGCTATTGGATTATTCTGCGTAAGGTGATTTGGCGTTTCGCAATATTTTGTGAAATTTCCCGAAGCACTTGCGACGACTCTAATCCACTAGTTTCTGCGGCGTCTGCCGTCTCGAAAAGACAGCTCTCGCTCTCTCTTCCTTTCTCTCTCTCTCTCTCTCTCTCTCTCTCTCTCTCTCTCTCTCTCTCTCTCTCTGTCCCTCCCCGTCTCTTTCCCACTGCAATCTTATTAATAGCGTATCTGTGTCGGGCAAGTGCAAGTGCACCCACGATGGCGAGAGAACGCGGCTGGAAATGCATTACGCTACTTCCTGTATGTCGTTTGACGCGCGGCGACGGGGGTAGCTTTTCCTCGCTTCTCGCCGCCCCAAGAATAGACCTCGTGGAATCGATTTTCAGCCAGATTTCGGCGATCCGTCGGAGGGGGGGGACCAGTCCCCGGGGAGCACCTACGTCCCTCCCTCCCGATTACGCTGAAATGTTCATCCCCATCAAGGCCCGAGTTCAGCGTTCTGTTTCACAAGACGCTCGGCTCTGCATCGCCGCCACGTGTCTTTCTAACAGCCACCTGGACATACTTACCACGCACGTGTTTATCAGTCGCAAGAGCCTTCGATCGCGATAAATCTGTTGTAACACGTAATGGCTCTGTTTATCGTGGGAAGAGCCTGTTAATCGGATACGCGATAACTGTTCGCCCCGTGGCCTTGGTTCGGAGTAAGCAGCGTTTAACGATGGTGTTTTTCCGGGGAGGATCGATGGAAATAGCGGCGACAGTTCACGGTGCTCTAAGTTTCTCTATTCCGCTTGACCTCCCGTTGCCAGCCTCCGCTGGAAATTGCCCTCCAATTAAACCCGCCTTTATTTCGTCGAAACGTTCTCTACCCGCTCGCGGCCTAACTCGCCCGGTGCCCTCT
Organism: Andrena bucephala; assembly: GCA_947577245.1. Lineage (NCBI taxonomy): Eukaryota > Metazoa > Arthropoda > Insecta > Hymenoptera > Andrenidae > Andrena > Andrena bucephala. Next base: position 10,281,910 of record OX387719.1, read on the forward strand.
GGGTGGACAGATGTGCCAGCATGTCCGAGGTCGGCGCGCAGGTAGCAGCCAGCGAGGAGGTGGACAGCAGGCAGGCGTCGGTTTACGTGTTCCCGGGCTCGGGTCGCCAGCAGCACCCTGGCTCGTCGTCGACGCCGTTGCAGCCGACCATCGCTGCCACCGCACCGGATGCCGGTGCCACGGTGCCGAGCGCGCTCGCGAGAGGCGCGAACGAGGACGAGTCGCGGAGCAGGAGGCTGCCTTGCTCGAGGACCCACGCCAGGTCGGCCAGCCACGGTGGAGTGCTGGCGGAGTGCCTGACGACCACTGGCCTGCCCGCGAACGCCGGGTCCTATCTGGGGCCACTGTCGGCGATCGGAAGCGCCAGGCCCTCGGCCTTGAAGAAGCCTGGGCACCAGAGAGCCTTCAGCCAAGGCCAGGTGGTGGACGTTCAAGGGCACTCGGCGATGGGGCACAGCAGAGTGGGGTCCAAGACCGACTTCATCCTCCCGCCTGGCCACAGAGAGGAGGCGAGGCCACCCACCGCTGGAAAGACGCCCTCATTCCGAGGTCACTCGCGGCAGGCATCCAGGTAAGCCTTATATTTAATCAATGAAATAGTAGAACAGCACGCGAGTAACGCGATAGCATCAGTTGTTCTGAAAAACGTCCCCCCCCGGACGTTTATCCAACGGGTTAATCTGATTTTTGGTTCAACGCTCGAACATAGCACCGCCCCGCAGTGGTAGTGTTAGGCAGTTGTCGCGACTTAAGAAAGTATCGAGAAACTGATTACGTAGCGTGCTGCTCGAGCTATCTGATCGCAGCCTCGCGGAGGGGCTTTCCTTGCTGATAAGACGGGGTTGGATCTGTTGCAGATCGGAGTCGATATACACGATAAGACGTAGCGCTGAACCCCCCTGGTGGAGGAGACTCTGGGCCCGATGCTTCGGCCCGTTACCCGAGGAACCTCGCCTGAGGACGATCGTGCCGAACCACTTGGTACCGCCGAAAACACCGCAGAGTCAGCATCCGAATGGGAAGAGGGTGAACAATAGGTGAAGGCCCATTACTCACCATTGAACTCTGAAGCCTCGTTTTAGTCCTGGCACTTGCCATAAACACGTGCGCCCGACTCTTATAATTGCAGGGTACGCACAACGAAGTACACGATGCTGAGCTTCCTACCGCGTAACCTTTTCGAGCAGTTCCACCGCGTGGCCAATCTGTACTTTATATTTATCGTTCTGCTGAACTGGGTGCCAGCCATAAACGCGTTCGGCAAAGAGATTGCCATGATACCCGTGGTCTTCGTGCTGGGCGTGACGGCACTGAAGGATTACTTCGAGGACCGGCGGAGGCTCGCCAGCGATTGCCGCGTCAATAATTCCACCTGTCGCGTCTACGTCGGGTGAGTAAGCTGGCATAATAGGCGTTAAGTTGCACCGCGTCGTAGGAGAGAACGGTACCGCCGCCCTGCACGCGAGGGACGTCCAGAGGCCCGCTATTCATTAATCGAGGCTTCTATGAGGGATATCGATTATTGATCTATTTATTTATTTACGGGACGAGCCCATTAAGATTACATTAAGGAGTATAATTGAAAAGGCACGTTAGGAGATCGAGGGGCCGTTCAAGGTCGTTCCCTCCCGCTGTTACCGCATATTTCGTATATTTATTTACCCTTGCATATGCACACCGAAATTCGAGGCTAGGTGTTGGGTTCGAAGCTGCAGTTGGAGGTTTCCCCGGCTCGAATAACCGAGGGCCGTCGTTCGAGGAATGGTATACAGTTCCGCGGAAGCAGAACGCCTGTGCGTTTAACGCGATCCTATTTTCGGTGTGGCGTCTCGAGAATTCCTTGCGACCGTTCTTTGATCGCGCAACTCGCCGAAGCGGCTTTGATCGCCGGTGGCGGGCATGTAGGTCGAGCGCGCTGCGCCCGATCGGACCGCAGAAAAGAAAGTGTTCCCTCTTTATCCTTTCGCGGAAGAGGAACGCTATCGCGCGTTTCGCGACGTTGTTCAATCTCGCCGCGCTCGGCGGTGGCTCCTTGGACGTCTTTCGACGCCCCGAAGTTCGCAAAATGCTTCTCGCCTCGGGCGATGTTTCCTTAAAAAAATGCGAGGTGCGTAAATCTAATCGGGTTCACGGCCGAGGCGGTCCTTCCGACCTTTCCCGCCCTGGCTGCTGCAACTGCGTAAATACAACCGTAGTAGGGTGACTGTGCCGGTAGTCGACCATTTAAGGGAAAGTAGAAATTCATGTTACACGTTGTTATTATTTATATACTATTTTTTAAATGCGTTATTGACAGTTAAATTCTTTAAAGTATCTATTTTTCAAATGTGTGGATGATTTTTTTAATAGTATAACAATTTTTATTTAAAATATCTAAATTACCCAGAAACGACCTTTTTACCAATGGTCAGCCAGTAAAATCCTAACTCCAGCCTTTCATATGCCAGTAGGCAGCCAGGTTCTTCTATCAGGTTATATATTTATCAGTCACCCTATAGTATAGTTATTATTAATCGTCAGAATTTTAAGTGGTTGAAAATTCATGATGTGTGTACTCAAAATTTAGAAATTTCTTTTTTCTGAAAATTTTAATTATTTAAATTATAACGGCCAACAAGTGCAGTTGGAGAACTGCAGTTTAGTCAAAAGATCGTCACTTCTGAAAACCTTATTTTTCATGTTTTTCTGAAAAGTAGTCAACTACTGGTGCCGTTACCCTACTAGATTAATCATCTAGTCGTAAGCCGTTTTGTGTTTTAGACGGCTGACCACTGGTTTTGCATTAATTTTGGTGGTAAAAAAAAAACGGATGATTCAGTGAAAGTGAGCTTTATTTGTTTTGTAAATACGGTTCAAATTGGTGATTTCTTAACAATATCCAGTAGCCAGCCTATTGGTTGACTATTGGTTTTCTTTATATTTCGAATGCCAATAGTCGGCTACTTCAAAAATACTTACTAACCTAAGTTTAAATGCAATTATAATTTTACGAAAAGTTCATTCGAATGTTATTAATCGCGTATTCAAAATTTGAACATAAAAAACAAGTGTCGCCTATTGTACTAAATTAATTCAAATTGACTCACCAGTCGTCAACCATCCAATCGCCAACACAATAAAGCTTCCTGTAGTTCATATTTTTATCGCTAAAGGCACGAAACTTCCCACATTCGAAGGAAGAGAGTACACTGATCATTGTTTCGTTTAAATACATATATAAAATTTTATTCCTAATTTCTTATTTCTAAGCAATTTATTTCCGAAAAGGCTGACTAGGTGGTCGAAATACGGCACATTTACCTTACGTGGCTAAATTACGTAGCCACGGAGGAGTCCCGCTTCCCCGTCGCTCCGTGCCTCGCGCAAAAACACCGCTTCGAGGTATCCTCTCAATTATCTACGTGACTATCGGTTTTCACAAAGGCGAGTTAAGCTTCTGCAAACATATGGGTGTACTAATCACCGTGTACAATTACCCTGCAACTGTGTCTACTGTAATCGTTGCGTGTGAGCCGGGGAATGAAGCTCCTCCTCGGAGGATACATATTTACAGAAGACGCGGAGTTCCGTCGTGTCATTGTGTGCCGTTTTCACATGGATCACGTCGGGATGAACGCGGAGGCTGCGCGATCCAGTGAACGATAAGCTCCGATTCGCCCATGGAGCGCGCCGAGTCGTCGGTCGCGATCGTTCCCATGTACGACGACCTCGATACCGACGTTCACGTTCGATTTATTTCCTCTCGATAGGCTGAATTAAATCTGATCGTGACGCGGTGAAACTACGAAATAGATTTCGACTCTGCGTCACTGGATTCCTCGGGTATAGTCGAATCTCCAAACGACACGCGCCGCGTGCCAATATTCGAAGGTCTGCAGAATATCGTTCGCAAAGAAGCCCGTCGTTCCTCGCGATCGGCCGGACGAGGTCGGCTAGAGATTTGACGAGGCGCCGCGACGAGGAATAACGGAGGAAGAAACTATCGCCAGTTAGCGACGATTGGACTTCATGCCATTTATAATGCAACTCAATTACGCGGAGCTAGCCGCCGGATCGATGTGCAACGATTCCCGGACGCGGCGGGGCTGTTCGAAAAATAATAGCTGGCCCCGACCTTGCCCTTCGCTCGCCAAGAGGAGTTCCTTTCAATATGCTCGATGGAAGCGATGAGCATGCTTCGCGGTAGCAACTAACAAATTCGCGGAACGAATCGACCATGATTTATTAACCACAGCTGGTCGAACCCTTCGAACGGAGCCCGCCTCGTTCACCTCGATAATACACGCCATCACGAGTTCTTTTCCCTTCATCGGTTACGCGCTCCCGTGCATCTCGCGCCTGTTTCGATTCTTAATTGTCCCTTTTCCACCGCGCCTGATTCATTCGCCGCGATAACGATTGACGGGGCCCGAATGAAGACGGGCCAGGGTGATTGGTCACCGCCGATTGTTTATCGCGGCGTACAACGATCGCCAGTGAAGTATCGCCTGACGTCCGCTGTGCAACCTGAAAACGAGAATGGTAAAAATTGGCCAATTTTGGATCTGCCTGGCAACGAAAGGTTTTTGCAGTATATGTTTCTACAGGTCTTAAGGAACCTGAAATGCATAATTGTTTGCGCTGGTGACGATGGGAAAGTCAAAAAATAAGCGTAAAGTTCGGAATGTCGTCTTTAGATAAAATATTCTTAATAACAGACAATATTTGCCAGACAAAGAATAATAATGTTAAGACACACCGTTTGAGTTAATGTTTTATTGTGCAATGTCATAATGACCGAGTAGGTAAACCAGCGTGGTGATTCGAGTTGCATTTCTCTTCCCTCAATCACCTACCCTTTAACTTATGCGCTTGTAACTCGTAAATTACAAAAGATATGGAAAAAACATTTAAATAAATGTTATACCGTTTCTGAAGGTCTATATAGCTGTCGGAAAGAATTTTCGAAAAAATAATTTTCTTTAATATTCGCTTATTATTTACAACTTTCCCGCCGCCTCCAGGGTAAATAATTATGCATTTCGGATTCCTTAAGACCTGTAGAAACAAATCTTGTAAAAAACTTTCTACAAGCCAGGTGCCAAAATGACCAATTTCTACCATTCTCATCCACGGGCGTCCGGAGGAGGGTGCAAAAAAGGGGCAGTTGCCCCCCTCTGGCTTTTGAGAAAAGATCGCTTATTATTAAAATCTGATCTTCATTAAGTTTATACTAAAAAAGTGAATATTTCTAAATTTCATATTTACATTTTTAATTAAATTGGCACTACAAAATGTGTTAAAAAATGCAAGCGGTTTACTCGTGTTTTCATTAAAATATTTTTCTTCACCGTCACCTCAAAGTTGCCCCCTCGTGGAAAAAAGTCTGCGGACGCCCTTGTTCGCCTCTCCATTTCGAAACGGGAATATTCCGCGCCGACAGAGAAATGGAAGCACAGTCTGCTGCGCCAAAGCAGGTCTGCTGGAGGAATTCGCGGAAAGGTTTAATCGCGCGGAGCACGATAGTGCCCCATCGCCGCCCTTCGCCATGGTTTCACATTCGCGTGTCGCCGAAGGCTTCAATTGAGAAATCTGTTTACGCTTGTCGCCGTTGGTCCGAAGATATTCATCAGACCTCGGATATATCTGTTATTCCATCGATTTCGCATAGGACGCGCCACTCGGTGCACGTTCATCGATTCGCGGCCAGCTCGTGCCAAGATCGCCGGCTGCATGGGAGCGGCGGGAAAAAGCGAGCATCCGCGGTGAAATAAGCTTAAAGGCTCCCACAAACCAACGCGAATATTCGCGGCAGCAACGGATCCAACGCGGTTCACCAGTTTTTTATACGAATATTATTATTATTATTATTATTTCGTCTTTATTACTCGATAAACAAATAAGAAAAAGTAAATAAGGAAAAAGTAAGGACGAGTAAAGGCGAGGCCGCAGTATAAACTGTTAATAAGCTTAACCATAACATAAAACTAATCATTACATAATACTTAATACTATTCATACTAAAACTAAACATACATGAAACTAGTTCGATGATGAGATATGAATTGGGCTATGGTGGAAAGGGAAGACATGACAAAGTAGACTAACACTAAAAGTGCTGGAGGATGTGATGCACGGGCTGCTTGCTTAAAGGATGCAAAAGTGTAAAGTTGTCGGATAGTAGCAGGAAGGGAGTTATAATAATGTGCTGCGATACAAGGTGAAAGAAGATTAAAATTTGGTGGTAAAATGTACAGGAATAGAGAGAAGAGATTGGGATCGGGTTGAAAGAGAAATAGAGGAGTGATAAGAAAGGTTCGTGTTAATATTCGCGTTGGTTTGGGGGAGACTTTAATCCCGTTGGTCCGCGGAGACACGATTCGCCCGCGGTGGAAGGAAGCTAACGGGCCTGACAGCGAGGCGGCGTTATCGAGGAGGGCAGAGGAAAGGAGGTCGAGGGAAAATCCCGAGCCGCGTGCCGCCGAGGGGCCTGCTGCCCTCGGAATGAAAAGGCGCTGTGCGCTCGGCAACTTCTATTGTTGAGCAGAGTTTGCAGCAATAGGCGCGATTAACGAACGAGATCGAATTAACGCGTACGCAGCGTCGTGAGATAAATGCATCGCGTCATCGAGATCGAAGTTGCTGGAAGATCGACGGCGAGCACGATAGCCTGCTACCTTGATCCAGGATATTTCCGCGATGGTGTTTCTCTAGCACGGATCGAGGCTTAAACCGATTTACTCCGCTTGGTTTTCTGTTGGCCGGGAGTTGGCGAACAGCAGAGGCAGGCAGAGTGGACTAGAAGCTTCTGTGGCGATCGAATCGATGGATGATATCCGCGAGCGTTAATAAAGGCTCGTTAAGATCGGCGGAGGCGTGTTTACGCGTGGGTCACACCACGTGAACGTGTTCTGCTGGTGAGCAGCGATCTCCATTTTCCGCGGCGCAGCGCGCCCCACCGCGACCTTTACCTAGTTAATTCGCGGCAGCACGCACGCGGCCGCGCCGGCCTTCTTTAGCCCTCCTCCCTTCGGGTTTAATTTCGCGCAACGGCGAGATCGACACTCGCGGCTACACCGCACGTTCCCGGCAATGTCAAGAACGGTTGAACCTTCGCCACGAATTCCAGCTCCCGATCAATCTGCCGCGACATAGCTCGCTATCTCGGTCGTTGGATCGGGCGTTGCGTCGCGCGCAGATATCGTGGGATAAGATACCGTGGCGCAACTCTCCGCTGACATGCTTTCGAAACGATCCTGGCTGATCGCATGCCCTTATGTGACGGGAACTGAAGTTGCACTTGATGGTGCGTAAAGAGGGTAGTGTACTATGTGGGGGCGACTGGTAGCCATTGGTCACGTGGAGGTCATGTGAAATTGCCCTCTCGCGTGGGGAAGCTTGAAAGAAAATATTTTTCGCATTTTTACTGTTTCGTGGATTCATTTTTTTTAGCCCCTGTGGCGTTTCAGAGGCACATGCTACAGTTTTATGATTTTAGAGGAAATCGGGTTGAAGGAGCAGTGGTGCCACTCAGAGGAGCGGGCCAAGGTTGAGCAGTATCCGAATAAATTCTTATTCGAATAATTTCGAATGAGAATTGCGAATAAAATGAAGTTTTTAGAGAATAACGGAGCATTTTTTATTCCAATAATGTCCAACTCTGTTGGCACTCCCGAGGAAGGGGCTCTGTAAAAAAGAGAAAAGAAAACTGGATTTTATTGTTTAAATAAATTTTTACAATCACCTAAGGTCGAAGCCAGATATGTATATTGGCTGGTGAGTTTCGTGAGGGGTATTCTGCCCTCCTTAGTTAAACTGTCCTATCTAGCATTTTTTAATTTTTGAGATATGTTGAAATATTTCTAGTTCCACACGTCTTTTACCTTTTAAGTAGAGTTAGAAAACTCTACGTGCTTCGTAAAGATTTATAAACAGTCTAATGTATTTAACCTAACTTCTTTCCAAATGGTTAAAATATCCTATCTAAAACAATTAATTAATTGGTACGTTAATAATACATTACATACCGGTATACCTATTATAAAAAATTATATTAGGCTGTTACGAAATAATGACAACATGTTTTAATTTGAATGAAGGGAAAAAAAAGGACGGTACAAATTAAAGGATAAAACTTCAGTTTTCTCGGTTATTTCAAAATGCTAGATAGGACATTTTAACTAAGGAGGGCTGTATTCTCGCACCACACAGTTTGCCTGCCTCGGTCCTCCTTTTCTCAACGTTTTCTGACTCGCTCTCGTTCCATCTCGCTCTCGCCTTCGCTGAACAAGAGCGAGCCAGAAGTGGTGGGGATGGTGCCGAGCTTCTGGCGTGTAGGCCAAACCGAGCTGCCAGCGCAGAAATACACGCATCAGAATAGGTGTGCGTTAGTTCCGAAAAAATTCTGGAGCTTTATTTGTCAGAACATTGATTCTTTCTCGATAGCTTCATCTCGTATTGGTCTACGCATAGCCTCGTAACGCACACAACTATTACGCTAAGAATAAATAAGAGCCAAACGGCTAGGTTCAGGCGGAGCCGAGCAGCGTTCTCGTTACCCCACTATGGTGTACCCTTCGCGAAAACGAATTCACCGGTCAATATATCTGGCTTCGACCTTTAGTGAATTTTATGTTAATTTGCATTAAAAATATTTGTATCCCTTCAATTCAGCTCTCTCCGAAATTAAATGCTGAGTGGGCCACTGTGAAAGAGAAATTATATTTATAGGAAATGTGTTAAATGACAACTATTGTCCAATTTTAGCTGAGAAATTAATTTTATTATGTGGGAGCGGCATGATATCCTTTTCCACTACGCATTTCTTTACTCTCAGCGTGAAGATTTAATATAATTCTGCCCGAAGAAACGCACATGCTACGATATTAAGAGGCGCTGGAATTCTACTACGTTGCAGGAACGAATTAATATTATAAAGAAACGAAAATTGATGCATATGTGGCAAATGCCCCGGAGGAAAATTCCTCCGGGGCTCTCATCTTTCAAGTCGCAAGCCAGCGTCAGCGATTTTGCATCCCCACCACCGGCACAGGAACTCTTATCATGTGCACTATCCCACCATTACAGATTGGCGATCGTGTTCCCCAATCACTCTCTCGTGCATCGAGTATCCACGATCGATATCTCTTGTTTGTCACGTTATCGCCGCGTCGACGTACGTACGCGTGCACTCTGTTTTCCCGAATGGCTCTTAAAAATAGCCCTTGTGTTTTGCATACGCCCGTTCCGCGAGTCGCCGAGACCGAACGCAGGGATACCGTACGGCGTGCCACGTCTGGTCTGCCGCGAGCTGCTGGGAAGTGGAATAAGGCGGCAGAGGAGGAAGCCACGGCAATAAAACCGGTTGCCGTGTCCCTCGAGCCGTTTTCCTCGTTTCTTTCCTGGATACGGGGAACGAGCGTCGCCTCTCGACAATGAAACCCCATCGGCATTCCTCGTCTTACCCCTTTCCCAGAAATGGCCACCCCCCCCCCCCTCCGCCAACTTCACCCCGCCGCGGATCCCTCTCTGTATTCCGTTCGTTCTCGGTTCGATTGACGAACCTCGGCGTGCCCGACTCCTGCCCGTTACTCAATCTCAGTCCCGATTGTATTTTTATCAAATCTCCGAGCCGATAAAGCCGCGCCAACGCACACGATGCGCTCCCGATAAGAACGCGGACGGCCGTCGTCTGCCAAACATCACCGGGCGGGTTCGTGTCAGCGAGCAGTGCGGAAGAACTGCCCAGCTCTCGGGCCCACACGCTCCGAAGAGATTGCCCGGGACGGCAGATAAACGCGCCGGCGAGAGCGACGGGGAGGACTCGGCGAAAGCATTCGTGAAAGGCCACTGCCGAATCGAAAGGGATCGAGTTTTTTTTTTTTTCCCTCCACCTACCGGCAGTTTGGCACCGTTAAACGGCCTCTGGCGTCACCGGTTACATCACTTACAGCGGAGGGATCGGTATCGTGTCACACTTACGTGCCCGCATATCGCACCCACGTTGGCTCGAGTTTCGCTGATTGGAATGGCTCGGATAAATGAACCAATCGAGCGGAGAACTCGGGTAGGAAACCGAGAAATTCGAACGTCTCCCGTTTCGCACGATCATCTTGGCTGATTCAATCATCTTTCTGAATGCTTTGTAAGCTTCAAACGCACGTTTGATATGGATCGAATGGAACCCTTACATCTCTGATTTTGTATTATTATTATTATTATTATTATTATTATTATTATTATTATTATTCCACGGGACTAAGCCCAGTAAATAGGTACATAAGAAAAAGTAACACAGTAGTCTACGGACAAGAGAAACTTAAATAAAAACAAGAAAGCCGGTAAGCCCCCCCTCCCCCAAATATTACCCCCAAAGATGTATGGAAAGATGCGATACTTCGGTTTTCGTCTCTATTATTAATTGAATTTTATTCACTGATAACGTAGTAGATATCGACGGAATTAATAAATGCATGTATGCGCTACATTGCTATACACAATTTATCGAAATACCGGTAAAAATTTTAGGGTATTTCTCCCTAATGCATAGGCTGTCCGAGACGGAAGGGCGCAAACCGCAGAAACCTGTGCTGAACTCTCTCAAGAGCCCCCCGAAGGTAGGCTTGGCGAGGAGACCATATCACTGACGCGTATTCCAAAAAGGGCCCAACCAGCGCGTCGTACAGAAGCTTGAAGGTCCACAGGTTCCTTAGCCCATGCGAATGGCTCATAAGAAAACCTAGCTGCTTGGAGGCTGCGTTAGTAGCTCTATTAATATATTGCGCGACGGAAAAGGCAGAGTTCTAAGTGACACTTAGGTCACAAACGCTCTCCATGCAGGATAAGTGCGCCTGATCCAGCGAATAAGCAAAAATGCATGTACCGAGTGACCGGGAAATCCACAGAACACGGGATTTCGATAAGTTTAAAGGAAGCCTGTTGACCGTACACCAATTAGATAACCGGTCTAGGTCGCCTTGAAGATTCCGGGCATCATCAAGAGAGTTAATACAAGCAAATACCTTCCGGTCATCCGTGAAAAGCAAAGGTATAGCAAAGTGAGACGATCCCGCAAGGTCGTTAATGAATATGCAAAAAAGCAAGGGACCCAGGTGTGACACATGAGGCACGCCCGATGAGGCCAGTATCGGTTGAGATCGGCAACCACGAATCTTTATAACTTGAGAACGGTCCGTTAAGTAGCTGCCTAGCCACTGCAAAAACCTCCCATGAAACCCGAAGGCGCCTAATTTATTCAGCAGGATGCTGTGATGAATCGAATCAAATGCCTTCTTAAAATCCGTGTAGACCACATCCACTTGCTGACGCAAGTCCAAAGCAGAGGACACGTAACTAGAAACAACTGCCGAATTAGTCACCGTGAATCTACCCGGAAAAAAACCATGCTGCGCCTCGGATAAGCTACCTCTGATTAGACCTGAGAGTTTCCTGGTGACTATCTTCTCAAAAAATTTGGGGAAGCAACTAAGAAGAGAAATGGGTCTATATAATTCGTGACATCACTCTTCACTCCCGACTTGAAGATAGGAGTCATAACACTCGATTCTTGTCGACATTGGGTGAACCAACCAGTGAATGACCGAATTGTTGAATTTATGGACCTTCGAGATTAATACTTGAATATATTTATGTATAACAACACAGCAACTGTTGAAATTGCATTTCAATTTATTTTTCTTGAAATTTCTATAAAAACAATTACTTATTCTTGTCGTAGTTTTTAAAATATTATTATAAAATGCAAAACGTGTAGAAGTCCAGTAAATGACCGCATACTTTTAATAGGAATTGTACTTATTAATGCTTGCTTAATACGTGTAACTGAAAATATGGAATATTAAAAGTGCAACTACACTTCATTTATAAACATATAATATTTTTAAATTTATCATTTACATTTCTTTGCCTAATGGTCATTCACTGGTATGCGGTGAATTACTGGTTGGTTTACCCTATCTACCACAATAGCGTACAACGTTTATGTAGGATTACCAGATCCAAAAATGAAGAAGGAAGGGAATCTAGTCGATTGGAAAGGAGGACGTTGTGAAATAAAACCAAACTTTAGATATCAACTCTTATTATTAATGTTTACATTAGAATAATCCAAGTACCTAGTAACTGTAGTGAAGCCGAGGCAAGTGGATCGCTTGAGTTGTGGATAAAACAGAAAAGGACATTTTTTAGGAGATAGGAGGACGCTGCATTTTATGCAGAAAATGGGGAAATGTCCCCCTTTCGGATACCATATACTCCATATAGTAACCCTACGTGTGTGTAGCCTTGGGTCACCCTTCCAGTTTAAGGGACAGATGGTACAGTGGGCAAAACTACCTGCGACCATATTTTAAAAAAATTTCTTCTCCACGATTTCCTCACATGTCTGATGCCCGCACACTGGCTTTTGTACGCTGAATGCCATTAGATAACGCGATCGAAGCCACGAATCCTTTGAAATATTTCCACCGGTGGCGGGTGACGTTTCGAGCGGCGGCCGCGCTCGAATTTTGTCGCGGAGCCGTTCAGAGGCGCACGCAGCGAGCCGGCGGGTCGCGAAAGTGGCGTGCAACGGTGAACGATACCGTTGCGGCTACAATCGCGGAAACGAAATCACTGAAACGTCGTTACATTATCTAACCGCTGGGTTATCTATAATGATGGCTCGTTGCATAAAAGTATTCCTAAGGCTACTCAGCCGCTGCCGTCACCGCGGCCGAATTATCAGCGATTCGTTATTGTGGAACTTGGAAACCGGCCGGGCTTCTGTTTACGGGTGGAAACGCTCTCGTTACGGGGTGTTCGCCGCGAGCGGGGGGCAGAGGAGGTGTGCTCTGTTAAACGGCTCCTTTTGTGGAGCGCTAATTAACACTCGTGGCGTACGCGACGAATCGCAGGAGTGCTGCTTGAAGCGGGACAAGGTAAAAAATGAGAAGCAGAAGAAAAGAGCGTCGGTGGAACTGCTTTGTGAACCGTTAACTGCGTATCCTTGAACGTGCCATAATAATACACACACTAATCGCTGCTCCTCCGTGGACAAGAGGTACACACGTCATGCGACCTCGGGAATGAGGAAAATGCAAATTCAAGCGGTTCGGTTTCACGACAGTCGCTGACGGAATCGCGGTAAAACTAGCCCTGGATTCGACAGAAGAGAGATTAATCTGTTCCGTTATCCCTTCGCACGGGAATGGTTTCTAAGGGTCCAGAAAACCTTATGATTCCAAGCACTGCTAGATTACCCATAAGTAATATAGATCAAAGAAATTTAAAAGATAAATTAAAACCGCCTTAAAAAAAATAAAAATGCACTAAAAAGTAAAAAATAATTTTTTCCCTTATTTAATCTACGACTCTCTTGTTTTTTACGTCCGCGTCAGATTTATACAGTGCAAATTACGAGGCGCCGACTTAAAAAATATGAGAGTCGTAGATTAAATAAGGGAAAAAATTATTTTTTACTTTATAGTGCATTTTTATTTTTTTGAAGTCGGTTTTAATTTATTTTTATTTTTAACTGCTTAGTTTTATATATATTTAACAAGAGTCTTTATTATTAACCAGAACTGGCGAAATATTTTGGGTCAATGTTGATGCAGTGTAGGATGGGACCACCGAGGCATCGCCCGCTTTTGAATAAAACAAAAGATCATCAAAAAAGATTTTGATGATCTTTTTTTAAAATCGTATAAGTTGTTCAAAATTGGTCCATACAATTTGAGTTTTTTTTGAGATGCTGGAAGGATTAGTTTGCTAAGTGACATGTTTCCTCTTTTTGATAAAAGTTGCAATTGGTCAGAATAGTAAAAAAAAAAAAAGGAAAGATCATTTTCTCAACTTTTTTTGTGAGCCTGTAATGAAAATTCACAAATCCCGTTTGTAGTACTTCAATATACAAACGGGATTTTTGAATTTTCATTACAGGCTCACAAAAAAGTTGAAAAAATGATCTTTCCTATTTTTTTGCTATTCCGACCAATTGCAACTTTTTTCAAAACGACGAAACACGTCACTTAGCAAACTAATCCTTCTGGCTTCTCAAAAAAACTAAAGTTGTTTGGACCAATTTTGAACAAGTTAAAACATTTTAAAAGTGTCCACATTCTTTTGTCCCCCGCTGTATATACATATATATAAATATATATGCGGGTCGAATCTATAACCTCCTCCTTTTTGAAGTCGGTTAAAAATAAGCACGTGCTTAGGATATCAGAACAAAAGGGGACACCATAGAAATTTTCTGAATTTTAAAATCCTACTTTTGTTAGAAACACTCTTGAATCAAATAATTTGATAATTATTATCGGAAATGCCTAAGAAATCGTTCATTGCATTGAAGTGATCACTTCAAAGGGGTCTCAAAATCTTTTAAGTGCTTAGGGCCTCCAAAGTTCTTAATTTGGCCCTGATTCCAAGGGTAAAGTGGCACATCCAAAGACGGCTCTTTTATGGATCGAATCGTAGGTGTCACGTTTAGAGTCAGCTTTTAATGGAATGATACATGTATTCGTTAACAACGGCGAACGAGGGCTCTGGTTGGACCGACTGGAAGGTACAATGAAAGGACACTAGAGGTTGCGGGAGGTCACAGATCAACGATTCTAATCTCGCGAGGAGAAAAATGCGCAACGGTGACTGGGCAAGTAAAGTCTAGGTCAGATTCGATCGCCCTTCGTGTCCACCGTGACGTCAGGCCGGGCAAAAGCTCGTGTCATACTACTTAAAAAGTCGAAATTGGCCCCGGCGGCAATTCACTTGCTCGTGGTTCCAGAAATCACTTCGATCGTGTACCGCCTCTCCAAAAGATGGGACGAAAGGATGGTCGACACACTTCGCGATGTAACAGTCAGACGTGGAAGCTTGACGCAGCTGAAAATAGCCTCGCAGGAGGCGCGATGCTCTCCAGAAATTGTTCGATCGCGGTGGTTGACACGCTTTTCGGAGATCGAGCTCAAGTCTTCTCGAGCAACGTTTCCGTGCTTCAATAATGTATCCGCCAGGAGCAGAAAAGAAGGTGACCAGACGATATCCGATGCAACGTGGCTCGCTCGGCACCGTGCTAGGTATGCTGGCGAACCGATTGAGAAAGCAATATCGTCAAATTGCACTACACGCCGAGCACGAGTGAAACAGGATGGAACACGAAAATTGATTCTCCAATACTCGAATTCAGTTTCCACCTATCCTCCTCGTTTTCGATAGTTTGCAATCTACGTGGGCTCTGACCAGACCGGACCATTCTCTGTTTCCATTAAGGGGGTAGGTTACCCTCGATAACAAAAACAGGTATTTTATCAAACGCAAATTGTAAAGTGGTAAATAACAGTAGAGAGAACGTTCTTTTTTATTTTTAATCGTTATTCTACGAGCTTTAACACAAAAATAGGAAAAGTCTAAATATCTTCATGTACATAAAAGTTGTGAGTAAAAACGTAAAGGCGTGTACGCGGTGCACCGTTTAATGGTGAACATAAAATCTCGAAAACCGCTCCAACGATTTGGATGAAAATTCAATGAGAGATGCAGGAAACTATTCCCTACGATGTGTCGGGAGCAGATTTTCAAAAAAAAAAAAAAATACAATTTTTATGTTGATAAATACCTACGATTTTATCGATTTCTTGTATGAAAAATATTTTTTATCTTTTTTTTAAGGATTTATCTCGAAAATCTGCTCCCGACACATCGTAGGCGATGGCTTTCTGCATCTTTCATTAAATTTTCATTCAAATCGTTGGAGTGGTTTTCGAGATTTTATGTTCACCATCAAACGGTGCACCGCGTACACTCCTTTACGTTTTCACTCACAACTTTTATGTACATAGAGATATTTAGACTTTTCCTTTTTATAGTAAAGCTCATAGAATAACGATTAAAAGTAGAAAAAAATTGTTCTATCTACTGTTATTTATCACTTTACAATTTACGTTTGAAAAAAGGCATCTTAATCCCACGACGGTACTCGGATTCTTCTGGGAGGTACTGTACCGCTTCTCTCGATCGTTTCGGTATGCCAACGAGGGATGCCGCGAGTCGAAGCATTGAACCGTGGCGACGGTCAGTTAAGAATAATCGACGTCTGACCGTTATGACAGTTCGGTTATTGTTTGATGTATAGCCCGAATGATCGTCGGCCGCCAAGGTCGCCGCTTCGCTTGGTCATCTCGGAGTGCCGGGGCAGCATTGCGAGAGCTCGCTCCAGGTGATGGATCGTTTCGATTATGCCTGGCGAGAAGCGCATCAGGAAGCGTTGATATCGATCGCGGCGCGTTTCGGCACGTAATACGCGTATGAAATTGCTTTCGTTAAGTACCTACTGTTGCGCAACGAGCTAGCCTACGTTACAGTTGCCTTACTCCACCGTGGTGTAATGGCACTTTTCCCAGGTCAACGTAGCAACACCAATGAAAGGCGCCTGTATCGATCGCGCGGGTTGCTTGATTACAGGGAAGACGACAGGTATGCTAAGGTGGCGTGGAAAGACGTGAAGGTCGGCGACCTGGTTCACCTCTCCAACAATGAGCTAGTGCCGGCCGACGTGCTGTTGTTGCGGAGCAGCGATCCCCAGGGCTCCGCTTACATCGACACGTGCAATCTCGACGGCGAGACTAATCTGAAGCAGCGGCAAGTCGTGAGAGGCTTCGTCGATCTCCAGGACACCTTCCAGCCCGCCAAGTTCCGGTCCGTGATCGAGGTCGATCAGCCGAGTACTAGGATATACAGGTAGAGCGCGACTCTAGGGACGGTGGGAGGCACGGGCGTCCGGAGGGGGGTGCAAAATCGCTTATTTTCAAAAACTGATCTTTAATAAGTATATACTAAATATTCTAAATATTAAAATAAAAATTCTTAAGGGGAGATTCCGGTCTATTTTTTTATTTATTTCATTTTCCGAATGTTCAACTTTAGGAATACTTGTTTAAAAGGATTTGTTGAAATTCGTAAAATTCATGAAGTTATAGGCATTTGATTAGCGGCAAATGCATGGGTAACACCCGGCTACTCGGCACTTACGTAAAACTTTATTAAACGCGTTTTTCTCGAAACAGTGTTTGCAAAACGGTGGGGACAGTGTCTCCAAAAAATATTATCCGATACGACTGAAACTTTTTTATTTTGAAGAATATAGTTCTGGCTAGGGGGGGAACCCAAAAAAAATAAAGAAATTTGAAAATTGATAATTTTCTAAGGCGTTGAAAGGACGAAAAATATAGGGAAAAAGTGATTTCAAACTTCAAGTGTCGTTATTTCCTAAAAAATGTAATTTTTGTAATTTTTCTGCCCCCCCCCCCCCCATCTAGAAGTATATTCTTCAAAATAAAAAAGGTTTCAGTTGAATCGAATAATAACATTTTTACAATAGAATTTTTTGACGCCTCGACTTTAACGACTCTCCAGTGCCGTCTGCAATGATTAATTATAAAACAAAAAATATATTTCTATAATTTAAGACATCCTTAATGCAATGCAAAAAGTCTCATTAAATTACATATAGTAGTTTTCCTTTAATTAATTTCTAAAGATCATCTATTTTTATGGGTTCTAGACCGGAACCACCCTTCAATTAATTTGGCACTACAAAATCGGTTAAAAAAAGGCAAGATGGCTACTCCACTACTATATGTTTCTTTGCCGTCACTGGAAAATTGCCCCTTACCCCCCCCCCCCCCCGGGGGAAAAATGTCTGGAACAGGCCATGGTTAATCAGCAGCGTTGCAGGTTCCACGGTGCAGTGGTTCACCCGAACGGCGGCAGAGTGCCCGTTTCCACGGAGAACCTTTTGCTCCGGGAATGCCTGTTGAAGAACACCGACTTCGCTGAGGGGATCGTGATATACGCCGGCCACGAGACCAAGGCGATGCTGAACAACGGCGGGCCCAGGTACAAGGTAGAGATCCGAGCAATTAAATGGAAGGGGGCGCGAAGAGTGTTGTCGGATCACGAGGAAGGTGGTATTTTCCAGCGTTCCCGGCTCGAGAAGCAAATGAACAGGGACGTTATATGGTGCGTGGTGATCCTAGTGATACTCTGCGTCCTCGGCGCGACCGGTTGCCGGCTCTGGCTGGCCGAGTACTCCGGCCTCGCGTTCGTCCCCTTCATCCCGACCATCCAGGACCCCAGCTACGAGAGCATGCTGACGTTCTGGACGTTCGTCATTATTCTACAAGTGATGATACCTCTGAGCCTGTACGTCACCATAGAGATGGCGAAAGTCGGCCAGGTCTATCACATCGGCCACGACATGGCACTGTACGACACGGACACGGGGCGGCCGGCTGAATGTCGCGCGCTCAATATCACGGAGGAATTGGGTCAGGTAAGCGAATTGATTAACACGTCCACAGACCCCCCTGGCTTGTAGTAGGATCAGGGGGCTCGCGCGTACGCTGACCTGTGTATACGGGTCAGGATCGACCGCGTGCCTCCGAGCCGAGAATTAAGCTACACGCGACGCACCTGTTTCGCTCCTAGGTATTGAGTAGGTGGAGAACTGGCGTTGGTGCCTTGTCACGAACAGGCTTCTGCGTTTACGCAGATCAATTTTCGGGAGTGATTTTTAGAGCTCTCAGCCAAGTGTTCCTTTTAAGGGGTTACATACCCTTGACAAATTGGAAAGTAGGGTCATTTTGATGATTTTTTTTTATATGAAGATACGCAAATATTTAAAATTTACGATATACACCTTGTTGCATATAAATTAAGCTGTAGTCTCTTCAAAAAGACATTTGATATCTTAAGGGGACTAGGCAGTCGAAAAATCTTTTTTTTTTATTGCATTTTCCGAAAGTACTATCTTTTCTCAATAAAATGCCGTTTGGTTTATATTAAAATTTGCAAAATTGTTGGTTTGGCAGCTAAAAAGGTCAAGCGACTACCTACGGTGTCGCCTTTGCCCAGAAACTTTAAACTCGTTTTTCTCGAATCTTTTTCTCTCTTGGTTTTCGCCTAGTTGGGAATGAACGGAGGTTCAGATCGACTTGAAACAATTACAGGATGTGTAAAAGACGTGCCATTTCCCGTCAAACCTCTGATATGGTCCGTAAAAAATCGAGATTTTCATCAAAAAATTCAAAAAAGAACACGACCGAATTTTTCGTGAAATAATGGCCGTTTTTCGGCCACCAATTTAATAATTCTGTTTTAATTTTAGTTCTTATTTGTTCAGTGGGAAATTACGGATGTAACAAATAAGAATCGCACCTTTAAATTGGATTACGTAACTTTTTAAGACCAATATTACCTGAAAACTACAAAAGAACGTTAAAATGTTTACCAGTCAGCACCGTCACTTTTAAAGCACATGCATATTTAATTCCAACTTTTTTCAATCTCTATAATAACAATAAACATTGGATAAAAGGATACATCTAGATTTGCTTTCATTCTTTTACAAATGCATTAAAAATAAAGTGTTTCTTTCACGGAAAACGAGTGCCTAAGTCTAAGTAGTCCCCTTGAAGTTTGGCGACGGCTGCGCGATCGCGCTTAACGAAATACATTTTCACCCCGACAGGTGCAGTATATATTCTCGGACAAAACGGGTACCCTGACGGAGAACAAAATGCTGTTTAGACGTTGCGCCGTGGGGGGCCACGATTATTCGCACACCGGGGACGGTGAGAATTTGGTGCCCTCCTCGCGGCTGAAGGAGGACCTCCTCATAGGTACATTTAGACAGCATCTACAAGAATTCCTAGTTGTATTAGCGATATGTAATACTGTTGTGGTCAATTCCCAACCCCATTACGACACCATGAACTCCAGCGGAGTGATCGAACAGCCGCAGAAGAACGGCGACGAGTCCGGAAGGTGCGTAGAACACATTTCCCAGCGGAAACTCTTTGTATAGGAGACGCTCGTCTTGTAGGTACACGAGAATGATAGAATCAAGGAGCTTAACTCCTTCCCCGGTTATTCCTCTGTCTACCCTCTCGCATGCAGCGAGCGCTGTCGAGGAGAGCGTGTCGTCGATATCTTCTATAGTTGAGATGGAATCGGTTCTGAACAACACCACAAAGCTTTCGAATAAATTGTCCAGGTTATTATACTTTTCGCATTATATTAATGTGCTAGTGAATATGAAAGTGGCGTAGGTAAACAATTTAAAAAGATCGAGTTTATCACTTATTTTGTAAAGCGAGTAATTCTATTTCTTTTTTCGATTTCTGGCTTACACCACTTTCATGATTACCGGCATAATTTACTAGGGTAAACCAACCAGTGAATGACCGAATTGTTGAATTTATGGACCTTTGAGATTAACCCTTTAGCGCCCAGTGTGACGTATACGTCACATCATTTTCAGGCGTATAAAAAAAAATCGATAGTCGATAATTTTGGGTCCGAAAACGGTTCAGTTTTCTAAATGGCTCCGAGATGCAAGCCACTGATGCGTTTACCGCCGTAAATAATGTACAGTAACCATGGAAACGTTTCTGGCGAATGCATGTTGGACATTTTTCGAAAATCTGAAACGTTGCTCTTGTTTTCTTTAAACAGTTGAGAGTAAAATTATTTTTTTTTACATTTTATTTGGTAGATACGTGTAAATTAATTGTTATACTAAAAGAATAATGCTTGTAAAGTTGCGAGAAAATCATATTTCGACTGGCTTTTTTGGGAAAACAACGATGAAGTGCATGTATTAGGGCCATTTTTCAGTTAACTAATCGCAAGAAATCATTTTTTTCCGCCGAGAAAAGTTGCCTGGGCCTTAAAGGGTTAATACTTGAATATATTTAGGGTAACGGCACCAGTAGTTGACCATGTATCAGTAGTTGACTACTTTTCAGAAAACCATGAAAAATAATGTTTTTAGAAGTGACGATCTTTTGAACAAAGCGCAGTTCTCCAACTGCACTTGTTCAAAAGATCGTTACTTCTAAAAACCATATTTTTCATGTTTTTCTGAAAAGTAGTCAACTACTGATACATGGTCAACTACTGGTGCCTTTACCCTATGTATAACATCAAAACAACTGTTGAAATTGAATTTAAATTTATTTTTCTTGAAATTTCTATAGAAATAGTTACTTATTCTTATCGTAATTTAAAAAAAAACAATTATAAACTGCAACACGTGTAGAAGCCCAGTAAATGACCGCACACTTTTAATAAGAATCGTACTTATTAATGTTTCCTTAATACGCGTAACTAAAAATATGGGATATTAAAAGTGCAACTACACTCCATTTATAAACATATATTAATTTTCAAATTTATAATTGCCATTTCTTTGCCTAATTACTGGTCAATTACTGGTTGGTTTACCCTACTCCGTGTTTTGGTTCATGCAGAGGCAATAGATGACACATATCTATTGATTTACAGGCCGAGATTTCTGAACGTGACGTCCATTCCGGCCCTGGGAATGGGACTGCTCGCAAGGAAATTGTCCCCGAACGGAGCGCAGAAGAGACGCAGCCCGCTGGGTCCCGTTATCGGCGCGAGTGGGAAGAACAGGGAGGAATTGCTGCCCAGCGCGGCGATTTACGAGGCGGAAAGCCCCGACGAGCTCGCATTGGTCAACGCGGCACGCGCTTACGACGTGAAACTCCTGAAACGGACGTCGCGTAGCGCGATCGTATGCTTGCCGGACAAATCTATCATCACTTTCGAAATTCTTCATGTAAGCTTCGTGATACATTTCACTTTCCCCGCGGCTTGTCGAGAAAAGCGAAGCGAAAGAGCTTCCGAAGCGTCTTATCTGTAACTACTGCGAATTTCAGGTGCTGCCGTTCGATTCTAACAGAAAGTGCATGTCGGTGTTGGTGCGGCACCCTCTGACGAACGAGCTGGTGCTGTACAGCAAAGGCGCCGACAGCGCGATACTGTCGTCGCTGGCTTCTCAGGACATGAATTCCATACCGACGATAAAGGTCCGCCAGCACCTGCAGACGTACGCGCGCCAGGGCCTCCGAACCCTGATGATCGCCAAGAAGTCTCTGACAGCGCAGGAGTACGAGACCTGGAGGCAGACGCACTCCGAGGCCGAGCTCGCGATGGAGAACCGGGAACGCCGTATCAAGGACTCGTACACGAACCTCGAGTCGCATTTGACTCTTCTAGGCGCGACTGGGATCGAGGACAAGCTCCAGGCCGGCGTGCCGGAAGCTATGGCCACCTTGATGTCAGCGGGCATCGTTATTTGGGTTCTAACAGGTACGTCCCGGTGCACAGCTAACAAGGGGGCCTCCAGAAATTGTTTACACTTAGTGTAAGTGATGGTCTTCACTCGGACTTCAATTTCCCAAAGCAGCAAGGCGCGCTTCCCATCCAAATTCGGGAAAATCGACTTTGAAAAATACCGAGTACCTACGTATATTTATTTGATAGAAAGCAATTACCAAGGAACAGCGGAGGTCAGTGCGTAGCGCTCGCGACTAATAAGCGTGCGGTCCCCAGTTCTCACGTCCTCTCACCACTGTTGGCACTATGTTTTATTTTTTATATTTTATTTTCTTCATTTGAATACCTAAACCTTTCACATGCAAAGTTTTTCAAATACATGCTAATGATATTTAAACATCTATTTTATGTATGGGTGTACGGGGTATACCGGTGCTCCACTTCCCAGGACATGGACATCACTTTCCGTTAAAAACACACATTTTATTTTAAATTATCTCTTGCTTGAAAAATCCTACTTTTTATTGAACATAGTAATTTTGAAATAGGAATATTTACAAGAATTTTTTTATTTAAAAAAAAAATAGCGCCACCCGTGCGTAGGGAGATGTGAACTGGCGACCTCACGCTTACTAGTCGGAAGCCCTACGCACTGGCCACGCTTTCATTGGTAATTGTTTTCTACGAAATGTATTTACGCGATCTCGGCATTTTATCAAAGTCGACTTTCCCGAGTTTGGATGTGAAGCGCGCCTTACTGCTTTGGGCAATTAAAGTCCGAGTGAAGACCTTCACTTACACTAAGTATAAACAATTTCTGAATTTGCCAGTGATGAAGGTCCCCTTGTAAGCCACGCGCAGCCCGAAACGCACGGCTAATAAACGTTTTACATTCGAAGGGGACAAGCCAGAAACCGCGGTGAATATCGCATATTCAGCGCGTCTTTTTTCGCCTGCTATGCAGCTGTTGTGGCTGCAAGCGAAGTCCAAGTCCGTCGCCGAGGCGTTAATCCACGGGTACCTGGAATCTGCGAGGAGGGAAAACGCGCTGTACTGTAATGATCGAAGGGGGATGGACAATATCAGGGAACTAGCGATGTTCAATCGCGACGCAGCGGAGAACGACGCGCACAGGGTAGACAGTTCGTGGCCGAAGCAACGGGCGCTGGTTGTCGACGGCAAAACCTTGACCGTGATCCTTGACCCGCGGTCGGGACTTATGGGACCGTTCCTCGAGCTGACGAAGACGTGCTCCAGTGTGTTGGCTTGTCGGGCCACACCTCTTCAAAAGGTACCGCAAATTGCCTTCTCTTTTCCGTCGGTCTGCGGACCGTGGTGCGTAAACGTGAATTCGTTTTCCAGGCGTACATAGTGCGCGTGGTGAAGGAACAGCTGGGAATGAGAACTCTGGCGATCGGCGACGGCGCGAACGACGTTAGTATGATACAGACCGCGGATGTCGGTGTCGGTATCTCGGGACATGAAGGCACACAGGCCGTCATGGCCGCCGACTTCGCCGTTTCACGATTCTCGATGCTTAGCAGGCTTATACTACTGCACGGCCACTGGTGTTACGATCGTCTGGCCAGAATGATCTTGTACTTCTTTTACAAGAACGCCACCTTCGTCTTCCTTCTATTTTGGTATCAGGTATAACATAATCCCGCATCTCTAAACTGCGTTCCACATTAGAGCATACTCGTTTCGCGTAGGGATAGACTGTTGATTGCTAGTAAACCGGCAGGGAAAGTACCCTACGACCAATCGCGTGTGTCAGATCCGTGGGAGCTGCGCAGATCGGTCGCAAATCGGTAGGGGCGTCCGGTACACTATTATATCCAGAGTTGGGCAAAATGTAATCTAATTACAACTTACAAATTACGATTCAATTGTGTAGTTGATTACACATTATTTTCTGTAATCGATGATGTAGGTGGTTGACCACAATTTTATCAACTACCTAAATTATCGATTACAGAAAATAATGTGTAATCAACTACACAATTACAGTTTAATCGTAATTTGTAAGTTGTAATTAGATTACATTTTGCCCAACTCTGCTTATATGGAACGCAGTGTATAGTGCCAATATTTGCGGAAGAATTATCAATTTACTTGCTCCTCGTAGTTGTACTGCGGCTTCACTGGATCAGTCATGATGGACCAAATATACTTAATGCTGTACAATCTTCTATTTACGTCTATACCACCGCTAGCAATGGGTATATACGATCGAGTGGCCTCGCCCGGTGTCTTAATGTCCATGCCCCATCTGTACAAAAGGGGACGCCTTGGACTCATGTACCAACCGCACTCCTTCTGGCTAACTATCGCCGACGCTTTGTATCAAAGCGTCGTCATCTTCTTCATAAATGAGTGTGTTAGTACATTCCTTAGTTCATTCGTGGCGTGATAAATTCTAGATCATCGTTTAACAAATCTATTCTTCACAGGTGTACTACGACACAACAATCGATATATGGGAATTTGGGACTAACGTTATGACGTGTTGCATCGTTGTTATGCTGACCCATGTTGCCATAGAAATTCGGTCTTGGGTAAGGACTCTTGAAGAATTATATCCAAGGGCCGAGATATTAAATACACACCACGTAATATTCCAACTTCATTTCCAGACCATAATCCACCTGCTCGCTGTAATGGGATCGCTGTCCGTGTTCTTTGGATTCTGCTTGATTTACAACGTGGTATGCGTGAATTGCATGGGCCTACTCTGTTCGTATTGGGTAATGGAGATGGCTGTTATGAGACACACGTACTGGCTCACAGTAATACTTACCTGCGTCGTGGCGCTTCTACCTAGGTACCCACTTTGCATATGTAGATGCACGAAGAAAGGCTGGTTATTCCAACGGTTTTGTTACAGCTCATTAACGTTCTGTTATTCAGGCTGCTGTATAAAACCATAAAATCCACCACATCCCCGGATCTCATCCACAGCGCCACGTTTAAAGTGCCGTCGAAGAGCGGAAGTCATCGGCAGCGAATCGCCGAAAGGAGCGAGACGAATTTCATTGCCGGTTGGTCGCGCTCGACGCAGCATGCTACCATAAGGTGGGCAATAACATTCTTAATTTCGTTCCGGAATGTAAGCCGCTACTTAACAACCACTGTTTACATTATTGTAATTTCCTCAGTTCTTTGTGTTTCAGGGCCGGCAGTAAAAACGATACATTGACGACCATCGTTGCATGACATATCCTGAAACGCGGAAGTCTGCCAGCTTGTTGTGGCAGCCCGTGCAGGGCTGTCGACAGCGCTGTTTCGTTAAACTCGCTGAAAATGGAACCGACGCCATTTGCCGCATTTCAACCTCTACTGTTCCTCAGGATCGAAGTTCATATGGATTCTACAGTGCATTTGTTTTAACCGGAGGACGCTTCGCTTTATCGAACCCGCGTGCTTCGACGAGATCATATCGCCTATCCGTTGATCGGTCTTGCCGTTCGTATTAATTAGTGGTTTTTAGTTGAATCGAGTGGCCTTACGATTTCCGAGTATTGTTCGTTGCATTTGATGGCTGTGACTCTTAGGGACCAAGACTGTTAGACCAATAGCATTATCGATGTTCATCGATCGTTCGAGCGTGCCTGCGCGCGAGTTGCATATCGAGTTACTTAGAGGATAAATCAGGTCGCAACTGCCCTGCTAGAGATAAGGACGAAGGATTGTATATTGTAAAAAGCTACGTGAAATGTATATTGTCTCGTACGGAGTTCGTGTTGTATAAATAATATATTTACGTTGTACGGGCAGAGCGGGCGTTACACGGATACGTTTCACCCTCCGCCATTGTATTATTACTCTAAGTTCGGAAACGTACGTTCGATCTGCCGGCGTAGAAGTTCTATTAAACGTATACATGTATATTGAACGTTATCGACATGTTGCACGTGTTGACATAGTATTTTCATATTCGATCAAGCAGAATAATTATACGTGTGCGTAGCGATGTCAGTAAAGTCTCGTGTTCTTTAAATTGCCGCGGTTCGCTAATGCCCAACCTCTCCGTCGCCTCAAACTTCCGGTTATCCTTCCCTCACTTCCTCTCATAGCTGCATTCTCAATCTCTCCAACCACGTGTTACGCACAATGCGATTTCCTTCCGCTATGACGATAACCATTACAAAATTATTCATCCTGACTAACGCTCGAAAGTTTTCGATGCCGGCTCATAATCCTGATTGCGCGAGTCGCGTGTAACTGCGCATTATTTCCCGAGTTAGCAATATTGAGTTACCTCTTCACTGTTCCCATGAACGTGCACCTGAAATTCGTTCACCATTTTACGAGAAATTTACATTTTGAACGTGGAATTTTATAGCACTACGTTTCATTATTTTACTAGAAGACGAATGCCTCGTAAATATTAAAAGATGTTAACGCACGACGTAAGATAACAAGACCTCATAACACACAACCGTTCAAAGCAATATTAAGTTACCTCTTCACTGTTCCCATGAACGTGCACGTGAAATTCGTTCACCATTTTACGAGAAATTTATATTTTGAACGCGGAATTTTATAGAACTACGTTTTATTATTTTACTAGAAGACGAATGCCTCGTAAATATTAAAGGATGTTAAGGCACGACGTAAGATAACATAAGACCTGATAACACAACCTTTCAAAGCCATTAGCATTCTAATCTTCAACCCACGTGACGTCAACTTAGGTCAGAAATAATTGGCCCATTGTTTCGTAGCAATTATTTATTTAATTAAAGCACGAAAGGGTTACGCATACACGGCGATTGCAGTGATTCGCGAGTGGAGCCCCCAGAAGGGTAAGGTTGGCTGATGAGCACCACTGTTCGATGCGGAAATGCGGGCGGACGGTGGGGATGGGATCGAAAGGCCGAAGGTGGAGTACCGGGGGGATCTTTTGGCGTGCTGCGGCAACGGCTCTTTCAGTACACGCTGGGTACTCCTTCCGCCAGACACACCGTCGAGTTTGTTCGTCCGCGGATTCGCTGGCCGCCTCGTTCGATCGCGATCGTGCCCGGCCGTTCGGGAGACCCGCGACCAGCTGTGCCTCGCGAATTCCGTGGAGAACCGCTGTCGTCGCAGGGAAGATAGAGGACCAAGAAGCAGAGTGATTCCTGATCACTCGACTCCTCGGTATATTATACACCTTTGTCACGAGGCTTCGTGTCACTCCGGTGCATGGTACACGAGTTCGTTTCGCCTGAACGATGCACGGACCAGTCCGAGATCAATAGCGTTTTCGTATTTCGATGTGTCGCGGTCGATCTTTTCGAATAGGACCGAGGGACTGGCAGGAGAAAGGATAACCGTTCGGCTGACTGGTGCATGGTAGTGAGTTACCAACAGGAGCTTCCGATCGAAGGTACAAAGACTGTTATTGTGAGATAATTCTGTAATGTTTCGATGAGAGAGGACTGATCCTTTGTTGGGGGTAGGCGCACGTGGGCCTAGCGACAGCCCTGGCCGCATCCTGTCTCGTCTGCTCGATCATCTGCGAAGTGTACACACGGGACGAACGAGACCACGCGTAAACGTTCATATTTCGTTTGTGATGCTTTTGCCGTTGATGCTTTCTCCTCCGCGTCATCTCGGTTTCCCCCGCGTGAGATGACTGTGCACACACGCTCACGTGCTCGCCGCGATCGCAAGGATCCATCTGACGCGTGTCAGCCTTTACGAAACGATATCACATCGTTTCACGTGTTACACGAATGCGCGGATGGGCTGACGCAAAGGCGGGCAACGAACGATTAGCGCACCAAGGTCGATTCTGCACGGTTTCGCACGACAGGAACTTTCGAACAACCGAGTTTCGAAGTTTCTCGCGCAAGCCTGCGACTTTACCGACAGCGCGAATAACTCCTTGGGATTTGAACGAGAGAGCTTCGATTTGAAATAACGTTTCAGGTTCTGGACTAAACGCATGCAAAGTCAACGGCCACGAATACAATTCGTACGATAAGGAGAATCTTGGGTACAGTATTTATCGGTGTGTACTTTTAAACTACTGCAACGGTGGAAGATTAAAAGATTATCTACGCTATCGCGTGCTCGAGTATGGGAAAGAATCAGAGTTCTTCTACTTAGATATAACTCCGAGCATAGGACTTATCAATTAGGTTAAAGGAACGGATAGCGGAAGAACCCCCCCCCGTTGGGACGAGTGGTGGTAATAGCTCTCCCGCGTCGATTTGCTCTTCGACCCCAAGGTGCACAGTGTACTTTTGGAAACATAAGTTATTCTTGCAGAGTTAGGCTGTGGAAGCAACCTGTTCTATAGGGTGGCGCGTTAACAGGGACTCGAGAGCGGGAATGTGGAGTAGGACAGTGGCGCGATAACTGCTCGCCTACGCAGACGATAACGATCCGCTCGCAAGGCTACGGATGGGGCATCACTATCGCGATTACGACGACGCGTTACTATCAGAAACATCAGTTAGAAAACGCGACCTGCATATAGCCCATGAAACATATCTATAGAACGAAAATGAGTCACTGCATCGTGAACGACGACGGCACGGGCCGCTTGGCATCGTTTCTTAGCGAATCTCGCTGTCAGGTGATAGTAGGCGTCGTTCATTCAGCATAACTATACAATTTAGTTGAGCTCCGGCTTTGAGGAAGAATCAACGCCATTCACGCATTCGTAGAATGGACTTGGATGTTTCACGCGCTATCGTTAATCATGTTAGAAGCCCGCGCGATGGTTTCTCTGAAAGGCTGGCCTGGATTTTTGTGGGATGTTAGATAGCCTGCTTCTGGATTCTTGCTATAGTAGAGATATACAATTTTGGCTGCTGTCAATTGCGTTAAATCTTAATCAGGGTTCTGGCGCCATGCATGTATAATAAAAGAAGGGTGTGTCCCCATTGATACGTTTACGAAGCTTCACAGAAACGGGAGGGTAGCAAAGTGACTTGTCGAAGACAGTAGGCAAAGTCTCCCGCCTCTACTATACTTGCTCGCTACATATTTCTTCTTTCCTGCGGTTTCCCTGGATAGATAACAGTCGTATCGGAAACTGAAGCTATAAAATACCGAGCCTTCTCTTCACGAGTACCAATGAATCAGCATCGATCGCAGCGATCGTCGTGGGCACACTTGACGTTCTACATCCACCTGTAGAGTACGCCGGGAACGGAAATCGACCACGTAGACTAAGAAAAACGATCTTTCTTCTAGAACCACGATCGCGGCGAGGACCGGAAACAGGCTCGGCCGGCAGTGTCTCTAGGCGGGGAACAGAAAACCACCAACTCGTGAGGTATCAGTGAAACGATTGCGAACCGGAACGGAGTATTGACTATTCATTTCGGGGAACGGAGGTTTCGGCGAAGTACAAGTGTCGCGCAAGAATCGGAGCAGGTACTTGAACGGCGTTCGCTATAGTTTCGAAAGCGTACGCGTGGCAAGTTTACATCATCAACGGAAATAACCGTATTTTTAAGGGAGGACCGACGAGATAGCCAGAACAGTTGCAGGCTGATTGACAGCGCTGTGGATCGAGGACGCTCGGGTTGGAACATCTTCGTGAACATCGGTCGTAAGGCCAGCGGGTCGCGAATCGATCTCCTGGATCGCGTGGTGGACCGACGGCCACGGCGGGAAAACCGAAGCGAACGGAACGCGTCCGGACTCGAGCGCCTTACGTAATCCCGAGGCGAGACGGCCAGACAGAGAGACGACGTCGAGCGAAACGCATCTAGGATGACCTTCGCAGCCATCTCGCCTGCCCGTGTATCGTCGAGGGAGACGCGCGCCGAGATAAGGCCGACCAGCAACTAATTAATATCTGCCCGCGGATCGTTGCGTTCGTGTCGACTCGTGGCCGAGCCGAGGAGGATGCCGTGCTCGCGGCGAAAGAGATGACTGCAACGCGTGGATACCCCGGCAATACCTAAGGCAGCTGTACCGCGCCCCGCCGTTTCTCTCTGGCACAGCAGGTGCAGCCCGAGAGATGACGATCACTTACACTGCCGAAGTAGCTACCTGCAGAGGTCTCGGTTGCTTTCTAAAATTACTCCTAAGGTAAGCAGTTCGGGCTTGGCTTGATTCCGTCGGGGTGACGCTGACGCGCAGGCGGCGCGAGAAGGTCGCGGACGGGAAACGATACCCCTCGCGATTAACCTTTAGGCTGCCGCTATTTTTTCGTAAAAATAGGGGTCCTTTTTTTCCAAAAATTTTTATGAGTAGTCAATAGGTCCTATAGAGTCGAGGGGGTAGAACCGTGCCAATATAGTGGCTATAGCGGCAGCCTAAGGGTTAATCCTCACGAATTCATCAACTGGCTGGGAACCTTTGCTCCGACTCCTTCGGTAGTGGCTGCATTGCCACTTGCTGCACGCCGTGGGCCCTCGTTAGGTCGCTGCAGGGATTCTAGTAGGCTACTTGGCTAGCCCACAGTCACTCGTAAATCAATAGCAAACGAATTCTAATAGCTACACAGAAATTGTTAAAAGCAGACGTCATAACTGTTATAAGAAATATTTTAAAACTTGTCGCGTAAGAGTTAATGTATTTAATGAAATGATTCTGGTTACGAATAACCATTATAAATGATTAAAATTTGTTTGGTTACCGGTAATCATTATTGACGACGGAATTTTCTTTCATTGCTCGTAACCATTATCGATGATCCGAATATTATTTCGGTTCTCTGGTTAAAATGTCTCATTCTACGTGGCAAATAATGCATCTTCAATTTGTAGATTATGTAGTTTCCATTGTCGAGTATTCATTAAATCATTACCGAACAAACAACATACTCCATCAAGTAGTTTCCGAAGAAACCATTGAGCGATTGTCATGTTTTTATGAAGCCGATGATTCAGTACAGTGCAATTAGGATTAATCGCACTGAAAGCCCATTAAATGGCATCTCGAATAGTTCGGTTGTACTGTACCTCGATGGATGAAGAATTCTAATGGAACATGTGCGTCACGTGCGGAATGGAAGCACAAGTATTCGAAGGTTTTCCGCCTGAGGAAGATCGGCACTCAGCGAGCCGCGCGAGATTGTATCTCTCATTTCCTCGTACTTGTCACATTTATTGCCAGTGCGATATCTCCTCGGAGGCTTAACGTTCCTTGTACAGCCCGTATTTGCTGATTTGAAGAGTCTCGAAGTCGTCGCGAAGATCCTTTTCGTTTGTTGAATCGATCCCCCGGGCCATTTTGCATCCGGGTCGCTGCCCCATCTATTATTGCCCCGACCGTTTTGTGTCCACTCGTGGGCGTCGTTTTCTGCTCGTCGCGTGCGATCCTGGCTCTGCATCGCGCGCGTGTCGGCCGCTTGTTCTTCGGGGAAAATCATTCGTCATCCACGTTCCACCGTTCGGCCCCGCTTTTCTTCCATCAGCGCTTTCTCCTCCTCCCCCCGAACCGCCGCGAAAGAAACCTGCTCCCGTTCTTCGCGCCACAGCTGCTAAGTATTCGCGCTGGTAACGTTTTACCTTATTCATCGGCCAATTATTCATCCTCCTTAACGGGCGTGTTCGCTTAATGAAGGCATGTCGGTGGTTTCGCGCTGAACAATATTTCTGATTGCGCGTCACGTTTAAAAATACGATGCTAATTCCCTGCTCCATATCTAAAGCCCTCGGGAGCCCGTTCTAAAGCCGCGGATCGATCCGCCGTATTCCTGGGATGCGGCGCGACACCAAGGGACGTCCCCGACTCGGTGTCGTCGCGCGGTGGTTGGTAAACAAGCGGCGAACTGGCAATCCGCGTAAACGAGAACAATGGACAATTATACGATGCGAAATTCAAGGGCGATCTAATTGTAAATTATGTCGGATCTAAACACGCGACACCGCAGTCGAGGCTGTCGTAAATCTCGAGATAGAGCGGCAGATCGTCTCGCGAGCGTCCTGCTTTGGAGTGCTTCCAACGGTGCGTCCAGAAAACCCCTTGGGCGAGCTGTTTGGCATTAGGTACTCGTCATCCTTGGAGCTCGGTATCTCCCTGATACCGATCGGCCTTTGAAGAATTGTGTATTGAGTAACCTTATCGGTCTTTTTCGTGGATAATGCTTCGAGCCCGTTTTATCTGAACCGTCGACCACGACTGCGACGCGATGGGAGACTAGATTACTTAATTGATCCGTTGCCGCGGTTCTCACGATTTGCCCGTCGCCTTCCCGTTTCCAGATGGCGGGCGAGCATATACAAGCTGGTCTGGTTGGACCTGGCCCTCTTCCTCTTCATCTACTACTCCTTGTCCGGCATCTATCGGCTGCTACTCAACGAGGATCAGAAGAAGATATTCGAGGCGGTGGTGGCGTACTGCAACGAGTACAGCGACTTAATACCGCTGTCGTTCGTCTTGGGTTTCTATGTCAGTATTGTTATGACCAGATGGTGGAATCAATACATGGTGATACCCTGGCCAGATTCTATCGCGGTTTTCGTGTCAGCCACGATTCACGGCAACGACGAACGGGGTCGACTAATGCGGCGTACTATCGTCAGGTATGTTTCTCGGCCTGTACCGGTGTAATCGGTGATCTAGACCAAGACTAAGAGCTTGGTCTAGAGGTGGAAGGTAGGTGTAAGGGAGAGTGGGGTAAACACGAACGCGGGGTGATCGCGAACGCCGTGGTTACGGCGTTTTAATAAATAAAATCTGATGTTCCCTCTCCACTAGCTAATAGTTTAGGTCGTATCCAACGCCGGGCAGAAAGTAATAAATACAGAACGCTCATGCTATTCAAGATGAACCGGAGGGGGTAATCTCGAACCTTCGAGATTAGCAACCGTGAACCGATATTGATGAAATTTTCAGCATGTATAAAACTTGCTTAAATCTACAAAAGGGGTTTTTGAATTTTCATTACAGGCTCAGAAAGAAAAGTTTAAAAAACGGCCTTTACTATTTTTTTTCGATATTCCGATCAATTGTAATTTTTTCCTAACGCACAAGAAGAGGAATTTGAAAAATACATTAGTTATAGGTTGTAGCAATATTTTTTCTAGGTTCACCATTGAAGTCGCGATTTCTCTGCGACTTCTACGATATTTAACACTCTGTTCGTGACAGAGAAGGGCAAAAAATTATTTTAAATAAAAAATTGTGTTCGAATAAAAGGCAGAAAATTTATTCGAAACTCAGCAAATAAAAATTCCCAGAATTATTTATTATTGGAAGCGCCTTTTTTTATAGTTCAAGTATGTTTGTAAATAATAAACAAATTTCGTTTTGTTCGCAATTACCCCACTCTCCCTTATAGGTAATTCGAGGTGGGAGTTTGATTAATGGATTTTGGAGTAGGTGTTGGTTTTGTTTAACTAATGAAAGTTTATTTATGAAAAAATGATCTTTTATATTACTGCTCTGGAATGCACGAGAGTACAGAGCTGTAATGTTTATAACAGGATGTTTATAGCGATAGCATGACCAACCGATAGAGTCCGTGTGCTTGCCGGATCTCTCCTGAAGAATTCATTCTGCCGAATCGTTTCGTTCTATAAAGACGTTCCTTCCAAGTGTCCTGAATAAAATCAAGATTAAAAGCAATCATGTGTCTTGAGTTTCCATGGCCTAATTCCCAATAGTAGGGACCATGGCGATGTAGAGTAACGTAGGGGCTCCGATGAGAAGTCCAGTGGGCAAAGCGTGGTTGTTTCTTTCAGGTACGTCTGCGTGTGTCTAACTCTGGTACTCGCGATGGTCTCGCCCCGGGTGAAGAAGCGGTTTCCCACGATGGAGCACTTCGTGGACACTGGCCTGCTGCTGGAGAACGAGCTCGCGATATTTCAGAGCCTGAACTCCAAGTTCCCTAAGCCCAGCAAGCACTGGCTGCCCATAGTCTGGGCGTCCAGTATCGTGACTCGAGCGAGAAAGGAGGGTCGGATCCGCGATGACTTCGCCGTGAAGACGTTGATTGACGAGCTGAACAAGTTCCGCGGTCTTTGCGGTAGCCTCATGCACTACGATACTATCAGCGTTCCTTTAGTTTACACTCAGGTAGGCACGGCTTATGCGCGGCCGAGCGATTAAGTTGCTGCGCGAGCAACGATTTCCTAAATGATTTATGGGGAATGCATTTTCAACAATGTGTAACTGGTTACTGTTCCGCAGGTAGTAACGTTGGCTGTGTACACGTACTTTTTAACTAGCGTGATGGGTCGACAGTGGGTGCAGAATTCGTCCACGTCGACGATCGATCTCTACTTCCCAGTATTCACGACGCTGCAGTTTTTCTTCTACATGGGCTGGCTCAAAGTCGCCGAGACACTGATCAATCCGTTCGGCGAGGACGACGATGACTTTGAGGTCAATTGGATAATCGATAGGAATTTACAGGTGAGGCGTGTTTACCATTCTTCCTCTTGGAGCAGAGCTGGGCATTAGTCGAATCAATTTTTATTCGGCTGAATTTTGATTCGACTAAATTTTAATAGAACGAACTCGAATAAAAATTTCGAACAAAGTGTAGTTATTCGGGAATAACGAATCAATTTTTCGTCGTTATTCGTTCCTCGTTATTCGTTATTCGAAGGATCCCCGTGGCGACTAAGTGACACGAATTCGTGACGCTCAGTCGCCACAGAGGTCCTTCGAATAACGAATAACGAATAACGACTAAAAATTAAATCGACTAAAAATTTATTCGTTGTTCTCGAATAACTTCATTTTATTCGAAAATTTTATTCGAGATCATTCGAATAAAAATTTAGGCGAACAAAAATTCATTCGTTAGTCACGAATAGCATCATTTTATTCGAAATTTTTATTCGAAGGTTAGTCGAAGAACAATTTAGTCGAATACAGTAAATCCCCGTTATAAGCCCGACGAACGGGGTTGGCGGCGAGCTCATAGTGGGTTGCCGACATGATTCTCTCGCTCGTTGTCCGGTTCTCTCACTCTCGTCCGCAGGCTTCCAAGAAATGATGGGGATAGTCGCCGGGCTATCAGCGGGAGGTAAAAACGGGCTCATAACGGGGATTTACTGAAATGCCCAACTCTGCTTTGGAGGAGCGTTCGCAAGCAGAGCCGGCGGCTCCGCGAAAAGCTCATCGTAAATTGCGATAGGGCCCCGTGCATAGATATTTATCATTATAAAATTTAGAAGTAGGTACAATATACATTTTTTAGCCTCGCACAATTTTGAAACTCGGCCCCGCAAAAATTCCGCGCCAGCCCTGGTTCGAAGATGATCAGCGTTTCTTCTGAAAGGCTTCAGCAGTAGCGAGCAATGCCGCGAAAGCTTTAAACACCCATTTCTTTGGGATTCTTGTTAAAGGTGAGCTATCTAATCGTCGACGAGATGCACCACGAGCATCCAGAGTTGATACGAGATCAGTATTGGGACGAAATCTTCCCCACGGAGCTTCCGTACACTGCAGCAACGGAGCCCTTCCGCGAGGAGCACCCTCAGCCATCCACCGCCGGGATCCAGTTGTCCGCGGCTCAGCAAGAACTCCAACCGTCGTCGGTTAGGATCGACGAAATGGTACCACCGGACTATCACCAGAAGTTCCGACCGGACATGGCCGATGACGCTGCCTCCGGTATACACTTCACAGCGACGGGAAAGCTGTCAAGGTTGGTCCCCGATCGATCGGTAACCCGCGAAGTCGCTTTAAACGCGCTTTAGCTCACACGAGAAACTTTCTTTACGTCACTTACGCTCCCGACGCTTAAACAGTAACGCCACTAAAAGTGGCAAAGTAACGAAGGAATGCTCGCTTCTCTAAGGGTGATTTTTCTAAGGGTAATTTTGGCGATTTCTTACTCCCTCCCTCCCCCAGTATAAGAATTCGTAAGATTTGATATTGCGACCCCCTTCTTACGTAATATTTTTTACATTTAATTTTTTCAGTTATTAAAATTCTTTTAAAGGTTTATATACCTAATTCATTTAACTCGGTTTCGGGAAATTTAAACTAAAACAACTTCTCTGGAATATTAAGGATAGAATTTGTATTTATTGAAAATTAGGTTAAAAAATATTACGTAAGACGCTACCTACCCTTGTAAGAAAGCGTAAGAAATTCGGGAACCTCCCCCCCCCCCAAAAAAAAAGCCTTACGTAATTTAAGGACGACCCCCTAGCTGGTGTTACGAAACGGCGCGCCGGAACCTTTAACGGGCATGGTTTGTAGAACCGGAAGCGCACGTTTATTTGCAGGAGCGCCAGCCGAGTGAGCAATCGGGATCGGACGGTGAGCGGGGGCTCCACTCCCAGCAACCTGGGTGGTTCCCTGACGCGAGTGAACAGCGCGGTCAGCGTGCTGAAGCGACTGTTCAGCAAGGAGGACCGGCCGGATGGCGGGATGTCGAGTGGCACCAAGACGCCTGGAAGGCTCGCGTCGTCTAGCTCCGCAGCTTCCTTACAAAACCGAGCCGTTGGTAGGTTCGAATGCCCGCGAGGCTTTAATTATATAATAGCCTTCGTTTCGCTGTGTGTGATGCATACTGGAAATCGAATTGTAAACAGTCGGAGGAGGCTCGATGAGGATCGCGGTGATCAAGGAAGAGGCGGACGAGCAGATGACGCTGACGTCGATGAAGTCGGACAAGAGACCCCACGTGCAGAGCATATTCGCATCTGGACCGCCGCCCCCGAGCGCCCCAGTCGCCGTTCCTGGCACGGAATACGCGCGGAACGGGGAACTGTTCTCCAGCAGCGCGCCAGTGACCGGCGCCGCCTTGGAGAGAAGCAGCGTTGATGTTGCTGCGAGCGCCATCGATAGCAGATACATACCCGGATCAAGGTTAATAATTACAGGGCCGTGGACAGGGTGGAGCAGTAATTCTAGCGACCTGAGGTATCTCGGGCATTGTTTGCTAAACGAATGAAATATTACACGCTGCTATTCAGCGTAAACTGCGTTCCATATAAGAGCATACCGACGCCCCTACCGATCTGCGATCGATCTGCCCAGCTCCCACGGATCTGACACACGCGATTGGTCGTAGCACTTTCCCTGCCGATTTACTACCAACCAACAGTGTATCCCTGCGCGAAACCGGTATGCTCTAACGTGGAACGCAGTGTAGTAGAAGCAAGAAGCCTTTTGTCGGTTCGTCACTGCGAAAGATAGCAACGCGGTCCTTCGATTCCCACGCTCCTCGCGTGAAGTAAATCTGTTCGGATTCCAGGACGCAACAGTCCACGCAATCGGCCCGATCCAGCATCGCCTTCGAGGCAGCCACCAGCGTCGGCAGCGGCATCGTGGACGACCTTATCAGCACCGGCAGCTCCTCCTGCGCCAGCATCACCGACGACGACGAGTTCACGAAATTGAAGACGGAGAGGGAGAAAGAGAGGCGCAGCAGGGTGGTAAGAAGATTGGCCAGAAGCACCAGCGGCAATAGCAACCTGATTGGGGCGCAATCGACGAGTCTCTTGGGCAACGAGCACCTTCTGCTATCGGAAATGGCGAACACCTCGCGGCTCTCCATGGCACATGGGGATCCCGATGATAAGAGGGCAGAGACCGATCGTCTTTAGCAGGATTTTCAATGGTTCTATTTTGAAGTATAGCTTTCGTTGTGGGTAGTCGAGATAGAAGACATATTTTAAGGTACTCCGCGATATATTTAAATAGGGAGACTACCGACCAGCTGCATGGTCGAAGAACATCCGCGAATTTTGCGGCACCTTTACAGCTGTCAAATAATCGGAAACATTATTGTATATACGAACTTTTTACTAGGATCGAATCAAGCTACGTGTTCGGCAATCGACATTTGTCGACGCTTCGATACACGCTAATCATGTTTACGCAGGATGGACTTCAAGTGTGGGAGATGGTCAAAGGCTACTTGAAAAAAATGTTTGTAAACATTCCGTCGACGGGAGCTGGATAGAGTCGGCTTTTGACGATGTAAGTTCGGGAGTAGGACACTGTAGATCGCGACTGTGTGTACGTAAAATCGTTCGAACAATTTGCTACTACAATTTTGTAAAATAAACGGAAAATAGTATACTCCATGTCACTTCTAATATTTCATACTGGGGGCCAAGGCGTTCGTCCCATGCGAGAATTCTTTAATGATTCTGCACGTTATCCAAAGATTACACACATCCGTAGCGCATAAGTCTAGGCCCGAAAGTAACCGCTGCTGTCGTATTGGAGCGATGGACTCGCGATGCACCCCGGTATACCTCTCACTTCAAATTCTACGTATCTGAAAAGTGACAATAACTGCGAGAACAGTGTCATCGAATGTCGCCTTAAGGGGATTCAATTTTATACGTGTGCATGTAATTGCAAATTGAATTCGAGAGGGAGTGCTTACGAGAAATAGATGCAATTCTAGAAGTTTACTAGCCACAATCCTCATTTTTTATATGCAATAACTGTTAACGTGAAAAATGAGGGATTGTTGGCGATAGGGGACAACGTAAAATTACAGGTAAACTTAGCTGAATATTATTTTATGTAATTAGTCTTTTTAAATCACAACAGGATGTTAAAAGTGCCTGCCTTGTGCCTGCCCGTGTCCAACCGGAAGCCGGTACTTAACGTTAGTTTAATCGTTGTATAGCTTAACTTTCTACAGCTTCGAATCGGATAATGCAATCACCGTTACGCTTAAAAGACAGTGCTTTTTGTGGCAGCGCGTTCGGGCACGCACATTCCAAGGATGATGACAAAGTCGGCAAAACGATCGCACACTTACAGGATAACATGAACTCGATCATTTTTCTTACGTTCGTAACTCGTACTTGGATCGCAAGGAACGAATTCACGTTTAGGATAAAATTTCGACTACAACCACGCGCTAGTTAATTTTATACCACGAAGGATAGACAAAGCAATCGTACGAATTCAGAGGCGTATAGTTGTAGTCGTGTATATCGTGTACAGAGGCGTATTTAATTTGATAGCGTAAGTAACACTCGTTACTGCCTGCGAATAGTTGACACGTTAGACAGTCTTTCATTTTTGGAATCACATTCCAGGACTTAAACGAATCGTACGGTGCTCATGATTAAAACGATCCGTTTAACAGTATTACGGTATTCGAATACCTTCTTGGAGTGTATCAGAAACGTTGGTTTCGTTCGAATAAACGAAAGTGAATTTCAATCACCAAATACTCGATCCGATGTATTTTTCACTTGTATCCAATCACCTCCTTACATCCAACAGGTCGAATCATTTAACCCCCGTTTAACATTAGAACGTATACTTTCCTTAATATTTCTAATGTTAACTCCTCACGAATATCCAGCGACTTGTTATTAAACGCCCGTTGAAATTTTCCCGCTGAAAGTTAGTTCGCGAGACGGCCTCGCGACGTCGCTCGCTCCGCTTCGATTGCGCGCGGTGGAGGGGATTCGTGCGCGCTCGGGACGGATCGGGTCGGTTCGTTCTCGATCGTGGGGTCTCGCGAGCAGGCGTCGACGGCGTCGGGAGTGGGGGCGGTCAGTGGGTAGCCGTCGGCGAGAGGTGGCGGTGGTTTTGTACGGTGTAGAAAAGAGGGGTTAAGCTAGCCGTGCCGGGCCGTAGAAGCGAGCTAGCGGTGGCGCGGCCCGTGCTCGTGCCATAGGGCCTCTGCCAGCCAGTAGTGCGTTCGTTTACAAAATGGCAGACGGTCCGTCCGCGGAAGACGCGGCCGCCGACCTCGGGGACAGTGATTCACGTTTGACCAGGGAGCGACACAAACGTCAGGACGCCCCATCCTCGATGACGGCCTTGGGCACGGGTCAGGAAACCGCGAGATCCATCCACGAGGACGCTTCGGTGCTGGAGGCTCATCCTCACCATCGTCAACAACAACATCGTCCCCCTCGTCGCAGTTGTCATGCCCATTCTCATATTCCACGTCGACATCCCGTCACCACCAACAACAATAACAACAACAACAATAACATTCATCACCACTACCATCGCCGCGATCGCGAGGTCAGTGAGGTGGACGGTAGCAGCGAGCGCGCTGGTAAAAACGAGAGTGTCAACGATGCTGGTGTAGAGGTGACGCGCGTTCTTCCGTTCGCGTCGCCGAGCCGCGGGGATTACGACGACGATGGGAACGAGTACGACGATGACGACGAAGAGGAGGAGGAGGACGACGAGGAGGATACAGTGGTGGTAGTGGACGAGAACTGTGTTTCGAAATGTCGCGCCGGTGCCGGTCGTATCGATGTAACAAAGACTGGGAATGAGACGGAGGAGAGAGGTGACGGTGGTACCAACGGTAGCGATACCAACGGTAATCGTAACGGTGGTGGCGGCGAGGGTGCCGCGACAACGATGGGCAACGACTCGACCGACGGTCGGCGGTCGAGGTCCGCGGTCGTGTTCCTAGACGCGGAACCCGGGAACCCGGCAAACGAAGGGAACGACCGTCGGCGGCGTCGCCGCGTGGACGACGTGACCGACGCGGACGGGGAGGATGAGGAGGACGGGGACGGGTCGCAGAAAGTGAATCGTCTCGGGCGCGATAACGGCCGCGGCGGGCCCGAGAGTCTAGAGGCGGCCGGCGGCGAGGAGAACCCCGGTGCTCGAAAGACGGACGGCATCGCTAGTGTTGGTAGTAGTGATGGTAGTGGTAGTGGTAGTGGTGGTGCTGCTGCCGCCGCTGCCGCTGTTTCTGCTTCTGGTGCCGCCGGTGTTACTGCAAATGGCCCCGTCGCTGCCAGGCATCAGGGCAGCCCCTTCAAGGGACAGGTTAGGACGGCCGAGGACACCCTCGTCGGCCCTTGCGGGAAGAAGCGGTGCGCCGATCGATACGACAGCTCCGAGAGTTCTGACAGGTGAGTGAGACCGAGATACCATTCCCTCTCGCGGTTCTTCGAGTGCCTCCTCAGGAGGAGCTGCTGCTGGAGGACTCGGAGGAAATTCGAGTAGGCGGGGAAGGGGGGAGAGAGAGAGAGAGAGAGAGAGAGAGAGAGAGAGAGAGAGAAACTAGCCCTTTTGCTGATAACAAGGGGAGGTCACGACCTGGACGATTTTTTTTCGAACGTAGGGGACCGACGAGCATAATTAATCCCCAAATATCTCACATCTTCGCTATTCATGTATCATCAGTTTTACAGTTCTGTGCTGAAACAAACAGTTTAATCC
Organism: Andrena bucephala; assembly: GCA_947577245.1. NCBI lineage: Eukaryota > Metazoa > Arthropoda > Insecta > Hymenoptera > Andrenidae > Andrena > Andrena bucephala. The sequence goes on from OX387719.1 coordinate 10,323,067, forward strand.
AAAAATATTGCTCCCTTCTACGAACACAGTCCAAGTTTGTTCGAGGCTCGTTGCGTGAACTCTGTCGATAATCGGTAGTACTTCCAAAGCCATGCAAGCTACGAAAGCCATGGTGGTGGGCTGGGATTCTTGGGTTGTATCGTAATTAGCGCGAAGGTGCGTTCTCAACGGCTGGCTAGGGGTCGTTGTACCGGCGGTTACGAGACCGACAACCGTGGCAGCGTTCGATCTGTGCGCGCCGCGTCGTGTTTATAGGTTCCGTAGATGCTGCCAACTCGCTCTGTGTCTTTCTCGCTCCTGCCATCCCCTCCTTCTCTCTCCCTCTCTCTCTCTCCCCTCCCTCTTTCTCCATCATTCTCTTTTCCGCGCCCGCCGTTCCCCCTCCATCGCGACCCTCGCTATTCCCCTCTTCTCCTTCTCCACCTCGTCTGGCCCTCGCCCTACGCGAACTTATCACGCTAGACTCTACGCTCCTTGCTCGATGCGGTTGCTATTCACGGCAGCTTCGGGGCACCGTTCCTTTTTTCTCCCCCCCTGTTTTTCATTTATTTACACACTCGGGAACGTGTGGTGTCTCGCGTACTACCTTCACCGACCAGCGCAACGCGTACGAGGAAGCAAAGAGGCTTTCGGTACACTTAGCTTCGCCGACTAATCGTTCTCGAGACACCGTGCAACTTCATTCCCATCTTCATTCATCGAGTCTGCTATTCCAGCGATCTGTTATCTCGGCAGAACGGATCGATCTGGTTTTTTACAAAGTAAGTAAGTAATTACGTCCGCGTGAATACACAGTGAGTCGTGGATTCGGCCGTAGGTTTCGCAAAACAACGCCAGTTAGCTTGGATTAATGAAGTGCCGCCGTATTCAGCTCCTCCGCTTGCATGTAAACAGTTCGCACGATTATACGTGCCATTGAGTGACCGATATCTCGAGAGTTCAGCGTGTCAACAACGAGCAAGTGATCTCGCGCGAGAATCCTCTCCTAGCAGTCACGTTTTTCCAAAGCAACTACAAATCGATACTCGTTTCTTTCGAGGCACCATATCTTAATATGTAGTTCATCGATTGACCCACAAAATGATTCCTACGACTGCTTCCTTCGTTCTATTTCCAAATGCTCTCCCTTGCCAATTATACACTCGGCCGATCTACGTTTCTGAACTTCTCTAAACCTTGACTGTTCAGTTTCCAAATTCATAGCAAAAGGGTCCACTTTCCTAATTCTACTTTTCTACCTCAGCAATGAAAGAGGCTCACAGTAAAATTCGATTCTCGCGGAGCGGAGTGTCCCGTGTACTTCCCCGCGATTAGTTTCCGCGCGCTGTAACGGGCGTGTTTAACTTGGGCGGAAAAGAGGACGCAATAAAATTTTAGCACCCTAACGGTTCTTCTCTGTGGTACGCTAAACCCGAGTGTTTCTTAGGAACGAACGTCTCCGCGTAGCCTCTTTTTTATCCCCCTGTACCTGGCAACGTTTATCGCCCTGACTTGCCTCCCACTTTCCTGTTTCTCGGTGCAGCTGAATCCCCGTTCATTTTTAGAAAAAGCTATGCACAATATCTACTTCCGAAACGTTAATTAGACGTAATTAAACAGAAGCTGTGCCGATCGGTCGTTCGATCGATATTTCGAGCGACGGCTTCCCGCGCGCCGGGTCAACGCATCTTTTGTTTTCTCTACGAACATTTCGAATATCGGGCGCTGCGCGCAGCTTTGCTAACCGAGCCCAATGTTATCGCGAAGCTTTCCTCTCTTTCCAAAAGCTTTCGGCCGCCGTGCACAGTATCTCGCTTGACGACGGGATTGGCAGCGGATTGATCGCGCGGGCGCGTGATTTCCTTGGTGAACCATTATGTTTTTCCCGTTCGGCTAATCGCCCACCTAGAGATAGTTGCGTTTGACTCCGATAACGATTATCTGGGAAACGTAACTTGCGGCTGGCTAGTTCCCATTCGGATGCGTTTCTCCCTGACCAGGATGGAATTAAAGGAAAACGGATACTGATCCTTAAATGCTGCGAATAAAATCCACTGGCCATTTTAAACTCTCGCTGTTACCATCCGCTAGGATTGGGAAGGTCACCGTTGAATATCAAAGTTCATAGAAACGGGCGGCCTCTCCGTGATCTTGAGTGCTCATTTGGTTCCGATAGAGCTATAGCAATCATCGCGGACCCCGTCGCACCGTCCGCTCAGTTGTAATTTACAAGGCACTCAAAATGCGCCTCTCACGGCGAGACCTCATCCTTTTGAGACGGAGCAGCGGGTTCGAAGGTTCGCGTGTACGGACTACGGAGCAGGCCCTTCTGGTAATATTTCCTTGGTGGCTGTTGGCGAGAGGGAGAATCGACTCCCGCTGCGACCAAGCCCAACCGAGACGCCTGTTTTTTCGTGTTGTAATCGTACGGTTCACGGTCCGGGGGCGGCGCGGCGTTCCCCGTGGCTCGCTCGAGATGCCTTATCGCGCCTCGAATGGGTCCAGATAATCACCCGAATTCGGGACCACGCTCATTAATCTCTGGCCGCCGATAGCAAGCCTCACCGCGAGACTAATCACCGGTTTCTCGTGTTTTCGTACCGATTCCCCGGCACTCGACGCCCTCTTTGACACACGGGCACGATGCAAAGTGAAAATGAAATGGGGCAGTAGGTTTATACTTGATAGGATTCTCTTGCAGCCTTCAAGGGTTACTATTTTAATTAACGTAAAAGTTATCCGGGCGGAAGTAGTTTATTTACCGCAGCAATATTCGTACACTTGAAATCTTAATAGGTATATAAAGCAGAGAGTATATATGCTTGCGTGTTTGTCTCTCGCCTAAAAACTTTCGAACGCTAAACTCTTGGATCACGCGATGTCCCTCAACTCATCAGGTATGTTTGACAAATCCAGACGAATGTGACTAGGTATTTCCACAAAAGAATTGCTTGTAAAATGGGAATCTAAATTCCGATCAAAGCCGGGCAGACAAGCTATACCTAATATTCTAATTCTATTCCTACGACAATGACGCTCCGAGTTTCGCGAGTGCAAGCTGTAGGTACTCGATACGTACCACCGGTAGCAAGCGACTTAATTGGAGCGCTGAAAAACGCGCTCAAGCTACCTTGGTCGTTGGTTTATTTTTTCCGCGTCAGTCGAGCTCCGCCGGTGCCCCGAAACGGAACGAAGCGGGGGCGATCCGAGGCGGAGAGCGGTCGCGACGCGATTCGCGTGGCCGTGGCCGTGGCCGTGAAAGTGAAATTCGTGAATGAAACGAGTGGAACAGCCGGCAAACCGAGGTGAAGGTAAAGGTTGCCTGTTTCGCCCGGTTGCTTACGCGACCACCGAGTCTTCTCCTTTCCACCGGTTCGAAAGCTCCGTTTCGCGAGACCGAAACCTTCCTTGGATCATTCTGCTAGTTGGACGTTGGTCGATTCGTGGATTTCGCGTGGGATTCCAAGCGATTCCCAAAGCTTCCTCTTAGCATTGAATCTTGTACGCAGAGCCGGTTTAACCCTTCGTGGTCACAGGGGGTGTATTGCACCCCAAGAGCAATTTTCCATTTGAAATTTGGATTTACTGCAAAAAAAATAGTAAAGATATTTTTAAAAAATCGGTTTTTTCCCCACAATCATGGAAAATCGCTCATTTTCAACTACAAATTTCATCGTATCAAAATTTACATTTCTAGAAAAAGACTATTAGACCACGACTGTATAAGTATTACGAATGTACAATTGTCACTGAAAAGTTAAAAGATTCAAAAATACGAAAATGGCAACTCAAAAAATGACGCTGGGGTACAGTGAACCTCGTGTGACCAATTTGTGATTATAAGAAGGTGAGGCCACGAAGGGTTAAGACCTTTAGAGGCCCTATAAGCACTTGAAAGATTTTGAGGCTCCTACAACGTAATGATTTTTTACGCATTTCCGATAATTTGACTAAAAAGTGTTTTTGACAAAAGTTAGATTTTGAAGTTCAGAAAATTTCTATGGTGCCCTAAGCACGCATTTATTCTGTTTATTGCTTAATCCAGCACTTGCGCGTGATTAACAGTGCACTTCCGAAGCGTGGAATGCAAAAAACGCCGATAGACAGACTCGTTGTCGATCAATTACGAGCGTCTAGAGTTATAGACGGCCGGGGGTGGACGATGAAGTCGGTATCTCGGACAGATAGCGACGCAGGCTTTTCCCTTTCTCTCGCGGTGGCACGTGGGCGGATGAAAGTAGGAAAAATCGCGCATTGTGTGCGGCGTGTAAAACGCGCCGGTTTACCGAGGAGGTGGACGCGGAGGCGGCCACGAGGTAGGGAGGAGGCTTTCCCATGATCGTTGCCGCAAAAACGCCGCTGGAACGATGTCGCAACTGCAGTTAGAAAGCTTAGAGGCTGTTGCGCTCACCTCGCGGCAACGTTCCTGCTCGTCCAGCTCCCCTGCAAAAATTCGGGAACGCGCGCGGATGTGGGTGGCGTGGAGAAACAGCATGGAAAGTGGAACACATCGATCGTCTGGATCACATGGGCGGTTCCTTCTTCTCGAAGACTCGTCGCTGCGAGCCCTTGGAAAATGGCAGCGAGTCCTGGGTGATCATGCGGAGTTCTCGGCGACGTTTTTGCTCCGCGAAAGGAAGGCAAAGTGGCTGGAAGAACGGTTTCCCTCGTCGCGAGGAGGAGTCGATTTATTATGGAAACGTAGCGCCTCTGAAATGACGTCGACGACGCGTAACGGATCGATAGAATCATTATCATATCACGGTGCGCGTCACGTATCGGCGGCCGCTTCTCTGGCGGCGTTGCCCGACTCCGCAGCTTCGCGGAGAAACGGCTGGCGTAGGAAGTCGTGCTCGATTCCGATCGATCCGGGCCCGAGAGCGAAGAATCTTAATTAAGGCTCCGAGGTAATTGTGAACGCGCGGTGCACAAGGCTAGCTGTCGATTCCCGAAACCGTCGCAATCCGAAGCCTTTGTGCGCTCGCTCGTGTTACCGCAGCAGTTGAGTAAGCTCCCAGGTACTTTGGACTCCGTATCGGCCTGAGCACTCCATCCTTCTACAGAGATTTACTCGGATGTTTGCCCGCGTATTCGGGGCAACATTGTTTCCAATCGAATTGCGTGCATGGAAACTTGCTCCTTTTTAACGAACCTCTGCACGGTTGAGCTGCTCTATCGTACAGGGTAAATCCGGTAGACGCGGTCGACCTAATATTAAATGGCTATTAAAACTAATATAGAAATTACGTATTTTATCAGAACAAACCTATATGTTCAGAATTTTATGCTGATTCAGAAAAACTGGCCGATATTTGCTTGAAGACGATATTTACTGTAAATCGGGTTGAAAACTGAAGTCATGACATCTGACCATCTCTCCCGAGGTGCCGGGAGAAATGGTTTTCGCCGTTGGCACAGGCCACTCACATAATTATTCGTGGAAAATTAACAAAGGATAAAGAAAAATTATTTATGAGTGAATACAACTGCAGATTTATTGATATTTAATTTGTTTACGCTAAACAAGTAAAGAACGCGGCAAAGAAAAAGTGAACTACCTACTGGCGATTAGCGGGGCAAATTAATACAAAAGTGAATGAATAAACTAAATAAACAAAAATAATAATAAAATAATAATAAAAAATAAACAAAAATAATACAAAAATTATAACTCGACCATCTCACCTTTCTGCAGTATGAGATGGTCGTCTCGTTAGCTTTGCGAGGAAGAGTTAATATGGCCAAATACTTTGGCTGCATTGTCCTTCAATATCTCTACTATCTTATTATCCCAAACATTAAAAGAGAATAAACTTAGAAGTACATTCTGTACACCGCTGTTTGACAAAAGAGGTTAACTGTACCCTCAATTTACATTTTAAAGCCTATGAATCCAGAAAAAGCACAGAAGGAAGCGAAATGACGCTATTCATTCAACTGTTTGGCTTCTAGAGAAGTAATTGGTCTGCACTTTAACGCATTTTTACGTAGAGAGTATGAAATATAGCGACCCGACCAACTCTCCGGCCCGACCGCGTCTCCCGGATTTACCCTACGTGTAAGTACAATGTATTCCGAATTCGACACTCGTGCTTGACAATCCTCGGCACCGTATCTCCTCCGTTTAAGTGTCTTCCGGATGGTAATTGCCGCTGTTGGAGCCAGGCTCTACCGCGGCAATCAATGCTCGACCTCGCCCATTATTCGCCGCGGTGCAGCCCGGGTTTTTCTTAACAGTAATTGTGTCATCGGAGCTGTCCGTTTTACGGTGCCGTAATGTCGGCGTTATCGTTATCATTATGCCGATTTCGTTGGCTGTTACTGGGTACATGGCAGCGGTAATGCAGCGATGCACGGACGAGCGTGTAGCCGGTTGTTGGATCAATACGCGGCAACCTAGCGGCCCTTTTCGAGGCCTGGCCCTCTCTCGATTCGAGCAACAAGTTCTCCAGGGCTGCCTCCGTTCTAACGGGTGGCCAGCTCGAGCGCGATCCCGGACCGACCGATCCCAACCCTCGATCCAATTACCGTGTCCAGTGCCCGTGGACCTGTAACCGGATTTAATCTTGAGGAGAGCCGAGTTGAAGGGCTAAAAGTTATTATTATTATTATTAACGGGTATAACCCTTTAAATACATTATTTCAAACATAAGAAGAAAAAAATAAAGAAAAAACTTACTACTAGGTTACAAGTCGTTGCACTTAACGTTGATTACGCTCACACACACACACACACACACAAAGTGTACAAAATAGTGTCACCCCTGACCGCTTTCAAGGTACCTAAACACTGATGATCTGAAGGATGCCAGGGATCCGGAGCAAAAGGTCAAGAGAGTGGGAGTCGCTATTTAGTTTGTCGAAGCAATTACAACTCCGAGTAACTAAATCCAGATGACCAATATTGCTCCTGTACCGTCTTGCATCGAATAGAGGGCTCCGACGAAGAGCTCTGGCCGCGACATAAAAAGTATTCTTAATGCAAACTCAATCAGATTCATTAGGTGATCGGAAAAATTTATTTAAAGAAACAAGTCTAGTTTCCAGATCGCAGATTCTACGTGTAGGATCACGTATGATCCAGGAAGTAGCCTTTCTCCAACTGTACTTGTTTCCATGGAGTTCGTCGAGGTCCATGAAGCAGATTGACCACCATAATGACAACCGTTACCTCAAGTGGTCTCCGTTCACTCGACACCTCGTCTCCGGGATTGCAATTTCTACCAGGGTAATTGCGATTACCGAACGATTACATCGTGCGCGTTTCTGCGGACGTTTCTCGAAGACTAAGTAGGGAGGCTGTTTTACGCGTTGGTTGCGTCGTTTCAGGGACTTAGATTTATCTCCGCCGGCTCTTGTTCTCTCCTACCTCCTGCTCATTCCCGGAAGCCACTCGATCGCTGATTTCGATTAACCTTTCCCCCTTGCACAGGTATCTACTTCTATTCGCTTCGGCTGCAATGCAAACGCATCGAAGCGGGCAATGTAGATCCTAGAACCCACGCGACTTCCTTCGCCTATTAATCGCAGAGAGACAACCACTCCTTCCCTGGAAAAACAAAAAGGTCCTCTGTCTTAGATAGAACGGATTAAAACCGCGGGACCTCGATCCGAATACAAAGTGGAGCTGGAATAAGGGACACTGAAAGGACCCGGGCAGGCCGCAGACTATAGACGATCAGCGAAAGCGTAATTATACAGGGCAGAGTCCTCGAGGGCCATCCACGAGTCCCTCGGATCAAATTTCCCGGGAACCGTTTACCTCCGGTGCCTGGGAACGACGGCAGCGATTTTACGCGCCGTTTGCGTACTCGCTAGGAGAAGGACGATCCACGACCACCTACGGTGATCCGGCGGGGCCGGGCTGTGTTTCATTCGCGGAGAAACTTCGACGTTTATGACAAAAGGGGTACGGTTCGAACGGTCTCGCGAGCCGAGGGCCTCGACGAGCTCTCGTCGGAGGCAGCCACGTGGGCAGTGATTAATCGCGACAACGGGCAAACACACTGCATCGTATATACCCCTACGTGGCGCGCCGTGTACGCGCGAGAACCTTTAGACGCGAGGCTGCGACGTGGGCAAAAGATCGTCTTGCTCTCGTGGAATCCAATAGAGAGCCGCTGTTACGTGGCGAAAACGCTGCTCTCGGGACCCGAACGAAGCTAATGGTCACGGACGGAGGAGGGGATGGAAATTTCAAATTATATAGACATCCAATGGCGCATTCAGAGAGGGGGGGGGGGCTGGCATCTCCCAAAAAGGGGCTTTGTAAAAAGAAAAGAAAGCTGGATTACTCTTTGCTCTCTTTACTCTTTTTACTCTTTTTAAACGATTTTGTTCAGCTTCGATTCTCTGTTTGTTTGTTTGTTTGGCAACTCAAATTTAACCCACTTCCAACTATCCAATTGTCTTGAAACTTTGCAGGCGTGCGTAGTTTGGGTGACAATACAATATTTAAAAAAAAAATTCACCCCGAGCGGGTGAAAAAATTACCCAGTCTTCAATAAATATAATCCATAACCACAAATCCAAACGACTTGAATTCAGCCACTCGCGTTCTTTACGAAAACGACAAAAAGCCGCTGCGTTCGGGTCGCTAGTCGCATCACGATTTGAAATTAAATTAAAAAAATTAGAAAATAAAAAATATATAACAAAATTTTTATGTTAAACGATTTTATTAAAAATGCACTAAAATCTAAAAAATAATTATTTTCTTGTACTGCAATTTCGATGGTGTTTTCTCACTTTAAATAAAATCATGGAGCAGGGTACATATCTCACAACAAATTCATTTCGACGCTTGATGCTATATTAAATTGATTCATATTTTAATATGAGAAACATCCAGAGTTGGGCAAAATATAATCTAATTACAACGTACAAATTACGATTAAAATGTAATTATGCAGTTGATTACACATTATTTTCTGTAATCGTTAATGTAGGTGGTTGACCACAATTTTATCAACTACATAAATTAACGATTACTGAAACTAATGTGTAATCAACTACAAAATTACAGTTTAATCGTAATTTGTAAGTTGTAATTAGATTACATTTCGCCCAACTCTGGAAACATCCTACTCCACGGTTTTATTTAAAGTGAAAAAACACCATCGAAATTGCAGTAAAAAAAAAAAATTATTTTGTAGTTTTTAGTGCATTTTTAATAAAATCGTTTAACATAAATTTTCTTTTTATATATTTTTTACTCTTTTTACCCTTTTTACACTTTTTACTCTTTTTACTCTTTACACTCTCTAATCTTTACTGTCATTACTTTTTACTCATTAAATAAATTTGTATAATCACCTACTGAATTTGATTGAATTTCCATTACAAATCCGCCAAAGATTAAATCCTGAGTGCGCCACTGTAGACGTCACTGTCGTCTTTCTACGCGTCGGAAAATACGTCACCGTTGCGTGCAGACGAGTACTGCAGTGGAATATGAAGGTTGACGTCATCGAAGGTAAATCCACGGAGCGTGGCCGCGCGTGGGCAAGGAAACGCTCGTTCCCGATCTCATTAGGCGATCATTTTGCACCGGCCGACGGCGCAGCGGAAAATAAAGAACGGCCAAGCTCGGGAGCGTGATTTCTCGAAGGTTTTCCAGGCCCGCCGCGTTTGTGCTCGTTTCCAGATCGCTTATCTGGCTCGCGAGCAGGCCTGCAACCTAGGCCTAGGTTCTGCCCCGCGTTTTGCAACGCGAGGCCTTTCGCAAGCGGCTCTGTTTTCGCGCTCACCAACGGCCAGGCAGAAGTGCTCTGGGCTTTCACTCTCTTCGCGTTGCATTCCGTGCCCGGTCGCGAGCAAATTCGACACCACCGGTCGATTCCTTCTAGTTAGGAAGCGTGGCGTCAAAGGACTCTTCCGCTTTCCCGAAACAAGGTGTATTAGGTAGAGTCTATCGTACGACGGAATTGTCTCCATCGCGAGATTATGCTGGAATTGACCATCTCCAGGTGACCTGGATAGAAGCCCGCCCGTTGTTGTCTGAAATTCCGCTCCAGGTTCTAGTTTCGGTCCACTGAACTGCACAGTCGATTCTGCTCTGCTGCAACTCGGCCCCGACTTGATCTCGAAAGAGTGCACTCGTTTCTTAGAGCATTTTCTCCTCCGTTTCTTCAAGCTCCGAAGACGTTGCCGCTCTTGTTCCGTTTGGATTAGCGTCCCAGCGGCTTAGAAGGACCTCTCCACCCGCCTCTAATCGCGTGCTTTCGAGTCCAACATCAAGGAGGGTCTGGCACTGCCTCGAAGCAGCCAAACTTGTCCCGAGATCGGCAACAGTCTCGGAGCTGTGATTCTCTGCACCGATGCTGGTCATTACTCATGGGCATCGTTCCATGGCACGACCCGAGCTCGCTATTTACATATGATAATTGCGACCATACGGCTCGTAGTATTACATATTGATAACATGCCCATTATGGACGCGAGCATGCCAGCTAATGGTTATCTGCAGAACGCGGCTCTCTTGATTCTCACTTCTCTCATTCAAATCCGTTGACATAGCGACGAATACGCAATTACCGTGCTGCCCGTTGGCTGCATCGGACGTCCAAGTATCGGAGCCTTCGGAGACCGTGCAGAAATGATCGCTCCTAGAAAAAGCAGCATCCCCTTCCCCGGGTGTCGAAAGAAACGCGACTCGTTTGCGCGTAGGCAGTCCGTCATCCGTGGCACACCTTCCTTCTCCGCCAATAATCACCGCGAACTTTGATCCTCATCCATCGGTGAAACGGAACGCTCGACGATAACAACATTCCACGGTGTAAGTGTTCAGAAAAATTCGAGCTTAAAAAAAGGAATCTGCGATCCGGACGGACTAAAAATGGTTATTTTTACTTACAATCTTTTTTATAGAGTCTTAAAAGGTGATAGAATAAAGCTGCAAACGTGCGAAATGCTACGCACAATATTTGTTTCTTTTTTCGATTCTCGAACAATTAAGTTTCTTTCGGTCGTCACACTACTTAAGGGGTTAGCTCGCCTCAGGAGGTAGAAAAAGAATCGATTCTTTGGGAATTTATTTCAGAAAGTACATGCATATATTTATGCAATGGTTTTTGTATTCAGATGAGGGACACTTTAACATGTTATTATATTATGTTTTGGTATAAAAATATTTAGTTATTGCAAAATTACAACTGATTTCCCGGAAGCTGTTTTTACACCGGTGACCACGATTTCTCCGAAACCGCTTCACCAATCTTTCTGAAATTTTGTAGGTTTCTTCTAGACATTCGTATCTAGTCTTTAATCGAAGCATTTGTTTTTCCAATTCATAGTGTTTATTTTATGGATGAAAACGCTTATTTTTAGCTAAAAATACTAATGTTTCATCCATAAAATAAAAACTATGCTTTGGAAAAACAAATGCTTCGATTAAAGACTAGTTTCGAATGTCTAGAAGAAACCTACAAAATTTCAGAAAGATTGGTGAAGCGGTTTCGGAGAAATCGTGTAAAAACAGCTTCCGGGAAATCAGTTGTAATTTTGCAATAACTAAATATTTTTATACCAAAACATAATATAATAACCTGTTAAGGTGTCCCTCATCTGAATACAAAAACCATTGCATAAATATATGCATGTACTTTCTGAAATAAATTCCCAAAGAATCGATTCTTTTTCTACCTCCTGAGGCGAGCTAACCCCTTAAGGCCCTTTAAGCGACTGGCGGACATAGCCGCTGGAAGAATTCAGTGTTCGATCGGTAGTGAGGCTTCTACGGGACTTGACCCGTTCTCGCTTTGCAATGCAAGCGGGCTGCAGAAGCGCAGCGCGTGCTGCACCGGCGAAGAATGCGAACGTTTCGTAGGCAAGCGACTAGAGTGACTAGACAAAGGGATCGGGCAGGGCCGACATTCCCATCCGGGCTGAAATATCCGATCCAATTAACTATGCCCCTCTCTCTCTGTCACTGTTCCTCCCTTCCCTCGCGATCCACGCGTCCTCTGCCGCTTCTCGGTGCAGTTTCGACGTCCAGCCCGCGTTCTTTTGATCCCGTTTCAAAGGGAACCGGGGGCCGCAAAGTTTCCGCCTCCCCCGAAATCGATTGCGCTAAAGCGACCGGCCCTCGAAACGTCGGCCAGGCTTGCACGCGTCGGGAACGGAGTACCGCGTAGCCGCACGCCAGCCAGCGTTCGCGCGAAAATGGCTTATGCAACGCAGATGCTGGCCGATAATGTCGGCCGTGCAATTTGTTTAGCGAGCCGCAGCGTGCACGTAGATATATGCCCGCTGCCATTATTCCTGGCTCTCTTGGTTTCGATCGGGGACCGAGCAACGCTTGACGCCTGCTTCTCTCTCCGCTTTTGCTCCTTTATTTTCCCCTTAATTCACCGCCGAGCTAGGTACATAATTTACGGCTCGGTCCCGCTGCTCCCGAGACAAATGCGCCGTCGCCTCTGACTTTTCACTTTTCCTCCATCGGCGGCCCGCTGGACTAGCATTCTTTCAGTCGAACGGCTCGCGATTAATCCGCGGAACGAGGATCGCTGTAATTAACTCGAATCTCGTCGCGAGGAGTGACTCTGCTCCGCGAAGTACCTATCAGAATCTCGAAGATTTTCAGTGTGTTTCTTGATTTATTTTACGAGATTGAATCGTGTCGGGTAATTTTATTCTTCTCGTGATTTTCTTATGCACTTTGACAATTTCACTCTCATCACGCTACCTTAAGGAGGTACTGGACTATTGAACGACTAAAATTTACGGTTCCTTTTGAGTTGGATTTCTCAGATACCTACCAAATAATCACCATACCGTTACCTACGTTTTGTAGCTTTTTTTGCACGGTTTTGCAAGTAGTTTAAAATAAAAATTGTCAGAATGTTGAAAATTATTGAAGTTATTTAACGCGAAAAATGGTCCCGCGTAGCTATATAGTACCAGGTGAAGCAACCATCCAAGAGCAACATGCTTTGTGATGAGTTATTTCTACACTAAAAACTACACCGTGCAATTTTACTGGCGAATTTAAACGAAAATTGTGAAAGTTACACACGAATCAATTTTGTCCTACATTCTTACGGAAAAATCGGGTTTAATCAGTTATAAATTTGTTTACAAGTATCCAGTGTTGATGCGGAAGCTCCATTCTGTAGAGATAGCAATTGTGCACTTCTGGTTAAAATTTCAAGTGAAAATATCCTTTCGTTCAAGAGTTAAGTAGTTTCAAGATAAATTGCTTCAAAGCTAACTCTACGCCAGTACCGTTCTACGAGGACGTTAGGAGTTTCCACATGAAATTTCGTTGTAAATCTTCACAAAGGATGGTACTTTCACAATTAATAATAATAAAAAAAAACGATTTCTCGAAATTTCAATAGCCCTGTACTCCTTCAAAGGGTCATTGCAATTTTCGGGAATTTATTGCGAAGAAAAGAAACACAGGAATGGTATAAAACTATTTTCTATTTATTAAACCACATTTCTACAGTAAGTAAAAAATACAAAAGTAATAAAATTAATGTTCTTAAAACGCTTCGCAATAAATTCCCGAAAACCACTTAATTTATCGGCGCGCAAATCGCAATGACCCATTAAGGTAGCATCTTAAGATCACCGGGTCCTGGATTCTGTATCGATGGTGGAGGGGGGCTCGCTCCGTTTTCCCTGGTCGCAATTTCCGCCGCGCCAGCGCCATTTCCCTTTCGACAAATGTCACTAACGATCAATTAGCTGTAAACAGTAATCGCTCGACGGGCTGGCGGTAGCTGGTTCCGTTGGCCGTTGGGTCGCGTCCAACGCGCTGGGTAATTCCATTCCGAGCGATGTCGCTCTCGAGCTCCGCAGCGAACTTTCAGGAATCGCGCGGCTCGCGACTCTCGAGGCTCGACTAAGCCGTCGAATGACGCGCTCGCGGCGAATCAGAGATTTAAGGACTGGGCTTGGAAGCGCCCGTCTCAGCGTATCTTGTTCGGCGGTCGAATAAAATTCACGCTTGCCTCGTCCGTGGCTCACCTAGCGGAGGGTCTATTAGGTCGACGTCGCGGGCGTCCAGGAACGAGTTTCATTTCCTATCCCGTGGAGTCAAAACGAGCCGGTGGTGGCGCGGGGAGAGTGGAGGGGGGCGGGGGGGGGGGGAGCAGGGTCGGCGAGAGGAGAGCGGAGAGAGAAAAAGGAGAAGAAAAAGTGCGAAGGGGACAGAGAGATCTCTAACCCCGCTATTTATCCCTTGAACCCACCCCACCCCGGCTCGGTCCCTCCACCTCCCCGATTTCGCGGTCAGAATTTGCGGAATGTCCGAGGCTGGAACCAGTCCATCCGGTTTTTTAATTGCAAAAAGGATCCGCCTGGGCCGTGGAGCGGACCGTGCAAACTCGCCTCGGACCTAAACCTCGCAGACAGGACTCCCTTCGGCTCCTTCGAGATCGCTCCAAGCATCCGAGTCCGTCCCCCGATCAAACTTCTTCGTGGACCACGGGCGCTGCTTTCTCTACATCCCGAGTCGCGACATTTGCCATCGCGGCGCACCGGCTCCCTCCGCTCTTCAACTTCTACGGTAATACTCAATGAAGCCGAAAGCGGATTCGGAGTGGAGAGAGTTCGATCTTCGTTCCCGTTTTACCTCGGCGCGGCTCCTTATCGCTGCAGGTCGACCGCTGTCCTCAAAGCTAATCTCCGTTATCGCGCGCGCGCATTGTTCACGGAAAAAGGCGACGGATAGAGGCGGAAGCGGCAGCTGTCTCCACGTAATCAAGGTGCGCGGGTAATTAGCAGAATGGCCGCACGTGGGCGAGCCGAGTTAATGACGCCCGAGATAGTCGCGAAGGATTATCCGCGCGCGCGATTGCCTCGCGGATCGAGGATGGCGTGCAGCTAGCGCGCTCTTAATCGTCGCCGCTTTATCGCGACGTTCAGCCTTGTACTTTCTCCTCCGTCGCACAGTTTTTCGCTCGATCAGCTGATGCAGAGCGTCGCGAGACGCGGCGACGCGGTATCAGAGTGGGCTGCACTGGCGCGCAAAAACTCGCCGCCGAAGAATCGGAGGCCGTACGCGAACCTCGCGCGCAATGGCGACGATAGTTTCTGCTTTATCTCCCGCGAGCTTAGATAGCGGAATTATCAGGTCTGTACGCTTGGATAATAGCGGGAACGTTTGATACGATCCGCGAGTAGTTATTATTATTTATTTATTTACAGGATATTGACGCATCAGTGCACGTAGGAAAAGAAATTACTGGGCCAAGTCAAAATGAATAAAAATTAATTGAACACAGTAGGGTAGGGTGGGGCTAAAAGTCCCGTTTTTCGTATAAATTTGTGTAAAATTTAGTACTAACAGTCTAGAGATATCTGGTTTTATTTGGTATAAACTAGAACTAGGGTAACGCATACAGATGTTGACCCCTATACAATGATTTACCCTCTTCCCCAAAAAGTAGGAAATATATAATAATGCTTTTTTTTATATAATAAAAGATATCTATATTTCGGTGGCTCAGATATTTTTGTTCCGAATACAATTATATTTTATTATATAAAAAAAACATTATATTATATTTCCTACTTCTTGGGGAAGAGGGTCTATCATTTCATAGGGGTCAACATCTGTATGCGTTACCCTATTATGCTTTACGTTCACGAAGTTCGTTTGTTGATACTGTTATTTTCTGTTGAGTTATACCACAAAATGTTTGTCAATGCAAAATGGACTTCTTGCCCCACGCACGGTGTAAAAAGTCCATTGCACAGGGTAGAAAGTCCCTAATGTTTTTTCGTGTAATATTAAATAAGTTAAGGAAAAAACTCTTTCAAATCGACAAATATTTATTAAACCAATTCTTTTTGGTATACTAAATTGATAGGAAAGCATGACTTCTTTAACAAAAAATAAAAATATAAGTTAGAGACTCACTTTGAACCAAAAACTAAAAAAAATCGTTGAATTAAAACAAAAGCACTATTTAAAGACTCTGGCATCATTTCTTTATACTTTGGCCATCTTATTATGAAAACAAATCATGCATACATTACCTACTAAAGGAACATAGAATCTTAACGTATTTGGCTGATACGCTTTTAAACTGTGATCTACTTTGTATAAAACAATGAAGACGCCGTATTTCTTTTAGTTTTCGATACACAAAATAACGAAGGTGTCGTGTAATTCGCACCAACGCCCAGGAGCGATTGGCGACTCTGTGGTCACCTCCGTTTCGTCTCGCCTTTTACATTATATACTGCGAAACTCGATACATTGTTTAGGAATAGAGATTTTTAATTCGGGACTTTTTACCCGCCGGACTTTTAGCCCCATCCTACCCTACGGATCCCATAGTTTTATGATGTTTATTTTGAAGAAAATTATCCACCCATAGAACAACTCTTACATTATACAATTATTATAATTGCTGAGCCATAGTTCCATTGTGGGCTTAAAAAAAAATACAAAAAATTAATAATAATATAATATATTATACTTCTCGTCATTATATAACCCATTATAAAACATTGCAAAACAACAAAAAGAAAAAAAATATACCCAATAGATATAAAGCTACTTGTTTTTAACAATTAAAATCTTCAAACTAACTTTACTCCATTTTAGATCATTGAGGGTTGGTAGCTTTCTGCATAACGCGGCCCTATTGACACATTAAGATAGCTACTAACATATTTTATAAGAAAATGTTTTTCTACTGTTCTTGATTTCGGACACGACATAGTTTTTGTCAGGGCCACCGTTTAGCCGTCTAAAATCGAGAGACTTTCGGATAGGTGTCCATAACTTCCGGAAAACAATAGTTTTTTAACTGAAACTTTTTTTTTAAGTAGTTCATAATACTATGTGAAGATAGTAAAAAAACGGGAAATTTTCGTGAAGCCGTTGACTTGTAAAAAAATCCACAAAGTATACACATTTTCCGAGGGTTTCTCTTAGTTAGAAAAGCTCAGCTATTCGTTATATTTTTAAATGATGCGGTGAATCGCACGAAAAATACACAAACTCATTACACAAACTAAACGGCGACTTAAAGAAGGGTGTTTGTCTACTACGGCGGCTAGCAATCTTGAGCGTGGAACGATCATCTGGAAGTAGGATCTCGTCGCGCGAGGACAGTTAAATTTAATCCCGCGGGACGCGTCGGCGATAAATAACGACGCTCGCCAAGTCCCCTCCCCCGCGATCGATTATTTAACCCGATACGCGATACGTCAGTGTCGATTTGCCGCGCGGCGTCGATAAATCCGTCGATTTCGCTAGTCAGCCGCGATTCGCCGTGGCCGCGGCGCGAGCGACACCGATTATCGCGCCGATCGATACGCGCGATAACAGCTTGCGAGTCGTCGCGCGAGCAGACAGCCCCGGCGTAAGAGGAAACCGCTGGGAATTTGTTTGAATCGATTTCACCGTTGCCGCTCGGATGATCGAAGGTCCAGCAGATCTTGACAAATTTCCCTGTGACAAGGCGATTCAGGTTTTTCCACGTCTCCTTGGCAGGTGACAGGTTGTCACGGCCTGCGCATTATCTCCGGGACATTTTCGTCGCGCCTTACAGAGCAGAGCTTCGCAAAAGTCTCCTCCACGATTGAGATTCCCGGCTGTGAGTCGTAATGCATATATCGGCGTTTTCGCGGCCAAGATGAGCCGACCGAGATGGTGGTCGATTCTCAAGGTTCGCTCGAGGATCGACAGATCCCCCGGCTCGCTGTCGAGATCGAGGAGCAGTCAGTTTCCCAGCTCCTCCGTCGTGAGAACAATCGATTATATCCGCCGCCTCGGTACCGATCGCGAAACAAGGCGGCTCGTTGCGAAACGGCGTTGGAAGGAGCCGCGATCGATCGCGCAGGTGTTGATACGAAACCCGGCCCTCGGTGCCGATATTTATGAAAGCCGCGAAACAGGGCGGAAAGCGGAGCGGAGGAGGAGCGCGGGCAGGGGGAGACTCCAACGGGAACAATTAATAATCGTGCGGACGAGTTACGCGCGAGTGCAGACCGACAGGCAGGGCCTGATTATGATTTAACGATCCCGTCACGGTTCGCCTCGCTCTTTGCTCGCGTTCCTTCGGTTTTGCCGGCGGGAAAATTATCCATCGGCGCTCGCCGCGTCTGTGCCCGCTTCTCCTCGTCGAAGGAACCTCTTTTCCAATTCCGACGGCCGATAGATATTTCGAGCAGCTACAGAGGCGGCCACGTTTCGAGTCTACGGTTACCCTGGTATGTAGCAACTGTAGCGACGGTGTGTCGATCGACTTCCGAGACAGCTGGCCCCAAGCTGGTGGCTCCTTTCACGGGGAGGCGGTGTGTCGATGTGTCGATGTGTCGATGCTTCGTGGCTCGGTGAGGGCTGAAAGGGTTCGCGTACAGGAGGATTGGTCCGTACACCGTGACCTGGAAGCATGGTGTGGTTTACAAACCAAAAGGAAACCACCGACAGATCGTACCATCGGGCTCCCGGCCCTACCGCTCTTACGCTCTTACGCTCCCCGAAACTGGTTTCGTCATTTAGCAACGCCCCTTTCGCGGGGCCCTTGGACACCCCCCCCCCTTCCCCTGCCCTCTTCCGCCCTACTGCGGGCCACCGTCGACAGCAGGATTTTAAATGCCCTTCGAGAAACACGGGAAACCGTCCCCGCGGGATCCTGCGCGGCTGCATTGTGCGCGCGTTCGCGAATAAATCATGCGATTCCGCGTAATAAACGCGAGAAAGGCCGAGGACAGGTGTGGCGAGGAGAGACGAGGAGAGAGGTAAATAGGGAAAAGTTATTGGGTGCGGCGGGCCGTTTGTCGGACGAGTCAATTCGAAGGTTAATTTATATCCCTTTGTGGGGATATTGGATCGCGGCTAGATGTCTCCTTCGACGTCGCGATGGAAATGCTACGTCCACTGGTTCATTCTTAAAAGTACAGGCAACAAATTCCCTAGCAAACGTCGCCTCCCAGCCGAGCGCTTTGGGCAACTCGATCCACCTCCCTCGTGTGAGGATAGTTTCCAGGTCAGCGTGTGCAGCCTGCTTCTTCTTCGTCCTTTATCCCATCGTCTTTTTTTTCTTTCTTTTTTTTTCGATTCCTCCCTTCCCGAGCCCTCGACCTCTCCTCCTCGTCCGTTCTTCTCTGCTCCTTCGCACCCTCTCCGGGCCCCATCGGAGCTCCCTTTCCGATGCACGTTAGCGACGTGTCCTCTATCCTCTATCTACCGACGCCGGAGTCGCTTCCTCGGCTTTTTCTCCCGGCCACTTTCCTGAAGACCATCTTCTTTCCTCGCCCTCCAGTGCCCCCTTTCGCCGTTACTAATTCCCAGACGCGGACACGCCCTATCACGTGGGACCCTTTACCATTTTCCAGCGTTTGCTGCTCTGACGTTTTACCCTTTCGCGCTCTTCCCTTCACCCCCCACCCCCCACCCCTTCCCCCTACAGATCGCCACGAAACAGCTTGGAATCTCAGCAGCGATACGTCCCGCTGGATGCAAGGTCCCGGTTGACCTGGATCCCTGAAGTTTAAGCGTCGAGCGAAGGGGTATTTCGCGACGC
Source organism: Andrena bucephala (assembly GCA_947577245.1). Classification (NCBI taxonomy): domain Eukaryota; kingdom Metazoa; phylum Arthropoda; class Insecta; order Hymenoptera; family Andrenidae; genus Andrena; species Andrena bucephala. The sequence continues at coordinate 10,342,539 of OX387719.1, forward strand.
GTTCTATATCGCGCGAACGTCGGAATAGGTAGGTATATACGCGGCTGAAACGGGTCGCCTGTCAATCTCGATTCATTTAAATTTCATCCAGCCACTGCATTATTCCGAGACCGCTCGAAATCGCTGAATATAGCCGCGCCAAAAGCGGGTCGAGTTAACGCAGTTAGAGACCGGCCGTATTTAAAATCCCCGCAATTGGAGTAGCCACTCGAGTGACCATTTCTCGCAGCCGCTTGGAAGGGCGAAGCTAAGGGACCCGTGGCGCTCGATTCCCGGTGGGAAAGCGGCGTTTCGACGCGTGCCAGCTCTATTCTTTTCAATAGCGCCGGACCGTTTGTCTGGAGCTGCTGTCGGTGCGTCCGAATTTTCAACCGCGAGATCGCCGCACGACAATAACCGTCGCGTTCTTTATGAACCATTATCTGGCATTGGACGTGTGGCAGCTGGTCGACTCTAATGAAAGTGCAGCATCCGGCGTGGCCTCGTTGGCCGGGGACCGAGCTGAATTTTCCTTCGCTTCCACGTCTGCTCGATCGAAAGGGGGGGGGAAAAAGGTTTGCCGCACCTTTTGGAAAACGGGCAGCAGCCGGCGCTGTATTTCGCTGGTAATCGCCGGGGAATTAATTCCGTGGAAAGTCTGCTCTCCTTGCAACGAAAAGCAACTTCTCGCGCTTCCTTCGTAGATACATTTTTTAAGACTCCACGACGTGCAGTCTCCTTTTTACTTATTTACTTGCTCGATATACACGGGTATGATTCTATTCGAATACAAGTAAAAGAATAATAGTAAAGGAACATAGAGACGCACAAGCAATGGAAGAAAAAGAAAGAACGCTAATAGAAAGTACAAAAAAAAAAAATAGACCAGGTAGTTAATTAAATACATGGATCCTGAAGCCGGAATAGTAAAAATAAATAGTGGAAATTACGAGGCATTATCCGGGAGTATTTTGCACAAGCTAGTCCTAAAATTGGAGGTTGAGCGAAACAGAAGTCTGGTTTCGTACATAATGCATTAGCAAGGTTACAGATTTATAAAGAATAAAGAAGTAAGGTAAGTTCGGGTAATAAAGCCCAGCAGATGATCGATATTAATTTCCGTATTTGTTGTGTTCACATATTGTTACAAATATTACAGTGTATAGTTTAATGTCCATAGATTTCTATAAAAAAAAAGTTTTCAAAAATATGCACAAGTTTTTTTTTTAGAAAATCATAGAACCTTAGGTGGACCTTATTACCCGAACTTACTTTAGGTCTCCCTTTGCGGCAATGCGCATTAAAATTCGATAGACTTATCAACGACATTATTTGTAGCGCTGTTCATCATTATGGAAAGGAAAGGCAAGCCTGCAACGTTTCTTCCGAATCGAAGCGATGGCTATTAAGCAAGCGCATCATATTAGTAGTCGTGATCGTAACGCCCAAGTGGCTGACCCAGTTTAAATACCAAGAGTCTAATAAATTTCCCTTGCGCCGTTTCAAAATTTACATTGTCGTGATGTAACGATCGAAACTCTCGGATCGAGGAAATTGACGGGACTCAAGGTGCCCCCGAAACCACTTGGACTTTGAAACGCCGTATCCCCGAGGCAGCCCTAGCCAAACTGTTTACGCCGCGGCTCTACTTTGCCAAGCCGAGCTCGTGGAATCTCGTAATTCTGCCCGGAAGGGCGTTCCGCCGATCGGTTTCTCATCCAGCAACGTTCGGTAGCGTAATTGCCAACCGCATCCCGGGCCTCGCGTCCCTGTTTCTCTTTTTCCCCTCCTGCCTTCGTATCCTCTTTGCCCTGTCCCACGAACCTCAGACCCTCGAATCTCGTCCGACATTGTTGCCGGCCTCGATCCTCGGTGTATCGTGCCTCGCAGCGCCGACAATTTCCTCTTTCAGAATTCCATCTGCCCCGAATTTCTATAGCGCAACCGGGGTACACTCGTTTTGCGAAATTTCGATTTGCGAGGAATGACACCGGCGGGGCTGATGCTTTCCACGGGCTGTCCCGTTAGTTCCATCAAAGGCGAATGGCCACGAGCCGCTGAAACCGAGCATTCGTTTGATCTGCGAAGAACGTGTCCGGGATGCATGGAAAATTGCGTCACAGTGAAACGCTCCATCGAACTCGGGGTTGTGTACCTTGCTCACCCTCTCGCCCTTGTACGTATCTATCCCCGCGCCCCGTTTACACGAGCCTCCCTCCTCCGTTGCAGCGACGGCCAGCGTCGGCTGCACGCCTCCCGGTAGATGCGTGCGGGAGAAAAAGAGGCACCCTCGCCGTGGAAAGTGTGCTGCCCTAGGAGGCTGCCCTTTGGACAAGACTAATCGATACGGCCCGTTCGATATGGACCTCCAGCGTACAGGCAGCCGCAAAATTTTGCCCCTCGCACACTCTCTTCGCGAGTCTTCTCGGTGACCCGGTGGAACTCGGCGTCTCCTTTTCCGCGATCCTGCAAAGATACGCTCTGCCAGCTCTCGAGACGCGCTTGGGGGTCTCCGCGAGTCTAGGAGGTGCTTTGCTTCGCGATCGCCCCTTTTCGCGGGATTTCAGTAGCGAAGGCGTACTCGAGGCGCGCGATGTAGATGTGATTAGAGTTTAAGTATCCAAGCAAGCGTAGATCGCGGCGACGTCCTTCGCTGGAGAGCCGATTCGATCGAGTGGCGAGCGATAAGGGAAGATCGCGATACCGCGGCGCGAGCGAATAAAAGCGGGACGGCGTTGGATGCCGGCGAGAGATTCCTCCCAGTCAAATTACAGGTACAAAGTTGTAACACGAGGGCGAGCAGACGGAGATGGAGATATCGGGGGAGCAACACCTGGTCCGAGCACCTTGCAAACTGGTCTCTCCCGCTCTTCTTCTCTCTTCGATTCCTCGGATCTGCTGGCCGCGTATGCTCTCGCATTCGGTGCACGCACCTTTTAATTTCGCGCCTCGCTGACAGACCGCGAAAAATAAAAACCGTGACCCTTGTCTCTTTCTCTCCCTTTCATCCTCGGTGTAGGTAAAAGAAGGACACGGCCCGGGAGGCCTTAAATCGCGGCGAAACAAAACGAGCATGGCAAGAGGATCCTCTGTGGAGCTGCTGCTTTCTTTTCCGTAGCTAACGGGCCGGAAATCCAATATCCGCGGGAATAGGAGGCACGCGAGGAGCCGAGCCACCCGTGAACCTCATCCCCGCCGATTGATTGGTCATTCCGCAATTTAATATCGCCGCTCCCCATAGTTGCGCGCCGTCGGCTCTGCCCCCCCCCTCCTTCTCGGCTTATCTCGCTTTCCTAAGGGATGCATGGGGCCGACGCGGGGCGCCGCGCTTGCCCTCGAGCATCTGCGAGCGCGAAATCTGCGCCGACCTCCACTTCTGGGCTTCGGTTCACCGAGCACGGACAAAGTCGCCGCGCCGCGCCAACCTCTCCCACTGCCTCGAGTGCATTTGCCACGGGAATTTCGGCTCGCCACCTTCGCTTGTCTGGCTTTCTTTAACTTACAAGGGAAATTCGGCAACTCGAAAATTCCAGCCGCCCCTTGAGATAATGCAGAATTTTTCTTTCTGGTGGAATATCTCGGTGAGAACGGTGAGAGATATCGAGAAGAAGTTTAAACAAGAGGTGCATCTTTTTTTTTTATATCTATGAAACTGTGTGAAAATAATTATCGAATTAAGGATTAGTGGTGATCGTAATATTTACTTTTACGCAGCTTTGTAGATATAAAATGAAGATGCAACTTTTGTTTGAACTTCTTTTCTATATCTCTCACCGTTTTTGAGATAGGGGTGAAGAGTACAGTGGTTCGCCACCTGACAGTGATTGGCCTTGTTTTGAGAAACAAATGAATATAAAGAAATACCAATGTTATGCCTTTTTTTAATGAACATATTCATATTCCTTGTACTTTCTTGCTTCGGATGTAATCAATATTTCTCCACTCATTTTACACTGTGATTATATATAAAAGCAAATAGGATGACTCGGCTTTGAAGCTTTGAAATTACAGCGATTTAATCAAAAAACCATAAGAGTACAGTTGAAGGTTTGCGAATAGTTTAATGTATTTGTATGTATATTTCTCATATTCGGTATATATCGACAAATAAAAGTTTAAACTTTATAAAAGAATTATTTATTTGTTGAAATTATGCATATATTATGAAAAATACAAGGGGCCAGCAACTGTCATATGAATAATGTTGTATGATAGTAATTGGCCGAGCGGCCAGTGACTGTTTTTTAACCATGTTAATGGTGAAACAGTAATTAGCTCCCTGTTAAAAACAGAAACAAACACAACAAATACATACATAATAAAATATATCCATTTTTATTGAATAATTTGAATCTTATTTCTATCACCAAATCAGGTAACATTTTCTTTTAGGTTATATTATGTATCAAATAGCGGCCAATCACTGTCGAACCGATTGTACAATTACTATCTTGACCATGCCAATAACTATATCTTCGTAGGAAACACATTTTTTGTATATTTTTATACATTCTTGATTTTTTTATAAACTCTATTTTTAGATTATTAGGGGTTTTTCGTACTTATTTACATTGATTTTCATTTCAAATTTACTAAATTCACATTTATAATTTGTTATTTATGTGACACCCTTACTTAAGTGGCCAACCGTTGTACTCGTTACCCTATCCCAGAAGATAGAAAATTCTGAATATTTCTCAAGGGGTGACTTCGCCCCCTAAAACCCCACTGTGGCACCAGCAAAAAATAAGTTTGCCTTACGCAGCACCTACTCTACTTGCACACAAAGTTGCATCATTTTCTGAATTTTCGGGTTGCCTAACCACCCTTGTTAAATATGCAGTCTTGGTGTTCTTACCCTCGCACTACTCCCTCTGTATACCACACGCCTTACACTTGCCGCACCGCTCCGAATGGCCTCCTAGATTGAGCGCTGTTCCGTTGAAGGTATTCCTCGATTTGTCGCCGGAAGCCCCGCAAAGTCGCTCCGCCACGCTGACACTAGCCGAGCGGAATAGAGTCCGGCGAATTCTAAACTCCTGTTATCGGGGAGGCCCGAGGGGTACTCGGTTACTCGCGTCGCCAGGCGATTCCAGTAATTTAATAAGAGCCGTGGCGGCGACGGGCCGAAGGCTGGACGCGTTGGTAAATCGCACGTAGCGATGTTTGCGCGACACAATGCACACGTGCGCACCCCTGAGTGGTCGTGCGCGAGGCGGAATATCCAGTTGAGCCGGCCAGGATACGGGAACAGATGCGGGGTACATTAATCGTGCAACTACTACCGGGGTGAGGGGGTTCCTGCCCTTCTGATCGATATTATTGCAATCGCTACGGCCTCACGGTCCACCATTGTGTGAGACGTAGGCCGTCGGCGCTTCCGTCTCCATTTGCTTTCCCTTCGGCCGACGGGGAATCGCAGTCGAAGTAAGTGGCTTCTTTAAACAGTGTTCGAAGTCCAAACCCCGAAGTGTCAAGAATTTCAAAGTCGATTTTCTCGAAAATGAAGGGCGATATCAAAAAAAGTTACTCCTCCTTTTCGACTTGCAACAAGTAAATAAGCCGAGAAGAAGGAATACAAATTTTTGATATTGCGCTTCATTTCCGAGAAAATCGGCTTTGAAGTTCTTGAAGTCTACGACTTGCGTGCAGTCGCGTATAGGAAAACCTACCTTTAGGCTGTTTGCCTTGTAATAATTCCTGGGAGTGTAGCGCATCGAATCAACTGAATAATATTTACATCTGTGGTGGAAGAAGTGATGGAAGACGTAGAAATCGTCGGGGCCAGTTATTACCCCTTTGCGTTTTAATCGGGTTTCATCTCCCCTCCGTATCTGCAGCGGCATAAAAACCGATCTGCCGTTTTGAAAGGATGGCACGAGCTGTACGCTGGTTGGGCTTCGTTACATCGGGGTACAGGGCACGAGAAATCCTCAGGGGGTTGCTGGCTACCGCTGGCCATCGTTAGCCCAATCCCCTTCCTGTCTCCCTCTCTCTCTGCCCCCTTTATTCTTTCCCCCTACGTGCCCCCTCTCCCGCCTGTCCGTCTCGTTCTCTCGTCTCTCTGATCGCCTCTCCCCCTGCTGTTGCTCTTGCTCCGCGATAGGGACGTGTGGATCGAAGGGGGGTCGCGTGCAACACGCGTGAGTCATGCGTCATGCGGCGTGGACGCGTGTATGACCCTCTGCCCCGACACGCTGATCTCTGCCGCCCCGTGCTCTCCGTTTTTTTTTTTTTTCAGCCTTGTTATACTCGACTTCTGCTCCAAGGGAGACCTTCGCGACGGTTCCAGGCTCAATCCCACCTCTAGTCGTCCAAATTCCACGGCTATCCAACTTCCCGATTCTGCCAGACGCTTGCGCGATTAGAGGAACATTTCCGTAATCTCGATGGGAGGCTGTCGCGTGCGCTGGAGCGCGGAATCGAGGTCGTATCGGTCGGTGCATCTCTCGGGTGTCGGTGCAGCAGAGGGTGCGACAAAAGGGTTAGAAGCGTGGAGGAGAGGGTGGTGGACGAGGGTGGTTTTGTCAGCCGAATCTGGCGCGCGCGAGCGCTCGGCCAGGGTGGATCCACGATGGGTGAAGCGATCGGGGGAGAGACGGGAGATGATGTCACCGCAGGGGATGGCTAATTTAATGACTGCTGATTGGCTATGCATGGGATACATGAATGGGCGACCCACTCCTACAGAGCAATCTCTTCCCACGTCTACGGCTGGGCTCTTGTCGCGCTGGGTGTTCTCAATGTTCTCATCCGACGGGAGGACGTAGATCACGGCTAATTTTCCGCATATTGTGCCTCGGCTTCCTTCGCAATTCCCAATCGTTAACAGCTTCCACGTTCCGCCCGGCGCTCTGGAATTCCCCCGGAAAATCTTCCACCGGTCGCGGCTCTCCTCGTGCCCCCTTTCTTCGAGGGCACGACACGTCGAAGCGCATAGCCGGCGATCCTGACACTCAAAGGCACCGCCGTCGCGGAACTGTTTCACGGTCTGCGCGTAGTATGCAATAATAGACCTCGTTATAGACAGCGCGTACTATATTTAGGCTGCGATCGACATGTGCCGTCACGGTTACTTTTACACACACCCTTGGAACGCCTACCGCCAGAATCCTTCGATTCCGTCAAATGGGGCAAATTTCACCAGAAAGCCAGAATTTCAAGCAAATTCCTCTAGAACCTATTGTGTAACGGGTATTATTCTCAGAGGAACTGCATCTCGAACTAGCCAATTAAAGCTATTCAAGCCTCTTTGTCTGAGAATAATACCTCTTACGCAATAGATGCTGGAGTAATTCGTTTCAAAATCCATTTTTTTTTTACCAAAGTCCACCCCATTTGTAGGTATCCTTCGAATTGAAGAGTCGTAGAAAACACTGTACTAAGTGCTAAAAATTAAATTCTATACTATAGTATTACGTACAACATTTTCCAATAACTATTTTTTTTAATCTTGGCATTTATCTACAGTGCTTTCTACAAGGACTCTTCGATTTTATTCTTCTCCGCCTAAAGAGACATAAGAAATTCATGAGCGATCTTAAAAAAGAAAATGCACGTGGAGCCTTTGATTTCACCTTGCACTCCCCTGGAGCCAAGAACGCTTGACACTTTCCACTGCCACACCGTGGTCTAACCAACGAAATTCATCCGTGGTATTCTCCTAGGCAAGATTCCTGGCAATTGAGTCGCTTAATGACGTTAAAAGCTTCTAAAATTGGTTCGGACCCAAAGAGGCTAGCGATCGCTGGATCCCTGTGATTTACGATCGGACAGCCTATGCAGGGATCGTCGCGAGCGTCGCGGAGCGTGTAATTACGCGCGCCGTTTGCGGAAGCCAGTGCTACGCGATATTCTGCCCTCGGCCATACGTCGTTTCTCACCTTTCCGAGTAAAACGTGTATTCGCTCCGACGATTAGCCTTCCTCGGCCTCGAGTTCCTAGCTCCCCGGTCGTGGTAGGCTCCCACAGTGGCTCCCTTGTTCCCTGCGAATGGCAAATTATCGCCAAGCACACACGACGTCCAAGTGATGGCAGAGCGTAGACGCTGAAAAATTGATCGTCCCACGAAAGTTTCGCGAAGCTCCGTTAATTGTAGCTTGTCTTCAGTTTGTTTGCCTTCCTAGGAGAGAATAGAGTGGCTGTAAGTCGCGGATCTACCTGCGAATCGATCTTTCGATCGATTTCCTCGTTCCTTCGTCGGCGCAGTGGTCGAAGCTAATTTCTCCTAATGGACGGCTCGCTCGGTGAAAACAATCTCGCCGCTCGTCGTGTTATCCCCGTGACGGACGGGCGACGGCGGGGGGTGGGGGGCGAGAGGGGCGGCGGAAAAAAGGAACGCGGAATAATCGTAATCCTTATCCTCGGCGATCCATTTTCGATTGATCGCCGTAATTCCTCCGAGCATTTGCATATTTTTGGCGCTCCCCGCTCGCCCGTTTGCTAATACCGAGTTCAGAGGGTTCGCGTATCGCAGTCGTAAGGCAGGGTGCGGCGGGCGCAAAGGGGGCGCAGAGCGGGAGGATCGATGGAACGGCTATGAGAAGCATAAAAGCATTTCCGTTTTAATGCGAGCTGCACGTGATGGCTCCCATGCATGTATGATAGCGGGGGAGGGAGGAAGAGATGGAAAAACGCTCGGTTGGAACAAAAAGGGGGCTCGGGAACGGTAAAAGTGTGCTCGAGCACTTTCCCTTTGACGGAGAATTCGAAGAGGATAAAATATCGAGAGAGCGAGACCTCGCCCCTTCGCGGATAGTTCGCGCACGTAATTTTCGCGCCACTTTCACTCCCCCGCCGTTCTAATCGCCGTCGTGCCCTCGGAGTTTGCCTTTTCGGTTGGAAACGTCTCCTCGTCCGGTGACGCCGCGGCAACCGCGGGCGCTAGTCGACGCTTTATAACACCTTGCCGCGGTAGGATTACTCTACCGGTGTCCGATTCGAGGCACGGCGAAGAAGAGAATCGTGTTTGATGGATCGAGAAGGGCTTGGCGAGGCGCCAGATGGCTTCTGAAAAAGCTTCGCACGCCACGCTAAGGAGAAAAAGCGGAATTTGCTCGGAGCGTGCGGTTAGGCCGCGCGATGGATTCCGCTGGAAGTAAGGTGTGATCGACCGAGAAATTATAATTTCTCGACGGCGAAAGAAGCCTCTGGCGGACGGCTGCGAGAAGTTTGCCAATATAATATACCGGGTTTTTCCAGGCTGGGGCTTGTTACACGCGACAGCTGAGCGACGAGCGAGCAACCGAGCGAGTGTTACGCGTAACGCGTTACGTCTTGGCGCGATACGCCGTCTACCACGCCTCCTGCCCTCCCTACTCCCCTCTACCACCCCCTCGGCTTCCCCTCCCGGCCTTTTCTTGCATCCGCCGTTGCGTAAGTGCACGCACACGCGCCGCTCGGTTTTTCTCCTTCGCCGTGGCACGTGCTAACAGCTGACACCGAAGATCACTCCGCTCCGTACCGTGATCTATCGATCGGGATCCCAGCTTCTGCTTCGACTGTCCGCGCAGCACTTCGGACATGCTTTAGACAAAGTACGTACCGCATATGTGGCTGGCGACAACAGGTGTCTCGGACAAATTGACTCGTGAAGTGGGGAAATGGAGAATACGTATCCATCACAAGCTCGTTTGAAAGGCTGCCCAAGTGTTTCGCAGAATTTCGAAAGGTGCATAAGGCGGAGGTATAAGTTGCTGCGCCGCGGCGCACGGTTCGTTTCCGCAAATCGCGCCGCTCCTGATTTAATTCCACCGGCCGGAACGCGCTCGAGCTCGTCGGCCCGTTTTTATTGGGAACCTTGGAGCAGATGGAGAGGAAAAAGCGACGGCTCGACGCTGGATCTTATTATTACACGCGCGGCGAATTACGCGATAATTACGATTACGGAGATCCAGCTGATTGGTGCCCGGCTTGCACTTGAATGGTGTGGTAATTAAGTCACCCAACTTCGTCCTCCAAAAGTGAAGACGTATCCCCCTGCTAGGTACACGTTTTGCGAGCTCAAGACTGCTCGCAACTTCACATTATTCGAGAGCTTGATTGGGGAGACTGTGCCCCAACCTTACCTCCAACAAAGCTCCAAAGGGCGGTAACGTTTTGTAGCTAACTCGCGAGGCCAGCCAATATAATTTCGACGCCTCAATTACAATTTCCTTCGTCCCTCCTGGGGGGTCTTCCGCCCTCAATAAAATCGCCCGTTCTATCCCCCGCCCCCTATACTCTCCCTGCATCCCCTTTGTCAATGAGATTCGTCGACGTCGGCTTTTTCGCGACACGCGCGCCCGCCAACCTTTTATCTTCCCCGGCCATGCGTTCCCGTCGTCGTTCCTCTGATTTTGTCCAGGCACGTGCTCCGCTCCTGGAACAACGGACCCTCTCGAACGAGTCCCTTGGATGCAGTGTCTGCAGTCTCGGGCTTCTAACCAACAAACACGTAACCGGGAGAGCCTCGAAGAGCATGTAACGAAATTATATACGAGTCGATCGTTGGGGAGATTGCGAAAGGGTGAATTGGTACATACAGGTGTATATGTAATCAGTTTTGGGTACTCAAAGCACATTGATTTTTGGCGGGGGGTGATAATAAGTGAAAGCTAGGATCAAAGGAAGGAGAAGTAAGTTGTGTTTCGACCCGGGCTTTCTAGTTGACTTATCGGTAAAACCTCGTTCAGATTAGTCAAGTGTTACTTGAATTCAAATAACTTTAAACTACTTTACCAATGTCAACCCGTTATTCGCTTAACTTGAAATATCCTTTCAAGCTTCTTTCAAGTTTCAAGCGACGTAGAGAGTCTTTCAAACTTTACTTGCCTTGAAATACAGCTTGAATACAGCTGTGAACGAACATACAAGTGTGAACTTGAAAGTCACTTGAAGTAAGCTGACTGCCTATTGTTTTTGAAAAGTGAGGTTATAATCGTAAAACAATTGATTAAGGAATAGGCGGAGTAATGGACAAGAGATTTCTAAATTCCTAGAAATATATGAGAAATTGGAAATTTTCTGGAATAACGAAGGAAATCCACCCCTGTGACGCTATATTTTAGGTATCAACTTGCTTCAAGTAATCTTGAAGTAACTTGAAGGCAGCTGAACCACTGAACACAAACTTGAAGTCAGTATACTTGAGTTCAAGCGACTTGAAGTGTCCTATAACTTGAGGTCAAGTAAAACTTCGCTAATCTGAACGAGGCTTTAGGCTTACCTAGGAGGCCCTGCCTCAGACGCTGTGCCATTACAAGACGGGACGAAACTGGTATATATACGAAGCAGTAGACGAGGGAGAACTTGCGAGAGAGCGGAACAGTCGCGAGGCCCTCTAGCGGTGAAGTCAGAGGTATCGCTACAGATCCATTTCCTAACTCGCCACTGAAACTTGCAAGAAGGTCGGTCGTAAAGTCTTCTGGCAATGCGCGATTGCTAAATCATATTGTCTCTGCGAGCGCGACTGGTAGCGTCCTCCAGCTTCCGCCTGTCCCGGCGTGCACGCGCGAGGTATGCGCATAAACGGTTGCGCTGACGTTCAATTCCGGACAGGCGAGTCCCGCCACCCGGTTCGCGCGACCACGAAGTGACTTTGACGTTTTCCTCGCCAGTGGGTCGAGGAACGCGCGCAGGTGCTTCGTGGACGCATGCAGCAGCAGGTTCTCGTCGCTCCCTCGGGCGAGCACCTTTGTACGCCTCGCTCCCTCCTCGGTCAGGGCGATTCGTTTTGACACCGGTGTCACTTCGAGAACGACAGCTCGCGTCGTCCTCGAAGCGGAACGATAACGGCCATCACCGTGGCACGTCTTCCCCCTCGCGCGTCCTGATTCCTCCCTGTCGATCGCTCGGAGTCGTGGCCCCAACTTTCTCGTTGAGTTTCGACGTCGGTGCAGCCAGTTCTCAAGTATAAACGCGATTGTCAACATGCAGGCGGTTGCGCGGACCTCGCTTGTGGACTTGGACAGCGACACCCACACTGCCCACCTTAGTTAAGAGATATGTTGAGATATTTGAAGTTCCACACGTCTTTTACCTTTTAAGTAAAGTTAGAAAACTCTACGTGCTTCGTAAAGATTTATATACAGTCTAATGTATTTCACCTAACTTCTTTCCAAATGGTTAAAATATCCTATCTAAAACAATTGATTAATTGGTACGTTAATAATACAATTAATGTACACAATATAATGTACACTGGTACAACTATTACAAAAAAAATTATTAGGCTGTTACGAAATAATGACAACTCGGTTTTCTCGGTTGTTTCAAAATGCTATGATAGGACATTTTAACTAAAGAGGGCAGCACAGTTGTGGGCACAAAAGTTACCATTTTTAATTAAACGATTTTATTCAGCTTCGATCCTCTGTTTGTTTGTATGTTTGTATGTTTCTTTCATATATCTGCGGTTCAAATGTGGCAACTCAAATGTAGCCCACTTATAATTATCCAATTGTCTTGAAACTTTGGAGGCGCTCGTAGTATATCGCCATCGAAATTGTAGCACAAGAAAAGAAGGTTTTTGTAATGACTCTAGCATTATAGCGTTTAAGCATACTGCTAAACTGTATACAGCAATAAAATATATTTGTAAAAAAATCTGAGCTGTGAAATGTAAATCTACAAACATTAAAAACTAGAAAATAAAAACATATATAAAAAAAATTTATGTTAAACGATTTTATTAAAAATGCACAAGAAACTAAATTAAAATGCACTAAAAACTAAAAAATAATTCTTTTCTTGTACTACAATTTCGATGGTGGTTTTTCACTTTAAATAATATCGTGGGGCTCCATGTGCAACCTGAAGTTGAAGTATCGATTAGCAAGTGAACATCATCAACTACAGTTTATCAATTTTATGTCACATTACAATCTGTATCCTGTAATTAAAACATTAATGCGAATGAAAACTTCCTCATAACAAATTCATTTCGACGTTTGCTTCTGTATTAATGTGATTCATTTCCTGTTAGGAAAAAACGTGCCCCACGATTTTATTTAAAGTGATATTACCACCATCGAAATTGTAGTACAAGAGAAGAATTATTTTTTAATTTTTAGTGCATTTTAATTTAGTTTTTTAAATTCGTTTAACATAAAAATTTTTTTTATATATTTTTAACGATTTGTTTTATTTTTGTTATTTTTTAGCATCAACTTGGAACTGTGGTATGGGCTTAATATACATATTCTGATGGAGAATTGAAAGCTGTATGAAACCCAATTAAAATTGAATTTATTTAACTAACAAAAAAAAGTTTTATATGGCATTGAACGGGACAACACATTTAGTGGCGGACAAAGAAGCACTTTTGGTAATTTTTTAGGACATCCTAAAAGCAAACGGTGCCCCCACAAAATATGAAAGTTTTTATTACTGTTCAAAAGTGGTTTTTGTCGATTAGTTAATTTAAACTTTAACTGGCTTTTATACAGCTTCGAATTCTTTATCACACCATGTATATTGGGCACATGTTGCAGTTTTGAGTTGATGTTAACAAATAATACAGGTAGTGTGGATTGAAAAAAATGGTACCTCTTTTGTCCGCTACTATAAAACTGAAATTCTTATCCTTCTTAAAATCTGCACCGATGGAAGATAGCTAGATATCGGCATAGGCTGTATAACTTGTATATCCTGAGTAATACAGACGTTTAATAATAATAATAATAATAATAATAATAATAATAGATCACCAATACGTGAAGCTCAGAACAGAACGCCCGAAGGATATTTCGTTCCTTTCTCAGGAGGATGGGAGCTGTTCGGTATAATTAATAAGTATAGACTCGCCGTAGGGAGGTTGCACGCACTCGCAGGGGTCTAATTCGATTTTTAAGATGAATGGAGAGTCGGCGTTCGGCCTCGTGTTCGGGGCTGACGCCGGTTTCCTAAAAGCTCGTCCTAATCATGGACCCCATTACCCCCGGTGGCTTCCACGCCATGGCAACTAATCTCGGAGCCTGGTTCCCCCTTCTTTCCGAAGGGAGTCTCCACCCTGGGTTTTCTCTTTTTTTTTCTCGCTCGGAAACACAATTCCTGGCGAGTAGGAAGGCTCCCCTCGATCCTCCTTGGTCCGTGATTTCCTGGCAACGATTACGAGCGCGCCGTTTTCCCTGCAGGCCACCACGGAAGGTTTGCAGGTAATCTTGCCGGCTTGCATGGACGTGGTAGCGCGCAGTCTGTCGCGGAAGCGCTCGCCGTCAGAAGCCGAGTCTTCGTGGGGGTTGTTTAAAGGGAGGAAGCAGGAAGGTGGAGCGCTTGAAAGGTTTCGCGAGGAAAGCGACCCCGACGTGGAAAAAATGAAAGGCTCGGCGAGGCCGGGAAGATAAAGTCTCGTCTCTGCGCGTCTGTTGTCGGTTCCTCTGTCCGCGGCAGAGGGAGGCGAGCACAAAAGCGGGCAGAGTAGATCGGAGGGAGGAGATACCGAGGAGTCAGGGCGTACAGAAGACGGCACGGACATCGAATTCGGCGTCCTGGAAGAATTCCATCGACAATAAGGACGTTTAATCGCGCTCGCCGTTGAAAGCGAGCGGAAGCGGGTCGGGAAAGCCTCGAAAGCTTCGAAAGCTTCGAAAGAGGTCGGGGAATTGTGAGAGATACGCGGCAGCCTCTGCCTCCCAGCCTGGATAGATACCGAAGAAGAATGTCTCTGGATTTCGGCTACGCTTCTGTCCAGATACCTGCACGCGATAAGCTCAGGAGCTTCTACCGTCCCCGCTTCGTGGAACGTTTCCAAAATATGTAAAACAAATTATCCTGTCGCGGATGGAGGCGGACGTAAGGAAGCTTCTTTCTACGGAGAGCCCGGGCGCACTTCTCTCGAAATTTCTACCAAAGCGTTTCGGTGGGATTTTTGATACCCACGGGTTCACCCATTCGTCGGTCCCCTGTCTCGAGATTGGGGATAAAGTCGTCGTCTCGCGGCGGACAATAGAGGCGAGGGACTCTTCTGAATGCATCCCACGGCGGAGTTAAGATGTTCTCGGGATGCAGACACCGGCTTCTCGATTCATCCTGCCGACGAGATTCCATCGGCAGACGAGCTTTATCTCGCGCTCCTCCGCCACCACTAAATGACACGGGGGATTCTGGAGTAACTGCTAGCGACTCCAGACCTCTGCCCTTCGTCCCTTGGTTCGTCGCTAGAGAACGGGCTTGGTGAACGTCGTGGTTGCCGCGATTGCGCCGGGTCAACCAAATTGTCCAGTGACTAAGTTCTTCCAGCAATTCGGATATCGAAGCTCAATTAACTCGATGCAGGATTATCCCTTGACGAGCCTTTCATGGACCTGACAAGGGAACACCGCGAACCCGGACTCGTCGATTGGAACGCAACTTTGTGGGTTTTTAGAGTGACTCAAAACAAGGACAACGGTGTGTTTCATTTGGGCCCTATCGCTAGGGTTGCCATAATTGCCAAGCATTGATACGGGACGTTTAAGTGCTGAATAAATAAAACAAGAAAAAAGTGGGTACGCACTGGTTTATTTTTAGGGTCGCCATAATTGCCAAGCATTGATACGGAACGTTTAAGTGATAAATAAATAAAACATGAAAAAAGTGGGTAGGTAATGGTTTATTTTACTCTGTAAAGTATTTCACGGAAACAGTGAAATACGGGACGTATGGCAACTCTACCTATCGCCCTTTAAGGGGGTAAAAACTAACCTCAAAGTCAAATTGGCACTTCCACTTTTTCGCGTATAACTCTCAAAATACAACGGACAGAGAAAAATGTTTCAAACAAAAGTTTAATGGCGCAATAAGCGCTGCAAACTTGCGTTAACAAAATTTTGAAAAAGGTTTTTTTCGGTTCAGGAATTTTTTTTTTAAACTTTTTTCAAAATTTTGCTAATGCAAGTTTGTAGCGCTTATTGCAACATTAAACTTTTGCTTGAAACATTTTTTTCTGTCTGTTGTATTTTGAGAGTTATACGCGAAGAAAGTGGAAGTGCCAATTTGACTTTTAGGTTAGTTTTTACCCCCTTAAAAGGGCGATAGGACCCAAATGAAACACATCGTTGTTCTTGTTTTGAGTCACTCTATAAACCCACAAAGTTGCGTTCCAATCGGTGAGTCCGGGTTCGCGGTGTTCCCTTGTGAGTCCCCAAAACCATCCGTTTCAGAGTCCAGCTTTCTCTCCCTGTAATTTGGGAATGCAATCACTGATTAACCCGCTGGGTTGAATCATCACACGTGAAATATAATTGCCAGGAAATTGATAATGAGTGTTGTTCATACAGCCACGTGGCAGTGTCGAGTGCTTTCCTTGAACATTATCGGTCTGGATGTCGACCTTCTCCATGGTTTTTCTAAGTTCCTGCTGTCGACTGACCGAGAATGACGTCCGTCGCGATAAAGCCCGCATTATTACGTAACAGATTCCCGCGACGAGCCAGGAGGGTTTTTCGAGATGATCGAGAGCTCGCAGGTTCGAACGATGAATTATTGCTCCCGCATGATATACAAGCTGCGCTTATACGTATATATCTACACGAAGGAACGGGTGCAGGCCTATCGAGCCGATCGCCAGTTGCATCGGCGATGCAGCGTGTCTATTTGTCGTCGGCGGGTGACCGACGACGCTCATTAACCACTCGCGTCGGAGTAATTATCGGGGTCCGTTTACTTTCACCGGTGTCCAGCTTAAAACGTGAACGGTTTGGCTTCGGGAGATGGAAAGATAGGGGTCCGAGCAGTCGAATCACTCGGCGGTCTTCAATTTAGCCCCGAGTCTACGGATTATTATTATTGTTTAATAGCACAGTAAATCAATCCGAGACGCGCTTGAAATATTTAAAATAAATCGATATCGTCCACGTCTAGAAATTGGCAGATTTAATTACGCGATTAATTGGGTCGAGTGTTTCATAAAGCAATTTATAACCACAGGAGAGAAATGTCAGCGCATAGAACTCCACGAGGCATCCCGGCGATTCGTTTAATTTTCTTAGAAGAATCCACCTCTCCGTCTCCGCTGCGAATACAATAGAGAATCCAAGTCCCTCTGAAACCACCGAGACAAGCGCACTGTCCAGCTCGTCTTCCAAGAAGTATTCCCACCCTGACCTCGACAATACTCCGAATTCCACTTGGACGATCGAACGAAGCCTCCCTCTGTTAAATCTGCTGGCTAGTGAGTACCACTGTGGTTATTACGCGCGCACCGTTTTCCCGATGATGGGACGGGCAGCTGGCAGGACTCCTCTTCCCCCGGATTATCGTGGCTGGATCTTGGCGCTGGGCGATCTATCGGCGAGGATCTGAGCGCTTGTCGCACGAACAGCTGGAGGAAATGTCAGGAGACGCGGAGGGACAGAGAGAGATAGGGAGACCGGCGGTGTTAAGTGGCAAGTGGCGGCGGGCCGCGATAATGAACGATGCTTATTTCGCTGGCGGATATGCTCGACCAGTCCGACACAATGAAGTAATTTAATTGGTGGGTCGTTTCCATAAATAGCTCGGCCGATTGCTGGAAGCGAGCCACGCAAGCCAGCCGATCGCTCTCTCTCTCTCTCTTTCTATCTTTCCCTCTGTCTGTTTGTCGCTAGTCGTCGTTGTTTGTCGCATCGTGCGCGCCACGACGGTTCGAACGATCGTAGATCCAGCGATAAGGGTGTACTTGCCCGTGTACGTGGCCTCGCGTACCCTGCCCCGCTGCTCGGATCTGAAAACAGCTGTGACATCGATCCCGCAGCGACCCGTCGATTTCCCCCGGATCAAGATTATTTGTTAGCCGGGCCCAGCTAAGCTGGTTGTTCGCGTCGGTGCTGGCCAATTAACCGGGCCCCCTTCCCCAGGCGTCTTTATGCAAATTCCCGGTGATCGCATCTGCGAAATTTGAGGCGTCGCGTCGCGTCGCCTCGCGTCCTCGCGCTATTAAGCCGTGCTCCTGTATCGGGCGTGTCGCGCTCTCGCGAAAAAGACGAGCCCGCTACCGCAAAACACATGCTTGCCATCCTGTTAAGAGGTTGTTGCAACATCTCCCCCCCCCCCCGTGGCGATAAGTCGACCGGGTTAATCGATTTCAATTAATTGCCACATAATTCCGTAATTGGACGTGTCGATAAACGCGGACGCGAAACCGGTAGGATTTATGGCGCGTCCCGCCCGTCAAACTTCGCTCCGCTCGATAACGACCGCTCCTACTCGTTTCCCCCTGCGATCGCCAGTCTTTTCCAATCGCGACGGTTGCGCCGGGGGAAGCCTGGCGCTTCAAAGGTGAAGAAAATTGAATTTCCTCTCGCGCCGGGGGCCGAAAACTTCTCTGGTTAATGGGACTCGATGGAATTCATCGATCCGCCATGATTTCACCCCGCGGAATTAATGCGTTGCGCCGAACACTCGGAGAAAGTGACCACGGCCCGTGATAAAGCCGGCTTATCGCCTCGAGTGCGAATAACACGTGTCCAGGGAAGGAGATCGCGCTTGGTCTATAAATCTCGCGACCCCGTAGCCGTCGACATATTGGAATTCGAAAAGAGTGGCTCGTTATAGGCGATTCCACTCAGTGATTTGTAGGACGGGTACCTCGAGGGCAGTGGCGGATTTAACGGGCGGCCAATGAGCAGTTGTCGCCTGGGCCCCTGTCCAGAAGGCCCCCGCAGGACCACAATTTAGAAAACAATTATGATTTTATGCAAACTACGGCTGTAACGAATATTCGAATAATCTAAGTATTTGAATACCAAAGAATTCTAATTTGAGAATCGAATAATCAGGAGCAGGTATTCGAATAATTAGGAGTAGGTATTCGAAGAAATTAACTGTATTTCAAGTTATTCGAATAATTCAAATAATCGAAGAAATTATTCGTATGCGAATATATTCGAATATTCAAATTATTCGAATTATTTGAATATTCAAATTATTCGAATTATTCGTATATTCAAATTATTCGAATTATTCGAATATTCAAATTATTCGAATCATTCGAATATTCAAATTATTCGAATCATTCGAATATTCAAATTATTCGAATCAATCGAATATTCAAATTATTCGAATCATTCGAATATTCAAATTATTCGAATATTCAAATTATTCGAATCATTCGAATATTCGTAATTTATCTCTGTTATTTTATTTATATTATTTTATTTTATGTTATAATTTTATATATATATATTTTTTAAGTTGTATCTCTGTACACTAAAGGGTTTCCCGTTAATAATAATAATAATAATAATATTCAAATTATTCGAATATTCAATTTGTTCGAATATTCAAATTGTTCGAATTATTCGAATATTCAAATATTCAAATATTCAAATAATTACAGCTCTAATCCAAATACAATATTTTCTTTAATTCCTATTATTTTCATACCCCACGCGGAGAAATTTATTTGTAATTCTGTTAAGAATACAGGGTGTCCCAGACCTTTTGCCACCTTGGGCCTTTCCCCTCAAATCCGCCACTGATCGAGGGGCAGGTAGATGCGCTATGACAAACGTCGAGTCGTTAATTCGGGTCAGATCGAGTAACGCGAATTAAGGATTGTCGTGCGATGCTTGGCACGGTTTCCTACGAGCTCGTTTATCAAATCCGCCGCGGGGCTGTGCCAGGAAAAAGTGGAACGCCTCGTATCTTGGAAGGGACGGTCACGGATCTACGCTAGGTCGATGTCAATCGCTGGTTCCTCGCTCGTAACGGCGCACGGCGGGCAAACATCCCGGCTCACCGTTCGAATCTCTTCTATTCGAGGACTGGCGATCTCGAAGATCTGGGCGACGAGTGTGCGCGACGTTCCGAGCCGTCGTAATCACGGCGGATAAAAGGAGGGTCGGTGTCGGTTATTGCGCGCGGGGGTATGTTTTATGGGGTGTAACGATTTAGGGGATGTACTCGGGGGCCCCTTGCTCGTCTAGATGTTATCTAAACCGGCGGCTTCCTGGCGTGCCTGGTTCCGCGGACGTGTGCTGCACGCACGCAGCCACGCACGCGAGCCGGCCGAAATTAAAGGAGGGCCCGAAAGCTTCTTCGCGTAATTGCTTTCTCATGATCGAGTTTGCTGATCGCCCGTCCAGCCGATACGCAAATTCGCCGAATATTTGGCCTCGTTGCGTCTCAGGGACGCGCGGAAACAGATGGCGGGACGCTCCTCCCCTGCGCCCCTTATTTGCATCTCGAGACAATGGAGCGTCAATTTATTTATTTATTTATTTATTTAACACGCATACGGTGCGGGCCCATTTAAGGATACAAGAACATTAGAACCCTACATTAAATTGAATCAGTTTGATACAAAATACTAAAAACTGAAATATTTCCATAAGCAAGTGCTATTTGCAAATAGTATTTCATTAAATGCTTAAGTCGGGAGCAAATACTACTTAATATTTAGGGGAGAGGTGGGAGGAAAGGAACATTTTTGTTTAGGACCACATAGTAAAAAACTAAATAACCATTCGAGTTCTAATTGGTACCATTAGAAAGTACACAGTACACAGTCATATTAAGCTTCTCTCTATATTTATATGTCTTATTTTGCGCTTTCTAAAAGAGTGTGTTTTGTCCCTTTCATAAATTGGCTGTATTGAAAGGGACATGGGTGTTTATGAATGGGACAGTGTAATCAAATAAGGTAATATTAATATTATTCCTTTAACTATTATTTCTGCTGATACCGAAATCGCAGTATTGATGTCGACAAGTCTACAAGTCGACGTTTTTCACAAATTACATAAATACCACGGCATTGCAAAAATATTTGTAACAAACTTTACATTAAGCTTACATACTTAAGTAACAAAGAATAATACTCACATTAGAAAACAATAGATAATACTTTCATTAATAACAAACACATATTCCTTAGATTAATCCAAATTATGTTAATTAAAAGTTCTTAATTGGCACGAAAATTAATCAAAAACGCCTTGATGTGTGCTAAATAGTCTTTTATTAACAATGTTCGGTTTATCATAGTAAGATTTTGAAGGGAACACTTAGGAAAGGGGTGTCCCTTTCATAAATTTTTCTTCTGTCCCATACATAAATATGGCAACACAATTGAAAACCTAATCTCTACAGTTACAATATTGAACAAAAGATTGTCTAACATATATCTTATTGTTCCTGAATAAATATCAGTTTACGTGGCAAACTGAAGCGTGCTGTTTTTCGTAAGAAAAATGAAACGTGCTACGTTTTGTAAAACACGTCGATTAGAAATAGTAGAGACAACAACAAAAAAAAAAAAAAAAGACAAACAGAAACAGAGACAAAAGAACAAAAAAAAAAAAAAGAACAAGTGTGTCGACTACGTTGGGTTATTCAAGACAGCCCTAAGCGGGCAGGCCTTAAAAGTGCGCACTGAGCCCGAAAAAGTCCAAGTATTTAAATTAGGTATTACCCAAATCGCAGGCTCTATGTATACTTCGCATGTGTGGTACCTGGAGGTGTAGCCATACGGTTTAAAAGGGAGTGGGTTTCTTCTAGGATAATCGATTTCGATGGAAACTTTCGGGGGGGCAAACTTCATCGCTTTACTCGACTTGTTTCTTCCGCGAGAGCGAGCAAAGTAGGCGCTCGCGATTACTTCCGAGCGGTTTCGCCGCGAATTCCAGTCACGAGGTGAGCGTAGGCGGAAGAAGACAGGAACAGGATCGCGGAGGGTAGCTCCGGAGTCTCGGTCGCAGTCGATAGCGTTCGATTCGAGTCGGCCAGGTTCATTTCCCCGGGAACGACGGCGAGGACGTCTCATTTCGACCCTCGAACGACGCCCAGCTCCGCCCCTTGTATAAATAAAGTCGTAAAAAAACAATTTGCTGGAGACCTGTCTATCGTGCTCCTTTTTATTAGAGGGAACAGCCGAAGACGGATGAAGGAGGCGCCGTTCGCTCGGCTCTCCAGGTCCCATTTCCCGGCGAGCTTTATTGGGGGACCACTCGAGCTTCGTAATTCTGTCGATCGCAAATTCGGGAATGAACCAGAGGCATTGACCACCGTTATCCAAAGCATCCTCCTTGTTCCGCCGAATATCCCGGGAATCGAAGTCTCCTCGTTTTTCAGTCCCGTTTGGGGACGCGTCGTCGGCAGACACTGGATGCTGGGGCGATATCGAGTAGGCCCGCGGAAAATAAAGTCGAGGGACTCTGGTGGCGGTATTACCGCGTCGGGATCCCTTGAAATATGGAAATGCCGCGAGGGAGAGGGCTCTCCCTCGGTCCGAGCCCTCTCCGCACCCCGAGCTACCGCGTCTCTACCTTTTTCAGGGCACGCCACCTGACCCACCGGCAAAACTTTGCCCGTCGCTGCTCGATATTAGATTCGCCACGGCTAAATGTGCCAGCCTCTCGACTCGAACAGACCGTTGCCTCGCATTTACGCCCCCGTTTGTCCGGGAAGTTTTTCACGCCAGCGGGAGGGGTGGTCGCTGGCGTCGGTTAGCGAGTTCGTCCGTGAAACCCGTGACCATTACTTTTTTTTACACGTTGTACGAGTCCCTCGTGGCCTATATCCGAATCGAGCGGACGGGCCCGGGGGGGGGGGGGCTGGAACGAAGTCGCGCCAGCGCGCTCCTTCCTCCCCGCTCCCTGCTTGCCCTCCCTTTCAGGCTTTCATTTCGTGGATCTTGGTTCCGAGGCAATTTGGCGAAACGTCCGTGTGAGACAGCGTATAAGTTCGATGGTGGCCGGAGGCATCGATCATAGGTTCCGGGCCGGCTATCGATCCCTCGGGGAGCCGACGACGCCGCGGCGAATGTGTGTCAATTAACGCGCGCGATTTTCCATCGGGGCCGCGCGCGACCCAGGCAAAAATCTCGAGGAGGGATAGCCGAGGCTGCCCTCGTGCCGACGGGCACGCGAGAAGAACGGACGGGAGAAGAACGGGCGCGGGAGAGGGATCGACGGGAAGGGCGGCGGAGGGGCGGCTCGGGCGGCAGGGGTTGGGGAACGCAGCTCGGGGGCGGTGTACTAGACGTATCGACCAGGTCGGGGACGGTATTGTGGGGTTCTCGACGAGAGTGCTCGCGCGTGTGTGCGAGACACCGAGAGAAACGGCCGCAGAAGGGGTCGCGGAGGGTGCAACGGGCTGCAAGGGGGCAGAGGGGGAGAGAGAGAGAGAGAGAGAGAGAGAGAGAGAGAGAGAGAGAGAGAGAGAGAGAGAGAGAGAGAGAGAGAGAGAGAGAGAGAAAGAGAGAGGGATCGGGACAGAGGGAAATAGGGCAGAGAGCGGGGAGACAGACGGGGGAGATGGAGGGCATGTCGGCGATGCCGGTTCGATCCTCCGCGAGCCTCCGAGATACTCGGCCCTGCGGACGATGTCGCCTTGGAACGACCAGTCCCTGCCGGAATTACTTCGGGCACTCGTTCCAAGGGCGTTTCGGGGCCGGTCCATTTCGAGAGCACGCAAAGCTAGCGGAAGTTCGCTTAGGCTAATGTCGGGTGGGTTATCGAATGTTTGGAAAATTCCTCGAGGGCTCCCGGGTCCTCTGCCTCGACCGCCCTTCGTGTTCGAGACGCCTCTCGTGCTGTCAGAGGAGCCGGGAGGACGGGAAGTAGAGAGGGTAAGGAAATAGTCAGACACGGGCGAACACGGGAAGGAAGAAGAAGGGAGGAATAGACAAGGGGTGCAGGGAAAGTCAGACACGTACGAGGGAGCGGGAAAGGTGGCGGCGTAGGGGCCCGGTGTTGCTATATAGTGGTGGTGATGCAGGGAAGGGGAGACGGGGTGAAAAAAAGGAGGAGAAGTACCCTTGAGGCGCTACGTGCGCTACTTTGCCCGTAGAAGGGTGCGGAAGCGAGATATCACGAGGACCCTTTTCCACCTCCACGCACGCCTCTCTCTCTCTCTCTCTCGCTTTCTTTCTATTTCCATCTCTCTTTCGCTGCCTCTCTCTCTCTCTGATCCTCTCACCCCCGTCCTCCGCCCTTGCTTCTTCCTTCTGTCCGACCCGTTTTCCGCGCTTTTGCGCCACCTTCGAGCCAACGCCGCTTCTATTCGACTACACCTCGCTGCCTGCAGGCGAGCCAACTCCACGGATCACTGGCTTCTCTCGCGAACATCGCCGACACTGCAACCCATTTTCCCTTCGTCCCCTCGCGACGGTACCCTGCAACGCGCGGGGGGACGAGGCCGAGGTTGAAACTGTTCCCAGTCGGTGGATCTACGGAGATTGATAAACCGTGTGAAAATCAATTAGTCTGAACTTTTAAAATGGCTCAGTATCCAGAGAACCTTTTCCTTGGACTTGGAGCTGGTCGTTATCAGTTGATACTCGACGCAACCCGACCCGTTTAAGCGAACTCTCAGAGGGAACCAGTGTTTTCCCACGCACGGCACCGCGCACTTCTTCCTCCGCCCGAGATAACCCGAGATTCTGGCTCAGGCCCTTGACACCTGGACACTTCGGACTGGATGACTTGAGCGGAGGTCACGACGCGCGACATAAGTCGATCCTTCGGATGAAAACGAGTTTCTCGGTGGGAAAAAAGTGCTAAGGACCTGGCCAATTTTCAAAAAATGTTAATGCGTGACAGAACGGCCAGTCGAAAGCCGGCGAAGGGAGGAAAAAGAAGAAACGGTCGGTTCGCTCCGGGATTCCATAAAGGGAAGGAAGTGATTAAAAATGTTGATTTATTCTTGGCTGCTGGAATTACCCCGCATGCCGTGTAGGCAAATGTTGCATCGATGCCCGGCCACTGCCGCTGTCTTCTCTTTGGGTAATAAATAAATCGAGCGATCGCTAAACGGCGCTATTACCGTGGCGAGTGCAACGGGTGTACATACCTGAAGTTACAGCGTCGGCTCTGCTTGCCATCCCATCTCCACGGGCGAAGGAAAGAGAAAAAGAAGCGCACCTCGTGATTGGCAGTCGCGGCAACCGGAAATAGAATTAATTTCGCGAGGTTACGTGCCCCTCCGCGGCCGCTTCCGGTAGATCGGCCCGTTAGTCGCGCGATTATCTTGGTAAAGAACGGTGAAAAACATATCGCTGGTTTACAGTAGATTTACAGCAACCAGCAAAGAGATACGAGTGCCCCGCGACTACACGTTCGACTGGAAGGGTACCAAAGCTCTGCTTTCGGCATTGTAGGCCAGCACGCGGAAGTGGCCTCGAGGAGGCTAATAAACCTTAACGACTGCAGTGCTTTTTTCGTGGAACGCGCGCCTAACGAACCGCCATGCTCCACGCCCACAACGTCCGGCCTCGAAACTTTAACGCCGAGCCTGCCGCTAATCCCCGGGCTAATAGAATGTCTTTATCAGCGTTCGAGATCGCACGCTCGATTACCCCCGATAGCGGGCTGTCGTTTTCGTTCGTTCGGAACGGGCCCAGCTGTCCCGAGCTGCTCCTTTCGCAACCGCGAGCTCCTTTCCGCGAGGATTGCGCAACCGAGGGTTCGCTCTCCCGCGTTCCCTCCTCCGCTACCGTTTAAATTTGTGTACGAAATTTTTATTTCAATTGATTTTTTACCCATCTCTGTTTGGAACAGTGGGAGCGTTTAAAAAGTAACGAGACAGAAGATTTAAGGCCGAGCTCGCTGCGGAATCGGGAGCAGCCTCGGATAGAATCCCCAGGCGGCGATAGACGCGAGGGAAACTTTCGCGATGCTAATTAGAAGTTGCGGTGGAATTCGAATTACAGCGCGCCGATGTGGAATCGGAGCAACAGGGATTGCAGTCGTACCACGTGCGCTTTACAGGTGGTGCGGGGCTCAGACACGCCTGCTCGATTATTTAAATGAACGTCGGCGCCTGGTCCGCCAGCAAAGTAAAGCGCGTTTAATAAACGATTTACACGGCGCGATAGATCGATCATTATCCGTGGATTCCAGCGGGCGACAGGACCGCTGCCGCGCAGCTTCCGACGCGATAATGATAATTAGTCGGGTATCGATCGGCAGCTGGCCAGAACCGGTACCCGGTTTCCCTGGCGAATTAATAATATTTCTCCAGGGAAAAGAAGGGACGTTGCGACACGAGCCTAGATAACGGAGGTTGTTGGCGGCAGTCCGCTCGCAGCCGCCTCTATTCCATGTACGATGGAGGAGCGTGACTGCGTTACGTGGAATTCCTTGCCCGCAGCAGCCTCCTACGTCTTTGACCTCCTCGCTCCACGGTCTTTTCCTCAATTACGAGCTGCAGCAGGCCGTGTCCGTCGTTTCCGTGTACTCGCTCAAGACGTACCGCCTCTCCGCGTCGCTTCTTCCTTCGACGCTCTATCGACCCGGCCAGCGTTCAGGCTCGTCCAACGTGGCCGCGGCTCCAAAGTCCCAAGTTCGCTCGCTGCCGCGGACCTAACGATCCACCGTTCTGTCACGGAATATTTTATCTGGCGGACATATTTAAATCGGGCACGTTTATGCATTCGGCTCACCACCTCGCAGAGATAAGTTGTTCAAAGTCGATTTTCTCGAAAACTAAGCGCGATATCAAAAAAGCTCGCTGTTTCTTTTCGACTTGCAAGAAGTGAATAAGTCGAGGAGAAGGAATAACGTTTTTCGATATTCCGCTTCGTTTTCGAGAAAATCGACTTTGAAGTTGTCGACGTTGTGGCTAGTGGCGTATAGGAAAATCTACTACATTAACGCTTGCCACACAATGGCTTTCGAGCGCCGCGCGACGGTTCACGTAGGAATCAGGGAAGAATGCTCGCTGTTTGGACATCCCTCGGTATATCGTGGACGAGGGAAGGTCGGAGCACGTAGCGGGACACCCTCGCCAGCTTTGGTGGCAGCGAGCGCACAAGCGCCACGTCAGCGGGACTAATGATGCGAAAGATGAAAGAAAGGTGATTTATGTGGGGCCACGGGTAATCTATAGGAGGCGGCTGAAACCGGGGCAGTTTCTCGCTACCCGATCGAAATTGAATAATTAAACGCGTCCGCTGGGTAATACCTACACACGGCGATTATTAATCGACGCGGTTCGCTCCTCATTTACTTAGAATGTCCAGGCGGCGCACAGTGGGGCAAATCGTAGAACTTCTGATAGAAATAAGATAGAGGGGTGAATCTTTTTCGAGGTTAAAGCTAAGATGTTGCAGAATATGGAAAAAATATCGAAGAAATATAACAAACGATTTTTTACCTTGAAAATCTATGTCAAAGTTAACATTTTCGCAGAAAATCGCAGTTTTTTCCGTTACAATGCGTGGTTTAAGTTTTTCCTTGACTCGTTATACATTAATTTCGTTTAGATTTTGACGCGCTGAATTTAAATCTGGCCTCAGGATTCTTTGACATAGGTTTTCAAAGTCAAAACTTGCTCGTCATTCTTTCTTAATATTTTCCTTTCTATCTTATTTCAACGATTTTGCCACAAGAAAGTGCAGTTTGTTTGTCCCACTGCGCGGCGCAACAGCGGAAGAAAAACGAAAGTGCCTGCCAGCTGACCCGAGGTGGAAAGAAAAAGGTTTATTTGCGATATTGACAATCACCTATCCAGCGATAACCAAGGATTCGATCGTTCGGAATTCGTATCGCAGTTATCTTCAAAGATAAATCAGTACTCGGCGTAGGAGGAAGCTGTGGGCGTGCGCAGAATGCATAATATTAGCGCAAGAAAGTGGTACACTCGTGCGGCGGCGTGGGTCGCAGCTGATTCCGCTCGGAATCCCGCTTTTACGTTTATCCCCATTGCGTATCTAGATGCCGATTTCGCCTGGAACAGCTCGGAAATTTAAAGGCCGGCGCAAGTAAGGCAGGCAGCCTCGCGAATAGCAATTAGTCGCAACGATGTCACCGCAGCCACTTAATTAATACAGAGGCAGCATTGTCGCCAACGCCCCTGCGACTCGCGCCGCTCCCCCGTGTTTTGCGACGCGTCCTCCATTATAAAACCGAGCCAGCTCGTTTAGCGTCCCAGGTAATTAGCGGTCGCGCGCATTCTGGCTCGGCTCGCGGAAAAAGCGCCGCGCTCGATTTTTCCTCGAAACTTCTCGCCGAATTATTTCACGCGGGCTAGGAAGAGCGGGCCGCGCTGATAGGATCGAACGCGAAGAGAGGTTTCGTCGGAGGAAAAAGGTTTTAAAGTTTTTTTTTTTTCTTCAGCTGACGGCGCGGCTCGTTACTTTCCTCCGAAAAGGGAATCGCGTGGCGCGCGAATTTGTTCCGGTTTGCTCGGCTCTCGGTTTTTCCTCGCCGCTTCTTCGCGAGCTTCGCTCTCTCTCCGCCTCTCTTTTCTTTCGCCGCTTAACGAGGATAATAAGTCGTCGGCGGTGATTCAGTGGATAAATACGCGGCGCGGGACAAAGCGGTTTCTTTGTTCCGGATTCGTTGCCGGGCTTCTCTCGGCCGGCGCCGAAAGCAATTATTTTTCCAGCGTTCGCCGCGGGTCGTCTCCGGCCCGCGAGGCAACGCCACCGCTTCTTTATCCTGTTTTCGAGAACGGGACACGCGACGTGCGCCGCCGCTTATAACTTGTCGTAAGTAACAGGTGGTTTCGGCCGGTGCCACCTGTAATTACCGGTTACGAGGAGGCCGATAACGATTAAGCACGGGCCGAGTCGGGTCAGCTGCGACCCGTTGACTTACCTGCACGCGAGTAAGCGACAAGATACACTCGCGAACGGCCACGCACGATAAGTCGCGGCGATGCATCGCTCAGGGGGCATCGGGGCGCGCGGCGCGACGCCTCTGCCACTTGTAAGCGGGCTCGCCTCCCGAGAGATCCGATCTGACTGCACACCTTGCGCTGCTAGCTGCCTCGAGTTGCTTCGAGTCCCGTGCCCTTGCCTCGGAAGCTCGCGAAAGTTAAGAAACAGGGACGCGCATTCTTTTCCCGCACGCCAAGTGGCGAAGATCCCATTTCTGATTGCCGAGTGTTTACGCGAAGCGATAACACTCGAGTTAATTCATAAAGTCGCTGTCGAGCGATGGGCGGGTAACTCGTTTAATTTAATTACATAATCGGATGAAATAAGAAGGCCGGGGCTATCAAGTATGAGCGATCGAGAGAGATCACTCACGCTCGAGAAGGACGCGCAGGAGGGTGGCCCTCCGAATACGGACTACTCGCCCCTCGGTACGGCCTGTTGACACGCGAGGAATGAACACCGCGACGCCATATGGCTCGAAACCGTAGCCCATGGAATGCCCATAAGACTAACGTCCGCACGATCGTCATATCCGTTCGCCATCCTGGAAATCGTAGCAGTGCTGCCACGCATCTTCCACCACCGTTTATGCCTTCACGCGTCCCTGCGCCCGCGCGCATTGATGAATTTTTCCAAGATTTCCCAAGATTTCGCGGGATTGCCTTATGTCGAGAATCCGTGACGCGCATCCGCGAGTAGGGTTCGCGTGATGGATCTGGTTGCCGATGGAAAAGCGTTCGACGTGGACGGGAAACGAAAGGATGGCCGTCCCCCCCCCCCCCCCCCCAGCAGCGTCGGTTAATTGCGAAACACGGTGGCAGCGTTTCGCCAGTAAATTGGCAATTTGTCGCGATTCACTGTCCGCCGCGATTTCCCGTTCGCTGCCACTCCTTGTCGCGGCACGTGCATTTAGGTGCGCGCCGCGAGAGGATGTTCCCTTTGGAGAGGGGGCGAGAAGCAGGGGAGAAGGAAAGCAAGCCCGTCCTCGGCTTTACCGTTACCGTCGTTTCGATTCGCGGCGGTCGTTTTAGGCATTTCCGATCGGAAGACGGGGCTCGAGCGTCACGCCGCGCCGTTTTTACTGTTAGCCAGCCGGCTAAGCGAGCCACGGAAGACAAAGGCTGGCCCCGAGTGTCCGCTCATTGCGAATGATCGTCGTGACTTGGTCGCGGATGCGCGCTCTTCTGCATTCCCCTGGCTCCTTTTCTTACCGTTTCTCCGCCGGCGGAACTCCTTTTCTTCGAACTCTCCGCTCAGGCTGCGATGCATGGCTTCGACGATGAAACCGCGGGAACTTACGCCCCGTTCTTTAAGACGCTTCGAGCGTCTATGGCCTGAGGTAAACGTTTGGAAATAGTCTCCTCTTATTCGGCCAGCATCGCAGTCAGCTTCGTTGGAGATCGGAAGTCACGTCGATGTGTGAAATCACCGCGTGTATCCTTACATTCGTAAATATCGTTGCTCAAGCACGTAACAGTTATGTATACCTATATCGCAGGACCATTGTAATATTAGCCTTTTTGTGGAAGAAACGTTTTTACCTCAATTTGGCTGAGGCAGCCATTCTGTAATACTTTAGTACCCATTGCTATCGAATGTTTCTACTAGGGGAGACCGGGGTAGGTTGTAACACCGGGTAAATTGTAATATAAGTAAAATCTTTTGAACGACAAATCTGCTAACCCACAGCATGCGAGAGCTGCTTGACGATATTAGCACAGTCGCACAGTGTAACGAGTATATAGGGAAAAATATTAGAAATCAATTTTCCATTAAGATATGTTAATCATATTTATACACAAAAAGAATTAATTTTTAATATAAAATAATTCATTAAAATATATTTTTGAACATAATAAAAGTAGAAGAAATAAAATATATATTTTTTAAATACATTCAAACACACATTAATAACAAACACATAAAGCAATTATAAAAAAAATCAAATTAATTTTTTAAATAATTCGTATTGATAATAAATTTTAAATTATTCATTCGTATTATTGGGAAACCTAGAATAACTCCGCTGTAAATGGTGATAAAGCAAGCTATTTGCTGACACACCGGAAAAAGATGCTCCAGACGAACAACAGAACAATCTAGAATCCAAAAAGTAGAAAAAACGTATAAAGGAAGAAGTAAATAAAGCGAAGAAGTAGATTTTGATAGAATCAGATGAATAAGCAATGATTGTTTAACGCATGTATATCAAATGTTTAATAATGATCTGCGTTTTCATTTATATGTTTTAGAAATGTTTATTTGTGTTCATATTTGTATTCAAATAAGTAAAACAGATGTAAGTAAACAGAATTATTTCCTGATTGAGGAAAACACTTTCGAGAAACAAACTGTGAAAACTTTTTTAGCTGTATTACAAAAGCTCTTATCTAGCTGTATTACAAAAGGGTTATGATTTCTCAGCTTAATTGTGATAAAAATTTTGTAAAAAGTTTGATGCTGTAATTGCCTTGCGACATATATATATACCACGGAGCCCAAGTTCATTCAAAGTGTGCCACGTTTCTCTTGCTCTTCCGTACACCACAGTTAGAAGCCTTTTACCTCGACCAGCACCACCGATACCGGAAGTGGAGGGGCCGCTTTTCTTCTGCTGGCCATTCTTCCGCCGAATCTCCATGACAAAAGCGGCAAATTGGCCGAACCTCTTATCGCGGCCATCTTCGTTCCGGCCTTCTTCTCCTTCTTCTCTTTCTCCTTTCATTCGAGCGGCGCGGCGCGGCGCGGCGGCGTCCAACAGGAATCGGTGTCCAGGAATTATCATAAATTATTATCTCGCGTACGAGGAGTACGCTCGTGCCGACCGTGGCCCCGTATTTACATATTTATGCCCGATTCAGCGGAGACTTAGCGCGAACCGAGGGAAAAAGGAAGGAGCAACGGGACAGGAAGGAAGGAGCTTTAAAGCGTCGAGGGTGGTTTTACGCACTGCTCGCCTCACCTTCGCGCCTCCCCTGTTACGGGATGTCCCTGAATAATTTAACGATCCCTCTTCCCCTAATTCCTGCGCGGATCCTAGCTCTTCCTGGGATATTCGTCCTCCCGAAACGCGGGATCTCCTTCCTGCCTTTCGTTTCGGGCTTGTCATTCTTTTCAATTTTTGAAGAGCCGCTCGATGCTTTCGCGCACTGCACCTACCTACACCGAGCGGCAACTCGCTGGTCATGGGAACGTTTGTACCTTGACTTTGAAAGCGGAAGCGAGTCGGCGCAAGCTCGACCCCGTCGAGGCTTGAATATCAGAAGCGCAAGAAATTGAAACGCGCCCGGGGAATCGATTTCGCGCGAAGGCCACGCGGATAACGAATGCACCGACAAACTCGTGGGTTTCGCCGAGTCGACCTTCTCGAAGTCTCGACACGGAATCAAGGAACCGTGACTGCAATTCTGAAGGCGGTTGACAAAGACGTCTCTCGAGCTGCGGCCTCCTTGAGAACGGTCTGGATCACGCGGAAGATCCATCGATCGATCGCGACGGGGTCCGTTGCTTCCCGTGTATCGCGGCCGAGCCGCGGCCTAAGCCCAGTTTCTTATCAGGGTTCGTTCGCTCGGATCGCCGATGATGCAACGCTGTCGGCGCGGCACGGCCGCCGAGCTTTTCCTTATTTATACATTTTCAGCGACCGTACGCGCAAAACAATGCCTCCGCGAAGGACGCCGGTTATGCAAACGCGTTTGTACCTTCTGCCACTGGCGTTCGTGACAAACTATTATGTAAAAACGACCTTGGACGAGTGCAGAGGTTTAATTCTCGCCTACCATTACGTCCCGCCGCGTCGCTGACAGCCAGTGGGCGGAACTGTCGTTGATTCTTCCACCTCTTCAACCTTCCCTATACTTTGTACACTATTCCCGTGGAAAACCCCATCATGCCTGCGTCATTGCACCTGTCCGCTCGAGTTCCGAAACTTCTGAAACATCGGAAAGACTCGCCGATGCGTCACGGCGCTCTCCGAGTCTCTCGGTTGGCTATAGAAATTAAATACTCCTCTGAATCCGTTGTGCCAGCTCGTGACGTTGGCTCGCGTATGACGATATCCGTGGCTCGTACACGTGTTCAATGGCAGCCACGTGCGCGGCTCGCCGAACAGAGGCGCGCAGGTACGAAGGTGAGCGCGAAGAAGACGGTGATTCAGTGCCGGAGCCTCGCGACTGTGAGAAGAAACGTTCTCCCTCTGCGGTCGCGTCATTAGGCACAAGGCTAGAGTAAATGCAAGTGGTTGCACAAAGCCAGCGAGCGATGGGAAGCGAGTAAGAGGGAGAACGTGGCTGCGGTATCGCTGGCTTTCAAGCAGCTGACATTGAGCTAGACGGCGACGTTCGCGCGATCCGCGGCACCACGAGGCAACTGGGACGGCCGGGTCGCGGTGTCCATTTTCTTCGGAAACCCTTTCTCCCATATGTCGTGTTTCTCTTTCAACTTTTCTAGCCGCGTTGAATAAGCTTCCTTTTTTTATTCGTTTAAAGTATTTACAATCAATTCTACTCAGGGAATTATAAGTAAATTTTATGACATATTGTCGTGGCCTGTGAAGTACCTACCTAACTTAGCTTGTTAGTTTCATTAGAGAGTTGTATTATTACATACAGTAAAAATATGTGTATTGATCACTGTTTTTATAGCTAAAAATTTTGTTAAATTAGTTAAATCTGTTTACCACATTTAGGGGAGTGTATTTTTTTAATCTATACGTGCGATTATTTGAATGAATCAATTTCTGAAAAACAGTGTCTTCTGTATTTCTTGTTTCACTGTGGGGGTATTGCTAAATCGCGATGCATTAATGTCGTGAATAAAGTGCACGACGCGTGCACTTTGTAACAAACGTGTTAAGGAGGGAGCTCTATTTAGGACGCTAGGAATAAGGTGATTCTTGGGAATTTTTTTTCTAAGAAACTGTTATGCCGATCTTTTCCAAACTTTCAGGGTATTTTAGTTCACATTCAAACAATGAAAATTAATTTTTACGTTACAAACTGTTCGGTAGAAATGATTATATTGTTGTGCAATATATTGTGTGAATGGAGAAGAAAATCGGCCCCTAGACGCTCAATATATTGTTCAATATTAACATTGCGCAATAATATTGACCGTCTGTGGATCATATTGGAAGATTGTACAATATAATATATCGAATATATTGTGCGAATCAAAACGGTTTTGATATTTATTGTCCAATATTGAATATTGCACAATAATATTGACCGTCTGTGGGACACCCAGCGAAATATTGTGCAATATATAGCACAATAATATTGACCGTAAGAAGCCCCTAGCCTAGACGGGCAATATATTGCGCCATATATTGCACAATAATATTGACCGTGTAGGATACCCAGCATAAATATTGCACAATAATATTGACCGTCTGGGACACGCAGCATAAATATTGTGCAATATATAGCACAATAATATTGACCGTAAGCAGCCCCTAGACGGTCAATATATCGTGCAATATATTGCCACAATATTATTCAGCGTGTGGGGCATCCAGCATAAATATTGTGTAATATATTGCCCAAGAATATTGACCGTCTATAGGCCGCTTTAGGAATAGGCTTTGTAATTCCTATGTGTTTCGGGAGCGACGAAAAAAACGGACCTCGGAGCGACGGGACTCGAACCCGCGATCTTGCGAACCGTAGTATGCGTACTGGCCAGGCGCCTAACCAACTCCACCAAAGCCGACCCACCGAGATCTCTTATTCCGGGATCCTTCTTATAGGGGTCTGATTCAAAGGCCCAGCTGCGATCGGGTTCCAGACCCGATTCTATCATCCTCTTCTTCTTTCCCATTCCATAATTTTGCGTGCAGCTCCTTTCTATTAGAAAGAGCACGCAGCTCGACTCGTCGTAAATCGACAGCTCCGTGTCCCGCGAAATGCCGAGGTCGCGTGTCGAGTGACTCGAGGTTCGATTCTGTTGCACGCCGCTGACAGGGGCCGTTAATAGCACGAAACGCTAGATCCTGTGTGTTGCCACGGGGGGTAGCAGCGGCTGGGCATTCCGACCTTTGGCGGAAACAATGCCAGATCGCGGGCCCGATGGAAAGCAGCGCGTTCTCCGCTCAAGGCTACTCGCGAATCATGCGCCTCCTTCTTCTCCTGGCCAGCCCCCGTCGCCGTGCACCTGTGCACTCGCGCTTAATGCGCGGTATGTAGATCGCCCGATCGATGGAGATTTACTAAAATAAATCTTCCCGCTAGCGTACCGATGGACACAGCTCTGCCGATTAAGAGATCCAGATTTACGTAGGGGAAGTAGGGGCATGATGGGGAAGTTAAGGATAAATGCAAATAAAGTGATGATTGTACCTAGTGATCCTTCAGGGAGTGATCGGTATAGTCGTAGCCATTTTTCAAGATTTGGAGCAAAACCGGAAATAAACATAACCTAACCGTTCACTCTATCTCTTTCTATCAGTATTTCTGTCCCTTTCTATCAGTTTTTCTGTCTCTTTCTATCAGTATTTCTGTCTCTTTCTATCAGTATTTCTGTCTCTTTCTCTTTTTTTTACAGTTTCCTTCTCTGTCTACTTCCGCTTTTGCTCCAAATCGCAGCAACCAATCAGCGACGATATACGTTGTTCCGATCACTCTCTAGAGGATCACTAATTGTACCTATTAATTAAGTCTTTATTACTCAAAATACAACTATACATTAATGATTTAACATTTGTTACATTTCACACTTCGGACTATCTGAGGTCAGACGTCTAAGTTATTAAACTTTACAAAACAGATGGAAAAAAAACGTCTTGCCCCTACCGCGGGGTAAAATTGGGTACCGAAAATGGTGTACAATGGGGTACCGAAAACAGGGTAAAATGGGGTACCGAAATGATTTGCCTATGTATTTTATAAATTCGAACTAAAAATAACGAGATTTATTTTAATTAAATTATAATAGAGAACGACGACGTTGCTTAATCTCACATGAACAACCATGATACGGGGAATGATGGGGTACCCCGACCTAACCCCCAATGGGGTTAGGTATCAAGGACCCCATCTTGCCTCAAAGCATCGTTTTCCAAAGATTAATATATTTGTACAACACATAAAGAAATATTGAAATTTTGAATATGTCACATTAAAACAGACGAAATGGAGATTATCATAGAAGAAAAATAATAGACTTACAGTTCTTAAATATATAGTTATTTCAAATCCTTTTATCACACGAAATAACATCGACGCAGCACGCAAACGGTTCACAGCTATAAACAAAAAACCCGTGCTCCCCCACTCGCTTTTGCCAGCGACCACACTATTATAACACAGTGGCTTTCTAAAGATGTGTTTGTCACGTGCCTAGCATCTTTTAATTATGGTTTAGGGAGATACCCCATCTTACCTCGCTACCCCGTCATGCCCCTACTTCCCCTACCTCTGATTCCACACGCGCGATAATGAGCTCATTAGCTAATCACCCCCCACATTTCACGCAACTACTTTCGATCGCCCTATAATCCATTCTGCATCTTGAGTACGTACTATTCGAGTTGCAGAGGAAAGGCAAGATGGTGTTACGTGGAAACGTTTCCATCGGGGTTTCTCGGAAAATCAGGAGGCGTTTCTATTATTGTAAGCGCCGTACAGGCTCGTAAAAGAGAAGTGTGACGCAAGCGTATCTGCGGAAACAGGGTGGAAATTTTTTGCCGCTAGCGTGGCTGCGATCCCCCGCCGCACCGAGATAGAGTTTCTCACGTCGGCGGATAGCGTAGGTACTTGTTGCCGTAAGACGTCAACACACTGCGCCGGCCGTTTCTATCTTCGACACGTGTAGTGACCGTAGCGTGCTGGACGTCTCGTCACCCTCCGGAAAGGTCACCCATCGAGGACTCTTTGAAGCGAAAGAGGGAGGACGGTCGTGAGCAACGGTGGCCGAGACAGTCGACGTCGTCCGTCCATCGCGATAGCATTGATCTTGTTCCCCATCGGCGATTCTCGCGAAACGAACGGTGTGCTTCTTTTTTTCTCCTAGCGATCTCATCGAACCTCCCAGCCTCCATCGAAGCCGCACGGTACGTGAAACACGGTAGCTCCCCGCTGACAGGGCTTTACAATTTCCCGGGCATTTAACGCGAGGAATCGCGAATGGGGAAAGGGGGATTCGTCGAGGAGCCGCGTTACTTTCCAGCACTTAGTGAAATTGGTACCGTGAAACTTTCGAGCCGCTGGAAGCCGTTAACCCAAGCCGAGACCACCCTCCCGTGTATCTCCCCGTCAGGATTCGTCGAGGACAGCCGAATATTTCCGCGAGGATACTTCTCCTCACCGCCAGGCCTGCGGAGTCCCACCCTTTGTTTGCCTACGCGAGAGCCGGGTTACGTTAGCCGCTTAAAGGAATCACGAGTGTGTAAAGTGTATCGCGGCCTTCGGCACCGATAGCCTATTCCGGCACATCTGTCTGGATCGTAACGCGTTGCGTAATCGTTGCGAAACGATCGAACCCCGACGAGCTTCTATCGAAGCGCGAATTTCTCGGCAGATATTTCTATGCCGTGGCCATCGAGCCGTCCACGGTGTAGCTCCAAGCTCCTCGTCTCGCGGAATTAGCGGCAACTGCCGTGACTTATCGTAAGTGAACTTGACCTGCCACCATTCCATGAATCACGATTCCTACGCAGATCCTGTCTAAACGTTTCAGCAATGCTTCCCGACATTTGTCCCAGGAGCAGAAGCTCAGCTAGGTGTTCCGTAGACGTGATTCGCGATATATCTATGTACCTCAAGGTGGAAAGCTCCGCCTCTGGAAGGCAATTTCGCGACAGCCGTGCGGCTGGGGAGGTCACGTCGGGGCTTCCGGCTGGAAACGAGCGACGCGAAAATCCGAGGAGCTTCCTATCGCCTGTTTTATGGCAGGCCTGGCGGCATTATCCTCGCCGAGCTCGCGTCCACGGCCATTATCGACGGCTGGATCGCTGACGCGGCTCTGTCGACACCGTTTTCGCCGCTGGAGCGTTCCACGGTGGACGAGCCTCGCCGAGGATCCTCGCGTCCTTCTACCGATTAGGTCGGCTCTCCGCTCTCTGAGCCAGGGAAAGGACGAGCGGCACTCTCCCCCCTCCGTGGCATTTCCCTCGATCCTGATCGATCTTGCACCTGGGGTTTATTAACGACCTGCTCGACGCATTATTATTATTATTAAAGGGAAATCCCTTCGGTATACAGAATTTCACACGATGACAAGGGCCTGAAAGCGTTAATTGGCAATAGCAAGGGAGCACCGCGAACCCGGACTCACCGATTGGAACGCAACTTTGTGGATTTGTAGAGTGACTCAAAACAAGAACAACGGTGTGTTTCATTTGGGCCCTATCGCCCTTTAAGGGGATATAAACTAACCTCAAAGTCAAATTGGCACTTCCACTTTTTCGCGTATAACTCTCAAAATACAACGGACAGAAAAAAATGTTTCGAACAAAAGTTTAATGGCGCAATAAGCGCTGCAAACTTGCGTTAACAAAATTTTGAAAAAAGTTTTTTTTCGGTTCAGGTGTTTTTGTTTTAAACTTTATTCAAAATTTCGGTAACACAAGTTTGTAGCGCTTATTGCAACATTAAACTTTTGCTTGAAACATTTTTTTCTGTCTGTGGTATTTTGAGAGTTACACGCGAAAAAGTGAAAGTGCCAATTTGACTTTGAGGTCAGTTTTCACCCCCTTAAAGGGCGATAGGGCTCAAATAAAACACACAGTTGTTCGTGTTTCGAGTCACTCTATAAACCCATAAAGTTGCGTTCCAATCGGTGAGTCCGGGTTCGCGGTGTTCGGCACCAGTAGTTGACCATGTATCAGTAGTTGACTACTTATCAGAAAAACATGAAAAATAAGGTTTTCAGAAGTGACGATCTTTTGAACAAAGTGTAGTTCTCCAACTGCACTTGTTCAAAAGATCGTTACTTCTAAAAACCATATTTTTCATGTTTTTCTGAAAAGTAGTCAACTACTGATACATGGCCAACTACTGGTGCCTATACCCTAAGTAGTTTATTGCGTCGCCTCCATCGCTGCAAAGCGCAAGTCCTACTAATTAATACGGTGCAGGGCGATGTCTTTGCTTTTCCGTGCCTTTCTTTCCTTCTCCGTTTGCGAAGCACGCAGGAAGGACCGTCAACGATCGCGTCTGGTTAATTGGAAATAATTGGAAAACTCGCGTCGCCGGGGAACGTCGTAACTACGTGCAATAGTTGCCCGCGACATATTCGAGCATCGATTACACACGGCGGATTGACCTGGAGGCTATGTATTATTATAGTTGGAGGGTATCGCGCAGCGATGGGGGTAGTCCGGGGAGGCGGTGGGAACAACTTGGCTCAGCGGCCTCCAGGAGCTAATTGATTTCATTCCGACTCTAATCACAGTGTTAATAGTTGCTAATGTCCGTTTCAGCGACATCTTCTACCGTCACGCTCTTCCCTCTCTCTCCCTCTTGTTTCGCGGCTTTCCGTGACCTACGTAACGCTATACGGCCACGGTGTAATTAACTCAATTACGGTTGCAACAAACGTTTACAAAGACCTTACGAGGCTCCCGGCGAATAATTGCCGCGCAAATACCTTGGCGATATTTTAATCCCCGGATCGTTTCCTTTTCTGTTGCAGGTATGTAACGAGACGAGCAATGTCAGCCGCGGCTATCTCTGCGTAAGTAACTTTTTCCTATCGCGCGCTCTTTATCGATCGCGTATCGCAACTCATCCTCCTATCTCCGAACGATTACCCGCGACGAGCGACTCGTAACTTTTATTTCATCGCCCTGAATTAAGAATCTCGTTCTGCTTCACGTGGCTACTACCTCTTCCTGTCTCCTCCTTTCCGCCAATTACGGCATCCGTTTGTCCAAGCCGAAAGATAGAAAGTGTCTTCTGAAAACCGATCGCTGGAGGGTATCGTCATATTCTGCAGCTTCGAAATTATTGCGCTGGTGGTTCTCCTGTTTTAATACTCGAGCATCGTCCTCGTGGGGCGGCCGGATGATCGTCAGAGAGCAAGATCGTAGATCGGCCCCTCGTCACGTGGCCCGTCCATGGGGTACGGGTCTCTCTCGAGGCGCGGACGAAAATAAAGCCGTCGGGGTTTCGTGGTGGCCGTCCGCCCGACCACGTGGGGCCACAGTTTCCTTGAGTTCGCGAACAGAGCGCAAGCTCCTAATGTCGTTCCATCGGAATCGTCGATAAACGGCCGCGGTACCGTTCACCGTGCCCTTGTGCAACGAGCTTTGTCACCGAGGCCACGCGATATTCATCGTGTTTTTCTTGCTGGTAGACCGACGAGGGAAGCCATGAAGCGCAGAGTCAAGTGAGTCGCAGTAGCTTACCTTCAACTTCCACGTTGAAATCGGCGTTTCAGGAACGTAGGTACTGGAACTTTTCCTCGGTCCATTAAAATTCATCGGTGGAAAGATCTAAGCCCCCGCGATAATACGCCGCGACTTAGCGATCGATAGCCATGCGTTTCGGCCGCTTCAATGTCGGAGCGAGCGTCCGTCAGGCCGCTAATGATCCTTCAAATTTCTCCCAGCATAATTACACAGACTCTTCCGCGGCGGTCGGATCGTGTCGCTGGTTGGAGCATCGCAACGCCGCGGTAACCGGCGCATTATATATTCATTATGCGACTTGAGCGTAGCGTAGAAATAGCCTGCTTTAATTACGGCCCTCGCGGGCCTCCTCTTCCTGTGCAGAGGCCCCTCGGGTGCGCGGCTGTTTCGCGAGGGAACAATGCTTAATGAATAACGTCTCGCCGATGCGACGATCTGTCGTTCCAGTTCGGGGGGTGGGCGCGCCACTCTTCGGCGTTTCAACAGCAGCGGATTTGCACCGTGAACGAGAGGATCGCGATCGCCGCGATCGCAACCGGTTCAAAGTGCGTTGCTCAATGGACAAGAATCTAAAAATCAATATTTT
Organism: Andrena bucephala; assembly: GCA_947577245.1. Classification (NCBI taxonomy): domain Eukaryota; kingdom Metazoa; phylum Arthropoda; class Insecta; order Hymenoptera; family Andrenidae; genus Andrena; species Andrena bucephala. Next base: position 10,382,994 of record OX387719.1, read on the forward strand.
TTTTGCGATGACTTTTAACATGACCGTAATCCAGACTCTTTATTTGTATATGAACACTAGACAGAAAACAAAACAAAAGCCCCGAACACTCAGAAAACACGTTAGTATTGTGAGAATCTGTTTAACGCATTTCCTTGGTGTATTTAGTTTTGTCCTATACCTCAAGGTCACCTACATTATTAACATTAAGCATAAATAATAATAATTTTCAATGGATCATTTAACTGAAGGTATCACATACTCGGTATTTTGATTATGAAACGATTTTTTTTTACTTACTTTAAATTCAGTTTTACTGTCTCGAAGTTACACATCCAATAAATTGCTGAATTATATGTTTCCAAACTTTAACTTCACTTTTTCCTCGGAAAAGGTAAAACACGTCTTGGGGTATATGTTGGAAGCTATTTCTGGAACTATCCCCTATATTATTGTACAAAAAAAATTTGCACATATTTGCACACATTTGCAAAAATTTGCACTTTGTTTAGTTATAGTAATTTTTTCAGAAGCATGTATAACGAGGACAAATCGAGATATATTTGAAAACTGGTTTAGTTCTGCCGCAAAAGACAAAAATATGGAAGTTCTAAACATCCGATCTGTTTTTTCCAATTGTTTATACGATACCTACCATGACTTTTCCACCCTGGATACTGTCTTCAGTTTTAAAATAGCTGTCAAACGCGCTACACGTGAGAAAAAATAATTTGGCACGAAAATGTTTCGAACAAAAGTTAGTCAGTATTCAATTGACAACAAATTGCAACAGTAAATATTGATAAAAAACTTTTTATTCAATAAAAAATCGAGATCACCTCAATTTTTTTTAATGCAACTGTATATTGTTTTCTACACCAATCGATGCATCTATATATTCTGGTTAAAAAAGTATTGGGGTATATAGGTCGAAAACTGATTATGATTTTTGTCCGGACTTCCCATTGATACAACGCACTGTGCGGTTCTCCGATTAAGATGCTTCTATCGAGCAGGGGTTGCGGTGAAGAGTGATATCACCGGTGATACACTAGCGACTAGGAGCTGAATAACGACGCAGCAGAAATTTAAACCTCTCCCTCAAAGAAGCCTGCACTGTCTCTAGCTTCCACGACTCGTTAATCCTCTTTCCCTGGCGATGGACGCCGCTCGTCGCTGATAGATCAACGGCGAGGAATCACAAGCGTGGCGCATTAATCACCGCGACGTAAGGAAGCGCGAGAAAGAATCCTCGATGGTATCGATGCCTTGAACTTACGCGACTGCATCTGGTCACGAGGCCAGCTCGGGCGCGGAACACGCGAGCGCGTGGTGGATATCGCGCGAGGCCGCGGCCAGGTAACCTCTATAAATCACGATAATGATAGGCCCCGCCGCGTGTACGACAGCACGAACTCGCCGCGGGATAATCGTTGTTAAGAATTGTCGAGGTCGCCGGTCTAATTTGCGGCTGCGCCCTGTGGGTCGACTCCTCCAATCACTTTCGACATTATTCGAGTAAGATCGAAGACGGCGGAGGATCGCACGTTAAGCGATATCATCGATCAACCCTTCGAACCGCGTGGCTGCTATCATCAAAGAATACCGTCGCGCAGCAGAGGGGAGAAGACTCGGTCACCCGGATCGGTTACAATTAATGGGACCTTGTGTTTTAATTGAGACTCTAAGGGTAGCGAATTAAGACGCAAACGGACAGAGAAACGCTGTAACGATCGATCGATACCCTGCGCTGATTTCTCGGCTCGTGTCGGCTCGATATAGCATGGCAATTGCGCCTCTGGAATGGAAGAAACAGCTCGAGGGAATTCAGCGGAAAAGGGTCGTTAATTAACAGTCTGTTCGCGCCAATTAATCGGACGCGTTCCCGACACTGGCTCTGCTGCGACGCAGGTATTCCGAGTGTCCCCGACGAGGCGGAGAGCTTCCCTCGAAACCTACCAACAGACGTTTCTCGGAAGAAAGCAGTTAAGCAACATCGGAGCAATCGGTCGCACAAATACTCCGCTCAACACGTAGCTTCTCGAATGCTCGCGACCAGGAAACGCCAGTTTCGTTCCGAAATCTCGGATTTCCGTGAGGGAGAAGCGTATAGACCACGAGATTGCTCTAATCTAATCGGCCCGCGAACGCCGAGCAAACACGGCCGTCTTATCTGAGCCTGGACGGATCGAGGCATCGGTCTGTCTCGATGAGTACTGGCAACAATGATTCACGATCGAGCAAGGACGACGATTTACGACGAAAAGGGCGAAACACTTGACAGACTTCCTCCTTGGCGGACACGGAAGTCGAGCGCAACCTGCGGAATCTGTGGAGGTTTTAGCAGCGCTGCGGCGCATGGTGTGCAGCTGCAAGCTGAAATAGAACATTTGATACAAATGAATAGAAGAGTGGATCGATTGCGTTTAGCCAAGCGAGCCGTGGACATTTTCTTAAGAAGAAGGCTCGCTGAATCGAAGGGGCGGGGGGGGGGGGGCACGTAGGCAAGGAAACTGTCTGATTTCCATGGTTCGAGGCTCACCTGTCGGAGGAATGTAGGTCGCGTGGCTGCCGCCTTATCCTCCTGTATTATTGCCCCGGCCCGCTCCCCTCCCGCGACTACGACCCGTCTCCTTTCAGTTCTCGTCCCTTTGTCCGTCCTCGAGCGGCGGACGGCCTGCCAGGGAGGATGATGGCCTTGGCGTCGATCCGTCGTCGTCGGTGCACGCGAGTTTTCGATTACGAATTCGAACGCGCCTGGAGAATCGGCTAGCCGATTCTCTGGTCTACCCGAACGCGGTCGCGTAAATTCCGTTTCATAGAAGCAGATATGATTACCCGAGCTCGCTAATAGCCCCGAAACGCAGCTGTACATTTCGCATTCGTATCGATCCGGGACGATTGGCTGGGCGCTGAGACTTGCCGCGTTCGCCGCACGCGGCCAAGTAGAACCGCGAACCTAGGTTCCCAAGGCTCCCAGGAACGATCGATCCTTCTGTTCTTTTCCAGCGTAACGTGATTAAGTGTGTTTGGCCGGCGCGGTTTCATTTTCGGCGATCCGCCTGGTGTCGGAAGCACGTTGGGCAAGAGAATCCGTGTCGCGTTGAGCATCGGGACGAGCGTCGAGAATGGCACTCCTGTTCCACGGGAGGGGAGGACGCCCCGGGTGTTCCATTTCGAAGAATGGAACGTCCCTGTGAAAAACTCACGAGAAGAATTAGCTACGGGCTGGATGTCGAGCGGCATTCATCCACCCACATATTTACTACGTGGAAACCGTTGGAGTGGGGCCCCCGTTGGCTCGAGGAACCCAGGGAAATGATAAAGGCCGGGGATCGCCAGGGGGATGGAGGGGCGAGGCGAGGGAGGCCAGAGCACGCCGAGAATCATCGGACCGTTCAACAATGGCCGCCTGAATGGAACGAAGGGCCACGGAAAGATTCGAGGAATGCTCGCCGGCGTTCACCGGGGGATTTCACGGGCCGAAAAACCTGACCCCGTCCGTCGTCGTTTGTCGTTTTCACGCGCTCCTGGCCACGCGGACCCGTCTCCGGTATCGAAACGGGTGGCGAACTTACCGGGAACATTAATCACGTTTGCCACACGCTCGTCTCGAGTCCCGAAAATATGTATATAGGTACGTGCGTACATAGATACCTCCGCGTAATCAAAGGGGACCGAGTTTTGCTTGCCCCAGCCAGGCCAATTGATGCGCCGAAGAGCGGGAGTGCTCCGGGAACCCGCAGACGTCAATTTTTGCGGATGATGCGGAAAAAGTGACGATGACTGCGACCAGCGTCAGCCGTTTATAATCGAACTCGGTAATAGCCGTGCACCCCCGTTGCGGTGGTCCGCATTTTTCGATTTCCGCCGGCAATGACGCACCGTCATCGTCATTTTCCAGGAAACGCCTGCGGTCGCCGCGCGATGGCCGCGGACCTCTGCCTTCACCCCTGCGCTCGCGGTTCCACGAGGGCTGCACACACCGCCGTGGCTCTCGCAAGCTCTCCCTAGCCATCGATTCCGCGTGGCACGGTCCGCTCGGCGGCGATCGATCGCGCGACCCGACCATATGGCTGGAGATTTGCCCGAGCAAGGAAAACGCTTCCTTTTCTGACGGTTGCGCTGCCGCGGTGTTAACGAGCCACGCTATTGAGACCGCCTCGGGCCTCGCAGATGCTCGTCACTAGCCTGAAAACAGCTGTCCATCGAGGCGCCGAGGCCGCCCTTTCGGGACAAATGTCTCCCCTTATCCGCCCGGCAGACCTCGGGCAGAGCTCAGCTCGGAGGAATTAAACGTGCCCCACCTACGATTCTCCCATCTTGTCGTTCCTGTTCGCCTTCAAAGATCGGTTTCATCCTCCAGGAAACGTTCCAGCGGAAAAGAAGGGCGTCGCGACCCGGGCGATCGCCGTTTAGCCCGGGAACGTGGTTATTCGCAGCGTGCTAACGACATTCCCGCGTTTATCGCAACGATGATTACGTGGAATAATTTGTAGGTGGTACGGTTTACCCGGCAGCCCTGGCAGAGGGGCGAGAGGGTGTTCCGTTCGGCGCGGCGCCGTAAGACGCGCGAGGCTGGATGGTCGTTTCCCGAAGCAATTTGCACGGTGTATGAATGCATCGCGATGCGATGGGGATTATCAGCGAATCATCGGGAATGTTCCGAGGAGGAACGCGCTCGTTTCTCGCGGGATCGCTGCCTTCGCCGCGGTCGATCTTATCCTTTTGCATAAAATTCCCGGTAATTACGGGGGTCGTCGAGCTGGCTTGGCCGTCGTGGGTCCCCGTCGAGAGATCTGGTCCGTGGCGCGTCGGCGTATTAATCGGCACCGTTGCATCTTGTCGCGGTGGAAAAATCTAAGGAAAGGGGAGTACCTAAATAGTGGGTAGGGTAGGGTGGGGCTAAATGTCCGGCGGGTAAAAAGTCCCGAATTCAAGATCTCTTTTCCTAAACAATGTAGGTATTGAGCTTCGCAGTAGGTATAGGGGAGACCGGGGTAAGTTGTTACGTTTTTCAATTTTCAACTTTTTTTCATTTTTGTTTGAATTAATCACTTAATAACAAATATCCTAAAATATACTTTGGTCCTTCCTCTTTAATATATTGTAAATGAAAAGTTGAAAATATACATACAAAATGAATGAAAAAATGTTATTTGGACGAAGGTAGAATGAGGTAAATATCATTAACTCACCCCACTGCGGGGCAAGTTGATACTGCTCTGGGGCATGTTGATACGTCTGTAAAATATCCGTTTAATGAGTAATGGATGGATGTCTGGAATATCCCACTTTAACATGAGGTGCTTGCTTCTTTTTATTAATGTATCTTAATTAAGCTATTTTATCTATTCCGTCTATTCTCGCGCTTTGACGTAACGACATTGACTGCTTTTCTACACCGACACATGCTTTTTGAAAAATATTTTGCTGCATTTTGCCGCGATTCGTTTTTCTGACATAATTTCGTACCACTTTCCCAGAAATAATAGAAAAAATTCAATTAAAAGTAGTCGCGTAAAATTGATACACTGTATCAACACGCACCAGAGAAAACGTATCAACTTACCCCACATCTCCATAAAAAAATGTAGAGCATATAAACGAAATAATAAAACGTAATTACCTTACCTTCAAAGGACTCAATGTGATGACCAATTAATTTGGGTGATAAAATTCTCTATCCCGTCTCAAGACGGATTGGAAAGTGAATACAACTATTTACTTTGTCTTTATAGAAACGAAAACAGTTAAAAATGGATTGCTAACGTCAAGGTACACAGACGTACGTTAGATCGTAGTAAAGAATTGAACAAGAAGCTTCACATATCTCGCACACAAGGAGCTACATATATACAGTGTCGAGATAATTCGTTTGTATAAACCTGCCGCCTGTATCAACTTGCCCCGGTCTCCCCTACTATGTAAAAGGCGAGAAGAAACTGAGGTGACCACAGAGCCGCCAGTCGCTTCTGGACGTTCGCGGGAACTACACGACGCCTTCGTTATTTTATGTATCGAAAACTAAAAGAAATACGTCGTCTTTATTATTTTATACGAAGTAAACCACAGTTTAAAAGCGTATCAGCCAAGTGCGTTAAGGTTGTACGTTCCTTTAGTAATGTGTGCATGATATTGTTTATTGCTGAATAACGTATATATCGCAGAAACTATAGAGATACCATTGGCGCAAAAAGTCCCTCAGACTGAAAATATATATTTTATTATTTGTTTTCATAATAAGATGGCCAAAGTATATAGAAATGATGCCAAACTCTTTAAATAGTGTTTTTGTTTTAGATGAGCGATTTTTTTTAGTTTTTAGTTCAAAGTGAGCCTCTGACTTATATTTTTATTTTTTGGTAAATAAGTCATGCGTTCCTTTCAATATTGTATACCAAAAAGAATTGGTTTAATAAATATTTGTTGATTTGAAAAGAGTTTTTTACTTATTCGGTTTAGTATCACACGAAAAGACATTAGGGACTTTCTACCCTATGCAATGGATTTTTTGCCCCGCCCGATCAAAAGAACATTTTGTGGTATAACTCGACAGAAAGTAACAGTATCGACGAACGAACTTCGTGAACGTAAAGCATAATAGTTATAGTTTATACAAAATAACACCAGAATATCTTGATTGTGAGTTCTACATTTTGCATAGGTTTATATGAAACGGGACTATTAACCCCACCCTACCCTGCCTATGGAGTGGCGTCACGTCGCCACGCGAGGAAGGGGGCGGGTATGGGCTTTGGGAGGTCTGTGAAGTTGGCAACCCCAACTGCGATTTTTTGGAAAAAATCAATGGCATTCGTTTGTCCAACAAAAATTCTCGTTTTATTAATAATTCGATTCTGGAGGGTGGACAAACGTCTACTACATCTGGGCAAACGAAAATCATCATTGGACAAACGATTCCATCATTTTATTTGCAAAAACTCGCATTTGGGGTGCCAACTTCACAGACCTGGGTTTGGGGTGTTTAAAGATGGCGGGCTGGTGTTTACCGCGGCGTGGGTAAGTTCCCCTTTGCGTCGCTCCTTCCGGTTGCGAGCGCACACCTCGTCCGCAGGCTCTACCTGCTCTAGGGCCGAGAGAGAGAGAGAGAGAGAGAGAGAGAGAGAGAGAGAGAGAGAGAGAGAGAGAGAGAGAGAGGGAGAGCGCTGAGACGCGAGGAGGCTGGCCCGTGAACACCGTGCAAGGCCCCGTGATCCTGTGCGCGCGAAAGAGAAGGATAGCTGGAGAGGGAAGCGAAGGGAGAAGGAGACGAAGAAGGAGAAGAAGAAGAAGTAGAAGAGGCTCGGGATCGCGCACCAACACAGCCAGCCGAAATGCGCTCGCTCGTCCACACAGCTGTGCACCGCCATTCGGTGTGTCGCTGGTGGCTGCATCAGCTGTCGGCCTTGGTAGGGTGCAATTACCCCGGCAGAGCAGCGACGGAGAAAAGACGACCGGGAGGAACGATCCCGCGTGCAAGCGAGCGAGCAGGAGAGAGAACGGGACACGGAGTGAGCCGGAGCGCGGCGAGTCCGCGGCAGCGGGCTTCGAACCCACGATGGACCTGACTGCTCCGTCTGCCTATCCCTTTCCGTCCCTCTTCGCCCCTCTCCGTCCCACCGCGGCTGGAGCTGGGCCCAACAGGGCCAGCGCGCGTGCACCGCCACCGATGCGATGGCGGGCACCCCGTCTCGATGCCTATGCTCTCTACGATAGACTTCTCTCCTCGAAACCGAGAACCTTTTCCCACCTTTCTTCGACTTGCGTACGTGATTAAGCATCTGCAGGACGGATTCGCGCAGATTTGCACAAGGCCTCCATCCCGGCTCCCTCTACTCAGCTACCCCGCTCGCGCTCCGGCGCGTCTTAACCTCGGTTAACGTGATCGCGGGTCACGCCAGGGTCAGCTGGACCGCGTGTACGCAAGCCCGCGCTGCGGGTTAAGGAACCCTGGCGAAGCGGGACAGAGGGACGGCCGACAGGAGTCGACGAACGACACAGCGTGATCGAACGCGTAACCCACTCGAGTCGGGGTTGAAGCCGCCAGAGGTTGACCGTCCGCGTGCCCGCATCCCGCACACGCGCACCTCCTCCCTTCGCAAACTGCACACACACACACACACACACACACACACACACCCTCCCAATCCCCACCGGTGATAGATACAAGGGGCGCAGACGCACCGACGGACCTGCGCCACCACCCATCCCGATACCGTTCTAGCCACTCCAACGATCAACCGAACTCGTTATCGCCGGCTTACTCGCATTTCCGAGGGAGAGTTGCACATTCGGTGCATTGCTTACGATGTTGGGGAGGGGGGGCTAGATTCGCTGCCTCCCCTTGCAGAACGAGTCTCGGCAGGGAACGCCGTGTAATTGAAAGACAGGCTGGTCCATCGGTGCTTTTTCAGCGCTGCGCTCTAGACCACCATTTCCGAGTAACAAATCGAAGGGCTTTTAGCCCGCGAGCGCGGAGTTTCCCGCAGCAGAATTTCATTCTCCGAAATTCGCCGTTCGATGATCGCGCTCGCTGCTCGTCGCCTTTGACGCGGCGGGCCACCGTGGTTAATTCCCATTGCAATGCCGCGTAGGGACGCTACCTGCCGCAGGCAGACGCAGCTAATTGCCTACCAATTACGCGTAACAGCGCGCCTCGTCGTTACCTCGGCTCTCGGCTCGCTCGCACGACCTCCGCCAAGTATCTCGTAAAGCATCCGTGTCCGAAATAATCTCGGAAGGGGTGGAGCAAGGGGATCGCGGGAGGAGACAGTGCGTTCGGTTCGGCGGACGGCCGGAGAAATTGGACAGCGTTGACCGCGACGTTGTTTAGAAAAACGGGCGAAACCTGTTCCCGGTTGCGCGGCCGGTAGCAGAGGAGCGGACGGTATCCTGTCCGGGAGCGGAACGACGCACATCCTCTTTGCCTCTCCCTCGAGAGTTTCTGCTTTTCCTATCGTGTTTTGCCGGCTTCATAATCCTCCTGCCCGCCCCTGCTTCCCCCTTCGCCGTCCGCTCGGTTTCCTCCCTCGGCCGGTCTCCGCCTGCTCGCCCCTCCGCCGCGACGCGCCGGTTTTTCCCTGGTGTAGTCCGTTTCGGTGCGCGCCGCGAAGCCGCGCGCGATCCATTATTCATATCAGCAGCGGGACAGAAGCACGCGCGGCTTCGTTCGGATTCTCCTGGCGTCGGGAGAGCCTCGCTTTGGCTCCGCTGTATGCGTGATACGCGAAAAACTTCCCCAATGACCACCGCTGGCCCGGGAAATACGCGCGACGAGGCTGTCGGCTTCTTCGCGGGGATAATAATATAATACGTGGCTGCGGTGGAGCAGGTATCTACACCTACTAAAAATTTTATACCCCGCGCGACACCGTTCGAACGGATCGCGCCGCTTTAAAATTCCAAGCGACGCGTTTGCCGTCCGCGCACGTCCGTAAAGCTCGACCGGCACTTATCCGTCGTTCGTTGCCAGTGCTGCTGCGAGCTCGCGAATTAATTGTAATGCGCGTGTACGTCTCGCATGTTTCCAGCGGCGATTAAAGGCTCCCCCAAATCAACGCGAATATTCGCGCCGCGGATCAGATAAGGCGCCCCATAAGCCGACACGTATAAAGGCTCCCCCAAACCAACGCGAATATTCGCGCCGCGGAGCGGATTCGCCGCGGATCAGATAAGGCGCTCATAAGCCGACACGTATAAAAAACTCTGATCCGCGGCGGATTTGCTCCGCGCGGCAATATTCGCGTTGGTTTGGGGGAGCCTTAAAGAAAACTCTGATCCGCGGCGGATTCGCTCCGCGCGGCAATATTCGCGTTGGTTTGGGGCAGCCTTAACGCGCGAGCACGCGGCGGATATCGGGTCGCCGATTCGCGTTTCGCAAATCACGGCTGGATGCCGACTACAAATGTTCCGATCGAATCTGACCGCCGCACAGTGGGGTATTTGGCCCCAAAACCCGGACATGGAAAGTTGATGAAACAGAAACGATTTTAATGTTTAAACTTTCTACTTTTCGACTCATTAAATCAATTTTATCGAAATCGGTATCCAGGGGGTAAAATTCGCCCTTAAAGAGGAATGTGCCAAACTAGAAAAGTTTCTTGATGTTTGTCAAGTGCTACCGAGTGCAAACAACATTTTTTGTAATTTTTATGTATACTATCGGAAAGTATGATGCTTTGCCTTTACAATAAGCCGAACCTCATAAAAAAAGATGTTTTTTAACAAAGATACAGCCATTTAAAATAAAGCTGCATTTTTAAACGATTTTACAGAAATTCCTCGTTTACACAAATTGTGAGCTCAGGGAGAAGAAGTAAATCTATTGTTTCATCTAGTAATTGCATCATTAAAGCTTTTTTTTTGTATAAATTTTATGTTTTCTCGCGTCATCAGTTTAATTCCAGATGGACCCGCAGCTTGCACCGAACAATTTGCTGACATTTTGATACCTATACGTGTATATATATATATATATATATTCTCGTTAAATAAGTAACATCTGAATAACAATAGCGGCAAATATCTAGTTCATGTGATAAATGTTTAAGCGTATTTACCAAGTACACGTAAAATGAAATTTAATATCAAAACAGCACTTAAATATGAACTTAACTAATGAACTTAATAAACTCAGGATAAATATATATAACGCACACTAAATATAGGCTATACAAAATAAAACTTTAACTGAATAAAATGTAAGAAAAACTAAAATATAACATATAAGTACGGAAAAAGAGCTTTGAATATTTTGCCGTGTAGTCTTTGATGGCACTGTTTCATCTGAATGCCGACAGAATTTCATAAAATGTTTATGTTATGCTGTAGCTAAATATTTCACTAATTGTAAGTCCTCTACTTTATGTCTGCATTCAGTTGAAACAGTGCCACCAGAGACTGCACGGCGAAATATGCAAAGTATTTTTTACGTACTTATATATTATATTTTAGTTTTTCTTTCATTTTATTCAGTTAATACATACGTGTTCATATTTTAAACAGTTCCATTGAAGAGTTTCTTAACACCTCACGAAGACTTCTTGACCTCTTGATTGCCATTTTTACCTAAATTAGCTATAAAACTTAAATCCGGACGAATCCGGAACCAATCTTTTTTGCACTTTCATCACAAACCCTTATCAAATGTAGTGGCACCAACAAAAGTAGTGGGCAGGGCTCAGCAGTATAACAAAATCGTTAGTGAAATCCTATAATCGTAGAGAAAATTTATTCAATTCTCGATTATCTTCAAATGTTAATAACTATGCAAATATATATGATGAAAAAATAAAACCTTTTGGAAAGTGTAGTATATACCTACCGAAAAAGCTTCCATAATGCAAGAATTCACAAAATTTCTTTACAACATGAAGAAAACACTAATAAGCCAACGATGTTTCAGAGGTCGGTTAAGAAAGAATCACGAGCTCTAAAATCCCCTAACTTTCGACGAAGCCTGTTGCTTCATGAGTGCACAAATGAAAAAAACAATATTCATACATTGTTCCTCAGATATTCAACTGCCTCGAGCACCAAAAATTTTACGGTTTACGCAAAATGTTTGAAATCGATTTATGTCCGGGTTTTTGGGGCCAAACACGCCACTGTGCGCCGTGCGGCCTTGGTCTTCCGAGCACATACGCTTGCAGCGCAGAAATGGCTCTTTAAAATTAAAACATCTTCGCCCACCCTTGGAAACCTGAGACTTATACGAGAGGAGAGACCGTAACGGGGAAAAGGTGATTTTATTAAGAGAATCGGTGTTTGTAACGAGGCACGCGCGAAATCCGAGGAATGATCCGCGTGTCACGTTTGGTGTCCACGCGCACGCTCCTCGATAGCTGCTTAATTAGCCGAACTCGTGGAAAGGTGCATATACGTGTGCGGGTTAGGTGGATCCGTCGTCTGCGTGTGCATCTCGCGTCTGCACGGGGACGGGGTTGCACGTGCGCGGTGCATAGATCGCAGGTTCCAGTGGAACGTGCGTGGCTGCGAGGCGGGGGCCCGCCTGTGTGCACCGCTGCTGCCCGCTCGACCGCTCGGGCCCGTCTGCTCGCGCCTCACGGTCCTCACGGCCCTCACACAAGGAAGCCCTCTGTGTGGGTCTAGAATGTGTCCTTGGCTGAAGGTGCGTTGACCTTCTGCCGTGGCCGCGTGCTGGACTCCAGACTTCTACTTAGAGAGGGCTAAATCTCCATCCGGAGAGGCTCCGACCTCCCTCTCGTCCTCCTCGGCGGCTGGCCGCCCTCCCACCGGCATCCACTCGCTCCGCAGATACGAAACTTTGACTTGCACCAGCTCCGTTTAGGAATTCCGTCGGGGATCTGGCCCCTCTTCTCTTGCTCGTCGACGCTGCCTCCATCGTGAGTCACCTTGTCCCTGTTTCACGCATTCTTGCTCCTGATCCTCGCGCCAGGTCTAGCTCTGCCCGCGCTCGGGCGACTTTCTCGTCGAGGCACCTCGCGAGCCGCGCACTCGAGCACGTAGCGCAACTCCTCGGACCCTTCGAGGTGGCGTTTCAGCGTTATTCTCGCCGATGCATCGTCTGCCGCCGGTAGGGTGGGGTGGGGCGGGGGGGGGGGGGAGGGGAATCGGTGCCCTTTCCGCGGGAAACGCGTGGAAACGTGGCCTTTCGAGGCGAGCGCGACGCACCTATCGATGCACGCTCGTGCTGCCACGCGGCGATAAACATTTCTCTTACAGCATGGAGTTCTCTAAAGGTGGGTATCCACCAGCGTTCGCGAAACTGTTCACGAACAGTATGGGAATTGAATTTCCTAAATAGGGAATCGCCTGTTCGCGAAATGTTCGCTAGTGAGGACGCACCTTTACACGAGCAATGGTTATAAAAAGTTTGCGAACAACTTGCGGGCATTGTTTGCGAACAGCCTTCGCGAACTGTTCGCTAGTGAGGGCAAACCTTATGCGAGTTCCCTCGCGAAACAGGTACCTAAACCGCTGCTGCTGGATGTACCAGGTGCTCCTAGAAACAGAGATCGTCGCTGGAAAGGTCGCGCCTATATTCTTCCGTTGAGTTTCTATGAAAATTCCCTTCTGCTTTTACGACCTCTCTGCACTCTTCCCTTAACTTCGAACGGTATCTCTGCGCGTCAGTTGGAACGCTCCCGCGCGAGTAGACAGCAGATAGATGCACGCAGGTGCACAAAGGCGTGTAGAAGCGCGTGCATAGGCACGCCTAGCAGCAGCGGCGTGCCTGCGACAGTGGTTTCGCGCGCAGGCACGTACCTAACAGGCTGCCAGGTAATCGATAAGCCCGAGCATGCCATCCCGGTTATGCGCGCGAAATATTCCGGTTTTTCAGCCGTTCACCGGGCTCGGAAGAAATCGCCTCGCGCGGCTATCGGCACGCGCGATCGATCGCCCGTACGATCGCCGTCCCGCTTTTCTCTTTCCCCTCGCTGTTCCTGTCCGAGGATCCGCAGCCGGGCAACGTTTATTCCCGGTTTTTTCGTCTGTTTGCATTTCGTAGGACGGATCGACGGATCGGCCGAGAGAGCGGGCCGTGTGCAAATTAGTAAATAGAATAAACGAGCTCGCCCGTCGTGGGAACGGCTCGGCTCGGCGCCGCGCACAGAGACGGCTCGTCGAGGCTCCCGTTTCAGTCCCCGGGCTGGCTGGAAAAGGTGTCTCGATTAGCATTCGCTCGAACGTCGTCGCCCGATGGTAAAAGGTGTAATGGCGTCTCGCTAATGGCTCGGCTCGCGGGATAAGAAGCCGTCTAACTCCTAATTGGCGACGAAGAACTTCCGTCGGGACTTCTTGCGTGCTCGCGCAACCAGACGCGACAGCGCGGGCGCCGCGTGTTATTTATCGAGACGGAAACGCGAGGAACATACGTCCGGGGGCAGGTAGCTAATGAACGAGGTAACTTCGTCGATCGGCCTCATCGCGATCTTCCGTACCGTTTCCCTTAGAGACACTATAATAACAGTCAGGCCGCGAGTCGATGTCCGCTATGTTTTGGCTAAATCCTACGAGAGAGAAAGAGATATACATCATTTCACTTTTAACCACTTTTAACAACTCTTACGTTTATGGCGATATTTTATTTCGTGTAAGTAGTACATACTACATACATGTGGCAATAACTCCTCAGAAAAAAAGGTTATGTTATGAAAGTGTTTATGAACACACACACACACACACACACACACACACACACACACACACACACACACACACACCATTTTTTACTACCCAAATGCACAGTTTCACAAAAATCGTTTCTGTTAACTTTCAAACATATATTTTGTAAAAAATGTGTTACCATTAACATTACTTACAAGGGAAAATCCCGAACCCGAAAATTCACAAAATTTTGAAACTTTGTGAATACTTATGCAGGGGATTTCCTACTGATTACAATGCAATTTTGGTTTGCTGCCCAAATTCACGCGAAAGGGGTGAAATTAACCCCTGAAATTCGGCAATTTTCCGATTTTGTGTTATAACTCGCTAACTGTATAGCAGATAGAAAAAAAGTTTCATAACAAAAATTACTTCTTTTAATTAGATCTATCATACTGTAAAAAAAAATATTTTACAGTTCACGAGTTATAACACAAAATCGGAAAATTACCGGATTTTCAGGGTTCAATTACACCCCTTTTCAGTGAATTTGGGCAGCAAACAAAAATTGCGTTGCAATCAAGAGGAAATTCCCTACATACATATTCACAAAATTTCAGAATTTTGTTAATTTCCGGGTTCGGGATGTTCCCTTGTTAGTATAATTGACAGATTTAAAAATCAGCGGGAATAGATGAAAAATGGCGGACCAATGAAAAGTGGCCTTTTCGTGGTCAAAATCTCTCCACTTTTTTGAAAAACGCATTTGTTAGCTGAAGGCTCAACGAATCGAATGGTATTTTTTCAAGCCGGACCGTGGATGGAAACGACGTCAAATCGCGATTTGAAACTTTGACATCGATTACTGTCAAGTTTATTAACAATAAACAAAATATTCTATATACGGGTTGTAGAAAGCATTCCTTCAGCTTTAAGACGGAGGCATTATCTTTAAAAATGACCGAGATATTACAGTTTAAGTGACGACGCCTCAGCCAATTTTGTTTCAATTTTTTAAACCTTAACATTAAATGTTTCGAAAACCATTTGACATAGGCCTCTAAAATTCAGTATACCTACTTTGTTTTTGCAAGGTTGTCGACAAATCTGTAATTTTGAAGAGAATCGGTGAAACTAAATTTTTCACCAATCCGTTTCGACGTGGAATAGCTCGTACGCGACTGGACACATCGTCAAGAATTTCAAAGTCGATTTTCTCGAAAATGAAGCGCAATAGCAAGAAATTTTATTCCTTTTCCTTGACTTATTTACTTGTTATAAATCGAAAAGAAAGAGTAACTTTCTTTCATATCGCGCTTCATTTTCGAGAAAATGGTCTTTGAAATTCTTGACGTTGCGTCTACTTAGTCGCGTACAGGAAAACCTGGCTTAATGAAAATCACGTGCAATTTGGGCGTCAGTGGAATTCGCCCATAGTGTCTCTAGATTCCCTGCTCTTAATGCGCCACCGATTACGGTTACCGGTAGAAAAAGGAACAGCCACCGATCCGACACGCGTTATCAGATGTCCACGAATCGTTTCGAGCAGCTTTAACGCGACAACGCCAACACGAACCGCAAACTTCTGCAACTACCGGAATTTATTAAGGAAGGTGTTAAACAGGTCTTTACTATCCGCGATTCGCGAGCTAGTTGCAGCTGATTGTTGCCCGAGCGGCGCACAAGTAATCCCTTTCGATAATTCGATCGCCGATGCTCAGCTGCTCCAGCTCTCTCGAATGGGAAAACGCGTGGACGTTCTCGGGTTGCGTGTGTTGGCGCGTAACTCGTGGATATTACGGCGGCGCGTAGCATTACCTGCACCATTATCGCCTGACCCTGCGGATCTCTGCCGGTTTCCGAAGTAACGGACGCGCGTTGCATAATTGATCGGCCAGGGCCGCGATCTCTCCTCGAACGAAGCTGGGCGCCGCGAAATTAACGCGAGACGCCGTTCACCTTGGGCCGCGTCGCCGTTAATCGCCAGCCCGAGCTGGGCTTCGCCGATCACACGGAAACTGGAGCGAGCCGCGGCGGTTCTATTGCGCAAACGTTGTTTACAAGCGCGACACGCGGCTAAAAACTGTGAAAAACCGGTGGCCTCGAGGCACCGATCGCCCGGCGACGAAAGGTGCAACGATTCTGGTTAATTGGTTCGTGAAAGGGCCGAGACGGCGCGGTCGAGTGGAACTGGCTTTCCTTCCCCCTCCGACAGCCACGTCGCCACTTTTCCAGCGTAGCAGGCCACGGAGCCTAGCCTGCCACTCGCGTTTTACTATCGGCTGCAGTTACGCAATCGCGGATGGAGCTCACCTACGGTATATGGGCCAGGGACAGGCTCGAATAGCGCTGCGACTCGCCGAGCCGGCCAGCTCCGAGCGCGCCTCCAACGGCCGCGTCCCATTCCGTCGCTGATCCGTCGAATCTCCAGCGGAACGGCCCCGCATCGAGGTGCTGCGAAGAGCTCGATGCAAACGTACGACTCGTTTCCGAGTAACGGCCACTTTGCTTCTCGGAGATGTACGTATAGATACGTCCCTTACGAACGAGGCGCCCCGACTGCGTTACGAGCGGCAATTTTCTACGTGATTATCGCTTCGAGGTCCAGAGTATCGCGAAATTGGAGCAATAAACTCCAGCGCGCGGGATTCTTATCGGGAGGAGCGAGAGGCTGACTCACGCGCCACGGAAACTAAGTATTCGCGGAATAATCGACGACGAGCGCGAGCAGACGGCGAGCATCGAGTTTCTGCGATCGAATGGAGCTGGGTTGCCCTGTAACAGTTACCTGGGGATTGTTAACGCGAGGATGCGCGCCGTTTCATGGCCCTCGGCTCCGGGAACAGCGTTGAATGCCCTTCTATTATCCTCGAGTTGCTAAACCACCGACAGACACGTGTCAGGATCGCCTCCCGCGAATTCACAAGATGAGATTGGACGCTGGGAAACGTAGCGAAGGGTGGCAAAGGGTAGCTTGCCATTTCCTCCCTCGACGAGCGAGAAATATTCGCGGGAGCGCCACGGCAATTTTGCCGTCGTGTCCAGCGAATCGTGAACCAGCGCCGGTGTACTCGCATATCCCCGAGGCGGGTCCGTGAATTTACGAGGGCCGGCAGGAAATGTACGGCTTCCATATTTTCCAAGGAGAGCGCGTGAACGCACGCGACGAGCGTCCGCGCGCATTAACAGCGCTGTTCTCAGGCTCACGCGGACATTAGGCGAGAATATTTTCATTGGATTTGGTCGGACCGTTGCCCCTACGAACCTTTAACCCCGCCACATTGGGTGGCAAGCTTTCTGTGTTAAAATGGAGGTGGAGGAGCAGAGTTAGCCAGCAGGACTCGAACAGATAATCCTACAAATTATCGCGGGATTTCACGTGGACACAGAAGCGACGCGACGTCCCTCTCGAAACCTTTCGGGTCCGTTAAACACTCGAAATTTCCGAGGAAAGCTTGGCTGGCGCGGGAGATGGTGGCGCACTTCGCGCCACATGGCCATGGGACAAAAAGCATCCAAAAATAGGGCTGCGCTGTTGGGGAGAAAGGGCGGAAGGGTGCGGCGCAGAAGGGACGCGCCGAAAACCTGTTTAACCCTTTGCTCTCGTATTACCTTCAATCTAGCATGTAAATAGTATAGGGGAGAGTGGGGTTATACGGAACGTGTAACTTTGGAGTGTGATAACATAAAAAATCGGAGAGGAAAAAAGAGATGGGACTTCAGTGGGAGTCTTCGGTGTACCTTAGACAGTGGACCTTAAAAAGTAAAATTTACCGGCGGTATTGAAATATTCGCCTCGCTCAAGTGGTGGGGTAAAATGAAATACCAATTTGAAGACCACGTAACCGTACAAAATCTTTATTTTTATCATTTAAAAAGTATTCGTTTATGTAAAAAACTATAAATATATGTTTTAGGTGTAACTATTACAGATAAAATATAACAAAAATATATATTATACACATAAGAAAAAATACTTTACCAGATAACATGAAAATTACTTACTAAAGTAATCAAATGCGCGGGGATTTTTACATGAATATTAACACATGCATAGAGAACACATCTGCATTAAATGATTATGTTATTTATTACAATTTGAACTAACATTTTGATCGAATGAAAGATGTATCTCATACATCATAATTATCTATACAAAATTAATTTTCTTGGGAACAAGGAGAATAATTAAAAATTTATTCTACAATGTAATAATTAAAAGAAAAAAATAAATACGTACTAAGAGACGTCTCCATTCTTCCCTATACATAATACGTCAGGGACGGATTTGGGATTCTTGAGAGTGGGGGACGCAAGGGCGAATTCAAGATTTTCTTGATCGTAGGTTTGAGAAATAAACCAGGGACCGTTCCGATATTTTCCTGCTAAATAAAAAAATGTATTTTTTTAGTATCAATCTTCTATATAATTAAAAATGTAAATGTTCGTTTGTTAAAAATCTTAAATCTACGAAAGTTCTTCACCGATTGCTTTGAAATTTTGACGCAATGTTGCATTCGAATACGCGCGTGTTTTTATACACCTACTATTATATAGATGTCACACATTGTGAAATTAAATATATTAGAAACGTGCACTTTCCCTTTTCTTTCATTTCCATTTAACCAGACTGAGCCACAGCAACGCGTGACCAGGTACAGCTAGTTTATCATATTTTCACACATATTGCTCAGTTAAAATAAGTATTTTGCAAATTGGAATAAATATTTTTCCCTTGAGGGAGGGGAGGCGCACCCCCCTCTAAATCCGCCACTGTAATAGGTGTTCCGTGTTACCCCAGGCAAAAGTGTTCTGTTTTGCCCCATATGAGGTACTTTAGTAAACATTTAATATTTACACTTCAGCGTGAAGTAAAGAACTTGGTAAAACGTCAAAATATAGCGTAAGAGGCTATAAAATCCAATGATGTTCTTACAGTTATAAATTTTCTAAATACAAGTGAAGAAAACTGGCCGAAACTGCAACACAATATCGAAACTTCGATATCGGAAATTTTTGCAGGGGTGTGCAGGGGTCTATGGTCTGTCACGAAATGCTGTGAGGACCGTTTGGTCCCATATCACGTGATACCAAATCATTATCAGCAGCTCTTATCTAAGGAAGACCTATTCTCCCCTGTACAGTTTTTTTTTCCGCGAACCGTTTCGACTGCCCGCGACTGAGAATCCGACAGAAAGCTGGCGCGACGTCGCGTTTGATCGAGCAATGAAGGTACGGGTGCGGTGACGCGGCGACGCGGCGCTGGTAACACCGATGACCGAGAATAGCCGCGAATGAAGGAGATATTGAGCAGGCGAAGGGACGCGTGAACGGGCACCTCGCGAAAGGTTAAACAAGACTTGCGCCGGCGAGTTCGCCGCCGGTCAGAGACGGCCGAAACGGTGGAAGGAGCTGCGAGGGCGCAATAAACGTAAAGCCGCGGTGGCGGAACGCCAGCAGACGAAACACGAAACACGAAGCACGAAGCACAACGTCGCGATTGTGTTCGCCGGCAGGCCGTTAACCCAGGTCAGCAACTGCGAATCCGTAGCCCTCGGTTGCTCCTCCGCTGCTTTCTTCGTCCTCGTTCCCCGGCATCTCGACCGCGTCGGCCATCTACACGCGAGTACAACGATGCGACGCAGTTCCGGTCGCGGACCGGAAACCGGCCGCTCCGCTCCCGACACGCTTCGCGAGCCGCGCTGCGTGTCGGTGGGCACCGCGAGTCCTCTCGACTTTTTTTCCCTCGCCGTTGAAGCCGCGCTTTGAGTAGCCCGCGACACTCGGGACCGAACGACGACCGTTCGGATAAGTAGCATTCTTGGTTTGAGCTCGCGAGATCGCGGATTGCGCGCAGCCACGCGGAACGACGAGCACGGTTAATATCGCCGTGAAACGCAATTAACGACGAATCTCTTAGCGGTCGTGACGGGGAGCAGCAGCGTTCGAGCCTGGAGGCAGAGACAGGCGGGTTGTTACGTTAGTGCGCGCATTAGAGCAGCGTATTCAAAGCGTAGCACTGTCGTAATCGCTTGGAACTGCCGGTTAAATTATGTCTACGGACGGCCGTACGAGCAGCCAGATATTTAAGCATGTCCCTCTCCCTCTCTTTCTCTGTCTCCTCCCCTTTTCTCTGGGTCCGTGGCCGCGTCTAGTTGCCTCTCTCGCTCACCCTCTCTCGTTCCCTCCGGCTCGATGTCGTTGCCGAGCCTCGTAGCCCATTACGAGTGCTCGAGTATCTCACGAAGTACGTGTACACCTACCCCGATCGCGGCCGCTGCCATTCGAACGAGATAGCAGCGGCTTTTTCCAACAGCCACGTTAACCCTAACTACTTTCCAGCGGCGCGGAGGAGCGCACTCTCGGCCTTTCGATTCCCGGCGAAAAAGAGTAAAGGAGGAGGAATAAAGTGGCATCGATGCGCGCCGCTGCTCGCTCCTCTTTTCCCCCCGCGTTTGTCGGTCGCTGCTCGACGGCGGTCCGCGGGGTTGACGAGCTGCGCGCCCGATTCGGCTTCCACGGCGGTGGCGATCCGCGGCGACGTGGGGGAGCTGGCCGATTCCCAGGTGGTTCTGCCCACCTCCTCGAGGATTCGTAGGAAGCGCGTATAATGGGGAGGAGAGGAAGCTTGAATAGAACTTTTGTCTCGCCTCTGGGAACAACTGTGGCTTCCGAGATGCGTTCGGGTGGCTTCGGGTGTAACTTCTCCCTCGAAGATTCCAAGCTGCAACCGTTTGTTGTTGCGTGGTCGGCGCGCTTCCTCCCGGCAGGCAGGAGCGCCGCCCCATCGGAGGGAGCGAACGAGTAAGCGGAATCGGCGTAACCGACGTGGTCGTCAAAGAAAGGTGCAGTGACACAGAAACGAAGGGAGAGAAGCAAAGGATGCGTCAGACTTGGAAATAAAGAGGAGGCGTGGGCCGTGCGGGCGAGCGAGCGAGCGAGCCGGGAGAGGGGAAAGGTGAGAGGGAGAGAGAAAGAGCGAGGGATAGAGGGGGGGGGGGGTGGATCGTAAATGGACGCGTATGGGAGGTTATCGTGAAAGCCGGCTGTTCTGTGAATGAAGCACCCACTCCGATCCCGTCCCGGCGTGTACAGCTCGGCCGACCGACGAACTTGCACGTATTTGCAT
Source organism: Andrena bucephala (assembly GCA_947577245.1). Lineage (NCBI taxonomy): Eukaryota > Metazoa > Arthropoda > Insecta > Hymenoptera > Andrenidae > Andrena > Andrena bucephala. The sequence continues at coordinate 10,404,196 of OX387719.1, forward strand.
TCGATTAAAGCGCGTCTCACGGGTGCACCGGCCGGAGTCGATGCACCTTCGACCTTCCGCCGCTCTACGCCGAATCGATGCCCCGTGGCTTCTCCAATCGCTAAGTTTCCTTTCGTCCCACGATCTAGCAACGAACATCGACGAACGTGATTCTAAAGTCGACGCACTTCTCCGGTACCAAAGCGTGTAATTATTCTAGAGGTATTAAAGAATTCAGTGTCGATGAGAAAATTGGAGTAGAGCCTTGGTAAAGTCGAGGTACCTACTTAGGGGTGCTCGATGCATCGAGCATAAAACCATAAAGAAAAGTGGAGAACCGCTTGTAGCAAACGACTTGGAATATACCACGTAGAGGCGATCTCTATGCATAAGTTTAGGAACCACAGCCTCCTCCGCCTTCACTCCTCCGCTCCTCGGAGATCTGAGAGCTCAATTGTGTGGGTCGCGGGACCCCAATCGCGTGGGCGTCGGAGCCGTTCTCCTCGAAAACATCGTTTCTCGATATCCCGCGGAAGGACCCTTCCCTCTCGCGTTATCCTTTCGCGAGGCGGTCGATACCCTCGACGAAACCACCGCGGCAAACCCGTCCGGTGGACATCTCTACGGTCCAGAGGAAGTTGTCGGGATGAAGTTCTCCAGTTTACGTATTCGCGGTGCGTCATGCACACCGAATGGTACTTGGCTGTCAGTCGTACGTTCATCGCGTTAGCCAGATTTCATTCTTACAAGTGTATTTTCGCTGGCCAATCACCTGTTTGGTCGTCGGCGCCCGGGATTTACTGGATGGCCCGCGGGAAGGATGAGATCCACGGCGACCGTTCCGTTTCGTATGATCGCCGAAAGTCGGGGATAGTGAATTTCGTCGAGATCAGAGCGCGAACAGTCGCAGCGAGGACACGCTGATCGGCATCCTGGCCGCTGGCAGAGCCGCTTAAGGAGCTGGAGCGCGCCCGGCCGACAATAAAACCGGCACTTTAAAACTCGTTTAGCCGGCGCGCGTTCGCGAATAAGGATACCGGTGCAACCTGCTCGCGATTTTTGCGCCCTGACCGCGGATCCTTCCGAGGGAAGCGAGGGGCGTAGGGAAGGAAACGGGAGCGTCGAAAGCGAGGCCGCGGACCCAGCCGGCGTGATATAACGCGACGTAATATCTGCGATCGCGGCAGCCGAGGCTAAACGAGCCTCCGAGATCCTGGGATCGGCGTGCTCCGAGCCAGGGACGTCGCGCGGAATGCACGCACGCTTCAAACGCCTCGAGCTTTTGCTTCTTCCTTTCGAGGAGATGAAGTTTGCCGAAGATGGCGCTGGAAATTGGGGAAATGAGGAGGGGGGGTCTTATTATGACCACGACTAAAGTAGTTCAAGAGTTTTCTATAAAGAAAAGAAAACTCGATTTTAATCTTTAAATAAATTATTATTCTACTATTTCATTTTATTAATTTCAACTCGGCTCCCGCCAAAATTAAGGGGTCTCCATACCTTGACGGACGAAAAATGATGCGAACTTTGGGAATTTTTTAAAACAAAACGATTAAATATATTTACATCCAGCTTTGTGGCTTCGTTTGTCAATCTTTAAGGAATATGAAAAAAAAATTGTATGCAAAAATAGTGGTTATATCCGGAGTTATAGTGCTTCAAATAGAGCGCCTTACAAAAATCATATGCGCATTGTTAGCATAAAATCAGCCGTTCTAGTTGTCTGAAATAGAAAAATTAAAAATTTCTGTAATCTGTATGATTGTGGCTATCGCCCGAACTAGGTTAAATGAGAAATACTGAAAATTAAACAAATTAATGGCAGCGTCTAAAACTGACATCAGCTTCTGCAAAAATTTCGCTGGTTTTTTAAGTCGCAAGCATCTAATTTTGCAAAAACCGACTTAGTTTTAGTACCGGCGAGAATGGGACATCTACTAAGTATACATGTCAAGTTCGAAGTAAATCGGGCGATTGATTTTTGACATATGCTAACAAATTCGAAAAACATCGTTTTGGGATAAACGCGTTTAAAGTTTCAGGTACCGTTTTTTTTTAAAATTAAATTTTGATGAAAATGTTGGCTAAATATGTACATACATAGGCATAAAGTTTTCAATTAATATAATTTGAGGGCTCCTCTTAAAAAAAAGATCCCAAAGTTCGCGCTCCTTTGCAGGCCGTCAAAGTAGGTCCACCCCTTAAGGATGTATCGGACCTATCTTCCAAATGGTACCAAGTTGATAGCAATTTGTGAAATTGTTCTTTTTAATCTTCCTGGTGTGTTCCAAAAATTTGCTGAGTTATAACGATTGTAATTTTCATTGATTTTACATGTACTCTTATGGAAAGAGCCGATCTTGACAGATAAAACAGCTGAAAAAATGTTCAAGAAATGGTACCAATGTTTTAATTTTTTTTTTTGTACACGCAGTATATGGGTAGATGAAAATATCTGCAGAGTTTCAATTGTTTTCACTACACCGTTTTAAAGAAATAAATTATAACTTGAGAAAACTGTGAATTCTGGGCATTTTCACTGCGAAAAGTTTAGCAAATAATGCTTGAGAAAGCATTTGTAAAGTGAAAAATTCCATTCGGGGAGTAAAAATAAGACTCCAACAGTCGTTCGAGTTCCTTACATCTAGATTTACTATGCATCAGACGTAGATATTCAAGTATTTCAAATTTCATATACTTTTGTCTAATATTCTGCGTCCGGTGCATTCTTAAATGCTGAGTGCGCCACTAAATGGGACCGTGTAACGGTCGTAGCTTCTTTTGTACGATTTACGTGAACCTCCTACTTTTATGGAAGCTTTGGACTTAAACACTTCGAGTTTCGATAAGTAAGTAGGTATGCACCTACGCGTTGTAAAGCTGTCGCTTGAACAATGGAATTTGGACACCCTCGAAGGTAATGGATCCCAGGGATTACCGACCGTCCTCGGTCATACCCAGGCTTGCTATTCATTTGTCAGGTAACCTTTCGGTGAGCAGTCCCTGGCTCTGGATTAAAGCTGGGCGGAGCGCAAATTACGGCACGATTAAGCGGGTTCCTTGGGAAAATCGAACGATACCTGGACGCGAGTGTACCTACGTTAGAATGGAGGTTCTCGATGGTTCCAGAGCGAAGAACGATGTATCGATGTTCTGGATTCGCGTGCAAGCTGGCAATCGTTGGCCGAGCGGGAGGAAAAACGACGCCGGAATCCGTAAATAAATGGCCCGTCACGTGAGCCACGCAACCTCGCGCGTGCACCTAGCATTCTTTCTCTGCGTCGTGGCGAGTACAGGTGCGACCGGCCGTGTCTTACGATTTGTCATGTGTACGATGGGGCACCGTTACCGCTCCAAAGAAACCACGAAACTTCTGACGCGAGGGGCATGGCCCCGAGGAAACTGGAGAGTCATCTGTAGTTACACAGAGCTCTTTCCTCCTTTCCTACGAGCGTCGTTTATTTGAATTAACTACGGTGAAGTGCTCGGGGTATTGAATAGAGGGCTTCTATCCCCCGGGGCAGAGAGGGGGAGGGGGAGGGCGAGGCGTGGAGCGAAGGAAGAGGAGGGCCACCCACGTCGCGCCAAGGACTCAAAAGCAAAACAGCCCGCTGGCAGGACGACGCTCTCGCAGCCTTTCCGTGGCCGAAACGAGAAACGACACCGACAAAAAACTTCCCCCGTCCGCGGCCAGGCGAAAGGGCTGCTCGCGCTGTTTGTTTTTCTCTTTAGGGCTCCGTCGTGTAGGAAGCGCGAGAAAGGGGTCGCTGTAAGATCTCTGATTCCCTGGCTGTGCAGCCACCACCCGCCTCTCAGCGTCGCCTTGCATAGTCTATCTCCAATTAGTCCGTGCAGCTTTTTGCGAAACGGCGGTTTTATCAGCGCGCCACGATCAGCTGGGATCGCGATCCATAACGACTCTCGCGTACGTCACAGCGCGTTAACGCGCGATAAGTATCTCGCCTGATATCGAACGGCCCGAGCATTTCCTCCCCAGGCATTGTGCAACACCGCGTTGCGGACAGCCGCTGGATTTAAACTGTAGTTTGCCGCTTTCTCGATAAGTTTCACTCGAGTCCCGTGCTCCCTTCTCGTGTGCTCGAGACTTCAACGCTTAAATATGCATATCCGCGAACTTCCTACTCTTTTTCTCTATCCAATGCGCCCTGAAAATCTATCTCCTGAACCACTCTTTCAATAAATTCCAGTCGCGGAACGCCCCTTGTATGATATTTATTTATTTATTTATTTATTTACGGGTAAAGCCGTATTCCAAGGTTCATAGGGTAAAGGCGACACACTGTTTTCTAATGAGCGCGTGCTTAGAGCATCAGGAGAAAGGGAGGCACCATAGAAATCTTCTGAATTTTAAAATCTAACTGTTGTTATATAGAAACACTGCGTAGCCAAATTATCGGAAATAGCCTATGAAATCGTCCATTGTGTTGATCACCCTGTATAAGGGGGCCTCAAAATCGTTTAGGGGGGGAGCCTGGTGTAACTAGCTGAAAATCGAGGCATTTTCGGGATTTTTTTTTAAAGAAAGTATTTAACCGACCTTTCCGAAACTTTCAGGGTATTGTATTGTCAGATTAAGGTAGATAAAAAAAATTTTTATTAAAAAAAAGGGGCAAATAATAGAATTATACGGGATAATGCCCAGTTCGTTGGCGACGCAATTGTTCCACTGCGGGCAACGTAGCGTCTACTGTATTCATCTGAAACTGAAAACCAAACAATTTTTGTTTAGTTTATAAGTGTACGCATAAATCGTATAAATTCATAACTTAGAAAATGCAAAATTGAACAAATGGCGGCCTCTTGAAAAAAAAGTTCACTTTTTCCAAAGAAATTTTGCCTTAAATGTGCAAAAAAAAGTTATTTATTTAAACAATATCATTATACCAATAACTAAGCTCTGTGAAGAAAATGTTCACAAATATCCGTGCACAAGGTCAAGTCGATTAGTTGAATATTTTTGGAGTTACATTGCCCGCAAATTGTAAAACTGTCGTTTCGAGAAAACCACACATTTAAAGTTTTCTGGTAACCTGCTGCTCCGTAGCAAAACCAGCTATATCCGCTTTAATTTTTCGAATTTCGTTTCGCGGCTTTGGAAACATATTATTGCGATGTTCAACTATTGATTTATGCAAAAAAAAAAAATCGGTTTCTTCGCCCCGCTACACCAGGCTCCCCCCTTAACTACCTAGGCCTTAGGGCCCCTGAAGGTCTTAATCCGGACCTGAGTCTAGGTGACACAACCTCCGCAGGCAAGAATGACACGGTGTTTGCAAAAGAAGAAAGCGAAAAGTATTTGTAAGCATGAGTAATTTCTGAGCCGAGTACATTGCGCTTAAAAGCAGCTATTAAACCCGAGCCTCGCCTTCTTGCATTTACATTTATTACGATTTTCTGTTTCCACTTCCTTTATCTCCACTTCCCACTTACACCCTTTGTAAACGTATACAATGTAAGTGTAATAAAGACCCAATAATAATAAATGAAAAGCACACCGAAGGGTCGAACGGCATAGAATCGCATGCCGAGTCTCGCGGAACATATTCCCCCGTTCCTTGCGCCGTGTCACGCGACCCGTCCTCGCCTTCTCCCCCCCCAGCACAGCGCCACGCCAATAACGTTTTTTCTTCTGTTTCTCTGTTGCAGGTAAGCATCCCCGGGCGACCAGCTCGCCTGCAATTGCGGCAAATTGCCAGGAGGATAAGTAAAGCACGTTTCACGCTCGCCGGCAGGTTCGCACGTACCACGTTCCCCCTTTCCTTTCTCATCCCGCGTCTCCCGCGACACCGGCCTGACTGATTTCATATTTATCGCCGTTCGCGAAATGCAAATAAAAATTACAGCCAGAGAAAAGCAGCGACCGGCCCCGGAATCGAAATCCCGGAACGGGCGACCCCTCGAAAGGGCTCGATTTCCGTCGGGCAGCGGGAAATAAAGGTGGCGTGGAATAGAAACGAGGCTTTAATTACTTAGAGTGACCCGCGCCGTCTGGCGTTCGGTCGTCCTTCTCGACCAACGGCACGGGGACAGCAAGCCTTTGACCGGTTCGTGTCAGCGCCGTTGAAATTTTAATCAGAGCACTCGCTCGCCTCCTCCCCGACAAAGCGCGTAGCCTAGCCTCCCCCGAGATAGAGCCGCGATAAGCAGGGACGTCGGCGAAACGGTATTCTCCTCGCGTTCCTACGCGTCTATTCGCCTAGCGAACGATCCCACGAGTGGACGGATTCTTGCGTGCCCCGAGGGTCGCGTGCTTCGGCCTCGAAATAGCTCCGTTTCGGCCGTCACGCTTTTTATCTCGTGCAACGCTCGGCCGTGCCGATAGGTTCCGCGTCGCCAAGGAAAATAAACCGTCCGGAAGATCAGCAGACGCGGAAGCGGGATGAAGGAGAACGGCGAACGAAGGTCGATAGGCCTCTGCGGAGTTGGCTAGCCTCAGCCCCGAGAGATAGGTCTCATCGGTCAGTTCGGTTTCCCGTGGAGCGGACGGTGCTCGAGAAGGCGCGATGAAAATGATTCGCGAACGGTTGGCGGACGGGGCGCGGTCCCCTCGGTGGCAAGTCGGTCGCACCAATGCTTCCAGCCGAATTCACGCCGCGAATTCGTCGGCGGTGAAACATTTTCGCGTCGCGACGACCACCGGCCACCACCGCCGCGCGAATGTTTGATTTACAAATCGAACGGTAATTCGTGCATTCTCCGAGCCTGCCCTAGCAGAACGCGGGCACAAAAGGGCCGCAGAAACTGCCGCCCCCGTGCCACCGCGACTTCATCCCCCGAGGGAGTCCCTTTGTGTTTGTACACCGGTCTTCCTCTGCTGGCTTCGCTGTTTTCGTTGCTTCCACTGGCTGCGCGAGATCGATCGAATATGTTGCTCGAAACGACGAAGCCGTTTGATCCGGGCGAGCGGCGCTGGGAAACGTCTCGGGGCTTGCTAACGGTTCGCCGATCGACTGGGCATCGCTCGCTCCAGCGGCCGCGAAAATGAATTGTTGTTCGGCGGTGCTGTTCGACGGGGAATGTCGTCGGTTAAGTGGAAATGAGAATTTCTTCTCTAATGGGAGATGCTTGTAGGGGAAAAGTAATTGGAATATTAATTTTCATACTCCGCCTGGGTAGTTCAGGGATGCAAGACTGTTTTATACCACTTTTCGTAAATCGAAAGTAGTAATATGTACCAGCTTATTCGATCTTTTCGCCATATCTCACTCCACACTGAAACGCGATCTGAGTGCTGCAAATAATATACTGTGATATGCTTTAGCTTTGATCCATTTTAACCTAGATGTTTCTTTCGTTCTCGCGTTTTTGTTCTGTTGCTCTTAAGATGCAAATCCGCGATGAGACGAAAATATCGTGTCGCACTAGAGACTTTAATCTCATGAGACAATCAGTTAATTATTTTATTATCTTTGGAATATTTTGTAAGCGATATTCAAATAACCCGCCGTCTTCCGATCGCGCGGAGGCGTGTAGCGAAGAAGGAAGCAGAACAAAGAGAACGTTTGAATAATGAATACTACTGACAAGGGAAGATCCCGAAGCCGAAAATTCAAAAAATTCTGAAATTTTGTGAATATGTAAGGTATTTCCTCCTGATTACAGGGCAATTTTTGTTTGCTGCCCAAATTCACTCGAAGGGGTGAAATCAACCCCTGAAAATTCGGCTATTTTCCGATCTTGTGTAATAACTTGCGAAATGTAAGAGATAGAAAAAAGTTTCAAGACAAAAGTTACTTCTTTTAATTAGATTTATCATTTGGTGAAAAAATTATTTTACAGTTCACGAGTTACAACACAAAATCGGAAAATAACCGGATATTCAGCGGTCAATTACAGCTCCTTGGAGTGAATTTGGGCAGCAAACAAAAATTGCGTTGAAATCAGGAGGAAATTCTCTACATATTCACAAAGTTTCAGAATTTTTTGAATTTCTAGGTTCGGGATGTTCCCTTGTGAGTTGTGATAATTTTTGTTCGGTCTAATTTCAAGTATTCTTTTTTTTTTACTATTTGTGTTAATTTTTTCAAATTATATTCAGTAAATTCTATCTAAACTAAAACGGCTATCTTCAATAAACGCCACCTTACAATTTTGTCATTAGTTTCATGAATTTAGACTTTCGCGAGACAAGTTTCGTGACATATTCTCGAAAATTGCATCTCTCGCGACTATTTCTATTATTTACATTTAGTTGTTGCAGAGATTTTTGCCTCATGATAGAAAAGTCTCATGTAAAATCTCATCCTGGATTTGCACCTTTATTTTATATACCCAGCATCATTTGTCTTAATGTTTTGATATATACCTTCTTACTCCTGTACAGTAAAAGGAATCCTTTCACGTTTGCAAACAATAAATATCAGGTCTGACGGCAAAGCGGCTGCAAACTTGCTCCGAGATTCCTCCGAGGGTGAGGGCAAAAAGATTTCCTCCGGCTGTGTTCAATTATCGACACCCCTGTCGGGTAAACAACCCCCTACCCCGCGAGGGAATCGCGTTGGCCAGTCCGAAAGTTTCGGCCACGAAGGACCCTCTGCTCCGAAATCATTCCCCTAATTAATCCTCGTTTAGAGGATCGGTTTGTTTAAGCTCTCGGCCGCGGGGACGGTATGGAAATTAGTCGAGTCGCGCGAATAATCTCGCTCGCGATGCGTGGTCGGTGCTGAGGATTAATTCTACGAATGTCACTTACAGATCCAACACTTTCCGACCTCGCCTTTAACCGTTTCCGAGTACAGGGAGGAAGGGGGCGTTCCTGATCGGAAAATGAGTCAATTAAAAAGTGGAGCGACCGGCGTACCTCAGTCAGGGTAGTTCCAACTATTTCTGTCCCCTCGAAGCTCCTCGTTGCGTACGATTTACGGAGCCGCGCGAGCCGAGGCCTGTGGCCCGTGAAAAGTGAAGTAGGAAGGGAGGAAAAGTGGGCAGGCGGAAGTGATCGCGGACGGCCGGAAATGCCCTTGCGTTACGTCGAGCTTCGAGAGAGGAGCGGCGCTGAAGAGAGCTTGCTCGCTCGTCACGCACGTGCGTGTCGCAGCGACACGCGTGTGTGCTGTTCCCTCTTTTTCTCTCTTTCCACCTGTGTCCCTCTGCTGGATCCTCCCCGTTCTCCTTCCTCCCCCGAGTAGCACACTGGTCGAGCTCAGAGAACATGTACATCTGAAACAGTGCCTCATCCGAGCTATCGTGCATTGCCACCGCCCATACCCAGTGTTCCTGAAACTGAGAGCTTCGGGTACACAAAATGGTACTCCCATGCATCACTCCAATCTCCTCTGAAAGCCCCAGAAAACAGCAAAACAGACTTCCCCAAAGCCGAGTACCATAATGAAAGGTACATAACAACTCTGTTTGGGCCTCGGCTGATATCACCGTGTCGTAAAGGCAATCGGGATCGGGCCGGAAAATTCGCCAGGAAATCGCTGTACGAGCGCGGGCCCGTCTTTGTACTCCGCTCGTAAAATGTGTTTGCGCAGGGCCCGAGCTGGTCCCCGGTCGACTCGAAGACAATACGCCGCGGATATTTGCGTCCGAACTTCTAGCCCGTAGAATTCCGAACAAATTTGTCGGGGCCCGCTCGTCCGAGGCAGTATATACAACAACTTGTTTCCCGTTCCGGCCCCGGGGGCCCAGTCGCAGGTTTTTCTACCTGAGTCCTCTGGCGCGCATACAGGGTGACTCAACGCTTACGAAACGATGGTTAGGAAGCGAGCGCAGCCCTACAGGACACTGCAGGATAAACGGACCCTCTCGGTCGCAGCCACCCCTCTAGCCCTGCTCTGTACCCTCCCCGCCAGCGTCCACGCCACCGCCACGGAACCCTCTTCACCCCGTCACGTACGCACCACCGAGGGACCCCTACAAATTCGGTTTCCATTCCAGTCTTCCTCGTGCCCCGCTATGGGATAGATACGCGTCGAGGGGTCGCGGACGTGCCTACGATTTCCCAGCACGAACCCAAGCCCGGTCGTTCCAGTCGCCAGTGTTTTCTATCGGCGGTCGTGATCGTGCGCGCTCCTATTCCCCGCGATCGTCACGTCGTCCTTCTTGGGGCCAGTTTCTTTTTCCCGACCGAGTTTTCTGTGCCATTTCGGGGGAACGCGGCCAGTGGCTAGGTTCTTGTGCCGCTGAACGCCTCGGCGAGAGTGGTCGAGCGATATCGCCGAAGACGCCCACGTGTCGAATGCAACAGTTCCCCTCCCCGTCCTTTCTACTGTGCTCGAGTGAACGGAAGTGCGCAATCGTGGAGGTTTTTTTCGGTGGTGCATGCATGCGCGAGAGTTACTCGCCGGAGTTTTTCGCCTGGATTCGAAACGGGGATCGCAGGACGCTAGCCTTTCTGGAGGCTCGGGTCCCGTGAGTTTCCACGTTTTCCACCCTGTTGATGGATGACGAGAGCCAGCTGTTTCCGAAGAGGGTGAGCCATTTCGAAAGGTTGCCACGAGTTGTCCCATCGATCGATCGTGCTATATAAAGGGTGGACGATAGCGAAGCGCCCCGTCCGTCCCCGTAATTCCAGGAGGAAGGACTCGTTCAGGATATTGGTATGGTTCTAAAGTAGGTGCCCGCCCTCTCTCTTCTGAAATCGCCTTCCAACGAGCCAGGTTATTAAAAAATTTCGAGAAGCATGTGTTTTGAAACGCGATCAAAGTTCGTGGAGAAAGGAGGCTCAGTCCTTTCAATCAGGGACGAATGTTTTCCGTGGAGGACCGGGAATCGTTCGATCGAGCTCAAGTCCCGTATCCACGAGCAGGAGACTTTGAATCCACGACCTCGCCAGGGAACAATGCGCGACCTAACCCTCGTTTTTCCAGCTACCCTAAACCAATAATAACACCCCCTCCAGCCCAGGTCGAGTCTTCCTTTCGTAGCGCGTTTTAAGGAAGCGCAGCTGCTCCCGTGGCCGTTTCTTCTCCATTTTTTTTTCTATTTTTACCAGCATCACCCCACACACGAGTCCCGTCTGCTCTTCACAATTTCCCCGAGAGCTCGAGGACCCGTCCCTCCGGCCGTACAGACTCTCGGCTGCTTCCTACTAGCGATTGAAACTTCGAGAACGCGCCAGAGTCTCGCACAACGTCCCCGTTCATCCCCTGCGAGTGGCATCGCGCGCGACTCGGTGGATAATGAAACAGACGCCAGGCTCGGGGAGGGGGAGGGGGGGGGAGGGGTAAAAACCGCGCGTTTCGCAAGGTCTGCTCGGAGAGGTCGAAGGGATGGTCAGCAGGATGGTATCCATCGTTGGCGTTCGGCGTGCTTGGAAATTCAAGGGCTTATCTCACGATCTTCCGGGTCCTGACCCCGTGTAATTCCGAATTCGTGGCACGCCGAGGCCGCTGAGGAAACGTAACTTCCTTTCTCCGCGGGCAACCGCGTTCTTTGCTATATTGGCAACGTGACTCGGAACGCCGGCTTTGGCTACCATTGCGCCATCCAGTTTCGTTCCCCTATTATTCCCTAGCCTTGCTCTACGCGGAATCGCGGAATCATTCCCCTCGTCTCCGTTCCGATGATTTTTTTAACGGGGCCAGGCTCCTTTCTCCTCCGCCAGCGTACGCCCGCCCGAGAGCGTAACACTTTCCTTCGGATAAAAGCGAGCACGATGACATAACGAACGATGCCGCCGCGACCTTTCTGCGGATCAGAGTGGATTTGAATTTTAAACGAGGCCCGCCACGGTCGCCCTGCACCCACGCCCTCGCTACCGTCTGCGCTATCCTCGCAGCGAAGGCTCTCTCTAGCTGTCCCCGATTCCTTGCTCAAACACGGACGACCAATGTCCACGCGACCTTAGCGGGGCGGTCGATCGATCGACCGTGGCTGGAGGGTACGTTGTCCGGGACAGGCGGCGAAGAACCGACTTCCGGACACGTCTACCGTCCTTCCGACAGCTCGACCGATATTTGCGAAGGCAACCATATCGATTTGCTCTTCGCCAGCCTCGCGGAGAATACTGCGTTCTTGGGTATACCTGCATAGCTGTGCACACAGTGATTGCTTTGCTTACACTTTAGAGTACATAACAGGTTATTTCTTACGTAGAAAGAGGCACGCAACTTTCTTCGAAGATTTACTAACGACCGAACTCTCAGCGAGACCGATTAAGCACCGATTTCCCCGACGCGAAACGAGGATGTAACTTCTCGTAGTTACCTGCGCGACAGTTTGTCCGTTGGCCTTTCGAGTCGCGGACCAAAATTCATGCCCGCTGTTCGAAGGGACGCGCTCGAGTTCCCGTGCTCCTTAAACTTGAAAGTTTCCTTGAACTTGGTCCGCTGAACTGACCTTCGAAGCGAGACTCGCCGAGGAAGTTTCAGGGGAACACGTGCAATTGCACCATCAGACCGGCGTGGGCCGCTGAATCAAGCTAACGAGCGATTCACGCTAACGAGAATTGTACAGGGGAGCGAGTTTATTGGTGTGTAATTAACCGCTCTGCAGGATCGCGAGGATTCTGGGGAGGAGGGCGCTCGGAGGACTCGGGGTATCGCGCGATCGTGGAGTAGATCTTCGAAATAACCCTCCGCCTTTATCGTTCCCGTAGGATTCCGCTCCCCAACTTCAAACTTGGCCAATTTGCGCGTTATTTCTTTCTTTCCTCGCCCCTGCCGGGCCTGGGTAATATTTTCGATTCACAGATCCGTCCAGGGGCCACTTTTTGCGCAACCTTCTCGTTCCCGAACGGAACGCTCGTTGTCGATAGGGCGACCACCTTTCTGGCTGTTTTTCGTCCTGCGGTTTCCCCGTGGGCCGCGTTCCAGCTGTTCCAAAATCGCGTGCGCATTGTCCATTGACTGCCTGTTACCAGGCCCACCCTCGGTAGACGCTCGGGAGGAACGAATGCGTTATAGAAATCGAAGCCGGATCGTCTCGCGACGAAGGAACGGCGGACGTGGCGCGGAGGTCGCAAGGAACGGAGGTCGTCGAACGTGCCAGGGTTAGGTGAAGTAGGAATTGTTGGACCGGTGACGCGGGTCTTCCGGATCACCTGCCCGTCCCTGGCACACTGGATATTCCAGCCAATGGCAAGGTTCGTCCTGACGACAATGAACTTGCGCGGAAGTTTTGCAGCAGGGGCGGCGACGGGGAGGGATTCCGGCCGCTCCGACCCGACGCGACGGAGTAATGACACCAGCCTCTCTCCTTCTCTCTCCCCGTGTCCCTTTCTCTCTCTCCGGGCCCCTCCGTTTCTCTCCTCTCGCTGCTCTCGGTGGCAGCGCGCGAAGTTTGGGACAAGGTTAGTGTGTCGAGCCCGAAACACACTCAATTTGGCGAGCCGCAGAGGGGCAGGCTGGGGGATGCAAACGGGGATAGGGGGAGAACAGGGGGAGACCGGAATAACGTGTTTATAAAGAAAGGGCCATCGAAATCGAGCTTGATAGTCCTTTTTGCGGGGTGGCCGCGCGCGAGGCCCGCCACCATATTTCTGCCCCGACGCGATAATTATTTTCCCAAGCGGTTCGTACAACGACACTGCGTAAATTTCTTCGGCGCATCGGGTATGCATGTATATACTCCGCTGTAGGTACAGTCGAGCCGTTCGATCGCGGTTGGGTGAAAAGAATAGTCCACCTCGCGCGGTTAGACTTCTTTTTCGCCAACATTTCTACAGCATTGCCACGCCTAAACCACGTTCACGAGAAGAAAGGTCGACCATGTGAAATTTTCTACTAACCCAAAGGCACGCGAGAATCGAGACGAGCCGATTTCACCACGTTGCATTACTAACGGAGCTTGTTGTCGATAATTATTATTATTAATTATGCGGGAATCCCCATGGTATACAAAAACAGGGACAAGTGCAATTTACAGACTCTGAACAATAACTTAACCAATAATAAATAGATAACTGAGCATAGTAATTATACCTAAAGGATAAACTAAGTACCACCGTGTAAGATATTAACAAGCCTATATAGTAGCGTCCTGACCGAATTAAGGGAGCCCAGGAAGGGATCCATACCGCTGAAGTATTGGTTAGCAATACTCATCGCTCTATTAAGGGGGGTTCTGCTTTGTGGGACCGAAAAAGTAGGTGATATTTGCGAATTTTTTATAAAAAAAAACTGTTGAACGGATTTATTTGAAATTTGGCAAGTTGTTTTATTGTACTGTTAAGTATTATTATAAATTTTTATGAGGCTATACAAAAGAAATGTGCGTGTGTAGAGCGTCGATTGCAGAACGTTGAGAAAAAAGCGGCTCGTGCTGGCGTTGAAGGAAAGTGTCCTATGGTTTATTTGAAGCACAAGAAGGAAAAGGGATTCTTAATCTGCATGAACATGGCTATCTATGGAACCAGAACAATTCAGAAAAATAAAAAATTGTTAAAATTGCAGCCTTTTGAAAAAAAAGTTCGAATTTCGTCCAAAAATCGCGAGGAATTATTTAAGTAAAAAAAAAGAACGGTACCAGATACAGCCATAATCCTAGTTCCATAGATAGACTGACGTTTGCCGGACATGTATGTACAAGGTCGATGCAATAGCTTCATTGGACTTCGAGATTTCTTCAACGCCATTTCGAAAAATGTTGTTTCGTGAAAAACGAGTTTAAAGTTTCATGTTAGATTAGGTAGTATAAAAGTACAACTACTTGCAATATTTAGAATCCTGCAGGGCTATATAGTAGTCTTTCCACTTCTTTATACAAGGTCCAAATATTTTGAGAAATGCAAAAAAGAAAAAAATCTATTTTTTCGGTCCCACAAGGCAAAACCCCCCCTTAATAGGGTCGCCTCGAAACAAAGAGAGATAATGTCGACCGAATTCGATTATCCTTTGCTGTTCTTGCGGATGTGCGTGTCTCCGAGGTAATTCGTATTTTGCTCGATCGGCGTTTGATTCCGGAAATCGGGAAAATTCGAGGAACGCTAGCGAAGCAGTGGCCGCGCAGTTCGGTTGGCGCACCGCGCTCGGTTGCATTCCGCAGTGGTGGGTCTCTTGACGCTGCAACGTCGCCATGTATAATCTCCCTTCAACTTCCATTCTAACGTCCCGCTTCAATGGCTTGACGTTCGAGCACGTCCTGAATCTCTGCGTCGCGATCTCTGACTGCGAATCTCGTCACCCTCAACGGACGGACGTGTCCTCCGTTCGGAGCGTCGGTTAACGAGATTCATCCCGTAATCGCGTTTATCCTCGTGGCAATATCTCCTCGAGGCACGCTCGTAAAGTGACAGAGAGAGGGAGAGAGGCAGAGAGAGGATCATGGATGGTTCACTGTCAGAGGGAAGGAATCGCAAGGAGGGCCGCGGAAAAATTGCGACGACCGCGTTTAATTCGAACGAGTTATTACGATCCCACCGCGGTGCGTCCGAGTTATCTCTCTTATCTCGCGTGTGATTGGTTTATATAGCGCGTGTCGAGTTACCTTGTACGTACAGCGTATAAACGGCCTTCTTAGCTCGTGACACGCACACGAATACGTACGTGCGTCGTGTTCGAGAATGTGGTTCCGCGGTTCGACTCCCTTGGGTTCCCACATTTTCCATCTCGCGCGATCTCTACCTGTCGCGAGCACCGCCTTCTCCAGCCAGCCTTCACGATGCTCCACGAATGCCAGATGAAAGATTGAAAATCATCCTAAGGGGTTGTAGAATCTATTCGGTGGGGCAGTGTACCAATCTGTCCACCAAACAAACTGCCATTCGCTTGCGAGAAGAAAATAAGCCG
This sequence comes from Andrena bucephala, assembly GCA_947577245.1. Taxonomy (NCBI): domain Eukaryota; kingdom Metazoa; phylum Arthropoda; class Insecta; order Hymenoptera; family Andrenidae; genus Andrena; species Andrena bucephala. The sequence goes on from OX387719.1 coordinate 10,419,870, forward strand.
AGCCCCCAATGCTCTCATCTCCTACTCACTGTACAGTAAGTACATCGAATCTTGGTTCCCCCATCGCGAAGATGGAAGCTCCACGCTAGGTTGGCGATCGAAATACCGTAGGCCGTCGCGGAGGGCCGTAATCGCACGAATCGCTTTGTAATTACGGCGTCGTTTCCGCTGAATAATTGACGACCCGGCGCGGGGTTGGCCGGTTCGAGGGTGTTCTCCCCGTGGCGAAAAGGTCAGCACCGAGAGGCGGGGGCGTCGCGAGCCCTTCAGGCCGCCAGAGTTATTTCTACCTTTGTAAAAGGATTAAGCCTGGCCCTTCGTTTTCCCCGATGCTTTCGTACACAGCCTTTGTGCCTGCCGGTAGGTTTTCCCGGGCTTCGACCAGGGGCCTCCCCCCCCCCCCCCCTCCCCTCCGCCCCGCCGTCCCATCGATATTCCATCGGTGTTGTCGCTCGCGATAGGGTAGCCCGGTTATAGGCCAGCAACGTCCCACGCAGCGGCCGCGTTCCTCGACGCTCTATGTAGCTCTCGGCGTAAAAAATTCACCAGGTTTTCGCGAGGCAAATTCGAAGGCGAATGAGAGAGAAAGGTGGGGGTGGGGAGGCGAGGATGAAGCCGAAGGGTCGTTGGAAGGAACGGTGATTAAACGTTTACGAGAAGCTTTTCGAGGTCGTTTCGTGGCCCCTCCGCGCCTCGCCCCTTTCCGGCTATATTCAAATCGTCCTTAATGGCGGCGACTCACGCGAGAGGTTTGCGCGTTCCTGGCGAAAAGTTTGCGGGAACCGTGCGCCCCGCCACGAAACGATACCCGGCTTCCTGTTCTTCGCTCCTCATTCTTCCACGAAACCGACGAGAACTCATTTCCACGGGGCTCGCGGGCCTCGCCACGGCTATCCCCGTGTCCGAGGCCCATCCGGTGAACGAGGAAAATGGTAATGGCGGCGACGTGACGCGGGAATAATAGGCAGCTTCCCCTTCTTTTCCTTCTTCTCGTTATTATCGTTGTTTCCGGCTCTACCTGGCTCGATTAACCCCGAACGGCATTAATTAAACAATCCTGGAGGAATTGAAGGGGAATTCATTCGAGTATCAGCAAGGTTGCGGTTGCAATGACTATTTAAGTGGACTATGACTCAAGGTTCTTGCTAACTGAGGGAGATTAACTTAGGTAGGGCCAGAAGGAATTCGTCGCTCGGTGCAGGTAAAGTCCTCGAGTACCGTTATATGCATAGTACACGTCGACTGGGACTCTTCGGCGGGGTTTATGACTTAATCGCGCACGCAGGGAGCGACCCGGCTATAAATTGCAATTACGGATAGAGATAATTCTTTTGTATTTTTACGCCGGCGGACGGCGCTCCTCTGCGGATCCGACGCCGGGCACCTCGGAGATCGTTGTTCCGAGAGGTCTCATCGAATCGCGTGGGCACGTAGACGCTTCTTAGAAACGCGTCTCTGTCCGTTATAACAGGTTACAAGGCTTGTGCTCGCGACCACAAGCGGCGCGTACACGCACGCCCACGGCTCATTGGCACACCTGCGTGCGCGCACCTACTCACTACCTGTGCCATAATACTGCTAACGGTTTGTCGCCGAAAGTGAGACTTCTCGCCGTTACTGTCTCTTTCCGTGGACACCGCTTCGCCACCGAGGCTCCCTTTCCCCACCCTCTGGAGCGTTGCTCGGCCAGAGATCTGGGGCAGCTTAACCCTTAAGGGGGCAGGTTGCCCTCAACAGCCCAAAGCCAGGCCCTTCTTCAAACGCATATTCTGAAGTAATAAATGAATATAGAGATAATTTGTGTTTCAAATTTTAAGCGTCATTTCGTTGACTTTGATACCCAAAATGAAAGGTTTATATATATTTATAGGGAAACAAGTTATAAATATACGTGAATTACCTAAAACACAAATTAAAGGCATTTTTTTAATCTGTAAGACAGTCTCCATCTTGTGCAGGAAGCAAAATTTTGATAAACTAATCAAAGGTTGAAAATGATTTTATCCTTTTTTTGTTGGAAAAATATTTTTTATCTTTTTTTTAAGAATTTATATTGAAAATGTGCTCCCAATACATGGATGATAATAGTTTCCTGCAGCTCCCTGTAAATTTTCATTCAAATCGTTGGAGCGGTTTTCGAGATTGTATGTTCACCGTTTTGGAAAACGTAGTTTCTGGGAAATCGCGTTTAAATTTGAACATCGTTATCCGATCTTATGTGCGGGCTCGTACATTTTTTACTGTAGTTCCTTCAATTTTTGGAATTTCAGGGCCCGGTTGCGCTTGAAATACGTAGAAAAGATGTAGCTAGCGGAATATGCAAACATCCTAAAAACCAATTTTCGGAAATTTTTAGGGTAACCTAGCCCCTTAAGTAACAAACGTTGGACGAGCGCAGAGTCGGCCTTCTCTATGAAGAGACCTAGAAGCAATACGTGCAAGAAATATTTTGGGGTCCCAAACAACTTTTCGCGAAGAACAGGATAATAATAACAAAAATAAAGAATATAAAATAAAAAATTGAAGAAATACGCAAATAAATATTAAATCTATCGTCAAAATATAATCAAATATGATTATCAGTTTTATTTTATATTTTGTCTTCTCTTCTTTCCGTTTTTTGCCTTACACCCGCTGCAACCCCAGTCGAAGGATAATAATAACAAAAATAAAGATTATAAAATAAAAAATTGAAGAAATACGCAAATAAATATTAAATCTATCGTCAGAATATAATCAAATATGATTATCAGTTTTTTTTTTTTATATTTTGTCTTTTCTTCTTTCCGTTTTTTGCCTTACACCCGCTGCAACCCCTGTCGCCGACTTCTGATCTGTCGTAAAACGAATACTGTGCACAGACTTTTAGAACGTTAGGGTGGAAGGGAGATGCGCCGTTACGTTGGGAGTTCCTACAGGTGGTAGAGGCTTTCCTATACCAACGCGGTTGCCAGTGTTTTATAGGAGCGCCACTGTTGCTTGGCAGCAGGTCCGCCGAAATTTTTAAAGGTAATCGCCCCTGTACTTGGCCCATTACCGTCACGAACGCGTCCAGGGAATATGGCAGCATTATTCGGCGTCCCCAGCGGCCGTTTCAATTCGCATTCGCCGCACGAACCGATCGATCCGAGGCGCGATCTTTTATTTCCATTCGGTGGCCCGCAAAAAAGCCGCTACGCAACGTCTCGGGGTAAAGGAAGCGTGTCGAAGCGGGCCGGCCAGGGCTGTGCAAGCCTCTCGACAAGATTCCGCTTTCAGGAAGAACCGCCGCGAAATCCTGGAGCCCCGTTCCCCACCCACGACAACTAATGCGACGATAAAGTGGCCTCGCGCTGGCAAGTCGAGGAACAGAATACTTACATACGCGGGAGTCGGGGGGTGGCGAGGAGTTTCGTGGTAGGGCAGTTCGGCTACTCGAATAAAGCGACCGGAGCCTGACTCGGCTCGACCGACTTAGCCGAGCCGGGTATCCGTAAAATCCGGGCGGCCCGAACAATCCGGGCGACCCAAAAGATCCGAGTACCTTGAATTCGTTTCGGGCAACTTGAAAAATCCGGGTAGTCCGAATCATTTCGGGCCGCTCGGAAACACCGGGTAGCTCGAATTGTTTCAGGCGGTTCGGTAGAAGGGGTTAGCTCGAATTGTTTCGGGTGGGTCGGATTTTCCAGATTCGGACTACCCGGATTTTTCAAGCCGCCCGAAACAAATTCGAGGTACCCGGATTTTTCGGGCCGCCCGGATTTAACGGGTACCCGGCTCAGCTCGAAAACCGAGTCCCGGCTCTGTCCGAATTTCAAGCTGCTTGAATATTCGAGTACCCGGACAGCCCTATTTCGTGGGTGTCGCGATATCGGTTTCGATCCCCGCAATCTCTCGATTTCCCAGGGGAAGATGTTTCACGCCAAACGAGCAAGTTATAATTTCGAAAATTTGGTACCGATGTATTCACGCGCTACTTAGACTCCACACTTCGTACCTCGGTGCAGTTATTCCCTCATCTCCTAACTTATGAAGCGTAAAATGTAGACTGCGAAGTGGTGCGGATCGCGAAGTGTGAATTGCAGGTTGCGATGCGAGGCGAGCGTAGCATGAGAGCGGCTGTACCTCTGTGGCGGTAATAAGCGACGGTAATAATCGCGATACACCGGCGATAAATATGATTGAAATTCACCGTGAAATTACGGCATTAAGATAAGTCTCGTTGCGGTAATTTCCTGATCGATACGTCCTTGCTCGATTCGTCGGGGGATACTTAACGGCCGGGGGGTGATTAAGCGATAAATGTATAACAAAATTGCTTCTCGCTTGGGGTACTTTGATTTCACGAGTCGATTCTCTCCCAATTCCATCCACCTCTTCCGCGTATTACGCAAGGAAATTCTAGAAAGGAGGTTGAGGGTCGAGCGAATTTCTGCCCGAATACATATTGAAAGAGGGGTGCACCGTCAGCGTCTCTCAAACTTCTATATTCCTCGATTCATCGTACCTAAGGTGAATGTCCCAATTTCTGCTCATTTAAGAGGTTACTCGTCATAAAGAAGCTGTAAAAAAATTGTTTGTGATCAAAAGTTGTAGAGTAATTGATTAATTCTTTAATAATAAATCAACTAATTCGAAAACTATTTAAGAAAGATATTTCAAGATGTTCAACTATTAGTAATTTGTAATTAAATACAATGCTCTAAATGTCCGTATTTCTGCTCACGAAAAATAGCGATGTATTTATGTATTTCTACTCGCCACTTGTACCAATTTCTGCTCACATAAGATGTTGCCTTTTCACGTTAAAATACGTTACATCCTTATGGAGAGGTTTTATAACACAACAGTAAAGCATAAAACAATGATAAACAAAAAATAAAATGCCTTCGAATAGAAATAAAGGTTACAGCGTACATTGAATTGCGAGGTTATGTTACTAAAATTTTGGTGAGTAGAAGTGCGGGCATGACGGTGATTCACTTGACCCTAAACCTGCTCACCTGTTTTCTACTTAAAACAAATTAAGAATAGTAAAAAAATCAAAATCCAGGGAACAATACGGAATCTTGTTATGTTATTAAATGACAACTTCTACTGCATAAACTATTTTCTGCCCAATTATCGAATACCAATAGCGACGCTGTTCCTTAGCACAACCAGCTAAGTAGAACACGATCGAAAAATCATGAGTCCCTCGTTTTAAAAGTCTTTCGTTGCTTATTAACTTTGATTAGCCGCAACCTCGTAAAGCACTCGCGTAAATGTTGAAATAATTTAGAATTATTTTGTTGCAACTATAGTTCAAACGTTAATTATTATAAAATAATAAGAAACATACGAAATGAGCAGAAATGGGGACATTTACCTTGTCTTTCGTTCTTAATCCGGCACTAGAAAGCCAGAATCGTAGCATTTGTTCAGTGCCTCGAGGAAGCTAGCAGGGCGAGCTGAGAGTGAATGAATCAAGGGCTGAGGGAAGTTTCCCTTGGAAGCGACGGGTGGACGCGGTTCGTGTCAAGGGTCACCCATATATTGGATCAAGTCCCACGATCTATTATCGCAGGGGAATGGGAAGGAAAGACCAAGGGGAGCGGCGAGATAAGAATGGAGTTTCGTATTTCAACGTTTCCCTCGGCGGATGATTGATATAACGCGCGAGGCATGCTTCCCTTGCATTTCCTCCTTCGACTGCTGGATGAACAAACAGCCTGGAATATTTCACGGATGCGTCCGTGTTCGAGTTTGGCACCGCGACAAGAGGCCACCGCTCGGAATTACGGTGTATCTGCTTGACGCCGCGTAGCACCGTTTGTCACGCCCGTTACATCTCGGCCCACTGACGTCCCTCACGCAATTCCAAATCCTGGCTACGGAAAAGGTGCCTGAATCGAGCCAGAACCCATGCGAATCCCAGAACTGACGATCTCCGAGTAATCAACGGAAAGATAGAAAGCTGCTCATACAGATAGAAAACAGTCTGCTGGATATGATTCATTGACTTCTGCCATTTCTCTTGATCGAGCCTCGTCTCACGGCTTTATAGCCACTGCTCCCTTTCTTCCATTTGCTTTCTCATCCACGAAAGTTTGCCAATTGCGAGCCAAGGGCCCACCTCTCGTGCATGAATAACCGAATAAACAGACGGGTAAATGAATCGCGATGGAGGGCGGCTGGATGGGGTGGACACTCGATGCTCGGGGCACGATCGCTCTCTCATCTTGGCGAATTAATTGATCGGCTCGATTGTCGTGGAGGACGGGACAGAAAAAGGGTTGCCGCGGCTCTTTGTGAGCGGCCTCCCCGTTTTAATGGAGCAAGATATTTTCGCGGCAAGAGTAGTCTGGTGTATCTAGCTGCGTCAAAGGGAGGATGGCATTATTTGGGGAAAAAGCTGCGCCTTTGTTCGCGAGCCACCGGCAGAGAGGAGAGGAAGACGCGCGCGCTTGCGACGAAGGTGGGATGGTGGGGGGGGGGGGGGGGGAGGGGGGGGAGGGGTGGCGAGGATCGAGGGAATCGTCCGCGATGGAGGCTTTCACGTTGCCGAAAGTCTGGTTCCTACTTTCGAGCGGGCAAAGGGAAATGAATTCGCGCGGCCGGCCGCGGAGGAGCGGCGAGGTGGCGAGGAGGATCGGGTCGGGGCTGGAACAAGAACAACAGGAGCACGAGAGACAAGAGGAAGAGGCAGACTCGGTTCTAAGTATAGGAACGCGGAGAGAGGAGTGTGTCGAGGCGAGCGACTAAGGCTGGAGGATCGTGGCGAATACCAAGTAGCCGCAGGACGATCCGTATGCAACGACCGTGTCTTTGATGCAGATGTCGATGTGGTTAACGATAGCCTGGTCCGTATCGCGCGATCCAGCCCAGCTGAAACAGGATCGATCGACCGGGGAACAATTCCCTCCGTCGATTCGATCCCCCCCCCCCCCCCCCCCCCCCCCCCGATTCCACGCGCAGCGCGGACCGTGATCCTGGAGTCTTTCGTGCTCGGCGGTGTTAATCTCCCTTCGCGGAAGCGGAATCGAAAGAACCGTTCGGAGGAGCGTCGCGACGACGCCTGGAAGCTCGTATTATTTCGGTTGGGATGTGCTTGCCAACCGGTCGCATTGAGAAAAGGAGCACGGTCGGGCATGGCGGGTTCGTTGCTATTCGGGAGGGCGTTTGTTTTCCTGTGTGCACGGACGTTAACCAGCTTCGTTGCTAAGCGGCGATAACGCGTTGCGCAAACCTTGGTCAATTACGGCCGAAGCTCTAATTAAATGCCCGGGCAGTGTATCGTCGCTGGCTGCCACAAGGGCAGGCCTCGTGCTGCTGATAAACTTCCTCCGTTAGATCGAAAACCATTCTTCGGATCGACCTTCCTAATAAACGTCAACTCCTCTATCCTTTCGTGTCCAAGGCTCTGCCTCGAGCAACAAGTCCCTCAGAAACACCTGAAAGTCCAGCTAAGTCTGGAGTCCGGACCTTTTTCTACCTCAGCAACAGCCACGCGATTAAATAGTTTCCAAGCGAAGCCACGCAGCCTCGAGGAAGCTGCGGATAATTTCGAGATCACTAAATCTAGACCGCCTCGCGGGTAACGTAACAGCGAAAACGGCGGCGAAAGTAAGCTCGAAGCGGGCCGTGTAATCCGTGTCGACGACCCCGCCCGACTAATATTACTCGGTGGCATTGCAGCCGCGTGTTTAATAAAACCGGGGGACAGCTCGCGCCGTTCCGTTTTTCCACGTGCCCGTTCTGTAATAACAGCGTAATAATGCGCCGGCCGAGAAGGTCGTCGCGGCGGTAACGAAGATATGTGCCCGGCGTAAAGGGGCCCGATAATTATCTGCGAATTTGCGGGCGGCGCGAATTAATTTAGCGAATTAAATCGAAACGCCGCTCCCTTTCGACCAGCCTCGATAATAATCGTCCGTCCTCGGCTCCCCTCCTCTCTTTCTCTGTTCGACTCGTTTTTTCTGCTCTTCCTCTGTCGTCCCACCGGTTGCAGCGGGAGCGCGGGCCATTGGTAATTGCCCGGCATAATCGTAAATTTCGGCCGGGTGCGCGCGCGAAAAACGGAGAGCCGCGAGAACCCCCCCCCCCCCCCCGTGACGCGAATTACAGTTCGCGAAAGGGGGGGAGGGGGGCAAATCGAGCCGTTAGCTGGGCCCCGGCTGTAAAGGGCGAGATGGAAGCGCGCAATCCCAGAGACCTCGTCGAGCGTGAAAGAGATCGTAACCGGGGAGAAATGTTGCCGTTTCGTACGCGTGCCCGCCACATCGCTCTGCGCGCGCGCGCGCGCGCGTCGAGAAACACCCCCGCGTTGCGTGTCGACTCCTCGTATCGAGAGAACGTAAACTTTCCTCCGGGGAGGCTCTTTCTCTGGTCTGCTCTCTGCCACGGGGCTTCTAAATTCTAAAGAGCTCTCGGGGCGCGTGAAACTTTCAAATGTTTCCTGCTTTCTTCGCGGTTTTCTCGGCCGTGCGCGCCTCCGACCCTTCGGCCCGGATCATTTCGACGTGCGTTACGAAAAGTAGCGCGTTTCAATTTTCTTGCGAAAAACAGCACGTTTGTCTTTGTTGTTACGAAAACTATCACGTTTCGGTTTTCGCTGCGAAAACTAGCATGTTTGAGCGGTTTGCCACGGAAAGTAGCACGTTCCGACTGTAGCTACGAAAAGCAGCATATTTCGATGGTTGACTAGGGTAAACCAACCAGTAATTGGCCCCATACCAGTAAATGACCATTTGGTAAAGAAATGTCAGTTATAAATTTTAAAATATTGTATGTTTATAAATGGAGTGGAGTTGCACTTTTAATATCCTATATTTTTAGTTACGCGTATTAAGCAAACATTAATAAGTACAATTCTTATTAAAAGTATGTGGTCATTTACTGGGCTGCTACACATTTTGCATTTTATAATCGTTTCTTTTCTAAATTACGATAAGAATAAGTAATTATTTTTATAGAAATTTCAAGAAAAATAAATTTAAATGCAATTTCAACAGTTGTTTTGTTGTTATACATAAATATATTCAAGTACTAATCTGAAAGGTCCATAAATTCAACAATTCGGTCATTCACTGGTTGATTTACCCTACGAAAAATAGCATGTTTCGTCTTTCGCTGCGAAAACTAGCACGTTTCAGCGGTTTGCCACGAAATGTAGCATGTTCCGTTTATAGCGACGAAAAGCAGCACATTTGGATGGTTGGCTACGAAACATCTATCGAGTGCGTCAAATTAAATACCTTCCAACGCGATTTTTATATAGTACTAGGTCGGTAATTTATTAAGCAACATTTTCAACAGTTGAATTCTTCGATGCAAAATGCACTCGAACTATTTAAACTAAACACGCGCCGAGACGCGATAGTTTCTTCAGTTTAATACAAAACGTGATATTCTTCATGGCGAAACTGGATAGGTAACTAGTGAAATATGTTAGTTTTCGCGGCGGAAGACCAAACGTGCTAATACCTATTCGTCAGAAACGATAGAATGTACTTCTTTACGTGGCAAACTGAAAATTGCTACTTTTCGTAACGCACGTAGAATTAATCGAGCGAATTAACTCCCCGCTCTGAGGCCCTTTCTTCTTTGCATTCTGCTTTTCGGGAACAGGGGATGATTCTTTGTTCGAACGGTAGTGTGTGCTGATTAACTCGGCGACTTTTCTGCTAGCAAAGATGGAACCAGCAGCTATATGACACGTTCAACGTCGCGGGGTCAGGGCAAAGAAAATTGTTTAATTGCTACAAATTGTCGTATGCGACTTCGTTCGTCGCTGTGCGTGGTAGCGACTTCGCAAAATGCATTTTGCGACTAAGCAGTTACGCCTGATGATGCAAGCTTTAGATACAAAAGGCTTTAGGATTGTAGCTTCGACAGGAGTTAGCAGAGAACGGCATTATTCGAATAAATTTTGTATTCGAAGATTATTCGAATACACAAACTCTGGGGGTCAGCGTGGAAGAAAGTTGGTAGCGCGTTGGTATTTCACAAACATGGACGTTTCTCTAGAAAACTGCAGTGGCATCGGCTCGCAGCCCGCAAGCTTCCTCCAATAGCTCTTGACGATTTGTCGCAGATGGCCGGCGGCCGAGTAACAGCGGCCAGTCGCGCGATAAATCGGACTGGTCCCCGAAAAATTTTAATTAGTCGCGAACGCACGCTGGTCGTAAAGAGCGTGCGTTACGCCCGTTCCGCGTTGGATATTGCGCGCGTGTCTCGCCGCTGGTAGCGCGCGGGTGATTTACGAGCGCCGCTGAGCGCAAGATTCACGGCGGACTGCGTTTTTCGCGGAACAACCGATGTATAAACCGTGGAAACGCTTTCTTGGAAACTCGCGTCTTTTGAATTTTGCACTGTGAAACTCTTAGATTTACCCCCGCCCCCCGAGGAATACAGGCAACGGAGTACATTGCGGCATCGGTGGACCACAAACGTAATCGTGTTTCTGTACAATTTTCTTAAGATTATTTGGTAAAGGTATTATCGGAGGAAAAGAGTCGGCCGATTGTGTGCCGCGACCGGGAAGCGAACCCTGGATCTTTCGTTTGCCGAACGACTGCTTTAATCACTAACAAAGGAAAGATCCCGAACCCGGAGATTCAAAAAATTCTGACGCTTTGTGAATATATAGGGTTTGGGATTTTCCTTCTGATTGCAACGCAATTTTTGTTTGCTGCCCAAATTCAGTCTAAGGGGGTGGAATTGACCCCTGAAAATCCTCCTTATTTTCCGATTTTGTGTTGTAACTCGTGAACTGTAAAATAATTTTTTTACCAAATGATAGATCTAATTAAAAGAAGTAACTTTTGTCGTGAAACTTATTTTCTGTCTCTTACAATTCACGAGTTATAACACAAAATTGGAAAATAGATGAATTTTCCGGGGTTAGTTTCACCCCCCCCCCCTCCCTCCCCTCGAATGATTTTGGGTCGCAAACAAAAATTGCGTTGTAATAAGGAGGAAATCGCCTATGTATTTTCAAAGTTTAAGAATTTTTTGAATTTTCGGGTTCGGGATCTTCCCTTGTAAGCTACCCAGAGTCAGAGTTTGGCATTATTCGATTAAATTTTCATTCGAATATGTATTCGAATTAATTTGTGCGAATAAATCCTTATTCGAATAATCCTTATCAAATTTGCTCACGTCAATCCATTCAAACTAATGAAAAATCACTTTCTTCAAATTATAAGCGTTCATTGAACGTTTTTAAGTGCACAAATATTCACGCGAATATTCACATATGCATATATATTCAAAGTTAGTTATAGAGCAACTTATGCTATGTTTTTTGGCTAAATGCAAAATTGTAAACAAGTTACTTATAATTGAACTATATTTAAAGGATTAGGAAAAAAATATACTCTTTTCATAAAATGTATTTTTATGTTCCATCCAGACACACACGTCCAAACGTGGGTTGGACACAAGTACAGACTTCCAGCGATAGATGTCGGTTATCACATTTATTCGTCGTTCAATCAGGTCGAAATAACGAATAAATTCTTATTCGAATAAATCTGGCTCGAATAACGGTACAGATTTATTCTTAAATAACAAATAATTTTTCGTCGAATAAAATCGTTATTCGTTATTCGCGAGTAAATATTGGGAATTTATACGAATACGTATTCGAATGAAAATTTAGTCGAATAATGCCCAACTCTGCCCAGAGTCAACGACGACTCGTCCTCTCCAAGTGAACATACTCTCAGAGCGCCGCGTATCTACCCAAACCTGCACGATAGGCCGTTCCCCAACTATAAACGCCTTCAGTACTCGACCCTCCCTACATTTCTCATGAAAGAGTGGTAGCGAGTCGACTTATTAGTTCGCTCCCGATCCCAAAACGATACCTACAGGGGGCAAGCGCGTTCCTTTGAGCTTTGAGCGATCGAGTTGGACTCTCCGTGCCCTCTCAGGATATTATTCCAACGAACCGTTTAAATTACATTCTGTGTAGCACCGTCCACTCGAGTCAGCCCGGTATTATGCCACTCGCAGAGGAGGGAATCACCGGGTCCTCTGCGGATGCCGGGATCGTTGTTTATCGGTCGCAATAATGACGGTTAAATTACCCTCCACGGGCGACGGATTGTTTTCGAATGCAGCCAGCTGTTGAACCGGCATTCAAACATCGCCGGTTAAAATTGCGCCGGCTCTATCCTCATTACATGCGTCCATTATCATTTGAATGGCTACTTCATTAGCGCGCCGGTTCGGCGCGGTTTTATTGAGCGCGATCGCCGGAGGGGTCGCCGATTCTCTGCGCCGAGCCTGCGTGTCGCATCGCTAATTTAAAAGCCGGTGCCGGAGGAGCACGATAACCCGCGCAGAAATCGCGATCGATGTACGACTTCCGTCGGCCGGTAACCGGGGCGAGGTATTTTTAAACGAAATCAATTGAACGGATCGTGACCCGGCCAACTTGTTCGGAACTTCCTCGAGTGCTGGACGGCTCGCGAGTATTAATTTCTCTGCCCCCTCTCGCCCGCCGGATATCTTCAGCCCTCGAGAGAGAGAGAAGGTTTTTTCTTTCAGTCGACGATACCCTAAGAAGCTTCGTTGTAATAGCTTCCAGATGGATTATGGCTCTCGCAGCCCCCTCGACGTAACAACCCGGCGGGAAAGGGGTGTCGATCGGCTCGACCCTCGGCGCAACCTCCTCGCCTCTAGTTCCTTCGCTCTTTCGTTTAAAAACGCGGGGAATCTGAGGGAAGAGTGCACCGTGACCCAGGGTCAATAGCCGTTTCATAAATTTAACGCCTCTCTCGTTATATTTTCTTCTCCCTTCGAGTCGCCAGCCTGTACCGGAGCAACTTTCTGCCAGGAATTACGCAACGGGGCTCGACCGAAACCTACGAGGCTTCCACCCTTCTACGACCCCGCTACGAAACGGATACACGGAGCCTGTGGCCGGTATTGTGCGCGTGTTCGCGTGACCGTGGCGAGGATCAGCGGATTCGGCGTAGGTCAGTTACGCAACTCGTGTGACGGACATCGAACGGCCGCCCCTAACCGTTACCCCGTGTCGTAAACCTTCGTTCGATGTGCTTTCCCCGAGCCATCGCTGCCGAGCCTCGGCACACACCCGCCCCCCTTGCTTGGTATAAAATTTTATTTCCGGCACTGAGATTTCCGAAGACGTTTCTGAGGTTGCTTTATTCACGAAAGATCTGCCGCCGCCCGCCGCGTGATGATCGAGACGAAAGAGCAGACGGGATTATCGAGGGGTTCGCGGGACTCGATGAAAAATTTAACGGAATTGATGGGAATGGAGCGACGCGATGGGCGGGTTCCGTCGCCTTTACCGGAACAAAGAAGGAATTGCCGAATGGCGGGGGTGTCTGTCAAGATGGCCGACGACCGTGTCGCTTGGGGGTTGACCTTTTTCCGGGAACAGAAGATTCCCAGGCCAAGATACAGCCGTCGAATGCCTGAATAATGCAGGCCCCCTTTCGGCTGAAAACCGAAAACGAGACATCTGCCTCCTAGGTGCTTAACGTACCTCCAAACGAACGGCACGCGGGGTGGGGGGGGGGGAGCGGGGATGAAACTCTTTCAGCCACGAATATCGTAATTCCTCGCAGAGCGTTGCTTCCCGCAGCCTCCTGAAGAACAGGGGTTTGGGTGGAAGAAGACAGTGCTCGAGGAGGAGCTGCAGGGGAAGCGGACAAAATCGAAGCGACGGAATCCGGGAAAATTGGAGGAACAAGGGTTCTGGTTAGGGAAGGATGGTTTCGTTTGGAGGGAACGTCGGCCGTTGTCTACCAGCTGCGGCAGTTGGTTCTAGCTGTGAATATAACTCGAAGGTATTTAGGTGAGCATGCATTTCCGCCGACGTGGGTCCGACGAGGAAGTCCTCGTCGTCGGACGAGGAGGCTGATATACGCGCGAGTAACAGAGACGGCGAAACGGGAGGTGCGCGAGTGTGTGCGTGGCCGGCGCGAGCATGTGTGCACGGGCTAGCGATGGGACTAATTCAAGCGCTGTCCGAGGACTGATTCAAAGTGTCGTAACCACGCGGCGCAGCACGGCGATTCCAGTTAATGGCAGCAAAGACAAGCTCGCGGTCGTGCAATAGCTAGAAGAGGGCCTGCGGCAATGTATCTACTCCGGGGGATGCTCGCCGGGGAATCTCTGAACGCAGCCCGGGGTATCGCCCGGAAAAGAGAGGAGCGCGTGTGTACCATGAACGTGTTTCCTCGAGCCACCTTCCAATCTATTACATCGCTCTAACGGTTATCGGTAAACGAGCAGCACGGATAGTTGGCGCGAGGGCATCATTCCCATCGCTAGAGCCTAGCACTCCGGGGCTCATGGCCTGTTTGATAAGGACGGCGAGCACGGCGGCACGAGGAGGGACAGGGAGAGACGGCTAGAGAGTGGGAGTGATCGCGTGGAACGGAGAGGAGCGCCGCCGGAGCGCTCGGGCTGGAGCGAAAGGGAAAAGGGAACCTATGCGAGAGGAGGGGAGGGGGGGGGGTGAAAGAGAGGAGCAACGGCGCGGAGGAGGCTAGAGAGAGGAGAGCGGGAGCGGTGGAGAGGGTCGAGAGGGACAGAGCGAGAAAATGGCCAGAGGAAAAGGGGGCGAGAAGGGGAGGGAAGAGGGCGAAGGACGCGGAGGAATAAGGAGGATTGATTTCCCCCAGGAGGGACCGAGAGGGCTCGAGAGAGGAATTCTAAGAGATCGAGAGAGGGTCGACGAGGGGCCGAGCGATGGAGAACGGGATAGAATTCGGGGGCGGTGGGGGAGCACAGGGGGCGAATAGAGAGAGGGATGCGACGAACTGCCGAGTGGAAGGGAGAGAGACGCGCTTCGCCGGCGACACGATCGCCGAGAGGGAGACAGAGTCCGCCCCTGCGAGCGAAATTAGGGGTGAAGGGGGCTCGACGGGGGGCGCTGGGAGGCTCAGGGGCCACGACACAGGGAATTAAGGAATACAGGAGAGAAAGGCTAAACAAGGGGATGCGAAGCTCGCTGCGCTAGAAGGATAACAGGGAAGTGAGGAGCGACAGAATCGGTGGAAGAACTCGCTGATAAGCGGAGACGGGTAAAGAGACAAACTGCGCAACTGAACACTGCCCGTTTAATCCCCGTGATCGGTCAGCCGGCGTTTATAACCGTTTCGTGCAAGGTAGTTATTAAGTTGGCGTGGGCGTAAAAAGAGCATCTGGGTCGTTGGAGATGCGCGGATCGCGCCAGCTCGACTCGTCGCAATCTCGAAATTCGAGGGTCAAATATTTTCACACGAGGATGCCTAGAAGGCCGAGTGAATTGTAAACGTGTTTTCGCGCGACTCGCCGCGGTCGATTCTAAACGCCCGGCGAAGAGAGGAGGAGCGGGTTTTCGCGCACCCCTCGATATATTCCGGGGAGGGATCGTTCGGTAATCGGGAAAACGAAAGGAGGGAAAGGACAGAGGCGCTCGCAAGAGCGACAGTAAACTAGACAAGAGATTCCGAGAGTGAAACGAGCACTGCGGTGGCAAGTAGTACGTGAAAGCACGACGGAGAGAGGCTGAGAGGGAGCGAGGGAGAGGGACAATAGCGTTGGCGAAACGGTGCGTGGAAAATAAGAGAAGAGAGCGGTTGCTGGCGCGGCGGGGAGAGAGAAAGACGAACCCGATGTATATATGTAGAAGCGTGGATGTGTGCGAGCATCGTCCAAGCCTTGGTGCACCTCCGAACGGAGGAGCCACCTGCAAGGACGGGAGGATCAACGTAGCGTGATCCACGGGGAACTTGGTCTCGAGATCCCGTCCCGTAGATCTTTCGATCCGAGTCGCACGCGATGCACCTTGCCTGGAAAAAAAGAATGGGAGTTTCATGCCGCTTGAAATATCATCTACCTTCGCTACTTAAAAGCTTCATAAAGCAAGGCGACGATCTAGAATCGTCCTCGAATTCCTTCACCCCGCTTCCGAGGGTGTCGAACGAGTTCTCGAACCACTCGATCCATCGTATATGCAACGCGACTCTGTTTCGAGTTGCAAGAGCACGCGCTGGCAATCTACTCCTCTTGTTCATCCCTTCCATCCTATTTCCCCTTGTTTCTGCCTGTGCAACGCGACTCGCCCGCTCCGTTACCGCCTTATCGCCGGCAGACGAAATATTTAGACACCTCTCGCGTTTCGTTCGCAGACTTTCGTCCCGCCAGCCAGTCGATTTTTAATGGAAACAAACAATCGGGCGGAGCGCAGGTTTCGTGGCCAGGTAGATCGGTGATCGACGGTGGCCGACGCGGCGCGACAGGGGGGGGGGGGAGCCCTACGGGGCCCGAAGGAGATTCGAGAATCGATAAAAAGAGGAATTTCATGGCACAATGACCGTCATTCAGCCGGCCGGGGTTTAATGAACGGCCGAGCGTTGTCTCTGTTCCTCCCGGCTGGCCTCCGGTCCCCGGGCGACAGAGCGCGTCGTTGCGTAAACGCAATGTCGGCAAGGAATCGTAATGTGGAAAGGTCAGTGTCTTTCTTTCTCCCGTGACGTCGGCGGCCCGGCACGAATACGCCTCCGAAAATATCTTCGGCCGCGAAAACCATTCACCGAGCGTCCTCCTTTTCCCCTCCCCTCCCCCCCCCCCTCCCCTCCCCCCTACCCGCCCTCTCCTCTTCCTCGTCCACGGCTTCTATTTATCCGTGATATCACTTGACCCCGGGGTGATTTCGCAGGGACCCGCGACGACTCTACCCCGCTGGTTCCCGGAGCTTTTCGCCCGAAGGACACGGACGATCGCGCAGATCGCATTCCGCCATCGCGATTACGTTATCGTTTCATTCGTGGGCTCTCATTTCACTGGGTCGTAGGCGTAGAGTGGTGGGGCCTGGAATTACTTGGAGGTCGATCGATCCTCTTCCGAGCGCTCGTTACCGAAGCTTCTTCACGGTTCACTACTGGTCAAGATAGTTTGTAATTTATCTGGTAAACGGGACGAGCCGGTCGATCGGCGATGAATCAATTGCCGCGGTGAAACAAGAACGCTGAAAGTCGCGTGGATTTATTGCTAACGAAGCGGCCGGTGGCGAGATAGCGTTTACTCGCGGCCGCAGAAACGGCGATACTGCGTGCGCGCGTGAATCCAATCCCGTTTCCGCGCCGACTTCATTCCAGCACGCATTTCTTTCCGTCGGCGAAACGCGAGCCGCATTGCCACGCGATACGTTTCCTCGCAGAGCCGCTCACAGGTGTGTATACCTACGCGTGCACCCAGGAAGGTTTTCCGTTTCGCCAGCTAATCAGGAATTCGCGCTAGTTCCATCTAAGCGCGACCAGCGGGAATCGATTCGCGGCTTTCAAAGACCAAGAACCTCACGGTGGTTATTCTTTTCCATTGCCCGTTAATTCTTATCATTCCTTCCTCACCTATTAGCTCTACTCGCGAATCACAGAAGCAGCGGGAGTAAAGTTCAGTAAACGAGGCCGTCGATCACTGGCGGGCTACCGAAACGAGCCGATTGCCGATGCCTGATCCTGTAATTAGGTTTGCGCTGCTGGTAATATGGTTACCTTCGCAGGCTCTGAAATTTCCCTATGGCCGTTTCCGTCCTTTCGTTCGTCCGAGATTCTTGGATCAGTCGTTAAGGATGTATCGGACGTACAATATTAGACAAAAGTATATGAAATTTCAAATACTTGAATATCTATGTCTTACGCATAGTAAATCTAGATGTAAGAAACTCGAGCGTCAGTTGGAGTCTTATTTTTACTCCTAGGAATGTATCTTTCACTTTACAAATGCTTTCCCAAGCATTATTTGCTAAACTTTTGCCAGTGAAAATGCCCAGAATTCACAATTTTCTCAAGTTATTATTTATTTCTTTAAAACGGTGTAGTGAAAACAATTTAAACTCTGCAGATATTTTCATCCACCCATATACTACGTGTACAAAAAAATTGAAAACATTGGTACCATTTCTTCAACATTGTTTCAGCTGTTTTATCTGTGAGGATCGTCTCTTTGCATAAGAGTATCTAAATCAGTGAAAATTAAAATCGTTATATTTCAGCAGCCGTTTAGTGAATTCGTTTAAAAATTTTGGAGCACATCAGGAAGATTAGACAGAACAATCTTACAAATTTTCATCAACTTGGTACCGTTTTGAAAATAGGGCCAATACATCCTTAAGCTTTCGGAACGCTTTGCCCACGAAGAAGGGGGTTGCCCAATTTTTGCTGAACCTTTTCTTTGGTGGAGGCCCTCGCCACGAAGAAGTTACGAAGGGTAATAGAAACGTAGTCAGAGCCTGGAGTATCGGTAGTTGAGAGCTCAGATTCTGCGGAGCATTTGAAGCCTGCAGAAAATTTTGCGCGACTTTGCCCCGAGTAGCCTACCGCGTTCTATTGCCAGCTACCTATTTATGCATCGGCCGTGTACCTAAGAGAATTGACGGGCTGATCTAACGGCGATGGTCGACGTGTTTTGCAGTGGCGTGGCCGTGTCCTGCGGGGAGTGCAGCAGCAGCGGTACCAGCGACATCACGGAGCCGGGTTCCCCGTGCAGCACGAGCAGCGACGAGGGGGTAGCGATACGCGGCGCATCTGCCAGCCCACTTCCGTCCCTACCCAAGCTGGCGCCGTCCTCGCAGATCAGCACCAGGCCCCAGTGGCCCTGGACCCCGCCGCTGGCGGCCACCGCCTGCTCCACCTACAAGAGGCTCAAAGGCGAGCCCGAGGCTGGCGCCCTGCCGAGGTCCGGGGCCGCCGATCCGACCTTCAGAGGAACCACCAAGTCCACCATCGGCAAGCCGAACGGCCCTCACCATCACCACGAGTCCCAGGGCAAGATCACCGAGTACTTTAAGACTCAAATCAAGCCGCAGCAACCCAAGGTAAGGATCGGAACGAATGGCGGTACCTAACCAAAGTGGCGGAGTAGGTTTCTATTATTTAACGCGTTTCGTGTTGCCCGGCGCAGATAAAAAAGAACAGCGAGACGATGTCGGTGCTAGTTGCGAAGAGCTCGTCGGAATTCCGGAGGCCACCAACGGTGCAGAGGAACAAGGGAGGGCTAGCCAAGTACCTGGGCACCGTCTCGCCGAACGGCCGGAACACCTCGACCAACGACTGGGAAGTGAGAACTCTCACCATGTCCCCGCCACCCACGAAGAAGCCACCGCCGGTGATCGTGCCCAGGGCCAACGGTAAGATGGAAAAGAAGCTGCCTAAGCCGGTGCCCAGTCTGCCCATCTCCAACGACGTGCTGAAGAACATACCGAGCTGCAAAATCTCGTCCCTCAG
This sequence comes from Andrena bucephala, assembly GCA_947577245.1. Lineage (NCBI taxonomy): Eukaryota > Metazoa > Arthropoda > Insecta > Hymenoptera > Andrenidae > Andrena > Andrena bucephala. Next base: position 10,439,084 of record OX387719.1, read on the forward strand.
GTAGGTGGTCGTTACAGGTCGCCGATCAGGAAGCTATTAACCCCTCTGCTCGCCCAGATCGTTGGAAACTCCTCTACTTAGTTACCAATTGAAGGCCTCGGTGCCTTCAGTGCACGTTGCTCTAGCCACTGTTATACTATTTCTCGCGGGGATCCTTGCTACGAAAGGGGAAGCAGGGTAACGGTGGAAAGGACCGCAAGTCTGATCGCTCGTTTTGCTACCGTCTAGGTTGGCCTCGGAGGTTAGTCCGAGCGCGAAGAACGTGTCGCCGCCCTCGACGCCGGCCCCGTCTTTGACCAGCGAGATGGGGGCGCTGGACTTCAAGGGCTGCATCCTCTCGAAGCCGCACGTGAACGAGAACAACAACCTGACGAACGGCTGCGGGAGCATCCTGGGCTCGCTGAGGTCCCAGGCCAGCCATGACCCTCTGTCGAGGCTGTCGGTACCGGGGGACACCGAGATCAAGGTGACCCAGGTCAGCCCGGCGGACGAGGACGACGTCGAGGAGGAGGAAGAGGACTCGAGGAGCAGCGAGTCGAAAGCGCCACTCTCGCCGATACTCTCCGCCCCGACTACCATACGATTCCCCGCCCGGGAACCGGAGAAGGACAGGCAGCAGCAGGCCACCGACAGCGGCGTCTGCCGGTGGGACAAGTGCGAGGAGAGCTTCGAATCCAGCGGAGGGCTTCTGGAGCATTTGCAGGTGCGATTTATCGTTTCACCTCCGCTCCCCTGGCTACCGTTCGCCGCGTCCGCATGGATGTTTCGAAATGGAGCTAGCCGACAGACAGGATGCTCTTATCAGATCGATCGCCTTCGTGTAATTCGAGCCAGCCGGAATTAACGATGCTCGCGTATCGTGTTCCCCAGTTTTCTGTTACATTGTTGCTGCTCCTGCTGCCCGACACCAAATATCGGGGCCCAATCCCCCCCCCCCCCCCACCTATTCGTTTGAACCGCGTAATCGATATTGCAACACCTCCGCGGCTATCAAGTAGGTGTCCGTTGGGTACGGTTACTCCGTCGCACGGTGCGACGTGTCGAGCTTTTGGAACGGCAGGCGATCTAGGGAATATTCCGAGTTTCATGACGTGTACGTCCGTGTTTGCAGGCGGCGCACATCAACACGCAAACGGGCGGCGACAATTTCGTCTGCCAGTGGCAAGGGTGCAAGGTGCAGGGAAGGAGTTCCTGCTCGCGGAGATGGCTGGAGCGACACGTGCTCTCCCACGGCGGCAACAAACCGTTCCGGTGCATCGTCGACGGCTGTGGCAGCAGATTCAGCTCTCAGGTAATGGATTTGCATCCATTGGATGCGTCGATCATCATCCCTCTATGGGATTGTAAAACGTTAACGTGGGGTCATCCCGTCGGCGAGCGAAACGCGCTCTCGTTGCAAGGTGCGGAGGATCGGAGTGGTAACGAGCCGAACGAACTTGATTTCAGACCGCTCTGGAGAGGCACGTGAACGGACACTTCAATCAGCCGGAGACCAGCAATAACAATGCCAGAAGGAGCTGCGAGAGCGGAGGGAAACTGGTGAGGAGGAACGGGAAACGGCTGAGATACAGGAGGCAACCTTGGTCAGGTAATTGTCTCTGTTAAATCGACTACTCATTGATATCTAGGGGAGGGAGGGGGGGGGGGCATGATGGTGCAAGCTAAGCAAACATGCAAAACAAATTATAATTATACCTTTTATTTAAGTTTTTATGAATCAATATATAATTATAAGTTAATACTTTAACCTTTCGTACACAGTTTGAGCAACTTTTAAATAAAAATTTGAAGTTATTAAACTTTTAAGAAAAAGTAATGAAAAACCATCTTGCCCCTGCCACGGGGTATGACGGGGTACCGAAAATGGAGCAACAGGGTTCCTTTAAATATTTTCACAATCGATGTAAACATGAATTTCTTGTAAATTATTTTCTTCCTACCCTCGTACAGGAGTTGTGGGACCATATCCTTTAAATATTCGACATGTTATTCTTCATCTGTTTGCGAAAATACACTCTTAATTGGACCTAATGGCAAACCCATGATCACTTCATTTCCCTGTTTCAATTTTTGGACATAACGTTCCAATGTTGTTTGTGGAAGGCAATATTCTCGAGCAGCTTTCTTGTTGCTTAAAACTTCATCTACAGATTTCTTCATTACTTCTTTTGAACATTTTCCTCGTTTACTTTCTTCTTATATGTTCTTACCATTTTCAAATCCGAATTAAAAGTCGTTGCTTAAAATTCGACTTAAATTATAATAGAGAACGATGGCGGTGTGTCACCTCACATGTACAACCATAATCCGAGGTATGATGGGGTACCCCATAAAGAATAATAAAAAAATATTGCAATTTTTAATATTATACATTAAAGTAAATAGAATGGAGATCACAATGTAACAAAAATAATTGACTTACCGTTTTTAAATATATATTTATAATAAATCTTTTTACTACACAAAATAAGATCCACGCAGCATGTGGACGATTTTACAGCTCTAAACCAAAGACGCGTGCTCCCCCACTCATTTTTATCAACGACTTAACCGTTACAATACAATGGCTTCCTTTTGGTACTTTCATCAAATATCTAGCATTTTTCGATTATGGTTTTTTTTACGATACCCCATCTTACCTCGCTACCCCGCCATGCCCCCCCTTTTCCCCTATGCACCCTTCCCCTGTAATTATTACTAATGCCGCGCATGTTCTCTGCAGCGAGACTCTTCGACTACTTCGACTCGGGGGTGATGGAGGGTCTTCAGCACAGGTTACTCCAATTGGCCAAGTCGAGGACGCAGGGTCGTCTCGCGGAGACCCCGGGAAATTCGATGGCCCTAACTAGTCAAGTAAGTTGAAGAAAAGTCAGGAATATCTATTGAAACCCGTGAATGATCACCCTACAACTGCAATACTCTTGTGCGCAGGTATTAGCTCGAAGAGTCGAAATGGATGGAAAGACCAAGGTCCTGTTGCGGTGGCACCCTCCCGACATGTGAGTAACTTAGTTATTTCTACCGATATTGCGCGGCGAATGCTCCATCTCGTTCGTTCGACTAATCGCCGATTGTCCCCGCAGCGAGCCGGACGAGTGGGTGCTCGAATCGGAAGTACAAAGCACGAAGAACATAGGGATACGCAAAGTGGCGTCCAGCAACCCAGAGGAAGTGACTCTGGCTCTCTATTCGGCGACAAACGGCGGGACGCCGCCGTTGGCGCGGGTGAAGCAGCGCCGGAAACCGGCGAAGAACTCGTGATAATGCCTCGAGCCGTGTTCGAGGACAAGCGTGTGACGAAGCAGCGACGACTAAGCCAGAGTACGAATTTCGGACGAGTCCTGTATCAGGACTACTGTGCTTCCTGGTCTGTGTAGAATGGGGCCTGGCAAGGCGACCCGGAACCTGAACGCGTCGAGAGGAAACGATAGGGTGGCACGTCTCTCCGCGAGGCGGAATGGAGCGTACGATTAAGACATCCAGCCGAGCCCGAGACGAAAAGTGCCGATGTTCCAGATACACGAATGCAAGACACAGACGAGGACGAGTCTGCGACAAGCTCCGTGAGCTTTCCCGTCGCTGGACAGGAGCAGACTAGAGAGAGGCAGGGGGTACAAATAAACGGACAAACTGGTTGAAAAAAAAAAAAAAAAAAATAGTAGCAAAGAGATACCCGAGAGAAATACATTCTAATTTATTTAGCCTAAATCCATCGGTCGTTAGGTGATGTATGGTAGTAGTCGTGGATAGCGATGAATGATATTCTTGTTGCCTATCGATACCAAATTGCCGAACGTGCTGGGGTCGATTCCTGCCACGAGTGCCTGCGAACCGAAAGGCGACACTCGTCGGACTCGGAAGAGCTGGGCTTGGGCCTGAAAAGTGCCTCACCGTGGATACGTTTTATATCGTTGCCCGTCGTGCAAGACCAATGATAGACGGCGGAGTCGAGTTAAGGAGGAGAGAAAATATACAAAAAACGAAAAAAAAAAAGAGAAAAGAGAAAAAGTACATACAGTAACGCACGAATACTCGACACGTTAAGCAAGGGGAGCAGACGGGAGGTGAATATAAAAAAAAAAATGAAGTAAGAGAGCGAGCAAATTGTTAAACGTTAGTTAACGATTGTAAGGAGATAATCACTCTGGTGGCCTTAGGAATCAATTAATATCTAGCAACGGCCCCTTGGCACTTCCGGGCCCTGTTTAAATACCCCGCGACAGAAAGCCGAACGAAGAGAGAAGTATGAGGGGCGTGACGGAAGGGAACGTGGACTTCTTCGAATCGCCCTCGACCAACTGTCAGAAGGAGATGCATCTACCTCGATCTTCAGCTCGGTAGAAATTCGTGTCGGCCGTTGTCGTGCGACAGGGGATGAATACGGAGAGAAGAGAGGCATGCTGGTGAACATTGTCGAGTAATAAAGTCACGCTTGATAAGAAGGTGGAAGAACAGTAGCAGGAAATGGAGGAACGGGAGAAATAAGATTGCAGTTTGCCAGTGTAGAAGGCGAAACATAAAGGACAGTCGGACGACCCGTTCGCCAACGAGATTTCTATCGAGAAAATTATTCGTTTTTCCATTTCGAGAGGAGAGTGACGTTGTACAAAATTGAAGTTAAAATAACGAGAGGGAAGTGTCCTCGAGGAACGCGCGAGCTCGCCTCGAGCCCGAGGCGTGCTCGATATCTCGTGTACCTCGATTAGTCGCCTATTTTTATCTTTCTGCTGAGTTACGTGCAGCATGCCAACGCGAGTCTGTCGCTGCGCATCGAACGGAATCGAGCGACCGTTTATTTCCATTTACACGGCACGGAAACTGTCGTTCTCACCTTGGGCAGCGAGCTGTCTTTCTCCATTTCGAATGAAGTTACCGAGGATCGGCCCAGTAGTCCGCTCTGGGCCTGGACGTCCAGATCCGTTCTCAGTTCTCAAATACGCGGCCTCCACGTCATTCGCTCGATTCGTGAAGGAAGAGGACAAGGGAAGTTTGCGCCAAGATGCAGCGCGCGACTTTCGAGACCGCTTGCTCGGAGATGCCTGCGAAGGAAGTATGTGTGCACGCCTTTGGAGAGTAAGCGGAAGCGGGAGCGGATCGAAGTGGACGGGTTACGTAGAAACGGAGAAGCTGTTGCCACTCTGTACAGGGGGATAAAACACGATGGCTGTGCCACATTTTCCACGGAGTTACTGAGGGCTTGCGGGGGAGATGACGAAGCAGGAGTAGCGCCAAGGACGCGGAGAGGACCGTGGGAAGAGGACTCGGGCGTGACGGATCGCTATTTTCATAGATGTAGATACGCCGGGATCGTAGAAATCTGTTTCTCGTATCGCGGCAACTTCTGACATCGTGGAATGTGATGCCGCGCGTGTGTACACACATATGTATATGTAGCGGTATAAAAGAAGACGAAGCAAACGGAATACTTGTAAATTAAGAGGAGCTAGGGCGTGAGGGGGCGAGGAGGATATGATCGTGTCGATGACGTGTTGTGCGTCGCTATGAGCTGATAAGAGGGCGCGAATGTGTACAGACGGGATGACGGGGGGTTGCCGCGTGTGCAAGCCGATATATCGAGAGCGCGAGGTAGACACGGGACACACACGGACAGAAACACACCTACACACACCAGCTAAGAAACACTGCCAATACGATTGTAATTAAGAACTCTAGGCTAATTGATCGGTTAATTATTCTTACTATTATTATTACTACGGTTACACGTATAATCCGATAGATCTCTAGTTGCCGCGGATGTGTAAAAGAAAGTGAAAGAGAGAGAGAGAGAGAGAGAGAGGGGGGGGGCGTCTGTGTTTCGCAGGGGGGCCCAGTCCCGCTGCGGCTAGGCGGTCGCGAGCGTGTGTGTACATAGTTAGTCGAAATTGTCGATGGATCCCCCCAGTGGTACGGGGCTCAGCCTATATCAGCTCGCGGTTCCAAGCGAGGGAATCTCTGTTTTCAATCGGAACGCTGGCGCTCGGGGGGGGGGCAGGGGAGAAGGACGCCGCGGTGAATAATCCACGAGGGAGGAGCGACGCCGCGCGAGAGGGAGAAGAAAGAAACGCGTCACTGCCAAAACTCGCGCACTGCCAGGTAGTTTTGAAAATTCGCGCTAGCCGCACACCTTAGAGCCTTATTACCCCTTATATTGCCTCCCGTATTCGCGCTCGCGCCAGCGGCTTTGTTTTACTCATTCCTTAGGAGCGTCGATTGCTCTTCTCTTCACGATCGTCCTTACATCGATCTTCTCCCCGCGAGCGTGCGTCGGGAACCCGCCTACTGCCAATCTCGCTACGTCGACGGACGCGAACCAAGCCACTGCCATCGGAACACATTAAACGGAGGAGAAAATGTGAAAAGACAGATCTATATATATGTGTATGTATGTATATGTATAGCTATATCTGGATGCGTGCGGGCATCGTCATCGTCCCCCGCAGTTGAACCGTGGCCGCAGTCGATCGATTCCGTTCCCCGCGCAACCGATCCCATCTGTTTCCCTCTTTCATTCACGCGACACGGTTCTCTTTACATTTTATTTCTTCCTCGTTGAAACACGGAGAACCTCTCCTTTTTCCCTAGCTTCTTTCACTCTCCCATACTTTTCTCCCCCGTTTCCTTTTTTGGCACGTCCCCTCGGTGCCATAAAGCTCTGTCCATCGTGTCGCGCGTTCCTTGTGATTTCTCGCGTCCATCTCGCGCTCCCGTGTTCATTGATTTATTTTCGTGGCGTGATCGCGGTCCATTGGTCGTTCCTCTCGCTCCACTCTCGTCACTTTCGATCCCCCTCCCCTTTCGGCAAAGGGGAAGCAGCCTCGTTTGGAGAATTGTGTTGCGCGACGGGTGGGACCAATTTCGTGTTTTCCTGATCTATTAATTCTTTTTTTTTTCTTTTAGAGAATTACCGAGCCTCTGGGTGCGCGGATTTATGTATTTAATCGCGAGCGAGTATCGAAGTATAAATTAGGTTTAGGCGGGCCGCGTTGTTTAGGTAGAAATTCTTAAGTTTAGTTGGTACGTTTAGAGTAATCGCTCGCGTTCAGTTTGCGAGGGTGGAACGCTGGGAGAAACATTCGTCCATTCAAATCACGCTTGATCTCGTGGATAAGTGTACCGTGGCGTAAAATTTTTCTTCGGCGAAACGAATGCTTCGAGAGCCCTCGGAAGTTTCCACGTACGATTTCTTCCAAATTGCTCCTGACATTTCCGTTTCGCGACTCGCCGCCCTAGGCTGGCGTCCTTGAATCGTAATCGTGTGGAAGACTGTTTATTTTTAGTAATCACCGCAATCCGAAGCTATTTAGTATTCTACTATTCCCCGATTCTGTAGAGAAATAAAGCGAGAAACGAATTCTTACTTAAGATTCGCGTTAGATCAGTGAGCAGTGAATTATATCGCGCCATTTAGCGAGGAGGCATCGGATCCAGACGGAAGGATAGGAAACCCTCATTTTCCTGAAAAGAAGCTCGCGCAGCTACCCTTGCCCTTCACTCCCCTTCTAAACCCCTCCCTTCTTTTTATACCCGGGTACCCTTTTTTTTTTCTCTCTCGCGACAGCGCTGTCGACTTCTACCCGCGCGATTCTACGCATTAAACGATAAATGTATATTTTAGCGAGACGTTGTAAAGTTTTGTGTAAGGTAATTAGATATTCATTAGCGTCGGACGCGACAGCGTGGGAGAGATTCGGGCCGGAGAGGAGCAGCGAGCCTCGGCTCGGATTCGCTTGTTTCGTTGCGAAAGAGATTTTCTAGAGGAGCGGGCCCGGATCCGCGGCTGTTCCTTCGGGTTCTCGTGTCTCGCGCTTGTGCGTGTGTGCAACGCGCGACCGATTGGTAGAGAGGTGAGTTGCGTGAATGGGAGTAAGAGCGAGAGAAAAGAGAGAGAGAGAGAGAGAGAGAGAGAGAGAGAGAGTGGGAGAGCACGTGGTTACGATATGTAGTAGGAGATTAGAAGAGCATCCTGTAAATAAAGAATCGCGATCCTCGAGGCGTAAACGGACTGTAGAACAAGGAGACGACTGGCGAGAAAGCGTGAGAGAACGAGAGGATGAGGAAGGAAGATGAGGGAGAAAGGAGAACGCTGGTAGACACCGTATTTTTGCAAAAATAAAGAGAAACATTAGAAGGGCGTAAGAAACGATTAAATGAAAACGATGTAGGGTCGGGGGTGGGTGGGTGGGTGGGGGGGGGGGATGAATGCTTTATCGTTGTGATTCTCTGTCTCTGTCCATCGGGCGGACAGTGTCTTTCCTCTGATTTTATTCCATGAAACACGGGGTAACGATCCCCCTTCTCTTTCGTAGGAGAATCGCGCGTCGCCTGTTTCTTCGAAGAAGCATCGCGACGCTGGACGATTGCATCGCGGGGTGGTAATCAATTTTCCACGCAGAACCGCCAACGATTCTAAGCGATCTTTCATTCTCTTTATCTTTTTTTCTACGAAGTGGCGGAGGCTGATGGTTGAGCTACGAAGCAAAGCTATGCGCTCGCTAACTGTATTATCGATTCCCGTTTCCCAATCAATTCGGCTGAGGAAACTCGGGCCCGCGAAACACTTTCGGCCTCTGAATAAAGCGGATCTTCCGTTCCAATCGATCTCCCGTGTACGGAGCATGAATTAACCCTCGAGTACGCGCTCCCACGCGAACAAACAGCCCATCGATCGGACGTCGCTCGTCTTCTCCGGCGATTTGCTCTAGGATCACTGGCATTGTTGGCCCACCCACGGAAGAAAGAGAAACAGAAGCTATAAATAACGCACCTCGCAACGCTAACTATCCAGTTCCACGAATAGAACGTACTTAAGGGTTAAATCGAGCGGGATGAAGCGCCTCGGACGCTCGGCGTGCCTGCGCTTCGGGATCGTAGCGCTCGATTCGTAATCTATGAGACTTGCTCATTTCGAAATTACTTTCTAAGAGGAATACGAGATTATTGCACGGTCTGTACGCTTCGACGGCGAGGCGCCCGCATGCTCGTGGTGAACGCGAATTTCGGAAGGGGCGGAGGAAATTCCGAGCCTCCCGCGTCGACGGGCAAGAACAAATCGACTGGTTAGGATAACTTCTCGTAAATACGGCTTTCTAGTTTTCACGGCTCTCTGTGGCAGCGGCGCGACATGGCTTGTAAATGTACAAAGGGAATATGAGAATAAAGTAGTAGTGGAGGTTGAAAGATCGCGTGAAATTCCGGCTATCGTCGCGGGGGATGTGGCGGAATTATTGCAGCTCGACGCGTCCCCCGTGATGCTTGCGAAATAGGAGGGCGCGTTTTGTATCGGTGTAAATATCGAAGCTGCGGCGTCTCGATTTTTCCTCGAGCACCCGCCTAGGCGTAGCGTATTATGGATATAGTGTTTGCATTTATTATAAATTCTATGTAAAAGCATGAGGGGTGGGCAGTGATCGTGACGAAGTGGTCGCTTCCTACCGACCCAATCGATCATCGACGTTCCTTTCGATCAACTCTTCCATATCGCTCGTTCACGACCTTACCCGTCGACGCATCCCGCACTCGCTACCATTCCGCGGTTTCACCCGTTCGTTTATTTTCCCCTCACCGTGATCGCGTTAACGTAGCTTCTCGACGTTCGTCACGAGCGCTGCGGTGTTGCTTCGGCTTAGAAGACGGGGCCGCTTGTCTCTTGTATGGAACAGTAGGGAAATATATCGCATAGTTTCGAGTAATACGAGTTCTAGGATGTAGAGACGGTGTGCGACGGCCTCGTCCGTCGCGATGTGTACGATAAACGAAAAATACAAAAAAATGAAAAATGAAGAAGTGGAGAGTGAGCAGAGGTAAACGTGCGCGCACGACGCCTGCGAACTGTGTTTTCACTGTCCGAAAGCAGTGTCCTTCACCAATGAAAACTGGAAAGCCCGCTGTCGCGTTTACTCGAACGTTCATTGCGAGATGTATTCGCGCGAGCGCCCGATCGTTTCTTTAGCGACCTGTTCTTTTTTCGTACAATTCCGACGAAGTGGCAATGATTATCTGCGACGGGTGGAGATAATGGCTTCGATAGAAGGAAAGGGGGGATTTTTATACGATGAAACGGCTAATTATCAAGGGCGCGCTGGTGCTCGAAACTTTTCGGTTCGGACGAGGAACTGGAAAGTTTCACAGTTTCCAGATTGCCTGGGTACTCGTGCGCTTCAACGGCCCTTGGCTCAGCTTTCAATTATGTTTGCCGTGCACGGTGGTATTCTCCTTCGGAACTGTACATAAATGAAGCGCGACCTGCGATTCCCCATTAGACAAAAAGTTCGTTGATCCAAATCTTGGGTATTTAGATTCAATTTCAATAAGAATGCTCGGCCCAAAGTTCCCGAATTCTTCGCAGCTGATTTGCCACCTCGTTGCCTAGATTGCGTTCCCTTCGCACGCCACGACTCGACATCGCGAATCCCGAAGCGAGCAAAGGGGGAGATGGAAAGAAGAACGATTGTTTCGCACTGCCAAAACCGAGAATGAGGTGTACGGGAGCTTAACGTATCGCGTTCGTTGCGCGGATCGATCTTGTCGAGCGATCGTCGAAAGCACCGCGGTGTTCATTATTAATCCACATAGTGGTTACCCCCGAGAGAATATGTGAAAACGAGAAAAAAATAAAGAAGGGAGAATGGAATAAATGAGAGTACGTAGGTAATGCGCACGCGAAGATTTTTTAAAACCCTGTAATAAGCGTGAACGGAGAAGAAGCGAGCGTCGAACAGTGCTTTTGAATTTTGGATACTTTCATGTACAAACACGAACGACGGTTTATAGCTCAAAGAGAACATTAAAGAGACAGATATTGTAAGAGAGTAATAATAATTTCACGGTTACGATATCGTACCACGGACTACTTGTTAATCTTCATACCCACTTCGTGCCTTTATTCGTCACTCTGCGACACTCAAGCTACAAAGGACACTGTACACCTGCCTCTTCCCCATTCCCTTTTCAATAGATACCTACCACCGAAGCCTGAAATTTCTGGACAGGCTCTCAATGCGATACACCTAATACTAATCGTAATCTACGGGCGAAAATTCGAGTGGAGCGGATCAAAGAGGCGAAAATGTATCAGCTGCCCGGGGAATGTTTGCGTGAAAGTGCAGACGGTTTATGGAAGCGCGGTACGCTTCCGTTTCCGGCACGAACCACCCCGACGGGGACATACGATATTCCCGCGGGCGGTAAAGCTACAGGAAACCCGATCCTTGTTCCAGGATCGGCCCTGCAACGGACAACCTGTTGGCCACGTTGAAACGACGTCTACTCTCCACGGGAAATTCAATAAGCCGGCTCGCGTGCCTTTTTTACGGATGAGCAAAATTCGTACCGATCATGCGAGAGGGGAAAAATTATGATATAATTAGCCGGTGACGGTGTACGGTTACCGATTCCGTAGCGCCTTTTTACCTTTCCCTTTCTCTATCTCCCTCCCTCTTCCCCTTTCTGCCCCCCCCCCCTCCCCAATTGGCTCGCGAACTCTTTAATTACAGCTCGGTGATCTCCGCGCGACGATGAGGCGAGCGGACAAACGAGCCGAGTCGTTGTCGTTTCGCGTCACGATCACACGCGGCGCACGATTCTTTGCCCGGGCGAGGGCCAGAGTCAAGGGGAGATTTAAAATACAATTTATCTGAGAAATGGAACGGTGCGAGAGATCACGCGGACGGAATTTCGACCGACCGAACCTTCGATCGGGAAGGAAGAACGGTCCCCGCGCAAGAAGCTAATATCAATTAAGAATCCCCGATCGCATTAATTCCGCGCTCAGTTTTTCCTCGCGCGGTCTCCGCGTATACAGTTACGTAGTCCCATTATTCCCCGACGAATTCCCGTAAGGAGAAAGCACGTCGCAGAAGAAGCGGTTCCCTGGGCTCGGCGCGGCTGCCGTATGCATCGCGGCGACGAAACCAAGATCGCAGGGTTGCCGGCGAAAAAACGTAAGTGAGCCAGGCCGGGGAGGGGAAAAAGTCGCGCCGGTAATCGGAAGACGCGGACGATTGTTGATTTACTCGGTCGACTTGGAGATACTGTTTACCAGCCGGCTAGGGAAAGAACGGGAAGAAGACCCGGAATGGTAATGGTAATGGTACCGGTGCAGAACGTCGGGAACGCGGATTATACGAGCGGGGAGCGTGTCGTTTCTTGCCCGCCGTGCCCTCGACGTCGCGGTCGCCTTCGCCCAGCCCCGACATACGTTATACAGTTAAGGAGGCGACACCGAGATCGAATTCAACTGGCCCGGTCGATAACGTTTCCCCGGTAAAAGTTAATAGGGTGAACTGCACTAATGGTGGCAATGCACTAATCATTGGCACTCCTGATTAAGAAGTCAAATATTAAGAAGTACAAGCTTAGAAACTATTTATTTACAATTTCTTATTTTTCTTTCACTACAACACTGCAAAGCCCAGTAGTTGAACTACACATTTTACATCTGGCAACGCCACAAAGTTGGACAAAGGGCTGAGTTTTAGGTGTTTTTTTTTTTTTTAATTTTGATAAGGGGTAGGTAAATATATTTTGTCGCTTTATAACTAACAAGGGAACACCGCGAACCCGGACTCACCGATTGGGACGCAACTTTGTGGGTTTTTAGAGTGACTCAAAACAAGAACAACGGTGTGTTTCATTTGGGCCCTATCGCCCTACCTCCCTTTAAGGGGGTGAAAACTAACCTCAAAGTCAAATTGACACTTCCACTTTTACGCGTATATCTCTCAAAGAACAACAGACAGAAAAAAACGTTTCAAACGAAAGTTTAATGGTGCAATAAGCGCTGCAAACTTGCGATAACAAAATTTTGAAAAAAGTTTTTTTTCGTTCAGGTATTTTTTTTACACTGTTTTAAAAATTTTGTTGACACAAATTTGCAGCGCTTATCGCACAATTAAACTTTTGTTTGGAACATTTTTTTCTGTCTATTGTACTTTGAGAGTTATACGTGAAAAAGTGGAAGTGCCAATTTGACTTTGAGGTTAGTTTTCACCCCCTTAAGGGGTTAGGACACAGTACCGGGCCAAGAAAGCAGACGATTTTTAGACGACGATAATAAGAAAAGTAACCAATCAATTAATATAAGGTTTTGTGTTTTAGTTCACTATATTATGAACTATAAGAAAAGCATATAATATTTACAGAATAGCAATTGTACGCCGTGCAATGTCTCCATTTAAAATGTCCTTTTTTACGGATGGCCAACTGGTGGGCCGGATTCCGGGAAATCGGATGAACTGCAACAAAAACCCCAAAAATTCAACATTTCAATTTTTGCGAAAATTTACAAAATGGCCGATGTTTGAAAAATAATGATCAAATTTCGACAAATGTGTGTGACCTTTTGGTTTATATTTTGTACAATAATTACAAAATTTCAAATGTTGGATCGTCAATGCCTAGGAAATATATTATAGTTTATGACATTTTTGGGGTTTTTGTTACAGTTCATCCGATTTCCCGGAATCCGGCCCACCAGTTGGCCATCCGGAAAAAAGGACATTTTAAATGGAGACATTGCACGGCGTACAAATGCTATTTTTTAAATATTATATGCTTTTCTTATAGTTCATAATATAGTGAACTAAAACACAAAACCTTATATTAATCGATTGTTTACTTTTCTTGTAATCGTCGTCTAAAAATCGTCTGCTTTCTTGGTTCGTTACTGTGTCCTAACTCTTTAAAGGGCGATAGGGCCCAAATGAAACACACCGTTGTTCTTGTTCTGAGTCACTCTAAAAACCCACAAAGTTGCGTCCCAATCGGTGTGTCCGGGTTCGCGGTGTTCCCTTGTAAGTAATGGATTGAAATACAAATTTACTAAGTGTTGTAGGTATTTAATTGTGAATGAAATAGTCGGCTTAAACACTTTAAACTTCGTTTTTAACTACATATGTTTCTCTATATAACCTCAAATTTTAGGATGCCAATGATTATTTTTATGTGTATTTTTGTTTTTCATTGAATATTTTTAAAATGAAACACTTAATAGGTACTCAAGATTTTTTATTTTAATGAGAAATCCATAATCATTGATAATAACTGAAAATTCAGACCACATATAAATTCCACAAACAAATATAGACATTCCAATTGGGATTTCGGTTTAGGGTGCCAATCATTGTACAGTTTACCCTGCTAAAATTAGAATTACTAGGTACTGGTAAAATAGATAAACAATTCCAGTCGTCATAGATAACACGAGGTTCGCGGAATATTTGGAGTTCAAACTTCCCGCCAACATTCTCAACAATTGAATTCGACGTGCATCCCCCCGCCCCTCCGCTCGCCAAGTGTATACATCAAGATTTGTAGCGAAATGTAGTAGCGCATAAAGTACCTACAAGATACGATTGAGAGATCGAAGTTTCAGTAAGTGTGTTGAGAGTCAAGATACGAGTTGAATCTGGGCTACAAGAGGCTTTGGTAAATCCGATCACGCGACTGGCAATCGCGGAAGCTGCCAGACCCAGCGGACGATCGACATTCGATGGAAAAAACTTTATCGCGACAGGCGGAGTTTTAAATGGTGTAACGGAACTCACCGGTCGTGGACGGACGGGAGCAGCTTTCTTTGGCCCGTCGGTAATCCATGGCGCATACATGCGCACAGCACGGCGAAATGATCGCGGGAAGGTAAATTTTCGACGGGTCGTAGCGATTCGTAAAACGCGAGGAGGGACAATGCGCGCGCGACACACGAGAGCGTGGTGAAATTTCGTTTCCCGAGCGTGGTTCGATCGGCTTCCACCGATCGGCGCTGCGTTCGCGGCGTTCGACTCCTCGAGCAGTCGCTAGCGCGAGTTCAAGCCGATGAGACGTGCCTGGTTGTGGTCGGTCGTTCCATGGTAAATACACGTCAGACGCGCGGAATCGGGACGGTGTCTATTGTCGTTGGTCGTGTCTGCGAGTGATTATTGGCGGGAGTGATCAGTGGTGACCGGTACATCCGACGAATTACGAGTGTCATCGAGCTTGGCCGTTGGTGAGGGGGAAGCCCCAGCCAGCAGGGAAGCAAAGGTGCGAGATCGCTGCGCGAATTTACTACGAACGTCATCTTCCTCGCCGGTGGTGAGTGCTTCTCATTCTTCTCATGATTCTCTCTATTGAATTGTTCGCGTTATTGAATCGCGAGGCGTGAACGAGGATGCGTTGCTGGCGTCGAGTTCGATCGGTGCATTACTGATGTCCTGTCTCAACGTCCAGTCGAGTGGGGAATGTAGTTTTGGTTGGGTTTTTTTCGATCGCTCGTCGCACGACACGTCTCTCGAACGCGATGAGCTTCATCTAGACCAATTTAGAATGTCCGTTCTCTTGTTGGGGATGTATTTTGTACCAGCAAACTGTCTACAAGCTTCTAGTCAAATGCTTGTTAGCATGGTCATCAATCGATTTAAAACGTGTCGAGTGTTAGACGATTCCCTTTCGTTTTAAGCTACATTTTTGTGGTAGTTGAAGCTCGTGCTCCTTTCTGGGTATTATTGGGCGTATAATTTAATGGATCGCGGATGAATTTTTCGTGGAAAATTAATAGAAGCCGGCGTTTTTGTTAATGGCGATCGATGCTGGAGGATCTCTTTCGATTGTCGAAAGCAACTTTTGGAGGGAGAACGTTCAACAGAATAGCCCGCGAATTTCAAACGCGTCTTAGGAGATATGGAGTATGAAATGACGATTTGAAATAATGTATTAGATTTTTCTTTGCGATAATCTTGCCATTTCTTCCGATGAAATGAAATATTAATTTATTTGTGGTAAAGGTAATTGCAAATAATGAAGTCATTGCATTATTTGCTCACCTCAAACATTGATGATAAGATATCAGCGCGATGTAACTTCTCCCAGTATTTTAAATTCACTCCGGTTTAACGACGTACGAGACTGTCTCTTTATTCTATAAATACTTGTGAAATATTTCAAACAACGTAATTTCAAGCCTCGACATTTTTCACCGGCCATTTAATTTCCTCTCGAAATTCATTCCAAGCCGAATAATGGGTGCGTTGAAAACATTTCTCGCTCTGTTTCGACGCACAACGGCGTCTTTGAGGATACTCTTTTGCGGTCAAGGGTACGTCGTTGGTAAACAAATGGTTTTTGCTGTATCGCCACGAGCTCTGCGCCTCTGATTCGAAGTAAATCTCGGTTCCCTCAAAACACATGCCAGAGACATAAATATTTCTAAGAATTTACTGTAATATGCATCGGCCAGCAAATTTTCAGTTGCCAGCAATATCCGTGCCACCGAGCACTTGACCTTGCGATTCGGTTTTCCCCGGAACAATCGCGGGGACATGGATTCCCGATAATTGGGGATGACAATGAGTGAAAACGTGCTCGACGGTAGGAATATTTTCACCACTTATCGGAAGTTGGCACGTGTACAGCGTTTTCCCCTGTCCGACAACAGGTTTTCGCGCACGTACCTAAGTGTTTACCATGCTTACGTAACGCGTCGAAGGCTTGTCGTTGCGACCGAGAGCCACTCGTCTTTTTCCTTCGCCCTTCTGAAAAGCCACGCTGCTTTGCACCATTCTCCAGCTCGACCTTCGAGCACGGTTCACCGGTAGACGCTAAGTAGTAGATCTCCGGAAGATCAATTAAACGTGACGGTAAATAATTATTCAACAGCATCGATCAGGTCCATTTCGCAGCTGCTCGATTCCGCACTCGTAGCTCTCGGCTCGCGAAACGGTCCGTGCAAGTTGCCGCGTCGAGAGTCGCCGAGGTAAATTCGAGTCCCGCTCGCGCGCGGTCGTGTCGTGTCTATTTAGAATTTCACAGAGCGAGATCCACGCTTGAATTCCGGCACGAGCGGCCGTATCTCACGACGGGGGGAGTAAAGGGCCGGCGTGTGCACGGGCATAGGGAGGCTTGCCGCGATCTCGTTAGCATCCCGATGAAATATACAGGTGCGAAGTAACGATACGCGTGTTTTCGCCTTCACCGAGGAGATAAGAAAGGTCTCGGAGTCCGAGTGTTTATGTTTCCACGGCGGAGGTCGCGTTCGCCTCGGTAGAGCGGCTCGCTAGCCGAAGATTATGAAATAGATGGCTGCGCGAGCGATTTCGCCGCGTTCCTCGGCTGTTTTCCATCTGTTTTCCACCTTTTCCCCACGGTCGTCAGATCTCTCGGTTCGCGTGCCACCGTGGATCCTTGAATCCCGCGAGGGTCAGGAGGTCGCGTCACGCGATGACACGCAGAAATTATCTAATTCGAGTCGATGCAGCGACTGATTCCGCCCTGACGCGCGCTTATCGCGCCCAATAAAGAAATGTTATCCCGTGGCTTAAGTTCGCCGGTTCAACCCCGCGAGGGTAACGAGCCAGGGGCCAGCCTTTCAGGCGTTTCACTCGGTTGTAACGCGCCGCTGGTGTACACCTAATCCGTGATGCAACCGTCCGCTCTCTCGGGCGATGACGGCAAGCAGCTGACTGCATCGCAGAAAATTGGCGACGATGAGTCGACCGATTGGAAATTCATACCTGCTCCCGGGGATCTCGCCGCTAATTGGCGGTTTTAGGGGACAAACACGGCTGCGCCTCCTCACGCGATAGCAATTCACGCAACCACGCGAATTACTTTTTCGCCGCGCAAGGACGCTTCTTCCTTGCGCCCTCCTCCTCGTGCTTGTCGCGTGCTCCACGCAAATAGAACAATGGGCCGCAATTTAGATAAACGTCCCAACTCGTTGGTATCGGGCTACGCAATCGTCTCCGTTCCATGCGCCTCGTAAGTACCTGCAGCCTTTTCTCCGCCTCAACGAGGGCATCCAATTTCGTGGACTGCTAATTGGCAAGGTAAGAGGACGTTTGTAGTAATATCTGTCTAAACGGTGGGAGGAAGAGGTGTATTATGTAAATCTCAGCACCAGTGTCTAGCCTCTGTGCAACACCGAGCACTCGCAAATTCGCTTAAAACTCTCCATGCCCGTTTTCCCCGAGAACACTTTGGTGACCGATGAAAAGGCCCTTTGACCGTGTTTGGCTCCCGTAATGAACTTCCCCGTGCTTGACAGGCTTCCCCGTTCGCATGCTTGGCAGAACACGAGGCACCCACGATGCCATTTGTCACCCTGATTCCAGGAGAGACCCCACGCCGCCACGATAACGTGTAACAGCCGTCTTTAGTTGGAAAAACGAGAAATTGGTCTTGCGGCGCCGGAGCGGTCATGGTTCCGCGCTTTATCGTTATCATTATCGTCGAGGCACGCGTTGTGTGTCATAATCAAGATGCGAAGGGAGATAAAGCGACGACACGGTGCCAGTATTTGTACGAACGAACGACACGCTGCCGCGTCCTACGTGGGGATGATTTATCACTGCTCGCCTCAAGGATGCTTCGAGCGAGCCGCGTTATCTGCGACAATTATGCCCATTGATAACGGGAAGCGGAAAGAATACGGGAAGTAGCGAACACGGGGGTGAAAACGATAGGGCAATTAGCAATTGCGCGTTCTTTATAGTCCCCGAACACTAGCATTACGCAAAGCAACTTAGCTCGTCGAGAAAGTTGACTAATCACACCCCCACGCGGGAGCAAACATGGCATTACGTCACGTATATCATTTACCGCAGATATGTCGAGCTAATTTGCCAGTTTCTGATCCGGCTATGCCAAGAATAACACTGCGCACGGTCGAACGTTCCTCCAGTGGCACGCTGTGTTCCTTCCACCCACGATTCATCCGTTTCCCCGGTTCCTCCCGATCGCAACTCGCGAGGGGTATTATCCGCCGCCTCCCACGGTCGTGGAAACGTTCCGTGAGAATGTAGAGCATTTCCGATCCATTATGGAATCACGGGAGTCACGGTGTTTTCCAATCTTGGCGCTCCTGGATCCGTGGTACCTCCGGCGCGTATCGGTTGCGTGAAAACAGGTGCAGGCTTCGTACTAGATGTGAAAAGAGTGGCGAGACACGGCTTAGCAGGAAGGAAACTGCCCCGATAGGCGCCTAGAGCGATCGAATCGACGGCGTGTGTACGTGGCGCGCTCGATGGTGCCGCTTATCACCGCGGATAGCTAAAAATAAGCGCGTTCGCGTTTCTTCCGGTGTCGATTATCGAGCGTTCCGAGCCGGTCGAGCGTTTTCATTCGATCGCGGGTACGGCCACTCGACGCGAGGAAATCACCCGACACCTGTACGTTGCGTAACGGCGCCGTTACGCCTTCCTCCCGGGCCATTTCGATAACTGCCGCGCATCTTTCCCAGCGCTCCACGTCGCCCTTCCCTCCTCGTTTGTCGGCCGTTTGAAAAGAAACGAGCCGCTTGGCGCCCCACGCTCGGCTACGTGCCCCTACGCCCCTCGAAAAGAGGGTGAGCCCTCCGCGCGTTTGCATACATCGCGCGCGCCTTGTCCTGCGAAATTGCTCGTAAACAATAACGCGACACGCGACAAAGGACCGTAGTGAATGGGCCTCCGGCAGCCCCCGTCGCCGTTTTTAAAATTAATCGACTCGCTCGCCGAGATCCCGGGGATCGCTGCTGTGCTCTCGGCAATGGATGCTGCCGCCTATTCGCGTTTCACGCGCAAGGGGAATAGAAATTCGGACCGAAGGAGCGAGAAATGAGGCAAAGAGGATCAATTTTCTGAATTTTAATCGGATGGTGGAATGATAGTAGGAATTTAGTGACCCGAAGGAGTGAGCAGGGTCGCGGCTGATATCTGATATTATCTCAGAGGAACTTGGAATTTGAAACTTCGCGGTAATCGTAACACATGGTAGGAATATTTCTGGTGCGACAACTTCTTCTAATAAAATTGATAGGAAAACTTTCGGCGTGGCGCGCTCCGTCCGCTCGTTTCCGCTCGGCTCAGCTCGGCCCGGTTCGGCTGGACGCGTCGCGCTGTCGTGGCCCCATCGACGCTGCCCCCTCCCCCATCCCTGACCCCCTGCCACCCCGTTCTCGGCCCAAAATCAATATAGGCGCCGGCAGTGGCGGCGACGCCACCGACGTCGTTCCACCCAGGATTTTCCACCCTCCGCGTGCCTACCAGCATCTTTCGCTTCCTTCGCTCCACGGGAACCTGTGCCGCGTTTCTCTCCACTCTGCACCCCGCCGCCCTCCCGGCACCCGGCCCTTTGTGCCGCGAGTTTCTCGAGGGTTAATTCACCGAAGGCGAGGTGAGATCCCAGGATGCGTTTGATGGCGCGATCCCTCGGAATCCTTGG
Organism: Andrena bucephala; assembly: GCA_947577245.1. Lineage (NCBI taxonomy): Eukaryota > Metazoa > Arthropoda > Insecta > Hymenoptera > Andrenidae > Andrena > Andrena bucephala. The sequence continues at coordinate 10,459,256 of OX387719.1, forward strand.
ACCCTGGACCGATGCGGGGTGCTTCTTCCTCAGCAGAGGCTCCAAATACCTATGTATTTCTGCGTTACGCAAATTTATCAGAGCTGATGCGACCGTTCTCCCATTTATTCTGATGAGACATCAGCGAGTTAACGAACTTTGGCGGAGAGAAGGGGAGCGGTGGGAGGGGGAGGGGGGGGCAGGCTAATATTGGCGTCTCGATCAATTGGCTTTCGGTATCACCCGGACAAACGGTCGGCTTAAATCGATCACGAAGCCCCGCGCGTACGCGAAAGAGTCGAATGTCGATAGCGGTGAGCCCCGTCGCGGAAGCCTATTGCATTCAATAGACGATCCTCCGCCGAGCCGCAGATCCTATCTCTCTTATTCACGATGTTCGCCCAGTGAAAGCATCTTGTCGCGTCCCATTCGGCGCATAATTGCCATTGTTGCTCCTTGCCTCGCGCATTCATCGTACGGAGACGTTGCCAATCGCGCTCGCCGATCGTTTTTCTTACTCGCCCTTGCTCGTATAATATCCGGCCTCGTAAACGAGGGGACCGAGGTTTATTGCCTGCGTCGCGCCTCCATCCGTCGCGTTTCCTTTTGTCGTTCAAGCGTCTCGCTCTTGATACGAGCTATCGAGAGTCAAGGTTGCCCCCGTCGCTGTTTCTGCGCGTGTTACGCGAGGGATTGTTAGTGCAGCTGGCAAATTGGTGTAGAATCCTCTCGGGGGCTTTCACTTGTTTTCGCTTTCGAAGCAATTCTCTTGTAGATTCAATCCGGTAGACGTGGTCGACCTAATATAAAATGGCTATTAAAACTAATATAGAAATTGCTTATTTTATCAGAACAAACCTATATGTTCAGAATTTTATGCTGATTCAGAAAAACTGGTCGATATTTGCTTTAAGACAATATTTACTGTAAATCGGGTTGAAAACTGAAGTCATTACATCTGACCACCTCTCCCGAGGTGCCGGGAGAAATGGTTTTCGCCGTTGACAGAGACCACTCACATAATTATTCATGGAAAATTAACATAGGACAAAGTAAAAATTATTTATGAGTGAATACAACTACAGATTCACCGATATTTAATTTGTTTACGCTAAACAAGTAAAGAACACATCAAAGAAAAAGTGAACTAGGGTAAACCAACCAGTAATTGACCGCATACCAGTGAATGACCACTGGCAAAGAAATGCCAATTATAAATTTAACAATATTATATGTTTGTAATTAGAGTGTAGTTGCAGTTTTAATATCCCACATTTTTAGTCACGCGTATTAAGCAAACATTAATAAGTACAATTCTTATTAAAAGTATGCGGTCATTTACTGGACTTCTACACGTTTTGCATTTTATAATCGTTTTTTTTTTTTAAATTACGATAAGAATAAGTAATTATTTTTATAGAAATTTTTAGAAAAATGGTGTTTTGTTGTTATACATAAATACATATATTCAAGTATATTAATCTCAAAGGTCCATAAATTCAAAATTCGCTCATTCACTGGTTGGTTTACCCTACCTACTGGCGATTAGCAAGGCAAATGAATACAAAAGTGAATAAATAAACTAAATAAACAAAAATAATAATAAAATAATAATAAAAAATAAAAATATCATAACTCGACCATCTCCTTTCTGCAGCGAGAGATGCATTGGCTGCATTGTCCCTCAATATCTCTACTATCTTACTATCCCAAACATTAAACGAAAATAAACTTAGAAGTATATTTTAAATACGATTCTGTACACCGCTGTTTGACAAAAGAGGTTAAATGTAACCTCAATTTACCTTTTAAAGCCTATAAATCCAGAAAACACAGAAGGAAGCGAAATGACCCTATTCATTCAACTGTTCGGCTTCTAGAGAAGTAATTGGTCTGCACTTTAACGTATTTTTACGTAGAGATCTCTGAAATATAGCGACTCGACCAACTCTCCGGCCCGACCGCGTCTCCCGGATTTACCCTATAGGTACGTATACCGTCGATGACGATGCGCAGAACGTGCTGGCATTCCACTTGACGAATCGTAGATATCCACTGGGTGCATCGATCATCGGGAGCATTCTTTTCGGCTGGCAGACGGCGCAGTTGGCCAAATTGCATTCCCCTCCCTCGGACCCTGCGGCGGCAAGGCAAACGGCAGCGTCTCGGTGGGGTCGTTGAACGATTTTCGAGGATAATTTATGACGCCCCGGCGTTTCAGCCTCGACGGGGCCAGCATAAACAACCTTCGCTCTCCCTCATCTTCTTCCCCCCTTCCCGCACCCCATCGCTGGCCACCCTCCGCGCGGGATAGCATCGATGGCGAGGGAGGAAGGGAGATCAATACGAAAGAATAGCGCTTTTTCCCTCGCTTTTCCTTCTTTCCTCGCGACGACTCGAAAACAATCCTCCTCTAGACATACTCCGAGGCGTTTCTCTGGGGCGGGCGGTCCGGGGCGCGCAAAGTCAGCGCGCAACTTTTTGAATTCGTCGAGTACCTACGAGCCTCTCGACGGACTTCCCTGCAATTTCAGATTTCCCACCGCGCTGCAACTTCTTCAACTCGCGCAGAGCTGTGGACAAATTTTTCCTTCGCGCCTCAGCCGCGTTCGCTCTCGCCTCACCTTCTTTTCCACCCCCCAACTTCTCGATACTCGAGCTCTTTGGCACACACACCCTCGAAGCTCGAGGTTGCCGCGGCGGTTTTCCTTCCACCCTATATACCAAGAATCCCTCTTCGCCGGTGCTCGATGATGCGTACGATGCACACGAGACCTGTCCAAACGGAGCTCGCCGCTCGACCTTTTTCCACGCCGCTACGAATCCTCTGGTAAATGATGTCTCCGACAGGGGCTCGAGGTGATTCGCCGCCGAAAATATTGCCTTTCTCCTGGGGAAGATACTCCGAGAAATGGAGTAGGTGAAGAGGGGCGACCTTAATCCGCTAGTCCCTTTGTCAACCGCTTTAACGCCCCCCCCCCCCCCCCCCCCCTGTTGCTCTGGTGTTCTTTCATGGAACCGTGGCTCGGGTTATTGAAATCGTCTCGCATCGATTCCCCGGGGGATGAAATCGCAGGTACGATGAGCAAGGCCCGCGAATAATTCAGCGGCTACTTCGGATGAGCTTGCGCCGGAGATGCCTGGCCGGGATCGCGTTCCCGTTGGCGGAAGTCGAACTGGACGGCAGGCAATTTCTTTTCTGGCTAGGAAAGGGGAGGCGCACGTAGAAGCTGGCACGATGGCACGTTAAATGCCGAGCATCGCTGGCCGGGACGCGATAAGGGGCAGCTCTAATCGCTGCTTAAGTTAATTAACGAAGAGAGGAGATCGTCAAGGTCCCCGGGGGACCGAAGTCACCGTTGCTCGCAGGCCTCTCGCCGAGCACGCTGTTTCCCTTCCTTTTTTCCCCTTTTCGTACTGTCCCTCCGCTGTCGTGCGAGAGACATTCGGTCGGGCGATTGCCTCGTCGGACACGGTCGTTGCAGCCAATCGTTTCCGAACACGATCGTTAGAAATACGACGCCACGGGCCGACACACTCCGTTTCCCGATAATTGCGTTTCCCCTGGCCGTTGTAAGTCTCGGCGCAAATTGACCACCCTGTAGCATCGCGGTCGCCTCGAGACGGGCTAGACTTTCCTCGTCCGAGAATCACAGTACGAATCAACTCCACTCCTGCAACTGGTTCGACAGGGGCTGTCTGATAGATTTGCGAGGAACGCGGAACGTGTACGCTGTAATTCCTAGTAGAAGTAAAAAGGGGTGGTTTCTCGTTCGGACATCCCACACCTCGACCTAACGATCTATCCCCGTCACTCGAGCAATTACATATCCGAATCGGCCCATCGATTCCGTGAACTGCAGTTTAAGATCGCGCGGAGATAAAATAAGCAACGCGAATTCTTTAGCAAAATGGTATTCGCGGACGATAAAACGTCACCGCAAGCTTGTTGAACGGCGACGGCGCGCGAGCAACACCCAGTAGGTATACGGCGGCGTAGTATTTTATAAACGGCCGACCCGCGTAACAAGTTGTCCGTAAGCTATAATGAAAACGTAAGACCGATACGGAAGCGTCGGTGCACCGAGAATTACGTCGATGCCGCGATGTCAATGCACCCTGGCCACGTTCGGAGCGTAGAAAAAGGCGAGCCGAGCCCCGTTGAGTAATGTCGTGCGTCGCGCGCCGTGCGCCGTGCGTCGTCCACCGGTCCAACTTCGTTCTTTGCCGTTTCGGATGCGCTTGCATCGCTCCTTGGGCCCCTCTCCTCCTGCGCCTGCACCCGGCCCTCGTGGGACAAAAACCCTGCGCAGGACAATAACCCTGAATAAATCACTGCCCCCGATGACCATTCGGCCCGCTTCGGTCCGGAGGCTGTTTATACCGCCGCTGCCTAAATCAGATGAAGACGAGCGACTTGGGCACTCTTCTCTCGTCTCCTCTCGTCTTCTCCTTGGTTGCGTCGCGATTGAAGGCCCGAAATTCGTCGCCACTAACAGGGAACATGTCTTCTTTTGATAAAACGCTTTGAAGTATTGCTTTGAATAATTCGGCGGATCTTTTGTTCTACGGTGTATCATCGATTCCGTGGAACCGCGGTGGTCGAACGCGCCCCGATTTAAATCCCCCGCGAGAAAACCTTTCGAGCGTCGTATAAATGTAGATTTCCGAGTAAGCTCCTCGGCCGTTTCTCCGACGGCGAACTTCATCCCTTTATCGAGCTAATTTCGCGAGCACCGGATCCCCGATAGAAACTGCAGTTCAGAGCGCATTGAGTGTACCTACCTAAGGCAGTTAAATCTAAGCCCTCGGTGCCCTCGTGCCGCGAACGTAAATCTTCGCTTTTGGCGTAGCGCGAGCAGCTTTCAGATTCGAAGATTCCTCGATTTTTCCTTGAAACGGTCAGCCCCGGCGAAAAGGGTGTCCGTAAGGGCTGCCTAGTGGAGAAGTGGCTAACAAACTTCTTTCCTATCCAAGGATTCCCCCTTTTCGAAGACGTACTTACTCGCTTCGAAACACTTGCCCTGGCAGACCGTTGAGAATTGGTTGCCCCGCTCGAATATCGACAGACTGCATTCCTCGGCCCAGTTTTCCCCCGTCGTTGTTACGATCGGCCACGGGAACGACCTCGTAAAGTATTGGAGCCAGGGTCTCCGCGAACTCCCTGGAACGCTGCGTCCACGTCGTTAATAGAATCGTCGTGTCCGGTACGCGTGTCCCCCGACGCTTTCAGCTTCGCTGCAACTGTTTGCGAGCGTGTACGATTTACCGTTGCTGTCAACGCTTTACAACGGATAATCAGGTTAACGGGAACGACGAGAACGGGGCGGGATGATCTGGGTAGGGTGGAGTAGTCGAGTTGCCACGGATTTCGAAAAGAACAGCCGGGGATTATCCAAGAGCAGAGGGGAGGACAAAGACGAATCTTATTAAGTAACTACAGTGGAAATACCCTTCTTTATTCAAACTGGCGGGGAGATATCAATGGGACGCACAGTGTCGCGGCACGCGTTCAAAAAGCAAAATTTTGAGTTTTTAAATTTTGTATTTCATTTCATGGAATTGATAGTAAACAGTCCTCCGATATAAGAACATCATAAATTAGTAGCATAAATAACGGATTTAAGGTTAGTAATTACATTCAAAGTCGAATAACCAAACGCAAGCTGCCACAAACTGCACATAGGAAATATTTACTCACTGTATTTTTGTTGTATCTACAAGTTTTTTCTTTCTTTTTTTTTGAAAATAAGCGAAATATATCCTTATTTCGTTTTAATAATTAAAAATTCTTGCATTTAAAGGTATGGATACGTACCAGTGGCTCAAATTATTACCTTTTTTGTCGCATCTTCTAAATTCTGGAGAGAATTAAAAAAAAAACGAAACATATCGATTCTTTCATTTTTTTACTATAATTAGTTCTCTTTATGCTCTTTAATTTGGTATAAATTTTATCTGCTCGCGAGTGCCCCCATATAAGAAAAAATACACATAATAAAACGAAAAAACTAGGCAAATCTGTGCTCGAATATTTATTTTTAAAAGATACTGAGCTTTGAATTCCTTCAGATTCAACTGATAGTGACGAAGATGTATAATGAGAATGAATAATTTAAAATTTATTATCAATACGAATTATTTAAAAAATTAATTATATTTTTTTATAATTTTGTCATATGTTTGTTATTAATTTGTGTTTAAATGTATTTAAAAAAATATATTTTTTATTTGTTTTACTTTTATTATGTTCAAAAATACATTTTACTGAATTATTTTATGTTAAAAATTAATTTTTTGGGGTATAAATATGATTAACATATCAATTACGTGTAAATAACTGTATCTTAATGGAAATTTGATTTTTGATTTTTTTTTCCTATATACTCGTTACACTGTGGGACGTTTGGATAACAGAAGCTGCGAGCAGTCGAGTGTTGGGGTAACGAAAGCGTAACGGGCTGTCCTTAAATAACGTAAGGATAATTTTGCCGATATCTTACCACCACACGGTGGTCCCAAATCGCCAAAACGTGGCCAAAACCTCGAAAATGCACTTTTCATTTCGGGATTTTCAGCCGTTGGGTTGGGTACAGTAAATTCGTAATCAGCGACCCCAAAAACCCCAGACTACCGATTCTTGCCGAAATTGAATAATATTTGAGATTTTGGCCGCGTTTTCGGGATTTCGGACCACTGTGCGCCGCCTGAAATTACTTTTCTACAAGACTAATGACAGAATTTGTATTTGTTGAAAATTAAGTTAAAATTTTTACGTAAGGCGCTACCTGACTCCCCTCCCCCGTGTAGGAAAATGTAAAAAATTCCCCCTCCCCAAAAAAGAAGCTTTGCATAATTTAAGAACGACCTCTAACCCCATCAGTGGGGAGGTATGGGATCAGGCGGAAATCTCGAAAGCGGTTTGCGCGTGAAATACGAAAGACGAGAATCGAAACTCGCGCCCGATTGAAATCAGCCAAGCTGGAGCAAGGAACGCGACGCGGAGCCTGGTGCCTCGATGTTATCGGCGCTCAGCCTTGGAGAAAAATGCGCGGAGCGGGAAATCGCGTTCGTTAAGAGGGCCGCCGCGTGTCACCGGCATCGATTTCCATTAATCACCCACGGTTGGTATTCCGCGGGCGAGAGCCAGCCGGAAAGCGCCTTATCGCCCGAGAAGTTGCGACTCAACAGCCCCCCCCCCCCCCCCCGCCGTTCCCGAGCAGATTTCAATTTTAGAGACATTAGGGGAGGAAAAGCGCCGCCCCCGTCGGTTTTTAGTGCGTCGACGGCGGGACGCGGAGGATCGATCGCCGGCGCGGCATGGTTCGGCGGCCAGGAAGAAATCGCCTCGTCAGGGACGCTGTTGCGCCCGCGGAGCGTGTCGCAACAATGTACCTGGTAATTAGAATATTTTCATTTACGCTGGCGACCGGCGAGAGCAAGCCTCGGCTCGCAACCCTCGTGCCGGCGAGCAGACGTGGGTGGGACCGGTTTTAAGTCGCGTTCACGCGTGCGACACGGCTCTCGCTCTCTGGCGCTGTAGGTGCGCGAGTGTACACAGAGGTACGTGCACCAGAACGGAACTAGAAAGGAGAAAGACACGCCGTGCTCCCCTTTCCCTCTCGCGGTCGCTCGTCGAGCGCATTTGCCTTTCACGGCTCGCACGCAAGCTCCGAGATTCATTGAAACCGCGAGCCTGCGCTCGCTGCTGCTTCTTCGCGTGTCTATATCCCTCCAACGCGAATCTCTGTGATGCCACCGGCCTTTGGTGGTGGCGATAAATTGACCTAAAAATTCAGCTTCTCTGTGGCTGGCAACGGGGGATCTGGTTCAGTGGGCATGCATGGAATATAATTGATTTGGTGGTGTCTGTGATGGGAAGCAGGTTGGGTGGGTTGCATTTGATTTTCAAAATGAAACTGGTAGGTAGGGGAGGCCGGGGCTAAAAGTTGCGGGGGTAAGTTGTTCCGACGGTACTACTAGCTTCAAAATGAAAAGACCGTTGTACTTTTAATGATTTTTTCCGTGTGACTTGATCACGCCACTCTGTCGCCCATTTTAATAACGTTCGCGGCAGCGAATCGTGTGGTTGTAAGCAAGGAAATTGTATTAGTCGCGTACCAGATAAGTCAATATTTTTCTATCATTATTTGTTGGTCCATTTCGATTATTTAACGTCGATATTATTGCTTGATTCATTCTTATGGATCAAACGACATTTAAGGACATGGTGCAATAATGTTTATCGGTTTCAATATATGTATGTGCAAAATAATCTCTCAAATTGCTACATTTGTCGATAGGGGCTATGTTGTTACCGTAACAACTTGCCCCACCGCAAATGTATAAATTGTTCCTGCTGTGCTTTAAGATGCGAACATATGAATGAAATACGGAAAGGGGCACCATTTCCATCGACGTTACGCATAAAGATAAAAACTGTCGCTAGAGAATTATTATAATTATTATTATTAAACGTCTTTATTGCACAACATAAGCAGAGGACAATAAAGAGAAAGTAAACAACGACCAAAGCAAAGGCGAAGTTCAGTCCGAGACTGTTTTTCAACTTAACCTAACTTTCAACTTAACCTAATAAGAATTCAGTATCTGCGACTTGACTCTATCGAGAGTTATTAACCCTCGGAAGATGAATGGTGGATATGGTCGCGTGAGACGAATGCAGGGTCGGTTTGATCCATAGCAACATTTTTATGGCAAACTGTTATGGCAAACTAAACCCACTTAAATGGGCAATAAAAAAATTATTGTAAAAAATTATTTACGTACATTTGATACATAAGATAGGTGTATCTCCTGTGTGACTTTTACAAATGATGTTACTGCAATTTAGGCATCTTATACTATATTTTCCCATTGCCGTCACAAATATAATCGACTACATCGTGATTGACTTTGTCAGAGTTGGATCGTAATGACCCTGCATTCGGTGTACGAGGGTTAAAAAACTACAATCTGGACAAGAAACCACTGTAGGCTACAAATACAAATCTCAATAAGTAGTTTAGTTTTTATACCAAAGATAATGTTTATGGTTATTATAGGTATTGTTTTGGTTTTCTTTTGAAGATAATAAATTTTTGTTGATCTGAACATTCAGAAATAAACATAATTAATAAAATTCTATTTTATTTCATTAGAAAATTAAATATTTCATTAAAAGGCAACTCTTATATCTTACAAGGAGAGTATTTTAGGTGTCCGCCTCCGATCATTTCGATTTTTGGATATGGTATAGAGGACCGAAAAATAAGAAATACGTGTTTTTTTATTTTTCCCCGTTTTCATATTTGGGGGGTGAAAACTGCGTTCAAAGTTAGGGTTGAAAAATCATTTTTGTGGAATATCTCGAGAACTATTAGAGATAGGGGAATAGTGTCAATGGACGAATTTTGTGTCTTTGAATGCGAAATATGACTGACTCACCAGATTTTCAAAAAGTCCATTTTTTCCACAAAAATGATTTTTCAACCCTAACTTTGAACGCAGTTTTCACCCCCAAATATGAAAACGGGGAAAAATAAAAAAACACGTATTTCTTATTTTTCGGTCCTCTATAACATATCCAAAAATCAAAATGATCGGAGGCGGACACCTAAAATACTCTCCTTGTTAGTAACAACTTACCCCAATGCGATAACAACTTGCCCCGTAAGGGGGTAAGAAGTTCCGCTTCGACCAGCCACAAATAAATTACTTTTTATGAAAAATCTATTACAATATATTAAATACAAGCTTAAAATCATAAAGTATAATAAATTCAACAAGAAATTAGTCAATAGTGAAGAGAATAACTACATTATCTATTTTCTAGTAATTTTTTATGTTTTATCGAAATCGGAACTTTTAGCCCCGGTCTGGCCTACCTGTGTACCGCAGACTTGCGATTCTCTTCGGCGTGGCAGGCGCTGAGAAATAGCATCAGGCGATCTACACGGGAGTAACAAATTTCGCTAAAATCCTCTTAGCGGTTGGAGCACTCCAGCGTCCGTGCAGACGGCGTGCGTATCGCGTGAGTGGCTGCGTGCATGCGTGCGTTCGTGCGCCATGCGTAAAGCACGTCACGGAACGATCCCGCCGGCGGATTATGTTAATTAAACGTAATGCAAGGAGCCGAGGGAAATTAATCGCGCCTCGTCGCCGCCTCGATCGCTCGTTAATGGCGGCGAAGCTGGGCTCACGAGAGAGGCCTTCTTTTCTTTCGCCGTCGCCCCCTGGTTACACTCCCCCTCGCAACACGCTTCTGCTCTTGGAAAAGGTGCTTCCTCCTGCTTCTCCCTCGCCAAGCTGCCGGCTTTGCTATTCCTTTCGCAAAGTGTCGGAGATTTCGTCCGGAGTTAAGGCGCCTTCGGAACAGGCGCTGCGTCCGATCGAACCGGATCGACGTTCCCCCGCGTTCCGCTTTACCTCTGGAAGAAACCAGCAAGGAGCAATCGTCCTCCGTCTTTCCCGGCGCCTCCATTCAGACCGTAGCCTTATTAATTATCATCTAGCGCGGAGATTCGTTCTAACGAGCACAGAGGAAGACGAGGCCGCCTCGAAATATTCTTTTCCACGGCGCATTGTGCCCTCCGCGAAAAGGGAGAAACCAGAGGACCGGGTCCCTGGCGAAGAACAATCGCCGTCTCGATCATCGATCCTGCCGGATCCCCATTCTGCTGTCAGCCAGCCGCATTCTTGCTGGTTCGCTAACCTTCGAAAACGAAGCCCCTGCGCCGAGCCGCTACGAACACTTTCGGGGGACGCTGCATTCCCCCTGCATCTCATTTTTCACCAGCTTCCTCTTTCCGCCGCCCCCCCCCCCCCCTCCACCCTCTCACTTTCTGTTGCTCGTTAACCTAAAATTTCTTCCCCGACGCGCTAATGCGATCCCGGACGATACCCCATCAGGAAGTTTCGGTTCCTTCCGTTTACCGTTCGCAGGCTCCAGCGAATCCCGTGGATCCGGAAACGACGGTCGCGCGGGAATAAATAAAAGTTCCCTGGAAGAAGCAACGCGACAATGGCTGGTTAACGGAGCGTTCGTGGAACGCGGATACAGAGTTCGGCAGGCTACCCTCCGAATCGGTTAAGGCTGATTTATCGTACCGAAGACGCTGCCAAATTGGCAGCTCTCGCTTTGTCGAGACTCGTTACGCGACCCAATCGGCCGCCCGGGATCTGCGGCAGCCAGGATTTTGGATAATTTTCGACGGAATACGGTGGGATCGTTTGCGATTCCGGGCGGGATGCTAGCCCCCTTTCCTCTCTTTCCTCCCCTTTCTCCGCGATCCTCCCGTACTTTTTGCCAACTCCTGCCTCGCTCCGGAGACTTGGAAATTCGGCACAGCCGTGCGAACGGCCGCTGAATTCGTTGTTGGTTTTTACGCGCGTATAAGAAACCGAAAGTTGTGGGAAGTCGTAATGGGGATCGCGGGGCCGAACATTCTGTTGAGCTTGTTCCCCCTCGGCCCGTTAAAGGAGCGATACGCTGGTTCCCCGTAAAGACTCGGCACGGTTTGAGGTATCGGCATGCTTCGATGCAAACGGCGAAAGAAAAAACGGGACGGTTTCGGTGGACAATGGCGTACGTGCGTGGTGTCGCGATGATGCAAGGGCCACGAGTTACTGCTTCCGCGACAGTGTTCCCTATAGATTCGCTTAACGTCACCGGAAGCTGTAATAATTCCGATGATGATGCGCTCCCTCGTTCATCGAGCCGCGCCGCGGTCAATTGTAAGACGTGAACGGGATAAAAACTTTCCAGCGGGAACAACGCTCTGGCTCCATCGTGCAGAGTGGGTAGAAGCGCGCGCGTAAATAGTCGGGGCTTACGATGACGTTTCGGTGTCAGTTCAATCGAGCATTAATCTTCTGCATTCTCTTGCGAAATGAAGTAGTAATTTATTATTAGTAATGAAAGTGATTTGTATAAAAAAATCGAGGGTTCAATGTCAGCATAATCGAAGTAGGTATACACACACATTTTGGGACATCTAACAAAGTAGTCTACGTGGAATAATATTGTGATAAACATCCTTGGTATTTTAAATTGAAAGCAGTGGAAAGTATTTAATCTGTATCAGTGGCGCACTCAGGATTTAATATTGAGGGAAGCCAGTTGAAGGGATAAAAATATTTTTAATGCAAATTTAATCAAATTCATTAGGTAGTTTTAAAAATTTATTTAAAGAATAAAATCTAGTTTTCTTTTCTTTTTACAAAGTCCCTTCATTGAGGATGCTAGGGCCCCTCTGGGTGCGCCACTGGTCTGTATCAAATATCACATTTTCTGCAAATAGGTACAAGAAACATTCTAATCTAATAGTATTTATGAACGGCAGCGTATGTATCAAAAGATACGATCTCCATCGATTCGAAGTAGAATATTATCGTGCTCGAGACGGCCAGTCTAGCAATTTCGAGTCTCGTCCACACTCGGGGCAACCGTTGCATAAAACATGCGAGTAATTCGCGTATTTTGCCATGGTAGGCATTGTCGCCGTTTCTCGCGCAAATTGGAGAGACGGGATGGCTGTGTTTGTTCGTTGCTCGCGGCATTGGAAATGAAGCTCCGGCGTTTCCCATTTTTCGGCTAGCTGCGAGCCCTCTCGGGAACGGAATTCGAATCGACGTTCCGCCGGGAGGCGGGAGGGCGCGTTTCAGCTCCGGAGCCAGACAAATCCGCGCGCAATTGCAATTTCCGCGGGACATTGCGCCCCGTCCAATTCAATTCCCGCTCGCGACTTTTCGCCCGTTCGATCGCGGGACATAAAGAATCGTCGCGTTTCCGCCGGAGAATGATGTTCGTGGAATCACCAATTCCAGGGTCGTTTAAATTGTTTAATTAGACGAATTAGCCTCCTGGTTAACGGCGAAGACAAATAGTTCGTGACTCGTTTCGTTCCCTCGTTCAAATGTCTGCACGCTGTACGTGACTATTTAGGTTCTCCGATGCTCATAGATAATAGCAGTATCGACTTTATTACGTCATGTGGAATAATGAATGGACGAAAGCTTGGAAACTAAGTACGAAATGATTGAAAAAAAGTGGCACCCAGTTGGGGGGAGGGGCAAAGGGCAACCCCCAAAGAACGAGCTTTGTAAAAAGAAAAGAAAAGGAAACGGAAAAAGAAAAGGAAAGGAATAAGACAAGAACACTGGATTTTATTCTTTAAATAAATTTTTATAATCACCTAATGAATTTTACTGAATTTATTTTAATTTGCATTAAAAATATGTTTATCCCTTCAACTCGGCTCTCCCCAAGATTAAATCCTGAGTGCGCCACTGGCAAGAGGGGTGGAATTACGCAGGAAGGTAGGAAGAAAATTGAAATGGGAAATGGACGCGTAGGAGAAAGAAGCTCGGTGGTGGCTGGTAGGATTTTTCTCGAAATGTGGAGCGCATAAATCGTGGCCTAGCGTCGATTTGCTTTAGTAAAGGAATTAACGGTAGAGCCGGAGGAAGCTGTTGGATCATCGGAAGGCGTAGTCGCCTCCGCGGCGGAGTAACAGTCCGCTCGAATCTATTTAATGCACATTTTATCCGTCCATTGGGCTGCACTATAATTTAAACCCATCTCTTCCTACTCGGCGCGCCGTGGCCGCGAACGCACGGACACGTTCGCGCCGCGTTCATTCACCACTCTGCCAAGAACGAAACGCACCGCTTAGATGCGTCAAATGCGTGCACCGCATCCGTTCGGCCGTTCCGTCATTATGCTATCAGACGATGCAATTGCCAATTGGCGGTGTCGACGGTGAACTTTCTCGCCTCGAGTCCCGTCCAACGATCCGCGCCCTGTGAATCTGGGCCTGACGCTCTTCGCTCGTCGAAAAGGAACGATCGGGAACCATCGAAAAAAAAGCTCGGGAGCGCTCGAAAGAAGGCAACCCGTCACTTTCGAGCATCCCACGAGTAAACTGATGTTACGAGTCGATTACAAAGGAATCGAACACCCTGCCGCCACCGTCGAGGCGTCGTCAGCGGCGGAGTTTCGATCGGCAGAGGGAAACGCGCGCAGACAAACGCAATTACGGGCGTGTTTACACGAGTATCCAGTTGCAAATAGAGACCTCTTGATAGGCTGAGTTTGAAGTGGCGTCAGGTGCATCGAGGGGGATGAAACGAGAGCGGAAAACAGGAGGAGGGCGCGTCGATGGACCCCTGAGCAAGCACAGCTCGGGCTGTGGTAAAATTCATTTTTTGCCCGGCTTTTTCCCTCCGTCAGCCAGCCGCCGAGCGTTGCTTTTTCGTTATCGTCTTCCGTTTCGCAGTTTACGCGGCCATCGCGACTGCTCCCGATTGCTCTCCTCTGGAAAAAAATATTCCATCGCGTCCAGCATTCGGTTTCGTATCACGAATTCCCGCGGGGTCGCAAGAAATCGCACGGTGGCTCGCGACGGAACCGTTAATCCCCCCCGTCGAGATATTTAGACGACAGGTGTTTACGCGAGTCCGCGCTTTTTAGCACGGCGACGAGGAAAAAGCTGATTGGCCAATTACGCCGTCGCCAGGCGAGCGTCTCCTTCCCGTACGTGGTTATTATTTCGCAAGCGCGCGGGATCGATCGAGGGGTGCTAGAGATCGGCGAACGGCCCTGGGCACGGGAAACCCAGCTCTGCCCAGCCGATCAGCTATAGTTTCCTTCACCGTGCAGGGGAGCGCATGAGTTTTGGTACCTGGCCAAGCGCGATCTAAATCCAACGCGCGGAAAAAGGGGACAAAGAAAGTGTTCTAGGCGTGTGCTGCGATCGCTTCTACGAGCATTTTCGCATTCGATTCTCCGGCGACGACTTCGCGGCGACACGGGTCCCCCCTGAATTAAAGATCGCCGACCTTTCGTCTGGTTGCCGCGCACCTCGGTCACCTCCCGCGACAAGTGGCGCTCGATGCGTTCTCCATTGTACCGTTCCCTCCATTCCCTTTGTCGAGAGTCATTCGCTTCCACGAATCGTAAACCCCTCCATCAATTCCCACCCCGGACAAAGGGCTAAAGGCTCAAAGGGTTAATCGACGCGCGTAAACGTATTTGTCAGTTTCTTCCTGAACCGCAGGGAACCCTCGGTCGTCTATGTCCCAACTTTCGAACCCAACCAAAAGGCTCCATTTTCAAAAAAAGAAAATAATGATTTTATCTAAACACCATATTTTTTCTGTATTACTACACTTAACCCGTTTTTAGTAAACTACCTCTTCATTTTCCGGGAAAAATGAGGCCCCTCCGGGGCCCTATCTTCAGAAAAAGAAAATTATGATTTTATCTAAACACCGATTTTTTTTCTGTATTACTACACTTAGCCCGTTTTCAGTAAACTACCTCTTCATTTTCCTGAAAAAAATGAGTCCCTGCCCAGAAGGCCCCTGCGGGGCCCTATCTCCAGAGAAAGAAAATTATGTTTTTATCTAAACACTATATTTTTTTTCTGTATTACTACACTCAGCCCGTTTTTAGTAAACTACCTCTTCATTTTCCTGAAAAAAATGAGTCCCTGCCCAGAAGGCCCCTGCGGGGCCCTACCTCCAGAAAAAGAAAATTATGTTTTTATCTAAGCACTATATTTTTTTTCTGTATTACTACACTCAGCCCATTTTTAGTAAACTACCTCTTCATTTTCCTGAAAAAAATGAGTCCCTGCCCAGAAGGCTTCTCCAGGGCCCCATCTTCAAAAAAAGAAAATTATGAGTTTCTCCAAACACTACATTTTTTCCTGTATTACTACACTTCTTTATTACTTCCCGAAAAATGGGCCCCTCAGAACGTTTGCCATCTGGGCCTTATTCCTGAAATCCGCAACTGATCCCCATTGGTAAAAGTGATTTAGCGTTAAAACGGACGATCTGCGGTTAACTCTCTGCACCGCGGAATTTCTTTCGTACCTCGTGGCTTGGCCAACCGTACATATCTATAGTTGTGTTCATGTTCGAGCGCGTGCTCTGGCAGATTTGTTTCTGAAAGCTTCCTCCGTCGACTGGGAATATTCCGTTGGGCTGCATTCGAGGAGGGATTAGAACGGCGCGGCGGACAGAAAGGACGAGCCAGCCGCGCTCGCGGGCTCTGGGCAATAATTAAAGTGGCGGGTCGCTCGATCGGAACGCGCTGCGTCAAGGATCGCGCTAATTGCGGGAGGTCGAGCAAGTTCACGGTAGCGCGGTACCAGAAGGTTACTGTTACTTTTCCTGGTCGACACGTTTCTCGTCCGCTCCTTCTCTATCGCTCGGTCGGCCGGGAGCGAACCCCGCGGCTGCACGAGCAGAGCAGAAGGACGACGAAACGAGGGACAGCAGGGAACAGGAGCGACCGGCGGAGGGAACGGGGAGGAAAGAAGCCGCGGACGGATGATTGGCTCGTTTCTCGAGATAGCCGCGAAGCCGGTCGGTCGCCGTAGTGTTCGGTAACAGAAGAAACAGCGGCAGCAGAAGCATCCACTCTTCTGGCTTGCAGAAGTTGCGGTACTGGTCTAAAGGAATTACCGTTAGAAGAGCTGCACTCGTCTTACGTGCTTCCTAGACTCCATGTTATACATACACCTATGTGTGCGCGCGCGGGTACGCTTCTCTGCTCGGTCTCTGCGTGCATCGGCCGCGCTCTGTGACGCGGCTCCACGCTCCCCGCGCGATATACGCGGTGTCTGCCGCGAGTTTCAACCGATTCGGTCTGCCACTCTTCCTCCACTTGTTATCGTTATTTCGCTGTTCGATAAGGGAACGTCGTTACGCTCGTAACGGACGGCTAGCCCAGAGACCTGGACGCCGGGGGTGGATTCCTGAAGGGTCCAGTGGCGCAGAGACTCGGGTCCAGGCAGAACTTGATACACAAGCGAGTGGAGAATTGGAATCGTGATGAACTAAGAATTGGACCGAGATTGAACTGGCGTCGACTCGATGCTGAATCGATTAGGAAATTGCGCAGGGAGGTCCAAGGGCTTTCGGGGTAACACTGATGACGCGGGGCAGGATTTAGGAAATTGCTTCTGACAAGGAGAGGTTTCCAGGTGTCCGCCTCCGATTGCTTTGAATTTTGGATATGTTTTAGAGGGCCGAAGGATAAGGTATACGTGTCTTTTTATTTTGGCCCGTTTGCATTTTTAGGGGATAAAAGCACCCCTCAAAGTTATAAGATTTTCAGGTGTTCGTCCCCGATTGCTTTGGTTTTTGAATATGTTTTAGAGAGCCGAAAAATAAGAAATGCATGTCTTTCTGTTTTGGCCCATTTGCATGTTGAAGGGGTGAAACCACCCCTCATAGTTACCCCCTAATAACGATGACTGGCTACAAGAACATCGTCCATACAAGTTATGACGCAAATTAAATTTATATCAAGTTTTACTGAACACAATTTTGTACCCCGTATGAACTTTGGGGGAGGGGGGTCCACCCCCTAAATATGAAAACGGGCCGCTATAAAAAACACGTATTTCTTATTTTTCGGTCCTCTAAAACATACAAAAACCGAAGCAATCGGAGGCGGGCACCAACTATTCTTATGAACTTTGGGGGGTGGTTTCACCCCCTAAACATTCAAGCAGGCCAAAATAAAAAGACACGTATTTCTTATTTTTCGGTCCTCTGAAACATATCCAAAATTCAAAGCAATCAGAGATGAACACCTGAAAATCTTATAACTTTGGGGGTTAGTTTCACCCTCTAAATATAAGAACGGGCCGCTATAAAAAAAACACGTATATCTTATTTTTCGGTCCCCTAAAACATATCCAAAATTCAAAGCAATCGGAGGCGGACACCTGGGAACCTCTCCTTGTGAGTGGGTGAATCAGGCACAGGGATGCAGGGGGTAGGACGCTTCGGTTCACATCATCCGCCATAAAAATTCGATTTATGGAAAGCTCGCGAGTGCCTGGGCCTCGCGTTGCCGAAATTTCTGTATCTCCGATGGAAATTAATTCGCGGTACACGTGGTGTACGTGGTAAGCGGGAGTTAAGACGGAAGAGGGGGTGGGCCATGACGGGTAAACTAGTTACAGTCGCTACTTAACGAGGGTGGATATCGAAGGCTTAAGCGAACGGGACGGAATTGGATTTTGAGCGGCGATAGACAACATCGTTGAGCTACGATCGACGTCGAAGCCGGGTATTACCCACCCCTCTTCGCGGGGTGATGTGATTTCGCGACGCACAGACGTCGCCCGCGATATTAGTATGCGTTTGCAACGAGATTTTGTTACTCATCTTAAACCCGAGTGAATAATCCACCGCCTCGATGATAGTCTCTTGATGGATTAACTCTTCCTTCGTTCAGTCGGGTCTTTGTAATTTGTTGGAGTTTGTGGAACCGTTCCAACATCCTTGCTTCTTGCCACGGAAAGCGCAGACAGTCCGTGCGCAATTGAAATTAGTTCCAAGCTGTTGCGATTTAGGTCAGTTACGCCGTTGTCTAATTTAACGCGGGAGGCGGCGGCGAAGAAAATTATCGGTATCGCGTAGTCTAATCGATGAAAAATTCGGAGCGCCCGTTATAATGGCCGCCTCGACCGATAAGTCTAATGCCGTTAATTAGCGTGAAAAGAGGAGCCGCAATGTAACGGTGACCGGGACTGAAGGGATTTGTTTATGAAAGTCCAATAATCATTGCAACTACTCTCTTATACACTTTATACTTGAAAATCATTTAATCTGGCATACAAATCTCTGTCGTGGGAGGAGAATGCTAGCGAGTTAGGACCAAGCTGAATAGTTGGAGAGAGGGAAGAAGCAGAAGAATTATCCGAGGGTGGACGGTTTTGCCGAGGTGATCCTCTGTTGCGTTGGTTGGTTGCTCGGTACGTAGCTTCCCGACGTGGAACACTCGGTGTACGTGGTCTAGAGTGTTTCTTTCCCCTGCTCCTCGCGCCCCTGACCCTCACACTTGGCCACTCGGTCATTGTGAGCCGAACAATGAACCGTTTCGATATACCCTACCTCGTCCGCCCGCTGCGCTTCCTCCGCGGTCGTGTGCACCGCGACTTATGGGGCCCGTCTCTCTCGCTGCATTACGGTCCCCGTATATACGTCTGGTCGCTTTAATTAGTACCGGGGCTCCTGCAGCCAGGACGAAACTACCAATTGCGACGCGTCCTGAATTCTCCTCTCGGCTGATGTCCACCCTGCCCACCAGATTTCCACGTAACTTCTCTACCGTGAATCGCGCGCGAAGTTCTCTGTACGGCTTGTTCTCGTGGCGTCGCGGTTTCAAGGGTGGCGAGAGATAAACTCGCCCGTGATACGTATTCGAGGATGTTGTTCACTGCTCCGCCGATAATTTCGTTATAATGTTAGTCTGAATAAGTATACTGCATATTGGGTGGAGTATCAAAGTGTAGTAGCAGAATTTATTGCATACATCGGATATCTAGTATACATCGCACAGTCAAGTCGTTTTCCAACGTGTAAAACAAAATATAAAACATAAAATATTAAATATACAATATAAAATATAAAATATCAAATATCAAATATCAAATATCAAATATCAAATATAAAATATCAAATATAAAATATAAAATATAAAATATAAAATATAATGCAATACAGAAAACAGCACACTCTATTCACCGGTGCGTTGCCTTAGAAAACATACTCTCTTCCTTCCTGAGTCACATCGAACACTTTATGGCTATTATAATAGTCTTAATCGACTTCTAATAACTTCGAATCGGTATTGTAACTCTGTTGACTTCTTCAATAATTCCGATAATTCCTTCAATCACTCTGCTCTGATTGCTGTTCATTGCTCCCATTCCCCTTAACTTTTACTATTATGTCTGCTGCTGTTATTATTACTACGATTTTATATATCTATTTTGTCACTATAATTAATGGTTCTTTTGCGCTTACTTCTCTGCTTTTGTTTCCTTTAATTATTTTTCTTTTTACTTTCTAATTATTTGTACTATGCTTGTGTGACTGCGATTTGTACTTCTTATAACAAAGGGTTTATCCCGTTGATATACTTAAATAAATTAAATTACATTATTATACTATTCAGGTAATCCTACAGGAGAGAGTCGTGCAGTACCGACCAGCGTACAGTACCGACCAAAGCTACTTAGTTCTCGCTTCTTCGACCAGATATTAGCACATTATTTGAATTAACCAATGAAAATCACAATTCTCTGTAACCTATTTCGGGGCCATATTGTTTACTCCATCGCTCTCGATGTTCTGAGGCATTAAACGTATACTTTGACATTCAGGAAGCTAAGATTTAATGAAGAAGTTATCCAGTGTGTTATTTGTAAGCAGAGTTGGGCATTAACGTTAAAGTTACTTTAGATTAGTCGATGAATAAAGTTAATTTTTTTATACGATGAGAATTTATTCGACGAACAAATTTAATTTTTTTATTCGACGAATAAAGTTAATTTTTTTTATTCGTTCGCAATTTTATTTAAATAAAATTTTTGCCCATCTCTGTTTGCAAGGAATCATTTGACAAAGATTGGGTGCAGTGTACCGAATGTGACGGTTGGGCACACGTCGAATGCACAGATTAGGCGAATATTAATTATTTTACTTACGAGTTTGTACAAATAAAATTCGATAAAAATCTTGTATTGTACTAATTAAATGTCTTTTTATTAACACTGTTAATTATTTAGACCTAAAAATCTACTAATTTAGTAGTTGGTCGGTACTGAACGACAATTTTTCGTTTCCTAGAAATTACAACATTTTTACTTTTGCAAATTATCAATTCTTATTATTAAATTTCACAAAAATAATTTCCCTCCTCTTACTAAGTTCCATCTATACTACAAACACGTTTTTGAATTTCTAATTTTTTATCGACTCTACCCCAAGATATAACAAAAAAACTTAGAGCGATCGGTAGTGCACGACTCTCCCCTACTTATCCATTGTTCTTGTCCGGTTGCTCTTTCGTCTTCCCTTCTCATATCTTGGCTCCATATTCCCTCTTTGTGTAAATTTCTTTCTCGCACAATCTAGCAGAGTATGAAAGAGTAAAGCGAATGTAAATCGCAGCTGTGCTCTCTTCACCGTCGATCGTGACGTTCAATTGGCTTTGTTAATACCGATCCAAGGCCCCTCCAACGATCGAGCGAAGATCGTGACGAACTGACCGCAGACGTAATTTCGGTAACGACCATAGTCCTCGAGAGGCTTGTCTCGAACGGCACAGCCTCTCCCAATTCGGCGCCAATAACTGCTAATCAGCCCCTCGATTCGCAGTGCCTTCGCGCGTCCATTAATCTCGATTACGCTCCATTTACATAAATAAAGCGAGCAATCAAGCGTTGTGCAGCGAAGAAACTTCGAGAAAGCGACGAGGGCTCCGCCGAGCCGGGGAGAACGCGAGTTCCGCTCGAACAATCGAAACGGGATAGGAAAACGAAAGATTCGAGCAGGAAAATTGATAGGCATCGCGTAGATGCGTTCCACAGTCCGTCTCGTGATTTTTATCGCGCCTCGTTTCTCCGCGGATTGATAGGCCGCGCACGATGATTAAACGCACGAAAGGTCAGGCGGAATTTTCTCCTCAGCTGAGCCAACTCTTATTGTTCGCTTTCCGTGCCAGTTAGGCGGTTCAGCCGTTATTTACGAGCCGTTACGCGTGCCGCGGTTCTTTCCAGCTATTTAGGCGATACACTGCTGACCTTATCACATCGTGGAATAATATTAAGTGAATTAGTCTAACCATTGTAAGGTATTCAGGCGAAGATTGAAAAGAAATAGCCCGCCGAGGACCGTTACCACTGATGGTGTATCGTTAACGAATATTAACGAGCGTCGAGCGGGTTGATTTCGACGGCCGCGAGGAAATACCTTGGACTAACGTACAGGCTCGAATTAATTGGCGAATCGCGCTAATTATCGCACTCGGCTCCGTTTAATCACCGTGAAAGCGTCGGCCGGCGCAGTGCCAGCTTTTCAGCGGTATCGACCGCCTTTCTTTCTCTGATTTCCATCAATTTCTGATTAACTTTCCCACCTCGCACGCTGGACGCCGCTCCGTCTCGCACACCCCTCGTGTTCCTCCGCGGCGAACGTTAACGGGGCATTCGTTTCAGCGGCAAATACGTACACTACTGAGCAGCCAGTTCCAGTAACGTCTCGAAGCGATCGGATACAGGTATTGTGTATCTCGCATGTTTTTCGAACTATCGAACACGAGGAGGGGTGGGCGATGATGAACGGATATCGTTGATCGGCGTGCAGTCACGCCTATGCTATTCAAGGTTCATAACCCGATTCTAAGGCGGAGGCAGTTAGTTACACCCGTGTAAAGCTTCTTAATAGGGCTGCGCGATCAGAGGCGAAACGCTGTACCGAGCGCGTGTACCTCGTTTGTAATTAGCGCCGAACCGTACGTGCCGCGCGGCGTGCAATAATTCCTACGTGCTTGCGTTCGACGTGAACACAGCCATGCGTGGAAAATTTACTCCGCCGAGGGGACGGCGTTCGGCGCGGTACCTTTGCGGCAACGTTTCACTGCCGACAGTGTCGGGCGCTCGAATTGGGATTAGCCTCGGTGCTCGAGGGTGGGAAGAATATATTTCGAGAGAAATTTACGATCGCGGCTCTGGCACACTGCGCGTGAAATGGGAGATCGTAAGCAGCTGTGGGACTCGGGGAAAGTGGGCGCTGACACGAAGCAGACCTCTCGACCCCCGGCGCTCGTGATACTCCGCGCAGAATATACTCGCCCTTCGCTTATCACCCGACAATGGACTGCCGTTGGACGCAATGCGCACGCAACTATCAAAGACCTTATTCCGCGAGGTGCATGACCTGGTTGGTGGCAGAGCGGACCTCAAAGTGTGCACGGTTATCGCGTAACTTACACCTGTAGGGGCTTGCACCTAATAGGGCCGCGCAGGAGTTGAGAGCAGACGGCCGGCAGCTCGTGCAGCTCGTTCGTAATTAGTGGTCCGCGTGTGCTGCGATATGCGTGCGCGGCGAACCCATGGATGGGCGCATTCGCGTCCACGGGGATACGTTTACGCGCCCCGGCGCAATTAAACGACGCTCGCGGTTCTCACGCGTCTCCTCGCCGCTTCCTCTTATCGCGCATACAGGCAACACCGGGGGGCTCCGGTTTATAAGGATCGCGATACCACGAGCGATAGGGGGTAGATCTTGGTACCTACTCTGTATTTCATCCCTTTATGGAGGGAGGGTTGCGTGATGTGCTGTAATGTCTCGTTACTTTTGCATTCTGGGGACTGCTTCGGCTCGCAGTGCCATTCACGATGAAGGCATGAATGTAAAAGAGACATTTACGTTATCTGCAATTTAACCCTACCCCCAACAAGCTTACTCGACGCTTTCAGCCGCTGTGAAAATCCTCGCTTCGAATACCATCCCCCCCTAATCGATGGATATTTGTCTCGCGATCGTTTAATCGAGGGTGGGAAATTCGCAGGCAAATGTTTGCAGTGGAGCGATCCCCTCGAATCGTCGTCGTTCGTGGAAGGACTTGGTTTAATGTTTCGTTTTGATCGCGATGAAACGAGGGTTACGCTTTCATTTCGTTCCCGTTCGCTATCGCGTTGAATAAACAAACACGCTGGTGGGAAGTAATAAACGTTCGTTTAGTCACGATTTTAATTGACTCCCGCCGAATTCTCACGTTCGTAATTGGAATTGGTGGACGGGCTTTTTAGAACCCCTTTCGCCTGCTCATTTTTAGCCACATTCAATCTTCTTTTATACACTTCACTGTGCTTCCGTGCCATCCCACTCGCACAAGTAATCCACGGAAAGAGGCGGGCAATTCTTCGATCGATCCTCGACAAGAAAGTATATAGGTACACAAGTTTGGTGCTTTTCCAACCCCCGGTCGAGTTTCTTTCCGAAGAATTCTTCGCAGTTGTTGGGAAGTTGTGGTCGTAGCTTTTCGCCACGTCGATTCCCTGCTGCTTCCTTTCCGACGCTGCTGACACATTTTTCTCCGCCCCTGTCTCGCCGACGCCGCCTTCCGCGTATGTATTTGTTTCTTCGCAGCGCGGCGGGGATAAACCCGAGCGAGACCCCGAGCGTGGAACGTGAGGAAAGCATAAATATCGGGTTGCTGGATCCTTTTCGTGGCAGTTTCAGCGTCCCTCCATCTCTGTTCCTCGCCGAGTTCCGCCCGCGGGCCCCTGTGCTCCGAGCGCTCAGATAAGACTGCCCGACGGCGTTATCGCGACGCCAACGACGCTGACGGTGCTTGAGAACCGGGGCCCTCGGCCACTCGGGACCGTTCACAACGGCCACGTCGTTGACGTCCAAACAATTTGAAACCGAAGACGATCCCGAGAAACGGTCGAACGTAAGCGAAAACCGTTCGCCTGGCACGTCTGCCTATTGGGCCTCAGTCCTCCTCTCTGCATCGAGTCGAGCGGTTCTCGGCGTCTGCCATTCGTTCTACGTCGATTCATTCATCTCGATGGTCGTCGGTGGTGACTTCTACGCTCTCGTTCCTCGCCATCCCACGAGGACGTCGCATTTTACCCAGCAGTGCGCTCCGACCACCTTCACTCATCGAGGAAGTTAATCGAGGATCAAAGCTCGAATTCTCAGGTATCAGGCTTGGAAATTCTTTGTAAATTCGAAGTCTCGCAGTGTTTCTTCTGTCACGTAATCCGTCGGTTAACGACGGACCGTTGCTGTTTCTAGAGAAATAATTAAGGCCCCGTGAATTGCGCCCTGGATATCGAAGTCAATTCCGCGAGGATGCCGCCTCGGGGAAGTGAGACTTGTCCCGTGGAGAACAGAATCCAACGAAGGAAGCCAGCGAAGATTAGTCGACTGGTTTACGTTGCTTCACGGATTACGGATATTTTAATAGGTATCACTGTCGCACTGCCGCGTAACACTCTAATTAACAGTTTTAAACTCCTGTTTCTTTTCTCGATATCTGCTCTGCGCTCTGGCTTACCATTCTGCTTTCGCGTGGATCGGGGCGTTTAAAGACGCGGGGGAAAATCGCAGGCCTAGATTCACTAGTTTCCAGCCTTGACGGGCATTTTTGTTACGCTCTGTATAGCGAACGACCACTGCTCTCCCTTTTCATTCAATCTTCCCTACTAGGACAATCTCTTTCGTCCAATTACGATCGCATATATGTACGTCCTGTTTGCCTTCTAAAGCTTCTCTATTTTCAAACGCGGAGAAACGCTCGATTTCGCGTGCCCCGCGGCGCCGTTACGCCGGAGGCAATCGACCCGCTCAGCACTCGGACAATTTGCGCCATTGATTCATCCTGCGGTAGTGTAATTAATCGGGATTGTCCCTGGGGACGCAGATTCTGCGCGGCTCTCGCTATCGCGGTTCGCCGAGTCGCGTATCGTCGCCATCGAACACCGCCGTTCGGCACAATGCCGCGTAATCGCGGCTTGTTCGCGGAAGCCTTACTCGTTCCGCCACACAAAAGACGGGTGCACCTGCATCTAACGACAAATATTTTTAGACGGGACGGCTGTCGCAACGCCAGAAGTATGCAAACAGTACCTGGAACCGTAGGGTCTTAAACTTCATCGCGAGTTAACGCGTTCCGTGCCATGTGGGCAGAGACGGGCAGTTTTTATTTGAATAAAATTTTTGAAGTTAAAAAAATTATCCGTCATGAGTCGAGTAAAGTTAACTTAAATTTTCTTTTAACTTTTATTCGTTACTCGAAATTTTATTTAAATAAAATTTTTGCCCATCTCTGAATATGGGCCACCGGTGTGCCCAGGATATTTAACGGTAGCGAAATTTTTATTCAGGGGTAAAAAGGGATGACATTGTGGAGAATATTACACCACTTCTATTTTTCTATAATTAAATATCGCAATTTAGTTTTCTCATCACTTTTTATAGAGGTCGTCCGTAAATTATGTCACGATTCTTATTACATTTTCTTACGAAGGAGGGAGAGGGAGTCAGGCAGCGTCTTACGTAATATTTTTTAATCCTTATTTTCAATATGAGTAGTTTAAAAACGGTGTTTCGTCGCAAACACAAAACCAAGTTAAATTTATTTTTTAAACCTTTAAAAGAATTTTAATAACTGAAAAAAAAGGAATTTAAAAAATATTACATAAGGAACGGGGTTGGAATATAAAATCTTACGAATATTTATACTGGTGGAGGGAGGGGGTAAAAAATTCCCCAAATTACCCTTACGTAATTTGATAACGGCCCCATTGTTCTACGAAAAATCTGAATTTCCACCGTGGCATGGAGCGCAGGTATTAAGGGGAAGGTTAAAGTCGAAAATAAACAAAAAATTAGAAAAACATTTTGTACACAAAATGACTGGAACATTTCCTGTAAATGTCGAGCTCTAGAAATTTTTCGGACAAGTCTATATGCACGAAAAATAAATTCAAAACATAAGCCCCTCACACGCGATGCAATGCAAATGAGCTGGGGAAAAAGGGCAGTTTGCCAGGCGAATGTGCAAAGAGTTTCTACATCCGCAGAATAGCGTGCTTCGCGGAGTATCCTGTGACCATGACAGATTCACGGAACTCGATCTGCTTTCCGGTGAATCGCGAGAGTATCATGCCGCTGTAATCGCAGTTTTTCCCCGGCTGTCCTATCGACGATAGAAACGTCGGTTTGCCGCGTGATAACGTTTCCGTCAGTTTCGTCTTGCTGCCCCGTCAGTGGTGAAAGTTACCCACCGATTACCTGAGATTTCCATATCATTCGATTCTTCTTATCGAGACCCGGCGAGCAATATCGAACTGCTTGCATGAATCGTATCGGTCCTATCGTTAACCGCGTTCGTTGCTGATAACGAGACGAAGACAGAGAGGCGAAACGTGGAACGAATCGTGGGCCGTTCGCGAGCCGAGTCGAACGTTTAAAGCCGCCCCGATACGCGCCATATTTAATGGCGATAACGGCTCCGCTAACGACCGATCGACGATCCTCAGCGATATTATTTGCCGCGGGCGGTGCCGCGGAATGATTCACGATCGCGTCCCGCGCTTCTTGCGTCTTCTAATATTCCCCGCGTTTCCGTTTCGCGCGCAGTTTCCTCGGACTTTCGCGGGAATTTTTTTCCCGTCCCAGCGAGTAGAACCGAACGAATTTGCGCCTCGCGACTAACAGAGCCAGTGACAGTCCCGGTGATGGAGATTTCTTGCCAGTTCGCTGCGGTCGTTCGGTCGGCTCGTAAACCGAATTCGGACGTGTCGGGATTTCCCATTAACGCGCTCTCTCGGCCGCTCCGAAAGAATCGCGTGCGTGTCCAAGCTGAAACGATCTCGATCCAGACGAACGGTACACGGTTTTTGTTGCTGAAACGATGCGTGCTTTCGGTGGTCGCGTCCCTCGACTCGTAAACTTGGCAAGTCCACTCGATAAGATAGCTTTCGTCGCGGAAAGAAACTGAGTCGATGAAAAACGCATCGTTTTCAGTGGAAACTTTCTCGACCGTTTTTCTCCGCGGTTTGGGAGTCGGTTATCCTGCAATTTGCTTCGGTAATCGTGACAGTAAGCCGATAACGCGCAGACTTATTCGCTGCGCGATTCCTGACCCGGGATGGAAATGGTCTTAGAATTTTCCGCGAGTAAAAGTGGATGAAACGCTTCCCATTTGAACAAGAGAGGCCAGCAGCTTCGAGCCCGTTAAAATCGCAACTTACCTATCCAGTGAAGTAACGGGCAATACGCGTTGCGAAGTTTTCCGCGGCGAAACTCTTCTCGCATAGCTGCTCGGCCGGTCGCGATTTACGATTCGCACGGCGATTTTTCGAGCTCTCGAAGAAATCGGGTTAACGCGCGGCGCTCACTTAGCGTTTCATAGACGAAACTCTTGCGAGAGCCGCGTAATTACGCGAAACGTTTGCACGCGCGATCTACGTTCGGAGGAAAGTTCTTACTTTTTCTGTCGTTATCGTCCATGAAAGCGAACGATCCTTTCTTCGTTGTGGAAGCGAACTGGCTGTTCGATATTTTTATGGGAACTCTTACACCGCTTGCTTTCAAACTCGAAGAACGCCGGGAGCATTTCAAAATTAGGAATATTTGCATAATTGAGGATCTTGCAGCAAGAGGGGTGCCACTCGATTTTTTCCACTTTTTCAGTTATGACTGTGACGTGGAATATAGGTACGACAAAAAATTCTACATCGTGTGGTGAACGTTTGATGCAAATCTGATAACAAATGAGTGATTTCTTGCAAATAAGTAAAAATAGAAATATTAATATTTTTATTATAGAATATTTTTTCGCCAAAATTAGAAATAAAAACTTAGCAACTCAATGGCTACTTAGTGTGTGAAAATATATAAGTATTTCTCAATTTAGTGTTCTCTTTTCAATCTTAAGGGGCGAGTCTGGTGTAACTAGCTGAAAATCGAGGCATTATTCGGGATTTTTTTTTAAAGAAAGTATTTAATCGATCTTTCTGTAGCTTTCAGGATATTGTATTGTCAGATTAAGGTAGATAAAAAAAAAATCGTATTAAAAAAGAGCGGCAAATAACAGAGTTATACGGCCTTATGCCCAGTCCGTTGACGACGCAATTGCTCCGCGGTGGGCAACGTAGCGTCTACTGTATTCGTCTAAAACCAAAAATTCAACAATTTTTGTTTAGTTTATGAGTGCACGCACAAATCGTATAAATTCATAACTTAAAAGATGCAAAATTGAACAAATGACGGCCTCTTGAAAAAAAAGTTCACTTTTTCCAAAGAAATTTTGCCTCAAATGTGCAAAAAAAAGTTATTTATTTAAACAATACCATTATACCAATAGCATTAAATACCATTAAACAATATCATTATACCATTTTCTGTGAAGAAAATGTTTACAAACATCCGTGGGCAAGGTCGAGTCGATTGGTTAAATATTTTTGAAGTTACATTGCCCGCCAATTGTAAAACTGTCGTTTCGAGAAAAACACATTTAAAGTTTTCTGGTAAACTGGTGCTCCGTAGCAAAACCGGCTATATCCGCTTTAATTTTTCGAATTTCGTTTTGCGGCTTTGGGAGCATATTGTCGTGATGTTTAACTATTGCTTTAGCCAAAAAAAAATGGATTTTTTCGTCCCGCTATACCAGGCTCCCCCCCTTAAATCAAAGCAATAATTTTATAAACCTTTTCTTTTTTATTTGCTCCAAGTTGGCATAGATGGATCTGTCACCTCTCCTGCTGCAAGGTTCTCAATTCCTCTTTTACTTTTACTTTCGATTACTTTAAAATCACCTACAACTTAACTTTCTCTTATATCACAATACTACCTATGTGATGTTTGTACTACTCTGACTAATTCTTAATGGAGCATCCCACAAATAAATAAATTAATAAATAAATATCCAGATGTGCCCGGCGGTAGTTAGTGGATAGAATTTCAGCCCCGTCCCAGGACTTTGTGGATTAGCAAGGGTTCTGGCTTGTGGCTGGAACTCCGTAGGCGTTCACGTGTACCGTAGTCGCATACCAGGGCATGCGCACCGGTTGCACTTATTACCGGAGATTGTACGCTCGCCTCTCGTTTGCATCCTATATGGCCGTGCGAGGAACGCGTGCACTCGCGCGACCGCTCGTACTCCTATCGCTGAATGCAGCTACAAATCTAATTAGCCGCGCTTTCCAATTCTCTCGATTATGCGTCCGCCCGCAGACAGACCCTCCTCTCGCCGGGCTATGTGCGAATTTCCAGCGATTTTTCGCCGTCAGCCCTTTGTCTCGCGGCGGAACGAGAAACGAGGCGAGCGTTCGTTCCCTTCTCTAGCCGAATTCGTTCGTCTCTGTCTCACGAACCTTTGCGCAAATTATAAAACTTGGCTAAGTAGGAACGTAATTGATTTTTCCACCCGCGAACGATCGATGCGCTTCGTGGAAGTGACTGGTGATTGTCACTATGCATTTTTGGCATACAGGGTTAGGGTTCGTGTATTTAAATATTTATTCTGCCCATAATTTTAAATTTGTAACATTTTTCTTGTTTCTTCTTAAATTTGTATTCAAATAGCCTCATATTCGTATATCGGATAAATAAAATCACTATTAAACGCACATGAAGAGAATCGTGCGTGACGCGCAAATGGTAGCCTAAGTAGCTGTTCGGCTTGTTGATGCGAATTGCCGTTCCCGATGCTCGAAAAACCGTGTCGAGTGTAGGTATTTATTCGTCCGTTGTGGCACGAGCGTATCGAAGCGCCTGGGTTGTTTTTTCGCCGTAGTCACGTTCCCCTTTACGTCTTCTTTCCGCGCGTCATTAAGTCGCAGAAACAAAATTCAACGGCAGTTGAAGGGATGGAATGACTCCATTTTTCATCTGCCCAAACACTCTCGACTAATAGGTCGTCATTTCCCAAAATTACTGGATACGACGATGCAGTTTGTGTTCATTACGACAAACTAGACGTCGAACTCTTTATACATGCTATACATGTGACACTGCATTGTGTATAACACCCTGTTTTGATGACTTCCATACGAAACAATCAATACCGTAAATTCGAATTTCCGACTTATAAATTCATTATTTTGTTTATTCATTTGGAAGGACAAGAAGTATGAACAAACAGATAAAAAACGCAACAAAGAGATACACATTCATTATTCATTTTGTATAATGCATGAGCATTAGTGAGTTGCACAACTGCAGCTCGCATAATAAATAGTAAAATTAAAAAAAGTAAAAAATAAATCCAAAAATAACACAAAAAAAAAGAGCTGCAGAACTTTCTACGTCCACGTCGTTAGCTCTGGGTAACGTCAAAGCGAAGAATAATATATGAATGTAACTGCTGTTATTCATTCAGGCTTGTTTAGGTTGGCAACAGTGTTTATGCGTAAGATTTCGATACTCTGATCTTAGAATCGTGATTAGTGATATCAAAAACCCTTAGAAACATTAATGTTCAATTTTTCAAAATTCCAGTATATGCTATACGGTTCGCGGCCGGGCTGGCCACTATAGTAGCCACCTAAAAATTGGATACTTTGCCGGCCATTTTGGTAGTATATATGCATAAATTTTAAGTAAATAAATTTACAATTTTAATGAAAAAATCCCGGCCCTCTAAAGGTTAAGGGGTCATTCTGGTAATGATGCCGCAAAATTCAGCTTTTTTTCTCAGTGAATGCAATGAATAAAAATGTCAAACTGTTTTTTTCATTTATTGGGTTACTTATAATGTATACGGAACAATTTTTTAAATACACTTTTAATTGTGTTTTTCAATGTTATCTGGAGTTGATAGTCGCGCCTTTGAAAATACGGGGGGAGTGATTTCAACTCACAGACTCATCTGAAACAAAAAAAAAAGAAAAACAAACTGATTCTTAATTATTATGAGTACTGCTATCGCAGGTGCCAGAATTAGCCACGTGAGTCAAAATTTAACAAAATTGCGCGCATTCAAACTGCAAGCAAAAATGGAAAATTTCTATACTTGAAGTTTAAATGCGCGCAATTTTGTTAAATTTTTACTTGCGTAGCTAATTCTGGCACCTGCGATAGCGGTACTCATAATGATTAAGAATCAGTTTGGTTTTTTTTGTTTCAGATGAGTCTGTGAGCTGAAATCACTCCCGCCGTATTTTCAAAGGCGCGACTTTCAACTCCAGATAACATTGAAAAACACAATTAAAAGTGTATTTAAAAAATTGTTCCGTATACATTATAAGTAACCTAATAAATGAAAAAAAAAAGTTTGACATTGTTATTCATTGCATTCACTGAGAAAAAAAACCTGAATTTTGTGGCGTAATTACCAGAACGACCCCTTAAGGCGGGTGGGTTCCCTTGCTCGCGTCTAGATTTCTCCTGTTTGACCGTGCTGAAAGACGCGCGGCCGCTTTCGTGCAGTCTGCCCGCCCGTGTCGGCGCACCGTGTAATCAATGAGCCGTGCATAGACGTCGATAGCCGTCGCGTATAATTCGATAGCGTGACGGGGCGCGCAGCTCTTTCGCCAGGCTTATTTAAGACCCTTTAATACAAGGTTGACAATAAAGTTGACCACTCTTTATCTCGCGACAAAGAAACGTCTGCTTCCCGTCGTTGCTCTCTTTAACTCAGTGTCCGTGCCTCGGATTTTTCCGCAGATTAGGATTTTCCTGCATTCTCGTACGCGCGACGAACCGCCAAGCTCACGGCCGCACGTCTGCCTCTCGTGTTCGGCGAGCGTTGAAACGTAGGAAAAGCCTTGCCTCTGTGTCCCAAAACGATCCCCCCGCTTTTTCCTTTGCTCCGCTCGGTTTCCCGCGACGGCGCAATTAAATTTCTACCGCGTCCCTTGCTTCCCGCTTTGCTCCGTCCGCGCGAGTTTCCGCCGCGACTCCCTTCCGTCTCTTCTTCTGGCTTTCATCTCGACGTGCTCTGTTACCTTCTGATCTCCGCTCTTTTTTTTTCGGAGCTTTCCCTTATCTCTCAGTGCTCTCTTCTCTTCGACTGTCCTCGGTCGGCCCTCTTTGCCGATTTCTACATACCAGACAGTTTCAGAGATCATCGAGGCGAGTTTCCCTAGCTTCCGCCACTCGATAAGCACGCAGCCTCTCGTCCCGGAAGATCCCTACCGCTCGTTTCGTCGCAGGGAATGCCGCTACGTCACAGAATCACCAATTTTCAGACAGCCAGGACCTCGCACGCGACGGACCATCCCCGCAGCGGGTGACGCCGTCGCTGCGGGCGCTTCTGCTCGGTGTGATGTGACGTAGTGGAACTCTCTGCGCCGTTTTTCCATCGATCGGATGTAGCAAGTGTCCCACCCTCGCCCACCATGGCTCCACGTCCGAGAGAATTCGAGTTAGACGTCCCAGAGTGTCGGCGAGACCAGCGCGCGATAGAAAGCGTAATAATCATGGTGCGCGATCGTCGTTGCGTTAAGATTTTTCACGGCTCCAGCCCGCGGAGAATTTTTATCCCGGCCGGAGCGGAGGAAAGGACTTTCTAACGACGACACGCCCCGCTCGTAGCCGCGAGGAAAGTAATTGCCGGCGTAATTAATAAGAAACCTCGCGTACCGTTGCGAGTAATTGCCGGTGGAAAATGTATGGTAATAAGATCGTCTTTATTGCACCATGAAATTACATGATTATATGAAAAAAAAAAAACAAAGAAACTACATGCGTGGTGTGTATTATTGTGCGACTCACGAATGGATAAGGAAGGGCCAATGTGTGTGGATGAAGGGGAAGAATTAGGGCATAGGGGAGGCGCTTCGCAATCAGAAGCATTTTGAATATCATTAAGCAAAGAATCCAGTGGGGAATACTTAAATACTCGGGCCCTGCCTGGCCAAGCAGGTTGCGGTATCTAAGCGAAGTATCTCGAGGGATATCGAAGAAATATGTATCTACGTTGCGAGGCGATATCGTTTTCGTCACGCCCGCTAGCTCGCCCACGTGGCCGCCGCCGCCAGATACAATCGGCTGGATTTCAATCTGTAATCGACCTAATTATCCGCCTTGTTTTCGCCGCTTTTGCTCGCGCTCGGTGCCCCCGATTTTTACACGCGCCAGCGCGGGGCCCGACGCCACCGAGTGCTCGCAGACGCCCCCGTCGCGGTCTCGTTTCGCGCACCGACAGCTGCGTTCTCCGATCAATCGAACGAGGGAATCGTGTCAGGCAGAGTGTCGCTTTGAACGAGCCAGTTGGCGGGCTCGTTTTATTTCCAATATTCGCGGAGGGGCGGCGCGAGTTCCGTCACTTGCGCAGCGCGTGCTCGATCGCGTAATCCGCGAACGGTAATTAACACGCGCTCGCGGTGATTCTCCCGTTCCTCCGCGAAGCCTTCGACGGCCGTCTCTGCGCGCGAGCGTGCGCTTGAACGGTTTAATTTGTAATAAATTACCGGTCCCGCCCGTTTCGCTGTTCCCCGAGCGTTGTCGGGGGATCCTCCGATCGCGCCGCTCATTGTTGAGCCTGGTAACTCACGGCCGGCCTTTAATTAAGCCGACGGAAGCGCGGAAGGTAGGTCAGTGGCAGTGCCTAATATCGCGCGATAATAACGCAACGGCGGTTACGCGCTCGACGACCTACTTTCCGGGGGATTTGAAACTCGTCGAATCGCACCGCTCGTCGATCAATCAACCGTGGAAGTTTATATATTCATTTGTTTATTTTGTAACGGACGAAAGTGGAAAGTCACGAAGGCTACTTAGAGTCAAAGGATTGTAATTAAATAAAGGAAGATGTTGAGAACTTCCGAGCGATCGATCTCTTGAATGGATGTAGACGCGTGACACGTGGAATTAAGCGCAGCATTCCGTAACGCCGGGCATATAGCCGGGCAAATGTCGAACACGCGACACAGGAAGGCGCTTACGTCGCCGGAGCGGAACAGCCGAGCGGCTGGGAATTACATCGGCGGAAAAATACGTCGATATTCGGTCAGGGTCGATCGACGCGACGTGCTTTCTGTGTCGCGTGTAACGATCGCTTTCCCGAGCTCCTCGGCCAACGTGTAACTTTCGCGCGCGCCGTTTCCCCGGAAAACGCTCGACCGCCCATGAAAGTTGCGGCGAGTGTACGCGACAAGCTGTCACGCCCGACTTCATAACCGTATGATTATAACACCAGCGCTATTCGGAGCATGGGCCAGTCGGGAACCTTTGGCCGAGAGGAGAAATAAACGTTGGCATTCTTTTTTAGTTACGTTTGGCGCGCTTTATATTTTTACCCCATCACTTATTCCAGGCTAGCACCGACTGCGCCGCGGCGAGGGGGTGGGGGTGGGGTGGGGGGGGGGGTGAAGTGGCTCCAATCGAGATACGCCCTTTCCGTGTAAATGGTCTATTTTGGGGTGGAGAACACAGGCTTTCCCTTGTTGGCTCCTTCCCCGCGCTTCCAGTTGAAAATCGAAGCGGTTGGAAATTGCAAGAGTACAGGACCGTAACCGTTGATCTTGTACGCGCGCATGCACGAGGATATTCCTTCTCGCGCCGCGCGTGTACGCTCGAAGAGGAGGATCGTACGTCGATAGAGCGTAAAGACAGCGTGGGTAGTCCCTCCTTTCCACCTATCCACCTTTCCTGTGGGCTCCTGGTACCTATAAATCCACGGCGTTCGATTAACACGTCCCGCATGCTGTCCCCTTTTCTCGTACACGTCCATCCCTTGGACCGGGTCGACCTAGCGACCGCGCACGCCTATCAAGGACTCGTTGATAAGCCACCTCTAATTTATTCGTTTCCTACAGGATAACTGCCGGCCACTGCCTGCCAGCCGACCCCTTTCCTCCCCTCGCCCCTCTATGGAGTGTGTACTTGCCCATAGGCGCCGGTATTTAACCGACCTATCGATTCTATTCGATTCCATTGCGCTTGTAGAGGTTTACCTTGGCATTAAGGAAGCGGGAAATACGCGGGTGGTTGTCGATCGTTTTATGAAACTCCGCGGTAGCTCGGTTGTTAATGCGCACGTAAGTGTGAGCCCCTCAAAATTTAATCATGCCCTTCCGCTCGAATTGGACATTACGTAAATGTACACCTTATCGAGCGAATTTTAAGGGGGGAAGCTAGCGAATTTCGGTGCCACGAGTTCGATCGTACGCCACTGCACCCTCGCCTTTTCCGCGGTACACGCGCCGAGGGAGAAAAAAGCCGCGCGAATGTTTGCGCGCGGAGCGTACGCACGCATGGGGTGACTCGGTGATTTACGAGCGGGGATTTCTCGGGCCCGAGCCCCTCGCCCTGTCGATCCGCGCAATAGATCCGACGATCGGGAAGGCGTGCTCGACGGATACGGAGAGGAGTAACGCGACGCCGGTGAATTTTCACGGCCAACCACTCGGCTGTCAGCCAGAAATTAGGTAACAACTTCCTCGAATTTTAGCGACTCCCTATCCCGTTTAGCACCGTCGCCCGAACTTTAAAATACCTTCGAGCAGGCAGGTGTATTATACGATACCTCCATAAGCCGTAAGCGTGTTGGAGCGTTGTCAAGCAGCACCGAGCAGAAATTCATCTCGAAGCGCAGCACGGCTACAGAGAGGCTTTCGCAGGCTCCGAGAGGCGCTAAAAGTGATTGCTCGTTCCGACGGTAGGATCGACGAGATCGTTGGCGAAGCGATCCGCTCCGACACGGTACCCGGCTCGTAAACCGTGCAGAACAATATAGGAGCAGCGGCCTCGTCTACGAACGCCGCGGTTTTATTCGTCCTCGGAGGAGCACAGTTTTTTACGCCCTTGGATAAAGCCACGCGAAAACCCGGCTCGCTTTTCTCGACCGGCGCGGCATCTCCGCCGACACCCCGCCATTATCGTATTACCTTTATCGTGGCTCCGTCGCGGCGATTGTCATTACCGCGATTATTATTTAAGGCTGGCTTAGCGGGGGCGGGCCAGGGTGACGGCGTAGGTAACCTCGCGGGTAGATACGCGGTCGTTTTCGCGCAAGGGAAATCTCCGCGAAATCGTAAAGAGGAGAAGATACGGCCTTGCATTCCTTCTATATCTGCCCGGGGAGTCGGCTCTCCTCGTTCCTCGACCACTTGCGAACGAACGCGTCGAGCCGGTGGGTGGGTGCTCGCGAACGCATGCCCGGCAAAGATGCGTGTTTTATTCGATCCCTGGACGCCGGAGGGAACGGAGCCGAGCGCGACGCGCGACCATCCACAGCCGTTTCGCGTATTATTTGCGACTCCGGAGTCCCTCTTAAGGGGTAATGCCATTGTAGAGCCCGGAAAAGCAGCTTGATTTTGAGGTTTTTTTTTATGCGAGTATAGTGAATGGAATACAAAATCTGTTTAAAGGCCTTTATTGCACATACCTTGAAGTATGATCACTATTTTTATTTTATTTTTTTTTTAATACAAAATGGCGGCGTTTCTGCTCAACAAAAAAGCTTCTTCTGAAAAAACAGTGTTCCGCGGCCGGAAAGATTTCTCCTTCAATTTTTTACCTAAAACAAATACCGAAAAATTTTGATGTCTATATAAGATTATCTCGGGAAGTACACGAGGAAATTAAAAAATACTGATTTTTGTAAGAATGGTGCGTGATTGAACAAAACACGGAACTGCCACAACCTCGAAATTGTTGAAACGTTTTGTTCAATCACGCACCATTATTACAAAAAACAGTATTCTTTAATCTAATAGTATCGAACTAATACAACATAAAAGAAACCACCGATTTTGCTGTTCCGATACTGCTGTACCCCTTAATCGACCACCGTCGGCCGGCCTCGCTGTTTCTTTCGCCGTCGCGCAATCGATGGATTTATCAATCCCGGGAATCGGACGCATCCGCCTGCGCTGATGGAAATTGAGTTTCCCTGTATCTTTCTGGGTTATCGCTGTTCGTTACTGCCGCGAGTGATGGTCACGACGGGATAGATCGCGTGGATGAGTTTTATTTACGTTCTATTTCGTTTTCGACTTGCGGCCGAGTGGGACACTGGCTAGTGCAGGTATAGATGGGCCGGCGAAAAAGCCCACTATACTCCTTCCACGAGCGCCCGGCTGGAAAGCTGCGAGAAGGATTTAACGGCCGCTGGAAAGCAATGCGACTAGAAAGCGGGCTCTGCCTCGGCCCGATCTCCGACGAATAAATCGAGCATTGTTCGCGAGCGGTCGCCTGTCCCCCTCGTTTTGCTTCTTTCTAGCCGCGCCGAGTAGCCCGCGTATCGAGAAAGCGCGTCTCGACACACCTACGCGCGGGTGTCGTCGATTCCGAGGCATAGTCGCGAGACTCCAGCGATCAGGGATCCCTTTCAGCAGGATCGAGCTCTTTGCACGAAATATTTTAACAGTATTGACGTCCGCCGTGCAGTCGGTACTGAGTTCTATATGGGTCAGGTGACTTTGAGCTGAGAATAAATCCCCCCAGGTCCGTAGAATGGCGTCCCAGCTCTGCGAATGGTAATTTCGAGCGATGCCATATTGATTAAACAGCGGCTGACCGAATCCACCGTGCCGGTCCTCCAGTTTCCTCGGGACCTCGAGGATGTATATTTAAACTGCGATCAAAGGGCGGGGGGAGGGGGGAGGGGGTGATGTCCCTCTGCGCTCGTCAACGTTCCTGTCTGCTCGCTTTTTATCTGGAACGAAACGTGCAGCAATATTTGTTACGTCACCGGCCGAGAATGAATGAACGAAGAAGGCCAGGCTCGCCGACCGGCCGGCCGATGAATGACGCTGTTAATCGCGAATCTGGAGTGCGTACTACGCGTCCGCGTGATTTAAAAGGCCAGCTAACTGGGACGAGCTGAACCCTTCGTCGGGGACGTGGGTCGTATGAAAAGTTCCTAAAACTGTCGGTCTCTGAGACTAACAGTTTCGAAAATGAAAAGCGAAGTGATTAGGTGGCTACCTAGGTACTTTGTTAAATGCAAAATTTTCTTCAGGATTTCTAATCGATTTTATATGTATTTTAACACTGAGGCGCCGATGTACAATGGCAGGAGTGATTACCAATCTATGGTTGTCGCCGCGGGTGTTTTTAGTTGACGATCCTTAACACTTATTTATTTTAATATGGTTAGATAGCAATATTCTATTATAATGATGTACCTAGCAGTTATTTTTCATAATTGAAAAAAAGAAAAAACTACTTACCCAGCTGCAAGCACAACCATCATACTTAATTAAACATTATTTACTACTAATTAAATAGTATTATCTCTGTCTTTTTTTTAATGTGCGTCCGTTT
This sequence comes from Andrena bucephala, assembly GCA_947577245.1. NCBI lineage: Eukaryota > Metazoa > Arthropoda > Insecta > Hymenoptera > Andrenidae > Andrena > Andrena bucephala. The sequence goes on from OX387719.1 coordinate 10,497,785, forward strand.
TTCTACCTTATTTTCTAATTAATTGTACCAAAGGGTTGTCTAATCCGTCTATTGTAATTAAAATTAAGAAATTAAATTAAAAAATTAAGTTAGAATTATATTTTGAAATACCTATTTCTAATGTGTTTTCTTTACCTTATTAAATTTACCTGACGGGGTCGCGACTGAAAAATGTTTGGGAGACACAGTATTATAGAAATGTAAGTAGGGGAGACCGAGGCTGGTAGACCAGTTTTCAGTTTTTGATTTTTAATAAATTATGTGGGCGAAATATCTCAATGTGACAACAATTAAGGTATTTTAATGTTTTTCTAACACCTTCCAGGCTGGTCAACCAGCCCCATGATCAGGGTTGGTTGACTTACAGTATGGGGTAGGTTGACTATATGTAGGTACAATCAGTTAAGAAAATGTTATTATTAACTTATCTCAGTGGTAATAAAATAACACAATGTCACAAGAGTTGTTTCATTATAAAATATTAATTTCTTTCTTTCATATTTTAATAATAGGCTGAAATTTTTTTCAACTTAAACATTAATTATAATATATTTATAACATAGTGTAAAGTTTAGGGTTGTTATCCCCATATCACCCTAACGAAAGTGGGTAGAGATCTGAAATTTCTCTCAGTAGTTTTTTAGGCAAAGAGCATTATTTGATACATATAAATACTAAAATTGGTGCTGGGGCCGTTTCCCACATGCTTACCCGGCTAGACCCTTTAAACAAAAAATAAAAATCGCTTTATGAATAACAAAATAACAATTTAAACCTTATTAGTCAGCCAGCCCCGACCGATCATTTTGAATTCAATAATCTATGTAACCTTAAATTATTTATGTATAAACAAAAATACTATGTCAATAGATCGTCTAATAAACAAACTTTAAAATAGTCCCTTAACGTTTATTCTATTGTAACTATATAGAGCGTGAAAAAATAAAATCTTTAAGAAAAAATATTTACTTACGTAGTCAATTTTTCGACAAACGCTGATAACTGTTAAAAAACGTGCGATCGCGGGGTCGGACATAAATGCATGGCATAGTAGAAGTGACTTCTTTCTGCAGTGAATGTTTCCGCAGTAGAGCATATGTCGGTGCAAAGTTATTAACAATTAGTCAACCTACCTCTTGACACAACTAGCCCCGGTTTCCCCTAGTCTCGAATGGGCGACATTATCGATACACAAACGCGTGATGTAGGTAATTATGCATAGGAGGAAAACGAATATTCCAGCCTAAGAGATTGCACGATTCTGACGAAGCGTCAATCGAGATAAACCGCGGCCCAAAATCTCGCGCCTCGATCGCCCGCAATTTTTTATTTAATCAGTTACGACCTATCGACTTCCCACGTAGCCCGACGCGACGACGAATGTTCGCTCAGTAAACGTTTTACCCTCCGCGTGTGTTGACTGTGTTTTCCCGATATCTCCCGCTTCCATCGGTTTTCGCGGCAGCCTTTTGTCGCGTGCCCATATCGGTGACCGGTGTCGGTCGTTCCGTTGAATCGCACGCGGAATAACAGAATTTTCCTGCGACACAAACCGAAGTGGAGGACGCGTGGGTTTGGAGGAGGGTAATATTTTTACACTGAGATCGGTGGCTGGATGGAAACGAGTTCCGCGTTCGGCTGGAAGAATGCGCGACCCGGCGCGAAATACATTCGTCCAATTACTGCGAGGGAGTTTGGCGTGGCGCGAGGGGGATCCCCTATCGGAACAAGTGTATCGTGGAAACGCGAGTTCGGTCTCGGGATGGTTGCTTAATTGCCGCGCTTAAATCTCCCGGCCGGGCTCGGCTCGGCTGCACGCTTTATCGCTTCTCTATCCTCGGCCCGGCGTTCTTTATCGAGCGGCGCCATTACTCTGGTTCGTTGATAGAGCGCAGGGAACGGTTGTATGCATTTAGCATGGGATACAAATGAGCTTATCACGTACGCGGTCCCGCGGTCTTCCTTCGTACGTGCACGCGCGCAACAGGCCGGGCTCTGTTCCCGCCTCGACACGCGCCGTTAGACGGATACACGGGAATTATGCGCGAGGATGTGGGAAAATGTGTCACAAGTGTCGAAACGGGAGTTGAAGGGATCGCACGGAAAGGCTTATCGAGCGCAGGATGAATCGGGCTGCTAAAAGTCTGCGCAACAGTCGGCCCAGTTGGAACGCGCGAAAAACGGGCTGACTAATGGCCAGCGTAATTGCGACGAGCCGTTGCTGCGATCGCGCGACGATGATCCATGCGACGTCTCCCCGCGAGGGTAGCGATCGTAGATCATCGGATCACCCGCGCTCGCGGTCATTAGGCTAATGCAGCCTCGGTTATTTCCATGCAATCGATCCTCGCTGATTGCGTCGCTTCTCTTCCCTTCCCCGCTGTGGTTCCTCTCGTTCCACCCTCCTGCTCCGTAAATATCGCGCTGGAGAAGCTGTCGGGGATCGGCCGGCGGAGCAACGATCGCCGGACGCGGGCGTGCGCCGGTTCCGAGCGGTGGAAACTGTCGTTTCTGTTTTCACGCTCGACGCGTGAAACTGAACGGGCAGCTTAATTGGGTCCAATTAGTTGTATTATTCGAATCGCATGCCGAGTTTGCTAATTACTTGGATAGGATGTATCACGCTGCTGTAGATTTATTTATTTATTTAACGTACCTAAACGGTTGAAAATCATTTGAGGATATGTACAGAAAAGTCTGAAGACGGGCACAAGGATCGTCAAGTAGAGTCTAGGCTAGGGAAACGGGGGCATGACGGGGTATCGTAAAAAAAAACATAATCGAAAAATACTAGACATTTGATGAAAGTAGGTACCAAAAGGAAGCCATTGTATTGTAACAGTTAGGTCGTTGATAAAAATGAGTGGGGGATAGGGAATTCAATCCCGGGATACGGGATAAGAGTTTCGGGATTTTTTAAAAATGCGAATTACTTTATGAACTACTGAAAAATATAAAAATAAACAGAATAAATCAATATAGTCATTCATAATAATAAGGACAATAATAATAATGATTTATTTAAATAAAAATATTGAATCGCATATAACTAACTAAATTGTATTTATTTTTACAACGATATTCCCACTTTCCACTATTTCGAAATCGTGCGAGTTGCAAATTGCAATTTGTCTGAACACGTAAAGTCGAAACTTTGTAGTTTTTAGTTAGACAATTAGTCCCGGGATTCCGGGATAGACTTTAAAAAATCCCGCAATCCCGGGATAGTAAATAATGATCGGGATTGAATTCCCTAGTGTGGGAGCACGCGTTTTTTCGTTTACAGCTGTGAAATCGTCCACATGCTGCGTGGATCTTATTTTGCGTACTAAAAAGACTTATAATAAATATATATTTAAAAACGGTAAGTCAATTATTTTTGTTACATTGTGATCTCCATTCTATTTACTTTAATGTATAATATTGAAAATTGCAATATTTTTTTTATTATTTTTTATGGAGTACCCCATCATACCCCGGATTACGGTTGTTCATGTGAGGTGGAACAACGCCATCGTTCTCTATTATAATTTAAGTCGAATTTTCGTTACTTTTAATTCGGATTTGAAAATGGTAAAAACATATAAGAAGAAACTAAACGAGGAAAATGGTCAAAAGAAGTTAGGAAGAAATCTGTCGACGAAGTTTTAAGCAACAAGAAAGCTGCTCGAGAAAATTGCCTTCCATAAGGGATCGTCCTTAAATTACGTAAAGCTTTTTAGGGGGGGAGGGGGTCGCGAATTTCTTACGTTTTCTTACAAGGGGGGAGAGGGGAGTCAGGTAGCGTCTTACGTAATATTTTTTAACCTAATTTTCAATAAATACAAATTCTATCATTAATGTTCGAGAAAAGTTGTTTTAGTTTAAATTTCCCGAAACCGAGTTAAATGAATAATATAAACCTTTAAAAAAAATGTAATAACTGAAAAAATTCAATGTAAAATATATTACGTAAGAAGGGGGTTGCAATATCAAATCTTACGAATTCTTATACTGGGGGAGGGAGGAGGTAAGAAATCGCCAAAATTACCCTTACGGAATTTAAGGACGGCCCCTAAACAACACTGGAACGTTATGTCCAAAAATTGAAACAGGGAAATGAAGTGATGATAGGTTTACCATTAGGCCCAATTAAGAGTGTATTTTTGCAAACAGATGAGGAAGAAATAAAGTCGAATATTTAAGAAATATGGTCCCACAACTCCGGTACGAGGGTAGGAAGAAAATAATTTAGAAAAAATTCATATTTACATCGATTGTGAAAATATTTAGAGGAACCCAATTGCCCAATTTTCGGTACCCCGTCATACCCCGTGGCAGGGGCAAGATGGTTTTTCAATCCTTTCTTTTTCAAAATTTAATAACTTCGAATTTTTATTTAAATGTTGCTCAAACTATATAACAAAGGTTAAAGTATTTACTTATAATTATCTATTGATTCATAAAAACTTAAATAAAAGGTACCTATAATTATCAATTTGTTTACATGTTTGCTTAGCTTCCCCATCATGCCCCCCCCCTTCTCCTATCTCCTGGGAGCAGCCACGAGCTGATTAGTACAGCGACTTTGAAAGTACTTTTAAACTGGCCGTAGAATGTTTCCATATCCAGGCTCGACGGTACACGGCACGAAGCGAAGAGAGAGCCCAAGTGCGTTCGTGTTCGGCAAAAGGAAAAGCATCGATCGGCCGGCGGGAACGAGAGAGACATTTCCGAAGGAAACGTTAGACGGCTGGCTGGTCGCATCGAGAGACTCGCAGGCGACGTTGCATGAAAACCGCCTCGGATGTACCTACGCATCGAATGGGAGAATCGTCGGTCGTTAGTAGCGCGCGACGACGAGGATTCTACCATAACCCGTTCCCTCCGCTTGCGCTTGGGATAGTGTGTACCCATGGCGAAAGAATGCCAATGCATCCTAATGAATGTCGATTCGTCGTCGAGATATTAAAGATACGTGTACGCAGGGGCGCGGGCATGCCCGCTGGGATAGTGCGTGCCTCGGAGTGCCTACCTAAATTCAAAAGCGTACGCCAGAAAATACCCGATCCAATCTGCTTAATGAATATTTTATGCGGCAGAGCTTTCCGCGTGGTTCCCCGCATTTAATATTCATACGGCGACGCGGCCGCCGACGAATCGCGGCGGGCACCGTGCGTGACTATGCCCGCGGATCCTAGATTCTCCGTCGAGAGAAATGGTGGCCAGTCCTTTCCGTGGGAAAAGCTCGACTGGCGGAAGGTGTCCGAAGGTCCGGGAAGGTGTGCAGGCTTCCTGCCTACGCCACTGATCTCGCCAGAGTCCTGCACAGTGTCGAAAGAAGCTGCTGCGTACGCAGGGTGCGCCAAACGGTACCGCAGGAATCCTTGGAATCCCAAGGTTTCGCACACGGGATGGCTGCGGTATCGATCGATCGATTCTCCCGGGAACTTCCCAATTACGCAGCGGGGGCAAGCCTCGCGCAAGGAAAGGGAAAACGCTCGGCGTGCGTGCACCGCGGAAACCTTCCACTCCGATCGGCTTTCGAGCGTGAACGGACATCTCTGTCCGAGGCCCTACTTCATAACCGTTGGCGATTTTTATACGAAAACGATAACCGGTTGGTGGCTGGTCCGCTCGTTTCATTTGCATGCCGGCATACTTTTATTGCGTTGGGAGGTGCTTTTTCGGCGAGCGAGCGGGACAGAGACGCGAGAGGATGCACGGTTTTCCTTTCGTCGACGGCGAAAGCGTGGTCTGCGGGGAATCGAGAGCGAGCACGGGGGAGATGTACCTCCCGGCGAAATTTCACCTTACGCAATTAAGCCGGCTCGTTGCCGCTTACATCAACGGCTGTTACGCGCTGATCTTGCCCGCACCTGATCTTGCCGGCTGCCTATATGGCGGCGTGGCGTTTCGTACTTGAAACGGGCGGCCTGGTGCATACCTACCTACTACTCTGTTCGCCAAGCAGGATGAACGAAACACCGTACGAGATAATTAGTCGTACGATCGCCCGGCGTTGGGAGTCCCGTATCTGTCTAACGGAGCAACTTTTGCCTCGCATGCTCTCCCATATACAGGGTGAGTCGGTGCTCCCGAACAAGATAATTGAGATTTCTCTGTATCACTATGGAAACACGCCCGCCCGACGAGACAGCCTCGGAGAATAGAAATCGACTATTCGAGATCGCGGGCACCTACCCAGTCACCCACTCACCCACTCACCCACCTACCGTTCCCGCCAGCCTATTCGCCTCTCTTCTCTCCTCGGCGAAGGCTGGAGCCGACTGTTGCTCGCGAGCAGCCGTTCCGCGGCGTATTATGTAAAAGTCGCGCTCGTGTGCACGAGCCTCGCCGCTATAATAGCGGGCATAACCGAGTTTGTAATACTTGTCCGTTCCAGTGCTAGTGATCGTTCATTTTCCTCCGCCGGATCTGTCTACCAGTGTTTCCCTTGTGCACGCCTCGCCTCGGCCGGACAGTTCTCGATGAAAGACGGCGTAGCCCACTCGCCCCGTCGCGCGTTCCTCGGCCTAGGGCTCGCGAGCTTTGCGAAAGGTGCTTTCCTTTGCCCACGTTTCGCCGGTTATTAAACGATCGGACTGGATACGCCCAGATCGTCGGAGCCGCGAGGTCTGAGAAACATTTGAACGATGATATTGGTTCGGTGCAGTGGAGAAGCCTCCTTCTCGCGTTGCGCTCTCGGGGAGAACGCTCGGCTTAATCGACGACGAGCCGAGGAAATTCAATAGACGGTGGCACTTTGTGCGCCCGATCGATGGCTCGATTCGATTCCGCGCCTCGCGGGAGATCCCCGCAAAGGAGCGGGAGCATCCATTTTGTAATTGAAAGACCGGGGAAACGCGATTTGTCGGGGGAGCAGCCCCGCGACAGAGAGGTTTTCTATGGACTGGCAGCGATCAATGGGGACGTACAAATAATTCGCTACCGCTTCCTGTATTTTGCCCGGAGGCTGGTGCTATCACGTAACGCTTCACGATCGACAGGCGAAGGTACCTACATATTTCTATCGGCGTAGGTATTCGCGGGCAAATGAGATATCCCCATCGAAAGATCTCTGTCCCGAGCGATAATCGCGCGACAGCTTCGCCGCTTCTATCGTTATCGGCTGCTTAATAACGCCGTTAATTCCCCTTCCGCTCCAGTTAGGCTTCCGAATCTCCCAGTTCCTTAACTATCGATCCACTCGCCGCAAAAATTCACCCAGCAGCCGCGTCGAATCTGCGCGATACAGCTCCCACTCGCGTGCCCCAAATATCGTCGGGAAATTAATTTCACCCGCGGCACGACGGGAATCCGGAGCGTTGCGCGGTTCGCCGCGAGTTGGGAAACTCACGCTCCCGTCCCAGAAAGATTCCACTCGGCCGTAGTTGGTTAATTGACGATCTATCGAGGCGATCGACGATTCGTTAGTGTTCAACACTCCTCGTCGTTAGTCAGTCGTCGCGAGCCTGCCATCGGCAGCTTCAGAATTGCCTCACCGCAGTCGCCTAGCGTCAAATGAAAGATTTCGATGGAATTTCTTGCACCGGAGAGGAAGCGGCACGGCGTTGCATGAACGATCGGCAATTTCGAGGCAGGCAGATTCGTTAGCCTGCCAGGTCTAGGCCGTTAACGCGATGTGATCTTTACTTACGACGGCAGCGGAGGATCGTGTTCCTGTGCGGTAAATAATGTGGAAGCTCGCGTACTCTCGGAACGCTTGCCTGGTAATCGGGCGGTCGCGGGCGACAACGTACGAGGGCGTAATACGGAATAATCTTTAGCGATGCGACAACCCGATAGCTCCGGCTCATCGAGCCCTCGGCCTCCTCGTCGCTGGATATTGTTGTTTAAATACGAGTGGCGCTCCAGACGTTAACGACAACGCGACACCGGCCGGCTCGAGACATCGAGACGCAAAAATTCACATCCGACGCGACAGCGAAGCGTAGCTTGAAATTTCCTGGCGTTCTTCTGTTAACGGCTTCAGGGGAAAGATAATCTCTTCGGTCTTGATCCCTGGGACCAAGATTCTAATTGGGATAGGGTAAAAGCAGGTAATACGGAACATCTGATTTCAAGAGCTTGTCAAAAGTAGGGGAATTTGTTTTTTTTTTTAATAATGCATAATTATATTTACATAGTCAAATGTAAAAAATTCAATTGTTTTGCAATTATAGTAAAAAAAAGTGAAAAGAGTGAAAATCGGCCGTTCGAAAAAATGGGTCCTAATATGTATCCTAGGAAATTTGTAAAGAAAACTGAAAAATCTTTACTTTTTTTTACTAAAAATAAAGCTTTATTAAGTAGAAGATACAAATAAACTAATACAAATAAATTACTTAGGGGAAACCTGTCCAAAACCGTATACCTAAGGTTCTAGGTCCATAACTTTTTAAATAATAACACAAATTGGGTAAAGAAAACGGTATTTATTAAAGGGTTTCGTAAACAACACAAAATAATAAAAATATAATTGAACAGTTTAAATAGGGCACTTAATTGAACAATAAAACAAAACCTCTTCTTTTTCCGGTTTAGTCAACCTATGGGGCAAAACCGTATACATAGTATATATTATTGGTCTAAATTAACAACGGTAGCATTGAAAATCGTCGAGTTCTTCGGTTCCCCAGCCCGGTGCAACCTTCGTGTGCCCATCCACTACACCTTTACATTGGACCCAATTTTGATCCCATGTTTCGATTGATTAATTAATTAGTCACTTAGTTTTAGATTGTTTAGGCTCTATTTTATGTATTTTATGTATTTTACGTATTTACTTGTATACTAAGGGGTTTCCCGTTAATTTTAATAATAATAATAATAATAATAATAATAATAAATATACATGATTTTTGGAATTTATTTCTGCTTTCTGCGTCTCCTACACGTTGGGCACGTGAATAATACGTCGGAAGCCCCACATTCTTCGTGTGCCCACTGAAAGCAGCGAATAGATTGGGTCTACTTTTCATTATCATTATTTTTATAATTTTCATCGCAAAATAAACATTCCGCAGCATCGTCGTCATCGTCATTATCAACTTCATCTATGTTACTCGGTATGTTCCATATTACGTACACACATGTTCCGACAAGAAATTAAGAATTATACCTACTAAGAAGAAAGTAACTTTATTGGTAAACTATTGTTGAATAATCAAGAACACATATATTTAATGATAAATTATATCAAAATAATACTTTGCAACATACCTTAACTATAATATTTAACTGTTTGATGCACTCTTCTGAAACTTTTACACTCCACGAAGGATATAAACGTTTCCCTTTCAATGATAGATGCCCGACTGATGCTCAGTTGTCAGTATCATCGTCTATTGTGTCTAGGGATCTACTTAGTATACACGATTGCCTGAAGAGTACGTTATTTCATTATCGAAATTTTAAGAAGTTACGTATTACATGCCGCTCCATATTACCTGGCTTTACCCTATTAATTTCGACGACTGAAATTGTCAAAAATAATTTTACAGTCGTCCCGCGATAGATTAACTCACGATTCCCAGGTACGGTGAAAGAAGAGCATTTCCGCTTGCGCAACGATGCTGCACAGCTCTCCCTCTTTCACCGCGTCATTGTTTCGCCCGGGAAATTAAGGAATCGCGTTCCCATGATCGTTTCGAGAGGGCCGCGTACTTTCCCCGTGATTATTTCGAGGAGGCAGCGTTTCCTCGAGCCATTAGGCGCTCCAAGGTGCTAAAAATTCGGTGCCGGACGAGTCGCGGGCCTCGGGGAGCCCGGAGTGGCAGCAATTAACGCGGGGAGGACGCGCGGAGGCGTTCGTTCACCTTTGATGTCCGAAACGAGAAATTTCCGTCTTTCCAGCGCGCGATGGGGATTAATTAAAATCACGAGGAGCAATTAGCGACCGTTAGGCGTCGGCGTTATTCGGCGAGAGTGTCGGGAGCCTCGCTTCTCCTCCCTCGTCTTTTCGCCTCGAGTCCATTAATCCCCAGACTTGTTTCCTTTCCCCTCGCGGACTTAATCCAGCGGGGATCCCTCGTCAGATGTATCTAATAATCCACGCCAGCCACCACCTACGCATATTTTAATCGGCTACTGCGGTCCCATAAGTCCGTCGATGTGATTTCATGGGATCGAATGCTTACTCCGTCGCGCAAACAGGAAGCTATCGTTCACGCGTGAACCTGGCAGGGTGCAGGATCAGCAGGGGATGCCAGCGACCTGTACACACCTATATTTAGCCTCGGATTATCGGTAAACAGCGTAAACGCGTGTACCGGCGCGCAGCCGGAGTTTATCTTGCAGCTGATCCGTCTCTGCTCTTTGGGAGCTGGCGGTTTACCCGCGAGATTTCGGAGACACGCTCGTTTCCTACGAGCAACCACGCGACGATATTTCAATCAGCCTCTTGTCGCCTGGCTACGACGAATCATTCCGATCGTAAATTACGCCGAGGGAATGCTTGTACTTGAACTCGGTGCGCGTGATTTATATTCGCGGACCGCGCGAATAACGCGACGACACGGGGCCGCAGGAATAGTCACGACGCGCGTAAAGTCGAGGAACGAGGATACGAATCTAGGGGGAAGGGAATTTTTGCGGTTCGCCTGGAAACTTCTAGGCGAGGGTAGAATGTAGCTGGCTGGTTGTCAACCGCTCCATTTAACGATCGGCTTGGTGTCCCTTAAGTTCGGGATAGGTTGCCGCGTTGGACAACACGTGTCCCAGTAATTTCATGGCAATTAGGATATTCGTGGGAACCTCTTCATTAAAGGAGCATTAAAGACGCGTGACGCGCGGGGCCTCGCGAACGCGATGGCAGAAACCGGTCCCATAAGGCCGCGGGATATCTTGCTATTCCTCTGGATTAAAGGGGAATAACGTAGACCACGTTTCTATTTATAGCGTCGTAGTTGGCGATGACACGCGTGAACGTGGCTTTAGTAATCCGCCATCGCGAGCTTCGCCGTTTCGAAAGACGGCTGGGTTGGAGGTGGCAGCACGAATTTGTCTGGTAATCGAGTCGAATCAATCGGCTCGCCGTTATCTGCGATCTAAGCTCGCTCGATTGCAAGCAGCACCGACACTGCTCGACACGAGCCGCCGGTGGCGACAGACGCCCGGTATCGATTTTGCATCGCGAAATCTGCTCGCGCGACGATTCGGCACGCTCCGCTTACTGCCTATCTCTAGAACCGCTGGAATCGCTAGTGGTAATGACACGTGGACGTGGAGAATGGCTCTGAAGACGATGGCGTTCTTAACGGGCAACATACACCTAGCAGGCGAAAAAGTAGGATGTATTTCAAGAATTTCTTTTCGGTGGAGAAATGGTTTTATGAAGGAAACATTATATACGTTTGAAAGGTCACACTTTTGTCTACAGAATGTGAAATTTTCATTAAAATAATCGGAGAAGAAGCTGCGTGGTAGCTAAATATTCAAATTTCAGTTTGAACCCCCGAACGCAGAGTGCCAGAGGCTCTCCAAAAGTGACAGTGTCGTTCTAGGGTGAAAGTACCAACGTGGCTCGAGTATTGGCTTCGGCCCTTCAACATGCGTGTTCCGCGAATTGCATGTTGAGAAAAACATGGTTCGGCGAGCCGGCTAATACAAAGTGTACTTAAGAATCGTCAAGTGCGCGCCGTCTACGGGAATAAGAGCGTTGCGAGGTCGATGCCACCGAGGTCGTTGCGTAATCGCGGCGTAATATTCCGTCCTCGAGGATCGAGGTCGAAATTGATGCTCCGCGAGCGCATAAACGTCGAATTTCCCTTTCGCGCGCGGAACTGTGTCGCCGTTGGATCGAATCCGCGCCGAGTTCGTGCTGAGACTCGCGGCGAAAGCAATCGGGGGTCAAGTGGCAATCAATTTCGCGACTAACTAGGAACACTATTCGGTTGATGATGGAATCGCGCAAATTTTTTTTATATAGACCGAAAGTATATGTCACCACGGTCACAAAAATGTAAATTAAAGATGCTCCCAAGAGCTGCTCTGACCTTGAAAAATCAACAAAGGTGGAACAGGTCGAAGAAGAAAAATGAGGGAAAGAGAATGACAACACCGGCTGTTGAAATTTAATTATCTCTATTATATGAAAATTCATTATATTAAATGAATGATAATAGATTAATGATAGATAACAATTAGAAAAAAATTAATGATAATACTATTGAAATCACAACAGTGGGTAATTAACCGTTAGATTTATGATAATCTTGTCGGCAAGAAGATTTAAATAACTGATTGAAGCAATAATAATTTTCACAATGACTGCAACGAGCGAAAACTGTTTCTTTCATACCTTGACCGTCGAGGCAGTCGAAACATGTCACTGCGAAGACTGATTGACAGATCACACATATACTGCGCGGCAATTGTTGCCGAATATATGATTATATATTCATTAATTGAAAAATACATGCCCAAAAAAGGCATATACAATTTTCTTAAAAATCATGTAAGAAGTAAATAAGACAAAGAAAACAATTTGAATATACGGAATTTACATACAACTTTAGAAAACTTATAACGAGGGCTAATTTATTGCGACACATTTTTTGACGAGAAAGTTTGTCGCTTTGAATAGTCAATTGGGATTTCGGTCAAAATTCAGGAGTTTTATTGGTCAGAAGATTGATTCTTTCTCGATAGTTTCATCTCGTATTGGTCTACGCAAAGCTCCGTAACGCACGCAACTATTACGTTAAGTCAAATGGTGGTGGCTGATTTCTCCTCGATCGCTGTTGGCGAAAACGAATTCACCGGCCAATATATCTTGCCCCGACCTTAATTCCGTCCGCCAGTCACCATTCCGTCGTAGCAACGAAACATATTGCTGTCCAGTTCCATTGTACCACAATTCATCCGCTCGCGTCGAAAAAACAGTGTCTCTTCTTCCAAATACGGATCTTCCTCTTGCCTCTAATTAGCTCCACGAAATTACACACGTAGCAACGTCTGACGCCAATTCCTTAGCACGAAATACGAATATTCTCTTATCGAAGGTAGAATCGATGGTTGAAAGCACTGTGGAACCACCAAATCGGATAGCATCTCCCTGTATCGTACCGCGGGCGAGTTTGCCTCAGCCTTAGGACTGACGCGAAATCTCTTGCCATCTCTCAGCAGAGATACGCTTGGGACAGCCGCTTCCTGGAGCCTGGCGAAATTAATTAAGAGATCCAGCGAACACGGACGATGGATCGAAGGTGGCTGCTCGATGCTCGAAGGAATCGCGATGCAGGATTGACGCGTGCCGCTGACACCGACACCGGCGTACCTTGCAAAATGTCAAGTGCACGCGCGCGAACCACCGTTTGTCTTCGTCCTGCATCCATCCCCTCGGGTTCTCCAAGTTCCTGGAACGGGGCGGCTCGAGACAATAGTACAAGACTGCTCTCCCATTCGAAGGCAGCGTCTCGCGCGGCAACGGTTCGTGGTCTGGACGTGGCTCGATCGACAGTAGAATTCAACCTCCGCCGTTATTCCGCTGATTCGAGGATACGTCTTGCTCCCGATGCTCGCGGAGGTGCTTGAGCAGCGTCTGTTACTGGACGTTTACAACGCGCCGTCCGTCAAACGGCGAGGAATAAGCTTTCCCAATGGAATTGGTTGTGTCGGGTTGTTAATAAAATACTGCGGAAGGGACCGATACTCTTGTATCACGAAGCAGATTGAGAAAGCAGCGAGACCGAAGCTCGCGACGCGACGCTCAGGCGGAAGAGCTGATGAGGAGTCGTTGACGCGTGCAAGTTTCGATAAAGACGTCGTTAACCCCGAGCAGATGATATCGCGACGGACTCCCCTCGTCGGAGTGTATGGTAATTTACAATTAAAGTTATTACACGTTCCAGCAGGACGGTGATTACGCGTCTGCGCGGGGCCATTGTTATTCACCGTGGTGGTATCGCGGACCGCAATAATAACGACAGCGATAATAACAATTTGCTCGCACGTCGAAGTAACGGGGATCTCCCCAGCTCGTCACGCGCTTCTTCAGGCCTCTCAGCGGATTTTCCGTTAAAAGGAGCGTGGCTTGGAGGAATATTAACTCGTCGATCGAAATTAACTCAGCTCGCGGAAGTATCTCTGTTCACAGCGGTCTTGAGACACTTTTCCTCACTTGCTCCGATTTCTATGCAGCGAGAAAGCTGGAAAATGTACCAGCAGATACCGTAAACTGGGGGAACAGGAGGTTTTTGAAACATTATAATGTAAACATGCTAATTGCTTTAAGTATCTTATCATAACATTGCATTTTTTGTGATTGTACTACGAGTGTCAATATGCATCAAATTTTTGCCCTTTTCCTTCTTTAATACATCTTAAAAACCTGCCGGTACGGGATAAAATTGGCACATCATATAAATAACATAAACAGGTTAAGTCTTACTAATCTGAAATCTGTAAGATAAGTTATTAATAATACAATATATAACGTAACAAAGTTACATATTTGACATTCGATTATTGGACAATATCAAACAGCAAACGTTGAAACAATTGAATACCAAAAATCTCGATCTGGAATACGAATTTATATGTTCATGCGTAATGCTACCAACGTAACCCCGGCGCGACAGTGGAACGACGTAAGGACAATAACTAGACATGACAATTACTTCCAAACGGTTTGGACTTTTATTATAAAAATGTGCACACTTTCAATTCATGTTAAGTAGAATAACTGAGATTTAGAAAAAAAATTTGCTCCTAAGCTTTCTACAAATAACGAGGGAAGATCCCGAACCCGGAAATTCAAAAAATTCTGAAACTTTGTGAATATGTAGGGAATTTCCTCCAGATTAATTCACTCTAAGGGCGTGTAATTCACCCCTGAAAATGCGGTTATTTTTCGATTTTGTGTTGTAACGAGTGAACTGTAAAATATGTTGTTTACCAAATGATAGATCTAATTAAAAGAAGTAACTTTTGCCTTGAAACTTTTTTTTATCTCTTACAGTTCGCGAGTTATAACACAAAATCGGAAAATAGCCGAATTTTCGGTGGTTAATTTCACTCCCTTCGAGTGAATTTGGGCAGCAAACAAAAATTGCGTTGTAATCAGGAGGAAATCCCCTATATATTTACAAAGTTTCAGAATTTTTTGAATTTTCGGATTCGGGATCTTACCTTGAACCAAAATTGTTAGGTAAAAACTGAAATGTTCACATTAGATTTATTTTATTAATCGCAGCTAGTAGCATGTAATTTTTATACTTTTTAAAACCTTACCATTAAAGGATTAAATTCAGGTGTTTTACACCTTGGGCGACTTTGAGCAAAACTTTAAATCACTAGTTGAATTATTATAGTATTGA
Source organism: Andrena bucephala (assembly GCA_947577245.1). Lineage (NCBI taxonomy): Eukaryota > Metazoa > Arthropoda > Insecta > Hymenoptera > Andrenidae > Andrena > Andrena bucephala. Next base: position 10,513,087 of record OX387719.1, read on the forward strand.
TCGCAACTCATTTTTATTTTATACAGTTGTTTAGTGATGAAATCCAAGTTAATTCATAATGTTTTTTGTACAAAATCATCAATAATAAGATACTCAGTAATATGTAAAATATTGAGAACTTATGAAGTAATAGGATTTAGGTAATAATTATTTAAAATGGCGCAACTGAAAGACAAAAATACTGAAATTTTCATACAGGTCAGATTCATATACAATTGGATCAAACCTAATGTGAATATAAAGTTTATTTCTTTGTGTTTTCTAATGCTACGAACACTTAATAAAGATTTAATGAAGCTATAGAACAGAATTTCTACACTTCAAATTTCGGCCGATGTCCAAATAAATAAGGCATTCTCGTCCCACTGTGGCGTATGGCAATGTTACCCCGTGCTGCCAATGTTCCCCCAGTTTACGGTATTTCAGTACCTACAGCTGAAAGAAGGGAGAAGGCGTTAAAAGCAGCAGAACGGTTGCGTCTGGCGTTGCGCAAATCTGCAGGAACGTATCGTAACTCGCACGAAATTGCGTCGCCCCCGTTTCCCGCCTAATTTCCAGTCGCGAAATTCTTTCGAAAGAAGCTGCCCGAGTTTACGCCCGTTCTCACAGGCATTCCCCCGGCCGTAACCCAATCCAATTCAACGGGCAACGCGATATGAAAACTCGACGCTCGGTATGCGCGCGCTATAAGCCTTATCTCCTTATCGAGTGGCCGTTGCAGCGCGTGCAGTCCTTCGTTTCTGCGTCTCTATCTTTCCTCGGCACCGGAACGTTACACGTTACACGCCTCGTAACGTTCGCTGGTACCGATAACGAGCCGCGCGTCCCTTGTAAGTTGCTCGCGGAGACGCGCAAACGGGGAGAGCATCTTCGGTGCCCTCCAATTTAGAAATCCCCTCGGCTGAGGGGTCGCCAAAGCGAAAGGTACGCGGTGACGTTCGCGCCTGTATTAAATTTGACACCGGATGCGTCGCGCCTCGGACAAAGGATTTCCAGGAAGGTACCGTGGGCAGTTGGACAGTGCAGAAAGTTTCCAGGTTTCTAGTCTGGAGACCAAGCCAGGAGGACGTTTCTGTCGGACTCGGGTCCGTTTTCAAACTTTGCGACGTCGGAAGAGTAGATAAGTTACGAGCAAAGAAACTAGACAAAAGAACACACTGCCTTTGGGGTTTTGAGATGGTACTGCAGGCGATTAGCCAGCCCAGAGTCAGTTGTTTAGCAGCAACCTTTCGATCTATCCAGCTTCACGGTCTCCTCATAGATTCCCAGGCGCTAGCCGTTCGAAGCTTCTGCTGTTCCCGATCGTTCCTCTTGTTCGTTTTCAGGGGAGTCCGTGCGAACCACTTCGGAGGACCCTCGGACGAGCCAGACAAAGAGAAACGCGATTTCCTGCACGATCTACGAGTCATTCCTGGAAAAAAATCGTCGGTGTGGTCCAGCCTTCTCACGCCACGTCTCGACTCGCGACGATTGAAAGCGAGCGCGTGGTGCCCGACGGAGAAATGGAATTATCGAACCCTCTCTCGGCTTTCAGCTCGTAATTAATAGCCACGCGAGGGGAGCGTGTTCGTGTCGGTTACTTTTCTTTGAAGAGTATTTGACTCTTATCGACTGCTGAGCTTCCACTAATTCGCACCTGCATGGATTTTGGAATCGTCCAAAATCCTTTTATTGCATATTTGATGACTACGATAAGATTGTTTGATGAAAATCAATCTTCATTGTTGAACCTAATCCCCTTGTTGACGCCCCGTTAGCCTATCTTATCTCCCGTCTTTGCCGTCGCTCTTTGATATCCGAGAAGAGCTTGTTTGTCGCTGGAACTCCCAGGGAAGTCGTGCCGCATTTCGCGCAGCGATTTTGAATAACAATGGAGCGACGTTGACGGGATGAATCTAGAACGAAGTAGCCGGCGAACGTATGTTATTCATGGCGACAGGAGATCTCAGCAGGTCGCTGCAACTCCCTTAGCGAATGGAAACGCCTCTTCTCTGTAAAGTTCCCGAGGAAATGGAATTCTTTATCGCCTCCGTCTTTGCCTTTGCCGTTGATCGTTCCCGTTTCCAGCGTCTGCTCTTTCCGCTCTGCACGCCCGAATCTCCTCCGAGGTAGTCGTGCATAAAAGAAAGGGACGATCTTTGCGAGAACATCGTCTGTTCGCGCCAAGCCGTCGCGAGTGAGGCCGGTAGTAGATGTCTGATGATAACGCGCGAGATTAAACGGATTCGATCCATCGGCTTCTGGAAATAACGGAGGAATATGACTTCCTCCAGTCTGCCATTCCTTTCCTTTAAACTTGATCGATCGAAAATCCAGGGTACCTTGCGCGAGCATCATCCTCCGCGGATTGCCAAGCTAACTGCAGGTTACTCTCGAATTCCGGTACACGGGAGACTTTTATTTCTCCCTGTCCGTTCTCGCAATCGTCCGCCGCTCGTTCCATCCCCGAGAACACGGGGGAGAGATAACGTATCGCGGGGATCCCGGGGACCATTCCCCCGCGAAAATGTCCCCATGGTAACGCCAGGGCGGAAGGAAAATCCCGCGGGCGTGAGTGCTCTTAACGCGCCGTCAGGGCACGACTGCCGTTTCTTCGACTTTACGGCGTACCGGATCTTTATCCCGGATGCGCACGTTTCCGATAGAAATTCCCTCGCAGCGGAGTTTGAATACGCAGAGGGAAAGCACAACAAATTCCACTTCCTCTGAATAAAGTGGTGGTTTACCTAGGTACGTGTTTAACCTTGGAGCGGTCGCGGCTATCCTTGTACACTCGAGAGGAAACAAAAGTGTAATATTACATAGAAGGGTATGTACTGTGACGGAGAAATATTTGGAATAATCCTGTGACTCCCATTATTTTTGTTTATTATTATATAAATAGCTAAACGGAACTGATCTTTGGTATACAAATTGTACAGTTATAATTATTATGCGAGGCATTATTATTGTTATTATTATTATTACGACTTTATTACTCCTGAAATGGAAGATATAGGGCAGGGTTGCCTATATCGTGCCACTTAAGACATTTTACGTTATATTTCATATTTGGTACTAATTTGAACACAAATGACTATTGGATATTGTAGCTTGATCTTTTAGGCACCTACTATTATACGCTTAACCTTTTGTTCGGAACAAATTAATTTGTTATTAATCGTTTTGTCACATACTGTAAAAGGAACGATTTAGGCAACCGGTCTCATAAATCGTACCTCCACTAAAAATAGTATCAATGACAAATAGAGTAGAAAATATAGTAATGATTATTATATAGTTACATATATATATGTATGTGGATCACACAGGCCACAATAACCTATGAATATGATATTTGTACATAACCTATATAACATACGAGTTGTCAAATCCGACTGGTACGATTGTAGTGGTACGATTTAGGAAACATGGTCAATTTATTTATAAATATCAATTTAAACTTTATAATGAATGTAATACGCACTTAGAATGAATATAAAATATTCTACATTAAACCCGCTTTTACAAAAATACAAAAATACAGGACAAAATTGCATTGTTTGATTGTTATCAGCTAAAATAAACTGGTGAAAAGTTACATCAATCATACCTGATTTTTTAAATATTTATAGCACGCACTAAATAGGGTGTAAGCTGAAAAGGTTTTGTTTCTATTTCTTATTTCGCATTTACTTGATATTTTTATCATCAGATGTCGTTTATATTCATTAATTATTGAGAAATTGATGAGGTACGATTTAGGTGACCAGTACGATATTGGCAACGTTCCCCTAATACACATAGAGATAGTAAAATTGTAACACACGAGGTCGAAGTGACGAGCAAACTTAGCCTGGCGGTTCCGAGCAGCCAGTGACCTGGTAGCTTTACATTTGACGGCGTGTCGAGTGGAACTTTGCACTTGGCCGTGGCCAGGTGCGCGTCGACTGTTGGCAGACCGCTCCGCGAGAAACGTCCGCCTATTTTCGCGCGGCCAAGTCCTCCTCCGCCCGTAATCAGCTTACCGGCGATCTGTAAACGGATTACGCCGGGGAACACGCTCGCCGGATTGTAGGCCGATGATTTATCTTGGCGGCGCGACCAACGTTTCCGGGCCCTATCGATCCACCCGCTAACGACACCAATTTTTCGCGCGTCTCTGCGGTGCTGTGATAACAGAATTGCTGGAGAATTGGGGGATATAGCGGCGATATAGATTGAGCAATGAAGACTAGCGACAGACCAAAGGGGAAACTAGAACATTTTATTTCTCGCGTTTATTCCCGATGAACACGAGCGCGAAGGTGCGAATCCACGATGAGACAAGAATGAAGTGTCTCGCATGAAACTCTAATCTCACGAGACAATTATTTCATTATTTTATCATTTCATAATTATTTTGTCACCATTAGCTTCATGAAACTATACCCGAATGAGACAAATTTCATGATGTATTTTAAAAAATCTCATCTCACGCGACTGTTTTCTTTATTCACATTTAGTTGTTGCTGAGATCTTTGTCTCATGTAACAATCTCATCGTGGATTCGCACCTTCAGATTCCGCAATGGGCCGAGAGACTCGACGCGCGGCGACTTTCAGCGCGCATCTGATGTAAAAGGGACAAACTAGAGACAAATGACGCGGTACACGATCGATCGCCCGGCGATTGCACGCCGAACGTACTATATCGGGAACGGCGAGGCGATCGACGACGATCGAGCGCCTTTTTGCTAACGGATCGATTCAGCCGCGGTCAGGATGTTTCATTGTCAGCGAGCTGTAACGGTGAATTAGCGGTTAAAAGAGCGGCTTGTTTCGTTGCAGATGCTGCGCTCGCTGCACCGTCTTCGTCTGTACCCGGCCGGCGAGATTGCGCTCCGATTATGGTGAGTAAATGCCCCCTCCTTCCTCCTCTCTATCAATTATTTACGACGCTGCAGCGAGCCGTTCCTCTGTTCGATTTATGGCACATCCCGTACAGTTTTCTCCGCGATCGGGTGCAGAGGAAAACCTCATCAAGCTCTCACAGTTTCCGATCGTGAACACAGAGGAGCGGCCCTAAGACAGCCAGCTTGAACAGCAGGAGACGTTTCTGATCTCCGGGCAAAAGCGGTAAAAGCTCGGGGTTGCTCGACGACACGGAACCGCAGCAAAGCGAATCATCTCGCCACGCCATTTCTTGTTAACCACCTCCATTCTTCATCCCGGACTTTCCCTCCTCCTGTCTTTTTCTCTTTCGCGTCGGGTGGACCGCCGACGGGCCTGCGACGGAAAAAGTCGCAATCGCCGAAGATTTGCTGGCGGACAGCGGGGAAACCCGGTTGAACTCCGCCCGAGCGGTTCCTAGGCGAGGCTGGGATCCCGATACGAATCCGACGGGGAGGATTGAGAGGAATTGGATTTCTAGCGGGTTTCTGGCGATCGAGCTGGCTGGTCGTCGAGGCCCGAGCGTTTCTCTCTCCTGCCCCTCGGAGGATGCGTGCTCCGCGATATCTCCGGGCTATACATTATGGAACATCCACACCCATCGCGAGGGACTCGACGGTGGTTTATTATGCGACCGGCGATGATATCGCAACGATTTTCTGCCGCGGAGAACTGGGTCACAGCCCACCGGCGCGTTACTGAGCTTCAGAGTCGTCGCGATCCTCCTCGGCGGACCGGTGCTCGTGCGCTATGCTAATACGCCCGCCCACGTGGCTGCCCGTCGTTAATAACGGGGCCGCGTAATTCGGCGAGCTGGCATCCACTAATCAATCACGCCGAATTACCGCCAAACGGCCGCGTGGGAGCGGAACTAACGCGCGTAGGTGCAATTGTTTGGGATGAAGAGGGTTAGGGTGAGTCGAGGGTTGTACAGGTGTGGAAAGCTAACCCTACGACGCACAGGTGAATTAAAGTTGCACGCGTTCGGCCTGAAGGGCGCATCTCTTCAAATCTAGGAATTTCCGAATTGCACTGAAATATTTATAACAAGATGAAACACTGAACAAATATCTCTTTAACACTACGGCTCATAGGTAGTTAGCTGAATCTATTTCAATGTCGAGAGAACTGTTCACTTGGGTTAAGGAAAATTCTGCTGCAACTGTGGCGATGTTCTTCGCAGCCCTCTTACGAGAAACCGCTTCTCACCTTCCCCGTTTCAAGCCTGGTTCCCCGGGGAACAGTACTCTTGTTGTTAAAGCTGGTGCAACGTCGTTTTACTCGCCATCTTCTCGCGTTTACCGTACTTTAATCTACAGTTAGTGCTCGATCATTCAACAGCTACGTGACTAGGACTTACTGTAATACAGTCCCCGCTTAGCGCACTCTGTGCAGTCATGGAGTACGAATTCTGATTCTCAGTTTACTATTTGCGTATGGAATATTGTAGCGCCGATATTACTGCAGGCTCCGATCCCTCTTCTCCCCGAAGATGCTCAGAGAAAGATGAAGGGAAGGTCAGCGAAGGATCGCGAAATTTGTCCGTGGGGTTGGTGAATGATGCGAGGCAGATGCGTGGAGTGAATAGAGGAGACCGGCGAGTAGAGCATCCGCGCCGTAGGAGATCGTAATCGAAATGGTTGCGCCGCGCTGGTCGTTTTATTCGTCTCTCGGAGTTGTCCGTGCTCGATTTACCGTTACCGCTTCTCGAGATGCCGGGGGAACAAGCGTCCAGCCTCTAATCTTACGGGCACCGTCGTCTAATTAAAAGCTCGGGGAAAAGAAAGTCGCCATTTGCCTGGAACGGTAGATTCGCTTGATAGCCGCGGCGCGCGTCCCGACGCTGCGGCGTCGGGTCGCCGCGACGCAGTAGTACGACGCGTAGTATCTCATCCACGCACGATACAGTTACGGCCAGGTTAACCTACGGGGCCTCATTGTGCAGCCTATCGAACAATATCTGCCGCGCATCTGCGTGCGGCACGTTCGATCCTAAGTAGTAATTACACCCCACTCGGCAATTGGAAAGGATAACCATTTTGCTGGCAGACTTTGCTTTAGGTATTTCGAGCTCGTACGGAGATGTGCAAACGTTCTGGATTCCAAAAGTGTAGCAATTACCGGTACACTTTGGGAGTCAGCTAGTCAAGGACGGATTTGGAGATTCGGCGCCCCTAGGGTAGGGCTGCCATCTGTAAAATCACAAACCCCGGACAGAGAGCATTAAAACCCCGGACATTTCCACTTGACACCCGGACACTTTGAACTATTTCTTACATGTATGTATTAGCTACGATATCCCGAAACAACAATTTCTGTAAAATATAGACTGTGAGCGTAATCAAGAAAGATAGATAAAATATAGTTGTACAAAGTAGGAATTTATTTATGACTTTTTTATACACTTAACTTATAACTAAAGGAACACATAAAATGCGTAAATTTAATTTATAATTAAAATAAAATAAAAAAATTGAAACCAATCGATTATGCTAAACGTAGAGAAACATAATTTCTTTTTTTTTTCAAAAAACAACACGAAAATAATCTTACAAACTGCGAGCGAACAACATCGATAAACCCGGATCACTACAGAAAATCCCCCCGGACGCCCTAAAAAAGAGGACAAATCCGGGGAAACCCGGACGGATGGCAGCCCTACCCTAGGGTAATAAGCGTCTGCCGCAGCTTCCGTGAAATATCATAAAATATTTTAATTTAAGGGGGGACGCCTACCTAGAGCGGTCGAAACAATGCGCTTCTTTGGGATTTTTTTCTAGAAAAACCGTTACACTTTTATTAATAACTCTTCGTCTATTATTAAGAGTACATCTAAAGGACAGTTCAGTATTTTTTGCGTTTAAGAATATTAAAAGATTTGAGAGTTATAAGCGACGACCGGGATGTCCTTTTTTTTTGCGGTGACCGTCGTAGCTCGTAGCAGAATCATCCGAAATGAAAAATTCAAAAGGCTTTAGATAGAGTATGAAATTATCCAGGCGCTATTGGAGGGATTTCTGTTTTTTCTTCTTAGTTTTTTTTTACAGGCCAAGAAATGAACTACTTTTTTGTTGAAAATCTATGGTTCAACTTTGCAGCGCCGCCATTTTGTCTCATAATAATTTTTCCAAAATCGGGCCCGATAGCGCCTAGATAATTTCATACTCTATCTAAAGCCTTTCGCATTTTTCATTTCGGATGATTCTGCTACGAGCTACGATGGTCACCGCAAAAAAAAAGTACATCCCGGTCATCGCGTGTAACTCTCAAATCTTTTAATATTCTTTAACGCAAAAAATACTGAACTGTCCTTTAGATGTACTCTTAACAATAGACGAATAGTTATTAATAAAAGTGTAGCGGTTTTTCTAGAAAAAAATCCCAAAGAAGCGAATTGTTTCGACCGCTCTGGGTAGGCGTCCCCCCTTAAAAGAGTTGAGAGGATTTTTATAATTAATTCAATATGATAACTCACGTATGAGTTATTGCTAATTTGCTAAATGAAAAAAAATTTAGTTGTTTTTAAAGTTGTCTCAAGCGTCAGTGTTTAAACCTATTCCAATTTCTTTCGCTCAAAATTTGATTCTCCCCAGAATTTATCGCTCCCCAAAATTGATCATTTCCAAAGTTTACCGCTCCCCAAAATTTGTCGCTTCCAAAGTTTGTCGCTCCGGAAAATAAACCGCTCCCCAAAATTTGTCGCTTTGGAAAATTGAATACTCCCCAGAATTTGCCGCTCCCCGAAAGTTGTCGCTTCCCAAAATTCGCCCTTACAGAAAAATTAATATTCCCCAGAATTTGCCGCTCTCCAAAATTTTTCGCCCCTCAAAATTTGCGAATCTAGTATGCAGCCTATTTAGCCCATACACAAATTCACCCCTGCAGCTACCAGTTTCCAGAAATCAGTATACATATTTAATACGCCACAGTTCTTTCAATGCCCTCCGCCTTTCTTCGTGATTACGCTGTTTTATTGTTTCCCGTCGCTAGGCGGTGGCCACCGCGAATAGTAGAGATATAGTAGTCGATATTTGACCCACAATACTCTCCCGTTTATCTATTGTACAAAATATTGCACCGAAAGAAAATATGGAAATTGTACCTCTACTCTAGGAACGCTTCATTTGAAGTTTAAAAAGTCCAACCACGGCGCAGACATACGCGACGGTTCGACCAATCAAATCCATTTACGCAGTCGACTATCGTTTCTGTGTTGATAAAGGGTTCGAGTCTCGATGGGAAATCGCGAGAGCACTCGGAGCGGCCGTCGAGCCCGTCGGCTTGTATAAGACAGCAGTGTCGCGTCGCGGGGTCATCGATCGCCGTGATAAACCACGCAAACGAGATCCGATGAAAGTTCGTTGCGCCGGTGACACGTTTCCCCAGGAACTATCGACTGGCCGAGCACGCGACGGCTTTCGATTGAATTCGACGAGAAGCCCACTCGGTCCGATTAAACGAGTCGGGGCTCGAGCGAGCGTGAAGTCGAAAACGGAGGATCGTGTGGAAAGCGAAAGCCGCCGCTGTAATTAGTCAGCGTTCGAAGCGGCCGGGAAGTTACGCCCGGCGTATCGGCCCCGGAATAAATACCCAGACGGGAATGTTAATCCCCAGGCGAACAAACGACGAAATCGCGTGCTACCGTGCCTCGCGCTGGTCCTCGCGGATCACAGAAATATGTACTCGAAACAGGCGGCCTAACGAAGCGGACGGCGAGCGGTCGCGCGCCGCAGATTTCGTATTCTCTCGGTCCGGCCGGATTATTGACTCGAGCATGTACAAAAGAACCGAGTGGAGCTCGTTTGCATTGTGCGGTCCCGTATTGTGCGCGGATCGCGTCCCGCTCTGCCCCACTTTCGACCCTCTTACTGCCGTGTCTTATCGCCGCCGGCAATCGAGCTTACGAATTAATAAGAACGCCGCTCGTGAAAGCACCACGACCTTGTCCCTGCGGACGCGCCAGCTGGTATTCGGCGTGGAACACCGTTCAGCTCCGAGCGTAACGACTCGACGTCACGAAACAAGCCAGCTCCGCGTGTCGCGCTGTCCGAAACCCGTCGAGATTGATAATCAGCGATCACTCGCCGGCCCTCTTTCCCTTTCCAAAGTTAGCAGCATTCGAGGCACGTGCCCGCGAGCACCCATCGATCCTGCTAATTCAACTGGTTTTCCCTTGCTGGGACTGCGACGACGACGAAACCACAGTGTTAATCCGAGCGCAACGTCGAATTCCCAATAGCTGCCGCCAGCAAAAAGTATACCTAGGCCTCCATATAGGTCGCGCACTCTGGCGATTCTCCTTTTCGATCACCAACGCTAGGCCCGCGGCTGATCGCCGGCTAGATCCGCGTTATCGATCATCTATTAAGTAAACGATGCCCCTCTTCCTCGGGGAGGGACCGCAACGAGTCGCGGTAGACAGGATTTCCTCTCGCTGAATAATAGGATCTAACAGGATTACACATTAGATTCGTGACGCCCACGTGCGTCTCATGCCTCGTGTCGGCGAGCAGCCGAGCTTCCACGCGAGCTTTCAAAACTCTTCCCTCTGGAGATTAGGAGACGGGCTTAGATGCAGGCATCGCGTGGCCGTTTCTGGACGGGGCGAGCTCGGCGTGGAGCCCACCGCACTCGCACGCTTCGGACTGCTTTAGAGGAACGAAGCCGTGGGAGCCGACGGCGCTGGAATTACCTTCGTATCGAAGACAACGAAGAAATCGAAGCACGGCCGATCGAGAGCTCTTACCGAACGCGGCCCGCGTTCTGGCATGACTCAGCCGGCTGGTATCTCGCGACACGCGATACCAGGCTTAACCGGCGGTTTATTAACGCGGCTCCGGCAATTCTGACCACGGGCGAGCATTAGAAATCCCCGTAGCCTTCCGCTCGCTCACGCTCGACCGTGAAAGGATTCCGATTGCAGCGTGCCTGGGTGTTCGCGGAATCTCGTCTGGCCAACGATACTCTTGCTTTACCCGTGTATCTACCCCGTGTCCCTGCTTTCCACGCCACTCGGAGTCGGATTTTCCTCCTTGCAGGAATCGCGCTAGTTCGTGCAGAGGAGTGCACCCGGCCAGATGTTTAATATCGAAGCTGATACGACAATCACGCGCAAACGGATCGACAGCAAGAACGTACGGTGTGTACTGTAGGTGTACTACGGTCCAGAGGAAACCGGTCCCTTATAATTACAGGGTCCACGAGGACTGGGCTGGCCCCGTCCACCGATATACAAGGGTACGCACCCTGGGATAAACCTCGGTCGTGGCTCGCTCGTGATTTCGGTGTTCCTTTGGCCGCCGTCCCTAATCGCTCGCTCGTTCGTGCATGTACGAAGCGTACCCAGCGGGTCGAAATTTTCGTAGCAGCCTGGAACTGGTGAATTCGCAATGAGCGGTAACGAACTGGAGCGCTCGTGGCCAGGCCAGCACTCTGTTAACGTTTTCGTTCCGTCGACCACAGCCAGTTATATGTACAGCACGGGAAATATTTGTTGCACCACTCACGAATGCGCGTGCTAGGAAACAATCGGCATGCCTCGTCAACAATTCCGAATACTAATACTAAATGAGGTGGAAGTGAATACACGCTGACTATTCCAGCGATGCAATACAATGTTTCCAGTACTGGATATTGCTACGAGGGCGGGAGGGGTCCGTAGAACGGTTCTTCTCTGCTCACATGGTCACATGCACTTTTAGCGGAATTTGTGGAAGGTGGAGATTACGGGACCACTTTGTTTGAAGTGACGGAGCGGTGATAGTCCCTCTTGATCCACGATTCCTCGATTTTTCTTCCCATGGATGACGAGGTGAAGGCGCGGTGCGGAAGGCCGAGGAGGGTGATCTCCGGGCCCGTGACAGCGACGCGCTCTGCTCGTGCACGACTCGAATCGGCTGCGAGGAACACGCTGTCGTGACCCGTCAGCTCTGCATGCCGATGCTCGCTGCTAGCGTGAGCCCTATGTCATGCACGTTGCATCGGATGCACGCAGAACTAAATACGGAACGTGCCAGCCAGCGAGCTTCTGCTGCGCTTCCCAGACGCGAGATACTTGCAGGATCGCAAAACCATTTGGTTCTTTATTGCTCGTTAATGAAACTCTGCATCGACTCGCGATTGGTAGACCCCTCGCGATATTAATTCAATCGCTACTCGAGTTAATTGAATTGATCAAACTGGATTGCCGATAATTGCCTGCACTTGCCTGTGCACTTGGAAATGTAGGGTGAAACTTGGTAATACGCCCCATCTGACAAAACGCCCCACCATTGTTTCGCGCACACAAATAAGAATACATCGGCGCTATCGTCAGATTCGAATTTGCCTCAGTCGCCTACAACTGCCGCAATAATAATACGAGAAAATATTACGGCTTTTACAAAAATATACCATAATTTATAGTTTCTGCTTTCGGACAATTTGCGGTGATTACGAGAGAAATTTAATTTTCTAAGTCACTATTGTTTTTGCGATAAATTCATACATATGTTTCGGAAGTAGGCAAACTACCCTGTTTAAATTGTTGTTGCCCAAACCTTTCTTCACTACGTTGTTGCTAAATTTAAGCCGGGGCTTTTTGTACTCCAGAATTTACAATATCCCCCAGCAAAGAATTTAAAATACGCCCCACCTCAAAATCATATTGTTCACGAAAAACGATTTCTCTTTTTTTCGTTGAAAACAGAAATGTCACGTAAATATGTAAGGAGTACATTACGGGTATCAAGGTCCGAAAATGATTTTAATGAAGCGATGGAGAAGGTAAAAAATAAAACAACTGGAGTTAATGAAAGAAGCAGAATTTACAATATGTATACCTTCAAGGACGCTATGAAGGCACCTACAATTAGGAAAGTCTAAAAAGAAATAAAAATCGATGCTGGAGAAAAAGGAAAATTTTAGAAAATTTTATAATATATACATTTTGTTAAAAATAATAAAAAGAAATTACTTGTTTATGTCGGGGCGTTCTGTCACATAGGTGGGGCGTTTTACCTGACGACTGTCTTACAAAACGCCCCACGTAAGGTTCAGGAAAATGATTAATTGCGGTTATTTCTGGTTATGTTTCCTTCGCAATTCCTTCGTAGTTGTGAAGAGTAATGAACACAATGTGTTTCCACAAAAAATTTAAAGAATTATTAAAAAATATTGGTTTTATTGATCTTTCTTTGAAAGTGGGGCGTGTTGTATAGTTTTACCCTATCTAAGTTTCCGCCCCTTTGACAGGGAAAAAATCGGTTGCGGTGGCTGCTTCAGCGGCGCTGGTCGCCGTTGAAACGCGCGACGCGACTCGGGGAGAGGTGTCGAAATCAATGATGGGGCCCTGGGTCGACTAAAAGGGCCGATATACGGCGGGCACGGGGGTTGGGGGGGGGGGGGGGGGTAGGTGGGTGTGGTCGATGTAATTCGGTCCCACGTTTTTTCTCGATCCCCCATTTATCCGGTTGTCCGGCTCGCGAGCGCACCGTGGATCAAAGAGCCCCGTCCCGCCTAACTCATTAGTCATAATGATGCCCCGATGCCTGGAATTATCGCTGGCGGGCTATCGGTTCGGTCCCTCTAACCGCCGAGGATTTCGCGGCGCACCGTGCATCGCATTAGGGACAAAAAGCCGTGTCTTTTTTTTTGCGAGAGAAAAAGGGTGGCGAGGGAGATCAGCCTTTTCGTGTCTGTTCCACTGAGCGTTCTCACGGCTGCTGAGGCGTCGATCCTCGAATTCGAGAAAACTGGGGCTGCGCCGATCGATGCGACAGGGAAATTGAAAATAAAAATAGCCTCGGTGCAAGGATGGGGTGAGTGCACCGCGGCAGTGGCGCGAACGACACGCAAGTGAAGCGAAAGGTTGATTAACCCGATGGCACGGGAAGGGTTGAAAATGTGTGGGGAAGGTGCAACTACATGAGCGACGAGTTTTAACGCTTCCAGTATTTATTTAGTATCGCGTTAGAGGCTGGCCGAGGAGGAGTTTTCGCTCTGCAACAGATCCTCGTCTTCTTATCTAACTCTTATCTGTCTGGGGGTCCACTTTGTTGCAACAGGAACTTGGTAATTTACATGTCGCTTGCAAAGATTTACAGCTGCGTTGAACCCTATCTCCCGTATCGAAGCATGCGGATGATTAAAATAAAGTCTAAAAAGTCGAAGTAGAAGTACACTGTCTGCCCGTGTCGCATTTAATGACCCACCATATGCGGAAACAAGAAGTATGTCTTCTTATTTATTTATTACCTAAAAGGAGGCAGCCGGAGTACTATACACAAAATACGATGGCGCACATGTAATCATTATAATCGCTATAATAACGCTAAATATCAACACCCGATTGATACCTTCCGTGGCCAGTGAGAAGTGCTAGAATACCTACCCCGGTGAATCAGTGAAAAGAAGTAAGCAGCTATCGCCGCAGCTGCCAACAGAAACTCGAGCGGTGAGGAGCCGGCTGACCGCCGAACTCGCGGAAGTTTCGCACGTCGGCGACCGCAAACTCAAGAATCTCCCTTGGCTTGGAGTCAGAGCGAGACATCGAAGGGAGGGCACGAGTGATTTCGATGAACGAGGCGGCCGAGTTGGCGCTCAAAGGAGAATTCCACCTCGGACCAAGCTGCGCGTACCGTTGCCGTGGTTGGCGTGCGATAACCGGTAATCGCCAGGACGGTAACAGTAACAGCGTAACTGACCTACAGACTGCTCCACACCTGGATGCACCGCGAAAGCTCGTGGAGCGGCGCGTGCCCGCGCCGAGGATAATTTGCCCGCCATCAGGCAGGCAACTCCGGCCTCTCCTCCGAGAGCAGTTTCCCTCAAGTCCGAACCATGTTGAAATTGCGAGGTCGATGAGTGTCGAGGAAGTGCCCCACCGTTAACGCGAGCAACGGGAACGAAGAAATAGATTTTCCGGAGGAAAAACGTCTTAACGATCCCTTACGCAGATGAGGTAATTAGGAAGAGGAGAAGCGAGGGTCTAATGAATTGTTCGAGAGGATGACGCTCTGCGGCGTTGATGAGGCTTTCCCTGCGAACGAATCGCGGTCCTCTCCGCTCATGGAAATTCTAATTAGCCGGTGGACCGTGTCGAAACCTTTCGATCCGCAGGTTCTCACACTTCCCTTGGAAACGCACGAGCGACGCGAGCGAGGCTCCCAGTAGGTCGCAGGAAAATGCAATCGGGTTGCGTTCACGCGCAGACGCCGTGGCCGCGCGAATAGAAAGGGACTGCTAGACGCGGGAAAATTGGCCGAGTATCGCTCGGTTCGCTGATGTCTATTTGCCGATGGGGTTAGGCTCCTTTTAGGCGGTTAAGCCGCTTGGTGTAATATTGAAAGAAACTGAACGTGGAAGGTGAAAACCCGCGCGCTACAGCGTTAGCTGGGCGGAAGAAGTTCACACGGGATATCTGTAATTTGCAGGCGATCTTACAGGCTAGTAAGAGTCGCTTAGATAACGCGGCGAACGCCGTGGGAGTGATCGGTACGAGGATCGTGGCTTCCTGGTTTCTCGTGATTCTCATTCACGATGCCGCACGTTTCCTCTCGATTCGAATCCACCAGTGAATGAATCTATGACGGGACGAGCCTGGTCGCCGTGGCGCCCTCGTAATACTACATCGCGACGCCGCCGGTCGCTGCTCAATTGGCCGACGCGCGGACTTCTCTTTGCTGCGCGGCAATGACTAGGAATCCGCAATTCGAGGCACACCCATCGAATGTCGGCCACAACGATAAATTCTCCATGCCTCGAGCTTTCCCGTCTGGCTTCTTTAGATATCTGCTGCAGGAGAGGTTGACGCGGAGCGCCGAAAACAAGGAGCTTGGAAAAGCGGGAGGCGCAGAAGCTTCTGTGCTTGAGCTGCGAACGGAAAAGCTGCTCGTCGCTCCGCCGGTGTCCCATTGATCGTTAGCCAACTATTCCCGAGCCTGTGTCCCCCAGCACAATGACATTTGCATGTTGGAACAGAATCGCCGGCTCATCTGCTTTCGGGGCGCGTTAAAGGTTGTTTGGTTTGGTCCCCGCGTTCCATCGATGCCCGAGGGATCGACGACTTCCTCTTTCTCACGTTTGCCACCGCGGCTACGGTCGTGACGATGAGAATGCTGCGGGCGAGCGTGCCAGCAGCCCAGGGCCCGATGGAAACGCCGCTCCGAGAAGCCTAGGGACACGCGGGGCCGCGGTGGGACGCTTTTCTTTGTATGCATTCCACGCGTGGCGGTACGTGACATAATCGGCACGACACGCGTGTACAACGGTGCCATTATTCGCGGACAATGGGACAAGCCGCGGCGGAGGCTCGAAAATTGTGCGTCAACAAGCCGGATGTTGCTCCCGAATCCTGTCAAGGTAATTAAATTCCAAGCGTAGGTACATTTCCCTGCTAATCCAGGCGGACCAACTTTCCCGGGCTTCCCCGGCGTTTTCCACCATCGTTCCTTCAAACGTTAAAGTCGCAACAATTCTGTTCCACGTCAAAATCGCGGTTACCCGATCGGCGAGGGCGGTGCTCGATGCTCCCCAGTTGCTAGGTAAATTTTTACTGGACGGGGAGATAGGGGATCGAGGTAGTTAGCGTAAATCGCAGAAATGGGAATTGTCCGTTTGGCCGTGGGACCCTTATTCGCGTGACGCGTTTTGCGCAACTCTGTGCACCAACGCCAGAATCTGCGGCGGCTCGGTGTGTTTCACCGAGGGGAACAAAGGCCCACTTATCTTCTCGCGGGCAACGCTCGATCTTAATACCCGAGACCCTAAGGTTTCGCTGAGATTAGGCGTTCCTTCGGTCACGACACCGGTTATCGAGCGGCGCGGTAGAAAATGAAAGCACGAATGCGAGGAGGAAACGGAAATCCATCAAGCGTTGTTCGTTCCTCTGGAAGAGCACTTCGATTCGCGTTAAAGATTGCATTGTGAATTTTCTTGGACTCTCTACCATTTTGTAGCTGTCGCTATTCGATGTCCACTGTCGATGCCTCACTGAATCTTCTCTCAGAGCACTCACGGAAAAAATGGCTCTCCGCATGCTCCAGGATGCTCTACTTTCACGCGAGGTTTCTTTAGAATCAGAATTTTCGGGCTGGGAAGGTTTCCTTGCCAGCGAAGCCTTTCCAGGGTGATGAATTTCTTTTCAGCGAGGACCTCCTCCCTCAAGGAAACTGGTCCGATGACCCAGATACGTCGTCGAGCTTCATCGGCGAGGTGTAGCAGCCGAACCAGGGCGATTTGTCGTTTCTGTCGACGATTTGCCGCAATTACGGGCAAATCCTGTGGATCGCGTACACTTTCGCGTGGCTGGATTCTCGAGATAGCCGGGCAGCAGTTTCAGATATTGGAGGCTCGTCCGTTTCTCTCCCGCGGGAGTAGGGAGCTGCTCCGATGACTCCATCGCGATGGATTCGGCGGCTGAAAGAAATCTGTGTCAAACTGATATTGCAGTGGTGTCGAACAGCTGTACGTTTACTTTTCCTGTCGTCGAAGCTCCGTTCCCCAAGAGTTTATCTTTGTCGAGTCTCGGGTAGTTTTGTTATAACTGAGGAAAATACTTTTAGAAATCATAGGTGACCACATTTCTACGTATCAAATTACGATAGTGATTTTTTTAAAGAAGTTAACAAGATTTCTATTGGTATTATACTGATCAACACTATTTTTTGCTGAATATATAACCGAATTGATACATGAATACTCAGTAAAAGGAATATACCATCTTCTTAAAAATCATGTAAGAAGTAAATAAGACAGAGAAAATAATTTGCATACACGAAATTTATATAGGTACAACTTTAGAAAACTTATAACGAGGGCTAATTCAACGCGACACATTTTTAGTTAGACACATTATATATATATAACTTGAGTTATATTTGAGTTGCCAGATTTTAACCATACAAACAACATACAAACAGAGGATAGAAGCTGAATAATAAAATCGTTTAAAAATGTGTCGCGTTGAATTAGCCCTCGTTAAAATTGTTGTTTTTGAATTTAGTTATATATTATTATTTAAATAGTTTAATTAAAAATGTAGATTTGTGGAATCAAGGATGTATTTTATACTTTAAATAATTTTTAGAATAATGATTTTTTTTGTTTTTTATATTTTTATTTGGATTAATTTTTATAATTTTCGGTTTATTTATGTATATGGGTTTATTTTTATGTGTTTTTGAGTGAACAATTTATGTAGTTGGTGCTATGAATTATAGTATAATAATTTATATTGATTATGTTTGTATAATTTTTTTGAGTGTAGTGTTAATTATTTCTTCGATGGTTTTGTTATATAAAATAGAGTATATATCGGGGGATAAATCTATTGATTAATTAAAGTATTTAATTTTCTTGTTTGTTTTATCTATATGTTTAATAATTATAATACCAAATATTTTAAGAATTCTCCTGGGGTGTGATGGATTAGGATTAATTTCTTATTGTTTAGTTATTTATTATCAGAGAGATATTGCTTATAATTCTGGTATATTAACTATTTTATGTAATCGATTGAGTGATATTGGTTTGTTAATATTAATTTGTTTTGGGTCTTTTGTTGGGTCTTGAAATTTAATGTTGTATATGTCTTGAAACTTTGCAGGCGTGCGTAGTTTGGACGACAATACAATATTTAAAAAAAAAATTAACCCCGAGCGGATGAAAAATTTACCCAGTCATCAATAAATATAACCCATAACCACGAATCCAAACGACTTGAAATCAGCCACTTGCGTTCTTTACGAAAACGACAAAAAGCCGCTGCGTTTGGGTCGCTAGTCGCATCGCGATTTGAAATTAAATAAAAGATATTTCTAAAGAAGTCAGAGCTGCGAAATGTAAATCCATAAACACTAAAAACTAGAAAATAAAAAATACATAAAAAAACATTTTTATGTTAACCGATTTTATTAAAAATGCACTAAAAACTAAAACATAATTATTTTCGTGTACTGCAATTTCGATGGTGTTTTTCACTTTAAATAAAATCGTGGAGCAGGGTATCTCGCAAAAAAATTCATTTCGATGCTTGATGCTGTATTAAATTGATTCATATTCTGTTATGAAAAATCCTGCTCCACGATTTTATTTAAAATGAAAAACACCATCGGAATTTCAGTACAAGAAAATAATTATTTTTTAGTTTTTAAAACATTTTTAATAAAATCGTTTAACATAAAATTTTTTTTTATATACTGTTTTTGACGATAAAATTTGTCGCTTTGAATAGTCACTTGTTTATTAATTCTTTTATTTGAAACAATACGCCATCTTCTTCTAACTAATGATTGATAATTTACAACAATGCCATCTATGTATCAGATGATACGCTATTTACTTAATAATCTATTGATAGAAGCTGTGCATTTGAAAAGCGTTGCAACGCGAGGACAGTTAGAAACGAGGAGAGGAAAATAAATATAATCTTCTTCCTGGAAGAAGCAACGCGAGAGTACAGCAAAGCCCCGGCGACATGTTTCATAATCGTTTAAGTCGAGTCCATGGTGAATAATGATGTATTAAGGATGGTACCACGCGGACATCGCGTACAATAATGAATCGTAATTAGCCCGTCCCGCTGCTTTATTTATTCATATCGCGTTTCCTCGAAGAGTTATTGGAAATGAAAGGGTACTTTTAGCCGTTGAATAATAGCAATGATAATTACGTCGGCCTGGGTCCATCCGTCTGTTGCATCGGTGCCGAACCGACCCGAGGCGACGATCGTTCCGAGCGAACGAGTAAGCATGGCCCGGTATAGAGGAGGAAGGAGACAGAAGACACGAGGCCGTGGCGTGACACGTCGTGATCGGTAGAAAGAATCTCGTTCTGCAACCCGGAAACGCCGTGACTAACAACTCGGTATCACGAAGGTGGAAGAAAAGGCCTGAACCCTTCGGGGTGGGTATCTCCTCTGGTGGGGTCCAGGAGGGTCATCAACCATCGGCCGCCATGCCCGGTCGGGATCGAGCATTATTATGACCAGATCTAATTGAAACTCCACGGTTCCGCTCCGCTCCACCAGCAACAGAACGGCTGGTGGCCGTTGCCCGCGCCAACCTCGCTCCGGCTTCGATAAATTCTTCAGAGTCGAGTGTCGCCCGCCCGAGGACAAACCCTTGGATCCGCGATCCCCACGATTCAGGCTCCCACTATCTCTGCGCTTGAGAGTTCACCGGGTTCTCCAGCAGGCCCCCTGAAATCTGTATCGACAGACGCCGCCGTCTCGGATTCCAGCGGCCTGTCATCGCCGGTCCCTTCCGCTCTGACGAGCTAAAATGCGGAGGAACAAGAGACGACAACGCGTCCTTGCCCTTTTTCCTCCCGTGCTCGTACAGTTCCTGCCGATCTGACGAGCAGCTCGTCCACGACAAAGGGCTTCCTCCTGTTCGTCTGGATCTAGTCGCGGGAGCCTCGACGCGTGCACTGTCGCGAGGGATCAAAGGGCGTTTCCCTGCAGCTGGGAAAATGCTCGGAAAACTTTGCTCTCGCGGTACGCCGATGGTCGAAGATTTTTCGAAATTGCACTCCCGCGGTGCAAGCTCCCTCTCGATCGAGCCACCCTCCATGCTCGAGCTGGTTTACAAGCACCCTCGTCCGCGGCTCGTCTTTCGCCCTCCCTCGAGTGGATCGTGCGTCTCGCCGGCTGAATTCCCGGACACGACGGTCCAGGAAGCGCGTGCAGCTAGACGGGGAACGTCGCCGAATTTAGGTACGCGTCTACCAGCACCCCCCTTGCTTCCACTCTCCCCCTCTATCGCGTCGCTGTTTCCTCCATCCATCCCCTCAGCAAGATCAATAGCCCGGTCCAGAATAGGGCCGTCTATGAAAGGGGCGCGTGTCTTCGAAGCAGCAATTAAACGTTACTCCATTAACGTGGGGCGCGCAGAGGCGGCTTCCTCCCCGGGTCGAGTGGTGGTTGCATCTCGTTACATCTTCCATGCACGGTGAGATCCTGTTTGCTCCTCGTCCTCGATCGCACCAACTTGTGGAGCCGCGGATGCAAATTTCGCCGAGAGCGCGTTTGCACGTAGAAACCTGGTGGACTAGCCGAGGGTGAGGTTAATTTAATTTCGCGAAATTTTCCGGACCGCACCTTCCCTCCCCGGGAACAAGCACGCGCGACGCGGACCCGAGCGATATCTAGCCGGGGCGATCGTCGCGCGAGTTAACCAGCGACACGCAGCGACTACCATTAATTAGCACAGAACCGAGCTGCTTCGTTACACGTAATTGCATCAACCGTGTCGTGCGTGCCGATATAATGCTCGCTCGCGCCCCGTACGCGCGTCCCTACAGTCCTCTTCACGGGCAACGGTCGTTAGGATCTACCGAATCGTACGAGGGAGCCGAGATCCTCCCGTCTCGCTCTCTAAAAGGGTACACGAATAATCTGCGAAATAAGTGGCAGCTACGAGTATCGTTTAATCGCCGCCTGGAACGCTACCTCGGCTGTACCGTTCCGCCATTCGTGTCCTAATTGAATTCCTCCGCGGTGGACCGTTTACGAGCGCGCGCTTTTTTCCCGGTACCGGGACATTAGACGCCCGTTAGCCGGAGGCGTCCCGATAGCTTTGGGACAAGCTGTACACCACGGAACGAGGCGTTTATTCACCTGTAAATCCGCGTAGATCAGCGCGTGATAGGTCGGCCCCGGTCGCGTATTAAGGAACTGCGCCTGTCCGCCGGGGCGTTTATGGAACGTGCACCGACAGTTATTAACCGCCAAGTCGTATAATCCGTATCCACTCCGGGCGGAGGGCTTAATTTTATGCCCCCAGTAACGTCCCCGTTGCAACATCGTCTCCGCTAAGCTCGACGTTCGGTTAAGAGGCAAACGGATCCATTAACCGCGTTTAATTCCCTCGGCGTACACCTCGGCACGTTATCGTCGCGGCTCGTTTCAGCGCGAGCGGGCCCGCGTAAAAATACCCCGCTACACGGTGGACGGGGCTACGTGTTCCTGTTTCTCTCGTGCTCTCTGGACAGCTTTGTCCCGCAGGAAGCTCCTCGAGCGACTCGCCACAGAAATGCAGACTTTTTGGTCCTCTCTGTGCCGGAGGATTCGACGACCTCGTCTTCCTGCGCGGAGACACGAGGAACGACCCGAGAGCCCACTTCCCCTCGGAGCTTCCGTCGCGCTACAGCTTCCGGTTTCCCCGACGTCGCCTCGGTGCGCCGTCTATTTACGGGACTTTTCGCGTCCAGTCTACACTGTCGCCGAGGAGACGCGCTCGGAAGAGAGTGATCCCTTGGGCCACCGTTTACGTCGACTCGGGGATCGATGGACACTGGTTGAGAGTTGATTAAGGGGGGATTGCGCCTTGTTGGGCAGAAGAATAGGTAATTCTTTTTCTGGTGCGACAAACGGTTTTCGAAAAAAGTCCGAAAAAACTAAACAAAAAAAACTTTTTTCTCCTCAAATTTTGAAAGTTTAAATGCTTCTAGAACACTTTTTATTTATGAAGGTGAACAAAAAAAATGGAATTTTTATTTCCGAGGGCTATTTTTTAAACATTTGAGGGGTTGGGGGGCATATACCGAAATGTGCGAAAAATAAATCTTTTCTTCTTATTTTCAGTGTTTGATATGTCAGCAATGTTTCCTGAAAATTTGGGACCGAAATTCGCAAAAATATCGATGATATAGACTCTATATCTTCGCAAAAATATCGAAAATATAGTCTATATTTTCGATATTTTTTGCGAATTTCGGTCCCAAATTTTCAGGAAACATTGATGACATATCAAACACTGAAAATAAGAAGAATTTTTTTTATCTTTTTCGCATATTTCGGTATGTCTCCACCAAATGTTTAAAAAATAGTCAACAAAAATAAAAATTCCATTTTTTATTTCGCCTTCATAAATAAATAGTGTTCTAGAAGCATTTAAACGGTCAAAATATGGGGAAAATGTTTTTTTTTAGTTTTTCGGACTTTTTTCGAAAACCGATTATCGCACGAGAAAAAGTAATACATCATTAAAGATGCCCCTTGTCCGGAACTACAACTTTTGTTTGACATATTTTTTTATTTAATCAATAACTTGGAGGATATTATATAAAATCGATCTCGCGAGCTGTTAAATAATGATTTAAATGTTTAAAAGCCCAGGGGCACCCTTTCCCGTTATCCGATCGAGCTCAAACTTTACACGGATTTTTTTAAAAATTATTTGCAACTATTGCGGCGGGTGCCGCGAAGAAAATCTTGAAAAAAAATTTTACCCAGAGTAAATAAGAGCCACCCTACTGCGTATAGACCTTAAATCCCTTTGCGTTGGAAATCAATCTGTTTAATATAATACAGCAGTCACCCTTTAAAAAGTTCGAGTCGACAAGCGCGCAACACATCAGCCGAGCGTAAGTGGCTGAAATCGTGGATGCCAACGATAGACTCCATTGATGCAGATTCTCGCGATCAGACAGGCTTTGCCAGCATTGTACGAGCGTCGTATCTGTCTGGCCGCGTCCCCGCATGTACCTACCAGCGAGAGATCCGCACTGCGGATGCTTGCTCGTCACTCGAGGATTCCGCATGTCGCGTGCTTACATAGGCGCACACGTGCCAGAAATAAATAGATCGTCCGCGCGGTGTGAAATCTGCCTGGTGCCTTGCTCCTCCTCTCTCAAATGGACGGGCTACTTTCAATTTTGCTAGAAAAACGTTTGCATTGATAGGTGCACGATGCCTGCTGGCATAGAAGAATGAAAATCTTGAGCCACCGATTCTACTGAATTTTCGTTGGAAGCCTCACTTCTCTCCCGAGTCGAGAGGAATATACGGGAAAGAAAATTATTCCATTGTTCGCGACGTCCTACGCGGACTAGCAACGGTCGAATTGCTTTCAGAAAATTTCGAAACACCCTCGAAGCGGTTTTCCCTGCTCGTCGTTGAAGTGAACTCTGCCGGTGGGGAACACGGTTACAGAAACGTATCGCTGCAAGTGAAGCTCGCCGGAGGCGCACGGCCTGCGCGGACTCGAAGGTGAACTTTGAGATTGCACGGTAGCCCGATATGGAAGAAAGGAGAAATAATAACCGTCGGAGGCGCGGGGATAGGGAAAAAGGGGGTTTAACAACGGGAGAGGATCCCGGTCGAGGAGGGCTCGGCTGTCATTAAAGGTTTATCGGTGAGCCGTGCCGTCGTCGAAAGCTCGTTTGCCCGCTTAATTAAAAAGGGGGGTCTTTGAAATTCTGTCTTCCCGTCTCCGCCACTCGATTCCCTCCACTCGGCTCGCGCGCTCCTTCGGGGGCAAAGGTTGGTCGGGAGGCAGATGGATCGTGGTTGAAGGGATTTAAAAGAATTAGCGCGGGTGGGTGGAGTTGCCTGTAATCTGTCGAAAATCCTGCGGCGAAATGGCCAGAGTTGGCGCAATAAAACGTTAAGGATTAACGAGGGAAGAAAAGGGGTTGGGAACGGGGGTAGAGGAATCCCCGAAAGGGACGCATCGAGTGCCCTTCCGAGGCGAACGGCTACGAGAAATCGATAAAGTCGAAAGAAAGAAAGAGGAGTGGGTCGAAGCAAGAACGAAGAGGGTATAACGGAACGTAGAGCGGAGGTGAAAACCAGCCGGGAACAAAAACGCTGAAAGTGGAACGTGGACACTGGGGATCCACCGTCGGTGAGGGAAAATAAACGAGAAGGATGAAAAGAAGCGTGGAGGAGCGGGTGAAAAAAGACGAAGGATCGAAGCAAGATGAACGACAGTCGCGAAATGAAACGACGGAGATTAAAAGGATCCAGCGTGGAGGACGGAGGAGCGGCGGGGAGGAGGGGGGGGAGGGAGGTGGAGCGCAGGAACGAAGGAGCCAGGAAAATCCTTGAGGAGCGAGGCTGCCGCAATAAAAAGATCGAAAAAGCTGGCAGAGGGGTGGGGTGGATTGAAACAGGTGGAGGATGAAGTCCCGAAGAAGCGGCAAACAAAACGAGCCAAGTTAAAAAGACTCGGCGAGCGGTGCCTGGTGGGGGATGCTAAAAAGGATAAAGCACGGACCGCAAAAAGTATGAAAAAAGCGAGAAAGCGCGCGCTCGGAAAGAGACTGGCAGGATATGCCTATGGAGAAGACCTGCCACGTCCTGGAACAGACACGAGGGGGAAGAGATACCGAGGATTCGTTTGCGTGCCAGTGTATCAGTGGGTCTCGACACTCTCCGCGAACGAGTCCCCCTGCGAGGAGGATTCTTTAAGAAGAATTCCTTATCGTGTCTCTTGGGCCCTTTAGTTGGCCCACGAAAACTACGATCCAAAAGGGTGTATAAAACAGTCGAGGCGTAGTTCTGGAAGCAGGCTTCTCGGTTACTGGATGCACTTTCTTCGCCGTGTATCCCGCGTCACGCACTCAGTGTCGGTGCTCGTCAGCGTGATGGATCGACGAGACGACGATGCCCCGAGTTTCTGGCCAAACCACTCTCCCCTTCTCGCGCCAGCCACTCTTCCAAATTTCAAGGTCGACCGAGCCGGACCCGCGGCCTGACGCAGGTAAAAGTAATTCTCTGAATTACTTCATACCGCGCGCACCGAGGGAAAGTGTACTCCGCGCCGAAATCTGCGCGAACTGGGTCCCTTCCCTCTTGCGTCGTGTCCTTGCCGGCCGCTTGATCATTGGAGAGCAGGAGTAACGGATTCGCGGCGGCCGAAACTAACGCGGGCTCTCGATGTATCTTTATGCAGGCGACGATAATTCCGAGTAACAGGCAGATAGCGAGGCTCGTGTGCGAATTTAATGGGACCAGGCCCCGTTGAAATGGAGGCCCATTAGGTTGGTGTACCCTCGCCGCGGTATCCGCGCCGGTTGTTTCGGGATAAGGAGACTCCTTCGCCGCCTTTACACGCACCCTGCCACATCTCCGCGAGCCGACGCGCGTGTACGCGCGCATAATGCACTCGCGTCTTACCTTTTCCCTTCCCCTTTCGCTCGGTCGTTGGCGTTCCACGCTCCTACCGCGGCGGAGAGATCGCGCGGTCGCCGAGCTGGGATAGCCGGTAACGAGGTCGTTTTAACCCTGAGATTCGGACTTTTGGGTCATCGGGGGTCACAGCGCCAGCTCCATTGTACCCGGCGAACGCTTCTAACTCGGTGCAGTGAACCCAGGGCCGTATCGATTCGACCGGTGGGGCACTTTCCCGCGAGTCCGACGGTCCGCTTTCCGGTATCGTTTATCGATACACCGATACCGCGGAAGCTGAGGCGGTCAAACGTGATCGGACGCATCCCGGCCCATCCCCCCGAGTGTACATTAAATCGGTGCATCTGCAGTTGCATTGTTTCAAACTTTCAGCTTTGCGGCTCACGCGAGGGGGATGATATTTGATCGTTGTTTGTTGGCTACACTGTCGTCCATAACGTTGCAAATTTATTGGGGAACTCTGACAAATTTTGCTTTAGTTGCCACTTTAAATTAAACCCTTTAACGCCCAGACTATTGAACCGTTATTTCAAAATTGTGAGACTGAATAATTATAATAATTATGGGAATATATAAGAGAATCAAACATTTTCTTAAAAAAATTATTGTGGATTATTATAATAAAAAATATCTTATCTTATTATTTTGAAATGGAAAATATCGATTTCTTTTATTTATTTTTTTTTTATAATAATCCACAGTAAATTTTATAAGAGAATGAATTTGAATGTTTGATTTTCTTATATATTCTATAATTACTATAATTATTCCACTCAAGTATTAAATATAAACGGCCGATAGAATTTTACGCACTTTTAAAACAAGTGTTGCACTGGTAGTTAAGTGTTAAAAGCAATGAAGAGTCCGTTCAGTTCGTAGCAAATAATGCAAATGTCCCAATACCTGGACATTTAAGGTACGGCGGACACAGGTTTGAGAATTTTTCAGTTATACAAATCGATTTATTTAAAAACGATTTTGCAATATCATGGGGCATCGCGTGTACTTTGTCATTAAAAAAAACAACATATTGTAGGATTGAATAATTTGGTAAAATATTGAAAATTCATAGTCCTTACAATGGCCCAATTCTCGGTGTCCCGATTTTACTGTCCCATTACCTGGACACTTGATGAAATTTGGATGTTTTCTAAGGAAATTAAATAATAAAAAAAAACAATAGTTTTTCCTTTTGGCATATTTCTTCTGTATAAGTAATTTATTCAAATCAATAAACAAAGTTAAGTGAAAAGAATCTATTATTGAATGACTAATTTTAAGGTTATGTGTATTCGTGTGTAACACACGAATTTTATCATTAAAACAAGTTGCCAAGAGTACAAAGTAATAATTGTCAAGGTGTTAAGTAATTATTTTCTTATTGTGTCAACAGTACTTATTTCACAGTTTACACACATGGTCAGGTTTAGGTTCGTATTAATAACTAATACGAACTTTAATTTTAATCTTCCAATCAAAAAATAATACTACAAGGTAGGTACCATTTTTCTAAAACTGTATTAGTTGTACCAATATACTAAACATTATTAATAATATTCGCTTAAGAAAAAGTGGAGACTGTTTAGCAAATCAGATAAGAGCAGAACTAAAATGGTGTATAAACTGGAGAGTTCAAGAAAATTTATTTTTATTACGAGTTTACTAAGAAAAATATGTATATGAATATATTTTATTAAATATTTGACTAATTGTGTAAAATAGTTCTTTTATGGATAAAGTAAATATTAAATATAATAATCAGTATTATTTGCACTAGTGTCCAAGTACTGGGATGTGTCCAGGTATTGGGACATTTACCTTATCATATTTTCTGCAAACCGTAAGGCTTTTAAACAGCACTGTATTTCCGTGCGAAAGGGGAAGCCACCCCCGCGAAGATCTCGATGAGGATCCCGGAACACCGTCGGGCACCTCGTCAGGTTCGCTCGTGGAATTTACGACGTTCGCCGGTAAAAACGGCGATCGGGAATCGTTTTTCCCCGGCAGTGGGACTTGGGGCGTTGATGATGAGAGAATTCGATGCGGTTTTTCGAGCCGGTCTAGGCCCTCGCAGGCTTCCAGCCGGCTCGAAGGACGCTCGATTTATTAAACGTTGGGGGAGCAGGCAGCGCGAAGCGCTCGGAGGCGTCTCTGCATCGCCAGGTGCATCCTCTCACGGCGTCCAAGGGTCGAGGATGCATCTCGCGAAAAGATTCGCAGAAACGGTCGATACGTGCCTGATCGAACCACCGGCAGCAACCGGCAGCAGCTAGAATGCAACCACGGGGACGCGGTGCAACAGCAGAAGCAGCAACTGCAACAGCCCTCTCTCTCTCTCTCTCTCTCTCTCTCTCTCTGCTCTTCCTCTATCCCCTCTGTTCCTCCCAGTCTCTCCAGGCCCGTTGTTTCACCGCGGAGCGCAGCGTAGCCGCATCGGGCACCCCGCTGCCACACTGACTCTGATATACTCGCGAGATATCCGGGCAAGATTTAGTGCATCCTTTTGCTAGCTGCCCCGCAGAAAATCTGCGCCGAGAATCGCCCTTACAACCGATCGAAATGTTTCTCCTGTCCTTGAAATGAATACCGCGGCTGGAAAAACAAGGTGAGCCCCGTGCGCGCAACCGTCCAGCCTCTTCCTCCCTTCACTTTTCTTTTCGTGCCACCGCTCTACGCTTTTACCTCCTCCCCGCCTCGTCCACGCCGCCTCCTTTGTGCGCCCGAAGAATCATCGCGTCGTGCTGCGATCACCCGCGATCACCTGCGATCTCTGTGCACCCGCGGATCCGAGTATCGATAAACAACGGTATTTCATCGAAGACACGGCCGAGGGACCGATCTCGGGGGCTGGGATCGCGTATTAGGTGGTTGACGGCTCGCGAGGAGGATTCCAGATTTTAATTAAAACGCGAGGGCCGTTCCGTTTGCTGAGCTTGTCGAGGGCTGCAGGATGAGGGGGGACTGGTGTCCGTGAAAAGCGCGATGTTCCTCCTTGAAAGGGGTGAGGGGGTAAGAAAGCGTCGGGGAGAAGGTCGTCGGGCACCGCGGCGTCTGGACGAGTGGTGAGGAGGAGGATGAAGAGGGCCGGGGGGGGGGGGGGCAGAGTTCCGGTGGATAGCGAATATAACGCTGGCTCGCCGACGCGACGTTTTACAACCAAGAAGAGGGGCCCACGCAGGATTTATTGGCCGGGGAGAGGAGAATTTATGCGGAGATTCACGCTGGCAGGTGGTTTTACTCGCGATGAAAAACCGAAATTTCTCTCCTTCTCTCAGCCGGCCTTGTCTGCGCGCTACAGCCTCTTCACCTCGAGTTACCCGCGTTGCTTATGGACCTGCGAACAGATCCGCCGAGAAATTGGAGATTCCTGTCGAGGCTCCCGGAGCTACGTAGCGAAACAGCTGCTTCGGCGCGCTGCGAGCTTTCAACGTGATACTGCTCGGGGAACCATGGAGTAAGTCCCATTGATGAACACCTCCGAAAGGAAAGGGGAAATCTCCATCGCATCACTCTTCATCGAAATCGAACTCGCAAGGGAACTTGGGTAACCCGGAAATTCAAATTTGTTGTAACTTTGAAGCTTTGTGGATGACCTTAATAGAACTTTGTACTTTGTACATTTTCATGAATTTTTTTTTCAACAAATGTACGGATTTTAACGTTCTTTTTTGGTAAATGTTTATTATTCCTTGCTGTATTGAATCGTATTTTTCATGTTTTCAAAATATAATTACAAATATGTGCATTTAAATGTTTGCAATGTTTGTGCCTCGGTGACAACACAGACCCTCTGCGGAAGTCCTCGTCGGCCTTAAAGTGGTCCTAAAATGATAAAAAAAGGAATGATTATGTTCTATAGGGGTGTAGGCACAAAGTGGTCTAGAATTATCCAGGTATCAAAAATATTTTTTGTCCCATCCACAAGAAACGTCGAAAAATAGGCAGAAAGTCCAGAACTTGTTCATTACAAGGTCGAAATTTTGTAAACACCGTTAATAAATCAATAATTCTAGTCCACTTTATGCGTACACTCCTATAGCACACAATCATACTATTTTTATTACTTTAGAACCGCTTTGACAGCAAGAAGGACTTCGGCAGTGTTCTCATTGAGACACAAACATTGCGACTGAAATGCACACATCTGTAATTATATTTTGGAAATATGAAAAATACAATTCTGTACAGCAAGGAATAATAAACATTTAACAAAAAAGACATTAAAAACTGTACAATAGTTACAGAAAAAAATTCATGAAAATCGAACTTCTTGTTCGACCGACAAAATAGAATGGCCCCTTAAATGAAAAAAACGTTTAAAGAACCAGAATGTAGCAGAAAAGAAAAATTGTCTGACCCTTCAGTTAAGGTCCCCTGGAATCCTGCAAAGTTTTAAAAAAATCTCGAAACTTTCGGGTTACCGAAGTTCCGTTGCCAGCGATCAGCTCGAGCTGGCCAATAAAGCGCGCGTGGGTTACAGTGTTGACCCGTTGATCGGGTCGAAGCGTTCTCCAGCACGGAGTGGCGTTGTTCTCGGTGAACATCGACCGGTCCTTTCGTTCGGCTTGGTTCTTTTTACTCCGGTCTCCGCCGACTGCGATCCTTTTATCCGGACGCGTCTGAGCTCGTCAAATCGCGCGCCGTGCGCTTCCTTTTATTTTCCTTGCCCCCGGCCGTGGTTTTAAATGCAAATTTCGGCCCCGGCGAACGACCGATTCGAAAAACTCCGAGCGTTGAACCGCCTCCTCCCGCGGCGTGCGTGCGGTCGATTTACGTAAGCCTGGGCTCGTCTCGTTTCACGAGCTGCTTTCTGGAAGAGGACGCGACGGCGTCTTCCAACTGCATGCTAAGCCGAAGTGATTTTGTTAAAGGAAGAATTCAGCACCACTCGACTCTTCCTCGCAATCAAAATCGAAGATCTATTCCTGCTGCTCTCTGGATCAGAACGACGAGTGTGGACGTTTCCGGGGCGATTCGCCCCCGGTGTGTCACAGATGGGGTCGCAGTGTACCGCAGGTTTTCAATGAAAAAGGGCGTTCGGTGACTTTGAGCGCAGCTGTTCCCACAGCACTCGTGCGGCTGCCCCAGCTCGCCCATTTTCGCGCACGTCCCCTCTGTTTATCCACAAAAGCGTTGACGCATTAATTACCGAGAAGCCGTCGAAGCCTCGTTAACGAGCGCCGCCCTAAAGTGCAGCCTCGCGCGAACCGGCTCGGCGAGGTGTCGATTCGAACGCCTTTTGTTGGTACCCTTCTCCACCCTGTCGAGCAGGCAGTTTGTTGAAGCTCTCACGTCCGAGAGACCATACACAAGGGCCTCCGGAAAGTGCCAACCCTCATTGCTCCCGAAACAGGTCATCAGGAACCGTGCGGTTCCCCAGGGACGAAAGCGATGTGGGTGGAAACGGAATAAGAAGCAGAAGCTGCTGGAACTCTCAGTGAGAGAGAAAGGAGAGGAGAGTGAGAGTGTCTAGCCCGCGTGGACGGTCGTGTGGTGGCGCGTCGCGAAAAGGAGACGGCGTGGCAGAGTTCGGCAAAGAGTTCTACTCGAAACGGCGAGCCGGGGAGAGCTCGAGACGCGAAGGCCAAAGGAGAGAGTACCAGCAGAGAGAGAGAGAGAGAGAGAGAGAGAGAGAGAGAGAGAGAGAGAGAGAGAGAGAGAGGGAGTGGGTTGAAAGCGAACCGCCGACACCGTGGAATGATGAATGCGTTTGGGAGAGGAGCCGCATAAATCCTCGAGGATAATGCGGCTCGCACTTTTCGGTCGAACCTCCCCCTTGGATTCGCGCGGCTCGTGGTCCTCTTTTTTCGCGAGTCTGGTATCGAGGGAACGTTCGCTAACTATTTCTCGCGGTTTCCCTTCTACCCTCGCCTTCTCCGCGAGCTAAACCATGTCCAACCGATTTCGGCCACCGATACCTTCCCAGATATCGAAATCTCCTCAACCTCTTCGGATATGCAGACGGGGGAAAGAAACTGTCGAGGGCCCTACAAAGCGTGACTCGCGGGATTGGTGGAGCAGCGAAGCGGACTCGCGGAGAGGCGTGGGAAGCCACGGCGGAAGGTTATGGTTATTGCGGAAATATTTCACCGTCTTAGGCGGCCGTGCCGATCCCCGTATAGGGGATTTATCATGATAAGTAAGTAGCAGCACGGCCCTCGGTCATCGTGAATTAGCTTGCATCCACCTAGCCACGAACGGCGCCGTTCTCCCCTGGGATTACTATTATTAAACCCGGAATTGTAACCCTGCCGCGTGGAAGGAAACTGAGCGTCCACCTTGCTCGCGATTCGTCATCCCCCGGAACAGATTAACACGCGCCGAGGCACTCCGGTCCTCCGATGGATCTTCGTTTCGTTTCGTCGAGGGTTCGGCTTTAAACGATACCATTCGTCGGGGGGGCTGAAAGTTCTAGAGCAACTGGGAACTTTGTTTTCGAAGCGGGACATCAGTGGGACGCAATATCCGCCCGAGTCCCGCGAGGCTGCCGCTGATTGACTGGTCTCGAAAGGCCGACGAAACGATTGACCGAAGCGACCTGTATCGATTCGTCCCAGTGACCCCTCTTGGAGTGGAGCGTCCCTACGCTTTGAGAAGACACTCGAGCATCTTTCTGCAAACGAATGGCAATCGGGGTGGTTTCTCTCGGATTCGAATCAACCGTCCGGTTCGATAGCGCCCGCGCTGCCTTCGCTACAGATTAAATTCTCGGTTGATTCGCGGAGCATGAAACGCAGGGACCGATTCGACGGGATCAGCATATTGGAAGGTCAGCCAGAACGACATCTCGTTGACGCATAGGTGTATACCTGACCGAGAAAGGAGCCTCGGCGAAGCGATTTCGCGAGCCAACTCGTTGCAGGACTCGAGACGGATGGCCGACATTTAAAGGGTCCTTATAGCTCGGTTACGGATATCTGGGAGGACTTGGCCGGCCGCCAACTACGTGACGGGAATAAGGTTAAAGCCTCCCTCGCGAGGGACTTGCTCCTCTCGCTGCAAGCCTCGCTGGTTGCCAAAAAACCAGCGGCGATCGAACCTCGCTTCTCTGCCTCCCCTGTGCATTCCTCCAATTAGATCAATCACCGCTCCCTTTGCTAACTGAAATTCCCATCGCTGCGCCAGTTTTTCAATCTTCCTCGAGCCGAACAAACAAGCGAGGTCCCCTTTACGCGAACACTTTTCCAAGCTTTTCTCCAGGCTTGGAGACACCTCGTCCCGCGATTTATCTCGAGGAGCACGACGGTTTCGTAATCCTCAAAAGTCCACGGCGGTTTTTACCGAACGGACTCGTGTCGCGTCGCTTTTTTACGGACGCGCGCCGCTTTGTTCACCCAATCGGGTTTGCCGGTAATTTACGGCGGGGCAGATCTCTCGCGTTTCGAAACGTCCAGGTATTTAATCGTCGCCGAGGAAATTTACTTATCCGCCGTTTCCGCGTAACGTTACGGGCGCCGTAAATAACGAGGCGAAAAGAACGAGCGGGCTCGGACGCGTATCGCGGGATCGAGAGAGAGAGAGAGAGAGAGAGAGAGAGAGAGAGAGAGAGAGAGAGAGAGAGAGAGAGAGAGAGAGAGAGAGAGAGAGAGAGAGAGAGAGAGAGAGAGAGAGAGAGAGAGAGAAGGGAGGAGAGAGAGAGAGAGAGAGAAGGGAGGAGAGAAAGTGCCGCGCCCCATCGGGAACACCGCGGCGATTTCTGCGAGCCGAGCTTCGAATTGCCTCGGTGCCGATTCTCGGGCACACGGTGACGTAACCGGCTGCTGGCCGTGTGTCGCAATTCAGAAACAATCCCGCGAGGAATCGTGAATTCGGCTTTGATCACCCAGCCGATCGGCCGTGTGAGTTGGCACGTCCTTCGTGAAGCCAGAAGAAGAGTCTGGAGCAAAACTCCGAAGTGGAAGGATGTCACGCGCCAACGGTTTCCTCGACATCGCTACGGCAGCTGTGGCGCACTTCGGAATATGCTTCCGAGTGAATTTTTCGGAGCAAGTCAGGGTGTTACGGGGCAACGTCTATGTATGCTTGAGGGCATAACTCCTCTGACGGGGGTGCCACTGTACTTGGGAAAAATTCATACCCCACGAGCTAGCTGAAAATGGATGTAGTCGCGACGAACTCTGAGGAGTTGTCAGAGCGGATTAAGGTAGGTATAGGCTAAGTAGGATGCAGCCTAGGGCGGCAAATTTTGGGGAGCGATAAAATTTGAGGAGCGTCAAATTTTGGGAAGCGGTGAATTTTGGGGAGCGACAAATTTTGAAGAGCAACAAATATTGTGGAGCAACAAGTTTTAGGGAAGCGATAAATTTTGGGGAGCGGAAAATTTTGGAGGGCGACAAATTTTGAGCGAAACAAATTGGAAAAGGTTTAAACACAGAGGCTTGAGACAACTTTAAAATTAAAATTCACTTTTTTTCATTTAACGAACCATCAATGACTCAGATGTGAATTGCCATATTGAATTAACCGTTCGTTGACACTCTGGGTGTCAGCCACCCATAAGATGATTTTCACGCTCTGTACCTTTTCCAATACGTAGATTCTACGTAGAATATCGAAGATATTCGTGGAATGTCTCTATTTTTTCAATTACCGAAATAGCCTACGTTGTATATGCAAAATAAATACCTTTTTTTCAAAGCCGACTAACAAACTATTTTTTTTCTCAAAATATTTTATCTGAACAACAACTCTGTAGATTTTTAGCTTTTAATATTGAAATTTGTAAAAGTTACAATTTTTTGAAGAATTTCTTCGTTTTTCTCGACATATGGCAATCTAGAATTTTTCTACAAATACTGTGGTAAAATCTCAATTAAAAAACTATTGGAATACATTCTAGAGACCTTGAAATTGATCCATGATTTTTTTTCATAACGATGGGATTCTTGAGATGAGAATGGCAGTCGTTCAAAAATTTCTCTGCGTGTGAGCCACCCAGTATGTCAAAGTTGACCGAAGAAAGAGGTGTGTCAACGTTAATTTGGAAATAGTCGCAACTCTTTTAAATTAAAAGATTTGAGGAGCCTAGGGACGTAAAAACTTCAAACCCGTCACTTCAAACTCCCGAATCTTCCTTGGATCATTTGTGACTCAAGTCTTCTTTTCCAAGCGTCTCCCCCTAAGCTTCCTTCTTCCGTTTCGCGCATCAAAATAAACAGTAAAATCGCGAGACTCAAAAGCCCCGGGCTCCGTCAGCGGAGGGTTAATCGGTTACAGGCCACCTAGTATATCCCAGAGCCCGCCATACCTTTCCCCCAGTTGGTGCGTCGGGAGGATTCCACCCGCGATCGCGATCACAATGGGGCATCCGCGGCAGAGACGAATCCAAGGATAAAGCAATAGCGGGCGAGCGCACGGAGCTGGAGGATGGTTTAATCACGAGCCCCTTGGAGAGAATCCACGGCCTATTCTCCGTTTAAAATCGTCGTAGCGCTTCGATTTATTATATTTTACTCCTTGGCCGGTGCGCCGTAGGAGGCTGGTACGGCTGGCGAGATGAGGCATAAGGCGATATACCATGCCGGACGTGCCTCCCCTGGTGCGCGAGGTAGGCAGCAACGATGCGGTATTTACAGTCCTGGCTTACCTACATCTACAACACAGTTTACTCCTTCGTCCTCCCCCTTTCACCGCCCACACGCAAACAGGACGAGGCAAACAGACGCGCGGACGGTCGAGATGCGTCTAGGCGGGTAGCCGCGCACCAGCAGCTGCCTCTCGTTGCAGCTGCTCCGCGCCGTCTTAGGGAACTTCGTCAAGATTTCACGACTAGCTTCTCCCTCTGAGAGCATCACCCCCTTGCCTAGCTCGACCTGGTATAAATCAGCGTTACCCAATCTCCCGTGGACCGTCTGGGCGATCCTCGGATTCTGTTTACCGACGCGGCCCGCCGCGGTTCGTCCGCACCTCTTTGGTACCGCGAAGCGCTTCGACCTAGGCTTCTCTGGCTCCTCCAGGAAGCTTTGCCTGCGGTGGGAGTGCTAGGAACGGTATTCCTTTGTGCGTATGCACTTGGGTTCCCGAGAGGAGCAATGATGCGGATGCATGAGTCGGACGTCGAATCAAATGCCTGTCAATGAATCCCAGAGTTCGCTCGCTCCCTGAGAAACGGTTGTCTGAACCTTCGGCTTGACCTGCCACCCCTGGGAACCCTGAAGCACTTGTACTGGAAACGAAGTCGTCATCGCCAATCTGTGCTAGCGAATTCGCGCGCCTTTTCTAGCCAGGTCCAAGGATTATCGTCGGAGCAGGAGGTGTTCCCCTACGCGAGGGTTCCACCTCCGCGCGTGGAGGTCGTTAACAATGCCCGGGCTGCCTACCTTCAGCCCGGCATCGGCAGATAAGAGGGAGGTGGAGTAGGTGGGAAGGTGCGCGTGGGTAGGAAAGGTAGGTGACTAAACCGATTCTAAAGTTAGACCGCTCCGAGAGGAGGCGACGCGGCTTGGCGCGACGGTCCTTTTAACTCTCCTTTCTCGCAGGATATCCTTCCTGTCTCACGCGGCCGTTTCCTGCCCCCTTGCGCGCCGCTTTCGCAAAAGTGCGCGCCGTGAATTACGATCCAGCCCCGAGAATCCCCGGCATTGTCTGGGAGGAAGAAAAGTTCGCCGCGTTCGACGAAAGTTCTTTGCTGGCCAAGATAGGCGCCCGATAACTTTCCTACTCGGCTTGTTTGCTACTGTCTGCCCCGGACAATCTCCATTACTCTCTGTCGTCGGTTAATCCCACTTAATTATAGCCGAGACAGAGGACTCCGGCCGCTCAAGGTTACCGATCTGACTGCCAGTCAGAGGAAATAGTAGGTGGGAGGATTGGCGGGATCCCCTAGGGACGCGGCCAAGTATTTCGATATGAAATTTCGGCAGACACGGACGCCCCGAGACGGACACGCGAAGGGAGGCAGGCAACCGGCGATAGGTCGCCGCAAGAAAATTCAAGGGTTCGGTGGCGTGGGCGGGTGGTCTCGCGATCAATCGATCAAACGGTCAAATATACGTCGGTTCGCCATGGTCGGCGTCGCCCTTTGCCTCGCTAAATTAATGACTCGCCGCCGGGTCGAAAGGGGAAGCGTGAAATTCGCTTTGATTCTTCGGCTTGTCTCCATTAACGTCTTAATTAAGTGAGAGACGCGGGACGGCTCGCGGTGTGGCGATCGATACCTGGCAATCGCGCTCTCCTTCGAGCAGCACTTGTCTCGTCGGAGGGGCCCCATCTGTAAAAATAATATCGCCGTCGGATATGGTGCGCGTGGGTGGCTGGAGGGAAGAAAAAAGCGGAAGAGAAGGGGGTTATGATGTCCTCGATGCTAAATGGTTCCCGTTTAACGGGCCCCCGGGTTTAACGGCCACGGGGGGAAGGGACCGAGCGAGAGTGTCACATCCTGCGCGAATTAAAAGCGGAGGGCGGCCGAAATGGAGGTCAGACCCGCGGTAAGTGAACTAAATTGAGTTGGATAGAATCTGAAAAGACCTTGCGCCTACTTTTCTTCGCCCGGCCCCTTTCCTCTATACAAGAAAACGGACCGAGCGTTTAAATGCACTCGGCGGACTGGTAGCCCTCTGGAACGTGTCGCGGAATAGCGTTGGGCTCGCCAATTAACGAGCGCTCGCCAAATCTTGGCATCGAGCTGCTCCCAATTCGACGAGGAGAGGTCATTGGGCAATCATCGCGGGGGTGGATAGATAAGGATAGCTAAGCTCGCGGAAGGAGCACCCTTGGAAAGCTCCTCGAGCATTCTCGCGGCGTGTAGGTACGGCGGCTGGATTCGATGCAAAGGCAGCTCCCATCTCAGCTTCGTCCCCCGTCTCTGTTCCTCCCGAGGGAATCGGACGGTAAATCGTTGAAACGATGCGGCGTCGAGCGGGCAGAGAACCGTGAGCGCAACGCCTCGCCCATCTTGATGCAAGCTTCCTGCTTGTTTACGAGTTTCTGCCAGCGTGCATCGGGATCGATGAAAAGCTCCATTCTCTGCTAGCGCCGGTTCCTCCTCTGGCGTTATTCGTTATGTCGCGCTATTATGAAACGGGGAGCGGGCGCGTTCACCCGACACCGCCAAGACCTTCCTCCATTTTCATCCTCCGGCTTTTCGAACGCGATGCTTGTTTCGCCGCGGCTGCGGCGAATGTGCCCGGAGATTGGATTGCCAATCGTGGCAAGCCGCTGGGCGACCAGGCTGGGTATCTCTGAGAAATTTCAAAAAGCTCGGCTCTCGTCTCCTTTCCAGTCAAGATAGGGAGGGAATCTTCTCTATATCCATCAGCTCATCTGTAAATCTTAAATATTTAAATCTCATCGCTAAATACTTGATTCCTCAACTCCTCGAATAACTGATCACAGGAAATCGTGAAACGACTTCGGTTTGCCCCGAAAGCTCGCTGCCGCGCAAGCGTGTAGGGCACGGTAGGGCTAAAAGTCCCGTTTTTCGTACAAACCTATGTAACATTTAGTACTAACAATCTAGAGATATCTGGTGTTATTTTATATGAACTACAACTATTATGCTTTACGATCACGAAGTTCGTTTGTTGATACTGTTATTTTCTGCTGAGTTATACCACAAAATGTTTGTCAATGCAAAATGGACTTCTTGCCCCACGCACGGGGCAAAAAGTCCATTGCATAGGGTAGAAAGTCCCTAATGTCTTTTCGTGTAATATTAAACTAAATAAGTAAAAAACTCTTCAAATCAACAAATATTTATTAAACCAATTCTTTTTGGTACACAATATTGAAAGGAAAGCATGACTTCTTTACCAAAAAATAGAAATATAAACCAGAGGCTCACTTTGAACGAAAAACTAAAAAAAATCGCTCAACTAAAACAAAAACACTATTTAAAGACTTGGACATCATTTTTTTTTATAGTTTGGCCATCTTGTTATGAAAACAAATAATAAAATATTTTTTTCAGTCTGAGGGACTTTTCGCCCCAATGGTACCTCTGTAGTTTCTGCGATATATACGTCAGAAAATATTATCATTCAGCAATAATCAATATCATGCACACATTACTAAAGGAACATAGAATCTTAACGTACTTGGCTGATACGCTTTTGAACTGTGGTTTACTTCGTACAAAACAACAAAGACGACGTATTTCTTTTAGTTTTCGATACATACAATAACGAAGGCGTCGTGTAATTCGCACGAACGTCCAGGAGCGACTGGCAACTCTGTGGTCTCCTCCGTTTCTTCTCGTCTTTTACATACAAGGAAACACCGCGAATCCGGACTCACCGATTGGAACGCAACTTTGTGGGTTTGTAGAGTGACTCAAAACAAGAACAACGGTGTGTTTCATTTGGGCCCTATCGCCCTTTAAGGGGGTGAAAACTAACCTCAAAGTCAAATTGGCACCTCCACTTTTTCGCGTATAACTCTCGAAATACAACAGACAGAAAAAAATGTTTCAAAGAAAAGTTTAATGGTGCAATAAGCGATACAAACTTGCGTTAACAAAATTTTGAAAAAAGTTTTGTTTCGTTCAGGTATTTTATTTTTAAACTCTTTTCAAAATTTTGTTAACGCAAGTTGGTAGCGCTCATTGCACCGTTCAATTTTTGTTTGAAACATTTTTTTCTGTCTGTTGTACTTTGAGACTTATACGCGGAAAAGTGGAAGTGCCAATTTGACTTTGAGGTTAGTTTTCACCCCCTTAAAGGGCAATAGGGCCCAAATGAAACACACCGTTGTTCTTGTTCTGAGTCACTCTATAAGCCCACAAAGTTGCGGTCCAATCGGTGAGTCCGGGTTCGCGGTGTTCCCTTGTTAATATATTGCGAAACTCAATATATAGTTTAGGAATAGAGATTTTGAATTCGGGACTTTTTACCCGCCGGACTTTTAGCCCTACCCTACCCTACTTCCTGCAAGGAATCGTGGCGCAGTTCCCTTTCACCGAGGGTCCCGGCGCGTAACTCCTTTCGTTGTTCAGGGGCGCAGGCTCCCTGGAAGGAACACCCCAGTCCCTGCGATCCTCGACAAAAGGACTCGCGTGTCGCGCGGCAGAGGAGACTCCTCGCTGTTTCTCACCCCCGCGCCAGTCGCCCTTCTCTCCAAGGGCGCGACAACCCTCCCGCGCCCTCTCCCCAGCCACTCGGCCGACCTTCGTCAAAAATCACAAGTATCGTCTTCCGAAGCGCGCGCTCTTCCGTCGAATAACGAGGGCGCACTCGCCTCCCATTTGTTCTCGGAAAAAGGACGCGTCCCCTGAAATTGTTACTCGAATCCCTGATCCAGGACGCACGAACCTCTTCGTCGTCCCCTCTGCTGTTCCTGTTCCGCGGCACTCGACGCGATCGCGCTTTCATAAAGCTCGACCGTAAATGCGACTCGCGCTCCCACCAGTGGAGTTGTTTATCCCCTTTGGATTACGTTGGATCTCGCGTTCTTCCTCGGCAAAAGATACCCTTGCGAGCTACCCTCGAAACAGGGGCGCTGCCTGGAATCGTTGATAGATCGAGGGCGAGGCTGACGACAAACGGGCGCGTGTAACTGTTCCCGATGGACATAGGGGTGATGTCGTGGAATCCGTCGAATTTCTCATTCACCCTTAGACTCTATTCTCCCCTGCGGATCCCGATCGTAGAAAGGAACTGTGTGACAGTGAGTGGCTTTCGTTCCTACGATCCTCTGCCAAGGTACTCGCGTTAACGTCGCCTCGATCAGCCACGCGCTGTGAAACTCGTTTGCCGATCAAAACAGAGTCTGACGCAACGGGCCAATGAATTTATAATAGCCGGGCCGCGGACAAGGGCGAGAAAGTTTGATGGATGAGGAGGAAGAAAGTGACGGCGGGGGGAGGACAGCGACGGCCATAGGGAGGCGATTATTTCTCACCGGTGGACTGGTCGAGAGCTAAATGAAATCCACTCGGGCGGCTCCGGTAAATGGGACGCCCGCCGACATTTGCATATTTATGCGTTTTATCCAACGAGAGCGGGGCAAACTGCGCTGAATATTCCCCTCTGCCGGCGAGTTACGGCGCGTCCTGTCCCGGGCGCGACACGGCGACGCTCCTCCTTCGGCCCGCCGACCATCACCGTCACCGCCGCTTTCGTAGAAACGTCTTTTCTCCGGGGCAAGTGATTGCCGGACAAGTGGACACCCTCCGGTTAAAGTGACGAGACACCGCGAATCGCCGAGACCCATCGAAACTTCCCACCCGTAGTCCCGCGCGTGTAATAACTTTTAAGGCAACGCGGGGCCCTGATCGATTTACGGACCATAGAAGGCGAGCGCCGATTCCTCGGAACAGATGAAACGGTCGAGTGGTTTTCATTGCGACGTCCGATCGGGGAATCGAAGTGCTGCTAATAGGAATTGCATTTCCAATAGATATCGTGAATTGCGGAGAGGGGCTGGAAGATGTAGCCTCGACTCTGTCGGCGGAGATATCGCCACGGTCAGAGAAGGGTCGATCGTTGAAAAGAGTGTCCCATTGTGCCGCCTGACAGCGCGGGGCGTCTCTGCCAAGAAGCTAATTAGGTCAGCCGGCTTTTAATTAATGCGGCGGCGGGGTGGGGGGGGGGCGGGTGGGAGGCGCGATCGAATCAGTGAAACGGGAACAATCGGGAGCGAAAGGAGCCGAGGGGTAGGTACGTTTGTGCATAGTTTCACCACGCCTCTGTTGTTTGGCTCGCGGATCGAGCGTTTCAGCAACCTCTGATGGCGGGTATAGGGTAAATCCGGGAGGCGCGGTCGGACCGGAGAGGTGGTCGAGTCACTATCGAGTAAAAATGCGTTAAAGTGAAAACCAATTACTTCTCTAGAAGAGAAACAGTGAATGAATAGCGTCATTTCGCTTCCTTCTGTGTTTTTCTGGATTTATAAGGTAAATTGAGGTTAGGGTACGTCAGGGAGAGATGGTCATACGGGAGAGATCGGCAGTGACAGTATTTATTAGAAGGAAACGCCTGATGGCGCTGCCTCGACGTGGGTACAAAGTGTCATAGAAAAGTAACATTCTCAATTCAAAGCGTTGGAACAAAACATTTTTAAAGGTTTGTAAATACACTGTGAAATTTAAGCTAATGCTTCAAAATGTTTTATGTATATATTGGTCACCTTGTTTGTGTTATTTATGCTGAGTATTTTTAGTTCTCAAGATGTATTGGCGATAGTGTATTGTTTACAGTGTTTTTAACCTTAAAGTATTCGTGGTTACGTTTGTTAGTCTAGGTGAAATGGGAATGACTATCTTACCAGGGCTTTAAGGGAGAGATGGTCAATTTTTGTCCGGGAGAGATGGCCATAGCTGTAATTGATGTAATTTCAGATATTTTGAAGGTCGTTTTTGTATAGCCTAGCCTGGTCCTAGCAATGATCATCCCGGTCCATCTAATATGGTCTTTACTAATTTGAAACCGAATGTAAACTTGAATCGACCAAGCACCACGGCTCTTGCTGCTGAAATTGATGAAGAACGTACGCCAACCCAATTTTTGGAAGATATCGTTCCTGTGCCGCTCAAAAGGTATCCTACTCGGAATCGCGTCAAACAACCGGGAAAATTATTAGCGTCGCAAACACATATTAACAATCGAAAAATCAATGACATGGCAAAGGCGGAAAAAGAAGTAAAACAACAAAAGTCCTCCAAAAAAATAAAATTTGGCAATAAATGCGATTCCGTTGATGAGTTAGCCTTTTGACATTAATAATTGCGGAGAAAATTATTTCGAAACGAAAAAAAAAGAAGACTAGCTAAGATGTAAGTTATATGGTTATTGGGCCCATGAAAATTGCACAGCATTTGACAATATGTGTCAAACATGCGGATTAGAAGACTCACAGCAAAAGCCCAAAGAAGTTTCGAGCGGGCAAAAGCGAAAGTGGACGGAAATTAGAAAGAATCTGTGATAACCAGGTAAGGTCCACAAGTTGGTAGCCTGAAAGGTACATATGACTATCTTTCCCGGACATTAAGGGAGAGATGGGCAATGACGTTTGTTTCATTTGTAAAATTTGTACATTAAATAATAATTTTTCGTTTATTGATATTAACGAATATGTAGACAAAGAATTGAAGTTTTGTTCTACATCATTTTCGTTGCTGTATTTCAAATAGGTTGGCTGTAGGAGGCTCCAAACGAAACTATGACCATCTCACCCGGACTTACCATACATTTAACCTCTTTGGTCTTTAAAATATACTTCTAACTTTATTTATAAGATAGTAGAGATATTGAGGGACAATGCAGCCATAGTATTTGGCCATATTTACTCTTCCTCTCAAAGCTAACGAAAATATCATCTCTCGCTGCAGAAAGGAGAGATGGTCGAGTTATGATTTTTTTTATTATTAATCTTTATTTTTTTGATTTTTTATTATTATTTTATTATTATTTTCGTTTATTTAGTTTATTTATTCACTTTTGTATTCATTTGCCTTGCTAATCGCCAGTAGGTAGTTCACTTTTTTTTTATGTGTTCTTTACTTGTTTAGCGTAAACAAATTAAATATCAATGAATCTGTAGTTGTATTCACTCATAAATAATTTTCCATGAATAATTATCTGAGTGGTCTCTACCAACGAGGAAAACCATTTCTCCCGGCACCTCGCGTGAGGTGGGCAGATATCATGACTTCAGTTGTCAACTCGATTTACAGTAAATATTGTCTTAAAGCAAATATCGACCAGTTTTTCTGAATCAGCATAAAATTCTGAACATATAGGTTTGTTCTGATAAAATAAATAATGTCTGCATTAGTTTTAATAGCCAGTTTATATTAGGTCGACCGCGTCTCCCGGATTTACCCTACATATACATTCCAGCAAGTTTGATCAGCGGCAAACTCTTACCGCGGCTCCTTCGCCGCCGCGGAACAAGAGTAATTAGCTGGAGTCCTGGAAAGTCAGCAAAAACTTGGAAGCGCGGCGGCTTCCAGTCAAACGAGACGGGGATAATCGTCTCCAATCTTTGTTTAAGCGGGAAAGATTGAAGGAATTAATTAGATCGCGCTAGCTTAGAACTATCGACGGGGAAGCAAGCAGTCGGTTCGTGATTGAAAGAAACGCGAGGTGCTGGAACGATCGTGGGATCGCGATTGGGGAGAATCCTCCCCTGTTGCCTACGATCTAGAAAGGGGCGAGGTAGAAACGTTCTCATTCGTCGATATATAGGTAGTATCCACTATCCACCGTGACATCGGCTCAGTATTTCCGAATCGGCGATCATCATTCATTAGCCGACCTGCCCGCTGTTCACCCACTCATAAATCTTCGCGATCTCATCTATCAACGGCCCCCCCTCTCTCCCCCGTCCGTTCCCCCTTGATTCCAGAAGATACAGGTCCGCTAATCGTTTTTCGACCAAGGTCCTGGATGCAAAAACGTAGCGACGGTTGCATCGCAGCTACCAGCGATGGAACTAATTCAATTATCCTCGAGGAATTTCCAATCGGCTCGAAGCTAGCTAACCAGCCGACGGTGACTGGTA
The DNA here is from genome assembly GCA_947577245.1 of Andrena bucephala. NCBI lineage: Eukaryota > Metazoa > Arthropoda > Insecta > Hymenoptera > Andrenidae > Andrena > Andrena bucephala. The sequence continues at coordinate 10,557,328 of OX387719.1, forward strand.
GAAATCGAGGCAGGCACGGGTGTTGCACTCGGCGCTTGGGCAAAGACCAATCGGCGCGTGCAAATATTTACCCGCCGAGTAGCAGACCCACTTGCGATCGAATCTGTTCTATGATATTTGAGTAGTCGTAAGTATACGTACTTGTAACGCGAGGGCGATAGACAAACGTATTTGTCAGTTACGTAGACGTCGGAATATCAGAGAAATCTGAGCACCCCTTTTGCTAAATGGATGTTAGAGTCGAGACGACGTCATCGATACCTGCGCCAATCATAGGTACTCCATTCAGCGCGTCCCACGCGTACATATAGCATAAACAAAATATTCAGACATCGCTGTAACAGTTATCGATGAACGAGCAATATTGGGCCGAGTATCGGTATCATTCGCCGGGCCAAATAATAGCGGAGGCTCGATACGTTTGCCAGAGTATTGCTCTGAAATCGGAGCTGCTCGATATCATCGCGTTCGTAAATATTGTGGGTGGAAGAGACAGCGGGGTCGTAGAAGCTCTGTAGAGTGAAGACTTGTAATGCGCTCGAGCGTTGGGAGTCTGGAGTCCAGGGCCGCGTTCCGTGCAAGTTCTCGGGAGCAACCGATTAAAACCGTAGACACAGGAGCACACGGGCAAGTACTTTAGCCCTGCAATAAGTGGCGTGTAGCCAGTAGCACCCGAAACATGTTCCGCCCGCCGCAAAAGGAATCCATTCGGCAAGACCATGGAATGCCGGTCGCGAGGGCATCATTCCCATCGCTAGGGAGCACACGCGAGGGTGGTGGCCCACCCTCCTCTGAGAAGAAAGGGACGGTGAAGGATTGAGGGAGAGAGAGGGAGCGAGAGAAAGCGAACAACGCGGTTAGAGGGTTGGTAGAGCGAGGGGGGGCGGGGGTCAGTGAATGGTGAAGGGTGAAGGGCGAAGGGCGGGATGGCACACTCGGTCGATCTCTCGTGGTTGCCAAGCGACGAACATCCACCACCAGGCGTCCCAACCATCCCTGGAGCATCGAGAAAAGTGGCCGCGCTGGCGCCACCTGGCTGGCCGGAACACGCGCCACCCCCCGTCCCCGCCCGCACCCTGACAGTCGCGCGATGCACTCCACGCTGGCTGGGTCTCGCCTCGGAGCCGCCGATCTGGCCGAAACCCGCCGTCTGGCCGCGAACCAGCCGCATCCGCGTCCGCTGCCCTTCGATCACCTACACCCCCGCCGCCCACCCTTTATTCTCCTCCCCCCTCCCGCGGCGTTGCATCGGGAGGAGAGGACCAGCGAGTGGTGGCCATCTTGCTAGTGCATCTTTGCCGGCGGCCGGCCGGCGAGCTTCTATGGGGTGGTGAATAGGAGCTGTAGGAGGTTCTCGGGGCTTGTTGTTTTCGGCGATGGCCGCCGGTGGTGGTGAGACGGTGCCAGAGCCCGGGCGGCGGACCGAGGGGTTCATTCGTCGTTCGCTCTTGCTCTCGCTCCTCTCGCTCTCGCCCGGCTCTCTCTCTCCCCCGCAGCCCAGGGGTCGTTGAACGTGGGGTAAGTGTCGGCAACCAGCATTCGTTGCGGCACGTGCTTTTCCAACCGCTGCGCGACCAAGTGCCGTTCCTCGCCTCTCTTCTCGTCTTTCGCCACCCTTGCTCCTCTGCTGCTTTCTCGCCTATCACCTCCCGCTCTTTCTCTCTCTCTCTCTCTCTCTCTCTCTCTTTCGACCTGCTTCCTTTTTATTTGCGCGCGGCCCCCGCAGCTTGTTTTCAACCTGAAGGGTGCAACGTCGCCGCTGGGGCCCAGCCCTCGACTTTCCGTCCCGCGTTTCGTTTGTTTTTTTTTTCGGGGACACTGCTGTTGCACTCGCTGCAATTGGGCGTCGGGACGCGCCCGATGCGACAGATACGGTTGCGAGCTGGACAAAGGGCGCGTATGAGTGGACGGAACGGATAAAGGAAGCGTAGAGCTCGTTCTGTTGCTATGTACCGACACTGTATCACTTGCGTATTGCACCGTGACCGTTTCCTTACTTGCTAGCCATTCTCGCGAAGTGGGCTTTGATTAGATTTCTAAGACCGGGCGATGACAGTGTGCTTCCGTGATTAGTCACTTAGGCCGGCACTCTGTACTTTGTACGCACCAGCCATATTTGGTATTAAAGCGCAGCTGACGAGTAGCCGACGTGAAAGCAACGTTCTTGGCGAAAGACAGTCCATTCTACTGAATTCTGATCGATCATTCAAGGTTATAAGCGCGCTCGCTAGCTTCTTTCATGGAATGTGGGACATGATCTGGCACGAATACCATTATGAGATCTGAGCGCGTTCAGCGTGGATTAATGGCCTCCGTGCCGTAACGCGTCCCGATAGCAAATAACGGCCACCATATTTCTCGGTTTAATGCACCGTTTGTCCGAACGCCTGTCCCAATATCGCGCTGGGTCTCGAATGGGATCGATCGTCATCGAAGTATCAGGAGGGCTATTTATAAATGTGCTGAATGGGGTTCGATCTCCTCCGCCACTCGACACTCCCCCGACCTTCGCCGTTCGACCTTGCCTCCCCTTTAACCTTTCGACTCGCCAACAGAGCGACTCGATTATTTACCGCCATTCTTCGCGCCCCTGTTCGTCCCTCGTCACGTATCCTCGATATAAGTCATTTTGCGGACTGCCAAGGTCCGATTGGAAACGATGGTCGATAAAGGGCACCCTCGGCTGTCAATTTCGTCCCCTGCATCGCCTCCCCCATTAATTTCAATCACCGCGCGATAAAACACCGAGGAAAGTCAGGGCTTGAACTTGGGATTCCCATCAACGAGCAATCTGAAAGTGGCAGAACAGTGGGCAGAAAGGAACAAAGACAACAAAGCGTATCGCGATTCAGCAACGGCGCTGCGAGCCCACAAAAGAGCCCGGAAAGAAAGAGCAACGTGTCCCCTCCCGCCCGAAGATTCTAAAAAACATCTATCGCCAGAGATTTATCCTTTTTGCGCGGAGAAACGCCCGTTTCACCCGAGGCTCCTTTTATCGGGAATCTTTGAGCCGCGTTTCCTCGGCAAGAACGGCTCCTCCATCGATGTTTTCGCATCGCTCGCTCGGTGAATCGCGACGAGAAATGTTTGCGAAGGGGTGGGTGCATCTGTGCGCCGCGGGGGAATGCTCCCGAAACAGCGAATTCCCCGAAGGGCTGCACCCTTAAAGGGGAGTTATCGGCGAGCTGACGCTGGAAGACCGGGAATAGGGTGGTGGCGCGTGTTATTCTTCCTCCTCCGTTCCGTAACGTCAACGGCGACGACGGGCTTCCTTTTTCCTCCGACATTCATCCCTCGGAGCCGCCCCTCGCGTTCACACCACGTCGGAGATCGTTACACGTGTGTTACACGCTCCGTCGTTACCAGACTTCCTCTTTACATCCACCTTGTCTACTTTCCGCCCCATGCAGACCCCCCTCCCCCCTCCCCCCCCCACCCCACCCACCCCGGTCGCCACTTTCTTCGCGCCGGAAGCGATGCGCGCTGCTCCCCGTTTTCATCAGCGAAATCATTTTGATAACCGAGCCTGATCGGCCGCGATGAGCGCGGGAACGAGCCGGTAATCGCTTGATTGAACGGCCGAGGGGAGCACGGCGATACCTTCGCAGAAAGGGTGTCGCGAAACCGTAGCCTCTTCGCTGAAACATTCGCGCGATAATTCGACAAGAGATAATCGACGGAGCTCGGAACACCGCTGCTGAACGTAAACTCGATTGTATAACGTCACCCTTGCCATTGTTCTCGCGATTATAGAGACGCATTTGCATCTGGCGTTATTGATGCAACACGGAGGAACAATGCGACGACCCTCGCTGTTACGACCTAATGTTTTCCGCTGGCTGATGATTGCAGTGCTAGCCAGTGACGCCGCGTATGGGGAGCATATGTCACTGCGACCTCGCCATCCTCGAGAACCGAGTTTCCCGTGTCGCGGCACGTTTTCCCTGTACTCGACTCCGTGCGCGGCTGCTGCGGGTGTGATGGAGTGTCGGCAGCTTGCCCATTACACTTTTCGATCTGCTTCTTCATCCCGCGCTCCTATTCCCATGGAAACGCGGGGGAATAACTTCGGCGTGCTTCTCTGAATTCCTCGCGAGCGGTGGTAACTTCGCGAAGCTTCGGAGAACGTGTACGTGCGATGCTGGTGGTAAATCGTTCGAGGAGATTGCGCGCGGCGGAGGCGAGAAGGGTGTTCAAAAGTTTCGCCGTTTCCGTTCAAGAGTCCCCTCCTCGGAGGGCAGAAAATTTGGGATTCCAGCGACGGAGGGTTTATCCGGTCGCTCATCTAGGATGCCCAGTGGTGTCGGGAAATTCGTTTATTCCGCGCCCGTGCATACGTGACCGTGGACCCTCTTCGACGAGATTCACGGGGCAGGCGAGACGGCGACCACTCGCCCCGTTATTCGTCTACCTTGGGAACCCCCGACGAGGGTGTCTTTCCAGTTGTTCCCCGCTTTTCCGTGATCTGAATACTTTGCCTACGCTCTCCCTCACCACACTGCCTCGTCTGTTCTGTTGTTTCGCCGGGCGATCTTCCTCTAACGAGATTCTCCTCCCACGTGCCGCGAGCGAGCTCTATTAGAAGCTCGCTGGGTTTCGTTAGAACATTGGCAGACATATTCCGCCGCCATGGAATCGAATGCTTTCCACGTGCGCTTCCACTGCTCGTTCATCGATCTCCACGGATATTCGAGACTTGAATTTTTACAGCAACGATATGTGGCCTAGGAGCGCGGAAGCTACTCGCGCGTGTTATGAATTTTCGGATTCTCAGAGGGCCCGAAGGGACCTCGAAGATGCCTGGACATTTTTAAAAAATTCGTAGGCACCCGTGGAACGAGGTGTTTGGGACGTGAGGGGATTTTTCCTTAGGTGACGTTAGAGGGTTGGCGTTCCTACGCGGCATAGTTCCACAGAGCATCCACGGTTGCAGAATCGAGAATGTCACGGTCGTACCTTAACCCCTCGTCGTCCTTCGGCGTTCCTCCCCCTGGTCGTCGGGCATAGTTCCGCGGACAGCCTTGGATTTTTTTAATTACGCTCGAATCACCGTTAAGCACGACACTGTTAGGTGACTCTGAAATTAAGGTACGGCCACTTAAAAGCAAACCCGTAAAGCGACGCCCACGCAGCAGGTACCCGCTGCGTGGGTATGCACTTACGTGCGTCCAGGGGCGGATCGAGCATCTCACTTTGAATACTCTCATCATCCTCGCATCGTTTCTCCCCGATTGCCGTTTTAAGTTAACATCTATCGAAACAGATTAAGTAGCTACGATTTGTATTCCACTCCATTCGTCCACTAATCACTGGAAACTCCGTGATTGCGAAACTCATCCCTCGATTCACGCGGCACCGTTTCTCTCGTTGTAGACCATTTTTCCGCGGTGCATAATCTCCCCGTTCGCGCGATATCTTTACCTCGCGTACTTTTTTCTCCTACCAGACTCCGTTCACGCTATTTCCAACCGCGCAAAAATTAACCACGTGGAACGAATGCTCCGCGAGAATTAAGGGGCGAGCGTACCAGTGCTGCGGAAGCCCGCGATTTCATTAAAATAAACAAATCGTTTAGGACGATGAGCATTCCGCTATACTTAACTCAGGCGAAAAGTGATAGCGTTAAGTAGAAGAAGGCGTTGGTGAGACGCTGCGGGAGCCAGTACGGCCCTGGCCGCGCTACACACAGGGTGGCCAGACAGAAAAATCGCGAAGGCACTCCACCGTTGAGTGCCACGAATAAGGGCCACATAAAGACGGGTCGTAAAACTATGATTTACGGCTTGTCATTGATGCGTTCGCTGTCCGTCCGTCCGTACGATCCTTCTCTTCCAGTTCATCATCGTCTTCTCCCTCTCCCCGGCTCCCTCTTATTATCTTTCTTGTACCCGTTCCTTTTGTTCCTCTTTCCATGCACGGCCTCGCACGCAAAGATAGCGCGCTCGAGGGGCGATAATCGATTAGCCGGCCGAGAAAAAGCGGTAGCGTGTCGGTATCGACGGTATCGGCGCCCTGTCCCCGCTAACCCACCGCGAAAAAACTCGCGGCTGAAAAAGATTGGGAAGCTCGGTCGTGGAAACCGAGAGCGGCTCGTAACTTTCCAAAGCTCGTTGAATCTGGGGCACTTTCTTCGCCCCGTCCAGCTTTCTCGCGTTTCAATCACAAATCCCTTTTCCCTTTGTGCTCCTCGCTAATCGCCCTGGTCGTCGCGACGTCGATTATGATAATCGTGGATAACGGTGGGACGACGAAATTATTAACTCGAGGGATCACGTGACGCCTAGGAAGAAACGAGCAACCGTCTCCGTCACGTTCATATTCATTTTCGTATTCCGTCGACGGCCAGCAGCACGCTGACTATTTCCTCGGGTGGGGAGAAAGAGAATCCCTTCGTCAGAGGAATATTAACGCCTAAGGATGAGTGTTTTTCTGAGGCGCGAAGGATGCGACCTTGTCGCGCCACTCCTCCTGCTATTGTCCTCGAAACCGTAAGTGGTGTACACGGTGCGGTCAGTGGGTTATTTAAAGTTTTATCGAAGCCCAGGGCTGCCAGCAACACGGTTACGTTTAATGACGTCTGCGGTTTCCCATCAAACCTCTCCCCGTGCCACCTGACGTCTCGCCCTCTCAGACCTCCGCGGTCTATTCTAGCTGGACGCGTGAAAGAATCGCGAGTGGGATCTCCAGACCCGCGGGTAATTGCAATCCGCCGACACTCGAGTCGATGATCCTCGTTCCTCGCGCACTTTCGGGCTAGTTGGACCGCTTTGCACCCAAGGTGTTTGCGCTGAGGATAATATAAGCTCCCTTGGGTAAGACGTTGCAAGCAAGTTTCGCGGTTCAGTCTCCATTCGCGGAAGCCAGCTGTCACGCGTGCCGTCTGCTCCAGTAGACGTCGTTGCCTGCAGTCTGCGGGCGTTTAAGTTTGACAGAGGAGTAATTAGGAGGGTCGGCTCGCGGTGCATCGGGTAGCTAATAGCCCGTCTACGGTTTCCAACGATATTGTTTCCTGTGGCAGTTTCCGACCTTGTGGCTCGCCGTGAAACGAAGCCTCGCTGTCTAGACAATGCGCTAAGAAACGAGAAGTCGCGAGACACTAGTCTTCCCGTGCTCTCGTCGCGACAATGGCTCAAGTTTCCCTTCGTTCTTCGAAACAGCTGCGTCGGATCTCTGAGCGATTGATAATTGGCGCGATCCAAGCTGCACCAGAGAATTTTCTTCCTCTTCGGCTCGGTTTCTGCCGAATGTTTCGCTACGTGAACGTTACGTAATTGCAGAAGGGATCGGCGGGTCGTTCGTCATCCCCGAAGGATCGATCGTGCACGCACCGACGAACGTTAATCTCGTCGCGAGCGGACAACGGGCAGACGCCGAGCCTCCACGTTTCTATCCGCTCGAAAGTTTCGAGTGAAAGCGACTGCGCCGCTCGTTAGGACGTAAGTTATCGCTGACCGATAGTTAACCCCGAGGGTCGGAGGTCGAGTTGTAAAACGGCGAGGCGCGTTATCGCGTCGGACGAGAGGTACGCGCGAAAACGCGCGGGGAACGCGAACGTGCCGCGTAATCTCTGCATAATCGATTCGTTGCGTGTATCCTGGTTCGCACCACTGTGCAGCCCAGCATCCTCGATCACGCTAGCAACGTGCTTTTCAGTCCCCCGTAGGATGCAAGGTTTCTCTAGATTATTTTAAACAGTACTTTGTAAATGCTCGAGCGAGGCGACAGTTTTATTAAGGGGACTATGAAATCGCTCGAAAATCAAGTATTTTTTGCGAATTAATTAGGGTAAACTCGGGTAAGTCCGTGATCGTTTTAGAATTTGTCTATTAACTGTTAATATTTATATATTCTGAAAGTGAGTCTAGGATATAATGATAGGTCACACATCAGAGAAACAAATAATAGGGAAACAGAAATTTACTAAGTATTAAGTTTATTTAATTATATTTAATTGAAAATATACAAAATTAAGTTGTCATTACATACTCTGGTAATTCCGTGACAGTTCTCGCTAGCCCGTAATATGGCCATCAGCTACTTTTTTTATATTATTTTATATTACTTTACATTAGTTTACACTAGTTTGCATTATTTTAAATTATTTTAAATTATTTTATATTATTTTATATTATTTCATACTATTTTATATTATTGTTATTTTGTGTATAATCAATCGTTTCATGATCGTTAGATGTCTGAGACGTGAGGAAACATGGTATCTGGTATTTGCCACCAGAATTTCTCGAACAGCACAATCAGAAACGCAGCCTCGGGCGCACGAAAAATAAGAATTTAGTCACTTTTCATGAGCAAAAATAACACTGATGCCTTATTGTATAATAATTTCAGGAGTAAGACTTGTTAAAGTGTCATTTTACCATCACTTACCTGCAGTTACCTTACACTTTCCATTTATCTTTATGTATATAATACATAATCAAGCGATCGTCTACAACTAGCACGAAAAATTTCACGAATAATGCGCTACTGGAACAAAATGCTCTCTCACTCTATCACACTAACTTCAATTGACTAATTATTTTACCACAACGTAAACTAGAAGATCAACGCTTTCTGTTAGTTTTTGTTCCATCTAAATTGAGTCAGACAATTTCGAGTTACAGATAAATGAAAAAGTATCACGGAGTAACCTGTACCACGAACTTACCCGAATTTACCCTACAAGGAGACGAAAGCAAAATAGTAAAAGAATAATTTTTGCGCCTACATACCTATCTGTTTTACAAATGGTGCCAGACTAGGTCGATTAGACGATTTTTTTTATAAAAAGCGTCTTTGGTTTTGCCCTGATACTGAGCTTAAAAGTAAAGATACAATGGCCTCCATTGAATATGTTTCTCCTGGAACCTGTAATTTCGGAGTGGACCTCTGAAAATAGAATCGAATCAAAATTATTAAAATAGCAACTAAGGAGAAAGTAATTTATACGATAAATGTCGATTTTCGGGATGCACAGATGGCTGTTCTTTTTTTATCTCAGTAAACCAAAGCTTTTACACTTTAATGTTAAGGTATACTCCAAGAAGGAATATATTTTGAACATGTGAAAATTGCAAGACGATCCGTACCTCGGTTTTTTCACAATCAGGGCAAAACCGCAGAAAAAACGCCTACCTACACATCAAATTTTTTTTTCACCGTTTATAGTATTAATAAACATTAGTCAAAAATACTAGTCGCAATTTGTATTCATCTCCTTGTAATTAATTCTCCAAAGAATACTCGATGTTCGAGCGTTTTGACTGCCTAGACCCCTTAAGTTTCGATGCATATCTACGTTCTTTCCCCGTGATTAATCACAGACGTGGTAAAGCCGGGAATCCACCGGGAAGCTAAGCTAAGCTATGCAATGCGATGCTATGTTTTAGCTTAGCTTTTGGTGGAAACGGTTCCATAAGAATGTATTGAAGCTAATCTTTTTAAAACGTACCATGGCATAGCATAGCTTAGCTTCCCGGCGGATTCCCGGCTTAACAATTAGCCGCGACATAATCGCATCGAACTCTAAAAATATCGTGGAAAGTTTAAAATCGATGGTGTGGAAATACTATCATAAATCGGTCGAAATGACGGGCAAAAGTTGGTATTAAGGGTTGGTCACAGCGGGGGTGCTCGAAGCCCTGCGCCACATACGCCATTTCCAGCCTTTGCGTCGAACTAATTTAAAAGGGGGTAGAGGGGCGGGGGAGGGGGGAGGGGGTGCTTGACTCGTTTCGCGGAGTCCCTGACAATTTGGGGGGGATACCTGTCGAATACGACTGGGTAAATGGTAGGGGAAGGACGCCAGACCGATTTCTCGCTTTCCCAGCCCCTTCAGTTTTGTTTGTGAGCGCGACCTATGCGGGTCATAAAGTGTAACAGGCTTTTCCGACTTTCAGAAGTGGTGTCGATGTACCGACGCACCCTTCAAGGTAATTTCGTCCTTCCTTTACCATTCCTTATTGAACTCCCGCCCACCGTCAAACACCTCTTTCATCCCTCCATCTACCATTCACTCGTTTCACGTGAAATTCCACTGCTGAACAGCCGCCGTTTCTCCATTTCAGATGTGAGCCTGTGAAGGTGGAATCCCCGAGTAGCGCGAGGTCCTCGCAATGGAGGCGGGACCGAAGCAGCAGCAGCAGCAGCAACAGCAGCAATCGCAGTCGCAACAGCAGCAGCAGAATTCGCTGGCCGGTGGGACAGGGCAGGCTGCGAGCCAGGGCGCGAGTCCACAGGGCTGCCAGGCTCAAGGTCAGCAGAATCAAGATGCGGCTGCAACTGCGGAGGCTGGGCCGGTGGAGGAGGGTGTCCTCCTCGCCAGGGTGCACGTCCCGGAGCTATACGTGAGCAAGTGTCTTCAGTTCCCCAAGGATCAGCTCGTCTGGGACGTGAAGCAGCAATGCCTGGCGTCGTTGCCCAAGGTAAGCCCGTTCTTCCCTTATCCGTCGATTCTCTTTCGACTGCTCGCGAGGCCCTCCATTAGCGAGCCGTCCTTGAAGACGGAGACGGGCTTGGAAGAGTCGGGGTCCGACCACCGTTGTGCTTCTTTCTGCGATACCTCTCGTGCCTGATCGCTCAATTAGTAGTTTCACAGTGTAATATCGTTGATCGACATTCAAAGTGTCGGATATTAGCCGGGCATACGTAGCACGCGAGTGACGAGAAGGTGCGCCGAGCCTCTTGCAATCCGTAATCGGTCCACATACTTCGCGAACGTCCATTACGATCAGCCGCTATCGGCCCCCGATTCGTCAGGGGTAATCGCTCGCGATTTCCGTCAAGGATTCGAGTGGGCGTTTTCAAAAGTACACACACGCGAGAGTGGCCGCTATTGCCCGCCAATTTGTGCGCTGATTTCGCGAAATTGCAGAGAACCCGGTCGTGAAACCGCGCCGCGCGCCCGAACAGTTTCTCGAGGCAAGGCCGTATCGGGCTTCCCGACTCTTCGTGCTCTTTTTTTTCGATCGGTCAGCGGTAGCTGGGGCTCGCGGAAAGTCACGAACCGCGCAGGATTAAGAGATCTCTCCGCCTGGCGAACGGCTACCGTGCGCGGCCCTTCCAGCCTTTCGATTTATTTGTCGCGACGATGCACGCGCTGCTCGCGTCGAAATTTATAACCGCCGAAGATAATGCGAGCCCCTGCGCTGCTTCGCGACGTTGGCCCCGTAGGACATCTCGACGTCGCACAACAAGTATATACATATTAGCCCGCACAGCCACTCACAACGATAACAGACACGTAGGTACACGCGTACAGTATCCCTGGACAAAATAGAACCTGGAACACACCCGCGTGGCTTCTGCTTCCTTATTTCCTCGCGGTCTCCGTCCGGGACCGTCGCGCCTGTCGCCTTTTCATCCCAGCGTGCTTCTTGCGACTTCCGGGACGAACGACAATCCCGTAATAGACTTCTATTCGCCAGCTCGCGTCCGGGACTTTCCTCTCCCTGTCTATTCAGATGGAAAATTGCTATTCCGCTGTTGGGCACCTTTCGCGAGTGAAAGGACGCGCGTGAATTGACTCGACGGTGCTCAGATTGCACGCAAAATCTCCTACTACGATTAAAATCGGCGAGAGTTATGTCTGTCTAAAAGGTACCATTTTTTTTTCCTATAGGAGTAGACGATCTACTCTGAGCTTTTACCTACCGTTTCGACCGGTTCTAACGACTCTGCCACTTTCCTCGACATCCTCCAGCCTTAGATCAGCCCGTAGCTAGAGCTTTTGTTCTCGGAACGAGTTCGATGACGAACGATTAAGGACTGTTGGAGGGAGCTTCGAATCTCGTGCTTGTGCCGCTGCGAGCCGTGCGCAAAATGCTCGGGTATTCGCACGCACGGTACGCGGCGTGCAACCGTAACCGACTTACCGCTGCCACGGATACGTTCACCTGCATTCCGCGCGGACTTTCGCCTTTATTGATAATTGGCTACCCTGTTAAACGGCCGGTGCACGTGCTCGCCCGTCCATAATTCCTGCAGGACTGGTTGGCCGTGCTCGCGAAAACTGCGAAAAGGGAAAATTCATCCTCTACCCTCGCACTTTGTCCCTTTAACTCGGAAACGCGATCCTATGGGATTGCTCGCGTGCATTCGAGCGTAAGGAAACGATTCTATCTAGCACAGCGCTCGCTAACAGCGGCAAGAAACGGTCAATTAACGTAGAACCGCAAACCAACCCTGTCGGTGTGAAAACGAACACTAATGCCCAGCGGAACCAGAGATATTATCGAAATCACCGGTCTACTTCAACAGGGTTGGTCGGACATCCAGATTTCCCGTGTCGTGGCTCTGCATGCGTAGATGCGCGCATAATTACGTCAGCGTCTTTGGACAGTTATCCGCAGGGGTTGAAACGGTTCCGAAAATAACTGTTTCAAACTGTTATATATATATATATATATCGGTTCTGACTGCAACAGTTGTGAAGAACCGATATTCTGAATAACTGTTACGCGGAACCAAAATTTCTGACATCTTTGATTTCGACTATTATATAGGTTCCATAACAGTTAGATATCGATTTTATAACAGTAATGTATGTGTCAGTTCCGAGTGTTGAATGTATAACCGATATATATAGGGGAGAATTGTCAATATCGTACTGGTCACCTAAATCGTGCCTCATCAATTTCTCAGTATTAATGAATATAATCGACCTCTGATGATAAAAATATCAAGTAAATGCGAAATAAGAAATAGAAATAAAACCTTTTGACCTTACACCCTATTTTGTGCGTGCTATAAATATTAACATAAAAAATCAGGTATGATTGATGTAACTTTTTACCAGTTTATTTTAGCTGATAATAATCAAACAATGCAATTTTGTCCTGTATTTTTGTATTTTTCTGAAAGCGGGTTTAATGTAGAATAATTTTACATCAATTTTAAGTACATATTACATTCATTATAAAGTTTAACGATTTTTCCTTAATCCTACCAGTTGGATTTGACAACTCGTATGTTATATAAATTATGTACATATATCATATTCATAGGTTATTGTGGCCTGTGTATGATCCATATACATATGTATATGTAACTATATAATAATCATTACTTTATGTTGAATATTTTCTACTCTATTTGTTATTGATACTATTTTTATTGGGGGTACGATTTAGGAGACCGGTTGCCTAAATCGTACCTTTTACAGTATGTGACGAAACGATTAATAACAAATTAATTTGTTCTGAACAAAAGGTTAAGCGTATAATAGTAGGTGCCTGAAAGATCAAGCTACAATATCCAATAGTCGTTTGCGTTTAATTTAGTACCAAATATGAAATATAACGTAAAATGTCTTAAGTGGTACGATATAGGCAACCCTCCCCTATAACCATTATATAACCATTTTTCACTCGTACCTAACTGTTTAAAAATTATTTCGATCCTTATAATTGTTTCGAGAGCCGAAACCGATATCACAATCGCTTTCAACCCCCGGTTATCCCGAAAATCATCGAACGAGTTCCGAGGGATTCCCGCGGCGAGATCACACACGCACGAACACTGTACGCACACACGTTCACGCTGTACACGAGAGTACACGGATAGAAATATAGATACATATGTACGTGTGTAAGGAGATATAGATATACTTACACTACACATATGCACACACGCTAGATATATGACATTATAATTACTTAGTACCTGCGGCACAGGCGACACGCGAGTGTCCCACAATTTAATCGTGTACATTTATCTGACCTGTGGTGTTGTTGTTGTTGTTGTTGTTTTTGCTTTTGCCTCACTTGCACGGGGCGTGCGAATACACTACACCCGCCACCACCACCAACCACCACTTCACCTGTGCTACCGTCTTGTTGGGGCCCGGCCTCTTCGAACGCACCCCCGTACTGCGTGACACCCACGCGCGATTCGGCCCGACAATCTCGAATACGTGTACAAAAAATCGCGCCCTCGGGGGGCCCGACCTTCACCCTCCACCTCCGGTGTGTTGCGTCGCGGATATACCACCGCTTCTCCACCCCTTTCGGGCGCCCCGCAGGTGGCCACTTGGTACAGGGTACGTCTTCACTATTACTAATAGCATGCATCCAAAAACCACCCCCCCCCCCCATTTATGCAACTCAGCCCCCGCTCTTTCCGCCGATTCTCAGCGCCCGTTTCTTCTTTAGTTATTTTACTTTCCCCTGCGAGCGATACTCTTGTGCATGGCGGAGCGAGAAACGCTCCAACCACCCTAGCCCGTTCGATTGCAACCCCTAGTCTCTCGTTATCCTAGTCTCTTTACTGCCGCCGGACGTTGCTGTCCATCCTGTTCGTCGCGAGTGCGCCGCGCAACAGGGGCATGAAGGAAAAATCTGTCGCTTTTTATTAGGAAGCAAGGGGTGGAGGGTAGTTTATGAGTAGTGGTAGCTCGTAGAAGGGGGAACGTCGGTGACAACATTTTTTCCCCTTTTTTTCCTTCGTGGTAGGCAAGGTGACCTTTCTTTTTCTTCGGCTTTCCGGGGACACGAGATATTTTTTTTTCACGGACCACCTCTGCTAATTGTAGACTCCTTTACACTGTTGCCGAATTAGTAGAATATTCCGGTTTCATATTGATTATTTTGTAATATGAAAGAAGAAATATTGAATCGAGAAATAGGTATTACCGAAAATCGGGGACAAATGATTACCTTAAATTCAGAATTGGGGACAAAATCGGGGATAAAAAATTAGGGACTCTCCCCGGAAATTTGGGACGAATGGTCATCTTATGATATGTAACGTCATGCTCGTCCGAGATAGATGATTCGGTCGCGCGATGCGAGGGAAGATTCCCCAGCGAGGGAACGCGCTTATAGGCAGAGTTGGGCAAAATGTAATCTAATTACAACTTACAAATTACGATTAAAATGTAATTGTGTAGTTGATTACACATTATTTTCTGTAATCGTTAATTTAGGTAGTTGACCATTTGGTTTCGTCAAGTACCTAAATCAACGATTACAGAAAATAATTTGTAATCAACTACACAGTTACATTTTAATCGTAATTTGTAAGTTGTAATTAGATTACATTTTGCCCAACTCTGCTTGTAGGGGATTAGGATTGTTTCGCGAGCGATCGATTCGCGGTGAACGGGGACGAGCGCTTTAATTAGCCACGGGGATCTTCTCGAATCGATGAGTCCGTCCTTGCGACGCGACCGTAGACCACGAGGCTAGAGTTATTTCCAGCTCGGTTTGCATGTACTTATAGCAGCTCCTGCCTTTCAGCGCTCAAGTACCATAGAAGATAAGTGCATGTATCGGTTAAGCATACAACTGTGCCTTTTGCTGACCCCCACACACCCCCCCGTGGTTCACGATCAAGGGTGATGCGAATACGTTCTCAAGGCCGCGCAACCACGCAGCTTCCTTCCAGCGGAGCTTACGATCTATCTGTTGTTCCGTCTCCCCCCACCTAGATGCACGTCGAACGCTATTTTCCTAAGGTTTCAACTCTCGCTTGTAATCTGTTGCTCCCACGATTCCAGATGAAAGCTCAACGGCCGCGGATGCTAAGCTTCGAAAAATCATCGACCCGATTTCCCTGATTACCCCGTAAGCCCCTTGTCAGCAGGTTTACGCGGCGACTCCGAGGAGCTTCTCTAATCGAGGCCGTGACTCGCGCGATGACTTTCGTTTTCAGCTGGAAGAAGCCGTGCGACTGCCGGTTCGATTGTCGCGCTACGAATCGATCTGGCTGTCCTCCGATTTTCCATGCCGGACATCGGCCGGATCGCGGGCAATACTGTCGAGTTTTCAGCTCGATCGAGCGCTGGTCGGAGCTAGATTACGCAACGACGATCCCCCCGCGAGGGAAAGTGGTGCTTGTCTTCGCGGATTAAATACCAAAAGTCATCGAGCATTGCCGCGAAGTAGACTCGATCGACACCCGATCTGTCCCCTGCTTCTCCACTGCAAGTTCCGCGAAACTGTCGCGCATTTATCGCGGCTTTTATCGCTAACGACCGCGAGTTTGTTCATCGCGCTGTTAATCTGATTTCCCGTGATGTCATCGGCTGGATGGGTTGAATCATTCGTCGGTGGATGATTCGAGGTGCTGGCAACGAGAATACGACGAAACAGGAAAACGAAGCAACGTTCGATCGAGTCGCATAGGTCGCAGATGGTTCGTTCTCGCCGAACGTTCGATTCGAATGGAAAACAGGTCGCGGGGCGATATTTTCCTGATCCATGCGCCGATAAGGGGCCGCCCCGCGCGATAATCTTCGTACGTGCCTTCCCTGAAAAGCGTTGCGCGCCACGATGCCAGATAGCAATCGGAGATGGAATCGCTGGGCCGTGGTACCGGAAACACGCGCACGTGGAAATCGATGCTCGTGTAAACGCGCCCTGTCGTTCAATTTCATCGGACCAGCTTGCTGGCGATTAGAATCCTCGATGGGACACGGAGGACAATTCCTGCTTGCGCAGAAAGGGCGCGTGCCGGATCGAATTGGAAGCGCAGAGGTTAATTTTGCTGATACAGAAACTGCAACGCGACAGTGATAACGAATACGTCAGACACGTCGAATGCCCTCGTGACGCGTAATTACTATCGCGCGAGAGTAATTGTACAGAGGATACCGTGGCGTCATTGGCGGGGCATGGGTATCGCGGAGTCCTTATCGTTGCACCATAGAGCGCGCAATCCTAGCGACCAGGTACCTAGATAGCTTCGTAGCGGAACCGACGACCGCACATTACGGGTGCACCGATATGTGTACCGCAGGTAGCGGTGGGAACAATACCGAATCGATAGTGCTAGTACCAGATAATGAAGCATGGTTTTATAGCAAGCAGTATTAGTTATGTGAGTAGCCAGCGGAATTTGCATACGTGTCGAAATCTCAGGCTCTTTGCGTCAGTGTTTGGTACCGATACACTTGATAGAAATACTGATCGATTCCAGTTTTGTGTGAACCCAAGATGGGTGTTTATAAGAATGGGGTCATTTTTCAGGATCGGTTCTACTCACTAAAATAATAAAAATATATATAAAATTTTTTTTTATGTTAAACGATTTTATTAAAAATGCACTAAAAACTAAAAAATAATTCTTTTCTTGTACTGCAATTTCGATGGTGTTTTCACTTTAAATAAAATCGTGGAGCAGGATTTTTCATAACAGAACACGAATCAATTTAATACAGCATCAAGCGTCGAAATGAATTATTTATGAGATACCCTGCTCCACGATTTTATTCAAAGTGAAAAACACCATCGAAATTGCAGTACAAGAAAAGAATTATTTTTTAGTTTTTTGTGCATTTTTAATAACGTCGTTTAACATAAAAAATTTATTTTATATAGGGTAACGCATACAGATGTATGTTGACCCCTATAAAATGATTGACCCTCTTCCCCAAGAAGTAGGAAATATAATATAATGCTTTTTTATATAATAATATATATCTATATTTCGGTGGCCCAGATATTTTTGCTCCGAATACAATTATATTTTATTATATAAAAAAAAACATTATATTATATTTCCTACTTCTTAGGGAAGAGGGTCAATCATTTTATATGGGTCAACATCTGTATGCATTACCCTATTTTTTATTTTCTAGTTTTTAGTATTTATGGATTTACATTTCGCAGCTCAGACTTCTTTAGAAATATCTTTTATTTAATTTCAAATCGCGATGCGACTAACGACCCGAACGTAGCGGCTTTTTGTCGTTTTCGTAAAGAACGCGAGTGGCTGATGTCAAGTCGTTTGGTTTTGTGGTTACGGGTTATGTTTATTGATGACTGGGTAATTTTCTCACCCGCTCGGGGTTAATTTTTGCTTTTTTAATATTGTATTGTCATCCACACTAGGCACGCCTGCAAAGTTTCAAGACAAGTGGATAGTTGGAAGTGGGTTAAATTTGAGTTGCCAGATTTGAACCATACAAATATACAAATAAACAGAGGATCAAAGCTGAATAAAATCGTTTAAAAATAGTTGGTATACGCGTCAGTCGGTTCTAGCGAATGAAAAGTGGTAAAACGCAGTAGTAGAAGACTGTCTGACTCAATCTGGTCAACTCTACTTATCCGCGCATCAAATTCATACACTACCTGTTTGTTCTCCACGAGCGTAGTTTGGCAATCTATTTTGATAAACTAAAGCCAACTAAAGCCTTGTTCATTAGATTTAAGGTATTTTTAATACCACCGATATCTACCAAGTATATCCGGTTTATACAGTGATTGATCAGTGCTCGTACTAAAAGCAGCCGATATGAAAAATTCATACCGAGATTTCGATATCTGTCGGCTCTTTCTGCTAAGTGCTTTCGTATCGAATTCCTCGAATATCACAGCCGTGTATCGTATCATTTCCATCATTTACCGCGGATGTATCCTGGAGAGGATCTCGGGGCGGATAAAATTCATCGCAACGCCACGGGTTCCACGGTTCTCTCGGGCCACGAATAGATCCTCGTGGGCGTACGATCATTGTGATCCGCGATCGTGAACCGGGATCATCCTTCACTTCCGATAGGATCGTCTTTTCCCCCGCTTTATCGCGTCGTTCGCTCGGCCCTCTCCGCCGAGCTTGGCTTCCCCTCGCGCTTCTCCAGCGCGAACAAACGCTCGCTTCGGTTATCAGTCACGGGGTCCTCGGAAATATGTAAACTGGAGGGAATTCTGTGATATATTACACTGTCTATTATGCGCGGAGGGAAGTTCTTTACGCTTTCGCTCAGTGTCTGACTATAAACGGAATTTCTACTTGAGTAGAATATGAAGAAGCATTTCCCATTCCGTGTAACTAGTATTTACTTTCGACGTCTCAGAATCGTCTTTATTTTCCGCATGGAAGAAAGTAAAAGGTCCAAAGAGGATCCGCTGGCGAAGCATCGTCGGAGTCTCGTGAGCTCCCAGGGATAGAGCGGCGCGGAGAGTGATCGCAGGATCAGGGAAATAAAGAAGCGGTGTTGGACGCTGCGGGAGGGCACGGCGGATCTCTCGATCTCCCGATCCCTCGATGGGAGAAAAATCGCGGTAGGTACGCCGGGATACCTTCGCTTCCATTGGGCACCGACCGAGATGCGATCGGACGTATCGTAAGTTTTCGTACGCGGTCCCGTGTAATTGAATGAGGGCCACTTCCGGGGATCGTGACCGATCCGAGGGATCGCGATACGGCGGGATCACGGAGCTTGCGGCCTGATCGACGACGGTAGCATGAAATTTAAAGTGGCGCAGCCGAGGCGGTCTGAAAGGGCCGCGCGATTCAAATGGATATTGACCGCCGCAAGCTTCTTCATCGTTCAGTTGACACGTCCGCAAATGAGACGCCACTTTCTTCCGCCGTAAAGGGTTAAGAGAAATCGTTGGTCGGCTCGGCGAATTGCGCAACAGTCGATGGAACGAGCCGAAATGGGAAAAAAGGGGAAGAGTACGCGACAGTGGGCGAAGAGCGCGCGCGAGAGAGAGAGAGAGAGAGAGAGAGAGAGAGAGAGAGAGCGAAGCAGCCGCCCGTAGCGTATGCGGTCGAGGGGCTGTGTGAAACGTTTCCCGATCGATTTGCAGCAATGAATACAGCGGTGGGTTGGTCGAGTGGTTTATTGAACGATTCCGCGAACGGTCACGAAGCGCGATCGGTACGCGGCTCGCACGTGCGTGTACATGCGTGCGTGGAAAACGATGACACGAGGGACGGGGCGAAACGGGGCCCCGGGACTCTGGGCCACGGCGATCGCTGCGTAAAGAGTGGAAAGACGAGAGGAGCGGAGCGGGAAGAGGGGCAAACGACCAGCTCGTGACTCCACTGTCAGGATCAACAAATCCTCCCGCCGTGGACGCGGAACAAATGCACGCGAGTTGTTGATCGCGTACGATCCAGCCGAGCTATTTATACCGGGGCTAGTCGACGCTCTCGAGACTCGTCCGACGGAGTAGATCGAATGGAGATCGATCGGCTCGCTTTTCACAAGTGCAGCGCAACTGGAACTATGTCGCCAAGCTCGGCTGTCAAAGAAAAACACGAAATCGGAGTGGTCGACGAAAAGAAAGGATGCAGGCTTCCGCGAGGCTAATGAACAGTGTCCCATAAGTAAAGGAAAAATGGCCACGTAGGGGCGCAGATCTCCCATGGAAACTTGCCTGAAATATTCATCCCCCTCGCTATTGTTACCCGAGATACGTCAGTGGAGGCCCCGAGGTGTTCCCGAGCCCGCCACTTGCACTCCCAAACGAACGCATTCTTAGCCGTTGGCCATTGAAAGGAAGCCGAGGGACGTTCAGCTGTCAACTGCGTAATTACTTTCTGAGAATGGCGCCCCCGCTCGATAATCCTTCTACGTGGAATTAATCAGCTCTAATGCGACCCCGGATCGTCGAGCACGTCCGAGAGGCATCGCGGGCGCACCATGCTTCTCCTTCAAGTACCGACAATTTTTCTTAGACCTCCGATATCGACTCGAAATCGACGTGCAGCGGCGGGGAAGCATCGTTATAAATGGCTGCGGGAGTTTTTTTCGGTGCGCGCGTAAGTTCGTCCGTTTTGCTCGTCCGGGGCCGTGCAGCAGTAGCCGGCAACTGCAGCAGCCTTTTACCCGGGGCTCTCCAAGTGCAATCTCGTATTCATGAATTCCTTGTACACAGCCCCTCTGCCTTCCTCCGTCTCCGCCTTCTTTCTCCGCCCGCGCTCCTTCCCTCGCCCCCCCCCCCCCTCCCTCCCTCCCCTGTCTTCTCCTCTGTTGCCCTTCCGCCACTCTAGCAATCCCATACGCGTCGCTCCGCAGTCTGGGGACCAAGAAAATCGTTCGGTGCTCTTGCACTCTCGGCAGCTGAAAAAGAAACGCTTCCGCCTAGAAATTCGCCATTTCGAGGATTCGCTTCTGAGCTGTCTCTTATCGTGCTGAATTATCGAGAGCGAGGCTAACTGCCTTTTTCCTCGTCCTTTCGGCGCATCGTGTATCAAGGTGCAGGACGCGAGAGGCCCCCGCTGAGAACCGCTGCGCGTTTATCTCGACGCGATGGTGCAAGTCTAGGCCACTCAGGATTCGCGACCGTAACAATAATTCCGCTGTTTAGCCCTCCGTTGAGTGTCCCTATCGCGATCTCCTACGCGCTTCACCTTCCTCCTCGCGGTGCACCGATGCCAGCGCGGAAATGCGGCCGCGCGGCGAGAGCCTGAAATTGGAGACCGTAAATCGACGGAGAAAAGTGCGGAATTCAAATAGATTCCGATGTAGCTTTCGGGAAAGAGGCTGAACGGAACGCGGAAAGCTCTCCAGCATCCCAAGCGCAGCGGACGTTTTTCCGCGAAGGATGGTACCGATAAGTTCGATCGCCAAGTCGTGTAGCCGCTCGAGCATTCACCTAGGGTAGCTCTAATACGATAAGTGAGCTTCTTCTCTCTCTCTCTCTCTCTCTCTCTCGCTCTCTCTCCCGACTCTCCAAGTGTTTCTTGCGGTCGCCGGTATCTAGCGAAACCCGGGGAAACACCGTCGCGCGTCGATCGAAAAACCCAGCCTCCTTCCTCGCGAAACCGCGGCAACCGGAGCCCGGAGCAATCCAGCGGATAACAAAATCCGTAATGGGAGTCCTTAATTATCGCGGCCCGGATAACAAGTGTTCGTGTATCGATTCGAAAAACGCTGGGGGTATTTCGTCGGCGAGGGAAGGCCTCGTTATATCTCACCCTCGGCAACCATTGATTATGGCCTTCAAGGGTCTAGCCGGGAAAGCGTAGGGAAAACGGCCCCAGCACCAATTTTAGTATTAATGTATACCAAATAATGCTGTTTGCCTAAAAAAGCACTGAGAGAAATTGTAGATCTATACGGTGATATGGGGATAACAACCCCAACTTTACCATTTTTTATTCTCAACAACTTGTTAAGGGAACTTTTTAGCTCTACCATATATGTATATTTTTTCCAAATTGCAGATCAATCATGGAGGGTGGAAGTAAAGGGCTAATTTTTGTGGGGCAAAATTGGTGCTGTGGCCGTTTTTTCCATTTTAGGTGGTTATAAACATTTACTTGAAGAATAAAATCCAGTTTTCCTTTCTTTTTGCAAAGCTCTCGAATCACTTCAGTCGTGGTTAGGGTGACTGTACCTAATATCGCCTTGCAAAAGTTAAGTCACTGTCAATTGAATAATAATTTATATTTTTCCATGCAATTTGCTTCAAAGTAAAGAGAAATTATAGTATAAGTTAGAATCGCTGAAACCCATAAATTTGGAATTAGGAATTTAAAAACGCAGGACATGCAAAAATCCGGCCCTGAAAAAAGTGTACCCAATATCGCCTACTCAAGAAATATTGATTAATTTATATAGATATGAGTTTTTAAAGTCATTTTCACATCTGCTTTTATTATTTCTTGCTCTATAAATGTTTTGTTATCCATCTTTGATTTTATTTTTATTTGAAAAATATAGAAATTTAAAAATTTTTATATACATATAAAAATATATTTTTAAAATATTTTATTTTTTACGTTCCGATGTACGTATTGGACAAATAAAGTTTATTTCGGTTGCTCCGCACATTTCGTAACCGTACCTGTAACAAACATTACATCGAAACCATTGTTCTCCGATAGGCGGTAATAAGAACACGCATACTGCTAAAAGAAAAACACTATTTTCATTACGAAAAATATTTGAATCGATTTCATTCCTTAAGTACATCATTAATAATGTATTTCTAGTACATATTCTTGCATTTACGGAGTTATTAGACTTACTTTCTCCGAATGTGATGTATAAATAATAATGATAAATTTTTACACTATTAAGATTCTCTAAAATCCTTCCCTTTCTGTAATTGTTGATCACATGACGCTGCGATTACAGTATGTCTTCCTACATATATTTAGGTACTAATTCAGTGCATAATCGATCAATTTTAGTGCTTACTTTGCGAGATATAGCGAGTGGCGATATTAGGAACATGGGCGATATTAGGTACGGTCACCGTACGTTAATATCCTTTCTCATTTTTCTTTGGGGGGTGAGGCCCTTGACACCCCTCTGGGTGCGCCACTGCCAGAGTCACGTGTAAAATTAATTAGCCGCTTTGATCTCCCTGCTTCCCTCCGCGTTTCCGCCACTTTTCCGCCCCGCCGATTTTCGAGCGGATCCTGGCGCGGAAGGAAATGGACGCGAACGCGGATGGTCCCGCGTGACACGTAATCGATACTATTAATTAGCGAGCTTGCGTTAGTCGCGTCGGAAAGGGAATAAATGGAAGAGCGTGTCCCCCATCGGGGTCGCAGGCCTCGATGTCGGTTCGTTAAAGCGTCGCGGAAACGGGAGCCGGTTGAGTCGTGTACTTTACCAAGCTCTTATCGATAGCGGGACGGCGAGTGAAGCCGGTTCGCGCCACGGGGTCGCTTCAGTCCGGCGCCCGAAACGGAGGGCGAGTGGGTGGCGGTTTTCAGGCGGTTACCCGGCCGGAAAACGGCTCGAGTGCCACTTTCCCTGAAAGCGCACTCGTCGACCCGGCGACACGCGCGCGTCTTCGTCTGCTCCCAGCCGTTTGCGACTCCCGACCCTACGGAAAATGAGAAAATCGGGTCTCGCTAGGCGAAGGGGCTGCAGAAACAACGGGCAATTTTCGAGCCGTTTTACAATCAGTTTCGTTTGGTAGTCGACGAGAATTCCGCGACAAAGTGCTGCGAATCGACTGGCAATATCCGGTAATTTGCAGGCAGGGAGTCGGCTTGTCGCGTGGCGACGCGTGCTTCAGTTCATCGATGTAATTTCCAGCTCGATTAGCGAACGCCTCGATTTCGCGGGCAGAAGGTAGACGGGAACGAAGCTGCCGATTGGCTTCGACGAAGTAGCTAACCTGGCTTGATTAAAATCGACGAGGGGGTGGTCTCTCCATTTCCTGAATTTCGCCGGGGTACTGGGGGATCTGTCCTCGAGCATCTCGCATCGTTCGATGGTACAGAATGTCTCTCAATTGCGGGTAGGTAGCTTTGCTTTATTATGCTTTAGAGCTCTGGTAACGAATACTCGAAGAGTATATTCTCGTTAGGGATCGATAAGTAGCTCTTGTTACAGATTACTGTTCGTCGAATTCGCTGTTCGTGGATCGATCGGCGACCGTCGTCGCGTGGCGATCGATCCGCCCCGGGATTGATTGGCAATTAACGAGGGAGCCGATCGATTCCACGATCCAGAAGATTGAGTTACCCGGGGGAACTGGATTCGCGAGGAGAACGACGCGCCGCGAAGATTCGATATTACCTTAATCGGACTTGAAATTGCGCGGCCACGAGGTAAGGGGTGCGAGATGGAATGACTCGCTAGGAAACAGACGAATCGGTTGGTTCCGCTACGCTACGTCCCCGGCGTCCGCGTGGAAGCCAATTAACCGTCGATCGATGGATCCACAACGGAATGAGCGATTCGTCGACGAAGAGGTGAACGCTGACGCGTAGAACGGTCGCCCCGCGGAAGCTAGCCTCCGTGTTAAGCGATAACGAAGTAACGCGACGAATCGCGGCAATTAGCCTCGAGGATAATTAACGGCGATTAGTCACCGTGGCGGCGATAACAGGTCCGCGGATGGAAAGTCGCGCGTCGCCCGTCGGGATTTATTCTCCACGTTATTCCCTCGTCGTGCTCGCGACGGCGGATCGAGAGTGGGTCGCGGGAAACCGTTTAGAGGTGTGAAATTCAATTTTCTCGCGGGAACACGGGGCGGACAAAGCTCTGGCTCGAAAGGAACGCCTCTCTCACGAGCCTCGGCCGAGACCCCTAGAGACTTCTATTTATAAACCGGACCCATTATTACCCCATCGGGGACATAGAAATTAACGCGAGAAATTAACCTCGGTCGCGGCGAGCCGCGAGGAAGTCGATGATAGATGAAACGCGGTTAGAAGCCGGACGAGCGGCGAATAAAGACGAAAAAAGTTCATGACTTATAGTCCTCTGTATATCAAGGGGTGAAGGCAGACGCGGAGGAAGGAGGAAAAGGGAGAGAGTGTCTTCTGTTCCTTAATATTAAACCATTCGGCGAGCTTTTAACAGTTGGCAAAGTCCGCCGTTTATTGTCGATGTACTTACGTATCGAAGGATCAAAGGTGGCAGTCGTTGCCCCGCGCGGTGGAAACGTCTCAATTCAGTTTTACGTCACACCCTCGGCCCTCCTTAGTGGCCGTTTTTGCGCGATTAAGGAAATCAGCGGCGGTTTTTTCGCGCGGCGATTCGCCGGAAGGAGGACTCGGGTAATCGTGGGTAAACGTAGCGACCAGGACTCTTGGAAACCGGATGACAAAGGCGGAACCAGTTCTAATAACCTGTCTCGGTACGGACAAAAAGCGACGACCAGCTTAAGAATCGATAGAGCCTCTAAAGGACCCTCCTTTGCTCCGCCGATGATCGATCTTCTTAGAAGAATAGATTCTCTTTTCCCCGTCCATCGAATCCTTGTAATAATAATAATAATAATAATAATAATAATAATAATAATAATAATAATAATAATAATAATAAGAAAACATCTTTATTCCACCATTTACAATACAAACAGATAACATTAGAAAAGGAGAAAGGACGACGAAGACGGCAAAAAAGAATGAAAATGAGAGGGGGGGGGGGTTAGAGTGTAGAAATACAAACGTTTTGGGGGCTCAATAGTTGATCACGTCGATCTGCGTCTAAGTCGTTTATGTGCGGATGGTTGAGTAGGCAAGCTTTGGTGGCACGTTTGAAAGAAGATATAGGGTAAAGGATCCAATTACTGCCACCTACCCGATAACTGTCACCCTCAGCTGTTTTACGTAAAATAACGAATAAACCTTGTGAAATGATGCATAAAAAAAATTTAGCATACAATTGAAACTGTTATTTATACGATAAAAAAAAACAGCACTTAATTTTTGCTTCGATAATTCGGATAAAAGGATAACAAAATTTAAGCGGATATTAGGAGAGTGGAAACGATTACTTCCTTACTAGCGAAAAAGAAAACAAGGCGTTAGAGCAAATGGTGTAATTGTAATATTTAAGCTATTAACATAAATTGATTAGAATTTCGACCGTATATATGAAATAATTCAAAATTAAAGTTCGGTCAATTCAATTCAATTGAATTGACCGAACCAGTGCGCTGAAACCACTTTAATTAAGCTATTAACGTAACAAAATATAATGTTTCAAATAATATAAGCATCATAGAAAGTAACAAAGATCCGAATTCAACGATACATTAAGTCTTTTTATTTATTAATTGGATGACAGTGATTGGTGCAAGCGTTTTAAGCATTTTGGTATTAGTGTCATAGCAGTAGTTGCTCATGTACATGAGACGATATAACCTTAAAATGAGATAAACAGTATTACTTAGATTAGCTGGCAGTAATTGGGGTGTCAGTAATTCAGTCAAATACATTTGAAGGGTGTCAGTAATAGATCCCGAAATATAATTTTGAAATTGATGAATTTATACATAAAAATCGAAGTTTTAAGATCCACGAAATTTTGTTCATCAAGTAAACATATTAAACAATAATAAATAACAAGAATAACATATACTTTTGGTCTGTAAGTACAAAACTATAAGATAGTGTCAGCGTCAACACTTAAAGTGTCAGTAATTGGGTCATTTACCCTAGTGGGAAGTGAGCAGATAGCATCGGGAAGGAGATTATAGAAATGAGGTGCAACATAGGAAAAGGAACCGGAGTGTTTAGCAGTATGGAAGTTAGAAATGGAAAGACAGTGTTCACTTCTCGTTTGGCTGGAGTTGGAAGAATGGATTTCGACGTTACGAGGGATTCGGTCACGGAGGTAGATTTTATAGACTAGGCAACAGACGCGAAGGATCCATTTCTGATGTTTAGCCAGCCTGTTGCAACAAGTAGCGGGGTAATGTGACCGTACTCACGCGTAATGAAAGGATAACGAAGAATCGTTTCCGCGACTCTCTTTAATCCGCCCCGACTCTGGGAGACTAAACCGTGTCCGTTTTGCCTGAGATAGGGGATGCAAATTCGCTAATGGTCCACCGAGTTCACTGTTCGCGCGGCTCGTTCAATCCCACCGCAAAGGAACCACTCGTCGCCATTTATTCTCCGGAAAAATTCTGCGTTTTCGCTTTCATCGCTGGCATGGAAAATTTGAAAACAATCGTGGTGCAACGAGGGAAACAACCGTGGCCGAAAAAAAGTCCCCGAGACGAATGTGGAAACCGGAACTGGCCAGGAACTGTGAGGGCCCCGGGGGCGAAAGTAAAACGCTCCGAAGAGGGCCCCGAGGGCGTTTCCAAGCTGGATAATCCCGATGCCGCGGAAACCCATAATTCCTGTAATAAGGTCATTATCGTGTGACCCGGGACTGGACGGGCCGGGACCGAGGCACGAATCCACCAACACACGCTCCTTGCCGGTTTCTTCGCCTGCATAAATACAGATTTCCATTTATACCTCGCCGTCTGCATTATATCGCGCGTGCGTGTGCAAGTGTTACACCAACTCGCGGCTGATACCGCGGACAGTGGCGTAACGCTCGAATCCGGGTCACACCTTCCAGAGGAGGAGCACGCGGAGCGGATAAAAAATTAGGCTGCAGGATTTCCCGAGGGAAGCACTCGAGCGACTGTGTATCTGGCCCGCGAGATTTGACCAGAAAACGAGGTCCGCGATTGCAAGTTCAGCTGGGATGGTGTTCGAATTATGGGATTCGTTGGTAATGGCAGTCCCGATCGGCGACGGAGAGGCGACGGAGAGGCGAGGGAATCGTGTTTGGGAAATTCGTTTCGAAACGGCAAACACCGGCGTGGATCAACAGATAAAGCAAACACTATCGAGCCGCGCGACGAGCGCGTGGCAGATTCACACGCTGGACAAACTGTCTGTTGTGGCGACGGGTCGCCAAGGTGGCCCAATTGGGGATGCGACCCCTTGTTACCCTATCGTCACTCAAACTTCTCCTTTCTGCTGGAATTTTATTACCACACTACTCGCTTGACTTTGTAAGAAGATCGAGGGACTGATCGTCGCCTCCAGATTACTCGATCGAGTTCCTAGCACCTCCCCTTCCCTTCAGATCGGTTTGTTCCGACGGTTACGCCACTGCGAGTGGAAGAGGACGACGGTGTGTAAATGTCTAGACGCACACAGGCCCGTGAGCATCGGTACACGCGAGAGAAGCCCGGCATAGCATCGACTGTCCATAGCCACCTAAGCAGATTCTGTCCCCAAGGTACGAACGGCGAGGATTCGTGGCGTTCAATTTGCATTCTAAAGTCCTGGCGATGCAGAAAGAAGAGAGGAGCCCCTCGGCCTCTATCCTCCGCTCCTCTCGGCGTTGGCGCGCGCCGGACACCGGATCTCCGTGCCCTTTCTTCGTCTCGCCGTCGCTCGCCACCGTTTGTCCCTTTATCGCACTCGCGGGGTGGCCAAACGGGTTGCTGTGGAACTTTAGGGGGCCGCTGTTGGCCGACGGAACTGAACAAATATCGCTACCTTACCCGTAGATAAACTGCTGTTAGGCTTCGCTTAAACCGCCGAGGATCCCCTGCAGACGGACAATCATCCATGGACGATAAGTCGCCAGCTCGATACCTGTTGAGCAGACACACGCGGGCTGCGCTCTGCGCGGGCTCGGTTACGTTGTGCAAATTGCCGAGATATCGCAGAAAAACGGAAAGGAAATCGATTGTTACGCGAGGCACGCGTAATTGGGAGTGGTTCCCTTCGGCGGGGGGGGGGGGGGGGGAGAGCAAAGTAGAGGTGTACCGCGTCCTTCCTGCCGCGCTCGTCGTTTTTCGAGTCGCTCCGCGATTATCCATCCGTAGAATGAGTTACACCGATTGACCGTCATTTTCCGCGCAATTTGTAGCCAGTTGCTGGATGCCCGGGCGTCACGGTTGTTCGCCCGCGAGCGGAGCAGAGGGCGGGCACGGAGAACGAGACGGAAAAGAGTGGTCGTTACTGATTCTTTATTAAATGTCCGCGGAGAGAGTTCGCCGATAATTTGCATCTACGTGACGGGCGGGGCGAATGTGGCATCAGGCCGGTTACTGATAAACCTTTCGAATTAGTTGCATCAGCGGATTCCTGAAAATCGACACGGGCCACGCCGGTTTTGAATAAAACATTCGCCGCGGGATCGTGTCGCGCGTTCGTGACGCAATCGGTGGCGCAATTCCACGCGGCTGCATTCTGCGCGGACACGCGGCCGGGGATAATTTCCGAACTCGCTTTCATTGCCAGCGCGCGTGCTCCTTAAACGCAAGTCGCGCGTAGCACGGGCGGCCGCCGCGGTAATAGCTTCATCTTGGCCCTACTCTCGGCCTTTACAAAAGGGACTTTAGTCCATGTATCGAGGCATTAGGAAATATTGACACAATTCGGAGCTGCGCGTTTTCAGAGAGATTAATCTAAAGCCAATCTTATCTGCCCCCGTCGCTTAATTCATTTGTAAATTCAGTGATAAGGAAGACGAAGCGAACAACACCTCTGGCGATAAGAAAGAATGTTGAAAATTACGTTCTCTGGTAAACACTCGTCCAAGGACACTCTATCTCTCTGAGTGATCTATGAGTTGTCCCCAGAATCATTCACAGAAGATCGAGCTCGATCGAGAACCGATCAATCCCAGTAGGGGAGACTTACCAATATCGTAGTCACTTAAATCGTACCTCATCAATTTCTCAGTAATTAATGAATGTACACATCTGATGATAAAAATATCAAGTTAATGCGAAATGAGAAATAGAACCAAAACCTTTCGTGCTTACACCCCATAAACGTTTAAAAAATCAGATATGATTGATTTAACTTTTTACCAGTTTATTTTAGATGATAAAAATCAAACATTGCAGTTTTATCCTGTATTTTTGTATTTTTCTAAAAGCAGGGTTATTGTAGAAAATTTTACATTTATTTTATATACATATTACATTCATTATGAAGTTGATATTTATAAATAAATTGATCATATTTCCTAAATCGTACCTTTTACAGTATGTTCCAAACAGAATAATAACAAATTAAATTGTTCTGAAGAAAGGGTTAAACATTAGTGTGGCAAAGTGGTCGTTACTTACCCCATATATGGGGTAAAGTGGTCGTTTTGGCATTTTCTTTTCAAGTTGAATTTTAATATACTTTAAGTTTATTTTAAGTATTGCTATTCGTCATTTATCAATATTAATGTTCAAATTATATTATAAATCTATTTCCACACATTTTTATTGAAAGGGAAAAATTTTATTCGACTTCAAACTTTTCCCGTCTCACTTTGCCCCGGTCTCCGTTATCCAAAGTCACTTGCGGTAGCATATCGGCAACCCTCCCCTGTACCCCTCGCGACCCTCGCGCGGCCAAATGTCCAAGGAGCTGCCGTTAAACGACCGAGCAACTGTTTTCTTTATTTCTCCAGCGTGCCCCGGCGATTTCATTTCGTATTCCGCCCATCCCTCCCTCGCGGCTTGTCGCGTACATCCAAGCTTTATGGCTCGTATTTCCTCTTTAACGCCGATGCTGGTCGAACCACGGCTGATCCAACTCGCCTTTGTCCTCTCCCTCAGCCGCCCTGCCCCTCTCACCTTCTATCCTCCGCGACGCTGGTCCCAAGGTGCACGCTGGCCCTCCCCCGGAGCATCCACTCGGACGTTTCGCGCGTTTTCGTGTCCTGTTGTCCGCGGATCGGAGCGCCGAACGGTCACGTTTTATGCATTCCCCTGGATTTCGTAATCTCGGGACACGGAGGCTCGCGTTTACGGGCCCCGGATGGTTTCGTAACAGCCGTCCGATCCACGCTCGCTGATTCTTTCTTCCTCGTTTACGACGCGATGGGCCCCGCTCGCCTTCACGTCCCCGAACCGGTCGCCAATGGACCCTCCGGTTCCCGGAACTCTCTAATTGACGGACGTTGCCAGCAAAATCTGTAAATTTGTCCTAGCAATTTGTAGGGTCCTCCCGAGGGCGTTAATTAGGCGAGTCGCGTGGCTGGGCGAGGTAAAAATACTCGAGGGTGTCGACCCTGGGGCGCGGAGGGACAAAGCTTGCTCGAGGAAAACGGAAACGTTGACGAGGAGAAGGAAACGTCTGCGATTACTTGCCACCGCAGGCAAATAGTACTATTCGAACATCGATCGTTGATCCGTCGCGTGTAGCAGCTCCTTCAATTCACCCGATATCCGCACCTTCGTCTCGTCGACGAAGGTGCCCGCGTCGGGCTAAGAAAAACTCGTTTGGTGGTCCGTTGCGAAGGTTAAAACCGTAACGCTTCTATCTGGTCCGCGCGGACGCGACGCGAGAGATGCCGTTCGAGCTTAACATCGGCAAGGCCCCTTGCCAGACCGCAATTACATCCCATAAAGCACGATTGAGACACGGTTCGACCATTATTCTCCCATACAGGGCCGTACGAAAGGCCCGTACGCCGTTTAACGCGACCCCATACGCGCTCGCCGCTTTCGGAGTTTATACGTGCTCGGACGAAAGCAGGAAAAATGGCTCGAAGGAGACCTCCGCGTCTTAACAATGCAGACGGCATCGTTGCATTAATATCATCTTGCATTGGACCATTGAAAATGTCACCGTTTGATGTAAAACATGCAAGCAGCCCTCAGCTCGGAATCCAAAGCACAAGGGAGGCCAGTGGAAATTCCTGCAGCACCCCGATCCTCGAAAAGTAAAGCTGTCCCTCTCGGAGGAGACGCCGGCGTCCATTTGCAGCTCGCGGGCGAATTACGTGCGTGCGCGCGGATGCAAATCGCGACCGTGGTCGACCATGCTCCCATCCCATTTCCCTAATCCCAGCCGTGCCGGTGACGCGTTCATGCATATATGCATTTTTCCAGCGGGCCCTGGAGCGTCGCTCCAGGCCGAAAGCGATGGGAAACTTCTAATTCGGTCGGCGGATCCGTCTGCCAAATTGGGAGATGAGGAGCGCGCGCAGAGGGTGCGCGACGGGGGACCGATCGGAGGAGAGAGAGGAAAAGAAAAAAAGAACGGGCAACGAAACTTGGCGAGACCGACTTTCACTCCAAAGACGTAGCTTACGATCTTCTGCGGACGCTCTCCGGTGGCCGCGTATTTGTTGATATTCGAGGGACAGGGGGACGACGATTGCGCAATCGGTTCATTGAGTAACCACGCAAGATAGATTGCCCGAGAGTATTCTGCCTTCCCTACGCTGGATTCTCTGCTCGCGCCAGTCGATAGAGAGAGGTCAGTCGTAGAACAGGCGTGCGGAGGAGCTCTCGAGAAGAAATCAATGCTGTCCCCATAAGTTAGCAGAGGGAACAATGCAATTAAGAGGATCACTGCGGTATAATTAGATTTATAAGGCGGAGAGTGGAACGTCGGTGTTCGTTTGATAGATGTGGCCGGCGCGCACAGACACGACCCAGCGTTTCCTTTCCGTCCGCTCCGCTGCGACTCGACCTCCCTGTCCGCTTAATCGACGAAACTCGAGGCACGTTTCGCCATCGCGGCGATTACGCGGCTTCTCAAGACTTTACGAAGCAATTACCGTCGCGCTAATTAGAGCCGGAGCGTCGGTTTCGGTGCACCGCTCCATTTTTGCCTACGTCGCGTCGTGCGGGGCCGTAATTGCGGTTACAATTACCATCGGGACCGTTTCGTCCGCCCGCGACATTTCCATAAGCCCGACTTTCTTCGGTCCCTTTCCTCTCCGCTCGAGACGCCCTCCGCACGGAGAAGAAAGATTAACCGGGTGAACGGAATTCAAGCGAGTGGACGTCGATTCATTCTCGCCGGGGCGGACGATAAAACGCGGGGGATGGAAAAAGGGTGGGGCGGGAGGGAGTGATTTAGGGGAGAGGATTTGGAGAGCCAGCGGGTGGATTTCCAGCGATTTATTAGTCCCAACCGCCGCGCAGCGGCTGCGACGTGGCGCGTATTGATTCGGAGCGTTTCGATTA
Source organism: Andrena bucephala (assembly GCA_947577245.1). Classification (NCBI taxonomy): domain Eukaryota; kingdom Metazoa; phylum Arthropoda; class Insecta; order Hymenoptera; family Andrenidae; genus Andrena; species Andrena bucephala. The sequence goes on from OX387719.1 coordinate 10,590,204, forward strand.
GCCTCGTAATTAGTCGACGTGCACGTTGACCGAGCGCGACTCGAGTTGATCGGCGAAATTACTTGGGCTCCGCTCGGGTCGATCGCGTCTTCCAGCGGAATTAAAGGGAGAGGGCGAAAGGGATGGAAGGATTTAAGGCACGTCGTTAAATGTCCCAGGCAAGATCAACATTTGCCTTTATTCCTCCAGCGACGCGAAAAAAGGCTCCTCGTTTGTTCTTTCGTCTGCTTCCGCTAGGACTACTCCGTGAAATCCTATTTTCCTCCACGGGCAATTCGTCGTCCCTCGCGTGGGTCCAGCTTGTTTACACGGCCCCTAGAATCGAGCGAGGGCTCGCTAACGAAGGTGAAATTCAACGAACGTCCAGCCAAGCTGCTCTCGTCACCGTTTTTCCTCCTTCTCTCTTTCGCCGCTGGCCGGCGGCCGCTAACGATTCGCGAGCAGCTCGGAGCTGGAGGAAACCCTGCCGACGAGGCCTTTGGTCATCGTCTCGTGCCTGAACCAGGTCGATTTCACCGATAATCCTCCGCAAAAACGGCACGCGCTGCGCTGGCATCGTGCCACGGGGGTGTCGTCTTATTTAACGGGATTCTCTCGCCGTTAAACATCGCCGCGATAAAATTGTCACTCTTGCTCGAAGCCATTTCTGCGCTCTACAGACTTCCGATACGGCTTTACATGGTAGTATTCCGTGTCACCAGCTTCAAACCGACACGGGCACAAGTGTTAATCAATAGCTTTAATTTCTGGGGCGACGTGAAATTGATTAAAGGCACCCGAACGAATGAGAATTCACGAGGGGTACGCCGCGCTGGCCACGCGAGGATCCGCGTCTCGTCATCCGAGGAGAGGATCGCCCGCTTTGTCCCTCTGTATCCCCGGTTCTTCCTCCCTTTCGGTGGCTTTTTTCAAGGCTGATTCCCAGCCACACCCCCGGTGCTGCATCAGAGACGTTTTAAACGGGGACCAGACGCTCGCGCACCTCGGTACTTTGGTCCGAGGCCTTTAATTTGGCACGTGTTCCACTCTTGGCTATTGTTGCCGTGATTGTTGGGTGGATCTCGCGCCCCCTCACCCTCGCGCCCTCCCTGGCCCGGCGGTCCGCGTGCCCCTTCCTTCGTCGGCCCTTTTTGCGGTAAACGTAGCGTATGGTGTGGTAATGCACTCTCTCTCTCTCTCCTCCCGCTTTTTCTCTGTCTCTCTCTCTCTCTCTCTCTCTCTCTCTCTCTCTCTCTCTCTCTCTCTCTCTTTCTCTCTCTCTCTGACAGTGCGTATGTACCGTGGTCGGCACGTGTTTGGTTTCTCCGTGGCCGTTTTTCGCGCCGCGGGCGACTTTCCGTCGGAACGAAACGTTTCCGACAAGTTGAACGCGTTCCTCTGCCTGATCCTCCGACGTGCGCGAGGCTGCGGCCTTCGAGACCTCGGGACCATTGAAACTATTAAAAGTTTCGGGAGGAGAGAACTCGCGGAGTAGATTATCCCCATTTGTTAATTAAATGGATATTCGATTTGAATGCTGTGGAATTGAAGTGGAAGAATGGAGATATTATTTAAAGGGTATATTAGAACTGTATTTAATTAATGGGTGATGGGTGAATGATAATACAATTTTGGCGGGAGTTGAGTTAAGACTTACTTAGCAGGGCCTCTCTTAGACGCGAGGATGTCAGGAGGTAGGACGAAACTGGTATAGGGGAGAGTAGGGTAAATTGGAACGCTTAACTTTGGAGGGTGATAACATAAAATCGGAAGGAAAACAAACTCGGGACTTCAACAGGAGTCTTATGTGGACCTGAGACTATAAGAAAATCAAAGACTTTGTTGAGAAAAATATTTGGCAACAGAGAAAAATGAGATTTACCGGGGGAATTGAAATATTCGCCTCGCTCAAGTGGTAGGGTAAAACGGAACACCCGTTTGAAGACCTTGTAAACGTACAAAATCTTTATTTTTATGATTTAAAAAGTGTTCATTTATGTAAAAAACTATAAATATATGTTTTAGGTATAACTATTACAGATAAAATATAACAAAAATATATATTATACGCATAAGAAAAAATATTTGACCAGTAACATAAAAATCACTGAAAATGGATTTTTACATGAATAATAAATATCAACACGTGCGTGGAGAATTTTTAGTTTTTAGTGCATTTTAAATAAAATCGTTTCACCCCTTGGGTACGGATTTATATTGGAAGATTTTTTGCACATTGATTCGATTTACTTATGTGATGTTTTTTTTATTATTTTTTTTTATATGCATGACGAGTGTCAGTCGTCAAATGTACCCAAAGGGTTAACTTAAATTTTTTGTGTATTTTTTATTATCTACTTTTTAGTATCCAAGTTTTGATTTGTGATTATATGTTGATTTCATGTCGATTAAATTGATTTGATTTGTGGTTATAGGCTGATTTCAAGTCGTTTGGATCTGTGGTTATACTTATTGATGATTGGGTAATTTCTTCACCCCCTCAGGTTATTTTTTTCCTACGCACACCTGCAAAATTTCAAGACAATTGGATTGGTGGAAGTGGGTTAAATGGGTGTTCCGTTATACCCCACGCAAAAGTGTTCCGCTTTGTCCCACATGCGGAAATTTAGTAAACATTTAATATTTACACTACAAAATGTAACGTAAAGGCTACAGAATCCAACGATGTTTTTAGCGTTATAAATTTTCGAAATCCAAGTGACGAAAAGTGGTCGAAACTGCAACACGAAATTCTTCCAACACTGTTAACCGAAAACTAACGTGTGCAGGGGTCTATGGTCTGTCACGAAACGCTACGAGGACCGTTTGGTCCCATATCACGTGGTGCCAAATCATTCGCAGCTCTTATCTAAAAGAAAAACATTGATGCTCCTCTTTACCCTACTCTCCCCTACACAGGAATGAGTAGATGCGGGAGCACTCTCCCGGCGGAGTCGAAGGTATCGCTACACAATATTACGAATGCAGGACCCCACGTAGCAGCCAGCTACTTGAACTTGAACCTTCCACGCATCGTTTCACACGCTATCGAAGCGATCATTTGCAACTGGCCTGGCGATTCCTCCACCTAAGGCCCAAGCTGACACCCGATCGACATCGATCACAGAGCTCCATTCCCCCTACTGGGGCAGCGCAGAGCATCGAGAGTGCGTTCTGGGAACGTGACAATCGGGCAGTTTGTCGTCGGTTTCACCCACGTCGTTATGCCCCGGCGTAGTGCGTCCAAGGGGCCCCAGCCGGATAAATCATCGCGGAAACGTATCGCCGGTCGTCGGTCCGCCGTCCACTCCGGCTGGGAATAATGCGACACAAAGGAAGCGTGCGAGTGGCCGCGGGTCCCGCGGGGTAGCGCGGCGAGTCACCGCGAGGAGAAACGTACGAGGCCTGTCGCCGGGCAAGATAAAGAGTGGCGTGTACCAATACAAAGAAACCTGCCGGCACGCACCGCGTGAGGAAGAACGATGGCGAAATTCCCCTTGTACAGTCCGTAAATTCCGGACTTTACTGCCTGTCGCCGGTGAAATCGAAGCATATTATTTCAGCGGGGCGCGCGACGATGATCGTCCCGGCTCATGATGCAACGCGATGGGAACTTACCAAGGGGAAGGGTGCTGAATGCGCTTTCATTAGTGGGAGAATGTCTCCCGCTCCAGGGGCACGGATCCCTCCAGGGAGGAGCGTCGAAGAACGCGGACGAAAGATTTCGTGAATAATTCAGGCAGATAACGGCGCAGATAACGTTCACTGCCGGCTATATCTTCTGTCGGATTCTTCCACCGTCCGCCTGGATTATTCTTGTGGTGGCTGACGCCTCGGAACGATACGTACTTTAAGAGCTTTAGGTGGACCCGTGGCAGAGATTTTTCACTGTACTCGGAGCGGGGCAAGCTTTCGCGACCCAGGGGATTCTGTTTCCTTCGTACGCGTATAACACCCTGAGTCTGGCCTTGCATGAAACAGTATCTACCTCTGTGTTTAGTAGAACGGGGGTGGCGGGTTCGCTGCTCTGCCCAGGACAGATTCCCTACTAATCCGGTATTCGTGGTGGTTTGCAGGAGCTGAAGGAAAGCTTCAATTACGGGCTGTTCTGTCCGCCCGTGAATGGAAAAGCCGGAAAATTCTTGGACGAGGAACGCCGCCTCGGCGATTACCCCTTCAATGGACCTGTCGGCTACTTGGAGGTAAGACACCGTCTTTCTTCTGTTTCTCTTGTATCGTTCTTCGATTTTGCTTGGGGAGGCACAGAGTGCTGATTATTCGCGCACTCTTCTGTCGACCTCCGCCAGCTTCTCACGTTCGAAATGTCGCAATTTTATATCCACCCATCCCACGTCGAATCCAATTTAAAGAGTACAATTAAGGAACGATTCAGCCCGCCCAGAGTCAGGCCAGCCGCTAATGGGTTAATCTGAATTTTCATCCCTGACCTCGCGACTATTCCCGGGGACGAGGGTAGTCGCGAGGGAGGAGAGACTGAATGCTGGTCTGAAATGGTGTGCATTGACGCGGCCGAAAAGGTTATTTCAGCTACAAGATTGCTCGGCCTCCATTGACGCTAGCCTGTCATAGAAACCGGGAAAGAAAGCATCGGGAAAGAGGTTTGCTCGGCCACGAAGACCGGCGGTTCTTGAATATCAAGGTGGTTTGCTCGAGAACCGTCGGCTATCCCGCGTTTTTCACCAGCCTCCCTCGGGTCAAGGAGGGTGCATTTTCCCTAGGGGCCTATTTTTTTCCACCTGCCCAGGAAGCCGTCCGTCGCAAACTTGAAAACACGCGGGCTTGTAGTAGGAGAACGATTCCCGCGATCGCCGCAGAAAAACCAGCCCTAGGACGCGATATGAATCGATTCGAACAGCGTACGACGGCCCCGCTTCTTTTTCGACCGCATATGTAATTATCATAAACGATCAATCATCGGGATGACTAGACCGTTTCGACGCGTACTCGTGTTCTTCCCAGCGATTGACATTGGAGAGTGAAAAGAAACAGTTTGCCCCGTGGCGAAAAGCCCGTCGATCGTCGTGCGACTGGCACCCACGCCTTAGAATCCTTCATGTGACCGGAAGGATTTTAATGTCGTCGCGGCTGTTCGAACGCTGAAAGAAGCCTGGTGTCGCGGAACACCCCGTTTACCTGTAGCCGATTCGTTGGAATGCGTGCGAGAGGCCTCGGCGTAAAATGTCCAGCCGCGGAACGTGCCGGGAGGGAAAATTTTCGCGCGTCATCGCGGCGATGCGCGCGGGGCGTGCCTCGTAATCTCGGAGTCGATGCTCCGCTCGGTGACTGTTGAAACGGGGATTCGCGAAAAACAAATAATCCCGGTGGTCGGTTAACGAGATCTGGATCTTGCCCGCGGTTTTCTTGCGTAACCGGATCTAGTTCTGATCTCGGTGCTCGGGTTCCCGCTCCTCTTCATCGCCGTCCCCATCGCGATCGGTCGCAGCGAGGATTCACTTTCAGGGGGAGCCGGGCGAGAGCCACTCCTTTGGATACCTTTTAAAGCCTCGTTCACCTCGCACGAGTTACAAATTACGGGCCCCGTTCGTCACCCGCGATCGAAAAACTACTCTGACGAATGGCTTCGATCCGGTTCCCTCGCTCGGCTAGCTAACGACGCCGCGAACCGTTCGCTTTTCATTAAAACTCGTAATGAGCCGAGATACCTTGGGCTAGGATTGAATCCACGGTTTTCCATCGCAGCTTTATTCGAGAAACGGACATGAAGTAGGGAGAGTTCCCTTAACTTCGTACGGCAGTGGTACAGTCAGGATTTAATCTTGGGGGCAGCCGAGTTGAAGGGATTAAAATATTTGTAACGAGAAACTCAATAAATTTCATTAGGTGATTATAAAAATTTATTTGAAGATTGAACTGCATTTTTTTGTGTTTACAACGCCCCTTCTTTTGAGGGTGCCAGGGCCCCTCGGCCCCCTCTGGGTGTGCCTCTGAATACCGGACGTTAGCTATATCTGTGATATTTGAAACGCTACCGAGCCGTTGTTCAGCGTAAACCGTAGGAGAAATAGAAAAAGCAACAATTAGGTTTCGTAACAAAAGGAAATTGATTAAATATTATTTCTGTATTCTTAATTGAGAAAAACCTTGAGCGTCCGGCACTAAGGGAACTCCCCTTACTCAATCCAGTAAATATAGTAAATCGGACACCATAGATCGTCGGCCTTGGATTTTCAAAGAAAGAAAATTCGCTGGCCTGCCGACCTTGGCCACCGCAGCCAGGATTTTCAGCCCGTCCGTTTCGCGAAATATTTCAACGTCGAGCGGGGAGATGTAGATAAAGCGCGAACGTCCGAAGATGGTACGCGTACGTGTTTTACTTTTTACGGTGGCGCGACCTCAAGTTGCTCGCGCGAGCAATAACGCACGGCGGATAGAGCGGAGCGGATAGAAATAAATACGCGGGGTTAGACAGGCCCATAGATCAGTGGGGTATTCGGTGCCCCATCGGTATTCGCAACGGCGCTCATCATTTTTCTTTTTCTTCCTTCTCCATCGCGTTCATCGATCGCTCGCTGGATCGCGCGCGCGGGCACGCTCGATCTCGTCACGCGAGATTCACTTTCAGGGACGAGCTGACTCACGTCGCGAGGAGCCTGCCACTTGGACTACCTGCCAGCGTCGCGTTCGTCGCGATAGTCACCGGCCACTGCCCCAAAAAAACCTAGCCGCGACTATTAATTCGATCCTAGAGGCCAGAGGAAGCAATATTAATTAACTGTCGCTGCGCTCCGGTGATCAATTTATTAGAAACTTTTCTTTTCTTAATTTCAAAATTCCCGCTTACATGTGTGCTTCGAAAGAGAGGAAGGGGTTAGGATGGGGTTAGGATGGGGTTAGCGCCGGAAGTGGCTGCTGCTGCAAGGTGGACCAATTAATTGGGTCGTAAATATAGATTGTGCGCATAAATAACGGTGCACATTATTATCGTTGCATTACCATTACGAGCTTCGTGCTAGGATTAACAATCGCGCGAGTATCTACTGCTCGAAACGCGTACTCGTTGCAAGGCCGTTTGATTCTTCGATTTTAAAACGCACGCTAAACCGCAGCCGGATGAGAAGAGTAATGCTCGTTGGAATAGTGGTTGGTTTTTTTTCCGACGGCGGCGGGCAGGAGGAGAGGAGGCTGAAGGGAAAGAAGGGGTTGATATACGCGGCGTGTAGCCGCCGTGGCAGCACCGTATCTCTAATTTGCATTACAACTCGGGTCCCCCTTGATAATCATAATTGCTGCTAACGGTAGTCATTAGCGAGGCCGTAGCCGCGATATTGCCTATCCGTCAGTAATCTAACGCTATGAAGCACGACGCCTCCGATAATTACAAAGAAGCTGTAACCACCAGGAAGCGGCAGGGTGAATCCCCATTAAGCCGGGATAATTTTATACTTTGTACGCGGCGGCTTTTCTACGAGAGAGTCTCGTTACGCCACGGGAGGACCAACGGGACGCGAGGACCGAGGCGACGAGCGGCCTCGAAAAGCCGATCGTCGCCTCTGGACTCTTTAAACTCTTTTTACGCTAAACGGTGCGATTCCCTTCGAATTTCGCAGCTCAAGTACAAGAGGCGGGTCTACAAGATGCTGCACCTCGACGAAAAACAGCTGAAGGCGATGCACACCCGGACGAACCTGCGGAGGTTGCTCGAGTACGTGGCCAACAGCCAGGTCGAGAAGATCGCCAAGATGTGCAGCAAGGGCTTGGACCCCAACTTCCATTGCCAGGAGACTGGAGGTACTTACCTACTTTCCTTCGAAGCCACTCCTCGCGCCTCCCCGAAAATAAATTCCGCGAAGATAAAAGGTGCACGCGGGGCCGTTCTTAAGGGGAGGTTCCGGTCTAAAAGTCGATTTTTTATTTTTTTATTTCATTTTTCGAATGTTCAACATTTTAGGAACACGCGTTTAAAAGGATTTGTTGGGATTCGTAAAATTCCCGAAGTTATAGGCATTTGAGTAGCGGCAAATGCATGGGTCGCAACCGGCCACTCGGCGCTCACGGGAAACTTTAAACGCTTCTTTCTCGAAACAGTGTCCTCAAAACGGCGGGTCTTGTATCTCCAAAAGTTATTATTCGATTCGATTCAAACTTTTTAATTTTGGAAAATTTATAATTTTCAAAGGCGTTGAAAGTACGAAAAATATAGGGAAAAGTGATTTCAAACTTCAAGTGTCGTTATTTTCTAAAAAAATGTCATTTTTGTAATTTTTTCTAGTTTCCCTCCTAGCCAGAAGTATATTCTTTAAAATAAAAAAGTTTCAGTCAAATCGGATAATAACTTTTGGAGATACAGGTCCCACGGATTTGGATGAATTTTTTGACGCCTTGACTTTAATGACTCCCCAGCGCCGTCTGCAATGATTAATTATAAAACAAAAAATATATTTCTATAATTTAAGAAATCCTTAATACAATGCAAAAAGTCCCATTAAATTATATATAGTAGTTTTCCTTTATATAATTCCTCAAGATCACCTATTTTTGGGGGCTCTAGACCGGAAGGTCCCCTTAAGAGGGTATACCCGTTTGATCGCTCGGAAAATGTGTGCATTTTGTGGATTTTTTTACAGATCAACGACTTGATAAAGACTTTCCGTTTTTGTATTATTACATAGTATTATAAACTACCTATTTAAAAAAAAAGTTTCAGTTGAAAAACTATTGTTTTTCGGAAGTTATGCATACATATCCGAAACACTCGATTTTCGACGGCTACACGGTGACCCTGAAAAAATCTGTATGTCGTGTCTGAAATCAAAAACAGTCATTTATTTTATAAAATATGTTAATAGCTATCGATCTACGTCGCCTATTTTGAAAATTTTGAAAAGTAAAGAAATGGTGAGATCAAAGATAAAGTTAGATTTCTCTAAGCGAAAAGTCCACGTTTTTTTCTTTATAGATAGTAAACGGGGAATCGGAATAAAAAAAGAGGCGTCGTAGATCGATGTGGAATCAAATTACGGTTCTGCATGCAAAATTGGAAGTGAATTGGTTGAACGTAGCGCGAGTTTTTAGGGCCACCGTAATGAAAAATGTAGTCCCGCTGCGATCGGTCGAGCCGCCGCCCCTTGCTTCCTGGGTTGTTTCACTTAAATACCTATAACTTCGTCAATTTTCAGAATTTTTACATCGGATTTGTTTTATAATATTTCTAAAACATCAATCTATGAAAATATGTAAATAAAAAAAAAACGATTTTTCCCACTTTCCCACTGTTATTACACACCCCTAAATTACGTAACGGTACCTTTGGCAATTTGTTATCACCTCCCCCCCCCCCCCCCTACCCCAGTATAAGAATTCGTCAGATTTTATATCCCAACTTCTTCCTCTTCCTTACTTGATATTTTTTACATTGCATTTTTTCAGTTATTAAAATTCTTTTAAAGGTTTATATAATTCATTTGCGATGAAATATCGTTTTTTTAGGTTTAAAATATATTACGTAAAACGCTACTTGACTCCCTCTGCCTGTTTGTAAGAAAACGTAAGAAATTCGCGACCCCTGAAAAGCGCCTTACGTAATTTAAAGACGACCCCTAAATGGACGTGGGAGCGCGCGAAGAGTAGATGTTGAAACCCACCCGTTCGGATAACGGGTGTTGAGCAACCGGCTATTTCTCGCTCGGTGAATCCGCGGACTCTTTCTCTGTCGCCTCGGGATAACACGCTGACCTTGAGTCAACAGCTATCAGGCCCGATCTGCGCGATCGGCGGGGCCCTCTGATACGAGGAGCGTCTCACGGTTACGCGTCGCGAATCTTCGGAATCCTCTCACGGTGGATGTATACCTAACTCAGCCTTGGTTTGCAGAGACGCCGCTGACCTTGGCCACGACCCTGAAGAAGCCGTCGAAGGTGATAATAGCGCTGGTGAACGGCGGGGCCCTGCTGGACTATCGGACGAAGGAGGGTCTGACGGCGATGCACCGCGCCGTCGAGAGGAACAGCTTGGAGGCGGTGAAGACGCTGCTGGAGCTCGGCGCCAGCCCGAATTACAAGGACACCAAGGGGCTGACGCCGCTCTACTACAGCGTCATCTACAAGACCGACCCGATGCTCTGCGAGACGCTGCTGCACGATCACGCGACGATAGGCGCCCAGGACCTGCAGGGCTGGCAGGAAGTGCATCAGGTCTAGCAACAGTTTTAATCCATTGCCTTCGCTATTAGATCGAGCCTTGCGATTCCGCGATCACTTGCTGCTCCGCGAGAGTGGCGAAGGGAAGGAGGCGGTCTCGTTTGGCGCAAACGCGCTGATCTTTGTTTACGCGCAACGCGAGACCACGTTTCAAGGGAGGGAGCGTGGGATAAAAAAGCCCGGTTTAATTATAATCGTCTGCCCTTCGATAATCGATAGTGGACGGTGTTCGCAGGCCTGCCGCAACAACCTGGTCCAGCACTTGGACCACTTGCTCTTCTACGGTGCGGACATGAACGCACGTAACGCGTCCGGCAACACGCCGCTGCACGTTTGCGCGGTGAACAACACGGACGCTTCCTGCATACGCCAGTTGCTGTTCAGGGGCGCGCAAAAGGACAGCCTGAATTACGCCAACCAGACGCCTTACCAGGTCGCCGTGATCGCCGGGAACATGGAGCTGGCCGAGGTCATCAAGAACTACCAGCCGGAGGAAGTCGGTGAGTGCTGATCGGGATTGGGAGGGTGGAGAAATCGGGGACCTTTAGCGAGGGAGAGATCCACTGGGCAAAGCGGTGGAACGAGAGATCCAGTCAGAACGATGTTTCCGTTGTCACGAAATCGTTCCGTCGATCAAGGCCGACTTGTCTAATCGCCGATCGGATTCGTCGCACGTTATAAATAGTTTTAGGACAGGGAGGGTCGTCGGCTCGGGGAACGCGTGGCCTCATTAATCCGTTGTTAATTCGAAGAACAATCGGCGACACCGGTTCGCACTCGAGATTACAATTCGTTCGCGGGCTGGTGACGGTTACGTCGCTCGTAAAACTGGGCAATGCCCACTTATCTGATAAAACGTCGAATTCGATCGATCGTTCCGGGGATCTTCCGTGGCACGATTAGCCTGGCATGGGCATGCACGTAGAGCTTCTTTTTTAATTCTGTAGGCGACACGCTTGGAGGAACCGCTTACCCGTAGAGTGTAGATCGTAGAAGAGTTGGGCCAGTATAGTGTACATATACTGATTACCTCTGTAATTGTGCGTGTATCTGTGTCTGTGCTGTATGACATAAGTACGAGATTGTAAAAGTCTGGTGGGATCTTTGGTGGTGATGGTCTTGTAAGACGTCGAGTAACTTTGTAACGATGCTTTTGAGTAACTAACGACAACCGTATCTTTTGGATCCGTCGTCGGGCGACGTCGGTGCTGCCAGATCTAGTACGAATCGCTTTTAATTATACCACGAAACTGTCGGCCGAGTACCGCGAGATTTTGGGTGGAGGGGAGCTCGATCCAGCAGCATCGAAGTCGCTGGAACAAGTTGATTAGTGATGTTTGGTAGTTACTTCGCATTCGGTCGTCCCGTGAGTAACGCAGTTTTCGTTGGTACACGCTACACACATGTACGTATAACGCTTGATCGCACACTCGTCGGGGTAACAGCGTTACTTACGCGACGACCTGATAACTTTTGTGAGTACACGTGCGCCGTCGCGGGCCGTAGGTTCTCGTCGAGTATCAGTAAATGGGATGCTCGCGAGAGCTGTAGAAGCCTGACGGCGGCCACTTTCGAGATCACCGAATTGCACATGCCTATGTCTTTGAACGAATTACGGAGGATTCGGCCGATGGCAAGATCGGGGATATTGTATCGTACGAAACAGATACAAGCAACCGTGGCGAATGCGTGACTCTTGCGCGCGTGCTTCTCACCGCTTTCTTGGAGACTAACCAAAGATCGTCGTTGTTCTCTATACGCGACCGATCAGCCGCCCGGGAGCCACCTAACACTCCTAACAGTTTTGCGTGCGTGAGTGGGCTGTGTGCGTCGACGGCTTGGCGAGTCTGCTTCTAAAAAGTGCCGTGAAACGCTGAACGGACGTCGAATCTCGCTTCGAGGCACCCAGTGTTGTTAAAGTAAGATAAAGAACACCTCGGGTCAGGTAGAGGAGAGACGTTCCTTCGGGATTCGGGGCTCGGGCTCGGTATCCGTGACGACGAGTTCCCGAGTGCCTTGGAAATGGCGGTGACGCGAGGAAGACTCGTGGGATGTATGCCCCTCGGGGACAGAGAGCGCCCGCCTACTTGTAAGGCTAAGTAATCCTTTCTTTACTTAACCTTGCAACCCTCGATTTTCCAGTACCGTTTAAAGGGCCGCCACGCTACAACCCGAAACGGCGCTCGGTGGCGTTCGCCGGCACGTCGACGATGACCACGAGCTGCTCGGCCAGTAACTTGGGAACCCTGACCAGGATACCATCCGCGGAGCACCAGCACGGCTCCTCTGGAACAGGGGGATCCGCCTGTGCCGGTGGCAGCCTGACTAGAACGATCTCGGTGGAGCAGTACACGAGCAGCGTCAACGCGGTAACGAGAGTACCGTCCGCGGAGCAATACGCGGCCGGCACCCTCACCAGAGTACCGTCCACGGAACAGCAACAGTTCCACCCATCCACCGGCACGCTAAGCAGAGTACCGTCCTCGGGAGAGCAATACGCCAGCCCTATCGCGACCGCGTCCGCAACCGCCACCGCGACCGGCACGGTTACCAGGGTGTCCTCCTGCTCCTCCTCCTCCTCCACCTCGTCCTCCTCGTCCACCAGCTCCTCCACCTCGGGGGAGCAATACTCCGCGGCGTCCGGCACGCTGAACCGAGTACCGTCCACCGAACAACAATACCAGAGCGGTACGCTCAGCAGAGTGCCGTCCACCGAGCAGTATCCGAGCAGGATGGCATTGTCAGGCGACCAGTACGCCGTGGCCGGCGGTATCGCGAGGGCGGAGTCGCACCACGCCGGCCTCGCCAGAGTACCGTCCATCGAAGCCACCAGAAACCCAGACCTACAGAGAATACCGTCCGAGCAGCTAGTAGCCACGGCCAGATCCGAGCAGAACGGCCATCGGATCGCCTCCGACTACCAGAGCCCCAATTCCATGAGGGATCCTAACGCGAGGTAAGCATAAACTGTCTTTGCGATCCCCTCTGTCGCGACACTTTGCTTGCCCTCCCTGCGCGGTCCACGCGCCTTCTCGTCCTCGGTCGTCCACCATCGCCGGCACGGCCGACGTTGCCTAGGGGCCCCCCTGGTACCTGTACAGGTACACCCAGGTCGTTCTAGATTCTATATGGAAAGAGTGTTGGCGCGCGAGCGTTGCCCAGGCGTCGAGACGGTTCCCGATGGGCATTCGAAACCCGCGTGGCCCCACAAACCCCCTCCCTGCTCCTCGTAACGCGGCCATTATGCTCGCGGCTAACTGGGTGTAGTCGCGTTGAAGCAAAGACAATTTACGCTAATCTCGTGGCATTTGTCGAGCCACATCGAGACGCTCCTCTATACGAGTTACGCTCCCATTTCAAGATTACCAGCCACCGCCGCGGAGAACTATCAGAACATAAGAATGGAGGGGCTGACGAGGCTGCAAGAACACCGGCTCGAGCTGCAACAACGTCTCGACATGCACAGAACGATGGAGATGCCGCCGTCGCCGTCGCCAAGCAGCAGGAGCCTAGCTCCCTTCAGCTCGGCTAGCTCGAGCCTGTCCGAAGGCAGCAATCAACCGTCCGGTGAAGATTCCGCCAGCATCGTCACAGGTACACACACACACAAACAGGTTTATTTTCCACCACGTCTCCTCTCTCCTCGGGAGAGGGACGACACGCCGACGAGAGAGAGAGAGAGAGAGAGAAAAGAGAGAGCACGGTTCAGACCCACCACCGAAGATCCTCGAGATCTCATTGTGCGTCTGAGACACGCGTGTGCACGCGAACGATGGATCGTAGGCAAGGCAGAGAGAAACAGGGAGAAAGAGAGAGAGAGAGAGAGAGAGAGAGAGAGTATGTGTTATTTGGCGTCACTCGAACGTCCAGCCGTCACCATCAGATGTGATACGCGAAGATGGAGCAAGCCGACTGTTTGCCCGTTCGTTGCAGCGATGACGAAACGCCACGCGAGAGCTTACAGACGTACAGCTGCCCTTAGCGGACGCAACATCAGCAACCTAGACTTTCTGTTTGCCGCCTCTCGAGCTAGCTAGCCGGACCTACCGAACACGAGTTCTTTCTTTTCTTAGCCTAAGTTATGGTAGCCTCGTTGCTCTGTTAAGAATCTAGCGTTGCATGACGTTCATCGCTCTAAGACGACCGAATCCCGACTCCTCTGCCCAAGCGGAAGCTCAGCGAGCCTCTATGTTTCCCTGAATTTCTAGACAAGAGCCTCGGCGACACGGCCTCCGACGTGATCAGCGACAGCTCCGGCGTGGGAACCTCGCAGTCGGACACCACCAATTCCCTCTCGATCCCCGGCACCACCGTCGTCTGCGTCGAGGGATACAACAGCGGGATCCTCAGCCACCTCACCATCAATCAAGGAGATATCCTCGAAGGTATTGCTCCCCGGACATTCGAACTCCTCGCGTACCTCTCGCTTCGTCGATGCCTACATAGTCGACGCGCCTAGACCAGGCTATCGATGTCATTCCCTGTTAATTTCTCTTCCATAGGCAACGCCATATGCATATTGAATGTTCTGATGGCAACGATGGTTTTTCTTTCTTTATTTTTTTGACAGTCACGGGTGCCACCGACTGCGGCCTCCTCGAGGGAGTGCTGCGCGGGCAGGGTACGGGCCTGTTCCCCGCGCACTGCGTGCAGGAGGTCAGGCTACGGCACACGAACATCCCGTTGGGCCCGCAGCCCGCGAGGGACGGACGGAACAGGGTTCTGGGCCGTAGGGAATCGCAGCACAAGTATTTCGCCACCGCCCCTAGACTGAAGAAGCCGTGAGTTCGCCTCTCTACGTATCATTCAACCACGTTGCACCGTTTAGCTAGACTCGCAACAGTCAGAACCGAAGTTTCAATATAATCGCCACGCCGGCGTGCGCGGCTACCAATTTCCTCGTAGCCTTGAGTGCTAACGGAAACGGTGCATCTCGCACGCGGTGTGTAACGGTTATTCGACTCGAACGATCTTTCAGAGTGACGTCGGAGCCTCGCACCGTGGTACTGCACCGCTCGAGAAAAGGTTTCGGCTTCGTGTTGCGAGGTGCCAAGGCGACCTCACCGTTGATGGAGCTCACGCCGTCGGCAAGGTACCCTGCTCTGCAGTACCTGGACGACGTCGATCAAGGGGGTGTGGCTGACCTCGCTGGCCTTCGAAAAGGGGACTTCCTCATTCAAGTACGTCTTTCATCCAACCCCTTATTTCTGGAAAAAAAAAGATTATTTCGCCCCCCCCCCCCCCCCCAGCCATTCGGAAAGTTCACTGGCTGCTGGAACACTGAAGCACGTTACTTTCCCTTCAGATCAACGGCGAGGACGTAACGACGGCGTCGCACGAGCACGTGGTCGACTTGATCAGGAAGTCCGGCGAGCTGGTCAGGATGACCGTGGTCTCCCCGATGATCAGCCTCCCGAATTCGCAATCGGCAGCGATCCTGCCAACTAGTCAACCCATTCAGAGGCAGTACGCTACTCTACCGCGCAAGGGCAACGCCAACGTGGTGATCGGTGGCACGCTGGGCAGATCACCGGCGCCTATGCCGCCGCGAAGGGATCCGAAGACGACGCTGAGCGTTGGTCGAGCAAGAGCTAGATCGATGGTCGCAGGATTAGGTAAGTTCTACTGGGATCTATTAGAGCAGAGGTGAGGGTGGTTTGCAATCTCCCCCTGTGTTTGCGACGCTGCAGAAGGCGGTGGCGAGAGGGACGATCGCGACGAGATAACATCGACGGGGGCCAAGTCGAGTAGCGCGGAATCGATACACCTTCCGCAGCAGCCGTCGACGGGGCCCAACACCGGCCAGAACACCCCCGTGCAGCCGAGAACGGCCAGTATCCGATCGAGACCCACCTCCAGCAGGATCACTGCCGCGGAACTGGAGGTACATAAGAGCCGGCTCGTCAAACGTTGTTGCTCGACCACGAACGATGCGCTTCTTGTCCTGTCCTTGAATGGCGATGCACGAAAACGAAACCGAGGCTTCAGCTTCGTCCTTCCTTTCTTCCAGGAACTGTTTCAGCGGCAGCAGGGTAGCGCCAGCGGTCAGTACAGCTCGTCCATGATGAGCTCTCACTTTCAGACCGGTCAAGCTACCAAGTCGCACCCATCCTCGCCCGCCAAGACCGGCAGGGTGTACGCGAGCGTAGCGGAAATGAAACGCAAAGGCAAAGTAAGGACACCACCCTCGACCTTAACCGTGTAGCACTTTCTGATTCTCGTCTGTCCGTAGAGTTGGTCGGTATATAGTAGTTCCCTTGAAATACTCATTTTCCTTAACAGAAACCTAACCGTATACTCGGCGGATGTACAATGAAGCCGTAAAGTTAACCGAGCGTTAAAGTAGAAATATTCTATGTATCTGGTAGGATCAGCAGCGCGTCCAGCGCTCCCCTCTTTAACAGGTTACGCCACTCTGAGACGCTCGAAACTAGACGAATTTGTTTTACAGATACTATGAGGTTGAAAATTATTTCTTTAATTCTTATGTGTAGAGCATGTATTAGTGCACATATTCTATAAATATTGTACAAAAATATTAAAAAATGACCGAGTTATTTCTTGTCCCGCGAAGCTCCTCCGCGTGAGGGGTGTGTCAAATTATGACGCCCAGGATCATCTGACATGAGAAAGACCACGATTCTAGTCTTCATTAATATCTACAATGTAGCGTACGGATTTGAGAAGAAAAAATGTATTGTACAAATGAGAGCAAGGTGAATATCACTATTCATTTTTTAATTAACACGGCAAACTTAAAACATTTATTATATACGAATGGGTTGTCGCATTAAAAAATGATATGCTACATTTTAGATAATTCCATTAAGAGTATGTGTACCAAGTTTGAAATAAATCGGACAGGTAGTTTTGGAGATATTTGTTACACCGCTCGCGCGGAGGAACTTCACGGAACAACAAATAACTCGGCCATTTTTTAATATTTTTGCACAGTATTTATACAATATATGCACTAATACATGCTCTAGACATAAGAAGTAAAGAAATAATTTTCAACCTCATAGTATTTGCAAAAAAAATCGACTAAGCAGTTTCGAGCGTCTCAGGATGGCGTAACCCTTTAAAGCTTGCGCGGATTCACCAATAGGAGGAATAAAGGATGCAGATCGGGAGATCTGAAAAGCGAGATGCACTGCTTACAACCCCAACTGAGGCTCGCGTGTTCTTCTCCCGCATTTTTTTTCGGCGGCCTTGATCCGCGCCCGAACTTGAATAGAAATAGGGAAGTGGGTCGAACCCACTTCGGGACAAGGTGGCTGAAGAGAACGTGGGAACATAGCCGAGGTTGGCATAGGTTGTAAGCCTCAGTAATGCACACAGTGTCTTAAAGTCGAACACCTTAGACGACAGCCCCTTCAACCCATCCACCCAATTTACGGCGTCACTGTACCTCTCCCCAGGCGTGCTCATGGCGTATAGTCTTATTAAAGTTTCTTTGATGCCCCTTTGGTAGAATATTGATGCTACACCCGATTCGGTTGGTCGTTAGCCCTCCCCGTTGATCGTGCTAATCGTTATCGACATTCCGGCCCGTGGCAGGAGTTCGAGAGACTTCCCTATGGGATAACCAATGAAGCTCGCTCCGATGCATGCCGGCGGGGTGATGGTAGCCGTTTCTCTTTACGCATGTGTGTTATAGTTTTCACGCAAGCCAGCACGAGTGTACAGCAAGGGGCGTTCCTGGTACGAGAGAGACAACGAGGACGACTTATATTACTGATCGAAAATACTTTGTTTCTAGCGCGTCCGTGACTTGCATGATTCCAGGTGACTAAGCCATTTGCTAATGAAAACCCGATGCTCGAAAGGGCATCGGATATCACCTTCGGCTTAACGATCACGCCTCGCCCAACTAACCATGTGTGCCCGCGTAACGAACATTTTAATTACTCGGCTTTCGCCTTTATTTTGCATGGCCGTGCGACTCCCTCGCGCACCACCGGGAATCTTAGCGCGTCGACGTTATTCGACTGGTTCTTGCGTGGGCAAGTTCGCGCGTTGTCCTCGCGTTCCTTTGGGGCTTATAAGCTCAGGTGTTGGTCGATTGCTTTCGGGGTTTCGACATCGGGACATTGGTATCTCGTGCTCACTTGTGACCTCGAGAGCTCACAGAGATGGCACTGTCGCCCCTCCGAGCGCTTCTTATCAAAAGCTCACAGTAATCGTACGTCTTCATCGCGTGTTCGTACTTGTACAGTTTTTTTTAGTAGTAGTCAGAGCTACAGCTGTCGTCTTCGTGAACGCTGCTCTCCTCGCCACTAGCTGGATCATCTGTTCCTATTCATCCATCCGTCTGTTCGCAGTCAAACTCGAGAGTGCGCTTCTTCGGCGGACTGGGCGGCGGCTCCGATCTTCACAGGGACTTTCACAGCACGCCGGACTTGAACATGCAGGTGCAGTCTTCCGTGTTAGCTCCGAAAGGGCACAGAAGCCAGGAGGACGTGAACGCGTTGAACGGTAGAAACGGGCTCCCGCCACCGAACCACCCGCCGCCACCACCGCCAGTTGGCCAGGTCGTCAAAGTGAACGTGGGCGCGAACGTGCCGGATGTGGTTACCCCGGCCTCTGTGTACGACAATATGGCTCACATACAGCAAGTCAAAGGTATTGCCAAACGTATCATTAGCGATCTACCACTGAACAGCGTTGTATCAAGGAGACACGCGAGCGTAAACTCATTTAAGGGGTTATACCTAGTCAGGCGGCCGAAGAAGGCGAATGTTTGTGAATTTTCTTTAAAAAAGCGGAGACATATATTTTTACAGAAATTTTTGCACTTAAAAGGGCAACATTTAAAAAACATTTGGTAATTTTTTCGTAGAAAAAATGCATGTTTATAATAAAAATACAACCGACATCCAAGAAGCTTGTTAAAAAATTCGGATTTGCGGTGAACACTGCCATTCGGAACCAGATTATCTAAAATCAAAAACCAAAAAAGATTTCGTTAGTATATTAATATCCCCTGATTAACGGAGGGAATTTCCGAAATATTAATTTAAAACAAAATGGCGGCAATTTAAAGTTGAAGTCTTGACCCTTTTCGCGTGATTTTTGCACGAAATAATCAGGACTTCAACTTTAAATTGCCGCCATTTTGTTTAAAATTAATATTTCGGAAATTCCCTCCGTTAATCAGAGAATACATTAATATACTAACGAAATCATTTTTGTTTTTTGATTTTAGATAATCTGATTCCGAATGGCAGTGCTCACCGCAAAACCAAATTTTTTAAAAGGCTTCTTGGATGTCAGTTCTTACTTTATTATAAACGTAAATATTTTTTTACGAAAAAAATTTCCAAACGTTCTTTAAATGTTGCTCTTGTAAGTACAAAAAGTTCTTCTCGGTCGCCTGACTAAGTATAACCCCTTAAGACTCCCTGCAACGGAATCTACTCTCTCTATAGTCTCTAGTTAATTTTAGTTAACTTTGTACGAGTTTATTGTAATACTACAACACTTCTCCTCCACGGTGATTAGAACTAGCAGCGGCAACGACGGATGGAGGGTACGGCGTGATGTCCAGCTTCCGGCCATCGAACAGCGCGAAGCTGTA
The DNA here is from genome assembly GCA_947577245.1 of Andrena bucephala. Classification (NCBI taxonomy): domain Eukaryota; kingdom Metazoa; phylum Arthropoda; class Insecta; order Hymenoptera; family Andrenidae; genus Andrena; species Andrena bucephala. The sequence continues at coordinate 10,609,941 of OX387719.1, forward strand.
CGCGTCGCCCGAGGACATGAAGACCGTGGGCTACCGTTCCCGTAGCTTGCCAGCGCACACGACCCGCTGCCACGTGAGGAAGTCGCACAGCTTGCGTACCCCGAACAACACGACTTTCAAGCCGATCACCGGCCAGCAGAACGCGAACAACCCCGTCAGCAACAGCAACCAGGTGAACGGTAAACAGTCAGCCAACAACCAGTACGCGCAGCCCCTGAAGACCAACCGAAGCCACAGCACGGCGGGCATCAGGGAGCGAAAGAAAAAGGGCATCACCACCAGCGCTTCCATCACGAACCTCTCCTCTATATCGACCAACAACAACGGACCAGCCGTGACAAACGCCGCGCCACCGATCCCAGAGCCGGATTACAGTCTATCCGAGTCGGAGAACGACGAGGGTGAAGAGGAGACCGACGACGACGTTGAGTCAGAGATCGCGAAGGAGCTGGAGAAAGCGGCCGCGAGGGAGAAGCTAGAGTCGACCAGAGAAACGTCCGGGAACTCGAACACCTCGGGCTCGAGCTCGTCTGGGAGCAGCTCGTTGCCCCACTCGTTCAGCGTCGAGGAGATCCAGAAGGTTCGAACGCAGCTGAAATCCTCCAAGAGTCACCCGAACGACTTCCTGCTGCAGCAGACTCAGCAGTCCCTCGCGGAGGACGGCGACAATAGCTCGAGCGGGGTGAGCTCCGATCAAGACGTGCCGGTAGGCCCGCCGACGGGTTTCGACGACACGGCCGCGAGGAATCTCGCGAACGAGGCTGCTCAGCACCCGACGACGGTCCTCTCGGTGACTAGCGTCGAGAAGGAGGCCAATCCCAAGAGAACCAGTTACGGTGGCAGCGGTTTGCTTACTAGACACGCGGTCAGCCTGGCACAACTGCCACCCCCGATCGAGGCGGATGCCGAGGAGCAGAGCAACGACCTGTTCGTCCCACCGCCGCCAGAGTTCAACGCCGGCCCGTCCGCCGGGAACCCCGACGAGCTGGTGTTCGCGCCACCGCCGCAGTTCTGCGACAACAAGCAGCAGTCGCAGCAGCAGTCCCAGAACCGCGTGAAGATCATCGGCGCGATACCGAAAGTTACCGGCAGCCAAGTGAAGGCATCCGGCGGACGGTTGCACAACCAGTGAACCATCCGTTCCGTGAACTGTCGCCAACACGCGCCGAGCTAAGTCGCCCAACATCGCCCACAGTCAATTTAATCTTTCCGTATTTAACCCTTCCTCCAGCCGAGACCGTCGCGCGCGAATGTACGCGACCCGTTCCGTCTCGCTGCGTCGAGAAGCGAACGGGAGCAGGCTCGCCCGTTCGAGCACCGGGCGGACACGCGACACCGTCTCTTTGCAATAAATTTTTTCACCAGAATGCGTAAAAGAAAGAGACGCTCCACCGCGGAGCACATGCGCGTCGCCTCTGCCGGCGACTATCCGTAGCTACGCGTCTGTCCGCGGTAGCCGAACGAAACTATTCAGCGAGTTTTTACCGTAGAGATTACGAATTGTACGAACACGCGAACACGTCGGACCCGTGAGGCGTCGGGAGCGGGCACGCTTGCCACTTTGCTGGACGGTCTTAGCGAAACGTCCGGGCGCTCCGTGTCAGCCGCCTCGTGGCGTGGCCTAAGCGGCGAACGGCCAGAAACGGTTCCACAAAGCCGTGTACCGTAGCTCGTAATTAGAGGGGAAGAGCGAGAGGGGAATTTGTGTGCGTATGGGAAACGTAGCGAGCGAATGTGTAGCGGATATCGGTTTGTTTTTCATGTTTCTATCGAGGTACGACGCGTGTTTAATACTTTTACATGTAACGACCCTCAAGAACTCCTGAACGAGCAATATTGACTCACCTCTCGCCCCGCCAGAACGTTCTTTGACGAGCGACGCGTCGAGAGACACCGAATCCCTGGCATGCTAACCGGGGATTCGTTTCAAACGCCGCTGTCTTCTTTCTGTTCTGTTTTATTTTTCCCCCCTTTCCTTAGCATTTCCGTAGCATCGAAAGGCAGTCAGTCGAAGGTGCTGCATCGACGAGGATGGGTTAGCCATACGTCGAAACGCGCGCGTGGTTGAGTTCGGGTTCCGTTTCTCTCTCTCTCTCTCTCTCTCTCTCTCTCTCTCTCTCTCTCTCTCTCTCTCTCTGTCTCCCCCCCTCTCTCTCTCTTTCTCTCCCCCTCTCTCTCTCTCTCTCTCCCTCCCTCTCTCTCTCTCTCTCTCTCTGTCTCTGTCTCGTGTCTAGACACTGCTCAAGAGCCTAATTACAAAGTTCTACTCGCAAAGTCATTAGAGATTGTTTCTAGTTTGTAATAACGGTCGGTAGCGTAACGACGAGTATGAATTTATCTCTAAGCTCTCGTAATCGCGTTAATAGAGAGACGCACTGTACTACTACGTTAACGCACCAACATTATTCAGCTTGTAAGATAGAATCGATCGTATTCCTTCCATTCGGATTGGTGCTACCGAGTGTCGCGAGATGTTTACGTACCTATCGACGGGCAGAAGCGATTCGAAGGAACGCGACGAGGAAACAGCTCGCGTTCCGCGTGCTTCCCCGCGTTTTCGTTTTTTTTTTTCGTGAGCAATGAAACACGCATGATTGTTGAATGATTTCGGTCCCAAGGAAATTCTCCGCGACTGATTTATCCTTTGTATATAGTATACATGATCCGGTCATGGAATTAACTAACCGCAATGATAATCGATGCTGAACGGGCAAAGAATGATCTCGCGGCTCTCGGTGACCAGTGCTACATACTTGTATATACCGAACAACATTGCTATGTATTTGAATATCTATAACGATGGAACGATTAATTATCATCGTCATCACATTTACGATCACACCGCGATAGGTATAAGCGATAATCCATAAAATGAGAGAAAGCAACGTCCTTCCTAATTATTGTTTCTACGCCTTTTCAAGTTTGAAAATCAATATTCATATACAAAAGACACAGCGAGGTACGATGATGTTAAGTCGCCGCATGCTTGCCGCAAGCATGAATGATACAATTTCGAGTCGAAGGGAATCATATAAAGATAAGTATTGAATGTTCCTTAGATATTTTATTGTTTGTTTTAATCGATCGGTAGAGCGCGATGGGTTACCGCCGACGCGCGTCTATGCCGTTTCACAAAAAGAAGAAGAAGAAGAAGAGGAAGATTGAAGAAGATTGGCGAAGAGGAGGAAAGGATAACTTCATGATATCGACTGGTTGATTCGGGTCAGTAAAGCAATATTGTACGCATTACAACGGCTCGTGTAATAATAAACCGTTTCAGAATAGAATAATTCTATCTTTGTTTGCGATCTCGACGAACGGTTCTATTAGATTCGCCGGTTACGATTTCATTTCCTCGTGCAGGCTCGCGTAACAACAATCGAGATGCCGTATGCATCGTTGAGGTTTCACCCGTGTCGCGCGACACGCTGCGTAGCTAAGGGGAACATTGTAGTTAACGACATTCCTGCCAAAACTAATTATAATAGTGTGTATAATATATATCAAAATTTACGAGAGTTGACGTTGCACGCATTTCACGAGAATAACGCGTACACGCTCCCCATAACGACACGTTGCTGCATTTTAATCAATTTCTTATCGGCTGCTTAACGAAGCTATTTCACATCGTGCGATCGCTGTACAGGATAGCCTGAGATACGCGGTACAATTCGACCGAAGGGCACTCGATTATCCACTTGTTTCCTAGGCGTGGAATCAGCCCCCTTCTTTTTAAACGAGCCGCGTATTTTCAGAGCTGTGTGTACAGTTTTAAACGCTTTAGAATCTGTTGCTGCTGGAGAACGTTTACCTCGGCACACGAGACCGTAGAATGTTTTATACAGCTCGCTATGGAAATTTTCGCGTGCCGGCAGTTTGACCGTTTGAGGTGGCAGAGCGCTGAATGATCCGAAATCTCGAACGAAACCGAATGAATTTATAAAATGACAAAGCTGAGTAGCTTGGAAAGAAACGTTTGTCATCCAGGTACAACGAATACGTTGCGATACTTCCAACTTGTTCGCGCGACGTACCTGAAACTTGAGTGTTTCAGTGCAGTGACCGTTGGTGCATAAAGTTGTCCGTGGATCCTACCGGTAAAGTATTAATTGATAGTCGTGTATCGTGACCGTTACTTCTTTTACACCCGCTATATACACTTGTTATGATGCAAATACGGTTGCATATTGCCACTCTGTGCAACAACAGCAGATGACTCAGACTGACTTTCTTGAATTTCAGCTTTCCTCCGAATCTCACTTTTGCGTGACACCCGTTTTAGTCATTGCCCGTCGGTCATTACGTTTCTCTTTATTCTTAGTTATTATTATAACATTATCATCCTGCGATTACCGTTAGTACCTTTTGTACTATAATTACTGTATCTCAAGTTGCAAGATACGTGCAATTTTTCGACGATAAATAATAATCGATCATGTTCAAATAATGACAGCAGAGTTCAGTATATAACAATCCTCCCTTATCTAATTGATTGTCTCTTAACCAATATTTTCTGCTTATTTATAATAGGTGGGGGTAAATCAAATTGCAAGTATGTATAGTACCATCATCTCGTTTATTGTTTTTTACACCTTGATTGGAATTATACAATACATTTTAATACATTAGTCGGCACAGCTCTTCATTAACTATAAATAACTATTAGAATATTTGTGCCGGAAAAATATTAATTATAGAGAATTGCGTATCTTTTGAACTATTGTGCCCCATTCGGATATGCAACCCTGTGTGCCAGCTGGTTTCGACATCTAGTGGTGCCGCTTAGGAATTAAAGTAGGTTGCGCATCTCGTGGGGCAGTTTAATCATCGATGAAGTATAGGATAGACCTATCAACTTATGGGACTTCGTGTCACCACCCAAACTGTATTACCGACCCATAACTCGAGGCACAGACGAGGTATAGAATAGACCTATCAACCAATGTATTTTTCTGTCACCGGTTTGGGGGGTCCTAGGACCCCCTTACCATTTTAGTGTCGCATGCAACGTTACCGGTTAAGTCTTGAAACAGATTGCACAGACGAGGTGTATACCTCGTCTGTGCAGATTGTAACGCTACGCGTGATAGGAATTAAAATGAAATCTTATCGAAAACATTTAAAATCTATAACGGCCTGAATGTTACGACTAATTTCAAGAAACATGTTGTATAATTCCGTTTATTAATAAATTTTGATACAAGCATAATTTGCACGTATTTCTATAAATTTCGATCAGAAATATTATATAAATACAACGCGTAATAAACATTTCTACAGTCTCTTAGTTAGGCTTATATTTTCTGTCACTTCGAGGAGCGAATTTTCTGTCCTCGATATGACAGAAAATATAACCTAACTAAGAGACTGTACAATATTTTTTACGCGGTTGTATTTATATAATATTTCTGACCGAAATCTATGGAAATAAGTGCAAATTATGCTTCTATCAAAATGTATTAGTAAACGGAATTATGCAACATGTTTCTTGAAATTATTCGTAACGTTCAGGCCATTTTAGATTTTAAATGTTTTTCTGATGAAAATGGCACCAAACATGATATAATTCGGATTATTTTTAATGGCTGTAATGGAAAGTACTTTGAGTAATGTAATTGAGGAAATTAATGGAGAGTACTTGAATTCTACATACGTGAACTGACACGGAACTGATATGTGTGCCCAGTAAGCGTAACGTAAGCGATACCTATGCTCGTGTACTTACATCGTAGATGGATTGGACTGCGTTTAAATGTATTGTACATGAAATAAAGGATAAATTGGGAAGATAATTAAATTCTTTATACGTTTTACATGAAATTATATTGTAATATTTGTCGTATTTTCTATACATAATAGACAAATCAGGTTAATGAAAATATTTTTCTTCTTCTTGCAGATAAATCTTGGGAACATTCCTCCGAGGCCAGGAACTTTAAATGAGACAAACGATGGAAAGCTGTCAGCCTCAACAATGAACATGAAGAAGATAGTGATTTTATACAAAAAGTAAAATGAAATTATACAATATTGTAACACTGTAAAAAAGGCCTTTCATGCAAATAAAGTGGAAAAAAATTGGGAAAGAACTGTATTATTATTTACAAATACCTTTTACAAATTCCTATCCAAATTCCAAACCTATGATTTCCATGGTAAAAGGCCTTTAGAAGGCGCAGCTCTTGTTCGCTACTTCAAGGCAACGCCTTCAATGGCGAAATTACAAGATACCTCCTTTCGCTTCATGTTCTCCTGATACATCGCTCCAAAATCTGGCCAAAATTTTCTGAACGCTCCAAAATTGAGATTGTAACAGGAGAACATGATGTGGAAAGAGGTAGCACTAAGTTAGCGTCTTCGGAAAGAGAATCTAAGGCGGGAACTATTCGACGTAGAGGCGCAGCGTCTTCGAAAGGCTTCGACGATGAAATTCAGGGCGTACCTCCTTTCGCTTCATGTTCTCCTGATACATTTGCTAAAATCTGGCCAAAATTTTCTGAACGCTCCAAAATTGAGATTGTAACAGGAGAACATGATGTCGAAAGAGGTGGCACTAAGTTAGCGTGTTCGGAGAGAGAATCCAAGGCGGAGAACTATTCGACGTAGAGGCGCAGCGTCTTCGAAAGGCTTCGACGATGAAATTCAGGGCGTACCTCCTTTCGCTTCATGTTCTCCTGATACATTTGCTAAAATCTGGCCAAAATTTTCTGAACGCTCCAAAATTGAGATTGTAACAGGAGAACATGATGTCGAAAGAGGTGGCACTAAGTTAGCGTGTTCGGAGAAAGAATCCAAGGCGGAGAACTATTCGACGTAGAGGCGCAGCGTCTTCGAAAGGCTTCGACGATGAAATTCAGGGCGTACCTCCTTTCGCTTCATGTTCTCCTGATACATTTGCTAAAATCTGGCCAAAATTTTCTGAACGCTCCAAAATTGAGATTGTAACAGGAGAACATGATGTGGAAAGAGGTAGCACTAAGTTAGCGTCTTCGGAAAGAGAATCTAAGGCGGGAACTATTCGACGTAGAGGCGCAGCGTCTTCGAAAGGCTTCGACGATGAAATTCAGGGCGTACCTCCTTTCGCTTCATGTTCTCCTGATACATTTGCTAAAATCTGGCCAAAATTTTCTGAACGCTCCAAAATTGAGATTGTAACAGGAGAACATGATGTCGAAAGAGGTGGCACTAAGTTAGCGTGTTCGGAGAAAGAATCCAAGGCGGAGAACTATTCGACGTAGAGGCGCAGCGTCTTCGAAAGGCTTCGACGATGAAATTCAGGGCGTACCTCCTTTCGCTTCATGTTCTCCTGATACATTTGCTAAAATCTGGCCAAAATTTTCTGAACGCTCCAAAATTGAGATTGTAACAGGAGAACATGATGTCGAAAGAGGTGGCACTAAGTTAGCGTGTTCGGAGAAAGAATCCAAGGCGGAGAACTATTCGACGTAGAGGCGCAGCGTCTTCGAAAGGCTTCGACGATGAAATTCAGGGCGTACCTCCTTTCGCTTCATGTTCTCCTGATACATTTGCTAAAATCTGGCCAAAATTTTCTGAACGCTCCAAAATTGAGATTGTAACAGGAGAACATGATGTGGAAAGAGGTAGCACTAAGTTAGCGTCTTCGGAAAGAGAATCTAAGGCGGGAACTATTCGACGTAGAGGCGCAGCGTCTTCGAAAGGCTTCGACGATGAAATTCAGGGCGTACCTCCTTTCGCTTCATGTTCTCCTGATACATTTGCTAAAATCTGGCCAAAATTTTCTGAACGCTCCAAAATTGAGATTGTAACAGGAGAACATGATGTCGAAAGAGGTGGCACTAAGTTAGCGTGTTCGGAGAAAGAATCCAAGGCGGAGAACTATTCGACGTAGAGGCGCAGCGTCTTCGAAAGGCTTCGACGATGAAATTCAGGGCGTACCTCCTTTCGCTTCATGTTCTCCTGATACATTTGCTAAAATCTGGCCAAAATTTTCTGAACGCTCCAAAATTGAGATTGTAACAGGAGAACATGATGTCGAAAGAGGTGGCACTAAGTTAGCGTGTTCGGAGAAAGAATCCAAGGCGGAGAACAATTCGACGTAGAGGCGCAGCGTCTTCGAAAGGCTTCGACGATGAAATTCAGGGCGTACCTCCTTTCGCTTCATGTTCTCCTGATACATTTGCTAAAATCTGGCCAAAATTTTCTGAACGCTCCAAAATTGAGATTGTAACAGGAGAACATGATGTCGAAAGAGGTGGCACTAAGTTAGCGTGTTCGGAGAGAGAATCCAAGGCGGAGAACTATTCGACGTAGAGGCGCAGCGTCTTCGAAAGGCTTCGACGATGAAATTCAGGGCGTACCTCCTTTCGCTTCATGTTCTCCTGATACATTTGCTAAAATCTGGCCAAAATTTTCTGAACGCTCCAAAATTGAGATTGTAACAGGAGAACATGATGTCGAAAGAGGTGGCACTAAGTTAGCGTGTTCGGAGAAAGAATCCAAGGCGGAGAACTATTCGACGTAGAGGCGCAGCGTCTTCGAAAGGCTTCGACGATGACATTCAGGGCGTACCTCCTTTCGCTTCATGTTCTCCTGATACATTTGCTAAAATCTGGCCAAAATTTTCTGAACGCTCCAAAATTGAGATTGTAACAGGAGAACATGATGTGGAAAGAGGTAGCACTAAGTTAGCGTCTTCGGAAAGAGAATCTAAGGCGGGAACTATTCGACATAGAGGCGCAGCGTCTTCGAAAGGCTTCGACGATGAAATTCAGGGCGTACCTCCTTTCGCTTCATGTTCTCCTGATACATTTGCTAAAATCTGGCCAAAATTTTCTGAACGCTCCAAAATTGAGATTGTAACAGGAGAACATGATGTCGAAAGAGGTGGCACTAAGTTAGCGTGTTCGGAGAAAGAATCCAAGGCGGAGAACAATTCGACGTAGAGGCGCAGCGTCTTCGAAAGGCTTCGACGATGAAATTCAGGGCGTACCTCCTTTCGCTTCATGTTCTCCTGATACATTTGCTAAAATCTGGCCAAAATTTTCTGAACGCTCCAAAATTGAGATTGTAACAGGAGAACATGATGTCGAAAGAGGTGGCACTAAGTTAGCGTGTTCGGAGAAAGAATCCAAGGCGGAGAACAATTCGACGTAGAGGCGCAGCGTCTTCGAAAGGCTTCGACGATGAAATTCAGGGCGTACCTCCTTTCGCTTCATGTTCTCCTGATACATTTGCTAAAATCTGGCCAAAATTTTCTGAACGCTCCAAAATTGAGATTGTAACAGGAGAACATGATGTCGAAAGAGGTGGCACTAAGTTAGCGTGTTCGGAGAGAGAATCCAAGGCGGAGAACTATTCGACGTAGAGGCGCAGCGTCTTCGAAAGGCTTCGACGATGAAATTCAGGGCGTACCTCCTTTCGCTTCATGTTCTCCTGATACATTTGCTAAAATCTGGCCAAAATTTTCTGAACGCTCCAAAATTGAGATTGTAACAGGAGAACATGATGTCGAAAGAGGTGGCACTAAGTTAGCGTGTTCGGAGAAAGAATCCAAGGCGGAGAACTATTCGACGTAGAGGCGCAGCGTCTTCGAAAGGCTTCGACGATGACATTCAGGGCGTACCTCCTTTCGCTTCATGTTCTCCTGATACATTTGCTAAAATCTGGCCAAAATTTTCTGAACGCTCCAAAATTGAGATTGTAACAGGAGAACATGATGTGGAAAGAGGTAGCACTAAGTTAGCGTCTTCGGAAAGAGAATCTAAGGCGGGAACTATTCGACATAGAGGCGCAGCGTCTTCGAAAGGCTTCGACGATGAAATTCAGGGCGTACCTCCTTTCGCTTCATGTTCTCCTGATACATTTGCTAAAATCTGGCCAAAATTTTCTGAACGCTCCAAAATTGAGATTGTAACAGGAGAACATGATGTCGAAAGAGGTGGCACTAAGTTAGCGTGTTCGGAGAAAGAATCCAAGGCGGAGAACAATTCGACGTAGAGGCGCAGCGTCTTCGAAAGGCTTCGACGATGAAATTCAGGGCGTACCTCCTTTCGCTTCATGTTCTCCTGATACATTTGCTAAAATCTGGCCAAAATTTTCTGAACGCTCCAAAATTGAGATTGTAACAGGAGAACATGATGTCGAAAGAGGTGGCACTAAGTTAGCGTGTTCGGAGAAAGAATCCAAGGCGGAGAACAATTCGACGTAGAGGCGCAGCGTCTTCGAAAGGCTTCGACGATGAAATTCAGGGCGTACCTCCTTTCGCTTCATGTTCTCCTGATACATTTGCTAAAATCTGGCCAAAATTTTCTGAACGCTCCAAAATTGAGATTGTAACAGGAGAACATGATGTCGAAAGAGGTGGCACTAAGTTAGCGTGTTCGGAGAGAGAATCCAAGGCGGAGAACTATTCGACGTAGAGGCGCAGCGTCTTCGAAAGGCTTCGACGATGAAATTCAGGGCGTACCTCCTTTCGCTTCATGTTCTCCTGATACATTTGCTAAAATCTGGCCAAAATTTTCTGAACGCTCCAAAATTGAGATTGTAACAGGAGAACATGATGTCGAAAGAGGTGGCACTAAGTTAGCGTGTTCGGAGAAAGAATCCAAGGCGGAGAACAATTCGACGTAGAGGCGCAGCGTCTTCGAAAGGCTTCGACGATGAAATTCAGGGCGTACCTCCTTTCGCTTCATGTTCTCCTGATACATTTGCTAAAATCTGGCCAAAATTTTCTGAACGCTCCAAAATTGAGATTGTAACAGGAGAACATGATGTGGAAAGAGGTAGCACTAAGTTAGCGTCTTCGGAAAGAGAATCTAAGGCGGGAACTATTCGACATAGAGGCGCAGCGTCTTCGAAAGGCTTCGACGATGAAATTCAGGGCGTACCTCCTTTCGCTTCATGTTCTCCTGATACATTTGCTAAAATCTGGCCAAAATTTTCTGAACGCTCCAAAATTGAGATTGTAACAGGAGAACATGATGTCGAAAGAGGTGGCACTAAGTTAGTGTCTTCGGAGAGAGAATCCAAGGCGGAGAACTATTCGACGTAGAGGCGCAGCGTCTTCGAAAGGCTTCGACGATGAAATTCAGGGCGTACCTCCTTTCGCTTCATGTTCTCCTGATACATTTGCTAAAATCTGGCCAAAATTTTCTGAACGCTCCAAAATTGAGATTGTAACAGGAGAACATGATGTCGAAAGAGGTGGCACTAAGTTAGCGTGTTCGGAGAAAGAATCCAAGGCGGAGAACAATTCGACGTAGAGGCGCAGCGTCTTCGAAAGGCTTCGACGATGAAATTCAGGGCGTACCTCCTTTCGCTTCATGTTCTCCTGATACATTTGCTAAAATCTGGCCAAAATTTTCTGAACGCTCCAAAATTGAGATTGTAACAGGAGAACATGATGTCGAAAGAGGTGGCACTAAGTTAGCGTGTTCGGAGAGAGAATCCAAGGCGGAGAACTATTCGACGTAGAGGCGCAGCGTCTTCGAAAGGCTTCGACGATGAAATTCAGGGCGTACCTCCTTTCGCTTCATGTTCTCCTGATACATTTGCTAAAATCTGGCCAAAATTTTCTGAACGCTCCAAAATTGAGATTGTAACAGGAGAACATGATGTCGAAAGAGGTGGCACTAAGTTAGCGTGTTCGGAGAAAGAATCCAAGGCGGAGAACAATTCGACGTAGAGGCGCAGCGTCTTCGAAAGGCTTCGACGATGAAATTCAGGGCGTACCTCCTTTCGCTTCATGTTCTCCTGATACATTTGCTAAAATCTGGCCAAAATTTTCTGAACGCTCCAAAATTGAGATTGTAACAGGAGAACATGATGTCGAAAGAGGTGGCACTAAGTTAGCGTGTTCGGAGAGAGAATCCAAGGCGGAGAACTATTCGACGTAGAGGCGCAGCGTCTTCGAAAGGCTTCGACGATGAAATTCAGGGCGTACCTCCTTTCGCTTCATGTTCTCCTGATACATTTGCTAAAATCTGGCCAAAATTTTCTGAACGCTCCAAAATTGAGATTGTAACAGGAGAACATGATGTCGAAAGAGGTGGCACTAAGTTAGCGTGTTCGGAGAAAGAATCCAAGGCGGAGAACTATTCGACGTAGAGGCGCAGCGTCTTCGAAAGGCTTCGACGATGAAATTCAGGGCGTACCTCCTTTCGCTTCATGTTCTCCTGATACATTTGCTAAAATCTGGCCAAAATTTTCTGAACGCTCCAAAATTGAGATTGTAACAGGAGAACATGATGTGGAAAGAGGTAGCACTAAGTTAGCGTCTTCGGAAAGAGAATCTAAGGCGGGAACTATTCGACGTAGAGGCGCAGCGTCTTCGAAAGGCTTCGACGATGAAATTCAGGGCGTACCTCCTTTCGCTTCATGTTCTCCTGATACATTTGCTAAAATCTGGCCAAAATTTTCTGAACGCTCCAAAATTGAGATTGTAACAGGAGAACATGATGTCGAAAGAGGTGGCACTAAGTTAGCGTGTTCGGAGAGAGAATCCAAGGCGGAGAACTATTCGACGTAGAGGCGCAGCGTCTTCGAAAGGCTTCGACGATGAAATTCAGGGCGTACCTCCTTTCGCTTCATGTTCTCCTGATACATTTGCTAAAATCTGGCCAAAATTTTCTGAACGCTCCAAAATTGAGATTGTAACAGGAGAACATGATGTCGAAAGAGGTGGCACTAAGTTAGCGTGTTCGGAGAAAGAATCCAAGGCGGAGAACTATTCGACGTAGAGGCGCAGCGTCTTCGAAAGGCTTCGACGATGAAATTCAGGGCGTACCTCCTTTCGCTTCATGTTCTCCTGATACATTTGCTAAAATCTGGCCAAAATTTTCTGAACGCTCCAAAATTGAGATTGTAACAGGAGAACATGATGTCGAAAGAGGTGGCACTAAGTTAGCGTGTTCGGAGAGAGAATCCAAGGCGGAGAACTATTCGACGTAGAGGCGCAGCGTCTTCGAAAGGCTTCGACGATGAAATTCAGGGCGTACCTCCTTTCGCTTCATGTTCTCCTGATACATTTGCTAAAATCTGGCCAAAATTTTCTGAACGCTCCAAAATTGAGATTGTAACAGGAGAACATGATGTCGAAAGAGGTGGCACTAAGTTAGCGTGTTCGGAGAAAGAATCCAAGGCGGAGAACTATTCGACGTAGAGGCGCAGCGTCTTCGAAAGGCTTCGACGATGAAATTCAGGGCGTACCTCCTTTCGCTTCATGTTCTCCTGATACATTTGCTAAAATCTGGCCAAAATTTTCTGAACGCTCCAAAATTGAGATTGTAACAGGAGAACATGATGTCGAAAGAGGTGGCACTAAGTTAGCGTGTTCGGAGAGAGAATCCAAGGCGGAGAACTATTCGACGTAGAGGCGCAGCGTCTTCGAAAGGCTTCGACGATGAAATTCAGGGCGTACCTCCTTTCGCTTCATGTTCTCCTGATACATTTGCTAAAATCTGGCCAAAATTTTCTGAACGCTCCAAAATTGAGATTGTAACAGGAGAACATGATGTCGAAAGAGGTGGCACTAAGTTAGCGTGTTCGGAGAAAGAATCCAAGGCGGAGAACTATTCGACGTAGAGGCGCAGCGTCTTCGAAAGGCTTCGACGATGAAATTCAGGGCGTACCTCCTTTCGCTTCATGTTCTCCTGATACATTTGCTAAAATCTGGCCAAAATTTTCTGAACGCTCCAAAATTGAGATTGTAACAGGAGAACATGATGTCGAAAGAGGTGGCACTAAGTTAGCGTGTTCGGAGAGAGAATCCAAGGCGGAGAACTATTCGACGTAGAGGCGCAGCGTCTTCGAAAGGCTTCGACGATGAAATTCAGGGCGTACCTCCTTTCGCTTCATGTTCTCCTGATACATTTGCTAAAATCTGGCCAAAATTTTCTGAACGCTCCAAAATTGAGATTGTAACAGGGGAACATGATGTCGAAAGAGGTGGCACAAAGTTAGCGTCTTCGTAGAGAGAATCTAGAGCGGAGAACTATTTGACGTAGAGGCGCAGAGTTGAGGAAAGGCCTTCGACGATGAATTTCAGGGGATACCTCCTTTCGCATCATGTTCTCCTGATACATTTGCTGAAATCTGGCCAAAATTTTCTGAACGCTCCAAAATTGATCTTCTAACAGGAGAACATGATGTCGAAAGAGGTGGCACAAAGTTAGCGTCTTCGTAGAGAGAATCTAAGGCGGAGAACTAAAATCGGCAATCAAAGGGTACTTTCATTGTACTCTTTGGACGCGGTTTCACGTCCCGAGTACTTTTATAAGGGGTGAAAAATTCCCTACTATACAGGGTGACTCAGAAATCGGCAACAATCGAGGAAAATCGGCAATCAAAGGGTACTTTCATTGTACTCTTTGGACGCGGTTTCACGTCCCGAGTACTTTTATAAGGGGTGAAAAATTCCCTACTATACAGGGTGATAGAGAAATCGGCAACGATCGCGGAAAATCGGCGATCAAAGGGTACTTTCATTGTACTCTTTGGACGCGGTTTCACGTCCCGAGTACTTTCCTAAGGAGTGAAAAATACCCTACTATACAGGGAGACTCAGAAATCGGCAACAATCGAGGAAAATCGGCAATCAAAGGGTACTTTCATTGTACTCTTTGGACGCGGTTTCACGTCCGGAGTACTTTCATAAGGAGTGAAAAATTCCCTATTATACAGGGTGATAGAGAAATCGGCAACGATCGCGGAAAATCGGCGATCAAAGGGTACTTTTATTGTACTCTTTGGACGCGGTTTCACGTCCCGAGTACTTTCCTAAGGGGTGAAAAATACCCTACTATACAGGGTGACTCAGAAATCGGCAACAATCGAGGAAAATCGGCAATCAAAGGGTACTTTCATTGTACTCTTTGGACGCGGTTTCACGTCCCAAGTACTTTCCTAAGAGGTGAAAAATACCCTACTATACAGGGTGACTGAAAAATCGGCAACGATCGAGGAAAATCGGCAATCAAAGGGTACATTCATTGTACTCTTTGGACGCGGTTTCACGTCCCAAGTACTTTCCTAAGGGATGAAAAATACCCTACTATACAGGGTGACTGAAAAATCGGCAACGATCGAGGAAAATCGGCAATCAAAGGGTACATTCATTGTACTCTTTGGACGCGGTTTCGCGTCCCGGGTACCTTCCTAAGGGGTGAAAAATACCCTACTGTACAGGGTGACCGAGAAATCGGTAACGATCGAGGAAAATCGGCGATCAAAGGGTACTTTTATTATACTATTTGGATGCGCTTTCACGTACCGAGTACTTTCCTAAGGGGTGAAAAATACCCTACTATACAGGGTGACTGAGAAATCGGTAACAATCGAGGAAAATCGGAGAGGGGCAGAGTTTTCGAAAGGCCTTCGACGATGAAATTCAGGCGATATCTCCTTTCGCTTCATGTTCTCCTGATACATCGCTCCAAAATCTGGCCAAAATTTTCTGAACGCTCCAAAATTGAGATTGTAACAGGAGAACATGATGTGGAAAGAGGTGGCACTAAGTTGGCGTCTTCGGAAAGAGAATCTAAGGCGGAGAACTATTCGACGTAGAGGCGCAGCGTCTTCGAAAGGCTTCGACGATGAAATTCAGGGCGTACCTCCTTTCGCTTCATGTTTTCCTGATACATTTGCTAAAATCTGGCCAAAATTTTCTGAACGCTCCAAAATTGAGATTGTAACAGGAGAACATGATGTGGAAAGAGGTGGCACTAAGTTAGCGTCTTCGGAAAGAGAATCTAAGGCGGAGAACTATTCGACGTAGAGGCGCAGCGTCTTCGAAAGGCTTCGACGATGAAATTCAGGGCGTACCTCCTTTCGCTTCATGTTCTCCTGATACATTTGCTAAAATCTGGCCAAAATTTTCTGAACGCTCCAAAATTGAGATTGTAACAGGAGAACATGATGTCGAAAGAGGTGGCACTAAGTTAGCGTGTTCGGAGAAAGAATCCAAGGCGGAGAACTATTCGACGTAGAGGCGCAGCGTCTTCGAAAGGCTTCGACGATGAAATTCAGGGCGTACCTCCTTTCGCTTCATGTTCTCCTGATACATTTGCTAAAATCTGGCCAAAATTTTCTGAACGCTCCAAAATTGAGATTGTAACAGGAGAACATGATGTCGAAAGAGGTGGCACTAAGTTAGCGTGTTCGGAGAGAGAATCCAAGGCGGAGAACTATTCGACGTAGAGGCGCAGCGTCTTCGAAAGGCTTCGACGATGAAATTCAGGGCGTACCTCCTTTCGCTTCATGTTCTCCTGATACATTTGCTAAAATCTGGCCAAAATTTTCTGAACGCTCCAAAATTGAGATTGTAACAGGGGAACATGATGTCGAAAGAGGTGGCACAAAGTTAGCGTCTTCGTAGAGAGAATCTAGAGCGGAGAACTATTTGACGTAGAGGCGCAGAGTTGAGGAAAGGCCTTCGACGATGAATTTCAGGGGATACCTCCTTTCGCATCATGTTCTCCTGATACATTTGCTGAAATCTGGCCAAAATTTTCTGAACGCTCCAAAATTGATCTTCTAACAGGAGAACATGATGTCGAAAGAGGTGGCACAAAGTTAGCGTCTTCGTAGAGAGAATCTAAGGCGGAGAACTAAAATCGGCAATCAAAGGGTACTTTCATTGTACTCTTTGGACGCGGTTTCACGTCCCGAGTACTTTTATAAGGGGTGAAAAATTCCCTACTATACAGGGTGACTCAGAAATCGGCAACAATCGAGGAAAATCGGCAATCAAAGGGTACTTTCATTGTACTCTTTGGACGCGGTTTCACGTCCCGAGTACTTTTATAAGGGGTGAAAAATTCCCTACTATACAGGGTGATAGAGAAATCGGCAACGATCGCGGAAAATCGGCGATCAAAGGGTACTTTCATTGTACTCTTTGGACGCGGTTTCACGTCCCGAGTACTTTCCTAAGGAGTGAAAAATACCCTACTATACAGGGAGACTCAGAAATCGGCAACAATCGAGGAAAATCGGCAATCAAAGGGTACTTTCATTGTACTCTTTGGACGCGGTTTCACGTCCGGAGTACTTTCATAAGGAGTGAAAAATTCCCTATTATACAGGGTGATAGAGAAATCGGCAACGATCGCGGAAAATCGGCGATCAAAGGGTACTTTTATTGTACTCTTTGGACGCGGTTTCACGTCCCGAGTACTTTCCTAAGGGGTGAAAAATACCCTACTATACAGGGTGACTCAGAAATCGGCAACAATCGAGGAAAATCGGCAATCAAAGGGTACTTTCATTGTACTCTTTGGACGCGGTTTCACGTCCCAAGTACTTTCCTAAGAGGTGAAAAATACCCTACTATACAGGGTGACTGAAAAATCGGCAACGATCGAGGAAAATCGGCAATCAAAGGGTACATTCATTGTACTCTTTGGACGCGGTTTCACGTCCCAAGTACTTTCCTAAGGGATGAAAAATACCCTACTATACAGGGTGACTGAAAAATCGGCAACGATCGAGGAAAATCGGCAATCAAAGGGTACATTCATTGTACTCTTTGGACGCGGTTTCGCGTCCCGGGTACCTTCCTAAGGGGTGAAAAATACCCTACTGTACAGGGTGACCGAGAAATCGGTAACGATCGAGGAAAATCGGCGATCAAAGGGTACTTTTATTATACTATTTGGATGCGCTTTCACGTACCGAGTACTTTCCTAAGGGGTGAAAAATACCCTACTATACAGGGTGACTGAGAAATCGGTAACAATCGAGGAAAATCGGAGAGGGGCAGAGTTTTCGAAAGGCCTTCGACGATGAAATTCAGGCGATATCTCCTTTCGCTTCATGTTCTCCTGATACATCGCTCCAAAATCTGGCCAAAATTTTCTGAACGCTCCAAAATTGAGATTGTAACAGGAGAACATGATGTGGAAAGAGGTGGCACTAAGTTGGCGTCTTCGGAAAGAGAATCTAAGGCGGAGAACTATTCGACGTAGAGGCGCAGCGTCTTCGAAAGGCTTCGACGATGAAATTCAGGGCGTACCTCCTTTCGCTTCATGTTTTCCTGATACATTTGCTAAAATCTGGCCAAAATTTTCTGAACGCTCCAAAATTGAGATTGTAACAGGAGAACATGATGTGGAAAGAGGTGGCACTAAGTTAGCGTCTTCGGAAAGAGAATCTAAGGCGGAGAACTATTCGACGTAGAGGCGCAGCGTCTTCGAAAGGCTTCGACGATGAAATTCAGGGCGTACCTCCTTTCGCTTCATGTTCTCCTGATACATTTGCTAAAATCTGGCCAAAATTTTCTGAACGCTCCAAAATTGAGATTGTAACAGGAGAACATGATGTCGGAAGAGGTGGCACTAAGTTAGCGTCTTCGGAAAGAGAATCTAAGGCGGAGAACTATTCGACGTAGAGGCGCAGCGTCTTCGAAAGGCTTCGACGATGAAATTCCGGGCGTACCTCCTTTCGCTTCATGTTCTCCTGATACATTTGCTAAAATCTGGCCAAAATTTTCTGAACGCTCCAAAATTGAGATTGTAACAGGGGAACATGATGTCGAAAGAGGTGGCACAAAGTTAGCGTCTTCGTAGAGAGAATCTAGAGCGGAGAACTATTTGACGTAGAGGCGCAGAGTTGAGGAAAGGCCTTCGACGATGAATTTCAGGGGATACCTCCTTTCGCATCATGTTCTCCTGATACATTTGCTGAAATCTGGCCAAAATTTTCTGAACGCTCCAAAATTGATCTTCTAACAGGAGAACATGATGTCGAAAGAGGTGGCACAAAGTTAGCGTCTTGGTAGAGAGAATCTAAGGCGGAGAACTAATCAACGCAGAGGCAGACTTTACTTGTGATTGTCAAATTTGGGATTTAATTAGGAAATGGAAGTTATAGGTTGCTGTTCTAAATTGAAAGATGCGGTTTTTCTCTAAATGTGGTTTATTAAAATACTTTGAATTATGTACAGTGATACTTCGTACAGGAGTGCTTATAATAATTCCATTGTCTAATTACTCTAATTACTTAAGTTTAACTTCCACTTAAAAACCATATAGGTATTGTAAATGCTGTACTCGTCCACTGCGTTTTCGTTAGACCAGTTGACACGTACCGACGCTTCCAAAGGAAAGAATTGCTTACCTATGACAGACGAAAGCTCCGAATTAATTAACCAGTCCTCAATATAATTGCTAATTGAACACTGAATACACTCGATAGTTCTTACTACTTTAAAGCAAACTTATTCAATATTATATTTATTTGCAAAATACACAACATTTTATTCTTATCCCGGGTACTGTTCCGTTTCACGCATAAGAGATAAATAAATATCGGTACGAAATATCGATACAATTAGTGATCCTCTATTTAGAGAGTGATCGGAACAACGTATATCGTCGCTGATTGGTTGCTGCGATTTGGAGCAAAAGCGGAAGTAGACAGAGAAAGAAACTGTAAAAAAGAAAGAGACAGAAATACTGATAGAAAGAGGCAGAAAAACTGATAAAAAGAGACAGAAAAACTGATAGAAAGAGACAGAGTGAACGGTTAGGTTATGTTTATTTCCGGTTTTGCTCCAAATCTTGAAAAATGGCTGCGGTTATACCGATCACTCCCTGAAGGAACTCTCGCTCTAAACAAGTCACACGTATACAAGCACGCAACATCTTTCAGTATTTCAACACACTTTCAGTAGTTCAGAGTAGTTCTTGCGTTGAACGCTGTTCATGAACAGAGGTCGCTAAATTCAGTCCTCAAATTATGGGTCGGTAACACAGTTTAGGTGGTGACACGAAGTCCCATAAGGTGATAGGTCTATTCTATACCTCGTCTGTGCTCGAGGACTGAATTTAGCAGCCTCTGTTCATGAACAGCGTCCAACTCCGGAACTACTCTGAAATGTGTTGAAATGCTGAAAGGTGTGTGCGTGCTTGTATCCGTGTGATAACTTAACATTCTCAAAATTTCGGCTCCACAACTTCTCTTGCAGGTACAGCGCGAAAATCTGCTTCTCTTGCAGGTGCAGCAACTCAAAACCGGCGTGTTCCGAATTTCATTCCTCGATTCTTGCACCTGCAAGAGAGGCAGAATTTCGGCCTGCACCTGCAACAAAGTTGCAAATCGAGATTTTATTCCTTGAACATCTAGTTTCTATTTGCAACAATGCTGACAATTTTGTCATTTGCAACAATGTTGAAAAATATTGGCATTAGCAACAATATTGACAAAATTTCGTAATTTGCAACTTTGTTGCAACTTCTTTGTTCTCATTTGCGACGCTTACAAGGGAAGATCCCGAACCCGGAAATTAAAAAAATTCTGAAACTGTGAATATGTAGGGGATTTCCTCCTGATTACAACGCAATTTTTGTTTGTTGCCCAAATTCATTTTAAGGGGGTGGATTTGACCCCTGAAAACCCAGTTATTTTCCAATTTTGTGCTATAATTCGTGAACTGCAAAATAATTTTTTTACCAAATGATAGATTTAATTAAAAGAAGTAACTTTTGTCTTGAAACTTTTTGTCTATCTCTTACAGTTCGCAAGTTATAACACAAAATCTGAAAATAGCCGCATTTTCAGGGGTTAATTTCATCCCCTTCGAGTGAATTTGGGCAGCGAACAAAAATTGCGTTGTAATCACTCTTGAAGTCCCCTGCATATTTACAAAGTTTCAGAGTTTTTTGATTTCCCGAGTCCGGCATCTCCCCTTGTTACCTGCTAAGATATGAACAGTGCATGAGTACTGTGAAGCGTGAAGTATAGAAGGTGAAGTGTGAAGTATTAAGAGTAAAGTATGAGCTGTGCTATATGATGGGTGAATGATAGAATATAAGATATGATTTGGGAATTATAAAGGGTTTTCTATAAATCAATATAATAAAAATTGGTGGTTGATAACATTGAAAGAAAGGCAACAACGTGTTTACCTTAAATCTATTTTTATTTGCAAATGCATTCATCTGATAACAAGAATAGCTTTCAGTGGCTTCCAATTTATAAAATCGCTATACACTAAAAGTATAGAAATTACAAGAATTCAGTATACTTAACTAACACCATTTGTGTTCACAATTTCTTTTCTAGGAATCCCTACCAATATATGATTCTTCGGTGTGCAGGTGTTCGGTATAAATTTCGAAAGATGCACTGTGTAACCGAATTGCTCGGCCTGCAGTTTCCTATCAGTGTCGACGATCGCCATACACACATACCCTTGCTTCGTTTTAACGTTCTTCTCGTCGTGCGTTTGATCGGCCGCGTGATTCAGTGTCGTATACTTCGCCAGATCCATTTGTTTCCTGAAAACATTGCTCCTCGGATACGACAAGTGATGACAATCCCGCAACGATCCGTAACAACATGGGCAGCAAACAAAGATCGCCCTGTTCCGGGTGCATTGCTGTATAACCAAGTCAGTCGCGACGCCGCAGGCGTGCAGCGACATACCGATGTCGAAGTGACCCTTGAAATAATCTAAATTGCATTGATAGAATTTCACATTCTCCAGCTGCAGCTTCTTCACCCTCTCTTTGGCTCTGTTCAACGATTCCTCTTTATTCTCTAATAATATCACGGTACAGTGCGGCAAAAGGTACGCGACCAAGATACCCAAATGGCCACTACCGGAACAGAAGTCGACGATTATGTCCCCAGCTTTCGCCAATTTCATCACGGGCTTGCACATGTTCTGCAGCTGTTCCTGCTTCTTCCTCAAACGCGCCGGTGGCAAGGAACCACCCTCTGGTGTGGCCTCATAAGGTATCGTGGACCAATCTAGATTCAATTCCGCGCCGAACGGCTCCGAGTCGAGCTTCGTCTGTACATTCAAACCTCTAAACAATTCCAACGACTGTTCTACGTCTTCCTGTTTCGTGTAAACCCGACTCCGAGGCTTGCGCCTGTTCGACTCGTTCTTGCACAAATTTGGGTCCGCTAGTTGAGGAAGAACGTAATCGAGTCCGGCTACGTTCTTCAACAGCGGCAGACATTCCAGACAGTTTACTATGATCTGATCCTCTATTATTTTCTTGTACCACTTAGCGGTCAGCGGCAGTAGCTTCAGCGTACTCTCGCTCGAAAATACGGTCAATAGGATGTGAGTGCAGACGAATATAATCATGTCCAGCAGCGACGCGGACGAACCTTTGGCGTAGGTGTGTTCCAGCAAACGCGTTCCGTTCAATAGAACTACGTTCTCATTGGAAAACTTTTTCGACATGCTATATTTGTACAGGTTGTGCAATTTAATGGGTTGCGACATATGGTGCTCGAACCTCACCATACTGGAAGGCAATTCGTTACGCGCCGCGCTCTCGGAGTGCAGGAATTTCAGGGTCAGAATTAGATCCACCTCGCAGAACTTCGTCCACACGCTGGCCTCTGAGCAGGCCGTCAGACACGAATCTTTGAAGCCCAACAGCTTCCGGCAATAATGTTTCGGATACTCCGCCGCGACCTCTTTAATGATCTGCCGCAGAATGGCACAGAGACCCGCGATGCAGCTAGTTTTATTTACAACGATAATTGGCAGCTCGCAAGAGCTCGCAGTATACGGGATGTTATTTGCATCCATCACTTCATATTCAAACGTGGAGATGTCTATCGTGTAAGCTTGTTCGAGAGGCTTCTTCTCGCTCGATACAAGCTTAATATTGATTTTCGAATCGCAGTACTTTATCGTGAATAACGTTAGTATCGTCTCTATCGGCGCCAGGCATAATTTCGACAGAGAATATACTTCCAAATAGGCAACGTCCATCTTTCCGATCCGCCAGTGCGATCGTAATGGCACTGATACAAGAAGTAGAGGCTAATCCCTGAAGGCTAGCTACACGCTAGCTCTTAGTTGCCTGGCTACTTTCCTAATTATCCTCTGCCTTAGTATATTCTCCCGCCAATAGACGCTGATGCAGGAACTGAATGCCAAAATAAACATGAACGTTTCAAACTTCCAGAAGACTCTTTCTTCTAACCAAGCTACCCTGTCGCAACTGAAACGCATACATCGAGATATAACATAGTTTATGAAGTATCGTAAATTAGAGAAGACGACTATTCACCTTCTCGTTATAGTTTCTCCGCTTCTACATTTTAGTACTTCTTTGTACCTCGCGTGGACACATACGTCGATGCTTTTACTTGCTATTTCAAACGCGGTGCACGGGTGACATTCTGAAGTTATCTCATACTCGTCGCCGGACATGCATGTCGCGTTGTTTTCATAGTTCTCCAAATAAAGCTTGTTGGAGCTGTCCGTCCAGTGGCTCTCAACGATCAGTACTAAAACTGTTAACCTACAATGAGAACAAATATAGCTGTGACGAATATTTCCGCAGCGTTTCATAATATCAATGCGTCTCATCGATGCATGCAAATTCAAATAAGATACGGTAACTATAATAAGATGTGAACGGAAAACTAACCCTCCCAATAGTGTAATGCCAATTAACATTCGTTTCTTCGTACACAACTCGATCATGTCGGTGTACACTGTTTCATGAAGTCCCACGGTTCCTGTCAAGTTCCGGGATCCATGTGAACAGTCGGTAAAACCTTTTCGAACGAATTACACAGGGAAACAGATCTATATAACTACTTCGAAAATAAATACTGCCTTATTAAACACGATTCATACTGCACACACATGCACGTGTGTTCGCTGTAGCTGCGAGTAATGCACATTTTTGTCGCGAGGTGGCGCGCAAGTTACTACGCCGCACGAAACGAAGTTATGACATTAGCATTTAGCGCAAGGTAAATGGCCTCGTTACGGGACACGTAAGAAAATATCTGTCCCAGAATCGAGAAACACGAGGTTCGCGAAAGCTCGGGGTTTCCGTTTTAAATGGCATCGCAGGCATGGGCATCCGCAGGGAGGGGGGCAAAAGGGACAGTTGCCTCCCCCCTGGCTTTTGAGAAAAGATCGCTTATTAAACGATTTTATTCAGCTTCGATCCTCTGTTCGTTTGTAATTTGGTAATAGAAAATTATTTATTTAACTTATTATATGTAAAAAAGGGAATATTTTTAAATTTCGGTTTTAAATTTTTAATTAAATTGGCACTATAAAATGGGTTAAAAAAAGCAAGAGGTGTATTTTTCTTTATCATCCCAAAGTTCCCCCCCCTCCTTGAAAAAATGTCTGCGGACGCCCCTGATCGCAGGGAGTGCTCGCAAAACGCCCAAGATACAAAAATACGTTTTATTTTTCACACAGATTTACATGAACGATAATTGCCAGCAGGCGACGAGATTAAGTACGATGAACGATCCGATATCACTTCAACACTTGGAAATCGCGCCTTTCTAAAAGAGCCGTCTCGCTTCGCAAGTCAGCGAGCAAGTGCGGCGCGATTGAATTCGTACAAAGCATTATATTAAAAAAGCGGCAGAGGTAGTTGCGGGAGGAGATTTATTTCTTACCGCAGCATCGAAGATCGAGTATTATCGTCGTATTCTTCTTCTCTCATTTTCGATTCTTGTATTAGTAATGCGCGACAGAAGGCACGTGCAAAAGAGTACAAGAGTTATTTGTCCCTCGTAAAAATATAAGGTTCACCGTTACCTGAAAATACGATTTCTTTTTCCGTGAAACGGCGCCGATTTACAAGCTTACGCGCGAAAGGCATTTAGTGTGCGAGTGTGTATAAATACGTGTCGAAGAGAGAGTTGAACCCTGTACGTTTTTGATATGCTTTCGAAAGAGTACCAGTAGTAATGCCGATAAATAACAAAATAGAAATTGATGCGAGATGAACCGATCTAGCTAGAGGAAGAAGTAAGTCTGGCGGGTCAATTATGTTTCTTAATTAAGCTTCGCTTGAAAATGGCAAGCGTTACGTCTAAATCCGATTATAGATTATTCGATTCGAACGATATTAATGTTATTATTGTCGTGTGCCGTTGAGGCTGATCCCTCAGCGATAGCGCCGGTTCGCCCAGCATTGGGAACAGTAATAGTCGTTTTCCGCTGAACCGAAGAATTGACATTGCTCGTTCCGACATTCTTTAACGATAGCCTAAAAAGAATCGTCAGATTATTCAACTCTGTGACTTGCAACAGTTAGGCAGAATCACGTACCCCTAAACTGTTACGATTGTTCCACCGTTCTGGTCCCGCTTTATCAGATGACGCTTGGTCATTGTAAAATGTAGACCTACGAAACAATGATTACTAGGAACATTGTATTGCCGACGATTAATAAAAGTACGTTATACCGGATGAGTGAGAAGTACCTCGAGAGATAAAGTGTACGATCTTTATTTGGATTGGTGGGCAACAGTTTGCTAACGCTCGCGTGACTTCCCTGATCGCTGGCAGCATAAAATTTCGATTTGCCAGCGCCGTAATTCATCTCGCTGCCGGTGTCGTCAACTTTGTGATCCTGCAGGTACCTATAAAGTGTTACAATCCCGATCAAGCGTTATTATCTGTAACTGAAGTAAGATAAACACGATTTGACAAGAGAACAGTCAACGAGATACCTTGCGTGAGCACATTGAAGGTAGTTCTGAAGCATCTGATCCACGTACTGGTGACGCCTGCTTCTGATCGTCACGCACAATAAACCTTCCGTGGAAAGTCCGCCCGCCGTGGGAGGCGGGCTCTTTGGTCTCTTCGCCATGGACCACAGTCTTTTGCTCACGGATTTCCCGATCGATCCGAATTGCTTTGCAACGCCCAGCAATTGTTTCGCTGTCTTGGACAGGGAGCCGTCCGTGTCGGATAGCCGATCGATATCTTCCGATGTGAAATTCTGGTATTCACAATCCAAATACTCGCGCGATAAAATCTCCATCTAGACATAAGCGTCGCGTAATTATATACAAGTATGTGGTACAACAGAGTTTTAGATTGTGGAGGAATAGTTACCGTGTCTTGTTGACAAGGCAACAAGTCGCGAGAGTCTTCTAGCCAATCCCAATCGGGACCGGGATCTACCGCGAACAGAACCGGTAGTAATTGACCCGTGTCTGGGTCTACCAGAGGTATACTAACACCTTCGCTGCAACCCTCTCCGAAATCGCTCGTTCCATCGACAGTAACGAGAGGAGAAAAGTGGGCCGAATGATACGCTAGAAGCAGCGGGGTTCTGTGACAACGAGACGGGGGTACTTCTAACGGTAGGTAAACTCCGCCAAATGGGATCGGCGCTATAGCTACGCCTTCCGCGTCTTTCAACATAGTTTCTGCTATAACTATTATGGGTCTCTTTAAAGCGTGAGCCAAAGCTAAAACGTGTACCTGGAAGAAGTTTCATCACTGTACTAATCTCACGAAACTAATACAGTGCGAAATTGGACAGAGAAGTTTCACATACTTCTTCGAGGCTCTGATAAGAAGTAGCAGTTTGATTCCTGAAAATAGGGGAAGCCATGTCCACTATGGTTTGCCACTCCGTCAACCATTCCGCTTCCGTATAAGACAACCCTGCGTCAGCGTTTAAACCCATTTGCCTCCACTTCCATCTTCTAAACAAGGCATGCCTGTACTCCCCCTTGGCTAAGGTGTTATGCAACGCTTCTCTCAACGTCAGAAGCCTATCGTGAAAGCCCCACATGCCGAGGGAAGCTGCGTGCAGCAGGCAATTCCCATCTCCGGACGTTGCTAACGGCCACAGAACTCTGTTACTTCCGTCCTTACCCCCGCACCACCAGTTTAAACGACCAGCTGCCTCCAGGGAAGTCAGGCATCCCCGCTCGATTAGATCTTTCTCCAGAAACTGACGAAAGGAATCTAAGTAGAATTTTACATTTACTTAGAAGAACGAATCGGGGGGAAGTACTTGTAACCGTTGCGAGCTAGCGTAGATGAAATACCTGGGTAGACTGTTAGATCGGGAAGCGAGAACGTGAACTCTGGAGTATCCAGAGACTCTATAGTAGCTAACTGAGAACGAGCGTAAGACACGATGGCCGCATTTTCAGTGGCTCTAGATATACCTCTAGCCAATTTCTTTGTAGCACCCCCTCCGCTGTCCAGAGCATTACTAGAAGTTGACTCTTTCTCCAAACCGTCGTACGCAGATAGTCCTACGCTCATCACCCTGCCTTGCTGCACCTGTAACGCAACGCGACATCTACAATTCGCGATATCCTAATCGCTAAAGCGACAAGATACAACGCATAACCGAATGCAAGAGTAATACAATGCACGAGCGATTACGTGTAAATATATGCTGGTGTACAAAAATAGGACAAGGTTCTGTAGAACCACTGTTTCGATATAAAACAAGTGCATCCGATTACTATACGTCAGTTAACACGGTTAATTGTACGCGTAAATGAAATTGGGGATTCGATACGCGAAGAATAATGCATTTCGATTCTCGGAATTACGAAATATCGAAAGCGAGTAAACACAGAGACAGATGCGCGATTGCATCTATACGGCATGCTTATGTATAGATCCGTCTGTAGGTGTACGCGTCTATGTTGGGATGGGATTACTTAAAAAGTGCAAACCTTGGCCCGTATATCGAATTAGCGCGACGGAGCGTAACCGCAGAGTATCGCGAAACGGTATTCTAATTGCTCTACAACGCACGAACCGCTCGCACGCTCTCTCATATTTCGCAGCACGACGAGCGGTAGCGGAGCCTCCCCTACGAAGTCGGGCGCGCGGCGTATCGAAGGCGACTGAGAATCTCTTTGCACGGGCGGCGATATAAACACAACATAACCTAGAGCGGAGAGCCTCGAAACTACGGCCAAGTAGGAGAACGAGCAGGGAATTATTACTGTTGCGCACGGAAGTCACCGTGAGACTTTTAACCGGTCACATGTCAGCGAGACGAGGGGTCATGAGGGGTGTAACCGTTGCCTTATTTACGCAGCGATCTGCCCACACAGCGAGCAGGTTGACGCTACCACGGGTGCGCGATGAATTTTTGAAAATTCGGGATAACCATTCGCGGTGCCGTTTGGATTCGCGACGTCGCGCCGCCGCTGCTCGTTGGAAACGCGTTTAACCTTGAAAGTACGCGCCGCGCATACATATCCATTCACCCACACTCTAGCAATGCTAAATTGTAGTAACAGTACATCGGGTTTATTTAGGCTGCTTCATAGTACACGATGTAATACTGAAAAGTGGGATATCCGAAGAAATGCATCGGGCTCTTAGTTTCTTGCATTCTTAATACTTTGGGACATTTGTACTAATCAATCGCGGATCCTTATCGATTCAGCTTTCCATGTTAATTCTGTTCGATTACTATTTATCGAGAGATAAGTAATTCCAATTCTGTAACACCTGCGGCGCATTACCTGTAATAATTGAATACCTCCCACTACATCTCCTCTTCACCATTTTCACGCAATGTCTATAGATGTTCATCGTACGCGCTGCACAGAGCGACTATACAAGCTTCCATGCTTCAATTGTTGGAAAATAAAGGCCGTCCCGCATTTTGGCGAAGCGCGGCAAAGCAAAGCGCGGCGATACGAAGAGAAAAGTTTATAAACAATTGATGACCAAAGCGCAGCGACAATTAATTAATTATTATTAAGTTCGCTTCGCCGAAATACGTGACAGCCTTTACGGTAACCCAGATAGCACACGCCGTCTTAGAGACGTCTAGTTTATGTCCATTTTAGGTCTGAACGTCTTGATTTGTAACAAGACGTCTTTAAGACGTCTTTAAGACGCCTTTTTGACGTCTTTAAGACTTTACCAGACGTTGTGCTATCTGGGAACATAGGTAACAGTTCCTCGAATGCATAATAAGTAAAAACCTTTCCATTGATCGTTTTTTAATGAAAGAGTCGCAAGACCAAGCGACCGAGGGCGAATTCCACTTACGTCCAATTCGCCCGTGATTTTCATTAAGCTAGGTTTTCCCGTACGCGATTGGACGCATCGTCAAGAATTTCAAAGACGATTTTCTCGAAAATAAAGCGCAATAACAAAAAATTTTATTCCTTCTTCTCGACTTACTTACTTGTTATAAATCGAAAAGGCAGAGTAACTTTTTGTCATATCGCGCTTCATTTTCGAGAAAATCGACTTTGAAATTCGTGTCGTTGCGTATAGTCGCGTACAGGAAAACCTAACTTAATGAAAATCACGGGCGATTTGGGCGTAGGGTAGATGTCCCGATTACCGTGCCCCGTCCCTATTACCGTGCCTTTATACTTAAAGAAGCCGTACAAAAAAACTCGCATAAATAAATGAGGAAAGAAATTTTTTTAATTACTAGAGAAAGTTGCATTTTTAAACAATTAAAGCATAGTAAAAAAAAATTCAAAAATGCATATGCAGATTTCGATGGATTTACCTAAATCTTTACCGGAAACGGTAAGGACCACGTACTTTACAGAATAAATTGATAATTATCATGATTTGCACTTATGTAAAGTGTTTATTATATTATAAAAGGTTCCAATTTTATGCAAACATAGCAAAATGAGCACTTTTGAAACGTTTTCATATTTTTAAAGTGAATTCAGTAATAGGGACAGGAATTTAACGCTTGTCCCTATTACCGTGCCCCTCGGTGCCCACTGGCTCCCTCTGTAACTGCTAAACCTAACCTTACTTTCGTTTCTCAGAACGTATGAACAGAAGTTTATATTTACATAAATATGCAAAATGCTTTTGTAATGAAAAGGTCATATTAAAATTACATAAAAACACCTCGCGTAAAACAAAAAAATGTTTTGAACACTTCAAAGTCGAAAGACATAACCTAACTGCGGGAACGGTATTAAAAAAAAGGGGCCCGGTAATTGGGGGCACGAGAATAGGAACAACGCATTTTTCAGGGCACGGTAATTGGGACAAAAACATATATTTTCATTTCAATTAAAAAAATATGAAAAATTAACATTTTCAACCCGAAAAAATGCCTTACTAAAGAGAAAAAATCAAAACACCAGTATAAATTTTCACCAAGCAAAATTAAAGTAATAGAAATCAGTAATTAATTCCTTCGTGAGCAAGTCGGCGTGAAAGCACGGTAATTGGGACATCTACCCTAAGTGGAATTCGCTCCGAACGAACGGCCTCGAGTGGATAACTACAGATTCCTACTCGCGCCTAAGTGGTAGCGCCACAGGTCTCTGTTCTTTTTTGACACCGTTGTGGTTGGTCTACCTTGCTCGGCCACGAGATACGCATCGTGGCGATGTAGTAGGCGTGCACGAGTGTGCGTGTCCTGTGCTCGTGTCCTACCGCTTCGAACCTCAAAAATCATTGCCGTTTACCGGAAAGCGTCGGACAGGTTCGGCGCGAGTGAAAACGTTCTCGCACAGTAGATAGAGCATCCAGAGGACCGACGATGAACGATCACGGAGTATGCCTGGTGCTTGCTTTATCGGTCAGCCTGTCGATCCTATTGGGCCACGTAGCCGGCTCCAAGGTGCTGCAAATACGCGGCATACCTGTCGCGAAAAGTTCGCTGTACTCGCCGGACCGCGATTTTCAGTGCCTGGACGGCAGCTTGTTGATACCGTTCTCGCGGGTCAACGATGACTACTGCGATTGTGCGGACGGCAGCGACGAGCCAGGCACGCCTGCCTGCACGAACGGCTCCTTCTACTGCGAGAACCCCGGTTACAAGGCCCGCTACATACCCTCCACCTGGGTGAACGACGGGGTCTGCGACTGCTGCGACGCCAGCGACGAGTACAACTCGGGTAAGCAGTGCCCGAACAATTGCAGCGAACTTGGCAGGGAAGCGAGGCTGGAGCAGCAGAAGGCCGAGGAGCTGGTAAAGGAGGGCAACAAGATACGGGTGGAGATGATCGCCAAGGGTAAGCAACTGAAGAACGATTACCAGACTCGTCTGGTGAAGTTCCGCGCCGATTACGAGGAAGCCGCGCTCGTAAAGAAGGAGAAGGAGGTGGTAAAGAACCAGGCGGAGGAGCGAGAGACGTTAGCTCTGGAGAAGTACAAACCAGCTGAGAGCGAACAGCCGGCGACGGAGGAAGGAGCCGAGGAGGAGGAGGTGCACGAATCGGAGGCCGAGGACTACTTCAAGCTGTTGGATTCTGATAGCAGTGGCACTATAACGATCGTGGAACTGCAGACTAGAGTAACGTTCGACAAGGACAGGGACGGAGCCGTAACTGAAGAGGAAGCATTGTATTTCCTGAATAATAAGGACGAGATTAATCTTCAAGAATTCTTGGATGCGAGTTGGGCGAATATCAAGCCTTTCTTAATGCTAGAGCAAGGTTGATTTGTAATTCCGAAATGTACATATTTGTATCTACTGTAAGTTAAGATTTCTTATCGTAGGAACGATGTTTCAGGTATGTTCAAGCCATCCGAGCATAAGGAGGAGGAAGAAGAGGTGCACGACGCAGTTGAAGAGCCGTTAGAACACGATAAGGAGGAAGAGGACGGCAGCGAAGGGGAAGACGGAGCAGCCGATGAGCAAGAAAAAGCTGAAGAAACTTTGGTTCAGTACGACGAGGAAACCCAGGCACTCGTCGATGAAGCAACAAGTGCCAGAGAGAATTTCCAGGCGGCAGAGAGATCGGTAAACGAGCTACAGTTAGAAATTAGGAAGCTCGAGGAGAAACTTGATCGCGATTACGGAGCGGAACAGGAATTCACGTCCCTGGACGGGGAATGCTTCGACTACACCGACTTGGAGTACGTCTACACGCTGTGTATGTTCGGGAAAGCTTCGCAGAAATCGAAGTCGGGCGGCAGCGATATCATTCTGGGCCACTGGAACGACTGGGCCGGACCAGAGGGCCAGAAGTATTCGAAGATGAAGTACGACAGAGGCCTCACCTGTTGGAACGGCCCTGCGCGCTCAACTATCGTCAGTTTAAGCTGTGGCAGGGAAAATAAATTGATTTCAGTGACGGAACCTAGCCGATGCGAGTACGCCATGGAATTCACCACGCCGGCTCTATGTAATCCTAGCGTGGAGTCCGCCGACACACACGACGAATTGTAAATCTTGTAGCGCGTGAATACGAGGCGCACGACCGTGCCGCCTCGAAACGTAAACGTTGTAAGGATAAATACCGGCTGCGTCGATATCACCCGGTATCGAGCCTGCTTCTACCGTTCTTCTCGTCTTTACGGTGATTCGCGGGAGCATTCGAACGCTTCTGATCTACAGGGCGTCTGAAATGGTACACTCAAGTATCCCCACTACTCTCTGAGGATACGGAAGCTAAAGAACGGGATCAAAGATTTCTTCCAGGTTACTTTGGTCGAGATTCGAATGTGTTCGATATTTGTCCGAAACCCTACATTTCCGATTGTACGTTAAGTGTACCGTTTCAGACGCTCATACCGTGTATCATGTTCATTACCATTTTTATTCACAAGCGTTGGAATGTTCTCGCCAGCCGCTGTACTCCGTTGGGTCAGTAATGCAACGAACAACACAGAGTTCTATTTAATTCTTAAGATTAAAATCGTAAGGTCTTACGAACGTTCAGCTCGTTAACGGTTGGCACGAAAAGGTACGACGGATTTAATCAGCACAACGTATTTTTTTTTACCGTTGAAAGATAAGTACAGCTGATAAGCGTTCGCGAGTGCCTAGTCATTCCTGAGGCGCGTTACGCAAACAGATCTGTTTGTGTGAAGCGGCAACGAACGTTGTATGCGCGATCGGTTATTCGTCCTTGCACACAGAAATTCCTTTGGCGAACCGGGAGGAACGGAATTTGTCGTCGATATCACGAATAATTAAACGGTCGAACTCACGTTCGCACAGGCGCTAGAAGAGAAATTTGTTGGAAGGCAATTCTACGGTATACGCGACGCGTACGTAAAGGATAATGGTTGTTACACGCGGTCATTGCCAACAATTGTGTCACTGTTGCATACATTCCTCTCTTTTTTCTACGGGGAAAATTTTCTTACGCAGCGATTCGAGCACGGCAGCACGATTTATTTACACGATCATCCGAAATCGCGGTAAGAACCGACACGATCCGTGTCGGGAGCGAAGCATTTCTCTTTCGAATCCCCAATCGCGTGCGTAAACGTAGAGAAGTTGTGTGTATTTAAAATTGTATCGACCATCAATATATGCGAGGTATTTTGTAATTTTTTAAAGATGCGCCGGTGTGTGTGCCCGGCGCGTCGGAATGCGGGTTCAATAAAGAGAAAGAAAATTCTGTTGTCGAACTGTAATTCACCGATGGCAGCTTTATTTACATCGATAAACGGGGGTGATCCTCTCTCCCCCTCTCTCACTCTCTCTCTCTCTCACTGTCTCTGTACCATGTGTATATATATTTATATATTTATATTTTCTTCAATTATGCGAGTTACTTACACGTTATAACGATGGTTATTCGATTCTCTATTCGTCTCGTTAATCTAACGACCTACGGCGCGATATCTTTTGGAGTCTGACACGTTTACGACCAACTAGACAACTAAAAAAGAAAGAAACAAAGAAGAGCCGGGGAGGGGGAGATTTCAGTGACGTGATTTCACGTTTCCGTCGCGACTTATCCAACGTGTATGTACATCCGGTCGATTCCTCGGTACTTCGTTAAGCCACTTAAAAGACTGAAAAGAAGTATCCCGTCTGCCACGCAGCCACCGCGTGGCAGAGACGACACGCTCTTCTTTCTTCACCCCACGAAGATCATTCCCTCTTTTCTCCCACGAACGTTTGACATCAGCGTGGAATCCGTCACTTCAGACATTCGCGGAGAAAATCAGAAACAAGCACAGCTTTCACGGCTCTCTTTCGGTTCCAACAGCTACGAGCATTGAATGCTAGCGGGCTCGAGCCGTGTTCCCTATCTGCTTCCTGTACACTGCACTCTCACGGACCTGAGAATCATGCAAGAGGGCAGAGCTCACGCAACCAGAAGCCTTCAATGCTCTCAGCCACGGATAAGGATTACGTGAAAACGAAAAGAAACTAAAAGTGTTCGCGCGCCACTTTGGACTCCGAAAGGCGGATCTCTACCATCGAACGGTACAGAGTTCCTCGAATGATTTCGCGGGTCAAAGGATAAGTAAGAAATTAGTGAATAGTGGTAATGGAAAGGCAGCATTTTCCAAAGACTACCCTAACGCCCCTAGATATGAACGTTTCCGAACGACGCTTTCGTTTACGGCGTACCCTGTCTTCGTTTCCATTCTTTTACCCTGCGCACCTTCTCGCTCGCGATCGTGATAACTCTGCAGGCGGGGGGGGGGGGGGAGGGTTCCTCCTCTTTCCCTTCGTATTTACACCGCGGAACGAAACACGACATTGATTTCCGCTTCTAAGCTACTGTACAACAAGCTCCGCGTAACGCTACGCTCCTACGCGAGAAGAGCTCGCGACCATCTGACGCGCTTGGATCCCGGGAACGGTCCCGGTAATCT
This sequence comes from Andrena bucephala, assembly GCA_947577245.1. Taxonomy (NCBI): domain Eukaryota; kingdom Metazoa; phylum Arthropoda; class Insecta; order Hymenoptera; family Andrenidae; genus Andrena; species Andrena bucephala. The sequence continues at coordinate 10,644,208 of OX387719.1, forward strand.
CATCGAAGTAGGCGGCTGTCGTCGCGAGAGAACGAAAACAACAGCGACGGGAGAAGTTAAATAACACGCGACTCTCGCGATTAATTACACGGTGATGCGTTGATACTCGAATGCGAGCGTACTGACTAACGGAACATAAAGACCTCCTCGATTCTCGACTCCTCTCATCGCGCTCATTTCGCGGTAGTGTTGTGAAAAGAAATAATGTTTCAAGGAAATAATTCTACGTTATTGTCCCTCAGTGCAGTCTCGACCAGCCGAACACTGTCGCTCGCACGTACCCGTCTTCAGCCTGTTCAGTCTACAAATGAAAAGTATATAAAAAAAATAGCTCGCAGGGAAAAGAGGCATTGTGACGTTTCGATCAGTGTTTAAACGGAATATCGATCTTCTCCGGCGACTTCGCCTGTCATCCTCTTAGCCCCGTTCGAACTCAACGGAGCTGAAGCGCGCGGACCGGCGAGAAGATCGGTCGAATGCATGAATCTCGCGCCCCGCACGTGACGGTTGCAGTTCATTTGCCGAGCTTCTCGAACATGATCAGCTTCTCTTTGAAGCTCTTCGTGTCCGTGGACACTTCGGATATATTCCCGTTCAGCATGTTCTGCAGGTCCTCGTCGTTCTTGCTGGCGAGGAGGTTGTCGAACAGCATCTTGTTGTCGTCCTGCTTGGCGACCGGGGAGGTGGGCTGCGAGCCGGTGATCTGTTGCTTCTTCTTCGGGTAGATTACGGAGCTTCGTTGGTTGTTGCCGTTGTCGGACATTCTGGTAACTATCGTGATGGCTAGCAGCTGGTGGATGTCGATGTTCTCCTTTGAATCGGACGACTGCCGCCAGTAGAACTTGTCCGGCGAGATTAGTGACTTGGAGTCGTCTGTACCATCGGCAACGGAGATCTGCTCCGACGAATCTGACGTCACTATGTTCTTGTTGGTCCAAGAGTCCTGAGGAAATAAAGAAATTATGGAAAATTATAGAAACCGTTGTTAAAGATCAATGATATTAAATATATTAAAACAATTTTGTATCGAGTTGGGTCGTGAATTGGTGATGTTACTGCCAGGGGCGAATTTGTGTGTAGGCTGCAGCCCAGAGCGGCAAATTTTGGGGGACGATAAACTTTTGGGCGAAGGAAATTGGAAAAGCTTGAAACACAGAGGCTTGAGACAACTTCAGGAACAATTAACTTCTTTCTTTCATATAGCAAAAATTAGCAATAATTTGATTTTCGGGTAAAATATATTTGTGGCATCATTGGAAATGGTACCTACTACTGTTTAAATCGTGATAGTTTAAATATTGATTTTCAACTATGAACATTAGGGTGGCTCTTATTTTTTACTTTTGAATTTTCTTAAGGGCACACTCCAGAATAGTTCCAAATAATAAAAAAAAATGTGTACAGTTTGAGCCCGATCGGATAACGGGAGAAGGTGCCCCTGGAGATTTAAACATTTAAATAATTATTTAACAGCTCACAAAGTTGATTTTCTATAATATCCTCCAAGTTATTGATTAAATAAAAGAAATATGCCAAACAAAAGTTGTAGATCCAGACAAGGAGCATCCTTTATGTTGTATTACTTTTTCTCCTGCGACAAACGGTTTTCGAAAAAAGTCGGAAAAAATACAAAAATAAAAAATTCTCAAAATTTGAACGTTTAAATGCTTCTCGAACACTTTTTATTTATGAAGGCGAACAAAGAAAATTTAATTTTTATTTTCGGGGACTATTTTTTAAACATTTAAGGGGAGGGGGCATATACCGAAATATGTCAAAAAGATAAAAAATTTATGAATGTTTCCCGAAAATTTGGGACCGAAATTCGCAAAAATATCGACGATATAGACATCGTGAATTCGAGAAAAATGCATTTGAATACCTCACTTCTGATGTCTATATCTTCGATATTTCTGACATGGCTTGAGTCGAATCGACCCAGTGTGACAACTTCCTAACTAAAAAATAGGTATCACAATCAAGGGTTAGCCTAGAGCCGCTAAATCTTCAAATCCGTCCCTGGTCACTGCCAAGAAACCACTACATCCTTCTCTTACGCTATAAAATTCAGAAGGACTCACGTTCTTCTCGCGCTTGTCCACGACAGGGTCCACAAGGTTCTCCTGCTTCCTGTCCTGGTCCAGATCCCTCTCCAAACTGTCCAGCGTCTCGGTGCTCTCGGAGGATTTGTTCCTCCTCTCAGAGTCCAGGGTATCCGTGCTGCCCAGCTCCGAGCTCTCGGACGACTTCTGCAGCCTGGACGGCTTCCTCACCGCTACCGGTCGCTTCTCCTCCTCCTGCTCGTCCGCTGGCACAATGTCCACGAAGCTGGTGCTCGGTATTCTCTTCGGCGCCCTCCTGATCCTCCTGTTCTCCAGTCTGTCGTCCAGCTCCAAATTATCGGAGCTTTCGGAAGACATCCTCTTCGAGGACCTCCTGCAGCACTTGCCAAAGCTGTCCCTGACAGCTCCCTCCTCGTCCTTGGTCTCACTGATCTCGATCCACTCGAAGCTCTCCGACGATTTGGAGATGTTCTTCGACAGCCTCCTGCCTCTAGCCAAATTCACATCAGAGATGCTGCTCCTCTTCTGCAGCTCCTGCACGTCCTCCGTCCCGCTCTGAGCCTGCTGCAGGAACTCGAAGCTCTCCGAGGACTTGGATATATTCTTGGAGGACCTGCGGCCGCGGAGCTCGAAGCTGCTCCGTCTGCGCTCGATGGACTCGTCGCTGGTCAACGTCTCTATGGCTTCCAGGCTGTCCGAGGACTTGGAAACACGGTCGCTCGACTTCGAGATCGGGTTCAGCAGTCTCCGAACCACGGGCTTCGATTCTTCGTACTCCGTCAGCTTGTCGAAGCCCTCGCTGGACTTGGAGAACCAGCAGGACCCCACTTCCAGGCTGTCCGGGGACTTGGACAGCCGGTTCGAGGATCTCCTGCGCGGCAGTTTCGCTTCCAGCTCCTCGAATATCTCTGATCCCTTGGGCACTCGGTTCGACGGTTTCCTAACGACGGACCGAGCCTCCGGTTGCTCCTCGCTCGCTTCCACGCTGGTCCTCGACGCGGTCACGGCGTCCAGGCTGTCGGGCGACAGGGAGGCCACGCTGGGTGGCTTCTTGGGCAGCTTCGATTCCAGCTCCTCGAAGATGTCCGACGTGCGGGATAGCCGGCTGGAGGATTTCCTCGTGACGGACACGTTCTTCGGCTCCACCGGCGAGGAGGCGTTGCTGTTCAGGCTGGTAGACTGCTGGTCCAGGCTGTCCAGCGAGTCCTCCGCGATGGTGGTTATCGTGGACGTGGACGTGTTGGCGGCTTGTGGGGCCGTGCGCCTCGGGGGCCTTCGGTTCTTGGGTCGCACCGAAATTCGGTGATGGGCCGCCGTGTGGTTCAAGCTCGCGCTTTCCAGCTGCGCTGTTGGGCAAACGAAAGTATCGGTACGCTGAAACGAGGAAGCGGCACGCGAGGTCGTCTAACGATCCTATCGCCACGAGTCATTGAACCTGTACGCCTCTCAGTTACGCCGCTAATAAAAATCCTTGGCACGACACTCAGTAGGATTTGTTGGTTTTTAAAAACGGTTTTTTGGGAAAAATTTGTAAAATTCGGAAACCGGTTTTTACATTTAAACAAAAAAAAAAAACGGTTTAGATAATAGAATTAATATGTAAAAATTAATTCATTATTTAATTAGAAACGTTAACATTTTGACTTGAAATCGCTTCGGGCACAAGCATGCTGTTGTAAAAGTTTACTGTAAAACTAATCTCCATGAATTTATATTTGCTAAGGAAAAATTCTAAATGAAATAAAGATTTATAATTCATATTTTGTACGGATTTTAGTTATTTTCGATTTAATTTATTTATTTGTTTTTGTATAGAGTATATTTTATTTTGTTATATTTTTGTAAGTCCATAAATATTAAAAACAACTGAAAAATTTGTTGGAGGTTTTTTCAAAAGTCGATTTTTCTATAAAGCGTAAAACTTACGTAAGTCTTCTTTGGCCACAGCGATAACTCGATCGGCCGTCTCCTTCGGCGATCTTGGGCTCTGTAAAAGAAAATGACCAAGGCGATACAGCACTGATTAAGGTACAGACAGGTTCCACTTCGATACGATTCGCGTTACGCTGCCAACGAGTCGCGTCGATTTGAGGGAAAAACGATCGGTGACATTGTTGTTAGCCTTTCGGCTCCGCGCACCGGCTCGCGCGAGCAAAACGCCTACTATAACGGTATCAACCACTATCGGGGCGAGCGAGCGCGGCCATGTAACCGCGATCGCTCGGAACCGGTTGCAGGTGCATGCCGTCTTAAAAGACACTTCTTCGACGCGGAAAAGGTTTCGTTTGTATTACCGTGCTACTCCGGGCACTCCCAACCGGTCCTTAATATCGTTTCACGCGTAATAGCGCGATAAACAGCTGTAGTTCTCCGTATACCGTAGTACTGGATTAAATTTATTAAGGCCACCGAATTTAAGGGTACCCCCCCCCATTAAATCACTTCAACAAGAGGTCATTCTTAGGATTTTATTAAAAAAGAAGGAAACGTCATAGTGTTATAAAACTTATTAGCCAGTAATTGTACATCTACAAATTTTTGTTATCTTTTTGGCTTATCTCGGTATATGCCCAGCCTTAAATGTTTAAAAAATAGTGCTCGAAAATAAAAATGACAATTTTTTCTTCGCTTACATAAATAAAAAGTGTTTGAAATGGATTTAAACTTTCGAAATTTGAAAAATACAAATGTTTTTTTTTTAGTTTTTTGGACAAAAATCACGATGTCTATATCTTAGATATTTTTGCGAATTTGGTCCCAAATTTTCATGAAACATGATTTTCATGACATATCAAACACTGAAAATATGGAGAAATTTTTTTTATCTTTTTGGCATATTTCTGTATATGCCCCCCTCCCTTTAAATGGTTAAAAAATAGTCCTCGAAAATAAAAATTCCATTTTCTTTGTTCGCCTGAAGGTAAATAAAAAGTGTTCGACAAGCATATGAACTTTCAAAACTTGAGAAAATTTTTTTTTTTTAGTTTTTCGGACTTTTTCCGAAAACCGTTTGTTGCACGTGAAAATGTAATACAACATAAAATATGCTCCTTGTCTGGATCCACAACTTTTGTTTGACATATTTTTTTATGTAATCAATAACTTGGAGGATATTATAGAGAATCGACTTTGTGAGTTGTTAAGTAATTATTTAAATGTTCAAAGGTTCGAACTTCACACAGATTTTTTTTATTATTTAGAACTACTCTGGGGGGTGCCGCGCAAAAAATTCAAAAGTCGAAAATCAGAGCCACCCTAATCTTTAATGATGTACAAATACAGCTTAAAAAGTTTATTAACCCCGTGACGTTAACTTTAATTTTTAAATAAATTCCTAAAAATCACCTATTTTTGGAATGATTTGATGGGAGGGTACCCTTAATGGTAGAGACACAGCCCATTTAAATATGACTCCCTGCGTCCCTTCCACCGAATATAGTACGTTAATTCGATCGATTACCTCGATCGCCTCTTCGATCCTGGGACTCGCCTCTTTGATAATTGGCGGGATCCTCTGCCTCGCTTCCGGCTTCGAGCGTGGTCGATCCTCGATCCTGCACGAAGGCCTAACGGGTCCCGTCGACTCATCCTCCGCTCTATCCTATCGTTTGACGGGACACATCGAATGGTATAATGCCAGTGGGACGATGAAACGCGGCGATCTTTATTAGAAGCGACGATACGCGCGCGCGTGTCTGCGTTACAAATCAAAGCGGGCGATTCTATCGCGTTTCTATTAGCAAGCGATTCGCGGGGGTTCTGATCGATTACCTCGATCGTATCTTCTAATCTAGCCGGATGTTGCTCTTTCCTAGCCTGCGGTACCATCCGTCTGCTCTCGGGCTTCGATCGCGGCCGATCCTCCGATTTCCGCGGCGATCTTATCGATCCGAGCGGCTTGTCCTCGGCCTTGTCCTTCCATACGGATTCGTAACGTAACGCTTTATTACGCAACCGTGGCGAGGTGGCTCGCAAATCCGTGACCATTTCCTCGGGAGGACAGTTATCGTGGGTGAAGAGAATATGGCGAGTTACTTAAGACACTCGGTAACCCACCAGTGGCTACAGCGTTACTGTAGATATCCCTTCCACTCACGACACACCGACAATCCAGACGAAAGAGGAGCGCACGGGTTTGCGAATCGGGCAAATGCAAGTGAGAGATTTGTACTTTGGCGAATAATTATAATGGCAGGCTAGATATTGTTTCACGGAACATCAGGGGTGTTTAGGTCTGAACTGCTTAGAGTTCCCAATGGTAGGATGTGATAGTTTCTTTTGAAGTTTACTCGTTCAGTTACCTTTCAATTCTTGACTTTGCCATATTGTGGTTATCAGTTACTTTTTATTTTTTTTCTGGTGTTCTTGCGGTTTATAATCTCGTGTGCTGCAATGTACTTATGTATTTCGTTTTTCGTATTGTGGGGTCAGGAATAGGGTGGAACGAAACATAGGGGCAAAATATTTTTTTATTATTCATGACTGCTAATAGTGGGCAAAAGTTGCCTTTTATAATGGTATTTAAATTTTTTGAGGTGCCGCAAGCCCTGCAAATATTAATATTTACTGAAATATTAATTTTTGAAAGGCTTGCGACACCTCAAAAAATTTGTTGATCACGTTCAAACTTTGGCAGCTTAAATATCATTATAAAAGGCAACTTTTGCCCACTATTAGTAGTCATAAATAATAAAAAAAATAAATTTCCCTATATTTCGTTCCACCCCAATCAGAAACCCCATAGGAGGGAGCCCGGAAGAAGAGACCTCGGAGGGTCGACTTTGGAGACATTGGTAACGCCACGTTCTAATTAGATATCGCATAGCGACATAATCGTTGTTCTCCGACCGACCGATTTCAGTCGGTCGTACGACAATGCGACTGTGTCCATATACGGCCGGCTGTAGAGTACTATTTGCAACCGCGTTTGCGGTTAGATTACAAGATGCCTTTGTCGAAGTCGGAGTTGCTTGTCCTTATTTTGAATTCGGTACCTCGCACTGACTCTGTACTGGTGCCAAAAAATTACTTGGATTGGTTGATTCTTATAGAGCTATCTTCGTTTCTATCAGAAACAACCAATCCAAGTCATTTTCTGGCACCAGTGCAGAGTCAGTGCGAGGTACCGAATTCGCTATTAGCGAAAATAGTTATGTGAAACATATATTATTAGCAAATACACGGAAGAGAAATCGTCATTTTATAAACCAGATATATAAAGACAGGATAAATTTCGGCGAATTTCGCCGCCTTTACTGTCAGCTGCGAGAAAACAACAATTTATTTTATCAGTAATCCACGAAATTATCCATTGCTTTTTGCGACGTCGTGCGCGCGATACGACAAAAAAAAACAAACTGGTTTGAAATTTTAACAAAACGACCGACAAACAGTGGCTCACAGCCAGAATCGTATACTCTTTAAAATCGCACATTTTTAAAATTAGACCAAACGACTTGAGTTTTTTTGAGAATCTAGAAAGATTAGTTTGCTAAGTGACGTGTTTCGTCGTTTTTAAAAAAAATTGCAACTCATCGGAATAGCAAAAAAATAGTAGAGGTGGCTTTTTTTCAATTTTTTCTCTGAACCTGTAATGAAAATTAAAAAAAAATCCGTTTGTAGATTTAAGTAAGTTGTATACATGCTGAAAATTTCATCAAAATCGGTTATCGTTGCTCTGAGCTACAAAGTTTAAAGATCGCAGAGTAAGGTCGAAAATCGCTGATTTTGGGAAATTTTTTTTCGGGAAACCCTGACGCCATTTTTTCCGTGGCTCCCCAACATATAGGAATTACGAAACTGATTTCGGGAATTTTACGATTTTCGACCTTATTCTTCGATCTTGAAACGTTTGTAGCTCAGAGTAATGTTAACCGATTTTGATGAAATTTTCAGCATGTATACAACTTACTTAAGGATGTATCGGACGTACAATATCAGACAAAAGTATATGAAATTTGAAATACTTGAATATCTACGTCTTAGGCATAGTAAATCTAGATGTAAGGAATTCGAACGACAGTTGGAATCTTATTTTTAATCCTAGGAAGGTATTTTTCACTTTACAAATGCTTTATCAAGCATTATTTGCTAAACTTTTGGCAATGAAAATGCCCAGAATTCACAATTTTCTCAAGTTATAATTTATTTCTTTAAAACGGTGCAGTGAAAACAATTGAATCTCGTCAGATATTTTCATATACCGATATACTGCATGTACAAACAAATTGAAAACGTTGGCATTCGTTTAAAAATTTTTGAGCACACCATGAATATTAAAAAGAACAATCTCACAAATGTTCATCAACTTGGCACTATTTTGAAAATAGGTCCAATACATCCTTAAATCTACAAACGGATTTTTTGAAATTTCATTACAGGTTCCGAGAAAAAAGTTAAAAAAAAAAACGACCTTCACTTTTTTTTGCTATTCCGATCATTTGCAATTTTTTTCAAAAACACGAAACACGTCACGTAGCAAACTAATCTGTCCAGATTCTAAAAAAAAACTCAAGTCGTTTGGACCAATTTTAAAAATGTTATGCGATTGTAAAGAGTGTACGATTATGAATATGAGCCACTGTATATACGAAGCTGCCGCATCGCATGCATTGCCAATTTGGACAAGCCCATAGAAAATCCTTTGTTTATTTATAGTCGTGTTGGTCGGTTGGTCGGACGACAACGATTTTGTCGCTGTGCGACATCTAATTAGGACATATCAATATTAGACGTCTGGCCAGTAACGCAGAGGACCCCGAAAAATCTTGAGTCCGAGTCCCCCCCATTACCCCGAGGCCATTTTTTCCGTGGCTCCCGAACATATAGGAATAACGAAACCTATTTCTAAAATATTTGTAAACAAATGGGGTCCACTTCCGCAGAAGGAAAGATATAAATAAAGATAAGTGTTCAGGATAGCCCATCACTGGAGGCTGAATTAATTAATTACGCAGTGATCAACGTCGACTCCTCCCAGTGATCGAGATTACCTCGATCGCGGCGTCCAGAGTCTGTTTCCTAATCGCGACGATCCTTTGCCCACTGTCTGGTCTCGCTCTCGAGCGATCCTCGAGCTTACACACGCGCCTGATCGGGCCGGGTATCTCGTACTCGAGCTTCTCCTTGCACCCGTACACCCCGATGCTGATCTTCGCCCCGGATTGGACATTTGGGAAGGGCTTGCACCGCCCGCTGTCCTGCTTCGTCCGATCGATCAGCCGTCGCCTCTCCACCGGGTTCAGGTTCAGCTGCTCGATTATCGCCCGTATGTTCGTCGAGATGCTGCCCTCGCGGCGCGACACCACCATCCTGAACGGGGGTGTCCTCTTCCCCTCGACCGTCCCGTGATCACGCGAAACTCCCTGGGCACGGGGACCGTCGCGAGGACGTCATACGGCAGGAGGAACTCGATTTACCGATCGAGCCTCTGTAAATGTTCCGCGGGACGTTGAAGCAGCTGTGCTCGAGAGCGCGTGACCGTTTCCAGAGTGTTAAGAACCTTGGGAATTACTTATAGGAATGCTCCGTCCAGAGACGGAGCAGATTGTATGATAACGATCCCGGAGAAATTCTGTTTAATGGATGAAAACGGGGCTCGCGAACTTTCCAAGCAATTTGTCAAGGTGACGCTTCCTCTCGAAGCCACTTTCGATCGTTAAACGCCGATTAATAGCCACGACCATTAGTCAGGCGATCCTCTCCGAAGCTTGATGGAGGAACAATCGCGCCCGCTCCTAATTGCGCTAACGAATCTCGGCCGCTCGGTCGCCTAGTTTTCGCGGTTACGTGTCGCTTTTCTCAGGATTTCACGCGCGCCACCAGCTCGTCCTCCTTTTCCCTGCCGCCGGATGATCCTCGATCGCTTCCCACGCGACCTTCCACACCTCTCCCAACGAAATCACGAACTCGATTTCAATCGCAAGAGATAACCGCGCCGACCCCGGCGAGAAGTCACGGGCACAATGCCTGCCATTTGTATCGCGCTGCCGGAGAAACGCTCCTCAGAGAACCCCGCGGATAACATCTTGCCCTGGGCGAATTTACAGAACGCTACGATTTCCAATTCACGCGGACATCCACCGTGAGTCCGAAGAGAGATATCCTATGCAAATTGGATACGAAGGAGAGCTCGTTTCTAGAAAAGCAGCTCGGGACAACAGGTTCCCTTCGCGATCGCGTGACAAAACTGGCAAGCCACTGCTCGGCCGCTGACGTCTTCCACCAGCGTGCCGTTTCTCCAGCGGGCAAACATTTCCCAAGCTGAGATCCAGGCCAGAGACGTGCCCACGTCGATCGCCCACGATATTTACCCAACACCTCTCCACGAATCCCCCGCGATTAAGAGTCGCGAAACCCGGTCGCGAGGTCGCGGCTCCGCCGGACCAAAACCGCAAAACGGCTGGACGTAAAGTTCGCGGCGCCGACGCGATTTTAACCAGTTCTACATCGAGGCGGAATCGAGCGGGGCATTTTCGATAAGCTTCTAATGCCGCCGACCGAGCGCCTGCTGCAGCGGTTCCCTTCTAACGGCGCTCGCAACACCTTCGATTATTGCAAAACCCCCCTCGCTTCTGTAGTCGGTCACACCTATGCTACCACCTGCCCGCGCCGCTGCCTGTGTCCCGCTTGCATTCCAACCGGATACGTACGTAGGTACCCGGCGGAAATTGCGGAACGTAATAATTTTCCACGGCTGAAGAGAAAGTGACGCGGACGGCCGCGGCCGCGACGGAGAAGAAAACTCGAACGGCTTGCGTAACCGGCAACAAACGGCGTCGGTTCGATCGGGAGAGGTCAGGCCTGAGCCGATTTTCCTTCGGGGTGACTGGGGCTGCTTATCTCGAACGGAAAATCACCGGGAAACCGCCGCTGCGAGAGGTGCACGGGCCGCTGCGACGTTTATGGATCAGCTGATGGAACGAATCGAGGCGGAGCCCAGGCGGTTGCCTTTTTCGAAGGCTCGATGAATCACTCGCAGAGTTTTCGAGGGCTCTTTCACCTTGTACGGCGGTGCCTTGGTTACTGGGGGAGACAGCTTTTCTGCTAGGGGTATCGATCAAACCATCGTCGTCAGTGTCGAACACTTTGATAAGTTTGCAATGTGGAATTGATGGAATATATAGAGTGGCGTGCAAAAGTATTCGGCCACCATTTGAAATCGCGTAACTTTTTTAAAATTAATCCGAACGACTTGAGTTTTTCTGGGAAGCTAGAGGGATTAGTTTGCTGAATAATGTGATTCGTCGTTTTGAAAAAAAAATGCACTTGGTCGGAATAGCAAAGAAAAATAGTTAAAGGTCGTTGTTTAAACTTTTTTTTTGTCAGCCTGTAATGAAAATTCAATAAACTCGTTTGCAGATTTAAGTAAGTTATATACGTGTGTAAAATTCAGTTGCTCTGAGCTATGAACGCTTAAAGATCGCAGAAGAAGGTCGAAGATCGCTGATTTCGGGAATTTCCGCGATTTTCGACCTTATTCCGCGATCTTTAAGGGGCCGCCCTTAAATCACGTAAGGGTAATTTTGGCGATTTCTTACCCCCTCCCTCCCCCAGTATAAGAATTCGTAAGATTTGATATTGCGACCCCCTTCTTACGTAATATTTTTTACATTCAATTTTTTCAGTTATTCAAATTCTTTTAAAGGTTTATATAATTCATTTAACTCGGTTTCGGGAAATTTGAACTGAAACAACTTTTCTGGAACATCGATAGAATTTGTATTTATTGATAATTAGGTTGAAAAATATTACGTAAAACGCTACCTGACACCCCTCTCCCCCCTTGTAACAAAACGTAAGAAACTCGGGACCCCCTCCCCCCCAAAAAGGCCTTACGTAATTTAAGGACGACCCCTAAGCGTGCATAGTTCTGAGCAACGGTGCCTGATTTTTATGAAATTTTAGACACGCATATAACTTACTTAAATCTACAAACATTACAGGCTCACAAAAAAAATTTTGAAAATGACCTTCACTATTTTTTTTTTGTTATTCCGACCAAGTGCATTTTTTCAAACCGACGAATCACATCATTTAGCAAACTAATCTCTCCAGCTTCTAAAAAAAACTCAAATCGTTTGGATTAATTTTAAAAAAGTTATGCGATTTTAAAGGGTGGCCGAATACTTTTGCACGCCACTGTACATTGGCCCTGTTATTAATCAGTTGCATGTCGACAATTAGTTCTTTAGTTTTACTGTTTATATAATTTCTGTATACTATGGGAATTCCAGTTTATAATAATAATAATAATAATAATAATATAGTTTGAAGCTACAGCTGGTAGTCTCCTTTCGGATAACCCGTTAGGTGGTAGGTGTTAATCGTTTGCATACTGGCAGGAGCTGTGGCTCAGGATGGATGAGCTATGCCGCTGTTCAGACTCGTGACCGAGTTAAAAGAAGCAGATAATTATCTTCGTAACAGCGATGTAGGTGATATGACGGAGTTAGAAAGTAGTGACACTGATTCATATAAATATGTAAATGGTCCTTCTTCGGCAGAGAAATGGGCAGATTTATTTAGCACGAAATCAGCTGGGGCACATTCATCCACTTTCGCGTGCAAGCCAAAGTACCGTAAGCTCGGGGAACATTGGCAGTTACTTAACGGGTATTAAAGAAAGAAAAGGATAAAAAATTTTATGCATTTTCACCCTTGCAGTACAATCACAAAAGCTGAAATGCTATCATAGGATACTCAAGCAAATGTAAAAATGTTAATTTTTATTTTATACTAGCTGTACCCGGCCACGCGTTGCTGTGGCTCAGTCTGGTGCACTGTTTTTAAAAAGAATCATGGTTTTACCTGTCACAGGTGTGACATCTATATAATAATAGGTATATAAAAACACGCGCGTATTTGAATGCAACGTTGTGTCAAAATTTCAAAGCAATCGGTGAAGAACTTTCGGAGATTTTAGATTTTTAACAAACGAACATTTACATTTTTATTTATATAGAAGATAGCAAAATGTTCCAAAGACATGTGAATGTCCCCCTGTTTAAGGTATTGAATCTTCTGTCATACAGTAGAGCGTCAATTATCCGAACCTCGATTATCCGAACCAGTGCTGCATCATTGCTATCCCCACCACTTCTTCGAACCAGTGCAGCGGTACCGATTGATTAATTGACTTTTGCGTGATATAAATTAACGCAGTAGTACTCTTGTATTTAATAAGTAATTTTAGGTGCAATTCCCATAGTTATAAACTGTGTAAAGCAGGGGAGACCGGGGCAGGTTGTAACACGGGGTAAATTGTAACATAAGTAAAATCATTTGAACGACAAATCTGGTAACCCACAGCATGCGAGAGCTGCTTGACGATATTAGCACCGTCGGTTTTAGTGATACAAACGAGCGTTATGTATTCATTTTGTGGGTATAGCCCAGAATTTTAGTATTTAGAGCACGTAAGTAAATGTTGTCTTAGCACTTTTATTTCAATTAACAGTCATTAGAAACCGTTTGAATTTTTGCTTCTTTGTCGTGAACGAATCAGTACACATCGGTTTATCATAATGTGTACGCATTTTAGTAATTTGATGTTTAGTTTCTCGTTTGCTGAGATAAAACGCAAAAATTCAAGCTCGGAGTAAATTGTAACATGTTACTATACTTACTCCGCTCTAAATGGTGATAAAGCAAGCTATTTACTCACACAGGAAAAAGATGCTCTAGACGAACAACAGAACAATCGAGAATCCAGAAAGTAGAAAAAAAGTATAAAGGCGAAAGTGAAGAAAGCGGAGAAGAAGATTTTGATAGAATCAGACGAATAAGCAATGATTGTTTAATAATGATCTGTGTTTTCATTTATATTTTTTAGAAATGTTTATCTGTGTTCATAATTGTATTTAAATAAGTAAAACAGATGTGTTGCAATTTACCCCGGACTGGGGCACATTGTAACAAAGGTTCAGATTTGTTTAAGATGAAGCTAGATGTCCAAGTGTCCAAGATTTTGTCACGTACCTTCGCACAAACAGTTCACCATATATGTAAGTAGTAAATCAGGCAAATTCTTTCCCGATTGAGGGAAACACTTTCGAGAGTATCGGGAAAAACCTGTGAAAACTTTTTTTGTTACAATCTGCCCCGTTCTCCCCTACATGCATGCTTCATTCCCCGAACTGTTCGATTATCCGAACAATTCGAATTTCCGAACCACCACCTCGGTCCCAGGCAGTTCGGATAATTGACGTTCTACTGTATTTACCCGCGATGTGGTCTTATAATTGAGAATGCAAGCACAGAGGGTGTCTGGAAAAGAAGTGCCAACCACACCGAAGCTGTTCAGCACGAGTCAACCACCGTACAGGAAGCACACTCCACGAATCAGGGTCACGCAACACCCCGAGCCACGGGATCTCGTTACCAAGGAAATTATCGACTAAACATACCCCCGCGAACGCTCATTATCATCCAGCGATTAAATCAATACTACACCCAGCCACTTTAAGAGCCAGCAAGCAACGCGAGAATTGAGCAGCGGAAGCAGAAAATGGTAGCAATTTTTCGCTAGCTTCTCGCCAGAAGATTTCGTGATCAAAAGATTACCCGACTGCTGGCAACGTTTAACACGAAGGGGATAATAACAGCAGGCCGTGGCAAGGATTACAACGGCCCCTAGACGCATCGGTGCTCCACATCTCTCGCGATCAAAGGATCCCAGCGATCTGGCACCGTGAACGCGATCAAGATCGATTTCCACGTTGCTCACGATCCACCGGGTAGCACCCCCCCCCCTCCCCTCCCCCACGTCGTTTATTTTCCTGGCGGCTGGCCAGCTCGATCCCCTCTATCTTACTGTGCCATCATTCTAGATCTGCTTTATCGCTGGCCGTTCCCGCGCGCACCGTTACTCTTGCTCGCGCCAGGCGAAATCCGCGCGATCACGCGCGTCCCCCATTTTCACGGTGTGACGATTTACTCGACGCTCTGATCTCCTCACGCGACTCCTCCTTTTCCGTATCGCGGTGTAGGTACGATAGAAATTTCGTCGGCTGTTACACGCGCGGAGATCTGGGCGAGATAATTCGCGGCGTCCGGTTCGGGACGAGGGAAATGACCGTCAGGCGGCTTTCACGGAAATGGAAAGCAAGGCAAATTGAGCGGACCGTAAGATAGAAACTGAAACCGATATCGTTACGAGGATTCTGTTAGGAAGCTCTCCTTCCAGCGGTAGGATCAGGGGAGTCGAGGGAAATCGGTTTCGGTATCGGGGAAAGTGTATCGATCTTCGACCAGG
This sequence comes from Andrena bucephala, assembly GCA_947577245.1. NCBI lineage: Eukaryota > Metazoa > Arthropoda > Insecta > Hymenoptera > Andrenidae > Andrena > Andrena bucephala. The sequence continues at coordinate 10,659,526 of OX387719.1, forward strand.
TCGGATCCTGTCCCTTGGGGCAAGCGTTTTGTCCGAGGTGAACCGTTTCGTGGACAGAAGAAGGGCCGGGCGAAGGGATGATAATAGATCGACGCAGGCACTGGAAGGGTAATCGATCGCAACGATTGCGCGCGATTGGAATTTCCAACAACGAAATGCGCGCTGCGTGTCAGCAGGATGTTGGCAATGTGGCACGCCATGCCGAGCGTGCTCGCGTTTCCGTGGCATTGTCGCGAAACACGGACAGCGGGGACAAAAATTACGCGGAAAGAGAGAGGGCCCCGGCGGGGGAGGCAGAGGGGGCGAAAATGATCCGCGCGGGTCGCGTGAAGATGCATGCACCGCGACGGATCGCGGGAGTGGATACTTTTCGTCGTTCCACGGAGCTGCAGCTGCCGTATCAATGCTTTTGCAATCGATAACAGGTGGCAGAGGAGCTATAGTCGACGCGCTGGGGGTACGTCCGGGTGCCTTTTATCTCTCGCGTGGAACCTTGTGGATTATGAAAGAGTGGAAGCGAAAAGAAGGACAAGTCTACCAGTGGGAACGAAAAGTAGCAACTACCGTTCCTCCTCGAGAATTCTTTCTCGAGAAATTTTATAATTTCTTGTTTCTCATTTCTCGAGAAATTACAGTGTTTCTCGAGAATCTTCAATGTAGGAAAATTATTATTATAAATCCCATTTGTTTTCAGAAATGAATTTTCAGTTATTTCAAATTGTGTGTCAATTGTTAATTGTGTGTAAACACGTCTACAATCTGTAATAAATATTAACAATACATACGAAGAATTGCGCGATTGTTTATAAACTTTTCACTTCGCATCGCTGAAGCTCTATATACAATTAAACTAACATCCACTCAAAATGAAAGAAATCTTTCTACAGCCGCAGATTTTGCCACGAAAAGTAGATTAACTAACGCGACATTGACGCATTGTGCTGTTTAAAAAACTATTTTAAAACAAAATAGTAATGTTTCGCCTTGCTCACATTTTATATTAAATAAATAAATTTATCAATTATATTTAATATCTGTTTTTTTCATTTACACAAGTTTTGTCTAAGTTGGACACGAATAAAAATTGAGACATATATTACCAACATTATTCCTAAAATATAAATTTTGCAATATTTTCTTAATTTCTTGAGAATTCTCGAGAAATATAATTCGATTTCTCATTTCTCGAGATGCGAAAAATATCGAGAAATCAGGAACGCTAGTAGCAACTCTGTAATGCCCAGAACCGTCCCAGAAATCCCTGCAGAGTGCAACAAAACCAAATGGGTTGAACTGACCGCGTTGGTGGGTTCCGCGGTTCCATTTCCTTCTGTTTCCCCCGCGACCTCGGTGTCGCGGTGGCCGCGTCCCCAAGAACTCGTTCCGAGCGAAAGAGAACTCGCCCCGCTAAGTGACACACGCGGAATACGATTCGAGGCTCGCCTAGTTCTCACGGCGCAGCGTTTCGTCAGAGCGCGCGCGGCTAATTGCGCGCGGCCCAAGACCGGATTTCAGCGGGCGGGCTGATGCCGATAAACGTGCTCGTTTTCCTCCTTTCCACGTTTCGTTTTCGCTCCTCCGGCGGCCGTGAAACCTCGACCCCATCGGGGGGTCCTGGGAAGAGTCGCGGGACACCTCCGCCCAGCTAATTAAAGCCAAATGAATTAATCCGAGGCGCGTTCTACCACCAGCTTCCTTCCGGGAATAACAATTCCTCTACCCGCGCGCGTGCTAGAAAGAAAGTAACCCTCGTGGCCGGGTATTCACCCAATGCCAACAATTTCAGTGGGGACGTGCCGATTTTTGGCAACGATTTTACGTGCAGCTAACGCTAATTCCAAGATTTTTGATAGCGTTCTGATAATTAGCAAAAGCAAAGGGATTGTTAAATCGGTCCCCGGTAACTGATGCATCGTACTATCATGACCGTAGTTTCTTTTTTTTTTTTCAGGATTTCCACGGTCTATCGGCTTCGCTTGCAAAATGGCTCAATTTCAACGAGCTCCGGTGGCGTAAACCGCGATGTCTCCCTGGTATTACGAGAAAGTGAGCCGAAAGCAAGATGCTAGATGAGACGATCGACGAGGCACGTGGTTAATCCTTCGAACAAAAGACCGCGAGAAATCGGGTAAAACGAGGGCGAAAGGAACGGCCTAAGTAGGTAGGACTCGAGTTTTCCGTGTTTTGGGCGGCTGGCACCCGGCGTAGAAACTTTCACCAGTTAGATTTATCGGTGCCAATAAAGAAATCAGTTTGGGATTAGCCGGTGCTTTCACCGAATCCTCTAAATCGAGGGGGCATAAATTCCGAATCCTCTGCTCCGTTTTCGTTTCGGTGAACGTTAGCGGCGAGCGCGGCCTTTCACGGTCCGCACCCGTTCCAAGCTTTCGCGCGAGAAAATGCAAGCAACTCGGAGGAGCGCAGGACGCAGAACGAATCTCGGTCTTATAAATATTTAAATCGCAGCCGAAGCTGGCGGCAGGCGGCGGCGATAAAACAGCCGCGGAGTCAACGACATGGACGAGCCACGGGAAACGATCGTTTCGTCAATTTCCGCGTCGCTGAACCCTTTCGGTAGCAACGTAACAAAACGGGCCCGGCCCGTTCGGGGAATTGCGATTGCTAATACGAGATACGGCCGATTTCGCGACTCCTTCGCGACCCGGAAGCCGGGAATTACGCGGGCAGCCGAGCAAACAGCGAGGAAGAAGAAGGAGGGAAGCAACGAGGAGATATCGTTATGTAACGCTCGTTTCCGAAAACAACCAGCGGAAAAGTAGCGCGTGTGGAGAGAGACGCGTCGATGGGGCAAAAAAGAAAAAAGAAAGAAAAAAACAAGCGGAGAAACAGTTGCGAGAGTTTGGAAAAAAAAAGGAGGAAGAAGCAGGAGAAGCGGCCGTTCCGTCGAGCGCGTACGTTTACTGAAGCGAAGGAAGAGGAAGTACGACGAGTGGAGGAAGCATGCTAATTTCCATCGTCGCGTCGGCTCGTGCCGACATCGAGAGTCGTTTATCTGTCTTCTGGGGCTGACCGATCGACTCGGTCTGATTGCCAAACACGATGAACCTTTCTGCTCCAGCCAGCAGGATGCAACGGTCCCTACAGCGAAACAAACGCTGCGCCGACTCGTTCGCCAATTCTGCTCTATTTTCCGAGCCACGATTTAGGGAGCACGAGTTTCGGTGAATTTTATTACGGCCAGAGATGAATTCTATCGACGAATTGAAGGGAAAGCGGGCGGAATATAAATACTCTGTAATTCTCGGTTCTTATCATCCCTTGGTCACGCGCTCGAGAGGCTTCTTGGGCGATTAATTTAATTATTGTATTATCGTTCGAGAATAGTGAAGCGTGTTGTACCGATCTATCGGCGGTATCGTGCGGGAAACGAGACGCAGAGGTAAATACTTGTTCGTTAAAAGCAAGCAAATACGGATAATATCTGGAGTTATCGATTAGATTTGTAGCGATATCTCCGCACTCGCCAGAAGAGGGCATTTCTACCGATCACGCTCTCTCGCAAGTACATCCTCGGCTACCTTTTCGTCCTACCTCCTAGGATCCCCTCGTCTAAGGCAGGGTCTGCTAAGTAAGAAGAACTGATCAGTCCACTATCAGGACCAGAACGAAACGCACTCCTTCGTCCTTTTCTCCTTCTGTCCTACCTTCTAATCTTTCTAATCTCACGCGTACTCCAAAGATTATTCAGAGACTAGCTCGAGTATCGGAAAAGTAGTTGACGCTTATCGTTATTAGCGCAGGGAGATTTCGAAAGCTCGAGGCGCGGCATCAACGATTCGAGGGTCCGGCAATCTGAAGCACGTTTCTTAAAACTTGGAGATAGAAATATGTTTATCGAACTCTCCCCGCGGTCGCAGTAAATTAATTCGCGAATCAAGCTACACTGAAACAATCCACCAGCACCCGATTTTCCAGGAAACTCCCGCCGATACCGCACGCGAGAACGTCACAAACGCGATCACTGCTCCTCGAACAACCGATGGAAACTTGCCGATCGGGACACCCAGGTCGAACGAGCTCCTCCACGAGTATCGTGGAACGGTTCCACAGGTGAGATGATCGCGGTCTCTCGCGGTCCCGGCCGAAGCGACGTGGGTATCGCGCGCTGGACGACTGCGAACGCCTGGCTTCGCGCTGGGCCTCCTCGACCTTCGGTGTTCGGCCGAGGATCGATCGGAGAGCATGCGTACGGGTCGAACGGGAAGCCCCTTTCCGGCGAAGCCAGGGGAGGAAAGAGGCGGAGAGAGATATGCGAGCTCGCACGCGTGTCATGCGCGGAAAACGCGTCGCAGTACTGGCGAGTCGCGAGCATTTCTTCCTCCTCGGGCTGCTCGCTCGGCTCCGCTGGCCCTCGCCAGGTAGAAGTGGCAATGCCGGTCGTGGAGGTAGCGCGCAGGTGACAGGGACGTAATCGACCGATCGAGAGCCACGAGAGAGAGAGACACGTTACACCGATTCGGGTTTCCACGAGTATGTTCAAACGACCTTTTCCTGTACGGTAGCTAGAAGGGATATAGAGAAAACTCGGGCAAGACCGGGCACCCGGGTTCAAACCGGGACGTGCTTTTATTTTTTAAACTGCATTCAATTTTCCCGCGTCGCTGCAGCGACACATTGCCGCGATGTGTTTTATTTCATCAACAAAAGATGATCGTGTTACAAGCGTGCTTATTAAGGTTACATCGTCTTTTGTGTTTTTGCTGGCTCTGATCTAAGCTTCGATTATTAAGAAACTTCATACACTTTTGACTGTGTTCAGGTAGATACTTTTAGTGTGAATTGTGTTAATTGTTGCATATTAATGTGTAAATAATAATAATTATTATTATTATTATTATTATAATAATTCACGGGTATCGCGCCCTTTAGTTTATAAAGACAGGAACTTGAAAAAAAGGATTACACATAGATTAAAATTACAATTTAAACTTAAAACTTGAACTTAAGCAACAACTAAAACTAAAGAAAACAAAAAAATTAAAAAGTAAAAAGGTCTGTTTTTACTTGGCCATGGAATTGTTGATAATTCGTAATATTTACAAAATTGTATGCTGGGGCAAAATCGTACGGGGTAAAATAGGGTACCCGGTTTTGGACTAAATGTGTATAAAAAAGAAGCAAAAATTGGGAAGTTATCAAGATTAAATCTAAATCTTACAGACTGCCTGCCCGGTCTTCTAGACAATCTAGACTACAACTAAAGAGAAAGAAAGCCAGAATATTAAACAAAATACCGAAAGATAATGATAACAGTGGTGATGAAAACGGTGAAGACATTTGCATTTATGTCCAAGTATCATAGGGTCCATTGAAATTGAATGAAGGTTGGGCGCAGTTTACAGCTTGTTCTAACTGGTTGGGGGACTGAAGAATTGGACGAGTTTCGTTGTTATAGGTGCTATGGCCAGTATGTAGTATGGTATGGGGTAAAACCGTAAAAACGGATCATATTTTAAATCGTTATTTTTTTGTATTTGTTCTTCTATTAAAAGAAATTGGATATATACTATTATTTAATAAAGAGTTTATTCCAATGAATCCTAATTAGAATTTCTTTTCTACATTAATAGTATCAAAGTTATGAGCTTTTATCCTTAACGTCCCGATTTTTCCCCGGTTTCCCCTCGGTAGCGAGGTCGTACAAGCTGTGAGAGTCCCAAAGTGGTACAACTTCGAAATTTTACAGCAAGAGGTCTGAAAACCTTATCTATCTCTAATAATTTATTTGTTTATTTATTTATTCCCACATGAACGGATAAGACCCATAAATAATAATAATAATAACCCCCCCTCAAAAATGCCAAACCTCTTTTGTTCGAAAACCTCATCTCTAACGATAATAATAATAGTTATAACAATAATAATCATCTCCTCCCAAAATACCAAACCTCTTGTTCGGAATCCTCAGAACTGTAAACTTTTGGACTTCCGCAGCTTTTACGAGCACGCTATATCCCATCTACTTAGTTACTACACTGAGACTACTCTGAGAACATTAACCAACTTGGCATATAAGTAGAGCACCTAAAAATATCAGGCCCCACTTCTTCCAGCGGCGGACATTCGTGTTCGGGGGTTGGAAAACTATTTACTCGAATGTCCTTCCTATGTGGGTGTAAATAGAAAGTGTAGGAGTCTCTGAAGCGATCGCGCGCGTGCGCTGGGTCGTTCAAGTTTCGTAGTATTTACGGCTATCTGGTTTCCAGTTGATCGAAGCACGAGGTGCAGGATCGAGGAAGTGGGACTCGCTGTTAGCGACACTGAACATTGTACTCGCATCTTCTCGCATGCGTCACGGGAGATGTCCCCGCGTAATGGACGAGTAAATAAAGGGACCAGGCTAGGGAGCAGGCGAACGCAAGGCGAATCCTCTCCCGGTACGCCGCTGAAGACTAATGACCCCTGGCAAGAGGAGAAGAGGGACGGCGGACGGATCGAGGAGACTGATCTACGAGGAATCGGACAGGCAGCGGTAACGGTGCTACCAATCTTGCTGCTTGCCAGCTGTTCGGCTCGAGCACCGCCGCGAAACCGCCGCTTCCCCTTCCTCCGCCTTGTCCTCTCACCTAGACATTCACTTCGCCCTGACAAAACGTTTCGACACACCGCGAAAACGTAACAGAAGCGGGGACCTTTTTCGCCGGGGCGCGTGCTGCTGTTGCTTTCTAAAAAACGAGGGTCCTTCCGAGGAACTCTAACTGACGTCAATTGCTGGTGGTCATCAAGTCAAGGGTCCTGAGCGTCAGGTGGACTTGGAACAACACCGATCCAGGGGAAAAATTGAAATAGTTTGATACAAAATACTAAAAACTGAAATATAAGCAAGTGCTGTTTGCAAATAGTATTTCATTAAATGCGTAAATCGGGAGCAAATACTACTTACTATTTACACTCGGATTTGAATATAGAAAGTAGGGGGTGTAAATAGGAGATACATAGTTCAAAACCCAACACATCATGCTGCTCGTTACCTTCGATTACATATATTCGAGTAAATATTTCTTGCAAGTACTTCTGAACGCAGCAGTGTCGGGGCACGTGTTCAAAAAGGAAAAATTTGAGTTTTCAAATTTTGTATTTCATTTCATGGAATTGATAGTAAACAGTCCTCATATATAAGAACATCATAACTTAGTAGCATAAATAACGGATTTAAGGTTAGTAATTACATTCAAAGTCGAATAACCAAACGCAAGCTGCCACAGACTACACATAGGAAATATTTACCCACTGTATTTTTGTTGTATTTATAAAATCTTTTCTTTTTTTTTTTTAAAGAAATAAGCAAAATATATCCTTTTTTCGTTTTATTAATTAAAAATTGTTGCATTTACAGATATGGATACGTACCAGTGGCTCAAATTATTACTTTTTTTATCGCATGTTCTAAATTCTGAAGAGAATTAAAAAAAAAACGAAACATATCGTTTCTTTCATTTTTTTTTACTATAATTAGTTCCTTTTATGCCCTTTAATTTGGTATAAATTTTATCTGCTCCCGAGTGCTCCCAGATAAGAAAAAATACCCATAATAAAACGAAAAAACTAGACAAATCTATGCTTGAATATTTATTTTTAAAAGACACTGAGCTTTGATTTCCTTCATATTCAACTGATAGTAATGAAGATGTATAAAAAGAATGAATAATTTAATATTTATTAACAATGCAAATTATTTAAAAAATTAATTTGATTTTTTTATAATTGTTTGATATATTTGTTATTAATTTAGTGTTTAAATGTATTTAAATATATATATATATTTTATTTGTTTTACTTTTATTATGTTCAAAAACATATTTTAAACAATTTTTTTGTTAAAAATGACTTCTTTTGCGTATAAATCAGTCAGTCATTATTTGAAATATTTTTATTTGAAATACTATTTTCTAATATTTCAATGAAAAACTCATTTCACAATAGTATTTGTATGATTTAGTACATATTAAAATATATACTCGAAATACTATTTCCTTATTTCACTACCATTTCAAAGAGAAGTTTACTTGTCAAATCCTGTATCACTCAAAGAAATAAAAATATTTACCATTTATCTATTTCAAAAATCTATTTTCCCCAGCCCTGCACTGATTAGCCAACAGCGCGCGGGAGTTCTTCATCAAAGAGGAAAAAAAAATGCTCCTCCAATAATTCACGACCTCCTCGTCCAAGAACTACCGTGCCCAGCACAGTTTAACTTCAGCGATCTAAACGCGAAGCAATGAGCACTTTCGGTGCCTTATAACCGAAACTGGGTATCGTTTTATTTTCACCGAGCGCTTCGAGATCCCCTGCGCGACGGTGCTGACCTATCGTAACCGTTTCTCCGCATCTCCTTACCCTCGTCCTTTCCCGAATCTTTCGAGTGTCGCGACGCGCAGCGCTCCCCTTGCTATCTCCTTGCTATCAGCGTTCACCGCGGGGAAGCACCTTCGGCGGACAAGCGTGCGTGGCTTTCGGTTCGCGACCGACGGTTCCGTAATCCGTGGGGTCGCGTGGTCTCTCGGTGAAACTACCGTGAATTTCGGAATATCCTGTCGCAACGGATCGTGACGGGCGTTATAAAATCCGCGCGATAGGGTACCTTCGAAAGGTTGAAATTCGAGGGAACCCCGCGGGACGTGCTCGTCGACATTTGCCAGCCGATTTATTGGATAAACAGAGACGGCGGATTTTATCCGTCGCCCTAACGGTACAGTCCTCCGCGGCAAGGATTTGTAAGGATTCCACGGCCTTGCTGGCATTACGGCGACGAAAGCAACGCGGCGCAATAAATGCCACGCAAATACCAAACTGGCTTACGGGCGATCCGCGGAGATCACGCGCGAAATGTCAAGAGCCTTACGCCCGACGTAACAAGCCACTTGCGAGCCGTCCGTCCATTATTCGACGGTCGATCGAATTATTCGCGGACGATCGAACGGGGACACCGCGGGAAATCTGATCGCGCGGACCCGTTAGGGTTTCTTGGGATCTATGGGCGATCGAGTCGTTGAACCGTGGACCCACGCTGAGATCATCGTTGATCCCCCAACGGGGAAGACGAACGAGCTGTCGCAGAAATAATTCGGCTAAGATCGATGGTCGGCCGTTAAGTCAAAGCTAGTAGAGGTAGACCGCTATTGGACAGACACGGAGTTGCTCTTTGCAGTGGTTTGGAGACGAAGTTTCGAGGGGATCGACTCGCGTCAAGACTACATCCGGTCACGCAAGGCTGTCAGGCTGGCAGAAGGTAAAAAAATTCATCGCAAATCCAAGCGTTTTCTAGTTGCACAAGCGTTTTCTCGCTCGAACGGAATCGCGAACTTAGCGGTCTTGTAAGACTTTTTACGTAACGGCGGAAGAAAGCTTCTCAGCACGTGCTGCTGAGAAAAATGCTCGTCTGACCCGAGGTCATGATCTAGCACTTGATATGCAAACTCAACTTTCCTCTTTGATGCATGAATAACCAGGGCCCGATCTATCTAATAGGCCGTCCCGAAAAACATGAAAATTATTGTAGCGTTAGGGCTTAGTGCGGGAAAGTTGTGCCCTGGGATGAATAACAATTGTGGAAATTTTCAACCCTGTGAGTTAATATCTTCTGTTCCGGCAAGAGCCTTGAAATTTCGAAATTTTAGTAAAAAGTATACAAATGGCCGTGCAACCTTTCGTCCGCCCTATGACAACAGAATGACTCAGAAGAATTCACCACGTGACGGTGGCTGCATGTGGAGTTCCTCCCTAGCCCACCCTACCCTGACAACTCAACCTTGTGGACTAGAAGGCGAAATTTAATAAAAATATCCTAATCGCGAAAGCAGACTCGAAGATGGGTTTATACAGACTTGATGAAGTGGAAACATGAGATTTGTACTGAAAGGCGGGCATACGACTGCACGAGCTTTACATGATTTGGGGATCTCTCCCTCCTCCAGCATTTTTTTTTCTGGCAGATGATTTCAACAGAGTCCAGTATAGGTGGTAAAGTTATTGGACATCTGTCCCAATTAATCAAGTCGGCATAATCGGTGTCATCAAAATTCAACGAAGCTGGAGAACATTTTCGGATTTCTACCGACTTTTGTTTCTCACGTTCTGCCAGCCCTTTACAAACATCAAGTTCTCTGATGTCTGTCATCGACAGTTGTCTCTGTCATCAGTTAAAATAGACAAAAGTACGTTTTCTGATAAGGCGAAGTTTGCATTATTTGAAATTACCTTATCAATGATTGACCTGTATTTCTTGGCTAAGTAACGATTGTATAATATAAAATAAAATAATATAATATAATATAATATAATATAATATAATATAATATAATATAATATAATATAATATAATATAATATAATATAATATAATATAATATAGTAAGCAAAATTTTTCGTAGGTATTTATTGAATAACAAAAGCCTTGTTTAAATTTTTACCTATTGGCTTTAATTTTCTCTTTCTACCGATTTTGCCGCTTCGAACAGTTACCCTGTGTGCGCCCCGCTAGATCGGGCCCTGTGAATAACACACCATCGTCGGTCAGTTAAAAGATTCTACAAGGAAGTCCTTGTTGACCAACGGAGTTGTTTAAAAAGCGAAACATAATTTGATTGTTTTAATTGATCGATAAGAGTAAGTACCACAGTGTAGAATACTTTCATGCCAGAGTCACCAATGCTATTGTTAACGAGGCAGTGTTGAATGCTTACATAAGGTGTCACGTTACAGACACCTGTAAACTATCTGCCGGTAAATTCCACAACTGCTAAATTGTTTTACCGACGTAGTCAGTGGCCTTAAATCTCGGCGCGCTGAGGAGAGAGATCGCCACTGGGAATGGCCACGCGTCTGTCCTTTACCGACCGTTTCTACTTGGCGCCAGCGTTGAAAGTTGAAAACACCGTGCGAAAAGCAAGATGTATTATTGGAAACGCATCTGTCCTCGAAACTTTTCACTGCCGAGGTCAAGAAGTGTGTAGATTCTGAGTGTAAAAAATAGCTGGCAAGTGTGGAATAAAGTTTTTTCGTACCAGTTACTGTGTACCATGGATCACTTCCCACCTTAAACTACCTAGGATCCAGATGAAAGAGCCATGAACATTAATCAAGCAGACTTTTGAAGTTCCAATGCGTTACCGAGGAATACGAGATCTATAAATACTCTAAAGCGCAGGGCTACGACATTGATCAAACTTGGGAGAAACGAGCTGCAGTGGAGGCCCCGGTCCGACCTTGACAGCGATGACAATCCGAGTAGAAAGTACGCCCGTTTTTGCACGATAACGTGCCGCGCACGGAGATAAAATTCTATAAAACTTCACGTTCGGATGGAAGAACTCGACGATAATTTGATTGATTTCAGCAGGCTTGTTCTTCAGGGGATTCTAGAGACACCGCGGCAACGACTTTACCATCCGCGGTAGAACATACCCGACCTCTACTTTCTCGATGAACCAAAAGCGAGCTAGGCTCCGAGCATTCGACTGCTCGATTCCACGTTGTAAGGAGACTTCGGGCCAAGTAACGGTACAGCCTGTATCGCGTCCGACAACAGTGTCCTATTCACTCCGCGCTCACTCTCGAAGCCTTTTTCCCGTCCGCTTCGAAACGGTATGTTTATCCTGCGCTACGCCCGCGCCTCCTCCGCTACCCGCGGACATTTTTACCTCTTTCCCCTCCCGACAGTAAATCAGTCGGTGGTTTAGACGTCCGCGATTCGTCACGACTCGTTTCTCCGTCTCGAATGGATGCGAAACCGGCGGGCTTGGCGCGTGACGAGCGCGCGGAGGCAAACGGCTGGATCAGATAAAGCGTAACCCACTTTTTCAGCGGCGGCGTGCGAGAGCGCTCCTCTCGCGAGCCTGTGTCGATTTACGCGCGAAACGGGCGGGCATTGTTTTAACGGGTTTGTCGTGTGTCGCCGGGGCAGGCACAATGACAGAGCGGGGCGCCGAGATCCGAGATGGGACGGCCGGAAATAATAGCGGTGCGCGACGGCCGCAGAAGCGAGGCAACGAGAACAGCGCGTAAAAGGAACGTGAAACGCTCTCTGTCGGCGCGCTAGCTCCTTTCTGGGGAGCAATTTGATTATGCCCCGAGTGGGGAGGTGGAAGCTCTTTCTCTTCTGTCGAATAATTCGGGAGTGCCGTCGTGTTTCTACTTCCATCAACGGCTCACCTTTTCGGGAGCGACCGCGGTAAATAGTTGGTGATCAGCCGCGATCGTTGGCAGCGCAAATGAAACGGCAGTCGCGGAAAATCCGGGGAAATTAACGAGTCTCCATCGGTCGCCATTCGCCACCTGTTGCCCGCGGCAATCCCCTCGCTTGATAGTGATTTACGGGCTGGCCGTTAACGGCGGGCCATTTTCCTCGCGACTGCGGTTTATTGAGACGAATGGCGGGACCGACGGAGATCCTTGGGATTCAGGACTCACCTTCGCTTGGTTCTCCTCTCCGCTCCACTCCTGCTTCTCGTAGCCGACGAAACGGTTCTGGAAATGGAGGAAAATTGAAGTTAATCATTGCGGTGTATATACTCGAGTAGAAAAAGATTAGTGGCCGCGTCTTTGACGAGCGAGCGCGCGTGATATGTGACGCCAGAGGGGTGACGGATGGGTCGAGTCGATTTCCTTGCCGCTTGTTATCTAAATGCACTATCGACGACGAAGGTAAACGCAGGTGACGCAAGGAATGAAAGTGGGTAACGAACGAGTCGCCCGGCCCGTGGATATATATATATATATATCTTTTAAACTGTCCAGGGAGAAAGTCACGCGGACAGGGCACTTCCTCCTTACCCCTGACGGCCTGCTCCGAAATTTCGAGACGATCTTGGTCAGCCCTAGGACCTTGCTCAGTAATCTCTGCAGCGAGCTGCGACTCTCTTCGTCTTCGGCCATTTCACTCTCCGTCGTCTAACTCAACTTTCACTATTAATTCTCATAATCGTATCGCGCCGCTGCCGCGCCGTAACATTTCCTCGTCAGATCTGCGCGATTGTCCGTCGTTCTCCAGCTGCTCGCGAAGATCGGAGGGACCGGGGAATGTGGAGCGAGCCGACAAGCACGCGCCGCGAGCAAGAACACGACTAGAATCGCGGACCGCGACGCGACCACACCGATACTCGCGAACAAGAAGCGTTCGCCGTGCTATCTTACCTCGGCGGTTTCCTGCTGATAACGTTCACCGACAGCCTGAAACGCAGAAACGAACCGTGACATCAGATACAGTAAATAGTAGCGCCAGAGGAGGAGCTTGAAATTTAATGCCCCGTTGTGTCGCGAGCCTATCCCCTCCACCCACGCATCCTTCAACGGCTCCGTGTTATCGCGGCTCGATCGTTACACATGCCTCGACGGTCGAACGTCGCGAGCCGTGCCGAAAGTAACGGTCGCGGAAACAGCCAGGCCGCGTTGAAAGTGCCATCGGTCGGGGGACAGTAAAAATTCAGCCTCCAAAGGACCCGGCGCGTCTTAAGTCTTGATACACTTTTTTTCGCCCGTCTCGCGCTCATCTTTCGTCGCGACGACGTTTCTTTATCGACATAAAAGCCCCGGGAAAGATTGGACTCGGTATGGGGTCAACGGACGAGCAAAAGTTCAAGCTCTCCTCCCTCTCGCTGTACTCTCTGTCTTTCACTTTTTCGTCACTCCCACTATCTCGGAGATGCACATCTAATCCGGCGTATCTCGATACTCACGTGGAGTGCGGCCGTGGTGTCCGACGAGGTCGCCGAGGCTAGCTGGTTCCGGTTCTCTATGACCGTCTTTATTTGCTCGAGCACCTGCAAACGAACCCACCGCGTGTACTCGGCTCGGCAATTATCCACAATGCTACCCGTAATTATAGTTTCTGTAAACCCCGTGTCCTACATTTCAACTGCGACGGCTCTATTAAAACGGTAGTTAAAAAAATTCGTTTGCACGCGGAGCGTTTCCGTTTCCAACACCTCTTACGTACGTACTTTTCTCTCCCTCTCTCTCTCTCTCTCTTTCTCTATTCGTCTCTGTACACGGGTTTTCTTATCTCTTTTCGGTCTCGTTATCCGTTCCAGTGGTGGGCCCGCGCAACGGTAAAGCTACTGAACGAAAACGTTGCCGCGTGCCGGCGATTTTTCAGAGTATACAGCAGACCCTCCATTATCCGAACCGAGCATCCCCACCCTTATCGATAGCATTCTTCCATGAGCATCGAACACCTGCTCGCGATCGCAGGTAGGATTCCGGGATTTTACAGGTGTAACGACTTTAACACTTCGACGGCCGCTGTCACTAATTCTACTACTTCCCGCGAGCTTAATGAGCTTCTATTTAATCATCCTGTTACTGGGATTTGCAAGCATTGGGTCGTAGTAGCCGAGAGAGCTACTTAGTTTTTCTGACACCTCTGTTGAGGTGTCTCTATTCTTTTAAACGTGCGGTAATTTTTTACTCTTCGAACTTCCGTGCAGCATGTTTAACCATGCGTGGTCACACGGAGTGTATCGGACCCCAAGCAATTTTTAAGTTCGAACGTCGCGTTTTTAGGAATTCAAATGTTTTTAGGAATTCAAGTGTATTTAGACCTTAATATTAATGTTTGATAATTTGATGAATTTCAATAAAAATAATCGCTTTTTCCACAATTATTTTTTCAACCAGGGTAGATGTACCGTTTGTGGCCATTGTACTGTTTTTGGCCATGTGCATAATTATCTTATTTTTAAATTGTTTTCGGATCATTATCATGCGGAGAATTTCACATCATAAATATTTTGTTTATTATACCGCCAGAAATATAAGGTTACATTTATTGCTTACACGGAAAAATATTATGTTTTTTAAGAAGTGGCCAAAACTGGTACAACACCTTAAAGTGGCCACAAATGGTACATCTACCCTACCATCAGATCAAAATTTATATTTCTAGGAAAATACTATTAAGAGCACGATTGTATGAGTATAAAGAATGTACACTAATTACTCAAAAGTTAAAGATTCAAAAATACGAAGATGGTAACTGAAAAATGACGCTGGGGTGCAGTGAACCCCGTGCGACCAATTTGTGATTATGATTATAAGGTGGGACCATGGAGGATTACTGGGTAATTAATCAGTAATGACCGCTACCTAATCAGAGTTGGGCATTATTCGAATAAACTAAACTTTTTTCTATGCGAATAATCTTTGAATAAAAATGTCGAATAAACTAAAGTTATTTGAGCATAACGAATAAATATTTATTCGAATGATCTCGAATAAGAATTGCGAATAAAATAAAGTTACTCGTCACTAACGAATATTTTGTTATTCGAATAAAGATTTGTTCGGTTGATGCCTGACTCTGTACCTTATATCCTATTTATCGTTCTCAAAACCCAAGGAAAGCTTAAAGAATTGAAAGAAGATTCGACAGCGGGCGTAAATTTGCCGCAAAAGGCGTGACCGTGAAATTTGTCAAGCTGCTTTGGGACATTTACCCGAAGAGATATCCTGTGCCTCTGCGCCGCGTGCTGGTTGTACTCCTTGTGCTCGATCTCGTTGCTCTTCCTCGTCTGCCTCCGCTGGAAAAGGAACACAGAGGGAATGGAGCGGTCACGGTGTGCACGTGTCCCCCGATTTTCCAGCAGCGCGAAAACGGCTCGCGGACTTTCCTCGCGTATCAGAACGGAACGCGCGGGTAGAAAGGATCGCGAGGCCCGGGGTTTCTTCGTTTGCTCGCTGGCCTCAGATACGAATGAAAATGCCGTGTTCGCTTTCGATCCAGATACGAATCTGCTCGGGATATGTAAATCCGCGGCCGTTTACACCGCCGGCGAAGCCGAGTGCTCGCTTATCCTCTGCTCTTCCGAACGTCTCGCCGCTGCTTTCTGTTTCATCCCGGCTGAACGCAGATCGTTTGCACGAGCGCTCCATTTACGCGCGCCGCTTTTCATCGCCAGCACGTGAGAGCCTCAGCGACGCCGGCAGAAATGGAATCCCTTCGGCTCGTGGTCACTCAAACGGAGCTGCTGGAAAACTCCAGCCGCCCGTAGCCCCGCGATTTCCATACCAGCACGCGACGCAGTAATTAGCGAGCAAAGGGTGGGACGCGCAAGGAGCCCGTCCCCCGGAATGCGAGTCGATCATCGAGAAAAAGCACGGGTTCACCTTCGCGATACACTTGACCGACTATCGCGAGGATTTTCGTTTTTCCGCGAGCGTTGCGCGCACCCCGTCACGCCACCTTCATGAATAATTCAAAGGAGAGTTGTTCTTGCGCGTCGAACACGAAGTTCAGCGCGAAGTTCATGGTTGGAGTGGTAGTTTCAGCGGAGTTCAAGCGAAGGGCCCACGATCGTTCGCTAAAAGGTCGGATGAGAAGGAGGACACGGACACCTCGATTATGATTAATTGGCCTAAGCGGAATCGTGATTGCTGGAGGATCGGGGCGACCGGAGCGTTAGTCAGCGCGGGGAAATTGGAAGACGAGTCACGAGCCGATCTTGGACACGCGTAACCGCCTTAACTCGACCCGCGCGTGCTTGGAATACACTGCGCGGGCATTACGCTCATTGGATAACGAGAATAACGCCTCCCTGCGCGCCCGTGTTTATCATTCTCGGCTCATGTCGCGCGAATTACACAAATCACCGTGAATCGGCTCCGACACGAGACCGTTTCATCATCAAGAAGCCGCCGTTATGGGCGTTAACGAAGCGCGAGTTTTTCATTAGAGAAAGGGTGCTGCGGGTGAATAAGTGACCCAGGTAGGAAAAGGGTAGAGTTTGAATGTCTCCGAGACACGAATCGTCGGTCACAGATGGGTGTCGCCGGAAAGTTACGCCGCGCCGTCACGAATGAGATCCAGTTTCGCTCCAATTTCGAGTTACACGTAACTGAAGCCACTCGGGGCTCGGTATAATTCCGGCGGAACGTGATGGAAATTCCAAGCTAGAGGCTGTCACGAAATTCGAGCGGGGAGGCGTAAACGCGCGAGCTTTGAAAAATTCCACGGAACGTCCATGGTGCACGGTGGTCCCCGGTGGAATCTCGGCGTTTCGTCTACTAGCTAGCTCGTAAATAGAGAAGGCGGCTGCACGAACCTCGAGGGTGGCCAGGCTGGCCAGAGAAGAGAGTGGCCGAGTGTGAGGAACCTCCCCGGGGAAAACGCTGTCGTGGGAAACGGATAATTTCCCGGCTCCTCCTCGCAGCTTCGCGTACGACTCCTCCATGCCGGGCCTCCTAAGGAACACGCTGAAAAATCCAGAAACGAAGGGGTTGTTAAAGGATGAGAGACGAGAGCGAAAGGCAATGGTGCTGCAGAGGAAGAAGTAACTATGTCCTAGGGGAAGCTGAAGGGACAGTTCAGAATAGACCACTTCAACACCTGATAATGTCACATTTCAATTGAGGACCATCCAGACACAGGAGTGCAGCTCCATCTTTACCAACTTCGAGTAAATTTAAAATAAAAAAAAATTAAAACAGACTTCAAAAAAAATAAAATTGCACTAAAGAGTGTAAAATAATTTTTTCCCTTATTTAATCTACGACTCCCATATTTTTTAAGTCGGTGCCTCATCATTTGCACTGTGTAAATCTGGCGCCGACTTAAAAAATATGGGAGTCGTAGATTAAATAAGGGAAAAATGATTTTATACTTTTTAGTGCAGTTTTATTTTTTTGAAGTCGGTTTTAATTTTTTTTAGAAATTTTTTTATGTTCTACTTTTTAGTTTTATATGTATCGACACAACATGCTTAGGAGATATGCGCGTACGTACATAAAATAATAATAATTAGGTGACAATAGTCTTTATTATTAACCAGATCTGGCAAAATATTGGGCCAATGTTGATGCAGTGTACGATGGGACCACCCTCTTTCGAATAAAAAAAAGAACATCAAAATCGGTCCATATGCTGATGAGTTATGCGGGGACAAACATAAAAATTTTTTTTTTACAAATTAATACAAACAGGTCGAATCTATAACCGCCTCCTTTTTGAAGTCGGTTGAAAACTGAAAGACTTAACATTAAAAAGAGAACACTAATTGCAAAATATAAATTTTCACGCGATAAGTAATAGTTATTGAGTTACCTAATAAGTTTTTATTTCTATTTTTGGCAAAAAATATTCAATAATAAAAATATTAATATTAATATTTCTACTTTTATTTGCAATGAATTGCTCATTTGTTATCAGATTCGCATTAAACCTGCGCCAAATGATGTAGAACTGTTTTTTCGTACACCTATTACACGTTATAACTCAAAAACTGCCGAAAATGAAGCTGCACCCCTCTTCAAGCAAGGTCCTCAAATATATACTTATAAAAAACAATCGATTTTCCGAGCGAATACCCCCTTAAGTACACAAGTTTCCAACGTTACGTAACTGTATCAGGTGTTTGCAGGAATATGAAGTAGAAGAAGCGTACAGCGCAGGTGGCTTGCGAAACGGAGTCTCGAATGTCCGATCGAGCGCGCGACAAACCCAATTAATCCGCTGCGAAACGACTGACCGACTTATCGGCGAGCAGTCGCAATCGAATTACGAAAATAAGGGACAGTAGGTCAGGAGCTGCACGCGTGTGCGATTTACGCGTGAATTTCGAGCGACCTGCACACGTGAGCTGTCCCCAAGCATCACTCTAGCCACTGTGCCGGTACTCAGCGATCCATTGTAAAGTAGTTAATCAAAGGAAATAGTGGCTCACCCATCTGGATCGCAGGAGTCGGTGAGCAGCTCGCTGGCGCTCCTGCTGCGCGCCTCTTCGGGACGTCCCGCGGGATGTCGGTCGGTGACATCCTCCCTTGGATATCGCGCGAGCCCAGCATCCCTGTCGACATGGCTGGCGACTAGCCTGGGGTCCGCTGCGCCGCGGCTCTTCCGCCGAAAGATCTTCCTCAGGCCCCGCAGCGGGTGGAAGCGCCGCTTCTTCGGCTCTGCGAATGTCAGAAATCAAGGGTCGTCGATCACAGCAGGACAATTACGATCTCGCGTGAACTTTCTCTTCGAATTGCGTAACGCGCTGTCGAGAGAACGCTGCGCCCGAGCAAAACGGCAGCCTCAGGGAACTCGATACCAATGGCAAGTGAAAACCCGAGCGGGAGAAACGCGCGCGACATGAGACCCTGCAGCAAGGAACTCTCTACGGTTGTGTGGAGGTTGGAATTTGCCACCACATCTGGGAGTGTTTGAGTTGACTCTGAGGAGTTTGACTAGAGCTTCCCTGGAAATTTAATCCCGTCTAAAGTAAATATCCACGCGGACGATACAAGATAAACGAGCCTCCTGAGCGATTTCAGAGTAATTAACGATATATCTAAACAGATAGTAGAGTGCAAGCATTAGTGTAGTTTGCGCGTTAAACCATTGCATTTGTCGATCGGGGCTGGTGGATCGATATCTAGCTGCAAGATAGCCGGGAGCAAAGAGCGATTGCCTTACGTGCTATCGTCTCGGTGAATCACGCCGCGAGGAAACTTCGTTTTCCAGGGCGCCCCAGTTCCCGGCGACCTTGGGTCAATCTCGTCGCTCCTAAATCACGCGGAAAAGCGACTCGGCTCCCATTCTCCTCGAGTGACCCGTTTCTGGCGCGCGTTAATCCCGTCCTCGAGGAGGATCGAGAGGCCGGACCACGGGAGGCCGAATAGTCGGACGCATCGTCTGCGGGGATGAGCGGTTTCTCCCCCCCCCCCAGGCTGGTTGCAAGGAAAACAACAATGGCCCGTGATCGGGTCGGCGAGGGACACGAGTGTGCGGTATAAGCAAATAATACGAGTGCTCGAGACCGTCGTGGCACTCGTTAACGCACGGATGCCTCTTAATTGCGGCGTATCGGAAGAAAGGGCCGCGACAATGGGGCCCGAGGTGAAAGGGAAAATCCCGGGGACGAGAGGCGGCGCGGAAGCCTTCGTCGACGCTTTGAATCGTCGAAAAGGCGCGGAGAATGGGTGGGCAGAAGTGGAGGGCGATGCTTCCATAGGGTGGAGCGACACCCTCTTGTCCTTAGTCGCGATTAGAGGCGCGGGAGGCGCGAAAAGCTCGCGTGCTTTTTCGAGGACAGGCTCCTTTTTTCTCGATACAATCCGATCCACTTCACTATCCCAGTCACGTAGGCTCCTTTGACGCGTGAGCTTCGTCAACGAGCTGACGCACCGGAGGTGAATCTTTCTCGGACCACCCTCTGCGCAACTTCCGGGGAACAAGCAATTCTGATAATATCCACGTTACCGAACATGTCCTCCAACTCGGGGCAGAGCATCCTGACGATCTTCGCACAGACACTCGCGATACGTGCATACCTACTGTTTGCAACTGACTGGCTGACTTTACGCGACCTGATAGCGCGAGGGAACGATGCTCGATAAGATTATGCTTGGCGAGATAACCCTATCAGCTGGCACTCCTTATATGGTAAAAATCTGCTGAGACCGATAAACGCTGAGGCCAGTCAGAACGGGGGAAACTGATTATCCGTGGAATCGGGTGCAACGCGAAAATTTTCACATTTCCATTAACAAGGATTAGATTTGATAGAAATGGTTGGAGGAATTCTCGCAGCGGTGGACGTGGGAGTTTCTCTTTTATCGGAACGCCGAGTGAACTATCAGCGGATAGGTTTCTCTCCGCTGTTACGCGACATTTCGATGACGAGCCGTTCTTTTTCCACGCTTTCACGGGCCGTTTTCATTTGTTCCGTGCCGCGGATAATTGGAAATCCCGGAGTTCCACGTAAGTTCCGCGCGCCGGCCGGAGTAACTCAACACGCGCGTTCGAGTGGCCATTCATTCCACGATTGGCCATGGCCTGGTTTCGCTGTTTCTGTTAATAGCCGCCTGCGTTCTTGCCCAACGCCGCGTGGGTATCACCTTTCCTCGCCAAAACTCGATTCTCCATTCTCAAGATTCGTTCAATCGACCACGAACAACACGCGTCACGTTCAGATCGAAAGAAAAAGAAAAAAATGGCCCCTGAATATTTCTAAGGAAACAGCTTTTGCGTTGGACTTTTCCGTACACGGGTGCGAACGGACTGGGAAGAATACGTCGATAGTAGGAAACGTTTCCTCCGCGTGTACTTGACACTCTCCGCGAGTGTGCTTCACACGCAACAGCAACGGCGACATCGCTGGAGCGTGAAAAATAACGTCACGCGCGGATCGCTCGGGCCTGTCTACCCAACAGCCAACAAAACCATCTGTTTCTACGTCGCCGGGAAGAACGGCGAGCCTCTGGTACCGTGGACGTTTACGTAATCGCGCGCTCCCTAATTCCGGGAACCGCCGGGCGGATAATCCGTAGCTGCACGGTTTCATCGCATTCCAATCTTACTCCGTCTAATCACACCGACGACTTCGTCCTACCGCGCGACACAGAATCGATCGCGAAACGTGCTCGGTGGTAGAGGCAACGCCTTCGCGATCCTTTCTACCACGACGGCTTTCAAACTGCAGCCTCTCGCCGCGGCGCCACGATTACGATACCAGAAACGAACGAATCCTAAAACACGACACGCCCCGATTTACCTGACAAAGCCGCGCTCTGTCCCTTCCCGCCGAAACGGCCCTGAGACTCCTTTCATCTTGTCCCAGCATCTCGAAGAAAAAAGAAACAAGAGGCTGGCGAAGAAGCGAGACCCCTTCGTCGCGGTCGGTTCTCGAAAACGCGGTTTCAGTTAACAGCTAATCAGCCGGCCGATTCAGATATTCACTTACGTAGCTAATCCAGCCCGGAGCCAGGCAATCTGCTGGAGGCTAATGAAAATAAAGAGGTCGTTGGCCCCTCTCGGAAACGCAACGTCCCTGGGAGTAACGGCGACCAAGTCACGTTCCTCCTCCGCGACGACAATGGATGGAGAGCACTCCGCTGTATTGCCCTTTAACAACCCGTTCCTCGGCCGTTCAAGCAGGAACCAAGAAGCAAATCGCCCCGCAGACTTTCACCTCGAGTCCTGTTTCCCGAACCTCGCACGCGATCAGATGATTACCACGCTCGGTTAATTACCGTCGCGCTTTTTTTCACCTCTGTCAATCGGATACTTTCGCGACGAACGGGGCAGATAAAGGAGCCGCGGACGGATCCACCAAGGGAGCTGGCGCGAGGAAAAGGAGCGTTGCAGTGGTCTCGCGATGGAATTCCTCGGGAGCCCGGGGAATCGATAGGACACGCGAACGAGCCGCGGAGAACGGTGCCGTTTACGTAAATCCGTTTTTCATGGCACGGCTCGGTTCCCCGCCGCGCTGTAATCCACGGCTGGGACCTTGAAAATCCGATCTCCGAGAGCGAGACGCCGTTTTCCACAGACCCTGCGCACATACGGTGCGTCTAGGCCAGTGATGAGCAACCTATTCTTGCGGCGGGACGAAATTCAAAAACCCTGTACGTAATCCCTAATCGTCGCTGCAGTCGCCAGTTTAAAAAACCCTGATTTATTAATTACTACGGTGGAATTTTTGATTTTCAACGGTGAAAATGAATAAATTTTTTATGCTATAAAATCTAATGTGGAAGAAACCTCCGGTTGTAGGTTCCGAAAGTTCGCGAGTCGCTATTTCTTCAAATCAGCTGATTGAAGTGGGTCGCACAGGCAAATTGGCCGAGCAAGTAAATAATTGGCGGGCCTGCGAGTTGCTCGTCACTGGTCTAGAACTCTAGACTGTTGCCGTGAGCAAGGGCGATTCTACTTAATCTTTCTATCGAGCTAGCAATATCTATCGCGATGCTGAGAAACGTGTCGCAATCTCATCGAAATTCTCTCCTCCCTGGGCTAAGTCCAATCTTTCGGCCTCGAATTTCAGTCTGTCTCGTAATCTGGCGGTAGGTAGTATTTAGTCTGAGCTCAGTGGTGGTGCAAAACTGGCTACTGACGAGGAAACACCGCGAAGCCGGACTCACTGATTAGAACGCAACTTTTCTGGGTTTTTAGAGTGACTCAAAGCAAGAACAGTGGTGTGTTTCATTTGGGCCCTATCGCCCTTTAAGGGGGTGAAAACTAACCTCAAAGTCAAATTGGCACTTCCACCTTTTCCCGTATAACTCTCAAAGTAAGTACAACAGATAGAAAAAAATGTTTCAAACAAAAGTTTAATGGTGCAATAAGCGCTGCAAACTTGCGTTAACAAAATTTTGAAAAAAGTTTCTTCCGTTCAGGTATTTTTTTTAAACTCTTTTGCAGAAACATTTTTTTCTGTCTGTTGTACTTTGAGAGTTATACGGGAAAAAGTGGAAGTGTTAATTTGACTTTGAGGTTAGTTTTCACCCCCTTAAAGGGCGATAGGGCCCAAATGAAACACCGTTGTTCTTGTTTTGAGTCACTCTAAAAACCCACAAAATTGTGTTTCAATCGGTGAGTCCGGGTTCGCGGTGTTCCCTTGTGAGATTAGGTAAATGTCCCAATACCTGAACACTACTGCAAATAATACTGATTATTACATATAATATTCACTTTATCCATAAAATAACTATTTTATTCAATTACTCAAATATTTAATAAAAAATATTCATATACATATTTTTCTTAGTAAACTTGTACCTAACACTCGTAATGAAAATTAATTTTCTTGAACTCTCCAGTTTACACCATTTTAGTATTGCTCTTATCTGATGTGCTAAACAGTCTCCACTTTTTCTTAAGCGAATATTATTAATAATGTTTAGTATATTGGTACAACTAATACAGCTTTAGAAAAATGGTACCTTGTAGTATTAATTTTTTATTGGAAGATTAAAATTAAAGTTCGTAATTAGTTTTTTATTCGCGTGTCTATCTACTGGTACAGTGAAATCCCGGAACGACCCTAAACCTGATCATGTGTGCAAACTGTGAAATAAGTACACGTTATTGATGACACAATAATAAAATAATTACTTAACACCTTGACAATTATTACTTTGTATTCTTGGTGTCTTGTTTTAATGCTAATACTTAATTCATGTGTAAAATTCATGTGTTACACATGAATACACATAACCTTAATATTAGTCATTCAATAATAGATTCTTTTTACTTAAGTTTGTTTACTGATTTGAATAAATTACTTATACAGAAGAAATATGCCAAAAGAAAAAACTATTGTGTTGTTTTTTTTATTATTTAATTTCCCTAGAAAACATCCAAATTTCATCATATGTCCAGGTAATGGGACAGTAAAATCGGGAAACCGGGACATACTAGTTAAACTGTCCCGGAATTGGGTCATTGTAAGGACTATGAATGTTCAATATTTTACAAAATCATTCAATCCGACAATATGTTTTTTTTTTTTATGATAAAATACACACGATGCCCCATGTAATTGCATAATCGTTTTTAAATAAATCGATTTGTATAACTGAAAAATTCTCAAACGTGTGTCCGCCGTACCTTAAATGTCCAGGTATTGGGACATTTGCCTTATCAGAATATAAGTTTGCATTTGGGGATCTGAGTCTACCATGTCTGATTAGGATAGGTGAAGCTTGGAAAGGAAAGAAAGTAGAGGAGGGAGTAGTAGTTCCATTGTTTCCTTTTCTTTTAACCACGACGCTCTTAGTGTCCGGTTTTATGGGCCCACAAATGTAAGATTAACCAGCTAATAAGCAACTGTTCAACTACTATCCGAGTGTAATGATAACGCTGTTACGCTTAGCCGAATGCGGGCTTCGTAATCATCATTTTAACCGGTTAATGGCAATTAGCCGGTTAAAACAGTTTTTTACACAATGGGATTAGGAATGCGGCAGCGTAGAACGGCGCGGTTGAACTCGACCCGTTATACCCCACTCGCCTCCTGTGTTAACAGAACGTCGCTTCTATTTCGAAAAGCTTAAATCGAGGCTAATTCTTTCCAAGGCTGCACTATTCCCGCTCGCTACTACTCGATCCATTAACTATGGAAGCCGAGGCAGCTCGTCGATTTCAGTTAGATAAACAGAGACGATGAAGGTGCGTTCATCGATATCGAAGGCTCCAAGGGAGAAGCAGATACGAACCTTTTGGTAGCGGATCGACGCTGTTCTGCGCGGAGAACTCTCCCAGGCCGAGCGTCCGATGGTGCTGATGATGATGATGGTGATGGTTGTGTGGAGGTGGCGACGCCTCCCTGACGCAGCCCATCAGCGTCAGGGCGCCTCCGACGCCCCCTCCACCGACGCCCCCGCCGGCGGTGGCGGTGCTCGTCGACATCCTGCTGCTCTGAAACACCCCGAAGAACCATACCGCCACGTAAGACTCTCTGACACGCTGATACCACGCCGCGAGAAACGAATTCTCCGCGCTTTTCCAGCTCTTCCAGCCATCCATCCCAGCCAGCCTCGCTCGGCCTAACTATAAACCTCTCTCCCCGTTTGACACCGCCGGTGCGTGCTCCTCCAGCCTCCTCAGAGCTTCGCGAAGCACACGCGGGTGACCCGCGTCGAGGCGATTCGGCGATATCGATCCGCGCCAGCTGACCTTAGTCCCCGTTCATACCGACCTTGCACAATGCCTCGTTATGCGCGGTCCCGGCGACCGGTCCGTACGCTGGATTCGCACCGCGGCTTCACTCGTTAACCCGACAAAGGGGACGGACCACGGCAATGGGGGATCGACGGGTACACAGGGGAATTGCAGTTGAAGTTCGTTGTATTACAGATTCGCAATTACAGCCACTGTGCGTCGTTGCAGCGCTTCGATGACGGATAGATTCGACTTTCACCCGAGTTCCTCTTCGTCCTGTTTCACCGGCTCCCACCAACTGCCTCGCTGGGCCACAAGGTCACTGGTATCACAGCTCCAGACATCCATAGGAAAAGGGAGGACCGCGGGATCCTGACGTAACCGCAACACCCAGAAGCTCGGTGACGAGGGTTAGCGAAGTTGCTGGATTCAGCAGAGCGAGTAGCGGAAGAGGGAAGCGTGCTACGCGGTGGTCCTCTCAGCGTGTCCGTGTGCCTCGGCGTTCCCTGTCTGCGGCACGCTATCACAGAGGAGCGGACGGTCGGCGCCGCGCAACCTTCTCTCCGCGTCTCGCGAGCACTCTCTGTGTAGCAATGGGTCAGGAGAGATGGTCTCCATGGTAACTCCAGCCAGCGAGGGGTGCAGGAGCGGTGTCGTGCATCGATTGCACCCTCCGCTGCCGGACGACCCTGACCTTCGCACAGCTGACGATCCACGTTGGCTTCGCGGAGCAAGGTTGCCGCCCGGGGACGGCGAAATTAACGCTGCCGGTTCTCGTTAACGCATCCTCACGGCTCGCGTTACGCCCTCCTCCTGCCCGCGCCGCCGACCTCCACCTTTTAAGCTCCCCCTCTGGAGTGGATCCGTGCAGCATCGCTTCCGCGGTTTTCCTGCCTTCCGTCCTCTCCTCCGAGCGGGGAAACCGAGGGAACGGAGGCTCAAACGACCTGGAAATAGGGCTGTCATCGGTTTCCGCTTTAATCTGCCTCACCCCTTGCGCTTGAATTATTAGCAGACTTTTTCGAGGGTGGCGGGGTCTGGGTTAGGTTATAGGTGAAACTTGTACCGTGGTTCCTGTGAGGATTGAGCTTCACGGTCAAATGAGGTAAGTTTGAGCAGAAAAATGGATTTTGAAACAAATTTCTCTAGCATCCGCGGTACAACAGGTATTATTCTCAGGCAAACTGCATCTTGAAGTAGGCAATTAAAGCTAGTCAAGGCACTTTGTCTGAGAAGAATATGTGCTGTACCATAGATACTAGAGGAATTTGTTTTGAAGTCTACTTTTCTGCTCAATGTTACTCCATTCTATGGCACCACCTATAAGCGTGTGGTGCCCAGTAATTCGATGACAAGGGATATTGTCGGTGATGGGCGGAGAGAATGCGCTCGACTTGAGATCTGGGAACAAGCACCTTTTAGATAGCGCGCATCCTCTTGCTTGGAAGTCATCCGTTGTTCGAAGAACTCGTTAATTCGATGGTGCTTGAAGATCGAAGCCGACTTGGAGATCGCCTGGTCACTATGGGGCAAGCACAATGTGTCCCTTCACGATGGAAACTATATAGTCGCCCACGTTGCGAGACTGCAATCGGCGAAGCAAGTGAAAGTGCAGCGGCACTTTTGTGCAAGCGTTCCCGACGAACGAGCAGCGAACGCGTGCGAGCGCTAATCGAGCTAAGTTCGTTAGATAAAGCCGAGAGATTGCTGCGACCTTGACATAGCTGCCACAAACTATTCGAGCAGTGGAATGACTTTGCTGAGACGGTGTTGGCGTCTAACACTATTCGAGAGTCGCCACCCACGTCTGAATTCGGAGCTGCTTCACATTCCTCACTCCATTCAGCTGATTTCATCAAGTGCTGCTCTTCTTATTCACCAAGTTCAGCTAGTGATATTCTCCAAGTTCAGAAGCCGATACTCCTCAAGTTCAGCTCTTGATATTCCTCAAGTTCAACTCTTGATTTTCCCCAAGTTCAGCTCTTGATATTCCCCAACTTTAGCTCTTAATATTCCCCAAGCTCAGCTCTTGATACTTCTTAAGTTAAGCTTTAAATATCTCTCAAGTTCAGATCTTGATACTTCTGAAGTTCAACTCTTGATATTCCTCAAGTGTCAACTCTTGATATTCCCCAAGTTCAGCTCTTGATATTCCCCAACTTTAGCTCTTAATATTCCCCAAGCTCAGCTCTTGATACTTCTCAAGTTTAGCTCTTAATATTCCCCAAGCTCAGCTCTTGATACTTCTCAAGTTAAGCTTTAAATATCTCTCAAGTTCAGCTCTTGATACTTCTCAAGTTCAACTCTTGATATTCCTCAAGTTCAACTCTTGATATTCCCCAAGTTCAGCTCTTGATATTCCCCACGTTTAGCTCTTAATATTCCCCAAGTTCAGTTCTTGCTACTTCTCAAGTTTAGCTCTTAATATCTCTCAAGTTCAGCTCTTGATACTTCTCAAGTTCAGCTCTTGATATTCCTCAAGTTCAACTCTTGATATTCTCCATGTTCAGCTCTTGATATTCCCCAAATTTACCTCTTAATATTCCCTAAGTTCAGCTCTTAATATTCTTCAAGTGCCGCTCTTGATACTCCTCAAGTTCAGCTCCTGCTATTTCCCAAGTTCAACTCCTGCTATTCCCCAAGTTCCAGCCGTTGCAATTCCTCAAGTTCAGCCGTTGCAATTCCACAACTTCAGCCCTTGTTATTCTTCTCTCCACCCTAGCACCGTCCAAGTCTTCATTTACCAGTTGGATGCAAATGATACATCGTTGGTCAGTTCCTGTCTGATTCAGCCACGACTTATGCTAATGACGACACACATTCTCCTCCGATCCAAAGCCGTGAAAGCCTTCCAGCGCGCAAGGAAACGGTCCACCTCCGCGTGCCTCCCATCCAGGGACTCTTGATGATTAATTTTTCATCAATCCTGACGACTTTCACGACGCCCCGCACGCCCCGTGTAACTCGCGTTGAAGCGTCCATTAAAACGTCGCGGGCAATGTCGCTCCCTCGAAAACACTCTTCACCCAGAAGACGAGCAGCGCAATTAACTTTGAAGATGCTGTCCGCGACTTGGAGAAAGCTCGCGTGTGACGTGCTACGTGCCGCGGTTTAATTATCCAGCGAAACCCGAAATATCAAACGTGGATAGGTACTTCTTATAAACGCATTAAAGGATCTCCAAATTTACTTTTACTTTTACTTTTACTTTTACGATACCTTCCCCTTCCCTCATTTTATCTGGCTGCTGTATCAAAGCTGCTAGGTGGCACTTTCACGGATCGATTCGATCTCGATCCCACTGTAACTGTTTCGCCACGAAGGTCGGCGAAGATGGAGGCCGGGCTGGAAAATTGCCGCACGCTAGCCGATTTTCAATCCGACTGCCGCGTAATTGCTCGCTTCCGGTTCTGTCCAACGAACAGAGCCATGCGCAACCGTCTATAACAACGCATCGATTCTCTCATCGCTCGAATATCCAGGATCGATAGGTCGATGGAAACCATCATCCTCGACTGCCTTTCACGGTCCTCGAGGACAATATGCCCAGTTATATTGCGTTTTCTCCACTCCCCTATTTGCTATTCGGCTCCCGAAAGACAGAAAATTACGTCAGACGATAAAACGAGAGAATCGATGCTTTCGTTCATCCTACTCGCAACCGATACACCGATAAGAATTATTTCCTCGCAAAAGATCGCGATGAATAAAGTCTATTACCGCTCCTCGACAAGTTAATTTCTGAAATCAAGGCTAACATTTAAAAAAAAAAATAAAAAAATATGAACTCTACTAGAATTTTTCAATCTCCGGGACGTTTCGATTCGAGTAACCGTCGAATCAGTTTCAAGAGCGTTGAATAAAATTGAACCGAACCGTGACCGTACCACAATCGTCATGTTGGTACAACTAAAGCCTCATTGTTCATGCCAGCACAAAGAGTTCAAAGAATAGTCGCATTGTCTGCATGGAGCTCACCTTAAATAGGAACCGACATGATAGATACGGTTCGTGTTGCCGTGCCCCGAATATCTGCAACAGAAAACAGAGCAGACTTTTATATAAGTTCGCAGGATTACGCAGCATTGTTTAAAGAAAAGTGATCCTCGAACTCTCTTAATTCTCGCTCACAATTGACCCGAAAATGTAGTCGATCCCTTAGTAAACAATTTCGAATTATCCAGCGATAAAGCACGTCGCACCCAGAGCCGCAACCGCACTCTTAGCGTGCAGGCTGCACGTAAACTGCGCGCTCTACTCGCGCCGAGAATCCCGCTTGATTTACGTAATGTTACGATAGAACAGGAAGTTTCCTCGACAGTGAATTTACTCCCACTTCCCCTTCAACCTTTCAAGCGACACGGAATCCAGCTGGGGCACTCCTCAAACGCGTAGTCGCCGAAAAGAAAGCCAAAGCTCACTGGACTTACGGGAGGGTTGCCGATATCGTACCACTTGCGATATTTTACATTATACTTCATATTTGTTACAAATTTGATCGTAAGTGACTATTGGATATTGTAGCTTGACCTTTTAGGCACCTATTATATGTTTAACCTTTTATTCACAACAAATTAATTTGTTATTAAGGGGGATTGCGCCTTGTTGAGCCGAAAAATAGGTAATTATTTGTGAATTTTTTCTACAAAAACGGTTCGACAAATTAATTTGAGGTTTGGCAGGCTGTTTCATTGTATCTTGAACTATCGTTCTGAATTTTTGTGTGAAAAATAATCGGGTGGTCATGGGGTTGACGAAAAGTACTGTAAAGGTTTATCCGAAACACAAAAAGGGAAAGAGATTCTTAATCTATATAAATGTGGCTATGTGGTGGTAGTAGATTTATTGCCGTATCCTGTTACCGTTCCTTTTTTATTTAAAGAAGTTTTCCCGATTTTGGGGCAAAACTTGTTTCAGACTCAAATCAGGACGCTTCGCCTTCTTCAAAAGGCTGCCATTTTGCCATTTTTTTAGTTTTCTTAATGCATCTACTAGGGTAGGGTGGGGCTAAAAGTCACATTTTTCGTATAAACCTATGTAAAATTTAGTACTACCAATCTAGAGATATCTGGTGTTATTTTGTATAAACTATAACTATTATGCTTTACGTTCACGAAGTTCGTTTTTTTATACTGTTATTTTCTGTTGAGTTATACCACAAAATGTTTGTCAATGCAAAATGGACTTCTTGCCCCACGCACGGGGCAAAAAGTCCATTGCATAGGGTAGAAAGTCCCTAACGTCTTTTCGTCTAATATTAAACTAAATAAGTAAAGAACTCTTTTCAAATCAACAAATATTCTTTTTGGTATACAATATTGAAAGGAAAGCATGACTTCTTTACGAAAAAATAAAAATATTAGTCAGAGGTTCACTTTAAACTAAAAACTAAAAAAAATCGCTCAACCAAAAGAAAAACATTATTTAAAGACTTTGGCATCATTTCTTTATAGTTTGGCCATCTTATTATAAAAACAAATGATAAAATACATATTTTCTGTCTGAGGGACTTTTTGCCCCGATGGTACCTCTATAGTTTCTGCGATATATATGTTAGAAAATATTATCATTCACCAATAAACAATATCATGCACACATTACTAAAGGAACACACAATCTTAACGTATTTGGCTGATACGCTTTTAAACTGTGGTTTACTTCGTATAAAACAACAGAGACGACGCATTTCTTTTAGTTTTCGATACATAAAATAACGAAGGCGTCGTGTAATTCGCACGGACGTCCAGAAGCGACTGGCGACTCTGTTGTCACCTCCGTTTCTTCTCGCCTTGTACTGCGAAATTCAATACATTGTTTAGGAATAGAGATTTTGAATTCGGGACGTTTTACCTGCTGGACTTTTAGCCCCACCCTACCCTACCACCGATAGCCGCATTCATATAGATTAAGAATCTCTTTTCCTTTTAATGTTTCGGATAACCCTTACAGTACTTTTCGTCAACGCCAGCACCACCCGATTATTTTTCAACGCTCTCTTTGTATCTGCCATGTTTTTTTTTTCACCGTCACACCAAAATTCAGAACAATAGTTCAAGATACAGTGAGACAGCCTGCCAAACCTGAAATTAATTGGTCGATCCGTTTTTGTACAAAATAATTCACAAAGAATTGCCTATTTTTCAGCCCAACAAGGCTCAATCCCCCTTAATCCTTTTGCGACGTACTGTAAAAGGTACGATTTAGGTAACTCTCCCTTAAGTCCTTTCCGTCCCGAAATTCGCGAGGCACTTTGCAATCCCAAAAGTCTTTCCTCCAAGAATCTTCGAACCGCTGATACAGCAGCCTCCGTTTCCAGCTCGTCAGCGAGCTGGCTTCGTTAGGAGGGAGCTTATAAAAAGACGCAAACAGACGGAAGCGAACGCGGATCGCGAGGTCGCGCCCTAATGAATGAACCGCGACGAGTGATCTATCCCGCGTCTAGGATCCTCGTAGATCTCTCTCGCGACCCGCCACGCCCGTGCGCTACAGAATTTCAGGCTTCTATTTATAAAGAGCGAGCGAACGTCGCCGGGTGTGCAGCCATCGGGTCAGGCCGCTCGCGCCTCTCTCCGCGATAGAACCGTTGATCCGGTTAATTCCATGGACGACCAAAAAAGAGAGGGGGGGGGGGGGGGGGGGGGGGAAGAGGAAAAAGAAGGAAGAGCAAGGCGTAATTCGCGACCGTGTCTCCCATATTCGCGGCTGGCTATAAATATACGTGGGTCGCGTCGCGCCTCTCTGTGCGCGGGTAAAACCGCACGCGGCCTATTCGCGGTGAAACGCAATATTTCAACCGCGCCTCTATTTTCACCGTCGAGCACCGCTTTGTTTTTTCGGGATACAAGGCGACCCGCTCGGAACGAGGAAATTGCGACCCACCGCGGGACTGGGGAACGCTGTCGCGCGTTAATCCCGTAGTGTGTGAAGAGTCAAAAGCTCACCCCGCTGCATGTCCAACGTTGTTCCTGAAATTCTGGAATATTTGATTTCGCGCTGCTCTTCCCTCTGCGTTGGATTTCCCGGAAACCACGTGCAGAAGCGTGGGAGAAGAGCTCTCCTGCATGAATTCCTCTTGGAACAGTTGAAAATTAACCGACAAACCGTTGCAGCGATTGTCGAAGCTGAACACACGGCGAAGCATGTATATTGACGATGGACGGACATATTTTTGGTGCCGTTTTTCCTCGCAAGTCTGCTCGCGAAGCTTACGAGAAGCGACGACACGTGCGCCAGGGCCAGCCCGGAAGTAGCGGAGGAGTGTGTCCCGTTCGGTGCATTTCTCCTTCTGCAAGGGACTTTCTGGGCCGGGTAGCTGGTTATTTAAGAAACGTCTGCTCTGAAACGAGTGCCACCGGGTGTATTTTCGTCCCGCGGTAGGAAAGCGAGGTAGAAAATAAGTTCCCGCTCGTCCGCGCTCAAAGGGCATTTCGATCAGAAAAGAGATACAGTATAACTGTACGATCTACTCCTCTTTTCTTCCCGTCATCGTCCCACTGTTCCCCTCCGCCCACTTGTAATGTAAACGAGGGATCGATCGTTCCTTTTCACTGGGAACCGTGCTTTGAAGGGACTCTCGACGTGCCGTTCGGAGATCCCTCGAGACGAAGAATCATCCTAAACACTTTGGTAGACCATGTAACGGTTTGTTGCCCGCTGCTGGGCACCGCCCATGGCACGGCTATCGGAAGGGCCCGCGATAACGGCGGGTACGCTGACCCAAGTCGGAGGATAATCGGTATGCTTTAATGAGCGATGCTTTTCAGGCATTCTCCATCTAGCTGGTTTATCTCGTGGAACGCTGCCGTATCAATTACCCCCGCAGATTAGAGTACTATCCTCGTGAAACGTATAGGGCGCACAGAAACTAAATAGTGGCCACGGATTTGCGTGCACGCCGAGAACTGTTTCAGTGGGGTTTCTTTAACGGGTTCCCACCGACCCAGGTGTATCTAGGCGAGCAGCATCCTTTGAAAGCCGCGGACCGTTCCATTCTCCGCGAGCTATGCAGAGCGAACGTATCGAGGCGCAGCAGAGCGGGCGGAGACAATACGCAGACGAGTAATTACCGAAAGGGAGAAGAATCCGAAGGCCGTAGCCCGTTAATCCCGTTCGGAGCGGAGGAGGACGCATCGGGAAATGAGAAAAGCCGGCAGAGGGGAAGCAATTGCTTCCTGGTTTTTCACGGTATTCGTGATTATTCGCTGGAAGGGGACAAAAGGAGAGGCAATACCGGCAACGAGGATGCGCCCCGGCGTTGAGCGGCTCCACGGCGCGCCGCCGGTATCTCTTGTCTCGCGATAACTAGTCGACGACATATTTCTTTCACCGGGAGAGAACGAGGCAAGTCTAGCCCCCAGTCCGCGGCCATTCTTCCTCAGTTTCTCTAGGACGCCAGGCAGCCCCGGGTGATTACCGAGGCGCAGCCATCAACCGCGCCACCATTGTTCGGTATGCACTTTTGCGATGCACGCGGCTCGATCGCGTAACGCTAGACCGCTCCGTTCCACTCGCTCCCCCAAGGGAAACGACTTAACCGGATTGGCGACAACGATCGCGTGTAAGCCTCGGATCGATCGTGCCACGGAGCAGCGCGGTTTCTCGATCGCGTCTTCCACTTTCTTATAATTGGAGCAAAGAAGGTTTGCGTGCTGAGTGGACACCCTATGCAACGGGTAACGTAATCCCGAGTTTTCTCCTGGCCTATCCAAGAGGCAACTCGATCTCCATCCTCTTTCTCGAAATGTAGCCCACACTAAGGCCTGCATACCGATCGCCCAGCCGTTCACCGCGCTGCCGCGTCGCGTCCCCGTTCTTTCCAGACGGCCAAGTGCCGGGGAGCCGCTAATTCAGACAGAGAAAGGCGTCGTGGGCTGCTAAACGATGAACAATAAACGTGACTCACGGGCCAGACCACTCGTTCCCTTTATACGCCAGCGGATAGTTTTAGGAGCGATCTCTGCCGACCGTCTGCGACTGTTAATTGGGTCCGACCTCCGGTTCAGCGCCGATCTACGCGGGCATTTTTCCATAGAGCCGAGGGTAACCGTTAGACGCGCTGTGCTTCGTTATGCTCGGAGATGGAAGCGAGATGGAGCTGCGCGCTTGGAACGGAGCTGCGAGATCTCTGTGAAACGGAGGGACTCACTGAAGCCGTGGGTGGCTGAGTAATCTACATAGGATGGAGGTCCTCAGAGGCGGCTGGCCCGTGGGCGATCCGTCGAATCGGTGGAATTCAATCGAAAAGAGTGTTTCGATGGGCTTCTGAGATGCTAGAAGGTGCCGTAGGTGTGTCTTCGGTCTGCAGCGTTTCGGAGACGATCGCCGGGATAAATGTCCGGCGACCCGTTCGCCTCCGTTTCATTCTATAAACACCCAGCCAACGACCGTACTGATTCCTGACCCAAGGGATCTACTTTCCGCCCGGTGGCCTTAGCTCGATCTTCCTTCGGGCGGCGATATAATCTGGGAATAATTCCTCTCCGCTTCGCTCGATCAGCGCGGGTCAATGCACCGCGTCCAAGCTCGCCAAATATGCATGTGCCTCCCGCTCAGAGATGATAGCGGCTCTAATTTAATGTGCCCTTATCGCGGCCCGTCCTTCCTTCGTGTCGTAACACTCGGGGGATCGGGTTACCCTCGCAGCCGCGCGATCAATCCCGAAATGACGCTTTCGGGGTGCGTGCGAGCACGCGATGTGCAGTCTTGCACGCTCTGCGAGAGGGTGACTCATTGTCCCTCTCGATACAGATTCGGGGAAAGCCTGAGGGAGAGCTTGAAGGAGGAAAGGAAGAGCGTGGTCGTATTTTTATGAGAACAGTTGAATCCCTGTGGCGAGTCACTGCCAGGGAAGTGGCTCTGAGTCAAATACTCTCTTTCATTGCTCTGTGGCTGGTTTCTAACAAAAACGCGCTGCTCATCGAGGCGGGTGACTCACTGGCACCGTGTCACAATCTTCCATCGTGAACGTCTCGAGATATCACGGCCCGCTACGTCCTTTGTACCAATCGACGAAAATTAAATTCCACTCCCGCTCGTAGTCGCCGATATATAAAGGAGGAGCGAATGAGAAAATGGTCGCGGAAATTGGATCGCAGTGGTGGGCAGTGGCTGCCGCGAAATTCTTTCCTCGCGGACGGTCCTCCAGCGATTATTTTAGGAGCTTTAGGATATCTGTATCAAATGAATATTGAGGCGGTGGTCGAGAATGTTATAAGTGGAAGGAGCCGTCCTTAAATTACGTAAGGCTAATTTTAGTGATTTCATAGCCCCCGTTTCCCCTAATTTATTAGATTTTATATTCCAACCCCCTCCCCCCTTCCTTACGTTATATTTTTTACATTTTTTCAGTTATTAAAATTCTTTTAAAGGTTTATATAATTCGTTTAAGGTTCTGCCTTGTGGGACCGAAAAAATAGATTTTTCATTTTGCATCTCTCAAAATATTTGGACCTTGTATGAAGAAGTGGATGGACTACTATATAGCCCTGAAGGATTCTAAATATTGTAAGTAGTTGTACTTTTCTACCAATCTAACATGAATCTTTAAACTCGTTTTTCACGAAACAACATGTTTCGACATGGCGTTGAAGAAATCTCGAAGTCCAATGAAGCTATTGCATCGACCTTGTACATACATGTCCGGCAAACGTCAGTCTATCTATGGATGTATCTGTTACCGTTCGTTTTTTATTTAAATAATTCCTTGCGATTTTTGGACGAAATTCGAACTTTTTTTTCAAAAGGCTGCCATTTTAACGATTTTTCATTTTTCTGAATTGTTCTAGTTCCATAGACAGCCATGTTCATGCAGATTAAGAATCCCTTTTCCTTCTTACGTTTCAGATAAACCATAGGACACTTTCCTTCAACGCCAGCACAAGTCGCTTTTTATTCAACGTTCTGCAATCGGCGCTCTACACACGCACATTTTTTTTGTATATCCTCATAAAAATTTGTAATAATACTTAAAACTACAATAAAACAACTTGCCAAATTTCAAATAAATCCGTTCAACAGTTTTGTTTATAAAAAATTCGCAAATATTACCTACTTTCTCGGTCCCACAAGGCAGAACCCCCCCCCCCCACCCCCCTTAAAGGGTAACGTCGCTGTAACAGCGCAAAAACGAAAAAAATTAATAAGTCAAAAATCTATTTAAACGCTTTTATTATTCACATCTTAAATAGTTTCAGACAATCTTTTTTTCTTTTCTTTTCTTTCAAAATGGCACTTCAAACGCGCTCTTCTCGGAACCACGGTATTCAAATTGACTCGCACCATAATTTAAACAAGTTTCATTCGACTCACTTGAAATTTTTACAGTAGCTTCTAAACTACATTCTCCATTTAAACCTAAGAAATTCGCCACCCCTGCTCCCCCCTCCCCCAAAGCTTTACGTAATTTAAGGACTACCCCTAAGAAAGGAATCACAGATTTCCCTCGAAACCTGTCGCTAAATGCCGAAATCCTCAAGGGGAATATTCTAAAATTCATCTCGGCTCCGAAATTTGGAGTACGAAGCTCTCTCCTCTGCATGTACTATCTCAGGCAAGCTCATTTCTTAAAAATACACCTCAAAATACCCTGCGTTTCGTACCGCCCTGTTCGCTTCCAAAGCAAACGGCAGGACGACGCAATCTTTCAATGAATCTTCCGCAAGGGAGACGCGAGTAGGGTCGATCCTTCGTCGATAAGGCAATCGCCAAGCGCGCTCCAGTAATGAAGTTCAGGTAGGAGGGAGACGGCGCGTCGTGTCCAAAGGCCGTTAAAAGGAAAGCCCTGTACGTTATTTAATGAGCGCTGTAATTATCCTTTCCATCCGGAGATCCGTAATGGACTGGAAATTCGTCCGTTTCCTGAGAGCCTCGCGCTGTCACCTGCCTCTCCTTACTTTTCCTAATGACTCTCCCCTCGAAGGTGAGACGGCGGTACGAATCGCGAGTCACCGCGGAAACGGGGACGAAACGAAAACGAAAAACGAGTCTGCGATCCCACGGCGGAGCGATGAAAGTAGAATCCGCGAGCTGCGGCGACTCATCGTCGATCATCAAACGACGCCGTTCGGCAAAAACGCAGCTGACGGCGATGCTCGGGCTGAGCGAAAGTGGCGTAACGGTCGGAGCGTCGGGAAAGAGGCAGGCCGCCTCGAGACTAACGGTATTCAAATGAACGGGGTATTATCGGGGGGGGGGGGGGGGGGCGAAGATCGATCGGCGCTGGCGGTGGGGCTTTCCGCGATTCCGCACGGCTCCTCGGGAATCGTCTAAAAGGCACGTCCGGCCCCGACGTGCTGGGAATCGATCGCCGGACGATAAGTCACGCGCAACCCGGAAAACCGCGACGAAAGGCCGCCGCGGTTGCACGTTTTTCCGCGGGGCCCGGTAACGTGTTGCGCGAAAAACTCGGCCTCTCCCGTGGTTCCTGACCTTTCCACCGGGTCGATGACACTCGTTAAAGGGGCATCCCCGGCTCGCTTCCCTTCGCCAAGAGCCGCGCTTGATGAAAAGCCCCCTCGCGTGCAAAAGCCTGGCTAATAACCGTGAAGGTGCTAGGCCGGGGCCATTTAAAAAATCTTACCAATTGTTTTTCGTCAGAGGCGAAATGGTTCTACGAGAAAAATCGGAGCTCAAGCTGCCGGCTATTCGTTGGACTTCTCAAAGGTAGACAAGATTCAAGAGGAACGATCCTTGTTTTATGAAACACGGTTAAGCTTCTGACTCTTCTTTATTCATTTTGTAAAACGATTTTCATAGACCAGAGACGAATCGGAGAGGAATATTAATCGCTAGAGAGGAGTGGCTGTGGAAAGCGTTTTCACGGTGGCCAAGATCGATCGTGGATACCAGGTGGGAACGGCTCTCTCGAAGACGACGTTGCCCTCCTAAGAAAGTACCGTTAAAATATTTTATTGCGAGGGATCCCGGCCGTCAGCGGATTTTTCTGTCTCCCGGCCGCAGAGCTCGCCGTCAAAGTGCATCGGAACGGATTGTCGGCGTGCAAACTGCGGCCTCCAGTAGACACGGCTACTGGGAACACTGTATTCCCACGCGACGGAGACGAGCTGTTGCTCGCTGGTGCATACCGTCTACCGGGTGACCCGGAAGTCTACCAATCACTGGATCGAGAAAATGAAGCGCAGTCTGTCGCGAATTCTACGAGGACTGCGGTGAATAGTTTCGGGGTTTGGCGGGTGATCCAGTATCACTTGGGTAACAAGGAAGCTTTCCCATCTTCTTCCTTCGCGATTATATTTCTTCCACCCACTGCACAGAGATTAAACGCGTAACCACTTTCCTGAATTTATATTCAGCTCACTTTGCGGTTCTAAGGGAACCACGTAGCTAGCAAGTCCTGTACTGGGACCAAATTCGTTCGGTTTTAAGCGGTTAGGCACTCTTGGACGCCCGAAAATCATATGTAAGTTCCAGAATTTTTCTGGGCGAAAGTAGAAAATAAATGAGAAAACTTTTTTTAAGTGTTTTTTCTGCATGCCTTGTGGTATATAAAAAAAAAATTGTAACTATTTTTTTTTAAGAAAATGGCATTGCTGGTGCTCTTCCATTCTCCACGGCTAGCAATAGAAGTCCCGTGTACCTACTTTGACGCAGGATAAAAAAACGGAAATTTTCATTATTTACACGACTTTTACTACAAAAGTAAATAGCGACTTGTCAAAATATCGATTTCTATGAAAATGGTGGGCATTTGAAGAAAATATCAGTTTTAGCCGAGAAATTTGCCTAAACTTTTAACCTAAATTGTGTCTAAAATTACCCGTAGCAAAAAAAATTGCTAATGAATCGTAAAATCCCTATGTACTTCTGTAGATAGTCTATTATAGAAGATACTATTAAAATTTCATGTGAGTCGTATAAAAAGTGTTCAAATTATGCTGCAAGCCAAATTGAAAAAAAAATGATTCCGAGGGACAACATATAACTCGGACATTTTTTAATATTTCTGTACAATAATTATACAATATATTTATTAAGACATGCCCTAAACATAAGAAGCATAGAAATAATTTTCAACCTCATAGCATCATAAACATAAAAAATATATATAAAAACAATTTTATGTTAAACGATTTTACTAAAAATGCACTAAAAACTAAAAAAATAATTATTTTCTTGTACTGCAATTTCGATGGTGTTTTTCACTTTAAATAAAATCGTGGAGCAGGATTTTTCATAACAGAATATGAATCAATTTAATACAGCATCAAGCGTCGAAGTGAATTTGTTGTGAGTTACCCTGCTCCATGATTTCATTAGAGTACAAGAAAATAATTATTTTTTAGTTGTTAGTGCATTTTTAATAAAATTGTTTAACATAAATTTTTTTTATATATTTTTTATTTTCTAGTTTTTAGTGTTTAAGGATTTACATTTCGCAGCTCAGACTTCTTTAGAAATATCTTTTATTTAATTTCCAATCGCGATGCGACTAACGACTCGAACGCAGCGGCATTTTGTCGTTTTCGTAAAGACCGCGAGTGGCTGATTTCAAGTCGTTTGGATTTGTGGTTATGGGTTATATTTATTGACTGGGTAATTTTTTCACCCGCTCGGGGTTAATTTTTTTTTTAAATATTGTATTGTAATCCAAACTACGCACGCCTGCAAAGTTTCAAGACAATTAGATAGTTGGAAGTGGGTTAAATTTGAGTTGCCAGATTTGAACCATACATACAAACAAACAAACAAACAAACAAACAGAGGATCGAAGCTGAATAAAATCGTTTAAAAATCGTCTAATTTGGTGCCGTTTTGAGCGTCTCATGGTGGCGTCACCCTTTAAATAAAGTTCTACTGTACTTCCCCGCGCGAGAGGCGTCAGGCTCGCGGCAGATGTAAATTACGAAGCACCCGGTACAATCGGCGGACCAGGGAGTCGCGCGGAATGCGCGATAAATAATACATGAAATTATTCTGTCGACGGTTCGTCCGCAAGACGTCCGCCCCGCGAATGGCTTTTCTACGCTCATCCGCCGCGAACGATCGAGTCGTCGGCGCCTTCCACCAACGCTTCTACAAAATCGGCCTCAACTTCGCAAACTGAACACGTTCACCTCCATTTTTCATGCCCATCTTTGGTTTTGAATTTTATGTCGCTTTAAGAAGAAAGTTCCAAGCTGCTCGGGAAGTGAATCTTCCAGGGAAGCCTTCCGCCCAGAGTACAAGAAGGTTAAGAACGTCGGAATACCCGGGCAGCAAAGTTAATCGCATAAAGTGTGGGTTGAGCGAGCGATATCTTTCGAACGAAATGCTCGCCGACCTCGAAAGTTTTTCCACGGGCCGGTGGCTCGCCTCGCGCTCCAAGTTCAACGCATCGTTCCTCATCGACTAGCAAGTTTCTCCAGAGTGCCTCCAGCCCGACGTAAATTCCTCGGGAATTCATGTTCCGCGGGATTCCATTGCTCCTCGTCTAACACCCAGCGTTCCTCGTACCGAGTGACGTTGAAGAAGATTCGATACTACGGGATCTGCCGTTGAAAGAGGTCAAACAACGCCGATTCTATCGCGAAAATCGAATGGCACTCGCAAAAGAGACACGCACCGCGGAAACAATAGAAGCGGCGTGTACTTTGCGGGTTCCCTGCGCCCGAGCACGCTACACTCCGCCCCCCCCCCCCCCCCATTCTGCAAATTAACCGCGGGCAACGAGAAAGAGGAGCAGCTTTCCCGTTTCGCGGTTTTCCAGCCAAGTGCCTCGCCCCTCGCGCGCTCAAAGCGAGCCCGGGCCTTCTGTAATTCCCTCGCATTAGTGCTGGCTTTTCAGGTGAGAGGAAAAAACCGTGGAAAAGGAACGGTATGTTGGGAAATTACTGCCGCGAGGCACCGCCGCAAGCTTTTCGACGCGGGACTACTCGTGGGAGCCTCGGGGTCGCCGCTCGAACTTTGGATCGCTTGATAAAGCTTGCCTCGGAACCGGCGCGGTAAAAGAGGGAAATTCGGTGCGAAAATTCACTCGGCGCACCTGCTCCGTGTTCCATAAAGCCGGGAGAACGGGTTACCGAGAAACGGCGAACCGGTCCTGCTGACCGAACATCGCGAGAGACTTCCCCGCCCGGTGGAACCGTTACGTAGCTATGGCCATCCAGAAAACCGGTAGGAGGGTAATCGACTAGTGGTGTATATCGGCCGCGGATGCCTTCCACACCGGTACAATCGAGCCGACACCACCCACGAGCCGGTCGAATAAATAACCGATGGGCTGGGAGCGACGAACGGCTCAGTCTTCAGCAGCGGGAGAAGAAGGAACACGTGGACGCGAAGGGATCTTAAAATTAATGCTAATAGATATTCTGAGATATAGAGTTTCTGGCAGGGATCGAATGAAACTGTTAACATTATCAATTAATTATGACATAACTGTTAGTTTACGACTATTTTCTATTCTGTTCCGAGAAAACATGTTACAAAATGCAGTGTGCTAAATGGAAACATTTATTCCATACGTTATTCTGTAAATAAGAAAACTTTCATTGCTTGAAAGTAGAAAAAAGTTCTAGTTAAATAGAAACATTTCTTCTGCTGTGACAAAGTTAAAGTTGTGACAAGCAGATTTGCTGAAAA
The DNA here is from genome assembly GCA_947577245.1 of Andrena bucephala. Classification (NCBI taxonomy): domain Eukaryota; kingdom Metazoa; phylum Arthropoda; class Insecta; order Hymenoptera; family Andrenidae; genus Andrena; species Andrena bucephala. The sequence goes on from OX387719.1 coordinate 10,701,484, forward strand.
TGTTTTAGGGTGGATTGATCTGAAGTTGAAACCTTAAACCGTTCGGTGAAAATAATGGAATGTATCTATTGGGTAGACCGGGGGCGATAGTAACAGGGGGGCGATTGTAACACGTTAAATGTCTCAAAACATGTCGTCGGTGATAGTGCAAAACCGCGTATGAGCAGTTTGTAAGTACCGCGGATCTGCAAAAGTAGCAAAATTGAGATTTCGCGCCCACGGTTGCCAAGCGCTGTTTCGCTTTTTTTTTAAAGTCACACCATTGATGTTAGTATTTATTACAAGGAGTGCTAAAACTGTCCCAAAAAAGTTCAGTCAAAGAAATCCCTTAAAATGGCTAAAATATTAAGTTTTCTCTCCCTCCTGTAAAATCGGTAGAATGCAGATCCGCGGTATTTACAAACTGCTCATACGCGGTTTTGCACTATCACCGACGATATGATAAATATTAACCTAAATTTTGGATATATGATGAAGAATGGCATTTGGAATACACACATCCATGTTCTAGCAGTATAGATAGATACACAATAGACATGTATAGCGAAGAAAATAACTTTTCAATACCCTAAAGTAACTTTTTCTAACTGATTCAAAATTGTAATATAAATACTTCCTTTGCAAGTACGTATTTTTTCCCTGCCTAAAAATCACATTGTGATTTCTCTTCTATATTTATGCTGCTTCCAATACTAATTTAAAAAATATGCCCAACTTTTATATTTTACCCATAAGTATCTGTTCAAAAGTATAGGATTCTCCAGAATTGTTATTAATCGAACATAAAATAACTGTTAAAGCTAAACTCTTACAATAGAGTTAAAGTGTTAAACTACAAAGTTATCTTAAAACTGGAAAGAAATGATTTAAAAGATAAAATTTCGATAAATAACTCTTATTTATAAAAATTAACAGTTTCAATCAACCCCTGGTTTCAAGATCCCCCACCCAGACAGTCATCTTGCATGATCGGATCGATCTTGGAAGTGTCCACGCCGTCCTCCCGCGATGAGTAAGCATCCAAGGGGTCTCAAACGGGAGGGCAAGATAATAGCCATTGAATTTATTCTTTTTATTACTGTGTATACTCGCGGCAGAAATGTCAAAATTGATAACAGATGATTAGAGACACTATAATAAGAGTCTGGACACAAGAAGGCCATTTTTGATTGGTCCGCCATTTTTGGTCTATTCCCGCTGATTTTTAAATCTGTCAATATTATACTAATCTTAATTGTAACACATTTTTAAAAAAATATATGTTTGAATGTTAATAAAAAACGTTTTTGGTCATACTATTTTAATTGTTTGTAATATCTATTTATCTGAACATGTATTTTTGGGTGAAGTAAACAGAAATAAAATACCGCCATAAACGTAAGAGTTGTTAAGAGTGATTAAGAGTGAAATGGTATATATTTCTTTCTCTCTCGTGGAATTTAGCCCAAACATGGCCGACTGTGGCTCATGTCCATGACTCTTATTATAGTGTCTCTAGTTGATAGTAGCGTAGCGCTGAGCTTCACGAGTCGATACGTTTATGAACGCTCGATAATCGATAAAAGGAGCCCATCGACGTGACTTCCGGGGCCGTCGCCGCGTTCAATTTCGAATTAATTGCCACAAACGCTCGGGACTCTGGCTTTCGACTAATTGGCACGTTAATTGCTCTCGCCGGTGCATGGCCCCGCCTCCTATCGGCCAATAATGCAGGCAACACGATCGGGATTACCAGGACGAAAGCCCTTTAGTGGGACACTGGGAACAGCTGTGAGCTTCCGACGAGACCGACGCGGTTCATAATTTCGAGGGCAGTGCTTCGCTGCCTACGCGCCCAGCGAAATAACGCATACCGGGCATCGCGGGGAAGCGCGGACACGTGAAGTCCTGCGACTCGTTTCTCGATGCACGAGCGTGTCATGTTTCAGACCGGCCGCAGATAAATTGCAAAGCTAGCAGCGGAATGAATTTTTGCCGAGATTTAAATTCTCGGGGGATGAAATTGCAAATAAATCGCAAAATCCCCTAAAAAAATCGCAAAGAAATTACAAAATCGCAAAATTGCAAGGAACTCCCAAAATCGCAAGGAAATCCAAAAATCGCAATAATATCTCCGAATCGCAAAGAAATCGCGAATCGAGAGCAACGCGAAAACAATGACCCCTGTTGCGCCAGACTCCGCTCCACTTCCAGGAAGTGACTGTACCGGGCGAGGATCACGGAAAAAGTTATCAAAAGTCGGCTTTCATAGATAACCCGCCTGTTTCCGGCGATGCGGGAACAACAGGCCTCCCAGCAACGTTCACGCCTGCTGGTTGAATATTTCAGCCGAGTGTTTGGCGCCGCGCGAGGAACAAGGATACGCCGCGCCGCGCTAATGGCTTTCCACCTCCTTTTTCCCGGCGTGACCCGGGTCCTATTTCGAGCTGGTGCCCGTCGAAACGGCGAGCGAGGCGCGAGCTTCGACCGAATCCGTCTGGACTTCGAGGAAGCCGACGGCAGAGGCCAGGGAGAATGGAACGCCGCGCGTTCCGTTTCGAAATTCCGCGGGGAATTGGCGCAACGTGCCGGCGTCTCGTCGCGAAAACGTGCCATTAGGGCTGTCGACGCGAATAGCACATTCCACCGTCTCGCGAATGGCCGAGTCGTTCGTTCTGACCGATCCGAAAAGCTCCGGTCGTCCAGGGATCGAGAGGATCGCCCGCGCCACGCTTTCCTTTTGCCGCGAGACGCAGATGCGACTGGATAGCTGGAGAGACACCACGCCTACCCGATAAATCCTACGCTTCTACGATCTATCTGGTAAATTGGCGTCCCCGGGCGAGCGGGCGCTGGCGATTATTCCGTGCTGCACGCGAGTGCAACGCGCGGCCTCGATCGCGACGGGGATCGTCTGTTCGGGCACACCGATCAGCCATTAGCTGGGCCAGCAATGATCGCGAGAAACGGAGGAGACAACGGAATATCGAGTGGAGGGAAAGGGAGAGGAGAGCCGACAGATCGACGCGAGAAAGCTGGACGACGAGGAAGACGGGAGGAGAAAGGACGGCCGCGGCGAGCCGAGAGAGAAAGACGTGGAAACTCCTTCTCGAGGCGTATGAGAGTCGATCTCAGGGCGGATTCCCACCAAAGGATCGGTCACGACTTAGGGTCGCAGTAAACGCCATCCGCGAGCACTCCCGACGATTGGATAATACGAGTCTCGCTGCTATCGTCCTCTCTCTTCTTCTCTCTCCTCCTCGACCTGCATCTATCCTGCACGGGCCAACATCATTACGGTTCCCCGTGTAAAACGGCAACCTCTGCACCGCGACCCTCCATCTTCCCGTAACCTGAGCGCAAATCCGCGTTTACGTGGCCTGTTTATCTCGCGCCCGTGGACACCGGCCGCTACAGCTTCAGCTGGCAACGATAACGATTGCCTCGACAGGAGCGGTCGTTCATCTTCCTCCTCTTTGGCAAGCTTTGATACTTGACACCGAGGGAACAGAGGAGAATGCAGCTACGAGGGTGCCCATTCTCTGCTAATTAAAAACTAATCACCCTGCCTCTATCGACGAAGATGAAAACCCTATACCTACTCGCCTCTCGTAATAGGATTGCCCTGCGATACGATTAACGCCGAATATCTCCCTCAGGCTTTCCTCCTACCTACCCACTCGACTGCATCTTCAATGGTGTCTCCTACATTACCCCGTCCCACAATTCATATCTAAATCTCACCGTGTCACGAACACTATCTTACCCAACTAACAAAGCTGCAAGTAGATACATATTCCCCCGGGAGGTTGCTGCATCTATCGGAAAGCAAACAGTAACCCGCCCCGAGAACCAATCAACCAAGTTCCCCGAGGCTACGTCTTTACAGCCACACTTCATCAACGCTTCAAGCATCCGTCACCCTTCGTACTCGATATCGCTATAAACAGCTGCACAATGTCTATCGCGTATCGGAGGACAGTCCCTCCGCTGTTAAGCAGGGGGAGACAATGACTGCGAGCACAGTCCGCTTGAAGATCCCCTCGACGTTTACTGTTCCCTCGGATCGACTGTACCGCGGCGTCACGGAAGCGCTCCCCGCTTCATGGGAAATCGGAGCTGAGCCGCGCATAAAATTACGGTAACATCATAGTCGCTAAAAGTCGCCTCTATCCCGAATTACCTTTCTCCGTGGCGCGCGGCATGCACTCTCGCTCGAAATTCCGATCGTGCCTGATCCTCGGGCGCACGTGCGGTTGGCCGTGCGCGCCAAAGCGCACACCACCGTAAATACCACGAGGAAGTCATTAATCTGCGGCGACTCGCGGCAGCTATCCTCGGGCCAGCGCCAAAGGATGTTACCGTGCTAACGCCGCCAGGCAACGACACCCTCCTGCCATCCCCGACGACCACATTCCAGCTGGCTTCCACTGGGAGATGTCCTTGCCGAGTGCGCGCCTTCCCTTATCTCTCCATCTCGCTGCCATTTTTTTTTTTTTTTTGTTTTTCGAGTAACGAGAGATAGCGAGCCTTGGATGGATGCCTCTCCGAGCGTACCAGCCGCGCAAGTTTGGTTTTAGCTGCACGAGGAAGGAATGCCAGGTTTCTTCGTCTTCAGGGGGACATTTTTTTATGGGAGCGGAAGGTGCTTGACCTCTCGGAATGCTTGTAACAATTCTTCCTGCGGTTGGAGCACGGCGCGACGGACGTCCGAGAATAAGACAATTCCTTGGGTATTCGAGGGTCCCTCGCTCCAGATTGCACTCGGCCGATTCGTGGCTGGTCGCCGGGTCACGTATTCCGCGAGGCTCGCTCGACGACTCGTTTTAACCCACTTCTTCCCGACGAACCTTGTCCGACGTCTTTCCGCGCGTTCGGTACAATAAGATCGATCAGGCTCGATGATTAGAACGGTCTTAATTAGCCCATTTCGGGGGGGGGGGGGAGGGGGGGGGGGATAAAGCGGGTGACGGTGCTAATTAGATGGCACAAGTTACAAAGGGCTTGTAATTAACGATCGAGCGCCGAGGCGGGACACCGGAGCGCAGAGACCAAGTTACGTTTGACTGGATAACCGAGTGAAACGCGCGGGTATCGGAAAGAAGGCTCGGGGAACAATGTCCCCGGTGAATTTCAACTCTCTGACCGGAAATACGTGGACACAGGTGCTCGGAAGGTTGTAGACGCGGAGACAGCTATCGATCGTTCCTGAACTCGGTGTTTTGAGGTCGTCGTCCTTTCCGAGTTGCACGCGGAGTCGATAGCACGCGAACGCTTCTGTGAACTGCCGCGACTTCTGACCAATTATTCAAGCGCAGCTCGTTCATTAACCTGCCGCTAGGTTTTACGACGCTACCAAGGAAAGCTCGACGAGTATCCCCTCCGTTACGGATCCTCCTCTTGCCTTCCAGCTGCGCTCATCTCCACTCCCCCATCGATCGAGATCCTCCATCCTCGCTGCCTGACCTCTCCAAACCCAAACTGTCCCCTTGGAGACAGAAAACGACCAACCTCGAAATCGCTTTTACTCGTCCTCCCCCCCCCCCACCCCCCCCCCCCCCCCCCACCCCAAGAACGCCGGGTTAAAGAGCGTCCAAAGCCGCGTTTAACTTCTTCCCCGCATTGTTCCGCGGCTCCATATCCACGCGAGGGGCCAGCCTCTGCACACGTGGTCACGAAAAAGCGCGCGTCGAGTACCCGGTAAACATTAAACGCTGTACAGAGCACACAGGGGTGAGGAGGGGAGGAGGAGCCCATCCAGCAGACAGGATGGAATGTGGGCGTGCAGCGAGTGGATATGCGAGGGAAACGCGTTTCTACGGTGTCCGGGAAACGAGCGGGCTGATATACTGGCGGCGGGTTCCTCATTTTTCTTTCTCTCCTTCGCTTTCGCCGGGGTTCCCTCCCTCCCCTCTTCCCGCCCCGGCCAGCTATCTTCTTTTCCCTTAAACGCGATTGTTCGCCGCCCGTTGCATCGCGCCTCTTCCGCTCATTGTCCCGACGAATGGTATCATTAATTGTGGCCCAGTTACGTCAACGGCACCTCGCATCCTCGCGATTCATACCGCCGCGCCTGTCGGAACCGCGGGGACCATGATTGGCCTTTGCCTGGTCGCATCGACCAGCGCCGATCACCATACCACACACGGCACTCTGTGGCGCTTTCACCAAACACTTGGGCTTAGAAGCTTGTGAATTTTTCCTGGTCCAAAGTATATGCAGATTTGTCTCGAAAAAATTGCCTAATTCGTAGGAATAGGTTTTGTAATTCCTACGTATTCGGGAGCCTCGGAAAAAATTGGCCTCGGGGCGATGGGACTCGAACCCACGATCTTGCGGAAACCTCGGCGTACTGGTCAAACGCCTTACCAACTCCACCAAAGCCGGTCCTCCGTTTTATGGGGGTTTCTGATCCCACATAATCGTTACCTTGCCGTGTAGGCAACAACAGAAGAATTGGGGGGGGGGGGGGGGATACCGATCGCCTTATTTCAAAGCGGAAACTCCGTCCTTCTCTCGAGACTACTTTAGATATATTCCTACTTACACCTGTATGTCCCAGGCGACGAAGACAGCGGTTCAGGAATTAAAATTCATTGCACAGAAGTGATCGAGCGGTTCGGAATCGCGCGGAAGCCCCGGCGAACAAGTCCAATTGGCATGGTTCGTTGGTGACGACGCGGTGCGTTGAATTAAGAGTCCCTAGTTCGTATAAAACCCGCGCCCGCTCCTCCGAGCTGCTCCCCAGGTTAATTCGAAGGAACGCGGCGGAGCAGGGAGAAAGGGCCGCTCCGATCGCAGTTTTCATAGGGGGCTACGGTTTCGGCCGAGTTCGTCGGACCACCTCTTGCGTAACACGGCCCTGAGACGTAGTCTTACAACGGTAATGGAAGCCTCTGGCAGGCTTCCTCCTACGGGCCAACAAAACCCGTTTCTTCTTACAGTTTAACGATCGCGAGCGCGTCAGAATTTATAAGGGACAAGCTTAGGGAAAGGAAACCAGGCCCCTGACGAATGAGAAATGAAAACCAGCCGCGGTATCGTCGCGCTGTTTAGAGGAGTACTCTAATCCAGGGCGAGCGCGTCGATACCCAGGGGAAATCCGAGCAAGCTACTCGGGAAGATGCGAGCTGCGCGATAGGCAAACAACGAGGCCCAACTTGGGCTTCTTCGGTGGCTAAACGAGCCAGAAGAGAGGTTACCGAGATCGCCAGGGAAATGAAGTTTCAGCACTCTGGTGAATGCCTGTGGGTGGAGTAGGCTCGATAGATACACGACTCTGTTTTTCAGGGAAGTTTCGAACTTGCTGCGAACGCTTATCGACTTAACAACCCACCAGCCGCTGCGCGCAGTCCACTGGAATGAATCGACTTGTTCCGCGATTCGATTCACTTTTACGGCGGGAGAATGCGCGCGAATCGATAGGCTGAATAACTGGAATAGACTTGTTCTTTTGGGGCCTCATAATGATATTGCGCCTAGGGCCTCGAAAAGTATAAATGCGGTTCTGCTTAGGCCCGGCTCGAGACTTTTTGCGCTCTAGGTAAACTTACCAAATTGGGCCGTTTATTTATAGCTTTTTGATGACCTTACTTTGAATTTTCATTCGTAGCTTAAAATATTTATAAGGTAAATGCGGGTGATAAGGCCCACCTAAGGATTGAATTTTTTTTTAAAAAACTTGTACATATTCTTGAAAACTTTTTTTTTTTATAGAAATCTGTGGACATTAAACTATAAACTATAATATTTGTAACAATATATCGACGTGCGTTACGAAAAGTAGCACGTTTCAATTTTCTTACGAAAAACAGCACGTTTGTCTTCGATGTTACAAAAACTATCACGTTTCGGTTTTCGCTACGAAGAACAGCATGTTTGAGCGGCTTGCCACGAAAAGTAGCGTGTTCCCACTGTAGCTACGAAAAGCAGCATATTTGGATGGTTGGCACCGAAACATCGAGTGCGTCAATTTAAATACCTTCCGACGCGATTTTTAGTTAGTACTAGGTCGGTAATTTATTAAACATTAAAATACCGTACTTAAATAAATGTAGATTAAATTTTTCATACGTGTTTCCTTTTGGAGATTAGATGGAGTTATCATTTATTAAGCAATATTTTCAAAAGTTGAATTCTTCGATGCAAAATGCACTTCAACAATTTGAACTAACCACGCGCCGAGACGTGATAGTTTCTGCAGTATAATCCAAAACGTGCTATTATTCGTGGCGAAACAGGATAATGTGCTAGTTTTCGCTGCAAAGTACGAAATGTGCTATTCTTCGTGGCTAAGCAGGCAAATATGTTAGTTTCCGCGGCGGAAGACCAAACGTGCTAATATTTGTCAGAAACGATGGAATGTGCTTCTTTACGTGGCACACTGAAACGTGCTGCTTTTCGAAAGAAAAATAAAACGTGCTAACTTTCCGTAACGCACATCGATATGAACACAACAAATACGTAAATTAATAGGTTTTTAAAAACTTTGTAAACGGGCTTTGTTTCGTCTAGTGCAGGTAATAAGGCCCGCCTATTTAATATGCACAATTCGGGTAAACAAAGACATCTTCTTCCTCAGGTGTGAGCCCAACGCAATCCTCGTGTATCCAGGTGAGGCACTGTCGCATATCACTCTGGAATGCAGTTCTGCATAATTTGCAAAACCAATTGTCTGCAGAATTGCCGTCCACGTTTTCTCTGGAGGTGGATGGCATGGGCTCTTGTTCACACAATCTTGTCTTTTTTCTTCTGGTTGAAGTGACACGTGCTTTGGAGCTCTTCTCAATATCGTTCCTGCTTTGGAAGGGGTCTCTGGTTATTTCCTGAGTCTTAAAGTCCACTTAATATTTTGGTGGGCCTTATTATCTGTTTTGTCACTTCCTCGCTGCTGAGGTTATATGTTAAGCGTGCACTTTACAAAATCATCAATTTTCTGGAAATATGTTGCCAACATATGTACTTATACATACCTATAGTTGTACAGTAATTGGATAATGAGTACTCCCAATACAACGCCAAGAATCCGACGTAATTCTTATAATTGTAGCGACGCTAGATGCCCGCGGAACATTTCTTGAATTTACAGCCGACAAATGTTATATTAATCGCGCGGAAACTCTTCGAATGACATTTCGTATGTAATAAAAGCAATAAATGACACTACCAGTATTGTCGATTGATCTACCAAGGATAAATGACAGGTGGGCCTTATTACCTGCCGGGCCTTATTACCCGCACTTACCTTAGTAGGGGAGAGGTGCTATAAAAGGGACACTTTTGTTTAACGCCTATTTCTGACAATGTCATTATAGGTATTTAAAAAGCAAGCACATCAATAGAAAGCGTGTTTATTTCCCTTCAATAAAAGTATATTATAAATTCATAAGATATAATAGAAAATAACAAAATCTTCAATTTTCAAATAAATGGGAAATGTCCCTTTTACGACTGGGTGGTTTTAAATGGGACATTATAAGTCATGAAAGGGATACGTTAATAAAAATAAACAATTAAAGTATTACAATTATAATTGTAAATCCTAATGACACAAAACAATGGAATCTATGAAAAAAATAATTCTTTTTACTAGAAATCATCAATATTTTTTACTATCTTCATAGAGTGTGACATTAATCATAGCTTTAGCAGTTTTTTTAGTTATAAAGTAATATTTTTTATAAAATTTATGTCTTACAAAATAAGTTCAACATAGGAATACCCACGAATGACAAATATAAGTACATATATAAAAAATCTATAAAACACTTAAATAATAAAATAGTTTAGAATTAAATTCTACTTGAGCAAAAGTGAGATCAATTGTACTAAAATAGGTAGGTACGTTTTCATATTGCAGATTAATGATTTTATTGATCATTTTTGACGATAAAGTTTGTCGCTTTGAATAATCACTGTATTAATTCTTAAATTTGAAACAATACGCCATCAATTAATAATTGATAATTTAAAACAATGCCATGTATGTATGAGATGATACACTAATAACTTTACAGGAAAGTAAAATATAGGACGGTATTCACATGTGTATGAGAAAGACAGTCATGAAACGGTCGTCCCATTTAAGACTTATTATGCTGTCCCTTTTAAGACTACAAGTGAGTTTAATATAAAATATCCTCAAAACAAAGAAAATAATCAATTAAACTTCTCTGTTAAGTATTTTCGTTTCAGTTTAGTACAAGCTACTTTAATGATACACCACTTTAACATTTTGTATATATCTTGATCTCAGAAAATGACGCAGAAAATCAACGAAAATTTTACTTTTACTTTTACTTACAGATTGTTACTCTGCTGCAAGTGAGACCGCAGTGAAGTTTACGTCAAATCACTGGGCACTAGTGTGCCATAAACAGGAAAATAAATTGCATGTCTAATGCGTTTAGAATTTCGGAAATTTTATTTGTCCCATTTAAGACCTGTCCCTTTTATAGCACCTCTCCCCTACAACTTTAATGTTTCATTAATACTTTATTTAAGAAAATACCTACAAGGGAGGCAGCTGCTTAATTTTGCCTATAGAAGAATCGTAGCCGATGCAACAATCATGTCTCTACGAAGCAAATTTTCCCTCAACTATCCTCCACCTCCACAGGATGTGGACGCAGCCGGTCGAATTTACCCAGGCCGTTCCGCAACCGCCGCGCTCTTCTCGTATTGTCGCGCCACGGTGAAAAACGATATCGGGCCGAGATCGAATTTGCGGTGAACCTCGAAACCGCGAGTCGTGATCGACGAGGCCGGTGTGCTCCAGTTCGCAGCCGATCCTGGACGCGGGCATCGTGACGCGGCGAATCAGGGCCTGCCACCAGCTCGGTAACGCTTATCTCGCCCGAACGCGTCCCACCTTCCCTCGGCTTCGATCTGGTCAACTGCTGGAAACGGAAGCGTGGCAATCGTTGCCGCGATGCAGGTGGAAGGTACCAACGGAGTTATGCGCCACGGAACAACCCTCTCGAGCCCATTCTCCGCGCGCACGTGAGAAAGGATGTGGGCGGTATCAGATTACGAGAATCCCCGACGCTTCGCCGTTATTTGTGTTTGAAGTAGACCTCGCCCCGGTGTTCGCTACCCCGTTCCTCCGGGAAGGGCGCAGGGAGGGCGAGGGTAGAGAGCAGCCCTTGCGCTACACACGACCGACGAGGGGGAAAGTTTGAGGAGATGCAGTTCTCAGACTTATTCCGAAGCTGTATTCTGCGATAGACGCTGTTGACCCTAAACTAAATGGGCTTTCATCGGATTCTTGGGAAACTCGGCCAACTTTTGACTAGAGATTGAAATTGTGCGCAGAGACTAACAGGAACAAGTAGGTACACAGTAGTAACTCTTAACTATTCCGAAACACGCCGAAGCCTCTCACGCTGCCAGGGAGACATTTGAGGCGTTGAGCGCAGAAACGGGCGAACCCGCATTTTTTATGAAATTGAGGTTTTTTTATTGAATAAACTTGAGTTAGTAGCTGAGGTGGGAGACGTGAGGGTGGTAATAAAATGTACGTGTTCGTAAACTCAACGAAACAATTTTATTAGAAGAGAGTTTATTAGAAGAGATGCAACACGCAACCTTCTGTGTAAAAATGGCAGGCGGACAAAAAGCACAACCACTCATGGACGTCCGTAAGAGGGGTACCGGCTTTTGAGAAAAAATCGCTTATTTCTCAAAACTAATCTTTATTAAGTTTATACTAAAAAGGAAATATTTTTAAATATCGGTTTTAAATTTTTAATTAAATTAGGACTGTAAAATGGGTTGAAAAAGCAAGAGGGGTATATTTTTCCTTACCATCATCCCAAAGTTGCCCCCCCCCCCTGGTAAAAAGTTTCCGGGCGCCCCTGCAACCACTCGAGGCGCTCACTTGCAACCGAATGCCCGATCAACGGTCGCGTTCCTTCCGATTCCGAAGGAAACGCGTACCGTGCGCAGAACCAGGAAAACCCCCGAGTCACGAAAAGGAGAAGGTTTGATCGTCTGACAAAATCCAAACACAAAGGCCACGGAACCTCCGGTTCAACTTTACGACCCCATACCTGGTCGCCTCCGGCTCCGCTCGAAAACCAAAGCAACGCAACGCCACAGTAGCAATACTGTATTCCAATTAGGGCTGGGACTATTCGAATAATTTAATATTCAAATATTTTACAAGTATTCGAATGCTAGAAATAAACTTCGAATATTTGAGTATTCGAATGTTATTATTCGAATGTTATTCGAATGCTGATGTATTTGAATAGTATGGTGTGAAGTGGGTCAAAATTAGCTTACAAGATTTCACCCTGAAAATGAACCAAAAGAACTTTATTTATAATTCCCACTATACTATCCGAATACATCAGTATTCGAATTTTTAAATAATCGAATACATCACTATTCGAATACTTAAATATTGTAATAGTAATTCGGATACTTGGATATTCGAATTATATTCGCCAAATAATTGAGCAACTGAAGTATTCGAATATTCGAATACCGAAAAATTCGACAAATATTCCCAGCCCTAATTCCAACAGGCTGTACTAATCATATAAAATAGAAAAAATTAAATTCTTTTCAATGCGGGTTCGTCCGTTTTTGTTCACAATGCCTGAATTGAAAATGCGGCGCGAGAGTAAGTACACATATCGTTATCCAGATCCACCTTGCATGGAAGTCGACAAGTACTCCCGAAACACCCGATACAAGGAACTCGGTCTGCCCGAAAGTATCGGTTACCGTGTATCGCGCTCGTGGAAACCGCATTGTGAAACAGGCGGCCGCTCCGGGCACTCTCTCGTCTAGGAGAAGAACCTGTTTATGCAAATGCATGTTCGTCATTGGCCAATAATTCGCGAGGCGAGCGCTGGTCTCCGGCGGGACGAAAGAAAAACCGGTACAATAAGATTGCCAGTCGACGACACGAGTTACTTTAATCGTGCTCGCGATCTGAGACGAGGAGGGGCGGCGGAGGGGGAAGAGAAAATAAAACGATCCGTGGAAAGATGGTCGGAGGAAGGAAGGAAAAGAAGAGAGAGAGAGAGAGAGAGAGGGGGGGGGGGAGGTATGCATCGTAATGAGTCGCGTTCGCAAGGACAAGCAGAGCGTGGCGGTGCGGGCCAGTGCACATTGCATTCATGTCCGCGATCTCGACGATGCGTCCTCTCCGCGTCCGGGGCGACCCGTAATCGGTAATCCGACCCGCGCTGTAATTCCAGGCGACTTTGAAATTCGCCTAACCAGTGATTTCCAAGTGATCCCCTGTTTACTCGATCGGATTGCATCTCTCCGCGCGGGGGGCCACGCGGAACGGTTCGTTTGCTCGAATTTTCATACTCGAGCGGCGCGGCGGCCGGCCCAGAAACAGTTCCCGTTAATGGACGCGCGTTCGTTCCGTCGGCCTGCGAGCGGAATTCCAGCGCGGCTCACCGCTTCGAGTGATATTTAAATAGAAACTGCGCTGCAGCCGTTCTCGCGGGCCGAGAAACGCGCCCCGGGATGCACGCCGGACGAGTGGCGGCGAGGGAGGTGGGCCTCACAATCACGGAGAAAATGAAGGGGAATAGGCGAATCGCTTTCTAAACACCGGCTCGCGAGATCGTATCCAGCCAAAATCAAACAGCCTCCCTCTCTTCGACTCTTCCGCGCGCTGGTATATTACCGAATCACCCGTCCCGCGATCGAATCTGCGTAATATCGGGTAATTAAACGACCTGACTGCATCATTAATCCCGAGGATTACCAGCGGATAGTGATGGGCTCGAGGCACGAGCAATCGTTTTAAATACAGTTGCTCACAAAAGTTTAAGGTTACTTTACAGATTTAAGTAATATTGAATTCAGAATTTCTCATTGAAATTTCCGTTAGTGTAAGCCCTGATTATACTAGCGTAAATTAGAGTCGCGAATTCTTAGTCTGACATAGATTTAATATATAAAATCTGTTACGTATAGGGTGGACAGATACTTTTGTGAGCACCTGTAGTTCCGAGCTAGAAACTCGAAACACGTACGAAGTGATTTGATGCATCACCGAAGCTGCCACAAACAAGAGCTATTACTGCCACTGTTACTGCCACAAACAAGAGCCGCAACGAAGGCCAGGCGCACTTCGAATTTAATCTTGAGGGGAGCCGAGTTGAACGAATAAAACTAGTTTTAAGGAAAATTTATTTAACGCAATCTCATTTAATGCAAATTCAATCAAATTCTATATTGTAAACCAACCAGTAATTAAACCGCATACCAATGAATGATCATTAAGCAAAGAAATGTCAATTATAAATTTAAAAATATTATATGTTTATAAACGGAGTGTAGTTGCACTTTTAATATCCCATATTTTTAGTTACGCGTATTAAGCAAACATTAATAAGTACAATTCTTATTAAAAGTATGCGGTCATTTACTAGACTTCTACACGTTTTGCATTTTATGTTTTTTTTTAAATTACGATAAGAATAAGTAATTTTTATCGAAATTTCAAGAAAAATAAATTTAAATGCAATTTCAACAGTTGTTTTGTTGTTATACATAAATATATTCAAGTATTAATCTCAAAGGTCCATAAATTCAAAAATTCGGTCATTCAGTGGTTGGTATACCCTAGGTCAGTGGTCGGCAAACTCATTAGTCAACAGAGCCAAATATCAACAGTACGATTGAGATTTCTTTTGCGAGCCAAATTTCTTAAACTTAAACTATATAGGTAGGTACACTGTTAATTAACTTAATACAGTTCAATTAAAGTTTTAAGTCTTAATTAAACTATAGATACACTGAATAAAACTTGATATCATACTTAACAATGATCTTATTTACTGATAAAAATTCAATTCTGGCAGAGCCGCATTCAAAGGGCCAAAGAGCCGCATGCGGTCCGCGAACCGCGGTTTGCCGACCACTTTCCTAGGTGATTACAAAAATGTATTTAAAGAATAAAATGCAATTTTATTTTCTTCTCACAGAGCCCCTTCTTTACTCCTCTTTCTCTTATCTTCTCAGCCTATTTGCCCGCGAGAGGGAAATCTCTAGCCGCGGTGAAAACGCCATGGCCACGGAAAACCGCGGGATCGAGGTTACGCGGTTCTTTTCGCACCTGCCCTTTATATACACCTGCGCGGCGCGTCACCTGGACGAGTAGTATGCAAATCCTCGAGCCCGCGTGCCGATAATCGATACAGCACTGTGATGAAATGATTCCATCAGTACATAGCCGTGTCCCCGACGGAAAAGACGCCACTGCATCGAAAAGGGTGTCCGCGCGTTTCGCCCGCTAACGAAGGGCCGAGGCCTGGCGCGAGGGAAGCGCGAAAGAAACGCATTGAAAAAGAATTGGAACGCCGAACGATGCCGAGATCGGAACATGCATTTTCTGGCTAGCACGGATTCCGCGAAGCGTCTCCACGGCCGTAATTACGGGCGAGCCGGTAACGAGGGCCCCTAATTAGCCTAATGAAATCCGCTAATGAAATCCGCTGGAGCCGCGGCGCGGGTACGATCGAACTCGCCGAACATACCGCGACAGGAGAAAGATACGAAGAAGATCGACGGTGTCGCGGGTGGACCCAGCAAACGTTGTCTCGGCTGATCCCCTTGCTCGGCGACCATACGAGTCACCCAAGCGTTAGGGGAATTCCTCGCGTACGATAACTTTCCAATTCATGGTCTTGTTAACCTTTTCGCTACTTACAATTAGCTCGCCGAGTGTACGGTCCGCGAGCAACCCGCGTGCCCAGGAATGTCAGGGAACCTTGTTCGAATATTCGCGGGTAAATCGAGTTGCAGCCATCACTGGTTGCTGAATACGTCTATAGCCGTGTCCAGCGATAAGAGCAACTGAAAACGGCGCACCCGTTAGGTTCTGCTCCATTTTGGTCGCGTCGCGGATAAATTGGAGCACGCGCACGGCAATAAATCACGTCGAGCAGGTATCAAGCATCTTATCCAGCGTGCATTCGCCCGCTTCCCTGTTGCGTTACAATGATAGATCGTCGGGGCCGCGAGCGGGTGGCGAAGGAAGAAAAGGGAACACCCGGTGCATTATCATTTAGGCCGATCGGCTGGCTCGTCACGGAGCCATGGTCACCCACCAGCCCACTGAAATATTCTCGTTAAACGCAGCGATTTCGAGCAACGTCGCGCGACGATCCATTCGTTGCAACCACCATCGCTAAATAGGTGCGTGGCGGAGCGAATTTACACCATTCCGCGTCTGCCTTTGTGCGAGCCCCAGTCGGCTATTAATACGAAAACCAATTGAATGCTCCGTGAAAATAGCGAGGCCGATTCATCGAAGCTGTCCGGCGAGACTCTCGATTCCAGAAGCTCGCGGCTGAACAATGGGGAGCGGAGGGAAACTGGGCCAGCGTTCGCAGGGTTTTTAGCCAAGCGACTGTCGATACCGCGGAAGTTGCGCGCTCTGTCGCGAGGATAGAGCCTTCTCTCGCGCACCGAGGAAGCTTCGTGGATCACGTGTACTCGATTCGAAAGGAGGCAGCCACGAGTGGCGGCGAGCGTGTCGTAATAAGTATTTACTACGGGTGCGATTTCACCGAGGAACGCGAACAGCGACGCCGAGGAGTCGCTGGACCAGTCTCTTCCGTCAGTGAAACCCGGAGGCTGGTCCCTCGAAGCCCCAGCGAGGGCTGAGCGTGTTTCCGGCGTTGCTGCCACCGAAACTTTCTCCAAGCTCTATCCGGTGTGCAGCTCTTTCAGTAGCCGCTCGTGTACCAGACGGGTAGCATGTGCGAGGAGATCTTTCGTGAGCACGAGAGCGTTCTATGCTTGCTCGAGCTCCGAAGCCGATGGCAACGGCGAGCGCGGCAAAGGAACATCGTTTCTCCAGGAACAGCTTCGTTACCACAGTTCGCCTTCTTTTTGCCCCGTTCCTAGACCGACTGTCCCGACTACGAGCGACGCCGCGGCTAGGAAGGTTAAAGACCTTATCCGCGAACCAGTTTCGATCGGAGAAAACTCGCCGCGCGGAGACGAACGTCGCCGTGCACCGGTTATGCACGTGTGGATACGAAGAGGCATCCTCGAATCCCTGAGATCGGAGGCGAACGAGGAGCGTGCACGCTCTATTTTGCTCGCAACCGGCAGCTAGTCGACGCCGGGGCGACCAGTTGCCGCGGCCCGTCTTCCTTGCCGGGGAATGCAACAGCCACGGGGGCAGCGTTTTCCGCGTTCGCTCGCTTTCGTAACGATGACCGTCCCCCTGGCCGATCGGTGCTTTCGTTTCCAACAAGTTCTGTTCGAGAAAACACGCTCTCGGCGCGTGGGTGGGCCGGTGGTAACGGTGCCTGGCGGCACTCGATTTATCTGAGCTTTCACGAAATTTTACACGCTGCGAACAACGGAGGCGCTGTGAAATCCGGGAAATACGGAAAACGCTTGGGGATTCGTGCTGGACTTGCGGTGAAATATTGTCACGGTATTATTAAATTAGATAATATAAGCGAAAAAGCAAACCACCGGCGATGGGACTCGAACCCAAGATCCGCGGAGTCCTCTGCGTACTGGTCAGCCGCTTTACCAACTCCCCCAACGCTGACTCTACGATGTTACTATTTTCCGAGCTGTACATAAGTAGGGTGGATGTACCAGTAAATGAACACGTACCAGTGAATGGCCATTTTTTATTAAAATGAGTAAAATAAATTATTAAAATAAGCAACTAATTAATTAGAAACTTCTTTTAATTCAATCGCGCTGCAAATTTAATTTTATGATAATGTTCATTCATTAGCCTTAAGTGTTCATTTATTGGTGGGTTTACCCTATACCGAAAGCAACGGGGCGCCACATATTTGCCAATGACATCATGGGCCATTCTCAAACGCCAAATGCCTACGCTAGATAAATGTGTAACAGTGTATTCCGAAAACTGAATATCTCCCAGCCTAAATCATCCCAAAAACAGTTTCCCCGCGGTGGTAAAATCCGCCGGTCGTTTCCTGCGGACGCGACGTTTCGGAATTACGCTCCCGCGGCCGGTTTCAAAAACAAATTTGCTTGCAGGCTGGAAAGTTCACCGGCCCCGAGCCGACGAATCGTCACCCAGGTTAAGGGAGTTGAATTTCCAAACTCAACGTGTTTTTCCAACCGTCTGACCCTAGGGACGAAGGTCGCTGCGCAGTCTAGCCAACTAGAGATAAAGCTCGGATGAACACCGCGTGACGTCTACATCCGCGAGGATCATTAGCGACATTCCACGGCGTCGATCGCCTTCGGAGCTGCGGGCTGCGTGCCCCAGTCGACTACCTGTCTGTGGCCAGAGGTGCGAGATATTTTTCAAACAGGGACGCACGCGACCGCCCTTAATCGCCGTCTCCCTGGCTCGATCGGCCCCTACGCACCCAAGGCGCGCACGCGTGCGCAAATATTTGAACGACGGCCGCGATAAACCTGTTCCGACCTGGAGCAACGTGGCGTCGCTAAGGTGTCCAAGATCCTCGGCCATCAAACCGAGAATCCTCGAATTTAGTTGAGGAAAGCAATTTTATACCGATGCGAGAGGAGTGGATCGAAATGGCGGGGAAAGAGGAGCCGTTGAGATCTAAACACACTTAAGCCGGGGATCCACTTGGAATCTAAGCTATGCTATGCTATGCTAAGTTTTAAAAAATTAGCGTCAATACATTCTTCTGGAACCGTTTCCACCAAAAGCTAAGCTAAGCTGTACCTAGATTTTTTCTGAAGCTATGTTAGCTCGAGGTAGCTATGTTTCCGGGAAATGGCTCGCGAGGGAATCTCGTGCTACGTCGAGCTAACTTAGCTTTCGAAAAAAACAGCACAGCTTAGCTTAGCTTTTGGTGGAAACGGTTCCATAAGGATTTATTGAAACTAATTTTTTAAAACTTAGCACAGCATGGCGTAGGTTAGCTAGCTTTCACGTGGATTTCCGGCTTTAAGAGGGTAGGTTACCCTCAACGGCCCAAAATCAGGCCCTTCTTCAAACGCATATTCTGAAGTAATAAATGAAATTAGAGGAAAACTTTGTTTTAATTTTTATGCGCCATTTCGTTGACTTTAATGCGCAAAAAGAAAATTTTAAATATATTTATAGGGAAAAAAGTTATCAATATAAATGTGAGAGCGTGTACACGATGCACCGTTTGATGGTGAACACGATTCCGGACAGGTGAATTACCCAAAACTCAAAGTAAAGGCATTTTTATAATCTGTAAGGCAGTCTACATCTTGTGCAGGAAGCAATATTTTGATAAACAAATTAATACCTACAATTTTTATGTTGATGTTTCTGATTTTATCCCTTTTTTGTAAGAAAAATATTTTTTATCTTTTTTTAAGAATTTAAATTGAAAATGTGCTCCCAATACATGGAGGGGGGTAGTTTCCTGCAGCTCCCTGTAAATTTTCATTCAAATCGTTGGAGTGGTTTTCGAGATTTTATGTTCGCCGTTTTGGGAAATCGTTTTGGCGATCGTTATCCGATCTTACGTGCAGGCTTGTACATTTTTTACTGTAATCCCTTCAATTTTTCGACTTTCGGGGCCCGGTTGCGCTCAAAATACGTGGAAAAGATGTAGCTAGCTGAATGTGCAAACATCCTAAGAACCAATTATCTAAAATTTTTAGGGTAACCTACCCCCTTAAGGTCGTCGCGCATTTTTGCGAAGCGCGGCGAAGCGAATCGAAGAAATTACTAATAACTAATTAAATTGTCGGTCATGAATTGTTTATAAACTTTTCTCATCGTATCGCTTCGCCAAAACGCGCGGCGGCCTTTATCAGTTCCGTGACAGATCAGTGCCGGCGTGCCACTGATAAGAAGAATCGCAAAGTAGTCTCTTCTTGTTACCACTGGCACTGATCTGTCACGGAACTGGCAAGTGTGTTTGGACCTTTAAGCTGTGGATGGACATCATAGCGCCGTATCCGTTCCCCGCGCCTCGGTCCCTGACATTTCAGAGGTGGTTCTTTCACTCTCTTACCTCCGCGATCCGAGGCGCCTAAACCAGGTCGACTCGACATAACTCTTCTCTCTCCGCGTTTCCTGTCTAACGCAACAACCCGCACGCGCGCTCTGCACGTAACATCAAACGCGTGGAACACGCCCGCCGGAAGAAGGGGGATATCAACGAAAAACGCGTGATTCCTGCCTACGGTTCACCGTTCGAGAACTCCAACTTTGCCCCTTAACTCTAAATACAGCGAATCACAATTACCATTTGTTAGCCTCTCCAATATTGACCGTTCCTTAACCACCAGGATCTCTCAGCTGAAGATCGCTGGCGCGGTTAAAATTCAAGGCAGCAACATTGCCGCTTGTACACCTCGGCTTTACGTAACCGCTGTTTCCGTATTTGATCTAGCACGACGGATTACGTCAATTCGCGTTTCAAGTTTCCCAATTCAATTGTTACTTGGGCCAACTTGCGCTCATTCTTCCTCTTTTCACCGGCGTATTTAATACACCATCGGCGGTGCGCACCGTATTTGCGCGTTCGCCAACAATGGCTGTTGCGCCGTAATTAAATCGAACAAAGAAACGGATCGAAAAGCCAGCGCGCTCCACGGTCGCTCCGAGGGGCCCGCTCCGAAAGGAAATTTCCTCCGGTCGCCGCGGTACCGTGACTCGGAAATCGCGGTTGCAGGATCGCGAGTGCGGTCTGGATTTTGCCAGCGCGCTTCCTGCCGGCTGCGGCCAGCCGAGCCAGCTCACCGGCGGCGTGAAAACGCGTAATCAGCGGCGGATTTAGGGGAAAAGCCAAAAAACGGGTTAAGTGTACAGAAACGAATAGAAATAAAATGTAGTGTCTGGATGAAACCATAATTTTTTGTGCGATACTAGGGCAGTGGCCCATTTTTCGGGAAAATGGAGTGGTAGTTTACTAAAAACGGGTTAAGTGTAGTAGTGCAGAAAAAAATATAGTGTTTGGATAAAATCGTAATTTTTTTTTTAGAATGAGACCATTGCAGTGTGTCGAATTATATGGGCGTTCAGCTTTCGACCTGAGTACCTTAATACTTTTTTAAGAGGATGCAAAGATGCATCGATTGATGAAAAAAAATCAAATAAAATTACATTTAAAAAATTAAAGTGATCTTAATTTTTTATTAAATAAAAAGGTTTTTGCCAATTTTTTCGGTTACAGTTTGTTGTCACATGATTACTGACTAACTTTGGTTTGGAAAATATTTTTATCGGTTTACCGGGAATGCGTGAAAAGTTGAATCGATTGTTTAGACTTTAGAGCATATGGATTTTCGGGACAAAGGATACAAAATTAACACCTATTCGAATTTTTTTTAATATATTTTCTAAATCAATTATATGCTATATGATGCTTACATCTGAATCAGAACATGAAGACTCAGAGACTACGCAGAAGGCCTGGATTCGAGCTTCTTAATAATGATTTTGACTATTTTTTCCATTCTGAGCAATTTTGAGCAATTAAATTTGACGTGAATGTGAAGTTTAATATGCCTCCAATTAATGTACAACAAATGACAGAGGTACTTTTTGGTACTTTTTTTAAAACTGAAGTCAAAGATGATAAACATTTAACATACAAAATTGGAAAAAAAATTAATATTACCGAGAAAAGAAATCGGCAGCTTGGAAGGTCTTATAATACTAAACACAACTTATAAAAATCGAATTAAACAGATGAAAATTCGACAAATATCACGTGTTTAAAGAAATGCACCGAAAACTCGAATAAATTTCCAGCCAAAGTTTTGCCAACAAATTAGAAAATTCAATAATAACTGTTGGTAGTATTAAAATCTACGTTCCTTTATTAGTACTTCAAGATATAATAAGCTACGAGTTTTAGACTTCAGTTTTCATATTTTCGTGCATTACGCGTCACATGGTGCCATGGGGCCTTCTGGGTAGGGGCCCAGGCGGCAATCGCTCATCGGCCGCCCGTTAAATCCGCCACTGCGCGTAATGTATCGGTCTGGGCACGGCCGCCGTGGAAAACGAGGAAAACGAGGAGGAAAAGGAGAGGGCGAGGCGTTAACGCGCTTCGACGCGGGCAATTGTGCAACTCATTGTTCGAACGCAGCGCGTCGAGCGAGATGGGAACTTGATTTCTGCTTAACCGTAGAAACCTTCCACCAGTTCGATCCGTTCGCGATTTACTTGGCATCGCCGGAGGGAAGCTTGCCCGTGCGAAGGAAGGCGCGCGAACGTGTGTAATTAAAAAGGACGAAGGTGCGTTGCAAGTAGTTATCGCGGTGCGGCGGTTCCCACAATTGGCAACCAAAATGGCAGCTATGGGATTTGGGTATCAGCGAAGGATCTTTCCTGCTTCAAGTGTAGGTATTGGAATGGCTTTTGAATAATAACGGTCGTGTTAAAAGTAGAATTCTTTTTGTCAACTGCAACGATGCAAATGGATCCATGCCTCCGCATTATTTCCTGTAGGAAAGTATCCAAACAAAAGGCACAACTGCGCGCCAGACGATCTTACGAATGACAAAACGATTATTCCGAACGATCGAGGCAATGACGCACCAGTGGTGGTTATAACTACGGTTAATTGCACCCGTTAATTACTCTGGCCTCTGGCCGGCCAGCTACACTGCCGCTGGCTGCGTTTCGTGTTTTTCAACAGCCCACGTGTAGCTGTTTCCGATGTTTACCGAGAAGCTGCGTTAAATTCAATGATAACTGCTGCACCTCGTCTCGCCGAGGCTAGAGGAATATTTTTAACGACGATTTAACACGCTCAATGCCACTGCGAAATGTCACATTATGTACACAATCTCGGCAACGAAAAAGAGTAGCAAGTGAACTAAATAAATACTTTACACATTCTTTTCACTAACCCCGACTTTACTTCCGTAACAAATCAAAGGGACGTCTATCCGCTTAACGAACTGAATAATTAACGGATATTCTAGTGTAAGACGCACTTATTTTACACAATATTTGGTAGTTTTTTTATAAAACATCTGTACAACGATAAAGATTTCACTAATAATACCATCAAAATACAACTGTTTGCGCTTGGAGTGAACCGTTAAGTGCTTCTTGTCCCACAGAGGCATGTTTGGCGTGCAAAGGTTTAACGTGCCATTTAAACGCGGTGGGGAATTGAGAAATCTCTGATTTGGAGGCCGACACGGCGAATGCAAAAGATGAATCGTGCGTCTGGCGTGGATGGCGGTTTTTACGGGTCGAAGTACCTGCGGTCCTGCGAGACACGAGTAAACCGGTCCTAAGAAAACTGCGCCACAAAGGCTGGAATGTGGCGGAAAAGCAAAGAAAAGCCCTCGGATGCGGTGGAACGTCTCGTCCATGAAACGCGCGTTAGGTGGTCTTCACGCATACCCCACTGCCGGATAAAGACTTCAAGGAAAAGGGAAAAATCGGCGAAGGAGATTCAATCGGCTGTTTACGGACCGTCCTAAATACTCTGCCGCGAAATAGTAGGGCTACTAGTGCGCCAAGTACCCGTTTCAATCCATCCCTTTCTATATATTCACCGCGCGCTATTTACTTCAACGCTGAAAGGATTGAGAGCGATTAACTTCTTATATTTCTATGGCCAAGTTCGAATAAATTCAAGCGGCGCAAACAACCGTCTTCCAACTTCTTTATCGCGAAGACCTGGGTACTTCCATGTCTGTGGAAAACCGCGATAATGTGTCGGGACGGTTTATTCTCCTGCCAGAGTTACATAAAGAAACCGCTGAACTTTGTATTCCCTCAACAAAAGGATCTGCTCGAGATGCAGGGATAACGAGGCGCCATGGTCCGCCAGAACGGAACCAATATCGAAAGAAGTTGGTTTTTTTTGTTCGAATGGATCGCGGTTATCAAGCCGCGCTAATAGGATTCAAAGGAGGGGCTATCGGCTTGCAACTATTTTCTGGGATCACTCTTCATCGCGTACCCGTGCCGACCGGTCGAGTTCAAAGAGCACGCCTCGCGCGTACACCTCGTATCGATGAATAAAAACGGACCTTTCATGCTACTTCAGCTAAAGCACTTCGTTTGAAGATGGCCCAATCAGTCTTTGGCCAGCCTCAAAGGAGGAATCCGATTATACGAGATAATGCTTGCAAGCAGGCCTCACCTCGAAGTATTATAATGTAGACGTGGATACCATTCAACGGTCCAGCTATAAGAAACGACCGTAAAATATGCAAGATGACCCACCACAAACAGACCACCTCATTATCTTCTGCGTTGTTGAGCATGAAAAACACTTCCCAAGGTAAATGATTTCATAAGGCGAATCGGGCGTGAAAACAACCTTTTTCTCCAAAGGTCGTTACTGGTCGGAGATGCAAAGGCGTTAGTACATTTTTCAAAGAGTCTTTAAATAATAGGAAAAAGAAACGTAAGAAAGCTACTCTTAATAATACCAGGAATTACAAGTCACTGTGAATGCAGAAACACAAAGGGAGAGTTACATTGAAGAATCTACAGTGTAAATTTCGAACCTGAACTGTTTCAAGGTGACTCGAAACGAGCTACATAAATTCAAACTCCTGAAAGGTAATTTGAGTGGATGTGGACGGATATAGTAGTCATAATTGCCTGAATCTTCCTTGAAAAATCTCGTGATTCAATTTTTCCAAGATGGCGGGCATTGCGAAAGCCCGCGAAAGAATGCGCGCGTCGTATTACACCCGCTGAACAGCGTTACCGATAATGATCATTATTGTGCATGAGAATTTCTCACTTGCTCCGGCGCGCTTCGCAATAGCCGGCAATAACGCAACAACAATGTGGATGCATAACGAGCTGGCGTTGCATGCGCAAGGGAAACCGTAAACATTGTTACCCTGACGAAACGTTACAATGCTCTTGAGAAAGAACAGCGCCAGAGAGAACCTTTCGTTGACAATAATCCACGGACGAGTAGAGAAACGCCCGCGTGCTTCCCCCTCCCGACCCCCTAAAAAAATAAAATGGCAGCAGCGACGCGAGCCGTTTCCATGCAACGTTTCTGACGACTCGATCTCCCCCTCGAAACATCCTAATCGTGGAATATGTGCATCGAGTTCCAAGTACTTCAGGCCGGAGACGAATGGACGCCGACATCCATTCGGATATTCGTGACGAATGTCACGCGCGAGGAGGGTCAGGAACGGTAACGCGAACGACCGCGTCGACTCGGTCGGCTGGTTGGCAAATCCACAAGTGGCCGAGAGACCTGCGAGCCTCGCGAACGCTATCCTACTGCTGTATCCTTTATGTAAATGACTCCACGGGAGAACGTTTACGATATCTTAAATTGCACCGATAATGGAACGTGACTGGTGTACTAACAGCATTTCTTGCTTCCCGAGGAATGGTATCTTTCCAGCGGAACGAGTCCGTGCCAAAGAAACTGAACGTCAAATCGGGTTACTCGCGAGAAAGACGAGGAAAATTACGTGAACGTTTAAAATCTAGTCATCGTCGGTTGACACGCATCTCGGGCGACCAACAAGTGGTGGCAGATCGATCCCACCACACGTGCACCTCCGATTTCCACGTCCCGTTATAAGTTATCTAAAATGTACATGAACTCACTTTGGAAGCGAAGCTCGAAACACCGCCGCGACTGCTTTCGATGTTTTCCAGCTCGTCGGGTTGGGCTCAAGGTTCGGTGTAAAGGCCAATTGCACAGGATGGATCACACTTTTGTAACAGTTCGAAGGTGAGGCACAAAAATTCGACGTTTCACAGGTTTAGCACAAAGAAAGGAGAGAGCACATCGGATATACTGTTTACCGCGACGCTCTGTGTAACACAGGATACAATTGTACGGTTCGCGACGGAGGAAAACAATGTACGCGGTGAACGCGGCGAAAAACAGATCGCGCACGCTCGGCGGTTAGCGAGCGAATGAGAGTCTGTTTGGTACCCTCCCCTCCACCAGCCGCTTCGATCAAGGGCCAATAACCTCTGGTAGCGTACATGCGAAGGTCG
Organism: Andrena bucephala; assembly: GCA_947577245.1. Classification (NCBI taxonomy): domain Eukaryota; kingdom Metazoa; phylum Arthropoda; class Insecta; order Hymenoptera; family Andrenidae; genus Andrena; species Andrena bucephala. Next base: position 10,727,366 of record OX387719.1, read on the forward strand.
TGACGACCTCTCGACCGTGTCGATAATACAGCGCGGATTATCGACCAACGATATCGGTCACGAGTGATGCAGCGTTGTTTGCATTTCTTCGTCTAATCGTACGATTTTGTTTGCCGTTGCTTTACAGTACAGTACGGAACCGTTGTGTATCAGAGATAAGAGAATTAGTAAATATTTGGTGAATGGAAGTAACTTCAATAACATACTATACTTCACAATTGCGTATATAAAAATTCAGTTTTATTCAATCGCACTACTGAATACCATATACTTTCCAATCGATGCGTTACAATTAATTTCCGCTAACCGTTAACAATCGACGAATTACTTAGACAGATTTGGAACAATATACGAATCTTTGAAAAAGCGTAGATATGTTGATGACGTATGTACTTTGTGCGCTTGCTTCTCGACGATATGACGTTTTAATTAACGTGTACTAACGCGTCAGTGTAGTTTGAATAATTCATTTCACAGTTTGATGGCGCGATACCGTTTGTTTTATGCAAATCGGAGAATATTCTGAAACCATTCTACTTGCCCATTTTTGGTCTCAATGGGTCTACTTTTAGTAAATTATACTTCGAAACCCCAGCAATTAGAGACGCTATTTATCGGCGATTCTTTTTATCACGAGTGATTGCAGTGGTGAGAAAATTACAATGCCCTTATTATAAAAATAAAATTGTATACATATATGTATTTTCGTATGTGTATGGATATTTTGTACATAAAATATATTTTCCTGTACTTTTAGCTCGTATATATGAATACACGCATGTGGCATGCGACTCTGTAATCCAATTTTTTTTCGTTTTGTGGCTTCGATTTGATGGCCAGGATTTCCGATTACCATACTTTAGTAGTTCATGCCAGCAGGTACACCGAATACACTGCCAGTGGTTTAATATAGATTTATGCGTTTAAATAATTGGTTTCGAAACATTACGAGGGAAAAGAGAATATCCACTGTATAGAGACCAGGCGAAGAAAAACAAATTCGCGCGACACTGTTCTCTCGGGGGTGAAAAGAAAAAAAAGTTGAGAAGCAATTTTTATATGTCCATAAATACGAAATTCCATCGCCCGTCCATGATATGCGATAACAAACAACTCATCACCTCAGCAAAAAAACAATAAATTCAGGCACGTTGAAAATATATTACATATTATCTGTTTAATACTTAGAATTAAGATATCTAAAATTTTCAGCAGTTGCATACGCATTTAATTCGTTGCATGGTCGACAATAAAAATGCCTCTGTCTTACTTTAATAGTTATAAAGCCTACATAAAAACAGTGATCGTACCTAAATGTAATAATACTTACTCTCCTAATTAAAAATTCTTTAACAAATCCTGATACGAGTCTCGCAAAAGAGCGCCCTCTTTTATCATCTCATCGCCGTCTCCTCTTAACTTTAACATTACATTTTTGGTCCATTGAATATTGCTATCTCTTCGGTTTCCAACTAGTCGTATATCATCGATAACGAAAATTCGAAATCATCTTCGATTCAATAACAAACGTAAAGATTTAAAAGATATTGGAGGAGCCGCTAAGTGGTGCGTTTAGGTATCGCAGTCCCGTAATGTCGTAAACTGCTATCCAGTAAAATAGTAACAAGACTACGTAAAAACCTTCGCGATTCTCTTCCCACTCCTCCTCGTCGCGTTCAAGAATTTCGCAAATAAGATTAAAAACAAAGGTAGAAGCTCACGCTAAGCAAGCTCGTCCGTGCACTGTTTCCTTTCCTCCTCGACCCGCTGGCGAGTACGATTGAACGCCTCGGTTTTCAAGAAATCTACTGTTTTATAGACCGTGGTATTTGGTGGGGATTGGGTTGGCGGCAAGCTCGAGGATGTGAAACTTTCCGTCGCTTCTAAATCAAGATCCAAATATTGCAGAACAACGAGGCGCCGATTTGAAGCGGGGATGAACGCATTTTGATCCTGATAGTAGTATATCTGAAAGAAAGATCGTAGAATAAAAGAGTACTAATAAACACTCGACAAAATATATCTGTTCCAACCTCTTCTTTATCGTCGAAAGCGTTATTATCTTCGTCGGAAGTTGACTGGTGTCGATTCGAGTGCGCATGTGCTGGCGGTGTTGGACTAGGGGCTGCTCGAATTCTGCCTCTTCCCGGTGGAGATGCTAATTGTAGAGGTCCTAAAAGCACAACGGGATTTTACATGAAGCTTCTTTTTTTAAACTGTCTGCCTTACATCACGGACGTAGATGACTATACCTTCCACGGGAGATTTATTTAAAGGTGGCTTGAGTTTCCTATTGATGCTCGGCGGTTCAGCCGGCGAGTGTTCAGCAGAACTAATTTCCAAGGCCGGCATCGTCGGCCCCGGGGAAGCTTCGTTACTAATAATCGATGTAGAGTCGCTAGTTTTCCTTCCTGGCTTCAATTCCCGGTATACGACCGGCGGCGGCGGTGCCATTGTCGTTGGTACAGAAGTCGACGTATCCCGGACGAGGGGACTCGGCAAGTTTGAATACGTAGCGGTCGCTGAACTCTCAGAACGAGGACTAGACGGTTCCTCTTCTTGGAAGTCGTAACGGAATACGCGCGGCTCCTCGACACTGCTAGGTGCAGCGTTCGAGTAGAAGTGTTTAGAGGACTGATCGATCCACTGGTTCATGTCGGGCGCTTGCCCCGGCTGGTGAGATCTCGGGAAATCGTAAGACTCGTCCGTGACGATCGCAGTGGCAGGTGTCGACGGCGCGGGGGTCGCCGGGGTGGTAGGTTTTGAGCTTTCCGTAGCACCATCTAAATTCAGATAGTTATGACCAGGATTTTCAGGTAACATGTGCGGAGGTTTTGGTGGTCTAGGAGGCGCTGGTAACTTTTCAGCGGAAGGCGGCACAGCGGAATCGACGATTCTGAGCTTCCCAAATCGTTTTCTAACGCTCCAAGAACCGATCTCCGCGTCGCTTGAACCCTGCGGATGTTTGCTTTCACCTAGCATAAAGCATCCAGCAGTTAGACGTGAAACTTTGGTAAGCAGAAACTCGTGCCAGGAAATAGATACCTGAGGAGGGAAACGTTTCCCAGTTAACGCTGGGCACGGGAGCAGTCCATTCGTCATCGGTGAAGACACTTTCCGCGTCGGTGGTCGTAGGGGACCTAGGCGGAGATGGGGCCAATCGTCTCGGTGCATCGTAATGCTCGGGGCCTTGACCGAGGCCCGAACTGAGGGAACTGGTGTCGTTCAGGCGACGACCAGAAATGCACTCGCTGATAGGAATGTAGGGACCAGAGATAGTGCTAGTGGGTGATATCGGTGGGGACTCTTGCGTTTCGAATTGGAACACTGCAAGAGAATTTCGTTGCATCAAACGATAAGCTCAGACGTGAACTTCTTAAATCGCTTAGACAATAACAATGTATACTTTGACATTGCTGCTCCTCGTCCTGCGTGTACGCCTTCAAACCGCAAACTTGGCAGACTGCGTCCACCCACTTGTTCATGTCAGCATCGCTCTCTGCTACTAAATAGTATGTCCTTTTTGGTGTTTTAACATTAAACATGTACTGATACTTTTGCTTCCGATTCTCAAATCTTAGGCCCGCATCTACCTGCGGACGAACAAAGATGAATGTCGACTGTGAAGACACAAAGGATAAAGAACGAGAGGAACAGAAAAGTACCTGCTCGCATTGGTCAAGATCGATACGACCTTTCAGCTTCCTGCAGCGCCTGTCCGTATAATATTCCAGAAAGTATTGTCCAGGTAACTCCCCGCTATGCCGAAGAGCGAACCACCTTTTCCTCCATCGCTAACAATAAACAAGCACAGCGGACGAATTAGATCTCACGTGTGAGTGGATAGACACGTGAATGGTGAGAATTGAAAGGATATTTCGCACTCGGTAACGTAGCGATCATCAAGATTCGAGGTTAGAGTTGGGAAGAGTTGAACGGCGGAACATGGAAACGACAGTTTGACAAACGTTGAGGAACGTAAACAATGAAAAGTTGACGAATGGATGGAATTGCGTGCTGGCTATGGTTTCTCGTAGGTACTAACCGCTCGCCAAAGTTTCGTCGGTGGCGATTTAATGAGCCACCCTTCGTGCACTATCTCCTGGCTGGTTTTGAGCACCTCCATTCCACTGTGGCGTTGGCCGCGAACCTTTTAATAATCGCGCATTGTTACGGAGTGCGTGGAACCACCGACAACAACGATGGCACGCTCGTCGTTCATTTATATCTATTTTTGGACGGCGCACCAGCGATCCCACAGATATGAACCGACCGTCTAGCGATACTATCCACGACGGTGCACACATCAACGCAACAGCTTCCCACCACTGGCGCGCGTCATCCAACCGACAAACACCCTCCGAGGAATCGGCCGAGAAACAAGGAGCAGCAACGAGAAGCGAGGGACGACGACAAGCAGAGAGAGGCCCGATTATCGCTGTCGTGCCTCCATTACCACCACCATCTTGGCCACGCGTGCCAAGCCATGTCAAGCATCGCAGATGACACACGCTCCTCTTGGGCTGCGCCCCTCTGTCCACGATCATCCAGCCGTCCAGTAACGCGCCATTATTCCCATCCAGTCTTGAATCATTATTTCACCGCCAACTTACTGCTCCGGTTATGAAAATCTCTCTCTCTCTCTCTCTCAACTCATTCGATTAACAGGCCTGAATGACGCGTCGCCGAATCGTCTCGTGATCCGAATCGACGGTGCAGCGGCGCGTGCGGATCGAAAGCTCTCTCTGGTTCTCTGTCTCTGAATCAACGCGAACAAAGAAATTCCTCAGCCAGTGCCACGATCGATAGGCAATGCAACTTCCTCCAGATAAGCGCGACATCCGTCGCTCAACTAGACGATAACAAATATCGTTTATACGCGAACGTTCGGGCGAGAACGATGAGATGAATTTGCACGGATTCGCGCTGGTTGCCGAGCGACTCGTAAGATCGCAGTCCGCCAGCCAATTGCGAGCCATTTGCTTTCTCGGCTGCGAGTTGCTCGATATTCCGGATTTCTCGATTACAGGCTGTGCTCTGAATCATAATATTATTCGTGGGCTAAACCCAAGCCGCCCTCGTTTTCGTATTGGGTAATTATATTTCCGTCGGAGATTACGAAACTGCGACGAGCTTTCCTTGCGTTTGTCGGACAGTTGCCTCTTCAGCTCAAACGAAAAATGCCTGTATCGTTAATTATTATCGGCGATAGCCGTTGAAACTCAGAGCTCTGCTAATTACGGGCAATTATACGACGATTAATAGGCACGGGTGGATGAAGGACAGACACAGCGCGGGATATATAGTGGTTAATTTGCAATTCAATGCTTAACGCGGTAGACGCCGATCGATATTTAAACCTAGCCTCCGTCCACGATTAGCCGTGTTCGTTGGCACTTTCCAACGCTGGTTTACCCTTCCCGCGGCGAATCGACTATCTCGCGCGGACGGAAAAGCTGAATAGTCCAGGCTGGAATGATTCATAAATCGTTTATTAAATATTTGTTTTTTTTTTGTCTTCTATACAATTCCTTTACGAGGGTAATATCGGTGTCGCAAACCAGTCGTCACTGAAACAAAACGCGTTAAAGGGGTTCGTACAAAGTCGGAGAAGGAGTCTGTAGTGATGCGGCGAACGATCCTGTGCAAGCCAGGGTCCATTTCTTTTTACATAAATAATGCAACGCGTTCGAGTGGAATGTCTCACCATCAAAGTCACGTCGGCATGGTACAAAAGGAGGCTCGATATACTTTACAGGACGATCACAACTCTTATTCGAACACGTGAACACGGTATAAAATGGAGGTTCGCGTAATGCGCGGATCTTAGTTACAGTTTTGTTTCGATATACAGGCTCTTCTATAATCCGTGGTACAATCGAAAGGGGCTGATCTCTCGGTCGAAAATCCGTCAGAGTATAGAATAAAGTGTACTCGTAGGAGGCTTCGCTTTCGAGAGGATCGTTCTCAAATTTAATATCTCGAGGGTGCACGCGCACTCTACGAATCCTGAAGAACATTTTTCTCGACGAAAAAAAAAAAATAGAAGCGAAGCCTTGTACAAGGAAATATAGTATCCCATACATTTAACGGAATTTTAGACGAGGAATCACCTACTTCGTGGTTGTGCTACGCATTACGGGATCTTATACCCAACATTTACTCCTTTGGACGAATATTGTTCCGCTTAACGTACTTGAAACATTCCTCGTCGCGGTTGATCGCCACGAGCGCGGCTTCCAAGTATGCATCAAGCGCATCTCTCTCTCGGCACATAGAAAACTTCCTCTCGTCACAGCTCGCTATTTGCTACAAATTGTCTATACACATCTATACATTGAGCTTTCTTTGGTCGGAGGCGCGGTCCTCCGCGACGATCGTAATAAATATTGTTGTTACATGTGTATTGCACGTATGTGCACAATATGTATATAGAATATATATATATTTTTATATATATATATATATATATGTATGCATGTATAAATGTATCATCTAATTGTAAGTGTACGTATAGATCAGCAGGGGGACTCTATAATTTCGTCCTCACGTCATCCGCCTGATACGGTCCCGCAAGGATTCGTCGCCACCGGAAAGATAAACCGAGCGATCTATTCGAACTTTGGCCAACGAAGGAAACACGAGTCATCCGTGAAAATCGGTGAAAGTCCATCAATTCCGATTTAAGCATCCACTAAGTAAATCAAGCATCGACGAATCCCCGGGGGCATATCTCGCGTGCATCTCACGATCCGCGAATACGATGGACCAGCGATGAGCAACCTTTGGCCAGTAGCGGGCGAAAAATGGCAACCTAATACCCCACGCGGGCATATTAAACACTTAAATATACTAATCAAAGTATTCTAATTCACGGGCTGAATTTGTTATTTCTGATATGGATTTACAATTATTAAAGCAATTGCGGGCCGCAGGTGAGGAGGCTGAAACGCGGCCCGCGGGCTGCTCGTCACTGCGGCAGACCGTGAACGCAAACGAGATATTAAATAAATAAAAGAGGCGATTGTTAATGAGAGATCCACATGACCGGGGGGAAATGAGTATCCCGAGGGCTCGCGCGATGTTGGCCCCCGCCCGCGCGCGAGGTGCCCGAGAGCGCACAGGTACAACGTCCAGCATTTCAAATGATCATACGTAAACTTTATTTCGTCAAATATCTCCAATTGTGTTAATGGTACGGTATGTATAAATATATACACATGTATGTATAACTCTTACATGTCGGTCTCGTTTACGTTGTTACATTACGCTGCGATCGGTTAAGAGATTAGTTCCTCCTACACGCCTGAGGGAAGCGGGCGCGGGGCTCGAGCGCAACCGGGGCGGGGGAGGGCGAATGTATAAGGGGGATGAAAACACGGGGGAGGGGAGGGGGGGGGCGGGGGTTAAGAGAACCGGCTGCGCTCATTTGCATAATTTAGTCCCGGCTCGCTTTTCGGGTCACCGTTTCGATGAGGATGGGCATCGAGGCAGTGAGAGCCAAGGAGTCCCTTGGAGAACCAAGATCTCGTCGCGTGGAAGTCGCAAGATTACTCTACGCTACGTTTCTTTGTCTCTTCTCTTCTCGTCGGGGGAGGGGGGTGGGGGGGGGTAGTCACTGAAACGAATCGAACACGTCTCGCATTCGTCCTCCTGTTTAGAGGATCTGTACAGTTTGTTCGACAGGCCGAGACCAAGGGTGCGCCGCATTCGAGCGCTTAATCTTGCTTGTAAATCGGGGGCGATTCGATATTCCCTCGTCCGGATCAAGCAGCAGGAAAATCGTCGCTCGAGTGCGCGTGCGAATATACAAGGTGCGCGTAATGAACACGAAATAAGGGCGGGGGAGGGGAGAAAGAGATCATCCTTTTGTGGTAAAAGAAATTAATAAAAACATTGGAAAAATTATCGAACGAGACCGCGAACGGTCGAGCGAGCTTTAGTTCCTCCGCGCGCAACGACAACGAACAATTAGTGTTTTAATAAGATCGCTCTGCCCTGCTCGGAAGCTAAGAGAAAAATAATTCGTCCTATCTTGGTGACTTTTCTTTTCTCTTTTCTTTTTTTCTTTTTTAGAAGGATGTTGGTCTTTTCGTACGCGTACGTACATGCGCGAACCTGAGCTGAGAGAAAAATAAAAGTGGAATGTACTTTTAAAACTTGTTTTTTTTTTCTTTTTTTAATAATAATGTAACAATATTCGGGGTTAAATATTCATGAACATCAACATACAGTGTCCTTATCTACGTTACAAATCGTCCAGAGGAAAACGAAGTCTTTCTTTTCTTTCTTTTATTTCACGTCCAAGAGTATAAAACCGTAGCAAAAAACCTAAATTCACGTTTTCATCATCACCGAGCGGATCGCGAAGCTAGCGTCTCGCGCGCTCTTACAAAAAAACCGAACGTACGTATGTTACAAAACGCGTTTACAAAAAAAGTAATAGCGAATGAGATGGGGAAGAGAAAAACAGAAGAAAAAAAACGAGGGCGAGAGAAGACAGTAACTAATGCTTTTTCCTAAGTCACTCTGCGAGAGCGGTCTTTACAGCAGGATAGTAATTACAAAAATGTATATATGTATATTTGAATGGCGAGAGACCGTGACAATTGTCTTTCTTTTCCTCCATTCGCGTGTGTATATTTGCGTGTGTGTGTATTTGTGTGTGTGTGTGTGTGGGCGTATCTGTGTGTCTCGTTCAGCGAGAACGACGAGAATCCCACCGATAGAAATAAATAAAGGAACGACGCGCATCGTTAAGTATTGTACAACATTTATCGTGACCGATGCAGTGTTGGATCAGGATCGCGGGGGATTGAGAGAGCGAGTGTCGCGACCAACGTTCCTCTCAGTCCCCCTCGAGTTTCCCTCCCGGGGGAAAGTAAAAGAAAATGGGACCGGGATGAGGGCGGTGCGTGTGTCTCATTTCTTCGCTCATCTGTTTTCCACCTGGAGGGGGGGATAAACGTTACATTTGCGTCTCATTAGTCGTTTAATTAGACAATCAATTCGCTATTTACGAAATGTCATAAGAAAAAGTAGTACTCTATAATCGGTATTCCAATAATAATAGCGTAATAATAATAATCATTATTATGTTCGATAGGTTTCGTCTGTGGTTATCGTCTATCTGTTAATAATAATTAATTCATTAATTAATCGTTCACTTCGTCGTCGATATAACCGCGGCCTATAATCGTGTGCTCGTTTAATATAAAAAAGAAAACAAAAATCGTATAATATATATTTATATATAGCGTTGTATCGTTCGCTTCCTCGTTACAATAATAAATTGCCGACGAACAGCCGACGTGCCAACGGCCAAACACCCGACGAGCCGAACCCGCTCCCGGTTCCCTTGGCTTTCCCCGCTTTCACCCCCTCCGCGCGGAATATTCCAGCGGCCCCGCGATCTCTTTCTCGATGTTCGGAGTACGCTTAAAATCCATTTTTACACTCGCAATTCCCCCCGAACACGCTCGAGAAAGAGTGGCTCCTTTCCCCCCCCCCCCACCCCCTGCTTCCCTTTCCCCCTTTCTTTCTTTTGTCTCGCCCTCGGTGCGTGCCGCGAGCGAACTTGGTCCGTCGCGAGCGTTCCACCCCTCTTACAGTTAATTTAATAAAAGCAATCGATAAAATAGAAGCGTGGTTCGTCGGGGGTGTCGGCACGCCAACAACGTTCGAACGTCCGCACTTAAACGAGCTTGCTACCACAAATGGTATACCACTTTCTGATTTACAACACTGCCCTAAACACAGCCATACTAAGCCAAATACTTTTGGGTTCCTTTTGTCGTTTACGATTATTCACCTCTCTCCGCTAGGGTGAAATCGTTTATTTAAATCTACAGTCTCGATCACCGCCCGTGCGCACCTCCGTCGCTCGTGTTACGTTTGCCCTGGAAGCTTTACCGGTTAATCTCCTCGCCCGCCGTCTCTTTTCGCGGCCGTTCAATCCACTTTCGTTTTCTCCCCTCAGAAACTGCGTGTACACGAAATGCGTCCACGACTCCATTCGATTCGTTCCGTCTTTTCTTTCGTTCTTCGATCGATCGGATCAACCCGCTTGGTATCGAAGCGTCGTTAAATATTATCGGTGACTTTCCATTGCTTTTGACGGGATAAACAAAAGAAAGGTGCGAAGAAAGACAGAGAGGATGGGGGGGGGGAGAGAGGCAATGTACAAAGAAAGGAATGTTTCGTGGACGATTCTCGTCGGACGATCGTTACGCGAAGCGGTAGAAAATGATAAACTTGGGAAAGCGGGACTCCCGATCGAGTTCCAATATTAATACTCGACGCGGAGCGCAGTGCTTTCGCGAGGAATATTGACGCTGAATCGATTCTACTTAATGATTCACCGGGAATTGTCAGTGGTGTTCGAATGAAAGCAAGATCGACTGGTGACCTTAATCTAATTCGTTCGCGATCCTTTTTTCTTATTAAACTTCTCGCTGTATGGCTAAAGCTTTCGAAGCGAAATGTATCCGTTTGGTTTCCATAAAAAAAGACTCTTCTTTTATTCTTCGAACGGATTCGAAGGGCACCGGTGTACCAACGTGTAATAATTAATAATAAAAACAATCAATACGCACACGCGGATCACGTATCACGATGCGGTATGTCGCGCGCGCGTGTGTGTACGTGTGCATACATAAGCGAGCCGTGTGTATTGTTATAGTGTGTTCTTTTTTCACGAGTCGTGATCTCTTTTCTCTCGACAGTAAACCAACGGTTTCTAATCTCGATTCGCATGGGCGGGCTAGCATTGTGTACATCGCGTGTATCCGAAAGCTACTCGACGACACGGACTCTCGAAACACACCTCTCTTGCACGCATCATCCGTTGCCATTATCAGCTAATCATTTAAATAGGTATCGAAGAAAAAAGAGGGAGGAGAAATTACACTTACAATTTACTATGATACAGCACTGGCATAGTCACGTAAATAGTGTCGGTATATACGTGTTTTGACGTGTATCTCTGTTGCGCGCGTATGCGTGTGTGTTGTGTGTGTGTGTGTGTGTCATTTGCGTTGTCCTCTATCGTGCACGACGGGCTTGTGCAAGCCCATGCTGATAAACGCGCGTAGTGTGGATCCCTTTCTCGCTTTTCTTCCCGAATAATACACTCTATACTCATACGTTTGAATTTCTTGCAATAATATTAATAATAGCAATAATGATAATAATAATGATAATAATATTAATAAGAATCAATAATAATATTAATAATAATAATAAATTCATAAGAGACAGGGAAATTAATAATAATCGTTATTATTATCGTAATAATAGTATAGTATGTACAAGAACGCTTTTCACGCGAGGGCCCAGTTACGGTTACGCTTCGTAGCTACATATTTTGATTCAACTGTACATGGTTGGACCCCCGTATTTGAAAAACATTTGCTTTTTTTTTTCTTTCTCTTCATCGTCGTCGTCATCGTCATCTTCGCCTTCAAAATTAACACGATTTTGTTTATATAAACTCCTCCCGTACTAGCGAATAGCAGTGTTTGTCGTGAATTTCTACTTTTTGGTTGCGACACCGTTAATCCGCGTTCGTCTCGCCTGTCCTGTCACAAATGAGAGGGGGAGAGGAAATCGTCCCTTCCGCGGCGGGGACGATCCGTCGAGCAGATTATTTTCTTTTTTTATCCGTGGATTAATTTCAGAATGATCCATAAAATTTAATGGCGCTAAGGTACAACCTCCGGCAGCCGTAGCGATCTCTTAATAACAAATTAGCCTAAGTTAACATTACTTAACTTTTTCACTAAATTCTGTTCTCCCTTCTTTCAAATACATACAATGTCGTCGGTATTTCTTTCGTTTCTTTTTCTCTCTCTCTTTCTCTCGCGCTTTCTCTCTCTCTCTCTCTCTCTCTCTATATCTTCCCATTTCATACAGTCCTTCTTCTTTTCGTTCGTTTGTTATATACTTTGCATCTTGTCACGATAATAATAATAGTGGTATATAATAACTGCATATAATCGCTACGCTAATAGTATTTTGAACTATTAATTATTAATTAACGTTAAGTATACACAACACATTTGTACGATTTCACTCAGCCTGCACGAGAGCAGCAGCGAGGGAAGGTGGTAAAGATGTAAAAGGTCGTGTGTTTGTGTGTGATGGGGGGACATAGGGTGGAAGGGCACGGCACGGCACGGCAGGGCACGGCACGGCACGGCACGGCTGGGTTTCGGGGAGGAGCCTGATGCGTGTATGTATCCTCTCATATATGCATGTGGTTTATTTCGGGGAGAACGTACTCGATAGTTATTTCTCTTGATTTTACTTTGTCGTTTCGAATAAATTTTCTCGTCGTTCCACCGGTTCTCGATTAGGGGCGTAGAAGGGGGTAGCCGGGGCTGAGGTACGACAGTACAGAGTAACGTAAGAAGAGGTGTTCAAGTGTCCATTGAGCCAGTTTGTTAACATTTATCTTCGCGGAGCATTTCTAAAGCAGCACCACACCACGCTGTGTATCGCTCCTGCACCTTAACTCGCAGATAGAAATTAGGGAACACGCGCTGTTTATCCGGATTAATTTGGTCGCACCAGGTCGGTTCAGGCTACTCTCTCTCTGACCTTCGTCGTCGCGGCTCAGACATCGCGGAGCACTCGGCGTCAGTGTACCGGACGTGGAAGTAGTTTTATACCTGATATATCTCCACGAAGCTAGGAACGCAGAACGGATGGAGGTTAACGCTCTCTGCCTCATGGCAGGGAGCTGGGAACAGCGACCGTCTTTCAAACGGTTGACATACGACGTCGCGAGATCATCGCCGTCGTCGTTGCCGTCGTCGTCGTCGTCGTAGTCTTCGTCGTCGTTCGCCCATTAACATACCAATCACACGTATCGACCGACTTCACTAACAGTCACTACAATCCTTCGACAAACTTGGAGAGTTGGTCTTGCGGCGTCATGGGCGTCACTTCACTGGAGTCCGTGCCGCTGGTGGGCGGTGGCGCCGGAGACGGATGATGGGGCATGGCGCCCGGGTGGCCCGACGGCGCGCCGGTACCGCCGCTCAGCTGGGACAGCATCATTTCGCTTGGCCCTCCGAGCTCGTGAGCCGGCGAGTGGGTCGGCGTGCCGTGAGGCGGGTGATGATGGGGCGACGGTACCGGGCCCGACCGAGGCGAAGGAACTGGTTGATTGCGCGGGGATGGAACCGGTCGCGGGGAAGGATTCGGTTGAGGAGATCGTATGGGTGGCGGAGATCGAACGGACTGCATGAGTTGTTGCTGTACAGAGATCCCTGGAGGTCCCATCACACCTTGCGGAGAAGGTACCGGGGGTGGAGTTGGTTTTAAACCGGGCTGACCGTAGCCTTGTTCGCTAAAGCCACCGTAACCTGAGGAAGAATACGCGGAATCGTGGCAGACGTTAGACCACGAACCACCATGCGGCTCGACGAATCTCGTTTTGTTGTCGAGAATCAAATGATTCTTACCGAGAAGGGACGGCCTGATTGGTCGCTGTTGACCGTAAGGTGGTGCTGGTGGTTGCGTGAACGGTTGCTGCTGCTGCTGCTGCTGCTGTTGTTGTTGCTGCTGCTGCTGCTGTTGCTGCTGCTGCTGTTGAGCCTGCTGTTGTCTCTGCATCACCAGCATTTGTTGCTTGTACCATTGCGGCTGCTGCTGAACAGGCTGCTGCTGCTGTTGCTGCTGCTGTTGTTGTTGCTGCTGCTGTTGCTGCTGTTGTTGTTGCTGCTGCTGCTGCTGTTGCTGTTGTTGATTCAGCATCGCTTGTATCTGCATTCTGCCTTGCTGCTGTTGTTGGTGCTGCTGAGCCTGCTGCTGTTGCTGCTGCTGCTGCTGAGCCTGCTGCTGCTGCTGTTGAGCCTGCTGTTGCTGCTGCTGCTGAGACATCATATGCTGCAAACCAGGTTGTTGTTGCGGCTGATTAGGACCCAAAGGGCCGCCGACTCCTCCGCCGTACTGACCACTTTGTTGCTGAAGGGCAAGCGCCTTTTTATTAAAAAAATCACATGGTAATCGAAATTGTCAAAACCATAGAGTGTAAACAATAATAAACAGTGGGACTTCCAGTTCCAGTTTGAAAGAGGCGAGACGTGTGAGTGAGCGGTGCGAGTGAAAGAATCAAAAGAGGTGTTAATAGGGCGAGCAGGGAGTGAAAAGTGTGGGTTAGGGAGAAGGGGAGCGGGGAGTGAAGGGAGAGAAAGGATTGAGCGGGAGAGGAAAAGAAGGGAGCGGAGGAAGAGAAAGTAGGCGAGAGGGCGAGGAAGAAAGGATGAGAGGGAATGAGGGAGAAAAGGGACAGGAAAAGGGGAATGAAAGGGGGGTAAGAAGGAAGCGGGAAACGGGGAAGAGGAGGCGAAAACAGGAGGGAGAAAAATGAGCGTAGAGAAGCCAATGAGAGAAAGGACCGCGAGCGGAGGAAGTGCAATGGGAATAGCAGAGAGGTGGAACAGAGAGAAAGAGGAGGGAAGGCAGGAGGAAGGGAATGAGGAAGAAGGGGCGTTTCAGAATAGCAGGAGATCTCCAGAGGAGAAGAGGGTAGGAGAGGGTGCTCTCCTGGAAAAAGTGATAAGGGGAATGAGGGAAGAAGTAAGGAGGTAAAAGAGCAGGGGAGGGAGGCGAGCGAGGAGATGGGAAAACTCAGAGGGAAGATGGAGAAGTGGGAGGAAAGGTGGAGAAGAGAGAAGGATGAGATGGAAGCTAGAATGATAGGGATGGAAAAAAGAATGGTGGAGGCGGAGAAAGAGGAGAAAAGGCTAAAAGAGGTGGACGAGAGGCTAAAGGTTATGAAGATTTGGAGGGTGGAGGAAGAGGCAGAAAGGGAAAAGGGAGGGGGGAGAAAAAGGCCAGGGCGGGGAGCGAAGGGGGAAAGTGGGAAGCACGGGTGCAGGAACTGGAAAGAAAATTGGAAATGAAGGAGAGAGAAGAAAAAAGAACGTGATTATAAAAGGGGTAAGCAGGGAGGGAACGGCGCTTCAGAAAGCAAAAGAAGTGCTACCCATAGAATGAGCGCAGGGGGGGATAGAGAGAGTGAAGGAGCTGGGACGAGGAAGGCAGAACAGGAAGAAGGTGATGCTGGAGGTGAGGATGGAGAGTGTGTAGGCTAAGAGGGAGGTAATGAGCAGCAAAGGAAAATTAAGGGGGAGAAAATACCTCTCTTTCCTCCCCGTTAATTTTCCTTTAGATTTCCTGGATAGAAGACGATTTGACATGGAAGGAAAGAAAGATGCAATGGTTGATAAGGAAGATAGGAGAGGAGGAGGAAAGGAAAGGAAAAAGAGTGAGAGTAAGCTACGGGAAAATAGTGATAGAGGGGAAAACGTGGTTCTGGGATGAGCGGAGGGAGGGAAAAGGGATGGGAAGACAGAGAAGGGGGGCCACGGAAAGAAAGAGTCAGGAAAGAGGAGGGACAAAAACTAAGCAGGAAGGAGGAAGGGAAGGGGAGGAAGAAGCAGGGTGAGGAAAGGAAAAGCTGGAGAATAGCGTTCTGGAACGTAACGGGGGTGACAAATAAGGAGGAATTTTGGATAGAGAAATGGCAGGTGATAGTCATGATGGAAACATGGGTGGAAGAGAAAGGATGGAATAGCATTAAACGCAGGCTGCCCGCGGAATACAGGTAGAAGGCACAGTGGACGAAGAGAAAGAATAGGAAGAGTAGAGCGATGGAAGTTGATAGGAGTGAGGGAAGAGATGATGGGAAAAGAGAAGCAAGGACGGGTAGAGGGGGAAGGGATAATGATGGAGAGTAAGAATGAGAGCGTTAAAGGCGTAGAAGTAAGCATAAGTAAGCATAAAGGTGCGAATTCATGCTGACGCTCGACGCTCGTTTTGAGCGTCAAAACTAATCACGTGACCGACGTTCAACCAACGAACGAGCGAGTCAGAGTGAACGAGCGTCTCAAGCGGAAAAGCTCGGAAAAGCTAAACTCGGTTTAGCTTTTCCGCTTGACGTTGAAAGTCACGTGCGTCGAGCGTCAGCATGAAAATGCACCTTAAGCGTAGTATAAGCGTAGTGTAAGAGAAAGGGAAGCAAAGAGGCGAGAGAGTGGAAAATAGTTTAAGAATAGAGGATAAGGTTAGATTAAGGAAAAAAAATGTAAAGAGGAGAGGAGAATCGGGACTTAAAACTCCCATGGGAAACAGTAAAGCATATACAGTAATGAACAGTAAAATGAGATTGCTTATCGTCATACCCGTTGCTTGATGAATGCAGCCATTATCGGTGGATTGCTTTTGAGTATTTGAAGTATTTGGTTCTGCTGCTCAGGAGTATGGGGATTCTTGAGAGTCTGCATGAGTTGCTGCAATACGTGCTTGTGCATGTTACTTTGAGTCTGCGGTCCGACTTGACTGACCGAGCCACCGATTACTCCTGGCTGCCTGGGCATCTGTCCACCCATCGCCATCACCTGCTGCCCCGGGTGCTGCTGTTGTTGCTGCATCAGCTGCTGCGGCGTCTGCTGCCTCAGACCAGGATTCTGCTGCATCACCGTAGGTTGATACCTACTGGGAAAGCAATATTTTTATAACGGACCCTTTCGCGACCACGTCCAATTACATATCATTCAGATAGAACAATACCTTGGCGTCCACTGATCCATTGGAATGAGATGAGTACCGCCGGGATTCGGCATTTGGACGGGCATCGGCCGCTGCATTTGAGGCGGAGGCATCACGCCGCCTGTTTGTCCTCCTACGCCAACACCGACACCGACACCGCCTCCCGGCGTCACTTTGCCATAGCCCACGTGCGGCGCCTGTTGTCTTGCGGCTTCCTCTTGTACTTGCTTAACCACCTGGAGGACATGAGCGGGCGGCGTTTGCGTGGTAGGCTTCAACCCTATCCCAGGTTGATGCGGCGAGGGCAGATTGGTAGGGCTAGTCCCTGGTTTCATGGCAACACCGGCCGTCATAGTGACGTTGGAAGCTTGTTGTCCAGATTGTATCGCTCCTACAGGACCCGTGGGTCTCGTGTTCATCACAGCCATTCTTCTCCTGCAATCAGTAAAGGATCCATTGGTTCAACACGCGGCCCTAGATGTGATATTCGATCTCGCTAGTATTTCAATCCGTATCTCCACGTTACCTTAACAATTGCGCTTGTTGTAACCGTTGCTGAAGTTGCTGTTGCTTCAGCTTGTGTTTGATGTTCGAACAGAATGGGACAAGACACTTAGTCTCCTGGCAGTGTTTAGCATGGTAACAGCATAGCGCTATCAATTGTTTACATATAGGACAGCCTCCATTCGTCTTTCGCTTGCAAATCTTTGTATGCGTTACTACTCGCTTCATCTTCTGGCAGCTGGATAGACGACAGTTAGCATCTCTGCACTGGCACGCGTGCACCAACGATTGAATACATCTCTGTATCGAGAGTTTACGCGCCTCCTGTTTAAAAATAGAAACGTCACCGTGATATTTATCGTTCGTTGCAATTTCAACGCAACACTCGAAACAGGAGGACACTAATTTACCTGTGGATTTGCTTGTTTGGCATCGGCCGGCGATGAACCATCATCCAGATCTAAACCAAGTTTCTCCATATGATGAGGATGACCATCTTTCTCTTTACAGCTTATACACAGGTCAAAGTCCTGTCAGGGTAAACGATAACGTCAGATTTGGCAACGAAAGGCGAAAACAGTGGCAACAAGTGTTACTTCCGATACTCACATCACAAACTGTACAGTGATATCTCGTTTCTACATGACTCTTACAGTTATTACAAGTATAAACAAATTTGTCTTGGCCTTGGTTGTGTAATTCGTACAACATGGACATGGAGCTGAATTTCGCACGCCTTAGAGAAGAGAACTCGTAATGTCTTTCTCTAGCCATCGTAAGGAAAGCATCGCGACCATCCATAAGGTCGCAGTTAATAACGGGGTCAGGATCTTGAATCGGCTGTAATAAACGCAGGTATACATAGCGACGCGGGCACTTCGTAAATCGAGGAAACGGTGAATACAGAATAATTCCGGGCACTTACTGCTAAACTGGCTGCACTTTGAGCACTATGCAACCTGATGACGAAGAATACTTCCTTATGCTTCTCCATGGTCGCAAAAATTTTCGCAGACAGGTCATTCCCGGTCTGGGGAGTATTAGACTTTTTACTATTCTTCCTTTGATTCGCTTTGGATTTGTTTGATTTTTTGGCCTTCTTCTGCCCCTTCTTCTTGCCATCCGGGCCTGTTTCCGAATCCTCCGACAAGGAGAAAATCTGAAACAAGATTCGAGCACGCCGGATCAGTAACTTACTTTGCAAGAGAAGTGAATCCTTGCGTTGGGTCGTGTATTATTAAATCCGCATACCGCATTGGCGGCGGCAGCTTCCGCGGCCTCGGCCTGCTTGCGTTTCTCTTCCTCTTCTTGGTCTAATTCTTTAATACTTTCTTCCAAAACATTCGGCCAGAAGTCGCCCTCGAAATATGGTAAATCGGCGGCCGACGACAGTTTGTCCTCCATTGCTTGTTTCAGAATATCCTAGAATAGATAAATAAAAATTGATTCACCGATTCGATTGCGCTCACCAGTGCCGAATAAGATAACGTTTATTAAATTGTCGTCTGCTAATCCTATGCTCATATCTACGAAATCAATATGAACATTAGCTTTCTCAAACGTTGCTTTTAGTCTCCCTTGACACCCAAGAGTAACAGTTCACTCTCAGATAACACTCGAGACTGCACCATATTGCCGCATTAGACTATATCACTACTAACTTTGTAATCGAGCACGATCCTCTCGACCATGCCTTTGTCCAACATTTTCTTGTACCATTCCTGTAATCTCTTAGGCTTTGGAATCTTTTGTTCTTGGGGGTGGCAGTGAAAGATGTAGTCGTCTCCTTCGGAAGGTGGACAGGCCCAGATGTGAGCCATTGTGTACCTATGCGGAAAGCAATCGTCAGAGGCGTGAACACGCGACGCATATGATTCCGTGAATCACTGCCGGCTTACCCAAGTTGTTTCGCGTAATCCAAGTATCCAAGAAGTATCTCGTGGTACACTGCTGTTCGGAATTGTTTAGGCCGGAAAAAGTGTACAGAGTCCAAGTA
This sequence comes from Andrena bucephala, assembly GCA_947577245.1. Lineage (NCBI taxonomy): Eukaryota > Metazoa > Arthropoda > Insecta > Hymenoptera > Andrenidae > Andrena > Andrena bucephala. The sequence goes on from OX387719.1 coordinate 10,746,426, forward strand.
CGCTATGTAGACCCTTCTGGTGTTAGGTGGCGTACACTCGCTGCCGTACTCCTGCACGTGCATGCCGAAAAAACACACGTCCGTGCCGTCAACCTCTTCAAATGCAAACAACGCCTTCGCCCTGTACGGGAATTCGCCGGACATGTCGCCGTTCTCGACGAACCTGCTTCTCATCCCGGGCTTAACCTCGACGACTTTATCACTGGACGCCACGACTCTGATCGCGACTTCGCCAGCACCGGCTTCCTTTTTTTTCAAGAAGTTGTTCACTCGCGTTTCTATATAAGTTCCCAATTTAGTCACCGGTAAACGTTTCGCGTTAAACTTGTTCTCCTTACGTTTCTGGCCCTTCTTCTTTAAACAATTATCACAAGTAAATCTGCAAGGTAGAATATCTCATGCATTCAACGTGACCATTCTGCGGAGCATCGCTCGCCGGCGTTTCCGCGGTGTATGCCTACTTACCCTAACGGCCAAATCGATTCCATGTGAAGCACGCAAATTTGATGCACTTTTCTACCGCAATCTGTACACACAACGAAAGGCTCCAATTCCAAATGATCGTTCTTCATTTCCTGGAACTGTTCCTTTTTAATGGCACTGCAATAGAAAGCAACCACTGATCTTCACGGTCCTTTTGCGCGCGGCGAGAAAACGGTATCTACGTTTGGAAAACTCACGTCTGAGGTTGCGTTGGATCATCTCCCAACGTCACAGTGTCGCCAGGAATGTCGTTGAAACATTTCTGACAGAAGGTGTATCTGTCGGAAACAAGACCATATGCCTTTAAACTATTGTTCCCCGATAGTGTTTAGATCCAAATTGCAATTCGCCAATGTCATGCGTGCATCGTACGAAGGTCAATATATTTTTTGTTTCCACGCCCCAGCGGATGTATCCAAATGTTGAGTATCCAATTTTGATAAACGTTTTGTTTACATTTGCAATTATACACATGCAAGTAAGGTATTTTGCCAATTATATCGTTTCGTTTTATAGTTTATTCCAAAAGTTGTTTCGGAAGAGAATCATCGTTCAGTTTGATTAATGTGTTTTATTTATATATATTTTTTTTATTCATTATTTATGTTTTACGTTTTATTTGTGTTTTCATTGATAGTGTCGGGTGTCCAATTTCGATCGTCCAATTTCCAAGTATCAATTTTTTCGTTTGGCATGAAGTAGTAGAGTTGGAAAGAAGCAAGGGGCGCGGGCAACACAAGAAGCAAGCAGCAAACAAGGATTTTTGTGTGTGCGTGCGCAACCCATGGGTAGAGCGAAGGTAACATACAAAGAAGAGAAGAGTGCCATTGTTAGACACGATATATTATATACATAAATTACTAACTTGCATATACCCAAGAGTTACATACGATTCTTTCGTTAAGCAAAGATCGTAAAAAAAAGCATCTAAGTTTTAAGTATCACTACGTCCGAAGTTGTATGCCCCTTAAGTATATGCGTAATAAAGTTTAATCTTTACACGGTGCGAGCGTTGCGCAAAAATACACTCATCGATAGACATATTCTAATGGCAATAAAAGAATTTTAATAAAAAGAAAAAGAAAAATAGAATGGGAAGAGAAACTTGTAGGTCAGGAAGACTGGCCTGCATCGACTGGTGGTAATCATCGAGGCAGGCTAATTTGCCTGCCAATTTAATCTGGCGTATTCGGTTGTAGAACATTTTTGTTTTGCAGAAATGCACTGTGTAAGTCGAATGCGCCTAAAGGGAATTTTTGAATTGATCGAACCCAGATATTAGGATAAAACTAAGGTTATAACTATTATAGGAATCGGTGACGTAATATTTCTACGGTTTTAGGAGCCTCGGAAAAAGAGAGAGCCACAGCGCCGGGAATCGAACCCGAGCCGCCCGCGTGGTGATCAACAGCGCTAACCACCACGGCTACGCCGACTCTCCGTGGTCTCTTAGTCCGGGCTCCATCTTATGGTGGGGGGTTCCTGATCCCACGCTATCATTTCAAGACAACTTGTCTAAATCGTCTAAGTAAAGAAGTCGCTAGAGGGCAAGATGGAGATAATAAATAAAACCTACTAACAGGTGCCCATCATGCAAACTATTTCTCGTTTCTCAAGTGAGTTATCTTGTGAATTCTATGGTTATGCGTAATTATTCCATCGAAATTCTTCAGTATACTGACCTATTCTGATAAGAGAAGTACTTCACGTCTCTAGGTATCGTACACAGCTGTTTCCCGTAGCAACAGAGTACTTGCGGATTGAACGTGTACTTTCTACCGCAGCAGTACCCAAGAGCCTGCATCACAGGATCTATCTCTTGCTCAAAAACCTCCGAGAGCTAGAATCAATGAGAAATGTCCGTCGTTTCATTGCCCGCGCATTAGTGGCTACAGTAACTGGAAGATTTAATTAAACATTACCTTGGTGCAGTATCTGTAAACCCGAGATGTTTTACGATTGTAAACCCACGCGTTGTCGAACATTATCCACACGTCGTCGACGTACTCCCATGGATCGCTGTATTGCCCTGTGTCCAATTTCCTTTTGATTGTCGACAGATCCATCGGCTTCTTGATGATGTCGAAGTAGTCGGGAATCCCGAGGGCCTGCGGATCGACGGGTTGCCTGAATGGTATAGACTCCGGATCCTGGCGGTAGAGTTTCTCCAGAGTCGGCATCAACGCCTGGCGAAGTTCGTCCGGCTTGAACAGGCACAGCCGTTTCTTGTCCGTCGACGTTCCGCTCGGCTGTATAGGCTCAGGGACCAACGGTTTAATGTCCGGCGTCGTGGTGTCCTGGCTGGACATTGGCGTCACGGGCTCCTCCTTGATACCCGAGCACTCCTCCTTCACAATACCCTCCCCAGATCCTTCTTCCATCGGCTCAGTTTTGATTTCAGTTTTCATCGACACGTCGCTGTTGACGCTCTTACCACCGTCCATCCTGTGATTCTCGGAGCCGTCCTCCTGCTTGATCTCCATCTTCATGCTCTCCTCCTTAATCGAATCCAGCTTCCCTTTATTGTTATTCATCGGCGGACTAGGGGAATTGTCACGATCCAGGGCGGCCGTGATGGCGGCCATTTGCGAAGACATCGACGAGGTTCGTGGCGCGTTGAGCGCGGCCCTCTCCTGGGACGTCATCCCTTTGCCGAGGCTCGCCAGACCGGCCGGGGACGGTGTGGTGCCAGGATGAGGGGGTGTTTGATTGGCGGAAGATACTGTCTGATTGGGTGTCATCAATGAAGGAACTAATGGCGTGTTAGGCGTGGAAGTGGTAGACTGTGGTCCGTTCGTTGCAGTCGCTGGACCAGGACTAGGCCCGCTGGATGCGGGAGGTGGGATCGTTTGAGGAGTCGACGTGCCGATGCCGTTGTCATTGGGCGTTGAAACCGACAGAGGCCGGCTGTTGTTAAACTGCTGATTTTGCTGACTGTTTTGTTGCATAGCGTTGAATGGCGACGGGGCTTGCGGCAACGACGTTGTCGTCGCGCTTTGATTCGAGGTGCTCGACGGTTGCTGCGGCTGCGACTGACTCTGCTGCTGCTGCTGCTGCTGCGGTTGCGGCTGTGGTGGCTGTTGCTGCTGCTGTTGTTGGTGTTGATGCGCAATCGCTACTTGCGCCTGCGCCAATCTAACTTTCATAAGGTCGGGGAACTGATGTTGATTCTGTACAGGAGAACTGTTAGGTAAACCGGAAGTGCCGTTCGAAGTTGGAAATTGACTAGTTGTTGCGGATGTGGTGGTTGTTGTTAGATTTGCCTGCGGCATTTGCGGCTGCCCGAAAGGGCTGAGACCAGGATTTGGAACGACGTTGGGGTTGGAAGTCGACTGTCCGTTCGGACTAGGGCCCGGTGGACCGACTAAAATTCCGTGTTGCTGCGGCTGCTGTTGTTGTTGCTGCTGCTGCTGCTGCATTTGTTGTTGAACTTGAGCCTGAACCTGGGCTTGAGCCTGGGCCTGGGCTTGAGCCTGGACTTTGGTTTGGGCTTGGACCTGCACCTGCTGCTGTTGTTGCGCTTGCGGCTGCTGCGGGAACTGCATCCTGTTGTGGGGAATGCCCATTGCAGGTAAAGTTCCAAGTTGACCCATGCCCGGCGAGTGACTGCGCAAGCTAGGAGTGACTGTTCCAACCGGCCGTGACGGCGGTACAGCCCCGACGCTGGGTGGAGCGCACGGCCTCAAGCCCGGGCCAGACGTACCGGAAGGTTGAGGCTGCTGTTGCTGCTGCTGCTGGGCTTGCAGCTGCTGCTGCTGCTGTTCTTTTCGTTTCTGCCGCTTCTCCTCCAATTCCTTCTGAATCTTGTAGATCTTCTCCGCAAGTAAGTGGTAATATTCCGATCTCGAATTGGCCATCTCGTACATGTCCCCCTCAACTTTCCGCGCATACGCAACAAGGTTATGCATCCGTTTGTCCAGCATAGCCTGCGGGTCTGGAGTTGGAAATATCGCTTGAACCAATTTGTGAACAAGGTGATTTCTAAGATCCGGAGTTACAGACTGATGCCAGTCCTTTGTTCCCTGCACTGGTGTCGCTGTTACTTGCCCCGGCTGAAGTCCGGCTGGAAGTTGAAGGCTCGTTAGCCTGTTCTCGCCGGGGACAGTCAGCTGCCCTGAATCGTTCAGACCGAACAATTGCTGCATATTCGCGGCAGCCGCTGCTGCAGCGGGCGTGGGTCCACTGGTAGGCGCGGCCTGATTGCCCGCCACGCCAACTGTATTCGGATCGGAATTTAAAGGAAGAGATACGTTCGGGGCGACCACTTGCTGGCCGGCGCCGACCACCGACTGACCGGGGGCCGGCTGTGCTTGGGGCTGAGTTAGCCTGACGTTCCCTATTGTCCCAGGCGCCCCCTGCATCCCCGGCGCTGGTATTCTTCTGGTAACGCACTGGCCAGGCACCAAACCAGGTGTTGTTGTAGGACACTGAATACCCAGAGCGTCGTATGCTCTTCTCACGTCGGTTGGACTCGGATTTGGTTGACTATTTGGTTGCGTGGTTGATGCTGCGGCGGCATTTGTGGTTTTGTTCTTGTTCGCTTGTTTCAAAGGTAAACAGACAGGGCAATCGTTTCGATTACAGTGCTTCCAATGGCTAATGATCTGTCTGGAGGAGCTACAGTGCGGCACCGTGCAATGTTTCCCTGCCTGGCAGGCGGTCATATGTGTCAGAACGTTTTTCATGGTCTTACAATCGGGCAGCGTGCACTGCCAGACGTCGCCGTTCGCTTGGCTCTCGCGTCGTTGACATTTATGCGCGTGAAGCAACAGAACTAGCTGCTGTTGAATGAGTTTACGTTTTTCCGGATCTGCAGTCGATTTCGTAGCACCTGATAATACGAGATCCTTTCCTTAACTAAATTCGTCTTTCGGGATAATCCTGGCGGAATACAGAAAACGGATACTTACCAGTCGGAGCACCGGCACCGGATATCTGACCCTGAGTAGCTTGTTGCGGACCTGGTTGCCCTCCGCTCGGTGCACCGGACTGAGGTGGAGCTGGACTTGGCGTGGGTGGTTGAGCTTGTTGCGCCATACCACCCTCCTGGCCACCCACGACGGTTGCGGAACCAATAGGACCTGTTGTTCCACCGAATCTACCAGCAGCTTGCATAGCGGTCATACTTGTTCCCACTCCTTTCTGCTGGGGCGCAACAACTCCGACAGGACTATTAGTACACACGGTAACGCCAGGCCCTGGTCCACTGCCTGGAGACGCTGCCGGGGGATCATGTGTTTCAATATAGCTCTGAAACCCGTCGGTTACGTACACGCTTGATATACTTACCATAGCCATAAGGGCTGGATGCACCCATTTGTCCCATGTTCGGCATATTCGCCATGTTAGGAGGAGCTTGCATTCGTGGGCCGCCTTGACCAGGACCAACGATACCGACTTGATGTACCTGCTGATGCGGACTTTGACCCCTCGCTGGACCGACCAAATGAGCTTGTTGTTGCTGCTGCATCGCTACAGCTCTGGTGTTCATTATCCCAGGTCCATTTGGTATTTGAGCAACGCCATGATGAGACGCAACGCTTGGATGGTGAATTCCTTGAGTATTAGGCCCCATCATGGTTACCTAAAATACACGAGTCTCGTGATTCTACCTGTCGTAATGTTATAGTATCTTCGCATGAATCCCTGCGCGAATGTAAAGCTTACAGTATTTAAAGGTTGTTTGTTCAAGCTGTTGGTCACAATTAAACTTCCACCTGCCATGCCACCCATACTATTATTCCCACTAGCGCTGCTGGTCATAACTATACCAGTGTTCATTCCACCCGGCATCGACATGGTAGCATTACTGCCGGCCATGCTCATCGACGATTGAAGGCTGCCCATAGAATTTGCAATGGACATTTGATTGTTGGCCAAAGAGCTGGCTATGCTACTTGGTAAATTCCCCAGACTGACAACCATTTGCGGATCGACTACTTTAGAGACAGAGACATTCGGTGGGGACTGCATGTTCGGACTTTTGTTACCCAACGTTCCAGCTGCCATCGCTAAAGAATTAGTAACCATATTCTTGTTGCCCTGCGTCAAAATAGATTGGAATTACATGATATGAAATATGATTTCTCCTGTAATGTACATGTATGCGTATATATATATATTTTCTGAATACAAACTTGTTGCTGTATTATGTGCTGCGGAAGTTGTTGCTGTTGCTGATGTACGTGTCGCATTTCGTCACCGTTTTGCTGCCCTGGTCCTGGGCCTGTCGCCGGTGGCTTAGCACTCTCTGTTGCTGAACCCCAAGACGCCGATTGCAACAGATCGTCGGGTAGATCATTTTCAAGATCATACATATCTGTGTTTGTTATGTAATCTGAGAATAGATGTTTACATTAGTGACAGCTTCCTAATATCTAAAATGCTGCAAAAATTACTGGTTACTACAAAAGTAAGATCATCGAATACAGAATGCTCGTGGAGACTATACTTTGATGCTACGCGTGTCTATCGCTCTGTTACGTTAAACTTCCTTTAAAGAGTAGAATTTATATGAGGGTCCGATATTATAGAGACAAAAAGTTACTTTTCTAGATAACCAGTTTAAAATATTAAGATTAGAGTATGATATTAGATGTAACATGTACCATAGAGACCAAAAAACCATTAGTAATATTACAAGGATGAGATTCAGCACCGTCACCATAGCTTTTATCCAAAGTTTCGATAGTAGGATCTTTGTATTACCGTGTAACGTTCGATGCGTGCTGTATAATATATCTGCATGTAATACATACATGCACACATATGTACGCACGCACATACTTTGTAACACTTATATACATGTCGTGTTTTGAATTACAGAAAAATCGTATTTATTCAATGCAAATTAACCTAAAGTATTGGAATACATTTGTCGCAAAAATGTACTTTTCAACTTACTTGACTATCCGTGATTGATCATACATTAACGGAGAAAAAAGGGGTCAAATGCAAATATACGAAGAGAAGAGGGTAAGAAGAAAAATTTAAAAAAAAATATATATATATATATGAGAAGATGCTACAACAAACTACGTATAAATATAAACAAACAAATACATAAATAAGACATGAGACATACACTGCATGAGCATAACTTAAAGGAATCCATACTACAGCGGAATAAAAATTTGTTCACAATAAAGTCGTGCTAAACTACAAAAGCATTAAAGCTATTAATGGCAAACTTTAGAGTAGACAGTCATGCGAAGAAATCATAGTCACTCTAAAGAGTATATATATATATATACAACTGTTTGCAAATTAAATATTTCTTAAATATTGTAACATTAAAAAAAAAAATAAACAAAAATGAAATAAAGTTTCTGAAACTCGTACAACTTCTTTTATTTAAATTTTTGGTACCAATCACCTACAAAGTATTAACACATCTGAGTAAAGAGGAGCATATTTACCTACCTAAAAGCCTATTTCAACTTTATCTTAATGAAAATCAATTTGTTGTCTTGAAACTTATACGTATTACTTAATATACTTCCATCCTAGTGTGAAGGTCTAGAGCTCTGTGCATGTGTGTCGCATGTCCATATTATATTTATTACTTCTAGATGCATTTAAATCTCTGTATCATGTGTTAAATGAAAAATATCCCTTTATATTTATGATTTTGCCTGCGATATCAAATGCGATCCAATTTTTCTCCAGTATCATAAGAAAATCAATCCGTGTCTTGCGTATAAAGCGTTATATATCCAGTATACTTATGTTTACATTCGTGTTTTCTTTTATCGCGCAAATAAGCAATGCAATCTTTCCCACAGTGGGCTTTGTAAATCGACTTTATCGAACCATAGTGACAATATGCCAAAGCTGCACATACTTTCCGAGGGAATGCAAGAACTTTAATGATAAAAACTTCTCTAACTGGTAAACCATGAGATAAATTGGAGGTAATCGAATGGCTTTACAACTCGGCGGTATTAATAAATGAGATGAATGGACAGACAAACAAATTTTTGCAGTGCTGGACTTAATACTTTCCAACTTCTTGCTGGGTTTTGTAATAATATTTACTTCTTTTCTGGACGGTATGGTTGTTCCAATGTGGCTGCAGCTGATGCTGTTGCAGATGTAGCTGTTGTGGCGGGCCCTGCATTTGTTGCATGTTACCACTGCCACCTCCCCCGTAGTTTGTATAAGCATGGTGCATCATTAGAGGCGCCATACCCACTACATATATATATCACAGTTTTTATTTCAGACTGTGGAGAAACTGCCTATGCTCTGGATCTCGGCATTTAAGCAGCAGAAACAGCCTGAGCTTTCTCACGGGTAACACTAGTACCGTATAACTTGGATCGACGCACACGATTGCGAGCAACGAAGGCTGTGTCTGTTACTTAGTTTCTGCAACCTGACTAGACGTTCCAATTTTGTACATCGAATATCTAAGCGACACGATGGTCGTCGATTCGATTCGGGAATACATGAGATATTATTGAGTTCAGAAACTGTTAAGGCGATGAGAGAGTACTTAAAGAAAGTAAGAATAGGAGATGGTTAGCGCATCGATCATGCCAGCAAAATGTCATGTTTTACTCATTATTTAAATTTCCATGCATCTGCCATGCACTACAAAAGTGAGATATAAGAAGTCTAAAGAGAACAGCTAAAAGAGGATAAAAAAAATATATATGACGCACTATTACTCCTTAGCGTTAAACCAAAGTGAGGGAAATAACGTGCAACAAGACAGAAGTTATAGATTGTTTAGATACATGTAATTACTCATCGAAACACAGAATGCTTTCTGCAACCTCTGAGCAAAATTTTATATACTATACGCGAATTGCTAGTCGTTTAACATCGAATAGTTTTTGGCGTGCGCATTCCTCGGTAATGAGAGAACAAACTTTGCATTCTTTGTATCCAAACAACGACCCCTCTGCAGTAATTCATTTAAAAATACAATCCACGCGACCGACTCTGTTTGTGGCTTTAAATTTACCATGGACAATGACAGTGCTGTCATAACACACTGATTTTCGATTAATCTATCGTTTCGGCGAAATAAAGTTCAATGCAGATCGCATGAGTCGCAGAAGAGCCTCGAGCGTGCTTTCCGATCGTTCGGAATATATCGTTCGAAGCACGATTGCACAAATCGCAGTATAGTGTATTCAGTTCCAGCGACGGTATTTCTCGCACGGTTTAGGTTAGTTTATAAACGGTTAACTAACAACCGGAGATAACCACGATCGTTACGCGGGTCCGACGAAGTAAATACATCTGTGACTTCGAACGGTGTTGGAATACACTTAATACAGGGCCCTGTGCAAAGGATGACACTCGTGGCGCAAAACGAAACAATCAGCTACAACCACAACGCTTCTCTGAGGAGTTGAGGAATATAAATCTAATCGTGAGAAACAGAAAAACAAATAGAAAATACGACGGTCTCGAGAGAGCAGCCCTCGGTCGTGGAGAGAACACGAGGATGCGGAGAAAAGACCGAAGCGTCGACCATGGGGTAATTTTGCTCAAAGGTTTTGGTCCGTCAGCGACTTGACAGTAATGCCACTTCGAGATGATCGAGGCGGGCATGTACGTTTGTTTTCTGAATGAAACGAGAGAGAGAGAGAGACGTATGCGGCGCTTATAGGCCACTTGGTGCGACTAGTAGTCAGTGAATCCCTGAAAGGTTAGCCGCGTGATGCGACCCCCCGACTATGTAATTCGGCAAAGTTTCTGGACACGGTCGAGACGACGAGAAAACTCACCCGCGGAGTCCGATGTCCCCGGGAAGTCTCCGAGCTTCGGCCGCTTGTTCGGCGGGCCGTCCACCATGTGTTCGGCCATGGTTTCTTTTCAGGGTTAATTTCTCGTTTCAGAGTGTTTACTGTCGGTAGCAAGTAAGCAGCAGCGGCAGCGGCGGCGGTGGCGGCAGCGAGTCGAAGAGTCGTTGAGTCGACCGTACGCACGCACGCAGGCGGCAGGCAACCAGGCAGGCAGCCAGGCACGCACGCACGCAGCCACGGGTATACACCACGGGTAGCACACACGGGGCGAAACTCTGCACTACGCCACTAGAAGACCGCTGCTGCTGCTGGCGAAGCCGACGATTCTGGTTACTGTTGCTGCTGCTGCTGCTGCTATTGTTGCCGTTGCTGTTGCTGCTGCTGCCGCTTCTCCCTCTTCGTCGGTGAAGCCGCGAAAATTCACCGAGCTCTTAGCGTATTCACAGGCATGACAATAACAATGAGAACCGCGGCGCGTGGAGCGTCCCCGAGCACGCTTCGTTACACGATCAACCATTGGGCATCGTCGGGGGTACGTCGAACCCCGCGCTAAAGCCCACACACGCACACACAGTAAATTTTGTCGACGGGCGCACGGCCACTCGCGCGAGCCACGGGTGCAGGCCGAGAAGTAACCAGGGCTATCGTCGAATATTGCTAATCGCGATGATCACCACCGTGATATTAAATGCACACACTGTATATACCGGACGAGGTGTTCGCGTTTCAATTCGTTTTACTTAGTCGGTCGCGCACGACTCGTCAAACACTCGAGTGTGGCGGACTGGCTGCGCGCACGGCGCTAGCTCGCAGCAACGATATCGCTCTCGAGGCCCGCTGGCACCATCTTCCTCTCCTCTTCTCTCGCCTTGGCACACTGCGACACGGGGCGCGCGAACGATCACCGCGGACGCGGCTCGCTTTCCCCGCACATTCGAGGCAATCACGGACGCCAGGAGGCGAGAACGATGAAATGAGTCGGCTCCGGGGCGGCCACCGCGCGCCACAGAAATTCGCTCGGGAAAAGCGATCGCGAGAGTTCCGCACCGCACGAGTATCGGCTAACGTAAAATGGCGGCTGCTGTTGACGAGAAGTTTTTCTACGCTTGTCAGAAAATGTCCGACTGGTTCCGTATGCTTACCGTGACCGTAGACTGGCCGCCCGATTGGCTCCCACCGTCACGTGACCCATCGGCCGCACGCGATTGGCCGAGCCGCCGCGAGGCCACGAACGCCGTGCTTATAGTCACGCCGCCGGTCCAACAGCCACGAGAACTTCGTTTATTCCTCTGCCGCCATTTGATGATGGCCGGTCTCGCACAGTGGTTGCGTGACGCTCTTTAAACCAGCTTTATTATTATTAGTTTGGCGGTACGTTCGCGTCGAAGTTTAGCCATTCGAATCGTATATGCCAAGATATTTCTGTAATAACCTATCACTGTACTCTCCGCTCCGATAGTTTACGTATCTCGAGAAATGCCGAGAAATATCCTAGCCTGATTGTTTCCTGTACGCCGGATTATATCGGAACAGTGCGATTCGCGCGATCTACCACTTTGCGTTTCGAACATAGATTTACTGCAACTTTTCTTTCAATTCTGTGTCGTATTATTCTGCACGCGTTAACACTCTCTTGCATTCCATTTCTACGCATCAGACTATTAGGCATACATAGATCCATCGATACCCGCTCCACACGAATCAAGAGCAAAACGTCTCACGAACGCAAAGATAAATTGCGTTAACATTGTTACAAAAACAGGAGTCTAATGAGTCATTTTACACATTATAATCGTAACGATAGTATACATCTACTCAAAATGATCGTGAATATGTCCGCCATTATTATGTAATACCATTGAAGCATTACTGAAATCTTAGAAATTATATGAAATAATTTTGGTACGATTGCTATTACTAACGTCAAATCCTGTTAACAAATTCTCTTTAAATTCCATTTAACGACATATTAATCAGTGCCAGAAACGGAAAAGTGCTGTCGATGCTCTTCGGGATTAGGGGTCTCCGAGAAAACTGCATTTACCGTCCCTTAAACGAAACCTCTCACAGCCGTCAACGATATCTCATTAAAGTAATGCTATCAAGATATCCCAGTGTTTTATATCACTATAGTCGGACCAAACACAGTTCATTCTCCTATTGCGCTCCCGCAGCTACTCGCTGGCTGAAATTCATAAATCGCGTGCATCTGTTCGTCCTACTAATGATCACTTTCTCTTTTCAATCATAATTCTTGCGCCGATAATTAATTCGTCGAACAATCGTGCATGTGTATCCCCGTTTTCAAGGACGAGTCTAATTCACTGTTACCCGCGGTGCAATGGGAGAGACATCGAGGATTGCGTTTGGCTAGTGCATTTACAGAGCGTCGCGAGTGTCAAAGGGGGATGTTGTTACAAGATGGCCAGGGATTTCTCGATCGACAGGTTAAAAGGAAGAATGCGCGCGAGGTGGGGAGAATGCGTTGCGCAGAACGTCCTCTCCTCGAGAAAGAGAATCCGACGACTCGTGTGGATAGGTGCGAACGGCACGCGACTCGTCACACGCACGTATTGTGCGTGAACTTGCTTCCATCTCCCTTTTCCTACTCCTCTCCTTCTCGCTCCCTGCTACCCCTCTCCGTCTTTTCCACCGCCGTACGTTTATGCGTGCGCGCGCGCACGCCCGCTCGCTCGCGATAGTGTCAGATGCACAGAGAATTGTGTAAAGAAAGAGGTGAACGCGAGAGGAGAGGGAGTATTGGAAATGGGACGGGAACTGGATGACGGCGTGGTAGCAGCCACCTAGCCATCTCAGTGACAGCGGCTCTTTGTCGTGCGAGCTAGTCGCCTGTACCTTGTTGCTTTCTTTCACGATAGAATCTTGATCCGATCGAAAATCTGTCACTGATCACTGGGCACGTACCATGAATGCTTCCTTGTAGGAGCCTCTCCCGACATCCTGCCATTTGTACCCGCGAATCTTCGGATCAACAGATCTCCTGCGTTGATGCTACCAGATGTATCTTTAATCTTCTAGTCGTCCGTGTATACTTTCTCGATTTGTCGAAAACTCGTGCAGAAAAGGTATCGTTTATCCTCTAATTGAATACGATCGGTGAAAGTCTCGTCCCAAGAGCGAGGCAGATACGAAGGATACGAACCTAAATTATGATAGAGACAAAGGAATCACGAAGATCTGTTGATAGTCTTTATCCGAGTGTTACGTAACTAGTCACTCGCCAAAACGCTTTACAGAGTTAAACGGCGCAGTGCTATCATGTACGTGCTTTTTTGTTTATCGTTTATTTTAGTTGAATGTTGGGTCCAGTTGACAGATTGATTATTACGGTTGTATAGCCCGGAATATATCTCCGTTATTGGCTCGCATCGCGAGAAAATAGTCGGCGACTACGAGATTACGGTATCCAACGAAACAGTGAACATACCGATCGCGTACTCTTCTATGACTGAGTGGAAATAAAAATATCCGCCAAGGGTGCATTGACCGATCTCTAACACCGGCCAATATAATAATCTGCTAAAAAATCTGTTCCGAGCAAGAGACCACGGATCGCCGCGTATTCGTTGTTGTGTATTTTCGATTATTACCAACCGAACGAGCTATTTTCACGCGAGGCTTTGAGTCACTGATATCACTCTCGTTGTCTGGCACGATAACGAACGCAATTTTCATAATCTTGCCTGTCGATACGATACGATTCCGTCCCATATTTACTTACAATAATCGCGAGTCTCATTAGTTGTATATTTTAATAGAAATGGTACAAGAGAAATGTATCAAAGGGAATTAGATTCTCATCGTCGGTTAAAATAACAGTGAGCCATATTTTGTTTCAAGATAAACCAGACGAAAGTTCTGGCTATTGAATATCGATCTATCGACTGTGGTACTATGTAACAGAGTAATTACAATGGGTTAAAGACACAAGGTCATGCGTTGAATTACGATAACCGCCATTGTTCGTAACTTACATCTCCCTGTAAAAGATGAGGAGCGTGTATCTCGTCCGGAACGGCACTGGTCGTTAATATTCCTTTCGAACTAATAAATAATAATGACAGTAGACGATACAAGAGTAGTCTAGATTGCAAATATTTCCAGTTTCCAATTGCAGTCACATTAGCTATAATATCAAGCAGTGCTATTAAAAAAGGACGGCTATGTATGCAACAGAGATAAACGCCCAAGCAACTTGCGATCGTAAGTCAAAGACGACCCTAACTATCCTCGAGTATCCACATCGAGCATGTATTCAGACTTTCTTTTCACTTACTCTTACTTTTACTCTTTACACTATCGTAACTTTGATTATCAACATCGCGCTCCAACAGCGGACCCAATGCGGTACAATTGATTACGAGAGTATAAACATGTAAACCGAGAACATTTATCTCATCCAGACCCGACTGATCCTTCTATTGCAATAAAATTCAGCATTCCTTCGCGCAAAATTTTCTTCTTCCTAACTATGTTTGTTTCGGTGTGCGTTTTGAACAGATACAAAGTTAAGTGTCTGAAATAATTCGAAGCAACTCGCTCGTTCAAACTGTTGGCGCTTCTACGTTTGCTTGAAATCGACATGTGGACCGTCAGCGCGCTAACGTAAAATTCAATTTGAAACAGATTCGAATTCACAGCATCGTTCTCAACCGCCGTAATACCGTTTTACGTCGAAACTTCAAATCGAAGAACCCTAATTTTTGCGTGATTTTTATACACGTACACATACATGCACACATCAAGTAAGATAAACGTGACACAATTTGTATCCTACAAAACTGGTCGTTCGCTTCGTTTCAATGATTATACCTGTACTTAGAATCATTGCAAATTGTTAATTATATATTTTCTCAGCCGTTAACAACAGTATTGTACAGCACGTAGACTACTATAAGAGAAACTAACATTTTATTGTAATAAGAACACGATTTTTAACAGTACATGTGAAGTAAAAAGCATTACTTGTTAAAAATTGGAGGTAACAACAACGTCTGGCGTGAAATATGTTCAATATACAAAGTGCACGTTCTTGCAGCGCTCGAGATACGCCAAAAATTATCTCGCACAAAGAGGATGGGGCAAAATTAAGTACAAATGGGTGGAAGGACTTGTTCGAGAGGAACGATACTTTAATATAAACAAGATTTGATATTATCTGTCAGTATCATGATATACCTATTTAGTAATAGGATGCCCAAAACCTATACCTTACAAACTGCCCACTCGTTCCTCTGCAATAACGGAAAGTACAATTGGATAACAATATGTAACGCTTCTACGAGCGTGTCTCGTAGAATATCGCCACTAGCCGATAGTTAAAGTAACGAACAGACGATTACATAAGTTTTCAAACGGTTCGTTAAACGGTGGAGGCTTAACGATACATCTTGATAAAATGTTCCTCGATACATTATAAACCTCGCGTATCTCAAAACTATATGGAGTAAAGTTTTCTCAAGCTTGGTCAAGTACTGGATCTTAGATTTAATCTGAGCGATGTTCTTTCGTACGTGGTGCAACAAATGTATAAAAAAATATGGATCGATCCTGTTGTTCAGAGAGTGAGAAGTTAATTCTATCGACGTGAATGGTCGCTAAGGATTCAGTCTCTTGTTACACGCTGATCGTATTAGTGAAAGAGATTGAATGGATATTAGAAAGAAATGCAATTCTTTGTTTACGATAGTGCCATTTGTTGAGATTTAAATTCCAAAAGCGTATTGTCGCGTACAAATGCGGATTATTCAGAATCCGAAGCAATCAGAAAACGGCTTATAAATATTTCTATTTAATAGGAATGATACAGAATTAATCTGACTTATCTAGACCGAAAGAATTTTGCACAGTTAAAATCAGTCGAATGGCAAGCTCCAGCAAATTACATACAAACTTTCGTACAAATCACGGTAAAACGACTTTTACTTTTCGCAGTAACTCTCTTGATAAAAACAGTAATGCGGCTTTATTTCTCACAATTAAAACAGTCTAATTCCATTAAATTATGTGTAGCTTTCGGCATTAATAACGCTTTTATTTGTACAATTAATAAATGTTACTTTCTTCAACAACACAGTTTAAAAAGACGCACTTTAGAAAAACAACAAAAGTTAACAATTCCGTCTAATTGGACATGAACTATACGTATTTGTTTAAAACAAATAACCATATTTAATTAAATTATAACTAAAACATTATTAATTGCACGAAATAGTTACGAACTCGAAAGAACCCATGCATTTTGAATAAACATATATATATAACATGTTCCCATGTACTAAAATCATTGCAAGCTTGTTACTTTCTGTTAATTTACAAATATTCTGTTAAACAAATGCATAATAATAAATGTCTCGTAGCATCACAAACGGTAACACGAATATTAGTAATTTATAAGAAGTCCCTGTTTCTAAACAATAACAATTTACACAAAGTATTAAAATGTACAAGAAGTTTCACAGAATGTTCCATCATTTTTGTTTACGTAAAAAAGACTAGTCAACTTCTATCACTCTATATAAACTTTCAAATGGAATTTTACTGTAACTTGGTATAAAAAAACATTTTCAAGATTTGCGTCTTTCATACTCGACCGACTCCTCATCGCGACGTTTCCTGTAAATGTGTTTTCGATCGAATATCCCCGACAATGTAACTTAAATACAAATCGGAGCTGCTACTTATTTAATAGAGGCTATTTTCCTTTTAAAAAACCTAGGGTTTCGATTTTAAGAAATATCGTATGCTTTCATTGTGTGAATACGCAGAGTGTTGCATCAACTTAGTACTAAACTTCAAATGCATGTCAAATGTAACACCGTTCTATTAAACTTTACAGATACCGATACATACTGCATATGTATTCAAATGTTATGTGGCAAAACATGGACGATAGTATAAACTATAAACGAACATCCTTTAGCAATGGAATATAGCTCGAAAGTTTTTCCTGCCTTAAGCCTAGTGCCCAGTTTTAAGGATCTGTAAGAAATCTTTTGTACACATATAAAAACATTATACCATACAAGTATCCATGTCGATTGGAAAAATGAATACTCAGAAAGTCTTTGTGTGTAACACCAGTTTTTAAACATTTACATATTTCTAACTCAATCAAAAGATATCACTTTGTTTTTCCAGTTTAGCATTATTACGCTTGTAATAAAATATTCAATTGAATTTCCAGACATATATCCATGAGTCACGATTTTAAGAGTTTCTTTAACAATGGTGTGTGCGCAATATCGTTCTGAAACTGTTTGGCATTTGATGTATGATTAAGCAGTCAATCGTTCTTAGACTTTGATTCGGCTCCTTGATGATCGGATGTCGTTTTACTTTCTTCTTGCTCAGACTTCGACTCGGTCTCCTGCTGGCTACCTTCGTCCTCTTCGTCTGAATAATTTGTAGGCACTTCGCCAGGCTTTAATAACTTTCCCACATAATCATATTTCTCTAAAATGTGAAAGTAATATATTTAGAAAATCCGAATAATAGAATTGTGTACTATAGTGACACTTTACTTTAGCAAAAGTATCAAATTACTATACGCAATTAAAAACAGTATCGGAAAGTGGTGAGTTTCATAGTTTAATTAGTCGTTACCTTTAAATTGCTCTTCCCATTCTTTAATAGAGTTCATTTCTTCCGTGTTCAAATCACTTAAATCATCGTACTCGGTCTCCTCCTTTGTCGCGGGTATGGAAAATGTTGCTAGAGCTCTGCTAGCATCTCGCCCTCCAAATGCAGCGTACGGTGCACCTACAGCAAAATTTCAAGAATTTAAAATAACTGTTCGATTAAATAATCAGGGAACACTGCTGTATTAACGAATTTTCATTTTTCAAGAATTTTATACAGTACTTTCCTCGATCGTGTGTCGCGTCGAACGCGCCTTAAATTGAGCGGCGGGTAGCTGGATCGTTTGAAATTACATCGTTCAGAGAGGAATGTGTAAACATTGTAAACAAGCCATAAAGAAATTGTGCTACTTAATGAAGCGCTTAGATTCCTTGATTTACTGTTATATCGCGCAACTTTCCAAACTGATTATCATGATCTCGTGACCGTCGCGAGTTTATTTTTACATAATCGCCGGGCGGCGATAAGCGGCGCCCGACGGGAGTCGCTCGTAAGTTAATTAAAAGCATCGGGATCTCGTGGTGGTAATAAAAACCATCGAAATCCCATGAAGGCAATAAAAAGCAGCGCGATTGCGAGACGGATCGTATGGTTCATCCGAGGAAAATACTTGATGATCGTGCGAAACATCGGCACGGGAACGCGATCGAGTGCTTGCTTACCAGGACCATAGAACCGGGCGCCGCGGATGGAACAATCGTAAACGCTACCATTGACAGCGACCAATAATCGTTCGTCTGGCCCCGTACCATCGTACTTCCTCAATTCTTCCACCGTAAAGTCACGTCGCAATTTCGGCAGCGTCTTCACCTCTGCCATTGGCGTTTCCGTCTTCGTTTTGCTTTTCACGATTTTGTAGACCAGCAGCGCGATCACGCCCACCAGGGCGAGGTTCACCGGGCTCTTTATAATCTCCCCTATAAAGCTCGAGAACAGTTGTTGATTTTCTTGGCCGGTAGAAGATGAGGTGGAACCCGGCGAGTCATTCCTTTCCGCCATTTTGACCACCAGTTTACGGATACTCCTGAGGAATGTGACGATTGTTTCCTGCTTATTATCAATCGGCTGTCTCTCGCGCGTCCGAATTAAGGGGGCCGACAAAAGCTTTCCGACAAACTTACTTAGGGGGGAACCAATATCTTCGAGATGTGCCGCTCAAACGACTCACGTCCAACCTCAACCGCGTACTACTGACGTACCGGCGCTGGTTGCAAATGGAATCTACACTGATGCGCGACCGTACAGGGGGTCTCAAAACACATGGCACAACGCGGTGCCAAGATAAAAAGGAATCCAGGCTAAACTGGACTTACGACATCTCGCTAGGGACGTTTATTTCCTTATCACAAATATAGCAAACGCGTTCTAATTAAACGATATTAATAGTCTATAGGATTTCCATTTGTTGGATCATATATTTTGGGACTTCCTATACATTCTCATACACTACCCCACTGCTTACAAAGCTATGTATGCACACAAGAGCGCATAAATTTTTTACTTGTTTACCGTAATACTACGACTAAAAAATATTGTAACTTCAAAACAAAGGTATTTTTTGCATTGCTCGGCTACACTGCGCGCGAGACTAGCCATTCAAGAGAATGTATCCAACTTCCTTGTTGTTGTCTCTAATGAAATAAAATCTGGGTCAGCAATTCCGCGAGACTGATACTGATAATGCGTTTTACCGTAATTCGTGCGAAGTCAGCACTGCGCAATATGTATATAAATTTAAATTCTATGGGCGGTATTTTCAGTCATTGCTTATTCTTAAGATCGTCTTAAGCATGCGGCATCCCCTACTAACCTCGTAGACTAGTAGAAGATGCCGCATGTTTATAACGACCTTAAAAATAACCAACGAGTGAGAATACCGCTCTATGTTGGCACATGTCGTGCACTTGATTTCTGTATAAACTTTTGAATTTACAAGTAGCCGTTGTTTAATAGTTTAACCCGCATAATTGCTTTATTTGTACGAATTCCATCAGTTTTAATTAAATCAACGTAATCGAATTAAGGTTCTACACCATTACGCATTAGCCGTTAGATCGCACACGGCAACCAACGATTCGTCTGCTTCTTAATTCGTGATATTGAGCGTGTCATTACTTGGTCTCAATTTTTCAAAGTCATGCCGTGCTGTCATTCTACGCGTACGTGTTTTAATTGCATTTGTGTGTGACAAGAATATGATAAGTTAGTTTTTAACTGGAGCATATCGCGTTAGATGTCGCTTTGATTTCCTATTTGCGACGCAACGCTCGCGATTCAAATCATTGTTCGCGAGATTTGTAAATTTATGACAAATTTATGCACCTGTTGAATAAGAGCGAGCTAATTATTGCGACGCGAAGTTTAATGTTTAAGGTCCATGGGGCACACGAGCGTTGTTTTTACGGACTTCGCGACAATATGTTGCGGTATATTAGATTTACGCTTGTGTGCGGTGTATACGTACGTCGAAAAGAAAACGCTCCTGGGCCCTCAGCCTAAGTTGTGCGCAGTTGTGCGACAGAACCTTTCTGCATAATGCCAGAGCACGTTCGTCGATAATAAATCGATTGACGCAGATAGAACGGCAATAGCGAAATTGCATTAATATCTAATTGTTGGAGACTAGTTTATTGAGGACAATATCTACATATTATAGTTGCATGTGTGAGCATTATTTGACTCGTGCGTTGCCCTTCGAAGGCATTCTATGAAACATTTATGTAAAATAAGCTACTTGTACTTGATTGCATTGTACTCAATTGGACGGCACCGTTTCACAAGGATAATTTCATATTTGTATATCCTCTTGTACTGAATTGCACCTACCTACTTCGTACGGAATACATATATGACACATTCTCCTAATTAAATGAAAGTATTAGTGTAAATTCGAAGCGAGACTGCATAGACATAAACAAATATAATTAGGCTTTTGTTGAAGATTTGCCTTCTTGAAAATCAAGATAAGGACGGATGTTTATGGTGGATGAAATCGTGTTACCGTCTACTTTCTCCGAACACATCGGACACGTTTCTTCGGACTCGATAATCCTAACGAAATAAAATATGATAAAATTATTCTATTTAGAATAAAGCGAGGAATGTGTACCTTAGAAATTCGCTTCGTATGGCGGGGAAATCACATTGGGGACAAGTTGTGAAGTCATCTTCCACGATATGTCGACCCTAAAAACAATTGCGCAGTTGGAAAAGAAATATACCGCGTCAGGATATAAATATAATAGAGAAATTACTAAGAAGCTTACTGTAGCTATACAAAAGGGTATCGTATTCTTGCACTTATCACAGGTAATTTCTGTCTCGGCAAGTTTACTTTTGCAGTAAGGACACGGAGTTGAATGTTCATCTTCGATTTCATTGTCTTTCGATCGCGGTGGTTTCCGTACGATCGCTTCGATCTTTTTGCTATATTTACCATCGATTTGGTTTCTGTACTCGGGCCGCATTAACATAGCGGCGAAATTGAACGCTGCATTTTTCAACCCGGCTCTTTGACATTCTATCACAGTGGAAGTCAAAATTGGAACGATATCTGGAAGAACATTTTTCTTGCAATATCTTCGGAATATTCTTCCTCTTATCAGCGAAATAATGAATTCTTTTTTTTTACTAACGTGACGGGAATTTCGAAATATTATTGGCTACCCTTATCAACATACGGGCACCTCGAAGGTGATCGCTCCTTTTCACGTGAAGTCTAACGAGAATGTACGAATGCAAAAGTCTCAAGTTATTCTGCATCTCTAACGGTATAGTAATCTTGTTCCTCTTCAACTCTTGATACATGCCGAATAAAACGTCGTGCGCATTTCTGTAATTTCCTACAAAGTCACTTGTCACGTCAAATGTACCATTCTGAAAATTAATGTATTATTTGATTACACTGGAAGAAACAGACCGTTAATTTGCTCTTCGTTCGCGATTATGATCGCCGTCTTCGCGGCATCTTTGTATTGCTTTCTGGCCATGTATAATCGAAACAGATACTTTGGATCCTACGAGGTAATAAACACATAAGCAAAAAGCTTTAACGTCACTGTACGTCGCGGTAAAGTTTATAGTACTACCTTTGGTACTCCATCCCCACCTAATAAGAAATCTATTAGCTGATTCGCCAGTTTGTCATCCTTTGAGGAAGCGACCGTGTCTATAGCTAAAGTGAGGACCTCGTCCTCGTCTGTTATTAACTGGGCCGCTTTCAATAAATGCCGCAGTGCTTTCTGATACTCCTTCCCATGAAAGTAATACTTCCCCGCCAGGAGATTATTCTTCTGAGACTCGAAATGCACGGCAAGGCTTCTGAAGTCTTCCTTTCGCGCGTTGTCGTCGTCCACTGTGTTTATTAAGATCTCCCCATACAACTCCATTTTCCCATGCTGGCTGGCCAGCTGAAAGGCTTCGTCGTGACAGTTCGATAAGATCAAAAACTTGATCGCTGAATTGTAATCGTTCATTTTTTGAAAGTATTTCGCAACCATCTTCGCTCCTTCTATGCTTTTCGTTTGCTGTACCACTTCGACACTTCGCGCTGTAATATATATATAACACTGTAGGTGTATAGTTGCAACACAACTGAATATATTATACAAAACGCCTTGGAAGTAATTAGACTACCGGGATTGTTTAAATGTTCCAGATTAATTCTGATTATATTTTCGAAATCTTTCGCGGTCTCAAACGCTTTAGCCGCCTCTTCGTACTTGCCCTCGGATTCTTTGGCTTTGGCATATTGTATATTAATCTTAGCAGATGATATTTGTGGCAAAAGTAATCCCACTTTCTGCCAGTTCTTCAGTTTTATGTAAGCGGACGCTGCCTTGTCAAAATATTCTGCTCTCTCGTATAGTAATGCAGCTTCGTTAAATTGCTGTAAAATCAGTTAAATTGATGATATTGTTGATTATACACGCACGATTCCACATACCTTCATCGATTCTAATATTTCGGCGCATTCCTTTCGCAACTGTCTCGAACTCTCGTTATCTACTGCTATGCTCACGCCCTTTCTACTATCGCCGCATCTAATCGACATTCTTGCGATTCCAGCAAGGCACAGGTTTCGATGTTGTGGATTGTGTATAGTTGTACTGGACGAGTGATTGGAATCTACCAACCCACGTTCATAGTTGGTTAAAGCTTTCGGATAATTACCCCTAAAGAAACGAAACGCACGACGTTAATATCCCTCTGCCATAAAGAATTTATAGGCTTCATGTAAAACTCGTACGTGAATTCCAATTGTTGGGCGTATTCTCTAGCGATGTAAGGAATTTCGTCAGCTTTCAGCTTCTGCGCCAAATTCAGCGCCTGTTCCCATTGCATTAAATCCCTTCTTAAATACAGCGCTTGTACTGGTTCCGAAGATTGTAAAAAGTATTTCTCTGCCTGATTGTAGTCGCCAAGCAAGATGCATGCATGGCCAGATAATAATGGCAACTCGTCTATATCCTCCATCTTTTGCAATGCCCAAACCATCGAAGCATCTTCTATGTAACGGTAGACGCGGATCGCTGCAGTTAAAGATAATTAATTAGCGACGAGAGATCGATACAATTTCTACATTCTTCGTAGTAATACTAGCGATATTTAAAATTTACCAAACTCCATATTCAAGTTTGCGATTGCACTTTCTCCTAACTTCAGCCACGATTCTTTCTCGTTGATCTTCTCGCAGGTGCTCCACGCTTGTTGGAATCTGTAATACGAGTATAAACGTTAGTTTTAACCAAGTTAATAGACAATTGAAATTTTACCTTCTGCATAGTATTTGATTCTCTAAAACTTCCTCCATTTTTTTCGATTCCACGATATTTCCCACGTCTTCGTGCGACGACAATGTAATTTGAATCAATTTATTACTGGCCGAATTCAACGTCAATTCTCCAGAGTACATTAACAGCGGCAACGTTTCGGATGGCAGTTTGGTCGTGTTTATTTTTATGATTTTTGCACCTATTTGTAAAATATCTTTAACACACCTGCGCCATTTATACCGTAATACATATCCATAGTTTTCGGCTCACCTTCGATAAAATACTTCACGACTATATATGCGATGGTAATACTCTTATTGTATAGGGCGAATATATTGCGCTCCAAAATATTCTCATCCCAAATCACACCCTCTATACAATCCGGGCAATCGGGAATTGGTAAAACAGTCTCTTCTACAGGATTATATACATAAGCGTCCGACTTATTATCTATAAAACATAACTGCGTCCCATTCGCGTCTAAATAGATTTCCTTTATACCGTTATCGTGTACATGTTCTGTACATTGGTTGAATACTTCTAAGCAAAAGTAGACTATATGGCCCATCTAAACGCGCGACAAATGCAAATTAGCGTTTCGATATATTTTCAAGTTCTCGCGTATTTAAATACTTAAAAGTAACTCACATCGCTTGTATAGATCAAGAAGTCTGTGCTGAGAGCATGGCACGTTATTCTAAAATCCGAAGCATTTAAGTCTGGAAATATTTTCGTATCCTTCCCATCCTTCGACACCGACTCATCCATTTTAATCTACAATAATAATATGTTAGCGCATACCCGTTCAAACGTACGTTTCGCCGCGCATTGTTATCCATTTTAATATACTTGTTACCGAGTGCAACTGTAATTTCCCATCAAATAGAACGGAAACGTAAGCCTCGTTCAATCTTATGCTGTCTATCGTCGCAAGGTAATCCCTTTCGAAGTGCATTGCGGTATTATAGCTACTTCCAGATATATCCCAGAACAGTGCTCTGTTATTTAAACCCACTGCGATGTGCATGGGGCCCACTGCTAACACCGACGGCTCGATTATAGTATTAATTATTATTGGTTCTGGCTTCTCCTGGAAGGTAATTTCGGATGTTCGTGTATAACGTTACATACTGGTCTATCTTTCGTATAATTTCTCCTGCGTGTACCTGGTCTAATGTGTACAAATGAACGGCTACTTCTGTTAAGCTGGTCAGTAACGCAATTTTATTACCACAAACGCTGGATAATTTTGGGATTTCTATTAAATAGACTAAAACGTTGCCAGTGTAACTGACGGCCACGAGCATTGTCCCATCCGGGGACCATTCTATTTTGCTAATACCAGTTTCGCCGCTCACAGTAATTAACTTCTCAGTTTCCTCTAAATTTTGCAAGCTGTGTATTTTTATATTATTATCTCCACACGTAGCGATCTTTCCTACCACTTGACTTATTGCCAAGTCAGTCAAACAATCTTTATGATTTTTAACTTGAAACAGCTCCTGGCCGACCTCTTTAATGTGCGTGGATATCGCAGTGAAATATCCGGTCTCGAAGCTAACTAAGATATACCCGTCGCCGTACCTGAAATACACGGAATACGGAAACAACGTTAGAGGACTTTAATTTTTAAGAGTGCAGGAATTATTCCAAGTAAATGAATTCGTGATACCATGCCCTTACCATTTATAAGTAACAATAGGACCGTAACGTTTTTGAAAAGCTAATTCAATTGGATTTTCTGGATCCAAAATATTATACAAGAATAAAGTGGTTTTACTAATAATAAGAGATACCTAGTAGATAGCAGGAGATTAATATTTTATGTAAGTGAGTATATAATTCGTAACAATATTCTAGTAAAGAGACATACTGTATTTTCACCCCCGATTCTGTGATCCATTTTCATTTCATTGAACTGAATATCAGACGGATCACCTTGAAGCGGTATTTCGCGACGAGTGTCCCCGTCGCTTGTGCTAATCGTTAAAACCTTGTCCTCGCTGGCCAAAGCGAGCAGGCCCTCGTAAGACCAAGCTCCGCATGTTATACGTTTCTTATGCTTTCCCAAGACTGGTATTCGCCTGTTTCATTCAGAAAATCGTATTCAAGAGTGTACCTCTACGCCCGACTATTGAAAGAACGGAATATCATACTTGGCATTTATATGGTCGTAAAGTACCAAATTTCCTTTCTGTGTTCCCACAGCTAACAAGCAGGTTCTTTTGGCCCACATTACGCACGACAGCCCGTCTCTTACGCCTGCGTCTATTTGCGATTTCTTCTCTGTCGTCGCGTCCCATAACGTGATCGCAGAAGAGTTCTGAGATATAATGGCCAATAGGTCCCCGTCGGAGTCCCATCCGAAACCAGTGCACAAGCCAGCGATGTTGATGCGCTCTTGTAAGTCACCTTGTCTGTCGAAAATAGCGACTGAGGAATCGTAACCGGTGGTTGCTAAATGAGTGCTGTTACCAGGCCGCCACGAAACAAATACGGTACCAGAACCGTGCGGTTGATACAACTGATAGAGAACCTACATTGAAAGGATTTGACAATTCAATAGCCATTCGAAATAAACACTTGGACTGTGTCAGATACTTCGGGAAAGTGGAAATAAAGGAGGAAATGCGTTCGTCTGACAGTGGTTTCAAATAGAATGAAAAATTGGTAATGCATAACCTACCTTTTCAGCCGACATTTTTTAAAAGAACGCTACTTTTTAACAGTATAATGGCAAGGGCGAATCGCCTAATGGCATATACAATTATTGCGGCGGCGCATAGTTGACGTATCGATTCATTAGATACTGTTTTTTACGTATAATATCATATCCATCTTATCCGCCATGTTGTTTATATTTAGGCAGTGAAGATCTTTAGAATAGGCTTTACATCTCGAAGGTGCAATTTCATGCTGACGCTCGACGCTCGTTTTGAGCGTCAAAACTAGTCACGTGATCGGTCCACGGGACTTTCAGCGTCGACGCTCGTTTTGAGCGTCAAAACCAATCACGTGACCCACGGCGACGCTCAACCAACGAACGAGCGAGTCAGAGTGAACGAGCGTCAAGCAGAAACGCACGGGAAAGCTAAACGAGTTTAGCTTTTCCGCTTGATGCTGAAAGTCACATGCATCGATCACGTGACTGATTTTGTCGCTCAAAACGAGCGTCGAGCGTCAACATAAAGGTGCAATTTCATGCTGACGCTCGACGCTCGTTGTGAGCGTTAAAACCAGTCACGTGACTTTCAGCGTCGACGCTCGTTTTGAGCGTCAAAACCAGTCACGTGACTTTCAGCGTCGACGCTCGTTTTGAGTGTCAAAACCAATCACGTGACTGACGCTCAACCAACGAACGAGTGAGTCAGAGTGAACGAGTATCAAGCGGAAAAGCTAAACCGAGTTTAGCTTGACGCTGAAAGTCACATGGATCGATCACATGACTGAATTTGACGCTCAAAACGAGCGTCGATCGTCAGCATGTAATTGCACCTTGAAATATGATTTATCTGTTGGGGGCGCTTTAAAAGGCGCCACTATGAAGCAACGAGCAATAAATCATTCCTACGAATTCTCTAACAGCTTATAATTAAAGTACACACATGTTATTAACTTCAATTCCTCAAGGAATCGATCACAGACACTTATTTCCATTAAAAATAGGGGAATGAATAAAGAATCATGCTGAAGAATTTATATTACAGGTGTCGGTAATGATGATGCATGCGTGCGTAGTCAAACGCAGTTTAGATTCGAAAAGAAAGCCAGAAGATTGATTCGCAATCGAATTTTTCCAAGAAGTTTTATCCATTACATAAATCGATACATATTACGAAGGATATTGTTGAGATTAAAATGGAACATAACGTACAGTATTCGCCGATGTAACGGGTGTCTGGTATATTTTCAATGAAAAGTGAATTTGCACTTTTATTAGCTGAACGTTAGCACATCATATTAATTTTTTAAATGGTCTTCCAGTTTATACCTCGCGCCGCTAGCATTTCTTTTTCTTGAGAAATTATGGGCTTAACATTAAATAAAGTGTTGCCTTATTAGTGATCACTATTACTATACTTACAACGCAGTTTCCGTCAGCGTAGTTAGTAGACATATTTAAAAAATTAAAAGCACCAACGTTCTAGATAAATTGTTCAAAGTACTTTTATGTATCAATGAAGTATAATTACTCTTAAATAGTCACATTATTACGGAGATCTGATAATGGGAGTAATTACCCTACTTACCTAAAAGAGCGAAATTCCTTTTGCCAGTGTGTTGGACATACGAGCTGGTGCAAAAGCATGACAGTACACCTTACACGATAAACAAAGTGTTGTAATATTATTGCGCTAGTTTTATTAATAATTGTACGAAGAGATTTTATTGGTATGTACAAAAAAAGGAGAAAATAATGATGAAGTATACAAATCATTAGTGTTTACGTCGGTGTCCTTACACAGTTTCGACTATTATTAAGTAGCTAGGGACAGCACGAAACGAAAAAGAAAAATTATCTCGTAATAATATATCAAGGAACTAGGGAAATATTCACTTCATTCCGCTAAACCACTACAAGCGCTGAGTATATGTATTTCCTTCGGGCAATATTGAAATTTAAACATTCTTCTCTGTTTTTTTATTTCTTTTTTCTACCGCTTTTTTTTTTCTCTTAACACTTTCAACATTTGAAATTTTGGTCTCTCAATAAAATCGGCTAACGAGGAAACGAAGGATAAACGGTCACCATTTACACATTCCATGTCTCTTTAAAGATTCGTGTTCCGTATTACTATTTACAATTTCAGTCGTACGAGCACGGACACACCACCACAGAGTCGGTTAGCTGTATCCGGTGTATTCCTTTCACTTGCGTAATCAAAGCTCACGCTCCGTTTTAATCAACTCCAAACCTACGAAGCTTCATCCCAGTGTGAAAGTTAATACTTAAAACATCGAGAGATCTCAATAAACGTTATTAAGCTAAACTAACTTTGTGGATGTAGCGCGACGCGCGTAAGAAATTCGTGAACGTATCACGGTACTCTTTCTATCTCGCGAAAAGACTCAGCGATGTTAACGAAATAATCATTGAAACTTAAAGATATATGTATATATATATATATATATATATATATATATATATATATATATATATATATATATATCCGTTCATAGCAAAAATTATGTTCTACGTCTAAAAACTGTGAACGAACAAGCTGTCGGAGACCTGATGTCGGAAAGCAACCTTCGTAACTTCGTTGGCGACAGAACTTACGATTATCTCTATCGAGTTCAACG
The DNA here is from genome assembly GCA_947577245.1 of Andrena bucephala. Classification (NCBI taxonomy): domain Eukaryota; kingdom Metazoa; phylum Arthropoda; class Insecta; order Hymenoptera; family Andrenidae; genus Andrena; species Andrena bucephala. The sequence goes on from OX387719.1 coordinate 10,775,410, forward strand.
TATTCGAATCTACGCGGGTCTTCGTGTACAAATAAAACGAAGACAATTATCGAATAGAGTCTAGATCGAATCTTTTCGTATTAAAAACTCAACGCCTACGAAGAATGTTCCAACAGGTCTTTCTCGACAGTTCGTTTTTCTTATGCTTCTTCTCCTCCTCCGTCTTCTTCTTCTTCTTCTTTTCCATCTTCTTCGTCTTCTCGCTTATACATTGAATTTTATTCCCCAAGTTTTGGCTTCGTAGCATAAATAATTCCACACGAAACGGAGAAGTTCTCGAATTCCCTTAAAAATTGTTAATTTCATCCACGTCTTGAGACCAGCAGGATCAATTGATGTACCCGCTGATAACACTGTTAATAGTATATGATACATGGATATAACTTCTTGAGCCAGCCCAATCATTCTATATACTTCGTTACGACTTCACTTGCATCGAACACGCTGATTATCGCAAGGTAGATCAATTGGCCCTATTAATTCGTTTTCATTTAATTTTCATTTCACCTAACGTTAAAAGATCGACGTGCCAACTACAACGCGACAAGCACAGTGCTCCCAATAAAGTACTTATGTTCGTACCGTGTATTGCTTAAGTTAAAGAGCTTGTAAACGCCGCGTGCTCCACGAATTGGGGGGGGGGGGGGGGGGGGTCCCTAGAACCCCGTTGTAGAAAACGTGAAATCTACGCGGCTCCAAGGAATTTCCTTATACCCTGAAATAATTCGGCTAGAATCTAGATAGCACTTTCATCAGTGAACCAAACCAAAATGCATAACCAAACCCCGTTGCATAAATTGAATCGATATCAACGAATTTCGAGACAGAGAGGAAAGCTCGTTCTACCTAATGGATTCGCGACGAGGAGCGGCGCGATAATTGACGAGAAATCGTGAACTGCTACTCGAACGTCTACGTTCAGCGAACGGGAGAAACAGAGCTTGTTCGAGCGCGTACTTGAATTTATAGGTGGCACGTCTGAAGAGAGAGAGAGCGTCCGGTTTAGAAGCCCGTTAATTTATTAATCTATACAGAACTGATAATAATTAGCGTTTATCGAGTTTTTTTTTTTTTTTTTAATGCGTGGCCGTCTTAGGAAATGGATCACGACTCCCCGTTGCCGCTATCGTCGCCGTCCTCGTACTCGCTCGCGCTCAGCTGATCGTCCTCGTCGTCGTCCAGCTCGTACTCGTCGTCGTAGAAATCCGTCATGTCCAGCATCTGGTCGGCCGGCCTCGCATTCGTCTTTATGCAGTAATCCTCCAGTGTCACCGGGACGACGATGCCCTCCTTCTCGGCCTCCATCTTCGCGATCTGTGCTTGTTTCCTGCAACCAGAAAACACGATTCTCTTCGACGCGTGACTCGCTGTTAACGCTTTGCTCCTCTATCCTCAAGGAAAATGGTCATCGGTCACGGTTTTCGCGAGCGTAGGTACACGAATCCGTGGAAACATTGTTGAAAACCGTGACCATTGCCTTTTTTTACGAGGGAGTGATTGAGAGCAGGACGCAGGACGCGGAACAGGCCGATACCACCGTACCTTATGATATTTTCATACTCTTTGTCTCGGCCCTTGGAGTCACGCCAGCGCCTGTACATCACCGAGGCATCCACGTTGGCAGGGCTGTAGGTATTGGGCTCGTTCAGGAGCGAGATCACCGACAGGAGGATCGTCCTGTTCGAAGAGTAGTTTAGTTAACTGGATGTCAGTTGACAATAAAGGCTCTCGGATGTAATTTGTGCACGTATAGGTATACAGTAAACTCTCCCTATGGGCGCGCGCAGTTGGCGAACGCTTAACGCATAGTTGAGACGAGCTCATATCGAAAGTTTACTGCACCGAGCAACATCGCTCTCATGTTTCTACAAATTTATTAATCCCCGATACTCCTGTATTCGTATACGTGCACAGTGGTGTACATCGAAGACGGTGCGTGACAGTCGGAGGCAGGCAGGGGCTCTCACCTGACGTTCTGTGTTGGATTCCACCTCTCGCACGGCAGTTCGCCGCTCTGTGGATCATCTATGGGCGGGTGCAAGATCGATATGCAAAGATCGCCATTCTGCGTCAACATAGAAACACACAACGGGTTAAACGTATCCTCGCAAATGTGAATCAGGCTGATATCTACACTGTAATCCGCTTTCAAGCAGCTCGGAACAATCGGGGGGGAGGTTCTCCGCGCCTCGTCTGCGCTCCCACCCGCTGACGGATCAAACTTGCGAGCTTACGCACACTCGCAACAGCGGGAGATAAAGTGCGAAGACGAAACGGACGCCCAAGGGCAACGATCGACTTTACCAGACAGAAAGGTAGCCCTCTCCACGAGCGCACGGGACGGGGAAGGAAGGGTTCCAGTTCCGCGTTAATCGTCCCTGAAAGCGCATTGCCCACGGGGCAAACAAACGTCTGAGGCCGAAGGACAAAGTCTCGCGGCGTCTTTCGCGAACCTGAAAATCCTTGCCCAGCCCCCCTTTAACGCGCCATATTCGGAGCCCGAGGTGCAAAAACCTCCTGTACCGCGCTTTTCTCACCGCACCAAGCTTCTTCGTATGTATTCCCTGCCCTTGGAAGTAATCTGTAGGTGCTGTAGAGTAAACCACAGTACATAATGAACAGGTTTAGAGGGAGTTTCACAATCAGCGAATGGTCGCCACTGTAATGGCGCGTCTAAATCAAGTAACTGCGAGACATCGCGTTAGGTAATTATTTATTGTAGGAATTAGGGTTTTGTAGATTTTGTGTTCCGGGAGCATGGAAAAGACGGACCTCGGGCGCGATGGGACTCGAACCCACGATCTTGCGGAGCCTCTGGGCAGTAGTCAGCCGCCTAACCAACTCCGCCAAAACCGACCCGCCAAATTCTCTTATTCCGGGCGTCCCACAGTGTCGCGGCACGTGTTCAAAAAGCAAAAATTTGAGTTTTGAAATTTTGTATTTCATTTCATGGAATTGATAGTAAACAGTCCTCCGATATAAGAACATCATAACTTAGTAGCATAAATAATGGATTTAAGGTTAGTAATTACATTCAAAGTCGAATAACCAAAGCTGCCACAGACTGCACATAGGAAAAATTTACCCACTGTATTTTTGTTGTATTTATGAGTTCTTTTCTTTTTTCTTTTCTTTTTTTAAAATAAGCAAAATATATCCTTTTTCGTTTTATTAATTAAAAATTCTTGTATTTAAATATATGGCTACATACCAGAGGCTCATATTATTACTTTTTTTGTCACATCTTCTAAATTCTGAAGAGAATTTAAAAAAAAAATTAAAAATATCGGTCCCTTCATTTTTGGATTATAATTAGTTCTTTTTATGCCCTTTAATTTGGTATAAATTTTATCCGCACCCGAGTGCTCCCACAGAAGAAAAAATACACATAATAAAACGAAAAAACTAGGCAACTCTGTGCTCGAATATTTATTTTTAAAAGTCACCGAGCTTTGAATTCCTTCATATTCAACTGATAGTGATGAAGATGTATAGATGTAATAAGAATGAATAATTTAAAATTTATGAATGAATGAAAATGTAATAAGAATGAATAATTTAAAATTTATTATCAATACGAATTACTTAAAAAATGAATTATATTTTTTTACAATTGTTTCATATGTTTGTTATTAATTTATGTTTAAATCTGTTTTAAACAATATATATTTTATTTGTTTCACTTTTAATATGTTCAAAAATATATTTTATACAATTATTTTTTGGGGTATAGGTAAATATGATTAACATATCAATTACGTGTAAATAACTGTATCTTAATGGAAAATTGATTTTTTATTTTATCTCTATATACTCGTTACACTGTGCGCCCTCTTAAGGCTGTCGCGCATTTTGGCGAAGCGAATCGAAGAGATTAATAATAATTAATTAATTGTCGCTGCGCTTCGATCATCAATGGTTTATAAATTTGTCCTCATCATATCGCCGCGCTTCGCCAAAATGCGCGACGGCCATAGGGGGGTTCCAGATCCCACTACATCGTATCCCGGTGCACGTTGTCCTTGGAGCTTTGTTCAAAGAAGCTTCTTCACCGGGTTGCGTGCACCGAACGATTCCAGCGCGCCGAGGGTCGCCGTTTTCGTGTTACAACGTTGTAAGCCGATGGCTGGATGCTAATCCGGTGACGCAAGGCGTGTTTACTCGCGACACTAGGCGAGATCGAGCTTTAAGAGACTTGTTTGCGCGACTCGAGTGTACGGGGTGCTCTGAATATTCGCGACGGCTTGTTTTCAGCGAACGCAGATGTAATTACGCTTAATCGACGGGTATACGGGGTAACGACACGCCGGAGGTGGAGCAGAGGTTGCCGGGAGGAAGTCGTGCAGTTTCTCGCTCGTCAACCGTTACCGGTGACCACTTCCGCGTCCAGCGATCTACACGGTGATCGCGATTAACATTTACACCAGCGGTCTTTTAGCGCCGCGCGTCTTCTTGGACCTCTCGTCCCGGTTCACTGAAGCGTTTAAACCCGATCGATCGGCATAAGAAACGGCTACATGGAAGCCACCGGCCAGCGTTCTCCTCTGCCGCTGGCCACTCGCCCCGCATCGAGCATGCTCATTGCTCAGACTCCGTTGGGTGGAGGAAAGAATCTTGGAGAAACAATTCATCCACGAATCGCGTGTAACAGCGTGCCGTTGAGCGGGGGCCGTGATGCACGAGGGAGAGGCGTTTAACGCTAAGTAAATTCAGTTTGAGAGTTGACGGGGTTGTAAAGAGGGAGGCCTGGACAGCTGTTCCAGTCTACCTGAGCCTGAATGGGGGCCCTTGGCCCCTTGTTCGCTGCAGGTCGATAGCCAGCAGAATATGGGGACAATTCTTGGAAGGGAAAATCGAAACCTGTCCTGGCGTAGGAGTTCTACAACCACCAAAAATATATAATGTCAATTCTGTCTAGTTTCAAGACCCCAAATTTTCCTCGGAGCATCGAACCTGAGTGAAATACCGATAAATAATATTTCAAACTTCCACTGGAAGATGCTACGACAATAAGGAAGCATCTTGAAACTTCGAGCCAACTCCCCCCCCCCCCTCTCCCCCAGTTCCCGGGTTAAGCACCTACTGCAACGTCCTGTTTCAGATCCAGTCCAATTCCAGACCAAGATCAGTTCCTAACCCAGACCAGTTTAGATTCAGTAAACGCCAGCTCGCCGCGCGAAGGCGAGTGGACAGAAAAGTGGGTCGTTCGATTCTCCCCTGGACGCGGCGAAAAGCTCGCGGGATCTCGGATGGACGTCCAAGTTCTGGGGCCAGCGGATCAAGATCGACCTGGCTGGCGGATAAGGGGCCGAACGCGTGCATTTTCCCCCCTTGCCGTCGACCTCGGCTCGTCGAGCTGCCCGACAGCGCAGAAGGAAGCGGCGAGGATACAGGTTCGTGCGGTAAGCACGCTCTTTGTGGACAAAAGCACGGCATACCGCAGTGCCGCTGGCGAGCGGCCAGCTCCGAGCGAGCGTTCCTCTGCTTCCCAACTCGCCGCGATACCCGAAATCCCTGGCCCAGCACTCTGGCAACGTGGGAGCGGGGTATTAGATGGACAGAAACATCCTGGACGTTCGACCTGGCCCGAGGAGCTTGGATCAACGCTACTTTTGCATCGCCCTGTGGTAGCGGAGAAATATTGTTCGCAGGGTGGTCTTAATATTAATAGTTTATTAACGGAAATAAATTCCACTTGTAGGTACAGCGAAAAAATGGCAATAAAGACTCTTATGTATAAAACGTCGACATCACAGATACCTAACAACTAATTAACGCAAATTGGGTAGCTTTGAATTCTACTAGCTTTGAATTCGGATAATTTAGGACCCATTTAGCATCAGATATCTCCTCTTAAGCGTAGACTTGCGAGATCGTTGGAAAATACTAAGAAAAAAAAACTGAAGAAATCTGAAGAAACAAAAGCAAAGTGGACGCAGTAGTGCGTGTGTTTTTGAACGGTGCGCAACAGGTCGCACCTTTTCTTGCCCGATTATGGCTGTGACGCGCGATAAGCTTTCATCTTTGGACCGGCATTGTCGCGTGCGCGCGTTCTATAATGCCAGAGACGTAAATGAATCCGGCCTTCGATGCGTGACATCCAAAAATAATCGTCTCAAATATACACCCCGAATTTAGATATATCAGTTGCGGATATTTCTCGATCAGCCTCCGTCTATATACGATCAAAACACAATCGTACAGTCGAGCATTATCGGATGGCCAAGTCTGCACTCGACGATAAATCCATTTGCACTGTTTATCATCCTCTTAATCGACGCTATGTACCAAGTATCTATCTGCCAACGAATTCATCAAGTAATTTTCCCTGGAGCAACGTGTCCGCGATAAGGAGCCCAATGACGCGCAGATCGCATGTGAATCGAGCTGACATTCCCGATAATTTCGTTGACGAAGCCGTCGCGTCGGCGCGCGACGCGAACGAGCCGTACGCGACGAAAGAGCGAATTTTTAAAATTAGCGAGGCCAGCAGGAAACGAGGAGTAGGCGAGGAGAGGCAGAGAGACACGGATCACTTCGAACGAGGTGAGAACCTTGCCGGGGCAGTGGTCAGCCTCGAAAATAGACCGTCTCTCTCTCGATCGGAACTATCGCGGCAAAGGAAGACTGATTCCATCGGATCCTCGTAAATCCGGAACGAAAGAGCTTTCAATTAGACTGAAACATTCCCACCTCCGCTCCACACAGAGCGCAGTGATCTGATAATACGCAGGGAACGAAAACCTTTGAAGCTCGACAAGCGCGTCGATAAGATTTCCCAAGATCTATATCGAACCCAACGATCGTTCCGATCCCAGCCACTTTTTTCACACTTTCCTACTCTATGAGTCAGCCTGGAGCGTGTGGGTACGATGCCACGATGCAGTTCCGCGGAGAAACTCAAGCAGGAAGCCCAGCAGACGATCGACGTTTCTAAACGTCCTCGGCTGCGAGCGTTTTCGAAATAAATACACCCGGTGGTCGTCGAAGCGGGCTTTAAAGAGGCAATCGTCCAACACTCGCTTGACCGTGAATACTTATTTCAATCAACAGCTTTGACCATTTGGAGACCGCCGAGGAACAAATGCACCGGGTGTGCGCAGAGGTTCGTCGGAAGTTTCCCAGAAACGGTAAAGAGGTCGTGTATTCTGATTAAATTTCCAGAAGAAGTCGGGTGTCTCGAACGAAACGGCTTCCACGAATCCATCGAGGGGACGTGACTACTTTTCGAAGCAGCAGTGCGCCTCAAACTCGAAGCGGACCTCTCGCTCGCAAGGGACGCTGCTCGCTCTCGGAGGAGTTCGGGGAGTCCTTCGTGCCTCGAGCCTCTAGCAGTCTAGCACGCCCACTAGTCCTGTCCCGTTATTGCCGCGAGAGTCCCGAGCGCGACTTTATGCGAGAGAGCGTTTCCACCTTACCAAGCGCTTCGTAAACGGCACACCACCTATACACGCCCGCGATTCGCGAGCGACCGACGCGCTGCGGCCACGGGCACAGGCGCGCGCGAGGATTGATCTCTCTGCATGTACGCGCGCGTACGAGCGGTCACAGACGTTTCACGGTTCGTCGAATCTTGAGGCGACGACCTCTGCATGGCGAGGCTGAAGGAGCCTACCACGTTACAACGATTCCGCTTTGATACACGGCCTGCGGAATATAATCCATGCTATCGGGGCCGTTTCGCAATTCAATGTGCGTCTCTTCGGCTGATATTTTCTTCATTCGCGTAACAGAGTGACTTAAGCGTGGCGTTGCGGATTCGCCAAGTGCTTTACCTGCGATTCACTCTCGCTCACTTTCTCCAACCTCCGCAAGAGGGAAACGAACCCGGGCCTCCGTGGATGAGGCAACACTCGTCGCCCGATCCGGAGCGCAATTAACGGGGGATCGTTCTTACGGATGCAACCAGTTGAATTCGTCCGATAACCGGTATTCCCACGTAACCGAAAGCCAGCAAGTGGAAGGAAAACCTGACCTGCTTCGCCTGTACCCCCCCTGCGTGCTTATTTATCCCGTGGAAAAGAAGGAGGACCAAGTATTCTTTGTTTTCCAGGGCGGATGGCATTATCTAGATCCCAGCGGCGCGGCTGCGACCACTGTCGTTCGACAGGCGTAGCAGCGACGGAACAATACGGTCGCGGAGGGAAAAATTTCAAGCGGGCGAGTTATTATCGTCCCGCGGGCCGCGGATCGTGTTTACAGAAGACGGTAAGATCCCTCGCTGGGCAAGAGATCTCTCACGCACGTGACTCGAGGGACGATCGCGGACAATGGGGGCCATTGGAAAGTCATTCGGCCGTCACCGAAGGTAGCCACGCTACGCGTATTTCAGCGGTTTCGCGCTCTCGGGAAGCGGCCCGGGCGATACGCTGGGTCATATCGCGCGCGTGACCCACATCGGCCGTGAATTCACCGCTGAAAAACGAGAAATTAAGCTCGTAGGAACGCGCGCCTTTCGAGCGGCCGACCATCTTGGATTTTAACGCCTCCGACCGTTTCCACGAGTCCATGAATCGGGCGAATATCTGCAACCTCTCGATTAGGATAAGTCGTCGCTATCACCTTGGTTGCTACTACAAGTCACCACTACACGGACCCCTTATCGAGAGAGCTGCGTGATAGTGTTTGGAGAATGGTCAACAAGGCCGTGCACAAGATATCGAGAGTTATTTATAAACAACCGAATGAAATTAGAATCTCTGCTTCAACATGGGAAAAGAAGGCGAGATCGGGCATATGATTACACGAGCGACGAATTTCTGCCGAAGCGGTGTCCTTTTAGAAGAATAAGGACGGAGTCCAACGCTGCCAAAGAGGAGTCGCTTCGATTGACCGATAATGGTGGGGCACGGGTTGCCAGGGTTCATCGGGGTGACGCAGGAAATCCGAGTGGTTCAGCGACGCGCCCCGTTACATGCTCATTAAACAAATTACTCGTATTCTTCGGTGAACGTGTCACGCTCCCGCGGTAAATTAATCTCGCCGCGGAAAAGGGGGAAAACCCGAGACGTGAGAGGATGGCGCGCGGCGTGGTACGTTGGCCTCTGCTCCGAGGTCGAAAAGACGCGGCTCATGAAAAGTATTCGTCGCGCGGAAAATAGCGCTGGGCGAATGCAGGACGGCGGAGAGCGTTCGCGCGACGGGGAGGAACTTTCATTCGGGAAGGGAAAAGTTGGGCGCGACTACGATAGAGAGATCCCTGAGCCTCAGTTTCTTTCTTTTCTTCTTGCGGCTGAACGGGGGACGTTTCCAGCTATCGCTTTCCAGTGAAAGCGCCTGCTGCTCGCTCAACGGAGATCGGCGAGCTTTCGTCTTCGGTATCCCCGTTTCCAAGGGTGAAAGCAATTTCAGGAGTTTCAATTCCTAGGAGTCTTCTTCATAATCCGACTCGCTGCTCCCTGTCGGGTGGGTATAATTAATACGCGGCAATAGCCGACGCATGAAATTTACGCGAGCACGTTATTCCCGTTATTCATGGCGTGTGCTTCTCGTCTAGCCGCGGCCCTTCCAAACAACAAGTGACTGGACACGGATATGTCCAACGAGCTTTCGACGGTCATTGACTCTTTGCTAGTGCCCGCTGAAGGGTCAACCGTGGGGAGAGCCGAGCGCACGGCAGATGCGCTCGAGGTCGATAAGCTTCGAAACCATGGGGATACTTTATACGGGTGGAATTTGTAAACGAAAACAAAGGACGGCGACGATGCCAGATTCTATGGCACCAGGCAACTTTTCTTCCACGAGGAAGTGCTCGTCTCCTAGGATGTGAGAATTATTTTACAATCTCGAATTGAAGACCTTGCTGCGAGAGGGCTGCAGCTCTCCACCATTACCAACTTCGAGTAAATTAGAAAAAAATAGTTTGTAAAATTATTGCTTCGACTTAAGATTAACCTTTCGTGGTTACACGAAGGGTGTATCGCAACTCAGGTAATTCTTTTTCTTTGCCGATATTTCTGTCAAATTTTAGACCTTAACATTAAAATTTAAATATTTAGGGAATTTTAACAAAAAAAATCGCTTTTTTCTACAACTATTTTTTTCAAGTACTCGTCATATCAAAATTTACATTTCTATAAAAAGACTATTATTACGAATGTGGATTTATCGCCCAAAAGTTAAAAAATTCAAAAATACGAAAGTGGTAAATCAAAGTATATATTTTTCACACAATAAGTATAGTAATTATTGAGTTGATAAGTTTTTATTTCTATTTTTGCGGAATGTTAAAATCTGGAGCTGCCCGGAACAAAAATATTGTACAAAGCAGTAATGAGTGCAGGTTCAAAATTTGAAATAAATCCTCATTTTTATCGATTTTTTTTTTACGTATATTACACGTCATAACTAAAAAAAAAAACTATAAAAAATGAAGCTGCACCCCTCTTGCTGCAAGGTCCTCAACTTCCCTGGACCAACTGGAAAAAGACAGACCACTCTCGTCGAAATCACCGCCAACGATCCCCTCCCCCCTCACGATGGAATTCGATAACTCCGAGCACACCATTAAAAATTCTTCGAAAGCGGTTTAAGTTAATTCCTCCCCCTCGAGCGGATTTCGCTGCGGTCTTAAGAGGCCGTCAATTATCAAAATTACGGCCGAGCGTGCCTCTCGAGGCACGCGTACTCAGACGTTTGGCTTTTTCATGGCGAAAAAAAACGGGAGGCTGGCGGATCTCGCCGGCCCCGCGGACCGACGACGCGAAACGCTACAAAAACGAAGGGCGAGGGACAAAGAGGGATTCGGAGAAAGCGAAAGGGTGAGCGAGAGCGAGGCGGGGGGGGGGCGAGGATCGGGGCGGAGATTGGAAAGGGATACAGAGGACGCGTGGATGAGAGGAAAAACAGACAGGGCGGCAGGGACGCGAAATGAAAAGGGTGGATGAAGGGAGGATCGATAATTCCAGCATTTGCTCACCTCGTACACGTTCGGGTGCCAAACTTTCGTCATAAACTGAATGCTCGGTGGACTGTACGGATAATCTGGCGGAAACTTCATGCGTGCCTGCAACAGAAACAAAACCAAACGTTATCAAAGAAGAAAAAACAACGTCCTCGATAAGCGCGGAATCGATCGCCAATCGAGTGCCGGTTTTCGTGAAAATGGTCAACAGACTTCGGAGCCCCAGGCCCGGGGGAATTATTTACAAGCCGCTTGCGAATTGCTCGTCGCGTACGGAGGGGAGGGGGGGAAGTTGCGCGCCAGGCAGGGAGCGCAGCCGAGCGAGGGGTGAATTTGCCTGGAAAACATCGCGGATCGCAGGGGCGGTCCGGGGAATTCGATCTGTTTTGCGTATCGAGACGGGAGAGGAGAGCTTTCCTGTTTGCCGCGCAACAGTGGCAAACGGGGGGAAAAAACAGTGCAGGGGAAGCTTCTTTATCAGAACGCTCTGATGCCCGGATGCTCCGCTGCGGTGTTTCGAAAACATTTCCTCTGCGAGTTATAAACAAGCTTTTGCCTGTGGCAGGGTGAATGGGCCCCGATTAATTTTTGGAACGCAGGTTCCGCCGCGGAGGAAGCATAGTGGGAGGGAACGGACTGTAGTCGAAGCGGTTGGAGTGCGCTCAGAAAGGGGACGCCCTCTCCCTCCTGGCGCGTTTCATCAGGCTACGTCTGTGTAGGTACGGAATGAATCCATTTCGCAGGGTGTACTGTAAGGGTCTGCCGTCCCGCCGCTGCTGGCGGACTTTCGTCGATGCCACGGCGACGGGACGCTATATTGATCGCAACCTGGTCATGGCCCAAATATCCAACCCCGTCCTCCGGGATACAGCGCGTCCTACAATTAACTTACTTTCTATATATCTCGCCACTCTGCATTTCCATTTCAACCGGCACTACTCCCACCCACGGCGTGTAACGCCCCCAATTAATTGCGAGTGCTGTACATTTTTAATATTTTTCTAAGGGTGACACTGGAGGCCAAGTTCAGTGGCGCATCCAGAGAGGGGGGGGGGGGGGCAAGTGGTCATCGCCAAAAGGCGGCTTTGTAAAAAGAAAAGAAAGCTGGATATTATTTTTTAAATAAATTTCTATAATCACCTAAGAAATTTTATTGAATTTGCATTAAATTAAATTTTATCCCTTCCACTCGCCCCCCCCCCCCCAAGATTAAATCCTGAATGCGCCACTGGTCCAGTTAATGTGTTTCTGTATCCATTAAACATGAAAGATAGATTTCTTTGTTCCTCCACTTTTAGCCCCCAAAATGCCTGTTCCGAAAGCTTCTCATTATTCCAGAGGCACTCTAACAATAAGTAAAGCAAAAAACCGAGGCGGCTCGTGCATCGTTTTCCAGCACGACGATGAGCATCGACCGGCGCTCCGTTCAATGCGACACCGCGAGATCGATCGGACTTATCAGCGAGTAATCTCGCATGACATCGGGCACAGGCGTTCTCAGAAGCGCGGATAAGATCGATGGTCCGTGCAGCCGCGCTGGATTGCTCGCATTCCCTGAAACAGTGCCGGTAATGCGCGCGAAATGATCGAGAACGTTTCCGCGTTATAAATCGATCCCCGGCTAGCGAGGATACGATGACGATCGGACAGCGCTCGTCGTCGGTGTTAAAAATAATATCGCGACGTGTCTGTACAACACGTAAGGAGGTGCAGGCGAGCGCGTGCACTCGATTGTGTTCAATAATGCAGCGGGCTCGACGCGTGGACAGGCAACTGTTACCTTGACAATGCCGTAATGGTAGGCAAAAAAAAAAAAGAAAAAGAGGAGTTTTTGTCGGCTTACGGACGCGTTCGGTGGCCAGGAAGAGGGAAAGAAATGTTGCTGATTAATCGCTCGGCGGGGTCGATACGAATTGAATTAAGTGAAGCGTGGTTATCGTTATTTCATTGCCGTGATATCCGAAAGAGACTTGTCCCTTGGCGCGCCACCGTCACGCCGGGCGACCTACAAATTTTCGCGACCCATTTCAGCGATAAGCACTCGAGGGTCGCTCCTTAGATGGTAGCGGCGTTGCGCCCGTGTCCGATTCAGGGGGATCAAGACGGTGACCTAAATCTCCAAGGCAGACATCTCGGGGCCCGCCTTATTTTCCTACGAGGCGGCGTTCGCCCTCGCGGCGTTCAAAGTGCAACGAATTCCAATGGTCGATCCGGTCTTTTCAATTGTGACCGCTTGTTCCGTTTATTTCAGCGCGATTGATCGCGTTGCGCGGGCACGTCGGGGGCGCGATTAATTACGGGGCGACGACGATACGCGACGATCAACTATTCCGCGATAAGCGGGGAATACCAGCGGGCGCGTATCGCTGGCTGCAAGGCTGAAGGGAGAGAACGCGGGCGAAATGGAGAACGTATCTGGCACGTGGAAATCCCTGGGTGATTGCAGACCTCGTTGCTCGAACGGAGGGGAAAAAAGGAAGATTGAAAGCGCCTGTCCCTGCCTTTCGGGGAAAGGTTCGGCCGGAATGAAAAAGAAAGGAGGGTATGTATCAAAGGGCAACGCGACCGTGCTCTCGACAATAAGGAGCGCAAAATGAGTCTCGACCTTCGGGATACTCCGAGGGTTACTGGCAGATCGAACCTGCACGCTTTCGTAAGAAAATTCTGCATTATTCATCGCGAGACGTTTCACGATTGCGCGAATGGGAAGTGGAATCGTTTGCCTCTACAGAGTGTAAAAAAAAAAAAGGTAACGACCCATGGGTCCCTGGAACAATGAAGATTTGTCGAAGCGGGGATTCAAGTTCACGGTCAGTTCCTCTGCTTTTGCATACTCTAGGGTCCTCTAGAACAGCTAGGGACGTGGTTCTCGAGTATCAAGGTCAAAACGAATCTTCCAACCAGCCACTTTAAATCCCAATCCGTAAAACTGCTTCCTAAAACCAACGCCTATTATTTTCCTCGCGCCCTGCCTAGCGCGTCGCTCGAAATAACTTCATCCTCCACTCGCGAGCAGCGGGTGCGCCTTCCTCGGAAATGCCACCGAGCTCTCGGAGCCATCGAACTGAGACTTTTTATCCGTGGATTTCTTCGCCTGCCTCTCTCCTCGGACTTACTCGGCAGAAGTAACAGCAACCCGAGGATTCCCCGTTAGCGGCCGCCTATCGCGATCAACGATATCCGCGATAGTGCCCCGTTAATAATACCCGAGGCCACGGCCAGCGAAATTCGCGGGTGCGAGGGTGAAACGAGGACCGCAATGGTGCCGAGCGTTCCAAGGCTCTCTGCGATCCGGGTGGGTATCGCGAGAGGCGCGTCGAATCGGGCAGCAAGAGTTTCGCGGGGAAGGCGTCGAAAGCCGTTCCCGCGATGCCCATCTCGCCGTGAGGTGAAAGGATTAAACGGGGCCGAAATCGCGGTGGAAGGGGCCCGGTGGCTCGACGGCAAGAAAATGACGCGGCCAACACCGTGGAGACCCATTTATCCCCGGCCCTTGGCGCTGGTAGACGACGGCTGGCTTTTCCCTCCCGGGTTGAAAAATCCTGGCCGTTTATCTCGAGTGGAACGGGATCGGGTGAAAGTCGCTCAGGTGTTTCGAGGGATGCCAAAGATAGAACGGAGACAATGCTCGATAGCGTTTTATGTAACTCTGCGACCGTGTTACGTATCTCCTATCGGGTCGATCGTAAATCCCGCGGAAGAAGCGAGCGAGCTTGCGACGATAAGGCGTGCACACGGTAAGCGGTAAGCCTTTTCCTCGCGAAATATTCAATTATCGTTTCCTCTTCCGACCAGCACTGTACTCTGTGGGGGGGGGGGGGGTGAAGATCGCCGATAATTCGTGCACCCATTAACGATCGAGACTCGAATGCGGTTTATGACCGTCTGTAGTCGAAGGAAATTTGATTGAGACCGGTTTACCGCCTTCTTTCGACAAACCAGCGAGCTGTAACTGTTCCACGGCGTCGGGGAACAATGGCAGGCTGCATCCAAAGGGCTATCGATTGAAGTTGCAATTGAAGAGGCTTTCCAAACGGTCGCTAATTTGCATGTATCGCGTAATATCGCGATAATGATCGCTGTAACAAAGAACGCTAATGCGGTTACGGTACGCGCGGCGACACTGTTTACGATCGCGAGCTAGAGGAGCTGGCCGTCGAACAGGATTCAAAGCACCCACGTAGGACGGGCGAATCACGTGTACGCGCCGGGTAAAGGTACCATTCGCAAATAACGGTGTCGCTGGCCGTGCGGTTCGTTACAAGCCAGTTACATTGTGGGAAGACCGGATACGCGCTCGCGTTACGTGAATAAGCGTTCGTAAATTCATAACGAAGCGGAGAGTGGTTTAGAAAGCGGACCAGGGGCGCACAAAAACCGTAGAACCGACCGTGGCAGAATTCATTCTATGGTCGCGGGGAGTGGGTACCGAACGCACAATGCTATTCGCAATTATCCGTTGGAGCGAGCGCTGGAAAAATGCGGAACTGTACCGTAACAGACACGGCAGCCTTCCTTTGCCAACAATAACTGCAATTCAGTCAATTAAGCGTCCCGTTTCACGTGGAAAACATCCCCCTATCAGCCCGCTAAAGTCATTAACGAACGGCGAGCGTGTGATGCACACGAAACTATTCGATAGGACTCGTGTCGAAGATTTAAAATCATCACAGAATGCAGGTCAACCGATCCGCGTGCACCGAGCGAGCCTTGGTTTCCAGGATTGCCCAATATGCAGCTTGGAAATCGTCGCTCGGCGTGCATCGTTTAAAAATTCACGCGGCTGAAACTTATGGCTGCGCGGTGTTTTCACTTCAATTTTGCGTATAATTGAACTCGTGGGACAATTGCATAAAATTAATGGCAGTAAAAGTTGTTCAGCTATGATCGCTTTTCTCAATGTCAACGTCTTCGAGCTCTTAAGGTGGTCTTTCTTTATAGGGAAGTCACAAAGCTACGTGCCGTTCAAGTTGGTCTTTAATTTAAGCATTCAGGAAACCATGTGGTTCCATTAAATAAGAGACTGGCGTCCCTGAGAGCTCGAAAACAATATTGAGGAAGATGATGTCTTCCAGTTGTCGCATTTCCCCCTTTAAACTGCGCAACTTTTATCTTTCACTATTATCGCGAGTTTAAAAGCAACGGAAGCATCGAGCGGCCATGTCCTGTATTCATGGTTTTAATAATATTTATTTATTATTATTCCTCGCCCTCAACGCGTACCAAATTTATTAATATTATTCGCAATGTATCACGACGTGTGTAGATACGAAACTTTGACGTCAATTCTCTCGTAACATCTTTAACAGAATGTTGCACGGACCTCGCGCGCTCCCCTCGCGACGAGTGGTATTGTTTGACCATAATAAACACTGCAACGTCTCTCCTTGATAAAATCAGCGATCATCGGAAAAAAAACCGATGTATGCATCGCTATCTTTTACCGATCAAGGTGATCGTATCGCACTGCGTGGCTTTTACACGGAAACGCTAACGGACGTTCGAGTTTTCGAAATATGTATATATCCCTGCCAAGGTTAGAGAAAAATAGAATCAACATTGTTTTGAAGCGTAGAATCGTACCAGCGATGGCGAATTGGAATGAACGTAACGAGAAACGATGAGAAAAGAACGCGTTACGATGGCCTGCGCCGTATTTAAAATCCATGTATCGTTTCCCTTTAAACGTACCGCTAGTATCGAATTTAAAAAACTAACGTTTGTAGCTGCGCGCGGTAATGCTCGGACGTAACGGAGCCAACTTTCGTATTTATACAACAAAGGGGCCCGCGAACGTTCGCTGGAACTCGCAACCGACGAAAGAGAAATCAGAGAAACATAACCAACAAAATGGAAAGCGTACTCTATCGCGACATCAACACATACACGCACACAAAGAAACGCTCTGCATCCGATGAAGTTCCCGGGTCGAGCGAAGCCTGGGAATAATTATAATAATTACCTTGAAATATCCTCCTTGGTAAAGCGTATCCGGAGGCCCGAAGATAGCCACTTCCCACTCAAACATGTTGTCCTCGTTAACGAGTTTCACGCGGAACCCCTCGACGGGTTCCTCCTGGAGGCTTTTATATTCGAGGGCGAGCGCCCTAAGAGCGCTGCTGGTCGGTTGTGCCATATTTCGCGGGTCGGTGATCAGAATCACGGCCCGTTGCGGAAAGCAGAATGTCCGAGAGCCTCCTGAACTGGTAGCACCGAACACCACAGTCGGACGGACGCCTTTACGAACACTGCTCCTTCCCTCGAGACAGAATCAATTTCCAGCGGCTCTCCCACAATTAAACTCGAGGCCTCCGCCACGATTTCCTTTGCTCGTAGCTCGACTCGACGCGCCGTGATCGATCACACGCGGCAGGACGTTCTCTGCGGCGATACAGTGCGATCCTCCACACGAGATAAACAAAGAAATACGATTCGGACCTACGAACTGCGAAGTGCCCTGCAGTCAAGAATACACCATTCCCCGACGCACGCACCTCTAACAAAACAGCTGACGTACCTTCTGCGTCAGCGTTGCACACCGCGCATGCGCGCTACCAGCTTCCCCCTATTCTTCCCTTTAACGGCGACGATTTACGGGTTAAAATGTGCGAGGAGCAGGACCGATCGTTCGACCCGAATCCGCGCGACGGTTGCCGTTTAAATCGTCCCGATTAACGATTAAATGTTCCGACCGATTCGTTGCTCGGTTTAAGAAGAAACTTCTATACTTCCTGTTTCCTCATTGGAAGGCATGCCCCCAATCACGTGACGCGCAAGGAAGCGACGATTATTCTTCTGGCTCGAGCGTCTCTCATTAAAGGGTGACGTTGATTGGTCGGTCCTGTTAGCACGCGCGTATCAATGCCCAATCAGCGAAAGCTGTGCCACGGCATTTATTCATTGGATCCTACTGGACAAACAATACGAACATAGATTCGTTAAGCTTTATTAATTAACTAATTCTCATGGAAACATTGTGTTTTACGCATTATGCGTTTACACATACGCATGTGGATATGTAGGATGAATCGAACTTAATATAGAGACATGAGAAGGTGTATTTTAGAAATGTATAAAATAAATACAAATTTGGAAATACATGATTATAAAAAAACAATTTTGAAAATGTTCACGATGGGATTAAATCACAACGGTTCTTTTGATTTAAAGACATTACAATTTTTGTTAACTCATGGTGACATTCAGTTTCCCCACTTCTTTTTTTCATATCTTCGCATTATAGTTCGTTTTTTATCGTCTTATCCAGCGTATATATAAGTTCTCTCCGAAACGCCATCGTTATCTCCAGTTATTTCCGATTAACCGGGTGCTCAAGCTTGAGATCCATCTTAACGGAACGTTCGAAGGAATTGATACTGTACTAAATAGGTAGTTGAAATACTTTCAACTTTAAAGAAATATATCCACATCAGTCATGCTTGCCATAGACGCGGAACTGTTTAAAGTTTTTGGCTTCTGGGGCAGTATACTTGCTCTGAAAGTATTGGCAATGGCAGCATTAACCGCACGTTACAGATTTGCAAAGAAGGTATATTTACTACATTAGGGAAATAAATATTCTTTACGCACGAGCAGAAAATATCGTTAATTTTTGTATTTACTACAGGTATTTATAAATCCAGATGATGTTGCATTTGCAAAAAAAGGAACCATATCTAACAATGATCCAGACATTGAACGGGTACGAAGGGCGCATCTGAACGATTTAGAAAACATTCCCATCTGGTACATAGTTACGGCCCTCTGGCTGACCACAGGACCTTCTGCGTGGCTAGCTGGAATCTTGATCAAGGCTTTCGTGTTCGCCAGGATCACTCATACTTTAGCATACGCTGTTTGCCCGATGCAACCTCACAGAGCACTTGGCTTTTTCGTGGGATACGGTGTTACGGGGTACCAAGCAATTAGTACTTTGTTGCATTACCTTTAATCAGCAATAATTATACTTCTGTTTTTTGTATCTATTTTGTTATTTCATAATATATGTGAATAGAGATCATTGTATAACAAACATTTATACTATATTTTTGTACGTGTTTCACATGGCGCGCAGAGGTTTATAAAATAAAATCAGGGATGTATGTAATATTAACAAACTTTTTGATATCCGCATTGAAATGGAAATATATGATTTCTAGAATTTAAATAAATTTATTCTTACAAATTTGCATGTGAAATAGTATGTTTGTAAAACTTCCTGCATTATTTAAATACTTCATGTTCATTTCAGTGGTCATTTGATTATCAGTGTTTTTTAATAATATAGCTTTAAATTACTAACTACAATTATCTTTACAAGGTCAGATTATCATAAACATGCGTTTGACCTACTAGAAAATTGTCCTGAATAATCCCCTACAATACCGCAACGTTGCTGCGTTATTACAGAAACGTTGTAGGTAAATGTAAAGGAAGTGAGTTAAATTATAATAAATATTGACAATTAAATGATCATATATTTTTTCTGTACACGACGACAACAACAAGGACAGTAATAATTACAATAAAAATAATAATAGTATTGGCTCTGATGGAACTTCCCAAGCCCGCGTGTGTAGCTCTAGAGAAACTATAATGGGTACGTTCCAGTTAGACCACTATTGTAATTGTATTGTATATTGTTTTTTCCTGTGTTTTCAGCAAGATGGCGTTTCAAGCTTATCGCTTATATTGCCCAACGAACTATAGTTAGGGTTGCCATAATTGCCAAGCATTGATACGAGACGTTTAAGTGCTAAATAAATAAAACATGAAAAAAGTGGGTAGGTAGTGGTTTATTTTTAGGATTGCCATAATTACCAAGCATTGATACGGAACGTTTAAGTGATAAATAAATAAAACATGAAAAAAACTGTAAAATATTTCACGGGAACAGCGAAATAAGGGACAGTCCCGTATATAAGGGACGTATGGCAACTCTAACTGTAGTCAAATCTTTTTCCCTCCTCTCTCTCCCTAGGGTCCCAGCAGCAGGGCGCACCGAGAAAAAGGTGTGTTCTCCCATCTTTCCCCAGCCCAGTACTCGCCCTGTGATGCTTAACTTCGGTGATCTAACGAGAACCGGAGTTTTCCATCACGGCCACGGCCACTGCTGTTAGGCCACTAAACAGGTGAGTATGCGCATTCCCCATATTGGCCGGTATTCTCAGTCGCTACTTATTCTTAAGCAAATGCTTAAGCATGCGGCATCCTCTACTAACCTAGTAGCTAGTAAAGGATGTCGAATGCTTAAGCATTTGCTTAAGAATAAGTAGCGACTGAGAATACCGGCCAATTGGGTCCTCTGGAGAGAGATTATTGAGTACCCGCCTTTTTGAGTGTTGTCAAATTCGCTTTATTATTACACTTAAATGTAATAAAATACTCTAACAATGTGTCGTGCTACCATGCATCAATATCAACAACGCATATTTTGTTTATAAAGTGAATCTGACAATACTCAAGAAGGCGGGTACTCAATAATCTTCTCTCGAAAGAGTACCCAATATGGCAGATGCGCATACTCAACTTTTTAGTGCTCTATTCCAGTTACGCCCAAATCGCCCGCACAGCTTAGAGCATATGTACTGTGCTCCGATGAAAAGAAGTCGGTTGAGAAACTGTAGAGTTCGAATCAGAGTCCGAATAGTATATCCCTATTGGCTGGCACGACAACTTCGACGAATACAAAGTAAGCAATGCGAGCGAAGAACCCCTCTTGCCCCTGTGACATTTCGACCGACTTCTTTTCATCGGGGCACAGTACATGGAGGTCTCATTGAGAGTTCGGAACTGTCGCCAACATCATGCGAAAGAGAAAGAGATACTTTCTCGATGGTGCGAGCGAAAGAGGTAGAACGGAAAATCACAATCGCTCGCAATGCGCATGCGCCGGTATACACCTCTTACTCGCACATATCTTTCTCTCTCACCTGATGTTAGTTGCAAAATGGCTCGACAGGAGACATAAGGCAATGAGACCTCCAGTAGTATATTGCTCTAAGCCGCACGGTCGCGATATGTAATGGAAATCACGGGCGTTGCGGGCGATTTGGGCGTAAGTGGAACGCACCCAATAAGAGTCTGGCCACGAAAAGGCCACTTTTGTTTGGTCCGCCATTTTTCGCGTATTCCCGCTGATTTTTAAATCTGTCAGATATATATTAATCTTAATTGTAACATTTTTTAAAAAATACATGTTTGAAAGTTAATAAAAATCGTTTTTTGTTATACTATTCTAATTGTTTGTAATATCTATTTATATGAAAATGTGCATTTGGTTAGTGAAAAAATAATGTATATATATTATATATTCATAAACGCTTTCATAACATAAGCTTTTTTTTAGGAGTTACTGCTACATGTATGTATTACTTATACGAAGTAAAATACCACTATAAACATAAGAGTTGTTAAGAGTGGTTAAGAGTGAAATGGTGTATATCTCTTTCTCTCTCGTTGGAATTAGCCAAAACATGGCGGACATCGACTCGTGGCCAGACTCTTATTATAATGTCTCTATGTAGCTTCAGGTTCTTCTGCGCTCTTTACTTAAAATGTCCTATCTAGCATGGAACTTGAAATATTTAATCATTTCTTGAAAAATGGAGAAATACTAGATAGGACATTTTAACTAATAATGGCAGTATTATGATCAGCTACACCTACATTGCGACATATATATATGAGATTCATCAAAATCCGCAGCACAGATATCGCGATTTCAGTTTGTCAGTTTATTTTCGAGCCTGACTTCGGCGACTTTCAAATCGTCTCGTTTACAGCTGATCCGCCATGGCCCTTATTAATTTTCATCTGTGCGCCCATGACCCGTGTTTTTGTTTGGGCTGTGCATTTCTGGAATAATAGGTACATGCATTTATTTTAGAATTTTAAGTACTGAATTGAGATAAATAATACATTTACTTACTTCATTACTAATTTCACTACATGTTTGAATGTACTGAATCATTTTTTTGCTTCTTTCCGTACCAACTGTATTTCTCCGCCGCGGAATCCTCTATTAATTTATTTAATACCATCGACACCATTATCGCAATATTGTCTACGCCGCTCCTCTTCAGTAAATGAATCTACAGAAGGTCATTAATAAAGTGTTTCAGTCATGAAAAATGGCTTCATTAAAAACAGCATTCATGTAACGTCAATCGTAGAAATAACAATCACCATTACTTTAAATAATTGAACGGAAAGTGAAATGAAAGTTATACAGTATAGTGCCCCTACAAGCTATAGCGGACAAAACCAGGGCCTTAAAGATTAAGTGTTACAACTTCGATTTTAATAAAATAAAAAGGAATTGAAGATACAGTTTATCATTATTAAAAGACATCGTTCAAGCTTTGCTACTGGCTATTAAAAATTGTCTCATTGTCAGCACATATTAAATACTAATCTATTTCAGGTATATGTACTGCATTAGAGCAGTAGTAATACAAATTATTTTATATTAATAACTTATTTTAAATTAAAATCACTGCATGCCTTGAAGTAATTTTGGAGGTAGAGGGGCACGTTTGGCAGCCTGTATCCTGCAGGATATCGGTTAAGAACTGCTGAGTGACCTAACACCTAAGTCACTATAGCTCATAGAGACACTATATATGCCAGTTTACAAGGAAACTGTATGAAAAGTAAAAGCTTGTAGTGCAGAAAGCAAAGAAATACGTATATTTTAAATAATTTGGCAAATTCCATTTGGTTAATAAGCACCAAAAACTTTATATTAATTACTTTAACTTAAAAATAAGCTCCTTAATTTGAATAATTCACATATTACTTGCGAAACGATCTGTTTTTATCTTGTCCTTATATAGCGTGACAGAAAACACAAGAACATTTATAATGTCCAAATATAGTAGAAATGCTTGCAGAGTGAAGACAGCCTTTAGAAGTGCCTTGATGGAAAAAGTTTTTTTCGAAATGATTAGAACACAATAAGGTGTTCTTTGAAGGTACGAAATTTGGGCCCAGATCCATGTTCTGTAACCAACGATGCAGAGACTCTGCATCCTTCAACGGAAATCTATATGAAGCAAACCAAAATAGTTTTTATTTTCTTAGGAATATTTATTAGGAGTAAGAAGTTCCACTTAACCTATAAATAGCGTATAAATGTTAATTCTACCTACCCGTGATATGTCAAATCTTCACCCAATTCACTCAGGTCTTCTGTGCTACAAAACACACACGTTCTAACCATTTTTATTACTTAAAACTCATTAATAAGTAATCACGCTCCAACTATTTACGCTTGTCCTTTGTTCCTTGTTTTGGCTTTGCAAACTTTCGCGTCGTTGTGTGACGTCACACTTAAGCAGTCACATTAACCAGTTACATACCGGTTACCAGGAAATACATATGCACTCGAAGGGGGTGAAATTACCCCCTGAAAATTCGGCTATTTTCCGATTATGTGTTATAACTTGCGAACTGTAAGAGATAGAAAAAAAGTTTTTAGACAAAAGTTACTTCTTTTAATTCGATCTATCATTTGGTAAAAAAAAAATTATTTTACCGTTCACGAGTTATAACAGAAAATCGGGAAATAACTGGAGTTTCAGGGGTCAATTACACCCCTTAGAATGAATTTGGGCAGCAAACAAAAATTGCGTTGTAATCAGGAGGAAGTCCTCTACATATTCACAAAGTTTCAGAATTTTTCAAATTTCCGGGTTCGGGATCATCATCCCTTGTGAGTTCGGGTCCGACGTTGAGCATACAAAGTCTTGCGTTAAGTGACCCTGAATAGTTCGACAAGGAAAGAGAATGATTATAACGAGAGTAAGCGAAATAGACGTACAGGGTAATCCTCTGGCGACGGTAGTCAAACAAACTGGCGCCCGGCACCACGTGGTGAAAACAAGACTCCTCGAAGGGGTAGTATACCTACCCATTAAGAAGTGAGAAATCTTTCAGTTCCGCATTTCGCATCAGATCTCTGCGTAAACGACGCCAATCGATACCTTATGTTTCTTCGATGAAAATAACACCAAGAACGACGTAATTCGGGCCATAATGAAGGAACTTACTTGTAAAATTGATTTCCGTAATCTCCATCTAACTTCGTTAAGAATAGTCCGATTTGCATGACATTTGGTATGATTTTAATTGGGCGTCGTTTTCGCAAAGATCTGATGAGAAATGGGGAACCACGACAATTCTCACTTCTTAATGGGTATTCCAACCATTTCGAGGGTCGGAAGTCGCAACACTCGGTGAGGCATCGCGGGGGGTGTCCTCGCCATCTGGATGCCATGCGGCATCTCTTTGAGCCCAGTCGCTGGAGGATCAGCCTGCTCATCGTCGGACCCGAACTCAGTCAGGTTTCAAGGATCGAGACTTTTGTAGGTGTCATTTGGGAAACGATTCTATCCAAGTACTTATTACTGTTTCGATACCTATGCATGCTTGATTCTGGTTCGAATAGTATCGATACCAAGTCCAGCCAAGATGTTGATACTTACAAAGGATCGAACCTTTTGAATAGGTATCATTTAAGTATCGATACCTTCCGATACCTACGTACTCATACGTGCTTGTGATACCATAATACTTTACTGCTAAGTGTCGATACTGCTTGGGCAGTATCAAGCCCATCACTACTATTTCTAATTTTCTACAACGCACGTACTATCTCTACAACACACGTACCTACTATTTCTACAACGCACGTACCAAAGGTCGAGCCAGATATATTGGTCGGTGAATTTGCCTGCCTCGGTGCTCCTTTTCTCAACATTTTCTGACTCGCTCTCGCCTTCGCAGAGTGAGCCAGAAGTGGTGGGGATGGTGCCAAGCTTCTGGCGCGTAGGCCAAACCGAGCTGTCAACGTAAAAATACACACATCCGAATAGGTGTGCGTTAGCTCCGAAAAAATTCTGGAGCTTTATTGGTCAGAACATTGATTCTTTCTCGATAGCTTCCTTTTGTATTGGTCTACGCATAGCTTCGTAATGCACACATCTATTACGCTAAGAATAAATAACAGCCATACAGCTAGGTTCAGGCGGAGCAGAGCAGCGTTCCCGTTTCCCACCCACATACCCTGCGGGGGCCACGCAACTCCAACTGACAAATCCACGATCGTCAGGTGGTGGTGGTTGATTTCTCCACGATCGCTGCTCGCGAAAATGAATTCACCGGCCAATATATCTGGCTTCGATTAGTTCTACAACGCATTTCTATGTCTACCTACGTCCGTTACGATGGACGTAAAAAAAACGCTCTTGTGCGCAAAGTTTTTTTCAAACAAAGTGTTACTTTTCATATCTCCGCGTTACATTTTTTTTTTATCGTCTTATCCAGAGTATATAAGCTTTCTCAGAAACATCATCGGTATTTCTGATTAACGCGGAGCTCTAGCTTGAAATCAATCTTATTGTTAGCGGAGTGTTTGAAGGAACTGATACTGTACAAGTTGAAATACTTTAAACTTTAAAGAAATATATCCACCTCAGTCATGCTTGCCATAGACGTGGAACTGTTTAAAGTTTTTGGCTTCTGGGGCAGTATACTTGCTTTGAAAGTATTGGCAATGTTATTATTAATTGCACGTTACAGATTTGGAAAAAAGGTATTCTTACTGCAATAGGAAATAAATATTCTTTATACACGAGCAGAAAATATCGTAATTTTTGTATTTATTACAGATATTTCTAAATCCAGACGATGTTGCATTCCTAAAAAGAGGAATCGTTGCTTACAATGATCCAGACATTGAACGGGTACGAAGGGCGCATCTGAACGATTTAGAAAACATTCCCATCTGGTACGTAGTTACGGCTCTCTGGCTAACCACAGGACCTTCTGCGTGGCTAGCTGGAATCTTGATCAAGGCTTTCGTGTTCGCCAGGATCGCTCATACTTTAACATACGCTGTTTGCCCAATGCAACCTCACAGAGCAATAGGCTTTTTCGTGGGATACGGTGTTACGGGATACCAAGCAATTAGTATTATGTTGCATTACCTTTAATTCGCAAGAGTATACTTTTGCTTTTTGTACGTGTTTTGTTATTTGATAATACATGTGAATAGAGATCATTGTATAACAAACAGTTATACTATATTTTTATACCTACGTGTATTACACGTAGCGCAGAGATGTAGTTTATGAAAAACAAATTTTTTGATATACGCTTTGAAATGAAAGCATGTAATTTCTAGAACTCAACTATATTTATTCTTACAAATTTGCATGTCAAGTAGTATGTTTAATAAACTTCCTGTATTATTTAAGTACTTCATGTTTATTTCAGTGGTTCTTTCATTATCAGTGCTTCTAATAAAATACCTGTAAATTAAGGGGGCGGGGGAAAGGGGGCGGGGGAAAGGGGGCGGGGTAAGATGGGGTATCGTAAAAAAACCATAAGCGAAAAATGCTAGACATTTGATGAACGTACCAAAGGGAAGCTATTGTATTGTAACAGTTAAGTCGTTGATAAAAATGAGTGGGAGAACACGCGTCTTTGGTTTAGAGCTGTGAAATCGTCCACATGCTGCGTGGATCTTATTTTGTGTACTAAAACGACTTATAGCCAATTATTTTTGTTACATTATAATCTCCATTCTATTTCCTTTAATATACAATATTAAAAATTGCAATAGTTTTTTATTTGTTGTACAAATAACATCAGTCTCTGGAAAACGATGATTTGAGGCAAGATGGTCCTTGATACGGAGAATGATGGGGTACCCCATCATACCACGGATTATGGTTGTTCATGTGAGGTGAAACAACGCCATCGTTCTCTATTATAATTTAAGTCGAATTTTCGTTACTTTTAAGTCGGATTTGAAAATGGTAAAAACATATAAGAAGAAACTAAACGAGGAAAATGGTCAAAAGAAGTTATGAAGAAATCTGTAGATGAAGTTTTAAGCAACAAGAAAGCTGCTCGAGAATATTGCCTTCCACAAACAACATTGGAACTTTATGTCCAAAACTTGAAACAGGGAAATGAAGTGATCATGGGTTTACCATTAGGTTCAATTAAGAGTGTATTTTCGGAAACAGATGAGGAAGAACTTGTCGAATATTTAAAAAATATGGTCCCACAACTCCTGTACGAGGGTAGGAAGAAAGTAATTTAGAAGAAATTCATATTTACATCGATTGTGAAAATATTTAGAGGAACCCTGTTGCCCCATTTTCGGTACCCCGTCATACCCCGTGGCAGGGGCAAGATAGTGTTTCATTACTTTTTTTTAAAAGTTTAATAACTTCAAATTTTTATTTAAATGTTGCTTAAACTATGTACCAAAGGTTAAAGTATTAACTTATAATTATGTACTGATTCATAAAAACTTAAATAACATGTATAATTATCAATTTTTTTGCATGTTTGCTTAGCTTCCCCATCATGCCCCCCTCCCCCTACTAACAACTCTATTTATCTCTACAAGGTCAGATTATCATAAACGTACGTTTGACCAACTAAAAAATTGCCCTGTATGATGATATCCACATAAAAAACTTCAAAAACGGAAATAAATTACGCCAAGTACATGAAAAAGTCGAGGACGGAAAAGAATATTATCAAATAAATCACAAATGAATAGAAGATAATAATAATTAGAATATAAAAAAAAAATGTGAAATCAAAATGAGCTGCAAGTACATAAAGGTGCTTTCCAACTGCGCTTAAGATGACACAACTAAATATACACAGCTAAAATGCTGTGTTCATATATTCCATTATTCATATCGCGGACATTTTAATAATGTGGAGATAAAATGTAATATCTAGACATTTGCCTAGAAGTCCGCGTCCAGACTAGGTCAAGGTGTCGATGAATAAGAATTATTTAAAAACGCAAAATAATGAAAGTGTACGCATCTTGTCAGCGTTTTAAATTGACAAATTATTTGAAAGCCTAGGTAAGGGAAGGTATGGGTATTGATGAACTGAGAATACCTTGCCTGGCCACGTCAAGTAGTTGACTTCCAGGCCGTGGACATTTAGGCAAATGTCTAGATGTTACATTTTATCTTCACATTATTAAAATGTCCGCGATATGAGTAATGGAATGTATGAACACAGCATTTTAGCTGTGTAGAGTATTGTTGGGCAAGAGTGCGCACTTAAAGTTTAGACTTCTCGAAAATCCTTGATATTATACTGGTAGTCATATAATTTTGTGAGAAATAGGTAACTACTATCCCTTATTACTCGATAGGCAGTGACTTCTTGTAAATTTAACTGCCACAACTTATATAAAATAAATATTTCCAAAAAGTGTCAAATGCGAACTTTTATCCGACATGTGGGGCAAAAGTTTGCATGTTACGGGGTAAAAGAACGGAACGAGAAAATTCCACTAAAGTGTTTTATTTTCCTACATGCAATAGTTGTGGTAATATAGCAAAACGACTAATAGTTTACAATTCATTTTTTGTTAATCAAGGTAACAGTAATTGCACATAACATTACCCCCACCTTCGCAATTTGCGCAGGCATCAGTCTTCTGAAGGATTTGTGTGTTCTTCTTCACACGCAGGACAAATTATTATTTCCGTAAGTGTTGATGGTTGGGCTATTCTCTTTTTGGAACAGATTTGTTTTGTTCATTTTAAACTTTTTCAGCAGTAGCCGTTATTTTTGGGGATTTTTTTACTTTTCTAATTATTTCTTTGCACGTTCGCATTCAGATTTTCTTTTCATTGCTTCACTTACTTCAAGCTGATTTTTTAATCAAAAAGTTAATATGAAAAGTATTTTGGAAAAATATTGTGGAATAAAAATAAATAAAATAATGAAAAGCAGATATGGCTCAACTATCATAAACTCAAAATTTATTTCCACGTTGTGATTAATAATTAATTTCAAATTTATTTTTTATAGTCGGTTTAATCAGTTTCCGTTACTAATTTAGCAAACACTAGAAATAAAATAAGTTCAATGAATTTATAACACGCGTCAAATTATTTTGGGGCAAAAGTTCGCATTCGAACGCTTGCCCCACTGCATTGTGCGAACTTTTGCCCCCACAGCTACTTTTCCATTGTTTAATGAATCCTGTTATGTGTGAGGAGAATTGAAAACTTCTATTAGCACTCTTGAATAGAAGAATTTCAGTTCTTTCAGACGACATATGAATTAAAATATTTACTGATCAATTTATAGGAATAATATTGATTCCTAAAAATGAGAATATTACATC
The DNA here is from genome assembly GCA_947577245.1 of Andrena bucephala. Taxonomy (NCBI): domain Eukaryota; kingdom Metazoa; phylum Arthropoda; class Insecta; order Hymenoptera; family Andrenidae; genus Andrena; species Andrena bucephala. The sequence goes on from OX387719.1 coordinate 10,804,497, forward strand.
CAGAACTAACGAATTCAGTACTTGCCGCATTGTACGATAACAAAATGAAGCACAGCTACACAATTCGACACTGGTCACTCTACCTTGATTGACAATTGAATGTCAATCACCATTGGCTACTGCCACAACTCGAACAATGAAATTCACATGGGGCGAACTTTTACCTACCTTTACTCTATGCATTTTTAGCATTTCGTGGCCAAGCTTGTTTTTCTACTCGTAAATTATCAACGGATACCCACGTTGTGTCCTTACCCCTTACCATACTCGTCTGATGACCATCGACAATACTTTTATCGTCTTGGAAAATCGCTGCCTTAAGTTTATAACAGTGATCTCCCATTTGTATTTTAGTAGTAGGTATTGCTTTGATGTAGAAATTTTCCACTTTCGTTGTTCCACTACTATTGTGATCGAACAAAAGTAATTATGCAATAAGAATTTGTTTGGAAGCAGTTATAGTAGTAATCTTTATTTTACATACTATTATCTAAACAGTCACAATAATCCTTATTCAGCCTATCTCTCTCATACCTCCCTCATACACATTGCACACGCTTCTCTGTCCTGGCCTCGTCAGCCCCCGCTTACAATACTATCTTTTCCTACTCATTCTGACCTATACTGAAACTAATCTATCTTTGGTTTTATAACCCTATATTTACATTTTTCCTTAATTCTCATTTTCTGCGTTTTGTACCTCCCTCCTTTTCCCTTCCAGTTCCCTACACCATTCCACCGTGGAAGCAGTTATATTAATTTTCTTCGTTATGTTTGAATTTGAACTATCACAATTATTGCTAGGATCTTGCAGATTTTTCCATCCTGTGGCAGTGCAAGATGTATCTCACAATTTGTACTGATAGTAGTAGGTACTTGGGTAATTACACGTTAAACATTTTAATACCGTTGTTATTTCGTGATGTACTGCATTCTTAATAAGAATCTCATGATCACAAAGAGAGGTAATAAACTCAGCTACATTTATTTAGCTGATAATAATTTTTTTGCCACATTTTAGTTACAAGTTAACTTAGAACTTACAGAAATAGAGTGGCCTTTTTGTTATAATAAGTGTAGAGACTACATAATGGGTCCGAAGGAGGTGAGAGCATATGGCAGAAAGTCTTGTTGCAGGAAATTTAAATGCTAATTGTAATTTAGGGAAAATGAACGAAGAGATCCAATATTTGTAACGCACAATTTATCGATGTTGGAATAAAATTAATTTAGTATGTTTATTGATGAATTGAAATATTGTTAATGGGAAACTAATAAAATTAATGAATACCGTGGGAACTACTGTGGATTCTACTGTGGAAGTATTACGAATATGTTTCACAAAAGATTGAAAGGTATCAAGGGAGATGTATTTTCAGCGTACTTTCTTCACTAATGTGACTTGCTCTACATTTGGCAAATTTCCAGAAACTTGTGCGAAAGAAGATGCTTCTCTGTCGAACCTTCTCCGTTCAACTTCCAAGTCTGCGACTCTACATAAAAAGTCTATTAAAACATTTTCGCGAGGTACACACCTTGTTAATTGAGACAATAATTCAGCTCATTGTCTCCGAGGGAGCGTTGGTTGGGGTATAGCCAATAGTAGCTTGTTCCGGCACCAATGAGCGCCAACATGCGCAGAACAGGTCTAACCTCGTCGGCCGGCGGGTTCCTTCTTATATGACAAGGAGAATATTTTGTTAGCTTACATTATTTGACACTTGCCAGGTTATGATTGATTGACACTTGATAGGTTACAATTCAATAGTATAAATACACTGCTGTCCACATTAGAGCATACTCATTTCGAGCAGGGATACACTGTTGATTGGTAATAAACCGGCAGGGAAAGTGCTACGACCAATCGCGAAAGTGCTACGGCCAATCGCGTGTGTCAGATCCGTGGTAGTTACGCAGATCGGTCGCAAATCGGTTGGGGGTCGATACACTCTTATATGGAACGCACTGTAGGTATATGCAGTGATGCCAGATCGGGGACGGGTTCCCTCGAAATCAGGTGCGTGTAGATCACATACGCGTCTCCTGCATAGTATGCATGCGAGGTAGGGGAAATTCTCGAGGGAACCCGTCCCCGATCTGGTATCACTGGGTATATGTACATACAAAGACGGCCGCCGATCCCTGCCGAATGATCCCGAGAGTCGACGAACGAAACATATGTAAGTTTCTTTTGGCTGGGGGTGTGCGTGTAACGCGTATATGTATTATGTCGACAAAAATTTGGCTGGAGAAGAAAAATCTTACCGTTTCCGACTGATCCATGAGACGATATTACGATATCTCTGTCATGCGTGGACCGATTTTATTGAATTTGGTCTTATTTGAAAGTTTATATGCGGTTTACATAAGAAGAATGCCTTTAAATTTAAAAAATATTGCAGGCGTGCTGAGATATTAATGAAATAAGTTTCAGGTAAGGTTGGATTAGCCGGTTTACGAGGAAAAGATACGCGGTAGCGACAGTCGACATATACAGGGCTTATTTTTTTTCTTTGCTCATATGCAATGCAAATCATGGATTCAAACTTCATATATCCTACATACTTATCGTTAGTGTATTTTATATTGGGTGCAGCTGCTTTAGTGATTTATAAGTGTGTGTTTTCATACAATTTTTGATCTTCCAAAGGAATTCCAGGGCCTAAACCTGTGCCATGTTTCGGCACTGGTACCTATCTGTCTTGTTTGGCAAACTTTTCTCTAGTCATTATCTTCGAAACATTTATAATAAGTATGAAAAGGAGCCGTTTATTGGTCTTTACGCCATCAGTGTTCCAGTTCTGCTCGTTCGAGATGCCGATCTAATCAAGGATATTTAATTAAAAACTTTGACAACTTCGTTTTGTACAGTATAAAGAATGTGTTGAATCTACTACAGCGCATCTTTTCAACATAGATGCTTTCTGAAGGAAATATTTTCCAACAAAGTTCAGTCCAGTGTTTAGCAGCGGCAAATCAAAAAGAATATTCCATTTAATTGCTGAATGTGTCACGCATAGGGAGAAAGATTTATATACTATGGTAAACAAAAATTGATGTCATTTAATGCCAGCGATGGGCTTCAAGGTAAACCGTAGGTGTTTTTGTATCATGCACTTTTGGGATTGATATGCGTTCCGTGACCAAAGAAGAAGTACTATTCAGAAAGCTGGGACGTATGGTGTTCAAGCCTAGCTTTGGCGTGTGTTTAAAAAGATTTATTTTTCTTCTATTCAACTATTTCAAGGTGCAGAGATTAGATACATGCGTCAGCGACTTCTTTGTGAACATAGTAAAGGATGTAATAGTAAAGAGCAAAGTCGAGAATAGGAAAATGGAAGTAGAACGCGTAATGACTTTAATAATAGATCTACTGTTACAGGCTGAAGAAGCAGATAAAGATTTCTGTAAGTTCTGATTGGTATATCTTCCTATTCTACTCTTACGTTACTACAATATTATTATTCCACATTGGACGTACGAACAAATGGCAGCGCATGCATTTGTCTTTTTTGTGGCAGAAGCAGAGATGTCATCAAGTACTATAAGTTTCGCTCTATACAAGCTCGCACAGGCACCGCATATTCAAGGGAAATTACAAAAGGAAATTATAAGTAACATAAAAGAATGCAAGGGCCAGTTAACATATGATGCTGCGATGAATATGAAATATTTAAATATGGTTCTCCAAGGGACTTGGGAAATATCTTCAGATATATATAGTTTACACAACTGGATACAGAATTGTATGTACTTACATGGAGAAGTCGATATTTGCAAGAGTGTTACGAAAATACGCAGGTCTTCTAGAAATTATTAGACAAACAACGAGACCTCGCGCATTGGAAAACACGGGTATAGGGTGATTGTACCTAATTTCGCTCATGTTCCTAATATCGCCACTCGCTATATCTCGCAAAGTAAGCTCTAAAATTGATCGATTATGCACTGAATTAGTACCTAAACATATGTAGGAAGACATACTGTAATTGCAGCGTCATGTGATCAACAATTACAGAAAGGTAAGTATTTTAAAGAATCTTAATAGTGTAAAAATTTATTGGACTGCCACAATTTTACATCATATTCGGAGAAGGTAAGTCTAATAATTCCGTGAATGCAAGAATATCTACTAGAAATACCTAATTAATAAGGAATAAAATCGATTCAAATATTTTTCGTAATGAAAATAGTGTTTTTCTTTTAGCAGTATGCGTGTTGTCAATACCGCCTATCGGTGAACAATAGTTTCGATGTAATGTTTGTTACAAGTGGGGTCATGAAATGTGCGGAGCAACCGAAATAAACTTTATTTGTCCAATATGTACATCGGAACGTAAAAAATAAAATATTTTAAAAATCTATATTTTAAATTTCTATATTTTTCTAATAAAAATAAAATCAAAGATGGATAAAAAAAATTTATAGAGCAAGAAATAATAAAAGCACAGGTGAAAATGACTTTAAAAACTAGTATATATACATAAATTAATCAATATTTCTTGAGTTGTAGATGATATTAGTAGGCGATATTAGGTACACTTTTTTCAGGACCGGATTTTTGCATGTCTTACGTTTTTTAATTACTTATTCAAAATTTGTAGGTTTCAACGATTCTAACTTATGCTACATGAAAGATGAATAATTTCTTTTTACTTTGAAGCAAATTACATACAAAAATATAAATTATTATTCAATTAACAGCGATTTAACTTTTACTAGGCGATATTAGGTACAGTCACCATCCGCTTACTCACTCGGACGAGGATTATAATACCTGCATATGCGATACACCACGATCCAAAGTATTACCTCAATCCTGAAGTCTTCGATCCAGAAAGGTTCATGGATGAAGGGAAGTAGTCCAGACCAAATGTGGCTTATTTGCCTTTCGGCGAAGTACCGAGGAAATGCATAGGTAAAACGTACTTCTAAACAACAACCTACTATTCTAAGAGGCCCCTCCTCTCAATATCTCATTTTACAGGTAAACGGTTTGACCAAATACAACGTTAGGTATAATCGCAATTTTGAAAAACTACCAAGCCTCAGTCTGTGACAAAACCGACATAACTACAAACAAAAGAAAACAGGCTTGATTCTTTCGTCTGCCAGTGGAATGGGGTCGTTCTTAAATTACGTGAGGATAATTTTGGTGATTTCTTACCCCCTCCCTCCCCCAGTACAAGAATTCGTAAGATTTTATATTACTAATAATAATAACTGAATTTTTTCAGTTATTAAAATTCTTTCGAAGGTTTATATAATTCAATTACTCGGTTTCGGGAAATTTAAACTAAAACTACTTTTCTGGAACATTAAGATAGAATTTGTATTTATTAAAAATTAAGTTAAAAATATTACGTAAGACGCTACCTGACTTCTCCACCCCCCTTGTAAGAAAACGTAAGAAATTCGCGACCCCCTCCCCCTCCCCAGAAGCCTTACGTAATTGTAGGACGACACCAATGCACTTGAAATTCGAGAAATTAGAGTATTAAGGTCCAAACAACTATGTAACTACAACCCCACCGAAATGTAACAGTATTTTAAGCATGTAAACGAACTGCAAATAAACCGTCACGTTTAATTGACAATTGTGCCCTTAAATTCAACCAAGTATTTTGTAAAAAGGAGGGAAACCGGTTGGGAAATCTAATAATAATACGTCTATATCACATTTCCAAAAACACGAAGAGAAGTAATTGGCGAGATTCAGAAATTTGCTGCGTTTAAGCCTAACCCAGAGACTAATGAAAAAGTACAATAAACATGTTATAAAATAAAATAAAATGAAATACAAAGTCAAACAAAAACCCACGCATTACAGTAGGCACGTTCAACTTTAAAGGCTGGAACAGACACGTCCAGTAATTTAATCGAATAGACTGAGTAGAGAATAATTTAGTAATTTATCATTGTTTTACTAAGCTACTCGGCGAAATTTTAGTGTCCACATACGAAAAATTACTAAATTATTCGCTACTCGATCAAACTACTGGACGTGTCTGAACCGGCTTTAAGGCTGATTCAGCCACGTCGAGTAATTTAGTCGAGTAGCGAGTAATTTGGTAATTTACCATTGTTTTACTAAACTAATCGATGAAATTTTAGTGTCCACAGACGGTAAATTATTAAATTACTCGCTACTCGACCAAATTACTCGACGTGGCTGAATCAGCCTTTACCCTGAGTTAACAACCCTATACAATATAATTATACAAAATACTTTAGAGACTGAATAAACGAAAAAGCAGAAAAGCAAAAATTGCACTTACCTACATATCTGCAACTGGTAACGTCCCGTCAAGGTCAAGGGTATTCACTAATCCGTACAGGATGCTCCTTGTTGTTTTCCCATCCACGCTACCGCGATGTTACACGTAACATCGTAACGGTCCGCAACAAATCGCAAGAATATAAAAGTCTACGTATAAATCCGATCGCGTGGCACGCACTGAAGCTCGCGTGTTTGGTGGAACAGTTTGAAATGTTTTGTACCCTAGATATTGGCGCGTAAACGGCGCTGGAAACTAACCAGGCGCGCATGTGCAGACGGGTGTTGTGCGCGGTCGCCGTGGCAACGTCGTCTCGACGCTAATGGGCGCGGGAACGTCAGACGTCGCGATGTATCTGTGAGGTGCGAACCGTCGTCGGTGCAACGGCGCCCCGCCGTTACCGAATTATGTGTCAAACAAATGCTCGATTTTGATAGTGAATGAAACGCACCGGTCTGTTGCCTCCGCGGCGATTTTGGCAATGATCGAAGGACGGCTGTCATCGTCCCTGAAGTCGGTGATCGATACGTCATGGACAAACGTCGGTAGAACGGCATAACTCCAGGGGTGAGTGTCATTGAAAATTCTGTCATAAATATTTTTAATCGCGGCAAAGATTATGGGAGATCGGTAATTTAAATGGAAATCGGAAACTTGGAACACCATTCGTCCAATTAGAATGCTCGATTCATGTATAGCTTGCGCTGAAACTTTTCGACTGTTTAGCCGGAAGTGCGCGGAGGTCCGTGAAAAGTCGCACAACGACCGGAAATGCAGAAAGTAAATTTTGTCTTCCCTTTCGCCGGGAGAACATGCGAATTTCTTTAGGCGTACCACGTAAAAGCAGACGCCGGTGGTCTTTGAACCGTCTTTCAGAAAGGTCTCCCCTTGTTTTTCTTTAAACTGTAGCACGCATTTTACGTCTGACAATCTTGTAATTTGAACGTGTCGTGCTTTTCTCTTTATTTGTTAAACTGGGTTAGTAACTGTGCTTAGAGTTAGTTTGCCGTTGCTAGTGCGTTGAAACTGTCAGTAACGATTACTTTTTAAGATCGGGAATTATTCAACACTTGTATAAGGAATCATAAGAGTTACGCAGCGCTAATGACAGTGCCGTGCGCCTGACAGCGGTGCAATAACGTTTGCCGTCTTTCAGGGGCTTTGCACACGATGCAATTTCCCCGCGAGCGTAACGCGTTTCCTTTGAAGACCTTTGCGTTCAATGAGGCATTGACGAACCACGATTAACGCAATTACATACTCTCATTAAAAAAGAAAGAGGGAAAGGAAAATGGAGAGTAACGTCAGGGTATCGATGTGCGAGGGTAATTTCGTTTAAGTACATATATCCTCTAATCAGATTGCACGGTACCTTGAACGCGAGGGTGTACATCCGTAGATCGATTTTTATCGCACTTGGTCCTATTACACTATTCACCGCATTCTATCCGCGGGAATTAGGTTCTTTCTGAATCGGTTTCCAAAGGCGAACAACTTTACTAAAACTTCCTCGAAGGCCGGGAACTCTTTACGGGCTATTTTTACTAACAATACGAACTAGCCACGTGAAGTAACAATCTGAGAGTCTGTTTCGAAAGCTCCTACACGCCTGTTATGAGAAACGCCGTGAAATTATTCACGCGAGCGACAGGCACCTCCAAATACGCGAGTAAATTTGCTTGAAATAGCAGAAGTTTGAGAATGAGATAGGGAGACCTGTGCCATAAGCTCCGCGAGGTGGGGGGTAAATGCGATGAATGGGGCTTTCGCCCCCGTTATTATATCGCAGAGTTCGAAGTTTGAAATACGGCATTCCACATGCACTAACCTTAGATCGCGATTCGCCCCGTTCCTTCAGAGCACCGCGTGCATGCACCTTGTTTCATCAATACCCTCTGTGGCAACCGCATCCGCAGTGCCAAAGGCACACATTCGCGCGTAGCGTAGGCCCGTGCACAGGCGCGAGTCGCGCTGTTCCCGGCGCAAACAATATGGGCATCGCGTGCATCGGTACGCCAACGATATGTAGGCCAGCGGGCCGATGCAATGCTTTTCCGAAAAACGCTAATATTAGCGAGCAGCCAATATCAATATCCTTTAACCACCTGCGCGGGGGACGTTCCCGATTGCAATGACTGTTCCACGTAACAGGGACGCGATTTTGATTTGTAAAATGTCGAGAAACGACGATGACTCGTCGAGGAAGAATTGGAATATGTAGGAGAAACCTACCAACTCTTAAAATGGCAAAATTGGCATTGGTTAAATATAGTACGGATCCCATAATTTTGTGATGTTCATTTTTGCAAAAAATTACCCATAAAATTACCTAACCCGTAGAGTAATTCTTACATTATATGTACAATTATTAAAGCTACCAAGTCATAGTTTCAGTTTCGGCTTAAAACAAATATAGAAAATTCAAAATAATATTAATTATATAATTTTGTGATGTTTATTTTGCAAAAAATTACCTATAAAATTACCTAACCTGCAGAGTAACTCTTACATTATATGTACAATTATTAAAGCTACCAAGTCATAGTTTCAGTTCCGGCTTAAAAAAAATATAGAAAATTCAAAATAATATTAATTATATAATTTTGTGATGTTTATTTTGCAAAAAATTACCCATAAAATTACCTAACCTGTAGAGTAACTCTTACATTATATGTACAATTATTAAAGCTACCAAGTTATAGTTTCAGTTCCGGCTTAAAAAAAATATAGAAAATTCAAAATAATATTAATTATATGATTTTGTGATGTGTATTTTGTAAAATATCACCAATCCATAGAACAGCTCTTGCATTATAGAATTATTAAAGCTACCAAGCCATATTTCCATTTTAGTCTTAAAACACAAAAGCTACAGAAAATTAAAAATAATATGAATTATACCACTCACTGTTAAATAACCCATTAAGAAACATTGTAAAGCAATAACGAGAAATAAAATATACCCAATAGAAATAAAGCTACTTTTCATTAATAATTAAAATCTTCAAACTAAATTTATTCAATTTCAGATGATGGAGGTAGCTTGGTAGCTGATTGGTAGCTTTCTGCATAACTTGGCCGAATTATTCTCAGTCGTTTAGTCACGGTGTACAGTTACATAGAACCACATGCATTATTGCTGTTAGTTGTTATGTCCCTGATCCTGGGAGGAAGGATTGCAGCGTAGATTTTGAAGGAAAAGGGCAGACACACAAACTTGGATGTTCAAGTATTTCCCGGAAAATTTCTTTTCATTTCGAGTCATGGGCATTGCAAGCGTTTCCCAAGTCTCTAATCTGTATTCTGTATAGAGGGAAAGTGAAAGATTCTATTTCCCAGACACTGGGTGCTCCAACAGCTGCATTGACCTCGTGCACCCGAGGCAAAGAGGTCCCTCCGTGCATGCCGCTGCGGTCATTGGTAGTCCTGACAATATCCCGTGATCGCGCGGCAGCCAAAATTGCATTTCTCTGGATCGGCTGTCACGGCGAGCGATTCAATTCACGCTGGGTTTAACACCACCACCGTAATTGCGTTTCCGTTGATACTGGGTCGTCGCAGGTGACCAGCAGCATTTGTCACACGGGAATCGGTAGGCGTTACAACACTGATCAATGTCGCATTCCATCGATTACTCTTCTATAACCGTTTTTCGCGCAGCTTCCTTTATCGCGTAACCCTTCCTCCGCCTCTTTCACAAGTGCCCCAGCTCCTCAGCCCGCCACTCGAGCTGATTCATCCTGATTTCCGCGGGGCGCGCGTTTGGGGTGCTCGAATTGGGTCTGGGCATTCCAGTTTCTCAAGTACGCGTCGCGCCGAAGAAATGATCGATCGCGCCGCGACGTATATGGCGCGATCATGCCCGAGAGCATCGATTGACAACCACTGTGCAACTTGGTAATTTAGTGTCACGGCCGTGTGTGTACGGAGAAACGCGATCTCTCGTTCACAGTACGCGCGTGTTGCCACGCATGTGTCTCGATGGGTCTCGCGAACCTTCTCGAATATTTATCACTGTATCAAGGATTGCCCGCGGCAACGAAATGGTCCATGACATCACGGGCTGCAAATGCACTCGTATCATCCCCTTCCACCTCCGCCCATGGGCCGATGGTGAATTCGTATGTCCGCTTATGGGCCGTTTGCCTCGAATGCAACAAGAGACGCCTCCGCCTTTTTTTCCCCCGTCTCGACACGGGGATGCAGTTTCGTCCCGGCCACTTCCTTTACCGTAAATCAACGCTACCCATCGCCGTTGTCCTCGTCTCACATATTCTTAATCATAAACGCGGCATTAAAGGCGAGGCCTCAGCGATCCAACTTTTCATCACGAGCTTACGTGCTGCTAAACTCCACGGCCTTTTCATCGAGTTTAATGCAGTCTCGTTCGGCCCCGTCGGCCACATTATTAAACATTCTCCGCGGCGTTAGTGTGCCGATACGAAGGCCTATTGTTCGCCGGTCTTTCCTCTGAAATCGATCTTTCCACGGCGATACAGTGGCTCACACGATGATTCCTTAAAACGAGCATACCGAGCACGGTTTACTCAACAGCAAAATCATTCCACGGCGGATGATTTAGCTGGCGAAGCGATTTGAAAGGGTTCACCGATAGTCGAATGCCGGACGATACGGTGTATCGTTCACCCGCACGCGTGCAATGTTTACAGGCTTGCACACGGATAGCAATGGAACGGCTGTGCCTACGATGACTTCACAAGAATGACGTATTCCGTGCTATTCGACGGCAGCCATGCGTGTCCCGTACGTTCGTTTCGCTTTGTGCGATGCTGACGGGGGCAGGTTCACAAGCGCGTTACAAGAATAACGTGTTCCAGCTGATAGCTTTCCAGCGTACACATTCCCCCGAGTACAAAATAATTTCATACGCCGCGCACGCTCGCTTCCACGGACGCTCGTTTCGATCGCATTCAGCTTCTTCGAGATCTAGAAAACCTCGAGCGGCGCTCCCATGAAACGAGCCTGACGCAACGGAAACGCATCAATGAATCGAGGATGCATTCCAGGCAGCGTGAAAGTACCGGGACGCGTAAAAGTCCCTTTACGCGAGACCAGCTTAGGCGGCTCAATTATCCCCGACTGTCACTCCGGAATAGAACGGTCGGGTGTCTCTGCGGAGGTCAGACAGTACATCGTTCCGTATTAAAAGCCGGAATTACAAAAGTTTCCCTTTTAACGTTAATTAATAAGAGAGAGCGCGCGCGCCGCGCTTAATTACGACGGGAGATCCATTATAAAGGGAGCCAGGGGTGTCTTTCAAGCCGGCCGATGCTTTCGATTCCGCCGAAGAGGGGCGGGCGTGGAATGGGGCAGCCTGATTCACGCCGGTCGACTCACTTTTTTTTCCCCTCATTTATACTTAACCCTGTTAACCATAAATATCGACTCGCGCCCGTGAGAAGCGATCGATTTCTATACGGCGCACGTAACGTTGCAAAAGATCCCGAGGGGCGCGCTGATTAAGGCGTCGCGGCGCGACCGCGCGCTGCAATTCGAGCGCGTCCTTCCTCGAGAAATCGAAAATCACTCATTTCCCTTGAAGCATGGATAGACCGGCGCGCCAGCTCCTTTCTCGTCTCCGCGACCCTCGGATTCACGAGACCGCGCTGCTGCGGAGTAACGGCATTCTTGGTGCGCAAGATGAATATAGAAAAAGTGGAGCGGAGAGTGGAAGATCCGAGGCTCGCTCTCGAACCACTTCTGTCGTTTACACCGGATACCTAGAACGATTGATACGCGCGAATAAGTAAGATGGAGAGAAATGAGTGACGCGTGGGAGGTTTGCCTTTCGCGAGGGGGAAGATTGCTTGCGCGTTAGGACAAGTAACGTTCGTTTCGTGGAGTTTGTGCAGGATGGTAGCGGTTTCGCTCGCTCGTTCTCGCTTGGCCCCTGGATGACGCGGTTACTGGTTCGCCTACGGGCCTCGACGCATTCGCCAAATACGGAGCAACGAAGTTGGTCTCTCGCGCGGCAGTGGTTGCCGGCTTCCTGCCCACGCCATGACCCGTCCACACTTTTTACGGGAAACTCGTGTGGACGGGGCGTGGTACTTTCGCTCCTTAACCGAAATCGGCTGGCTCGAGATCGGGATCAATCGTATGCACTCTCGCATGGCCTCGATTTTTTGGCCCTCCTGACTGCCAGCGGATGATGGATCCTCGGAACGATCAGGCAATACCTCCTTATCGGGCGGCCGCGGTTTTTGCTAGGGCACACAGCTTGGCGAACGGAGTTTCCAGAGGTCTCGCGTGCCGAGTGTCCACCGAGGCGAAAGCTTAGTTCTCCTGGCCGAGGGGGGACGTATTTTTATATGGTTAGGCACTTCACGGTTGTCCAACAGCAGCAGTGGCGGATTTGAGAAAAATGGCCCAGGTGACGAACGTTCTGAGGGACCTATTTTTTGGGTGGAAAATGAAGAGGTGGTTTACTAAAAACTAGCTCAGTGTGGTAGTACAGGAAAAAATATAGTTTGGATAAAATCATAATATTCTTTTAAGGACGGGGCCCAAGGAGGCCTTCTGGGCAGGGGCCTAGGCTTACCAGCAGTCCTCTAATTTAGGGGAGAGGTGCTATAAAAGGGACACTTTTGTTTACCGCCTATTTCTGACAATGTCATTATAGGTATTTAAAAAGTAAGTACATCAATAGAAAGCGTGTTTATTTCCCTTCAATAAAAGTATATTACAAATTCATAAATTATAATAGAAAATAACAAAATCTTCGATTTTCAAATAAATGGGAAATGTATCCCTTTTACGACTAGGTATTTTTAAATGAGACATTATAAGTCATGAAAGGGATACGTAAATAAAAATAAACTTATTAAGTATCACAATTATAATTGTAAATCCTAATGATACTAAACAATGGAATCTATGAAAAAATTAACTCTTTGTACTATAAATCATCAATATTTTTTACTATCTTCATAGAGTGTGACATTAATCATAGCTTTAGCAGCTTTTTTAGTTATAAAGTAATATTTTTTATAAAATTTATGTCTTACAAACTAAGTTCAACATAGGAATACCCACGAGTGGTAAATATAAGTACATATACAAAAAATCTATAAAACACTTAAATAATAAAATAGTTTAGAATTAAATTCTACTTGAGGAAAAATGAGATCAATTGTACTAAAATAGGTAGGTACGTTTTCATATTGCAGGGTAAAGATTTTATTATTAATTTTTGGCGATAAAGTTTGTCGCTTTGAATACTCACTTTATTAATTCTTAAATTTGAAACAATACGCCATCAACTAATAATTGATAATTTAAAACAATGCCATCAATGTATCAGATGATACACTAATAACTTTACAGGAAAGTAAAATATAATGTCCAGCAGTACATGTGTATGGGAAGGACAGTCATGAAACGGTCGTCCCATTTTAGAATTGTTATGCTGTCACTTTTAAGACCATAACGGCCGATTTCTTCACCTTCAGTAATCTTCCAGTTAGAGTTATGTTCCACATAACTGCCAAATGATAGCATTCAATTGGTCGACGAATGCCACATGATAGAATCTAATTGATCGTTCACTGACCGGGACTTTAGTCGGAGGTGAAGAAATCGGGCATAAGTGAGTTTAGTATAAAATAACCTCAAAACAAACAAAACAATCAATTAAGCTTACCTGTTAAGTATTTTCGTTTGAGTTGAATACAGGCTATTTTAATGACATAACACTTTAACACTTTGTATATATCTTGATCTCAGAATACGACACAGAAAATCAACGGAAATTTTACTTTTACTGCCGAAAAACATCAACCGCGGATTATTACTCTGTTCCCAGTGAGACCGCAGTGAAGTTTACGTCAAATGACTGGGCACTAGTGTTGCCATAAACCGGAAAATAACTTGCATGTGTAATGCGTTTAGAATTTTGGCAATTCTGTTTGTCCCATTTAGGACCTGTCCCTTTTATAGCATCTCTCCCCTACACGCTCTGCATTTCTTGGTCTCCCGCATTTCTTAGAATCTCCTTCCCCGGTCAGGTATTTCTCAGACATACTGTAGAGTATCTCCACTTACGGAAAGACACGTTAGCCGACGATTGATCGATCTCGTGGCTAATAAAACGCTTGGGACGTCGCGCGATCTTGATTACCGCGTTGCTAGAGTTACACCAGCTTTGGTTCCGTAAACATTCCTCCTGACAGTGCGTCGCATTTCCTGTTGCATCATCGACTTATTTTTCCCCTGCAAGGTTGCCCGGCGTCTTACTCATTTTGTGTAATCTTCGGAAACAAATCGGTGAATGATGTCGCGCCAGGGGAAAAAGGTCGGTCGGCGACGAGCGAGACGTGGTTGCATAACGTCCACAGATCGTTTCGATGGAAATTTCGGGAGTTAACGGGGTCGTCGACGTCCGAAATCCATTTGCGCGATTCGAGGGAACATGGCATTGACACTGGCAGTGAGTGTCTTCGGTCAGGCCAAGTCCGTTCAATTAATTTACTGCGCCGACAGTCGCGAGATGACTCCTCGCGGTACTCCGCCTCGTTGACGGTCAGTAATTCTCAGCCGCTGTGTCTAATGCGGGGAGAAATAACGAGCATCGGTGTTGCACCTCGATGGAAACGACGCTGGTCGTCGCAAACTCTGCGGTCTACGTCATCGCCCGGTTTGCACCGAGACGTCGCGAGGGACCGGTTCCTCGAAGGTGGATTCTCCTACCTGTCCTCCCTCTCCCCCGGACGCGGTGCCTTCGCATTCGTTCGTCAGATCTTTTTCCATAAACGACGTAAAAAGCGTGTCACGATTAACCGAACGACCACAAGGATAACAAATGGGATGAGGACGAGAAGAGTGATGGACAAAAATCGAAATAAGCAATATACAATTCTGATTTAGTTGTTCTGCATATTTAACTGTTAGTCCGTAAATACGTAATATGAATGTAAAATGCAATACCCCCAAGAAACAATACAGTATTAATAATTATCGTATGTTTGTTATAACCTTAAAGCTAAAAAATTAGCGACCTCGTGCATTAATCGTTCTTGATTATGATTTTTTTTTTAAATAGTGTATCGCGGTACAACATCAATAATATTATGCAGAGGAAGTGCAGTTTATTTGGAACACCAGTTTGTTTAAGACGAATAAAAAGTTACGGCAGAGGACGGGAACAAATAAAGCTGCATAATATCATAGGGAAACTATTGAATAATGTTTTATATTTCAAACTCTCAGTAATAATAAAAAAGAAAAAGTGACTGCAACATTGGTCTAAATGAAAAATGACAGGAAGTATCAATTTCGTGAAGGTGCAGGTAATTTGGAACACTGGTATTCCAACTTACATTCACTTTATAAACTTAAAGAAAAACACGAAGATAATAAAATTATTTTCTTTTATGATCTAATCAGGCTGAAAAATCACCGTTAGTCGTTACGCATGAAACAGAAGCATTCCTAAGCTTTGGAATATTCCAAATTATGTACCTTCACCTTCGGTATTCCGAATTAGCAAGATGGCAATGAAACCTAAAATTTCTTGTCACACTTTGTATTCTTGAAATTATCGCAAAACTGGCATGGAACCATAGAAGGACCATGCAAATGAGTAGATTAAGTGTTTAACCCCAAAGTTTCTATATATTTTAACCATGATTGGAACGATTGAATACTTTCTGAAAAAGTTTTGCAGATTGACGTTTTCTTATTTTGCAGATTAAGTCGAAAATGTCGAAATAGCAGTTCAACCACAAATGGCATTAGTGAACAAGTCATTAGCCCCTATTATCTACGGTGTTACAAATTAGAAAGCGTTATTAGTTTATCAGATATTTCAGTATTCCAAATTATCAACAGTACTCCAAATATGCTGCACTTTCTCCATTATTTATTTGCATTTAATATATAAAAAAATGTTTTTTAGTGTTGTAATAATATTAATATAGTCTTTTATTATTGTATTATAATATTTTAATATAATTTTTATTATAATTACTATACTTATGTAATAAAACTCAGCTAACTTAGAATAACTTTTAATTATAAAAATCTGAATTAGAGTAAACCAACCAGTGAATGACCGAATTGTTGAATTTATGGAACTTTGTGATTAATACTTGAACATATTTATGTATAACAACAAAACAACTTTTGAAATTGCATTTAAATTTATTTTTCTTAAAATTTCCTTTAAAAATAATTACTTATTCTTATCATAACTAAAAAAAAAAACGATTATAAAATGCAAAACGTGTAGAAACCCAGTAAATGACCGCATACTTTTAATAAGAATTGTACTTATTAATGTTAACTAAAAATATGGGATATTAAAACTGCAACTACACTCCATTTATAAACATATAATATTTTTAAATTTATAATTGACATTTCTTTGCTTAATGGTCATTCACTGGTATGTGGTCAATTACTGGTAGGTTTACCCTATTGCCACATTCTATTCTTTTATTTTTGTCCCAAATCCCAATTCAAGTGCCACACTGTGCGCTGTTTGACCGTGGAATCGCTTGTCAAAAGGAAGCGTCGAGACTCAGAATAAACGAGGGGGAAGGAAAATAAAGGAGACCTCCGTTTTCGACGCTTATTTGCATTGGGCATCCAACTGAAGTTTGGAATACCGTCGGGTTAAAATTCGCGGAATACAATGGAGGGTGTCAATTCGAAGAGCTTGCATCTGCACCGACAGCCTTGAAGCAATGTTAAAGAGTAATCAAAGGGGGTTCTGGCCACCGGGCTGTGGTATTTTGGAGCGAATCTCGCTCCATTATAGCACACATACCCACGGACGCAAACTTCCGTTGCGAATGACTAATGCGATTGACTCACTAATCACCGTTTGTTATGTTTTCCTTGACTCTCGTGGGTACAAGGAGGCGTTGAGAGAAAACGCTGTCGATCTGCTGGGAATCGTAGAGGAGGCGTGCGTTCATTGAGGGGGCGAATATTGCACCGGAGCTCGCTGCGCGTCGTACGTGGGACCGTCGACGTAATCTCTTACGGTGGAAAGCGAAAAGAGTAAATGTCGAGCGCGCGTTCTCGTTGCGAGCGAAAGAGGAGAATGCACAGTGGAAGAAAGAAAGCACTGTTCTTTACACGACGGAGAAGGAAACTGTACACGCTTACGGGGTTCTTTACGAGCAGAACGCGCCACGTACAAATACATACGAGCGTTTCTCGGGGTTCATTCGCTGCGAATAAAGCCCCATTGGGATTCTATAAAGTAGTTATGATAATATCGGCTCTATCACAACCGTAAACATGGTGTTGTTGATATGATCGATGGTGGCAACGAAAAGCAGCTTAGACAACGATGAATGGGACCCAGTAGCAGAGGTTTCTAGCTCAAGCAGCATAGGTAAACAGTAGAAACAGACATGCACCATGGGACGTCCTCGGCTTGCCAGAGAAAAACTACCAAAACAGACAGTTTCGTCATTCCCGCTGGTGTTACATAATAGCCTGGAAGGCAGTGTCTGTGAATGAATCGGCGATTACCATCGCTTGCATCCATGGCGCCTGTGTGTCGAACGACGCGAGTGTTACGGCATCGGGAGGAGCCGCGACGTCCCTGCATTTAGCGAGAATCAACGAGATCGTCGGAGGATGGAATTTACAATCGGAGACGGAGGAATCGAGCGGCTGGAGCGCAACTACGCGGAGACAGACCCGTGCATAGCAACTCGCTGGCTCGCCTAGGCGGTTATACAATATTGTTGATCCAGTATGTGTACTCTTGGAGCGTTTGCTCACCCGTGCACGGCTGTCGTACGTGTTAGACACTCTCAGCTATTGGAGCAGGGTTTACGAACGCGAGAGGAGCAAGTGGAATTGGAGGTGTGGCATTGGAATACAGTGGATTTGAATTGGGAGATGGTTGGATCATTGGAACGATAATTCACGGACGCGGATCGCTCTTAAACCCTTCGGGCGAGAAAGACACGTGTTCCGAGTGGTTACACCCGCCGCCTGTTTAGGTAATATGAGCGCGAAGCATTATTGCCAGTGACTCAGGCCTAAACAGTCTCCATTCGTGAGTGATTAAAAAGGCGAACCGGCGGCTGGATATAGACGGAAAGCCGTGGCATTGGAGCGGAAGGACGGGCGCTTTAATTATATGCTTAATGGGACTCGTGACGGCGCGATGGTAAAGAGGGAAAACTAGAGCAGGTGAAAGAGAAGCGGCGGGATCGCATTGTGCGCGGTAAGGAAGGCTGCTCTCTGGCTGGAAGGGGTCAAAGACGACCAGGAACGGACCAGGCGAAGGGGAACGAGGTCGCGAGTTGCACGGGAAGAGAAGTAAGATCGTGGCCCGTCAGCCCACGCGAACGGCGCGCAATAAGAATCGGGCGAGAGGATCGTGTGCGTGTACCGCGGCGCACACAGAGAGGCGAGGACGCGGAGCGGGCACGGGTACGCTACGCGGTAACATCCCACGCCGGGCGACACGCGAGAGGAGAAGTAGGGAGGCCTGGATCGGCGTTCTCCAGGCAAAAGAGCCGTGGCTCGCTTACGCCGTGGCAATGGTAGTGACGAAGAGGAACGGAGCACCGTGTGGTCACTAGGGCCAGCGAGCCATCGTCGATGCCACATCGACTCGCGGTACCGGACCGACAACATCGGTTCGACCAGGCATCTTCTCTCTTACGCGTATCGCGTTACCACGATTCCGAGGGACCATTCGGCACGGGGGGCACCGAGCGGTGTGCGCGAACAACCGGGGGCGAAGAGGGGCCAGCAAGGGAATCGGCAGGTTACGCACACGAGGGCGAGCCTTCAGGGACAGGAGAAACGGGTTTGCGAACGGGGTGAAGCTTCAGCGCGGCCGGAGAGATCGTCGCGCGGTTCCGCGAGGCCCCGCGCATCCTGCGACACCGTCGCGAGTAAACACTGGGACAGCTTCTGTTTTCGTGCGCGGCCATCGCGAGTTCCGCGTGTTCAGTTTCGTATGAGACGGCGAGTGATAGGCAGTGAACGCTGACAGACACCGTGTTAGAATGACTATACGCAAGAAAACTAGTGGCGGCAAGGGGAAGGGTAAAGGGGCCACTAAGGAAGTCGGGACAACTTCGTCCACCGCGGGAATGGCGACCGTCGAGACGGTGGAGGTGGTGTCCTCGACGAGCGTCGTCGAGGAGGCCACGCAGGTGGTGGAGAGCGAATCCAGGAGCAGCGTGGTCGAGGTCACCAGCGCCAGCCGCGAGGTCATCATGGACTCCAAGGGGAACGTGATCAAGGTAATCGAGACGGCCCCGCAGAAGGTGGGCCAGAGCTCGTCCACCTACAAAACCGGCAACAGCTCCCAGGACTTCATAGCGCAGGAGCAGACGCAGTCGATCAAACAGGGCAAAAATGTACGGGCAAGTCCGCGGAGTACGAAGGAGATTGAAATACACTCGGACCTTCTTCGAGGAGGAACGACGGGGCAGATGAGCAGCAGTGTGGCCGAGAGTCGAAGCGAGTCTCGCGCGGAAACCGTACAGGAATCGGTTTCTTCTACCACGGTGGTGGAGTCGTCGTCTTCGATGGAGGACCATTATGGTCACCAGTCGAAGACGACGACATCCAAGGGAATGGCGAACGGTGGACGAGCCCCGCGCGTGGAGACGTCGTCCAAATCGTACGAGAGCAGCCAGGCCAGCAAGGAGACGCGGGAGGCGAGCACCAAGGATGGCCAGACGGTGTCAAGTACGACGAGGATTCGGGAATCAGGCGAGAAGGTGGACGACAACGGAAAGGTGACGGGCTCGCAGAGCCGCACCGTCGACAGCGAGACCACGGTCGTGCCCTCGGACCTGCCTCGAGTTAAACATACGGGTGACGTCAGGACAGCCAGTAACAAGGTCACCCTCGACTCATCCGCTGCCGACGCCAGTGAAAGCACAGTGAAGAGCAGCTCCAAGACCGGCAGCGTCGGTGAAATTGTCACCCGTTGCAGCAGGCCGGGCCAGTCGACGTGGGACGGCACGTTTATTAGCGAAAGTCCGGCTAGGGACAGGAGTATCGGCACGGAGACGCCTCGGGGAGATCGAGACAGCCTCGACAAGGCGAAAGTAGATCGGCTGCTTTCAAAAGTGGGCGCGCACGGGAGCGAGTCGAGCGTTGAAGTCTCTGAGCAGACGTCGGTGATCGATCAGCGGGTGTCGTCCTCCACGGTGGTGCACGACAGCCGAGTCGTCGTCGACGAGGGCCGCACTTCCTCCAGCACCGTCGAGAGCTTCGATCGAAACGTCGCCTCGATGAGCCGCGGCGACGCGATCGATTACGCCACTGGAGAGAAGCAGGTTACAACGGAGGCGCCCTCGAAGGGCTCCGCTCGGTACATGAAGCCAGGGGACTCCGCGTGGGACGGCACCTTCGTGACAGAGAAGCAGCCGGAGTCTAGGAGGAGGAACGTCTCGGATGCCTCCGTCTTCCGCCATCTAGGCGGGGACAATGTAATAGAGTCCACGCAGAGAGCGGACTTCAAGGAGAGGAGTTCGGATGGATCGTACGAGAAGAAGTCGTCGAACGTCGTGCACGTGGCCCAGGGTGGCACGGATTCGTCGAGATTCATATCTGAGGAACGTAGGGGCGTCACGGAGGAGATTCGCGTCGATGGGAAACGAATTGACGGAGACGTTCCGAAAGGCAAGTCTTCGCCTGCTCGAAGGGTCCAGAGACCAGGGGACTCCGCTTGGAACGGCCAGTTTGTGTACGAAAAGCCACAGGACAGTGGGAGGAAGTCGTCGACGGACAAGACTGTCGTCAGGACCAGCGAGAAGCGACAGGACTCTGTGGATGTCCAGGACATCACAGAGGAGCAAAATGTCTCCAGCATGTCCGAGACTGTTACGAGCTCTTACGTCGTCGAGTACGCGGCCACCACCGACGAGAAGGTGAAGAACGTCGAGAAGGTGACCTTCGCCTCGGACACGATCCTGGAGGAAGATGCTGGGGACAGCGGCAGCCCACGTCGACCGGGGAGTGCGGAGAAAACGGTAAAACGGGACTCGACGCCGCAGAGCTACAAACCTGGCCAGTCTACTTGGGACGGGAGGTTTGTCCTCGAAAAACCACAGGCTCCCGAGCGTCGCCGGAAGCCAGAGGTTCGAAGAACCACCGACGCCATCGTCATCCGCGACGTCACGGAGGACAATTCGTTAAACGAGGCTGAAGTCTCCACGACGTCTTACGTCGTCGACCATTCGTCCAGCCAGCACAGTTTCACCGATGTCAAGGACTCTAGTCTATCTTCCATACACGAGACGTTCGTTTACGACGCGCATCCTGCGCGACAGGACGGGCCGTCGAGCAGACCAGGAAGCCCAGAGAAAACGCCCAAGGGCAGAGACGTTAGGGTCGTGAAGCCTGGCTCGTCGACGTGGGACGGGACCTTTGTCAAGGAAAAACCATCAGAAACACGGAGACCTCCTAGTAGGGAGTCCGTCCGCGAGAAATCGGTCGATAAGGTTCAGCCCGAGGCTGGAAAGAGTCCCGCACCGCCGTCGAGGAGACACGTGACCGATACCACCGTAGACATCCGCGACACGGAAGTGTCCAGCAGCTCGGAGGTCATCAGCAACTCTGTCGTCATGGAGCAATCGACCACACACGAGAGTTACACCGATTCCTCGAATTTGGATTACTCCACCAGCTCCGTGGACACTGTCATCGTCCGCGACGGCGTTCCAACCACCACGCAGAGGA
Organism: Andrena bucephala; assembly: GCA_947577245.1. Classification (NCBI taxonomy): domain Eukaryota; kingdom Metazoa; phylum Arthropoda; class Insecta; order Hymenoptera; family Andrenidae; genus Andrena; species Andrena bucephala. The sequence continues at coordinate 10,826,471 of OX387719.1, forward strand.
CTGTGAGGATCGAGGAGCGGCCGAAAAGCCCTGAAAAGAAACCCTTGCAACAGACTGGTCGCGAACCTCGGCAGGAAGCTCCAAAATCACCTGGGAAGCGTCCAAAGAGCCCCGAGAAAACAGACAGGACTGTACGACCTATGAAACCAGGAGCATCCACGTGGGACGGTTCGTTCGTCAGCGAGAAGCCAGCAGGGAAGCCTGGTGATAAGAAGTCGCCAACGGATCTTAAGCAACGTCCCACTCAGACATCGCCAAGTGATTTGAAAAAGGTCCCAGGGGAGAAACCACCGACTTACATCACTGAAAAGACGATCACCCTGTCGGATGCTTCCAAGGACGTTCAGACTTCAGAGTTCGTTACCTCTACTACGTTGGAACGCACTCTTCTCTCCGATTCCAAGACCCTCGATTCCTCCAACGTCGTTTCGACCACCGTCGTTCTCGAAATAGACGACAAAAGAGGCCCCTCTCAGCCTGGGAAAGGGCCTCGAGAAGCTACCCCTCGAGAAGCTACCCCCCGATCCGCAACTCGACGCCCCGAAGATGAAAAGAAGTCTCCCGAATGGAGACCCAAGAGCCCCGAAAAAAGTGCCACGGACAGGGCGACCAGACCAACTAAGCCCGGCGCTTCTACTTGGGACGGTTCGTTCGTGAACGAGAAGCCGCAGGATCAGAAAAAGAAGCCCACAGATCGTGACAAGAAACCGAGCGATCAGGAAACTGGGCCGAAAGATAAACCGAGAGACAAAATTAAAGCAGATTCCCCGATGCCCAAGGGCGATACCACTAAAGTTTCGATCGTTAAGCTGGACGTGGAGGATGTGAGGGACGTGAAAGACACGACGGACGTGGAAGTGGTCCAGCAATCTTCCTACGTGATCGATCAGTCGTCCAACTTCACCACGGTGCAGGACGTCCGCGACGTGGTCGAGGAACGTGTCATCAGCGAATTTACAATGGACACGCGCAAAGACTCGGTGAGTAACGACCAGTCATTACTCAATCTCTTTGTAATCACGGTGGAGGATGTATGGTAGGTAACAGTGGTGGACGTTGTTCCTCCGAAAGATTATCGCGAGTCCGGCCAACAATGGGCCCCCTGTTCCTTTATTCAACCAAGCGTCGCAAATGCGAAGATGAAGCAACGCGACAATGGTCTTCGAAATTTATGTATTACACTCGAGGAGAGGGGTGGTTAACTTTCTGGGCGATAAAAAGAGTGCTTTCGATGCCGCCTGGGTCCTCTTAGTTTCCTTCCTTTTCGGTGTCGATGTTCCAGATGGAATAAAGTAAAAAGGAAGTTGGTTCGCGCAGCTCGCGGAAGAGGCTCCACAGGTACTTTCACTTCCAAAGCAGGCTAACCTCGTAGGTTCCCGAGCGTTATTCCGCTTAAAAATAAAGCTGACGTAACGTAGCGAGTTGGCAGGACGAAGGAGGGAAATATGGCGTGCGAGATAAGGTCGCGGTGCAGGGTCAACTCGCGACTCGATGCTACTGTGAATCCAAGCGAAGTGCCAGTTTTCTACGTCAACAGATTCGGGGAAAAATTGTTATTCTACTCTCGACAGGTCTCACGTAGGTATATTTTTTCGCAATTCGATATATCTCTCGTCACCAAGGTCAGCGGAGCAAATTTTTCCCGAGCGTCGACCTGGGGCAGTGCAAATTAAAAGATCACATTTCAACAGCTTAAAAAACAGTAGTACGCAAAGAGAAAATAAAAACTGGTAAAATGCCTTCCAAATTCACGAATGTGGAATTCTACGCACAGCAAAATCTCAAGTGTGGAATATTCCACATATTCCACAGAACTCACGTCGGCCATGCTCGCCACCCTCTATCATTGCAAAGGTGTTACAAGCCGCGAGAAAAACGCACACTCCACGCGACTAATTATAACTGTTCGTCACGCAGCGTTCTGTCCTATCGCGAGGTAGAACTTGGCAGTTAGGCCATTACAGAGCTCCTTGAGGATCTTCCACAAGTTCAGTACACGTTTAGTTGCCTCATAAAGGAAGATTCCCAACCCGGAAATTCAAAAAATTAACCCTTGAAAATCAAGTTATTTTCCGATATTGTGTTACAACTCGCGAACTGTAAGAGACAGAAAAAAAGGTTTCAGACAAGAATTGCTTGGGCAAACCGCATACCAGTGACTGACCATTCGGCAAAGAAATGTCAATTATAAATTTAAAAATATTATATGTTTATAAATGGAGTGTAGTTGCAGATTTAATATCCCATATTTTTAGTTACACGTATTAAACAAACATTAATAAGTAGGTACAATTCATATTAAAAGTACGCGGTCATTTACTGGGCTTCTACACGTTTTGCATTTTATAATCGTTTTTTTAAAAATTACGATAAGAATAAGTAATTATTTTTATAGAAATTCCAAGAAAAATAAATTTAAATGCAATTTCAACAGTTTTGTTGTTATACATAAATATATTCAAGTATTAATCTCAAAGGTCCATAAATTCAACAAATCGATCATTCACTGGTTGCTTTACCCTTCTATTAATTAAGACTATCATTTGGTAAAAGTGATATACGAGTCAATTTCACCCCTTTAGAGTAAATTTGTGAAGCAAAAAAAATTGTGTAATGGATATATCTATATATTCTCTACATATCCCCAAAGTTTCATAATTTTTTGAATTCAAGGTTTGGGGATCTCCCCTTGTCAGTCGAACCCCCTCGATTCCTCACGCCCGCGCCGTGACTCCAGATGCCTCGCGCGGGCTCCTAACAAGATCACAGAGATCCTCGTGGACGCGGTGCCACCGCGAATGTTTCTATTTACCATAATTCGTGCGGCTAGTCGCCGATCGCGCCAGCCGCGTAATGGATTCCCCGCTCGGGGCACCATCCAGCGCCGCGCCGCGATCCCCGGGGGCGAATTACGTACACAGAGGGACGATTTCGAGCTGGAGCGACGGTAAATAGTTATTAACTCGCTCGAGAGCGGTGCGCACATGGAAATAATAAGAGGCGCAATGAAATGGGTGCGAATGTCTGTTCGGTGAGGCGGCTAATAAGAGCCAGCAGGATCCCCGGCGGCATGTGTCGCGCACACGCAACGGCAATCACCTGCAATCGACATCAATCGACCGTACGTAAAACGATAATAATTGCATCCATCGCGGCCAAGTTCGGCAGTGATCTCATCCTCTCGATTCCCGCGCCGGTTTCAAACTCCATCGGCCTCCCGGCGCGTCCACCAGCCTCGGTATCGCGAATCGAATCGCCGTGCTCGGTTCTTAAAAAGAAAGCCGCCTACGGCGACCTATCACCCGCGCTAAATTTCGCGCTCCCGTCATCGCGCTAGCCGTTTCAAGCCACGAGCGATTGATAAGCAACCCATTCCACGGAGCCAATTTTGTCATGGTCGCCGCGCGACAATACAGCAGCAGAAGCGTAACCGCTCGCCAAACAAATTCCAGTGGATTGTTCGGAGACACCTTGCTCCTTGTCCCGTGCACCTGCGATTGCCAACGATAACCTGCAAACAATTGCCGTGCAGCATTGCGACCGAGTTTGCGAGTGATGTCACTGGTCGTTTGACCCGCGACCAATTGAATTCCACGCGATGATCTCCGATCGGTCTCGCTCGAGATCATCCGTAATACGCTTCGGCTTCTCGCCCGTAGTACACAAGCCGTGAGTCAATATTGTTAGCTGGAAATCGTCACGGCCCGCTCGGCGAGGTGAATTGTCAATGCCCAAACTCGTGAATGATGTCAGCGTGCACGAAGGCCTGCTTCGCGTTGCCAATGGACTTCTGCGAGCAAGCGTGCGCTGGTTCCGCGTAACCTTGTCCAGGTTGATAATGCCAATCGTGCGGCGAGCGGCAAACCTGGGCGCGGAATTTATTACAGTAGACGTATGTATCGGTGAACGCGTAAATGCAGCGTTGAGGACGTTTAATTCTGGCAGGCGATCGAAGGGTCCGATGATCGATCGAGATTATACCGTGTCGATCGACTGTTTCATCTTCTCCTTCGCCACGGACCAGTGGAATTTCGGTGGAATCTTTCACGCGACCGTTATCGGCACACGTGAGCGCGCCGGCATTGCGTCACAACTGAATCGTTGGAAATATTCATCTTACAGCCGAAACGGGGCTTTAAAGTATACCGCAGACTCTGCCCGATTAATCTTTACGATGTTTTGAAGCAGCGTTTAATATCCCCGCCGTGGATATTGAATTCCGGTTAATTCCGCTATCGATTCTTCTTCTAATGCAAAGGAGGGAATTGATAACGTCGCCAGTGTGCTCGGCGATTGCGCAACGCTCTATTGAAAGTTGAACTGTTTCATGGAACATCTAGTCGATATTATGCTCCGAAATAACCAGCTTAAACGATCCTCGACGTGCAGCGGTATAGCTGAAAATTACGTTCCGAGAAGCTTGCAATCCACTCTGGAAACAATGTTCTTCACTTCCCTGGGCTATGTTCGTCTTCGACATTCTTCGCCGTCAAGAGTTCCCTTCGGATCTACTCTAAGCTTCGGTTACGCGTTTGATATCCGCCAACAAGGCTTCAGAGATGATTTTTCGACCAGGAAGTCTGTCCACGGATTTGTACTCGTAGCCGTGACATCGACTTCGAGGTCTCCGAGCGGTCGATGAACATGCATTCCCGGTGAATATCAATTCCTAGCCCCAGCGTCGAGGGCGAATTCAACAGGTACTCGCCGGTGTTGGAATCCAACGACTCGCCGCGCCTTTTATTTCCCATTCGATCCAATTAACAGAATAATCGAAATTGGATTCATCGAGCGTCTCTCGACGGGAGCACTCGACTTCATTCCAAGCATATTTCGTTTCGTCGCGCGATCCCTACCCTCGCCGCGGTCGTGCGGCATAATTCACACGATTTCGCGGGAAAGATTGCGAAGGATCGCAGATTTGCGTGCATCCCACGCAATGATTCACGCGTCGGAGCGAGAGGCACGATCCCGTGGGTGGTGTTTGTCAGACATGTAGGTGAGCTACCTGGAAATTCATGCGACCACACGTCAGATCTGATGATTATTTATTAACGCCTCGGAGATTATCCTCCCCGCGAGCTGCGGCTATCGATCTAAGGACCGAGAATGCAGAATTTAGAAACCTCGAGTGATATTGGAAGCGCAGCCCGTCGTTAGTGGAGCATCGTAGGTATCTCGCGTGACGCGAACGTCCTCGTGGAAAGTAGACGAGAGCAACGTTGTTTTCGATTGTTCAAAGTGCAAACAGCTAGTGAATCGGCGCTGTCACGCTCCGCGGGCATGTGTAATCGCGTTTTCCACGAGCGGCCGTTGTACAACGAGTTTATACCGTTGCACGCGCGGCTGGTGCATGTAATAAGCTCGTTACATCGAAAGTGGAAAAGAGCCCCCGAGGCAAAAATTTCCACTCCCTTCCATTGGCCACAGTCCCCGAGTTCTCCTAATTAATTAAACGATTCGTTCTTTTGCGCCCGCTTGTTGAACGGTGACTGTTCTTTGATCTCCCATTGGAAAAACGACGTTTGTTATTTAGAGTTCCCATGGCGAGCGCTGCGACCGCTCGGAATTCCCCGATAAACAGCGTAAAGGTCGGTTTTAACAGTATTAGTAAACGTTACTTACCTCGTTATCGAATTACACGGTTCCGCCGTGGAGCGAACGTGCTCGCCAAGAATAACGATCGGCGCTAACGAACCGAAAACGGCTGCACATGGAGCTATTTTCAAAGCGAGGAACGATTGTCTCTGTTTACGCGTCGAAGCGGCTGCTTAATTAAAAGGTGGCCTCTCGGGCTCCGTCTTGGATTCTTTCCCCCGTCAGCCATTCGGCAAATCTACTCTAACGATTTCTACGCCTCTCCGGCAACCCTGGGCATCGCCTCGAATCAGTTTTCACCGGGGAAAAACCGCGACCATTTCGTGGAATATCGAATCGAACGTTCGTGAAATAATTGAACGGGCAATTTCGTGGAACTCGTGGCCCGGAAGTCGGCGCGAGCGCGTAACCTCCGCGCCATCGACTAATGATGGGATGAAATCGTCGAGAATTGTTCCCGGAGTTAATTAAATTCGTTTATCGTTGCTGGGGGCTTCGGGACGCGCTTTCACCGCGCTCGCTGCGAACGAAAATTTTCGCGTCTATTATTTTCTGCTCGGCGACAGGGGGAGAGAAATTCCTCTGCTTCGTGGTTCCGTTGGGAGGAATGCCGTGGTGAATTTCTAGCTTTTAGAGCAGTGTACGAATCGAGGTATTCCGAGGAAAGTGGCGGACATGTTCTTCGAATCATTCGAGGCTCGCACCTTTCAATTAAAGGTTCGCCGGGCACGCTGACCTAAAATTATGATGTGAAGAAACAAACGCTCGTCGGAACCGCGCTCCGAGGCCCGTTCCCTCGACCTGGAAATTCATTTACTGAAAACTTGGAAAGCATCCTTTCCCTCTTTAAGCTGCCGCTTTGATACCGTCTAACGATTCAAGGGGATACACTGTACAGTATATCGAGCGAATTGCGAAATGATCCCTGGAATTTCAGTGTCCTCGGAATCCAAGCGCTCCACGAGGTGGTTCTGTCCTTACGGAGATACCATCGGCGAAACTGAATCCTCGGGGAGCGCTCGCGAGGGCAGAAGTGGCTCTGGATACGCGATACGATGCAGGCGCGTACATAAATGCCATCTGCGCCGATCTCGCGTTACCTGCATTCCGTCCAGCTAAGCACCGTAGTCATTTTTAATTTAACAGACACCCCCCCCCCCCCCCCCCGGCCTTTATCGTACAGCGTGTTCCGAGGAAATTAACGTAACGGCTCGCGATTTCCATTTAACTGTGCCGTGAAACGACGAGCCTTCGATTATCGCCTTCTCCTTCATCTGACACGGTATATTCATCTTCGCGCGGCGATTTCGATGCGATCCACGTACGCGCTCGCGGCTTGTCCGCGCGAATTTATACCGTTGAAACTCGGGAGCAATGGAATCACGAGTCTACTTCATCGGGGCTAAACTACAGCCGTGATGATTCAATCGGGTATCATCGGTGCTGGGCGCAAGTTGAACAAAGGGCTGGCTTTCAGCGAATTCGAGCGACCCTAGCCGCGCTCCGGCCAGTCGCGTGTTGCAGGCTAGGAAGGTGTTTATTGCGCGCGATTCTGTGTGCGTTTTGCCTTTAACCGTGAGGTCAGCGATTTTACATGCAGACACGTGAGAATTGATCGCTCTGCCGTGAACGACGCGTCGAATTTTATGCCCGTCGTGGCGATAAAAGAGGCGGTGATGTAAACGCGATCGAAACGCTGCTCTGTATGCTGATCCGAGTGCGCCGAGGCGCGAGTTTCTTTCATATTTCCGCCAGGCAATTCGATACTCGAGTAACTGCATATTTACTTTTATTCTGGTTTTATACGTCGGGTTAAAAATTATTAGTTGTGAACCTCACGAGGTAAATGGTTTAACGAACCTGCCATTAATCGCATGTCACCGTGTAAACTGTAAAGCTTGCAGGGAACACGGTTGCATGCAATTCTCCGAGGTGCCCCGACCCATTTGGCGAACAGCGCGGTGCTTTGAACCGGCCGTGAAAGCGCTTGTAATTAGCGAGCTGATAACTATTTTGATTAACTGAATCCTCTGTAATTGTCTTCGCGACGGAGGCGCGCGTAGGGCCGAGTTCATTGGCAGAGCGAGATGGAATTAGATAGAATTAACAGGTTGGGAAGATTTACTCCCATCAAGTCGCTCCAAAATAGTGAATTCTTTGATTTTATCTTTGTTATCATTGTTTGTTGATTTTATATAATTCGACAAGGCGTTACAAATTCCGCAGATTTTTCTGTATCACCAGACAGCTGTATTAGATAAAACATAAAAAAAAAAGTTATTATCTTGAATAATGTACAAATACAGCCTAAAGAGGTTTTTAACACTATGACGTTTACTTTTTTTTTTTAAATACAATCCTAAAGTGTACCTATTTCTTGAGTGTTGTATTTTTTAAACATCTGTTTAAGGGGTTATGCCTACTTGCAAAAATCGGAAAAATGGATTTTGGGTTTTTTTTTACATTTTCTTAAAGTACAACATCTCAAAAGTCTTGTGTGGAAGTTTCAATTTGATCCGACCAAAATTGGCGGAGCGCTCAAGACAAGATAATTTAATATACTAACTAAATTCCTTTGAATTTTTCAATTCAGATGAATCAGATCAAAGTTAGAGTGGTCACCGCAAACTACAGAAAACAAAAATCCCTGCCGAGAGATCACTGATATTTTATTTATTTATTTATACTTTCCATTGGAATAATGGCTACAAGTAGTATAAGATGTACAGTTTCAAATACATAAAGGTTTGTTTGAAAAAGTCTTCAAGTTTTTCCCCAAAAAAATCCCGAATATACTTGCGTTTTCAGTCCTTGCAGGTAGGCATAACCCCTTAAGGGGTAGTTTAAGTTACCCTCAACAGCCCAAAATCAGGCCGTTCTTCAAACGCATATTCTGAAGTAATAAATGAATACAAAGATAATTTTTTATTTAATTTTTAAGCGTAATTTCGTTGGCTTTAATGAGCAAAAAGAAAATTTTAAATATATTTATAGCGAAAAAAGTTATAAATATAAATGTATGAGCGTGTACGCGATGCACCGTTTGATGATGAACACGATTCCGGACAGGTGAATCACCTAAAACACAAAGTAAAGGCATTTTTATAATCTTTATAAAATTTTTGATAAACAAATTAATACAATTTTTATGTTGATGTTTCTGATTTTATTCTTTTTTGTATGAAAAATATTTTTTATCTTTTCTTTAAGAATTTATATTGAAAATGTGCTCCCAATACATGAGGAGGGGGGGGGGGGGGTAGTTTCCTGCAGCTCCCTGTAAATTTTCATTCAAATCGTTGGATCGATTTTCGTGATTTTATGTTCACCGTTTTGGAAAACGTAGTTTCTGGGAAATCGCGGTTCAAATTGGACATCGTTATTCGATCTCATGTGCAGGCGCGTACATTTTTTGCTGTAATTCCTTCAATTTTTGGAATTTCGGGGCCCCGTTGCGCTTAAAATGCGTAGAAAAGATGTAGCTAGCGGATTATGCAAACATCCTAAAAACCAATTTTCGGAAATTTTGAGGGTCACCTACCCCCTTAAGGATGTATCGGACGTACAATATCAGACAAAAGTATATGAAATTTGAAATACTTGAATATCTACGTCTTACGCATAGTAAATCTAGTTGTAAGGAATTCGAACGCCAGTTGGAATCTTATTTTTAATCCTAGGAAGGTATTTTTCACTTTACTGCTCAGAATTCACAATTTTCTCAAGTTATAATTTATTTCTTTAAAACGGTGTAGTGGAAACAATTGAAACTCGGCAGATATTTTCATATACCGATATACTGCATGTACAAAAAAATTGAAAACGTTGGCACTATTTCTTCAACATCTTTTCAGATGGTTTATCCGTCAAGATCGTCGCTTTCCATAAGAGTACGTGTAAAATCAGTGAAAATTAAAATCGTTATAACTCAGTGACCGTTTGGTGAATTCGTTAAAGATTTTTGGAGCACATCAGGACGATTAAAAAGAACAGTCTCACAAATTTTCATCAACTTGTCACTATTTTGAAAATAGGTCCAATACATCCTTAAGTGAAAGTAGCATATATTATCCTTGGGTAACGTGCGAATAAGAGTTGCCATTATTTTCCACAGAGAGATGTCACCAAGTCAACGGCCGAATTCATCGACAAAGAGGTGACGAGTATGGTAGCGCGGGATGTCGTCGACGACACCCGGTTCGACAGATTCACCAGCACGGAGCCCAGGTCTGCAGCCGATTCTCCGCAGAAAATTTCGCCAGAAAGGCCTGGTTATCCACGCGGGATCCCTGGGCTTAGGGAGGAGGAGCGACCCAAGCCGATTCCAGCTGCTGGCTTGCCGAGTCGGCCTCAGCAACGGGAGCAGAGTCCTGGGGAGCCTAAACGGTAACGCGTCCACGGCAAATTAGCGTTCCCCGATTAATACTGTGGATGGAAGGGCGCTCTTTGCTCAAAGCACTTAAGGCACAGCGGTATTACGAGGCGATACGTTGTTCGCGATTCATTGGTGCCGCTGCTTTAACGACCTCGCAGTTCCGTTCCACCTACAATGCACCTCGGGATTACACCGTCTGTAAATGGTAACCCCGCGAGATGCAATCAACGAATGGCCGATGCTCGCGCAGAAAGTAACGCAGCGTACAGAAATATTGAAATTTCCAACTCATTTTAATTAAAGCCAGAGCGCGTAGGAAGTTGGAGTATCTGAGTCTCTGCACGGTGTGTACTCGCGAGTTCCCCGTTTCGAACGAGGTTACGAGCACCGAAAGGTATTCCTCCATGCATTTCTCCGCTCGTGGCCAAGTAAATGGGTCACTTGATAATAATTCCTCGATAATTATATTAAGCGACTTTTGCGTTGAATTTCCTTTTATATTTTCGACTTTTGCGTTGAATTTTCACAGACCTTCTTGGGGCAGGCCACAATCGCCGCAGAAGCCTCGCGATTATGTCTCGCCCGCGGGAAAACCGTTGCCGGCTGCTGGAAAGCCGAGTCGCCCCGAAGAAAGGCCGACTCCTGGAAAAGCACCACGACCGGAGGAAACGGCTCCGGCTGCTGGGAAACACAGCCGACCGGAAGAGAAGCCGAAGGGCCCCGAGAAGCCTGCGGAAAGGCCAGCTGCTGGGAAACCGAGTCGAACGGAGGAAAAGCCGGAAAAACCGGAGGCTACACCGAAGAGGGGTGATCAGACACCTGACTCCCTTGACGAGGACGAAAATCGACCGGGAAAGATTCCCGACATCCTGTCGAAGATCCCTCTGAAGGAGCAATGCATCTGCGAGCTGTGCACCTGCGGGTGAGTGACAAAATTTCATTATACTGTCGCGACGAATTCGTTCTGACCTGCCCTTTGATATTCAAACGAACCCTTTAGAATGCAAATGTTGGTATTACATTCGTAGAGGGAACCCTGTTGTTCGTTTTAAACGTATCGCTAGAGTGGTGTGTTTAAAGGGATTCTATGATAAGGGGCTTTTTGTTCTTAAACGTACAAAAAGACAGACAGACTAACGCAGCTGAACCGTATCCTGAAGTTCTCCTGTTTTCCAGCACGCACGCTTTAAAATCGTTTAGAATCTTATCTAATTATCATCACGGTATTTGTGGAACATTTGCTACTCTGGCTATGATAATATTTACTCCGAAACTCCGAACAATCAGTACGCGCACTATTTGCTTTTAATTCAATTAACTTTGCATTTATAACGCGCGTTGGTCCACCTGCCAACTGATTCCACGATTCAGAGCAGGATTAAAATGGATGATCGTTGATTTATTAGTTGTGCTCGGTATTTCCGCGAAGATGTGTGATTAATGCCATTGTGGGTGTCCGGTGTTGAAATGTTCCGTCATAGGAAGCATCAATCGCTCGCTCTATCGATCACTGCGATTGCAGTCACGGTCTTCGCCGCGTTGCAGCTTCGTTTCGTCATCGTGACCATGCGTGCGTCGGCCTTTTTAAAGATCTACCAACTACAGGATGTTCCACGGCGTGCCTCCTGCATAACGCTATCTAACTGCTTCCATTCGCTGTTTACAAACAATCTTCGATATCTTACGCTTGCTGCCGTTCATTATTCTACAAACACGCCCCCATAGCGTACACGTTATTCAGCTGATAAGAGCAACATCCAACCAGGTGGATCTGTGTCTCCGCTGTTTACGTCCCCGTTAGACAACCAGATGCTGAATGGGACGTAAATTCTTTTCGTTAGATTAGCTTCGTTTCGAATCTGTCCCCTGAGAGAAATTCCCCCGAATTCTCGAAGTGCTCGTCCTTGGAACAAGGTCCAAACGATTTGAAATCCGCTGTACGCATACGAAGGGAGCCAGCGCGTGCACGAGGCGTTGAAAAGTGGGACACGAGACAAGCCCTTTTACGGGAGCTTGTTCTTAGCCAATCGTGATCGGCTGCTCGCTCTTCTTCCTTATTCGAACGGCGTGGCGTAGCCGCGTGATCCCTTGGCAAGGTGATCCGCGATTCGAAATTAAGGTGATCCGCTCGCAAGGATAGTCATTGTTCGGCCGAAAACCAAGGATGACGAATAAGTGGCAGGTTTCCATCTTTGGAGATTCACGACGGTGACTCAGGCTGCCTGACAATGAAGTCGAAACTTAAAATAATAATTCTCTCAGACGGAACATCGATCTGCCCAAGGACCGATACCTGACATCGAGGGACAAGTGCTTGCAATCGAGGTCAAGATCTCCCCTCGATTAAGTACCCTTCAGTTTGATAGACTCTAAGTCGTGGAAACGATTTCTCTCCAGCCTTGATTGCGAGGAGGCCCGGAGCTTTTGGCAGAGCGTAAACAGAACCGGCACCGACTCGCTCGAAAATTGCTCCGATAAGTGTAATTCCCAGTCGTGGCGAGATTGAAACGCTTGACCCGAATCGAGGCTCGCGCCGCGGAACGGAAGCGATCGGGGGGATCGCGGAAAATTGTGGTTGCGTGTTTCCGGTCCGTCAAGGGTGGTTCAGCTTCGATCGCTCTGGAGCATCCGATCTTCGGCTCGCAACGGCGCTCGGGGGCTTCCAAAATCCCGCGACCTCGGCTACCCACCGGTATCCAATCGCGGATGGTTATTGATCGAAATGCCTGGTTTTAAATCGGTTAAACCGGCGACAGTGATTATCGAGCCCCCCGAACACCGTTTTAATCAATATTCAATTTTATGCGGGCTGATCGCGATTAGTAGCCACTGGTACGTTTAAACTGATTAAAATAGGAAGCCGCGAGCCGATAATCATCGTAACTCCGCGAATCCTCAATCGTTGATAAAATTAATACCGAATAGAGGTGGCGGGAAACAGGCTTGAAACGCATACGAACCAAAGGCGCTGCGTTTCGGCGACTTTTTTATCCCGTCGAACGGAGAATTACGCAGGGACACGACATTCCCCGATAATCCCGTATAACAGAGCGTGTCGGAGGCTCACGTGCACACAGCAAACCACCGTTCTGCATCGAAATTTGGCGCGTACGATCGGTGAGCTGTTTTTTTTTATCGCCTTTTACGATGGATAGTCATGCATTCGAATCGCATTGACGCAGTGTACGTGCCGCGAGTTGCATCGGACATCGCTTGCGAAATCCCTCTCGCTGCGACCGACTTGCAATTTTGCAAATAGCCCGCTCGGATCACGCCGCGAATGGATGCGGTCGACAATTGATGGGCATCGACTTTAATCTTCGCGTTGGATATTTAAGGGGTTACACCTAAGTAGTCAGGCGGCCGAAAACAGGCGAATGTTTGTGAATTTTTTTTGAAAAAGCGGAAGCATATATTTTTACAGAACTTGTTGCACTTAAAACAGCAACATTTAAAGAACATTTGGTAATTTTTTCGTAGAAAAATATTAACGTTTATGATAAAGTAACAACCGACATCCAAGAAGCCTTTTTAAAAATTTGGTTTTGCGGTGAGCACTGCCATTCGGAACCAGATTATCTCAAGTAAAAAAACAGAAAAGATTTCGTTAGTATATTAATGTATCCTCTGATTAACGGAGGGAATTTCCGAAATATTAATTTAAAACAAAATAGCGGCTATTTAAAGTTGAAATCATGATTTTTCGTGCAAAAATCACGCGAAAAAATCAAGACTACAACTTTAAACAGCCGCCAGTTTGCTTCAAACTAATATTTCGGATAGTCCCTCCGTTAATCAGAAGATACATTAATATACTAACGAAATCTTTTCTGTTTTTTGATTTTAGATAATTTGGTTCCGAATGGCAGTGCTCATCCCAAAAACAAATTTTTAAAAAGGCTTCGTGGATGTCGGTTGTTACTTTATCATAAACGTAAATATTTTTCTACCAAAAAATTACCAAATGTTCTTTAAATGTTGCACTTGTAAGTGCAAAATGTTCTGTAAAAATATATCCTTCCGCTTTTTAAAAAAATATTCACAAACATTCGCCTCTTTTCGGTCGCCTGACTATAAACTCTTAAAGCGTTCTGCTTCGCGTGACAAATGAAAGGAGCGTTCGAAGTTTTTGTAAATAAGTTTCAAAGAGTACCTATTTGTTAGGAGCAAATGATTTTCCCACGTAGATTGTCGATCTTTTATACAGCCAGGCACGTTGGCATTTTGGCAGGCCGCAGCCTCTCTAATTGACATGGAGATTACAGTATCGTTTCGCGGACGTGTTACAGCGCCCATGTTTCCTCGGCTGGTTAATTGCCAATTACAGTGTTCTGCAACAATAAATACCGCGAGGCGTTATTCAGCGAAGCGAGTAAAAAGCAAAGGGTACCTAAAAACGTCATTACCATTTTGAACGCGTGCGTGTATAGTGGACTTGTTACAACGAAGCACTACTTGCGTACTGGCAAGGGTGAAACCGCGTACGTTTCACCGAACGAAATCACTTGTTGGTTAATTACAGCAGTAATTCGTTATTAATACGCAATTTGCACGCGAGGATGACTAACGGCAGGTGTCAGTGATGACAAGAGATTTGCAAATAAGTAGACTAATTATTTGTAATCCCTGTATTTATTAAGGGGTCAGTCCACTGTGAAGTCGTGAAAAATTGTCATTTTTTAGGATTTTTTTTTAGTAAACGGAATGTTCAACGCAAATAATGTTTTGTCTACTTATTAATACACTTATTGACAGTATAAAAAAATCTATTTTAAATTTTTAACAGTTTTTTTAAGCGCTTTGAGAATGCGATGTAGTGCTGGTGCAGGTGATTCCGGAAGAACGACGCATTTGAAACAAAAAATTCAAAGTGTGTTGTAATCATTATGAATGTGGTTATCGCCGAAACCAGGATTATTTTTACTGATAAAGAATTAACAAAATGGCGGAGGTTTGAAGTTTAAGTGTCGAAATACGGCGAATTTTTCAATCATTTTGCCTTGTAAAAAGTATGAAATGGTTAATCGAAAAAGGTTTCCGTGGTCCCGGCCCTAGCCACTGATGTGCTGAATAACGTGTAAAAATTACAGACTAATTGGCGAAATAGTGTTTTTGCAATCACCTGCACCAGTTGAAAAAATGTTGTTTTGAGATAATCGTATTTAAAGTTTTAAAACAAATTAAAAAAAATCTTTGAATTTTTTTTGTGTAATATAAGAGTAGCTTAATAAATACCAAAAAGATTTATTGCATTATATGTTGTATCTACGAAGAAAAAAATCTTTAAAAATAGCTTCATTTTTCAAACCGTCACAGTGGACCCCTTAAATGTCGACGAACTGAGATACGAACGATATCGCGAAGAATTTGCAAACGACGCAAAAGTTTCTATTCTTTTCGCTAAGCGATCGAGCAATCTGGCTGCTCTGCAGTTATCCTAAGCAAATGTATTTCAATTAGGCGTGCCTAACGTACGGTGTGCACGAAATCTAACAAAGCTATCACGAACATGCGACTCGCACGACAATGATCACGTGCGTGACTGCAGTGACGTCTCTGACTACCAGTTTATCAATGGGCTAACTGAGGTGATCTATCGCGAACGACGTGCATGAATATTCGCCAGCGATAGTTAAATTAGGGTCGACGTCCAATTAGGACCTTGCTTTAAGGTCTAACGATTTTAATACCCCCTTCCTTCCTTCCTTCAACTATCAACCACGTACACGTTTGATAAAAAAAGGAGCTGAGCTGGGTTGCTGAGTTCCTTCGAGCAGATCGATTTTATCCAGCATCTTCGTCGACTCCTCAATTTAAAATGCCGTCTTTCGGTAGCCACAAAGTACTCGTGCCAATTCTACAACGCATCGTTGCACCAGCATTGTATGGAATGCTCCAAGACTTCTGATTTTTATTCGCTTGCCAGTCCAACGCGCGTGGTCTGATCGAAGCCACGGTAACAGAATCCCACTGCTGTTTATCTCTTAAAGCTGAACTCGGCTTTTGTGACCAGAAATTTCTACCCTGCTTCCATTGCACTCCCTTTTTGGAACGTCCGTCAGGTGTATAGACTACCACGGTAAATATTCTCCCCGAAACAATTTCAGGCGGCACCGTTGCCCCCACAACCTCCCCGGGGACCACCTGGAGCTCCCGCGAGGCGAGCCTGTGCACGCGGTGACTTCGTACCGCGAGGAATTTGACGAGAAGCGCGTGGACAGGCGGGCGATCTATCATCATGAGGATCACCTTCGAATGGAGGGTGATTTCACCGGGGAGAGGCGAACGGATTACGCGGTAACCAGGGGCGAAAGGGTGCCGGCGAGGAAGCCGCAGGATAACCTGAAACCAGAGGGTGAGTTCATCGGCAGGCCGAGGGAGGAAGCTCCGACGAGGGGCGAGAGGGTGCCGGCGAAGAAGCCCGAGGATAACTTGAAGCCGGAAGGTGAATTCATCGGGAGACCGCGGGAGGAGGCTCCTAAATATGGAGATCGCGAACCAGTCAGAAGACCGAAGGACAACCTTCGACCCGGGGGAGATTTTGACAGTGAGTTTTCATTGCTCTGGCTGAGCTAGCTTTAGAAGTAGAGAAATGATTTAACTGACAAAGGATGATCCCGAACCCGGAAATTCAAAAAATTCTGAAACTTTGTGAATGTGTAGGGGATTTCCTCCTGATTACAACGCAATTTTTGTTTGCTGCCCAAATTCACTCGAGGGGGGTATAATTAACCCCTGAAAATTCAGCTATTTTCCGATTTTGGGTTATAACTCGCGAACTGTTATGAGATAGAAAAAAAGTTTCAAGACAAATGTTACTTCTTTTAATTAGATCCATCATTTGGTAAAAAAATTATTTTACAGTTCGCGAGTTATAACACAAAATCGCAAAATAACCGGATTTTCAGGGGTCAATTACACCCCCCTAAAGTGAATTTGAGCAGCGAACAAAAATTGCGTTGCAATCGGGAAGAAATTCCCTACATATTCACAAAGTTTCAGAATTTTTTGAATTCCCGAGTTCGGGATCTATGAAACTCGAGTTTACGATTCAATTCCGCTTGTACGATAACTCTTGACGCGTATACCCTGCTTGCGTGCGTGTATAATCTGTATGGAGATTTCTTGTGAATGATGCAGCAGTGTTCGGATGTCCTAGCACTGTGTGCAGCGTGACTGAGAATTTGGTGAAGCAAGTGTGCTCTTGAGTGCGTTGATTTGGAGTGTTGATAGCGCTGAAGCCGGAGAGAATGTTGGTTGAGACGATCGTGTGACTCGTGTGTATAGCTTGAATGCACGTGGACCTGAAGAACAGGAAGCTTAATTTTGGTTTATTACCTTGAGGAGAAGAATAACTATTTGATACGTAGGTACAACCACCTCGGAGCTGGTGTTCACCGGGGCACCCGGCGAACGACCGAGCCCTGTGCGTCGCAACACGTACACAAAGGTGGAGGGCGAATTCCTCGACGAGACCACAAGCAGATCGGAGTACATCGATCATCGAATCGTCCAGCGCGCCGAGATCATCAAGCGGACGGACAACCTCACGGTGGGAGAGGGTGAATTCACGGTAAGCAGAAGCGCCGAGAGAGACCTTGCGACCGAGGGCGCTCCAATTAGCCGTATCTGGGAGTAGCTTATCGAGCCGGGAAATCTGCTGCAGGGTACCTCTCATGTCAAGGAGGATTTCCACGGATACGACGTGATCAAACCAGAGCCACGGCGACGAGTGGCGTACACGGAGGAAGACGATCGGTTCTACAGCAAGACGGACATCGTGGAGAGCACCACGACCTCGCAGGAGCAGTATCGCAGCTTCGATCAGACCGATTACAGAACCACGGCCGTGACCAGGCGGGAGGACCACCTGAGGTCCGACGGACCGTTCGAGGGTGTGACGAAAGACGACTACGCGGTGCCGGCGATTACTAGGAGGCCAGAGCCGCAGAAGCCGAAAGATAATTTGCGACCGGAGGGGCCGTTCGAGGGGAGGCCTAAGGATGATTACAAACCAACCAGGGGCGAGAGGGCGGACGTGAAGAGACCGAAGGATAATCTGAGACCCGAGGGGCCGTTTGAGGGAAGGCCTAAGGATGATTTTTCACCGAAGCGAGCGGAACGTCCTGATGTTAAGAAGCCCGAGGACAATTTGAGACCGGAGGGCGCATTCGAGGGACGACCAAAGGACGATTTTACGCCCAAGACAGCTGAACGTCCAGAAGTAAAAAGGCCGCAGGATAATTTGAGGCCAGAGGGTCCGTTCGAAGGAAGGCCAAAGGATGACTATGTACCAACCAGGGGCGAGAGGGCTGACGTCAAACGCCCGGAAGACAATTTGAGACCGGAAGGGCCGTTCGAAGGACGTCCTAAGGATGATTTCACACCCAAGTGGGCCGAACGGCCTGAAGTGAAGAGACCGCAAGACAACCTGAGGCCAGAGGGGCCGTTCGAAGGGCGTCCTAAGGATGATTTCACACCCAAGTGGGCCGAACGGCCTGAAGTGAAGAGACCGCAAGACAACCTGAGGCCAGAGGGGCCCTTCGAAGGACGTCCTAAGGATGATTTCACGCCCAAGACAGCAGAACGTCCAGAAGTAAAACGGCCGCAGGATAATTTGAGGCCAGAGGGTCCGTTCGAAGGACGTCCTAAGGATGACTTCACGCCTAAGACAGCAGAACGTCCGGATGTGAAGAGACCTCAGGACAACCTCCGTCCTGAAGGGGAGTTTCAAGATCGTCCTAGAGAGGAGTACACACCTGGGGAGAAACGCACGCCCATCAGACATCCGGATAATTTGTTTCCTGAAGGTGAATTCGATAGACCCAAGACAACGCCCTATGGTCCAGGTGAAAGGGCACCTATTGTTCGTCATCCTGATAACTTGTTCCCCGAAGGCGTCTTCCCAGACAGAGAACGATCACCATTCACTCCCGCTGAACGTAGAACACCCATCAAACGCGATGACAATCTTCGACCTGAAGGGCCATTCGAAGGACGTCCTAAGGACGACTTTACGCCTAAGACAGCGGAACGTCCGGACGTGAAGAGACCTCAGGACAACCTCCGTCCTGAAGGGGAGTTTCAAGATCGTCCTAGAGAGGAGTACACACCTGGGGAGAAACGCACGCCGATTAGACATCCAGATAATTTGTTTCCTGAAGGTGAATTCGATAGACCCAGGCCTATGCCCTATGGTCCAGGTGAAAGGGCACCTATTGTTCGTCATCCTGATAACTTGTTCCCTGAAGGCGTCTTCCCAGACAGAGAACGATCACCATTCACTCCCGCTGAACGTAGAACACCCATCAAACGCGATGACAATCTTCGCCCTGAAGGGCTCTTCGAAGGACGTCCAAAGGATGACTACAAACCAACGAGGGGTGAGCGCGCTGACGTGAAGCGCCCCGAGGATAATTTGAGGCCTGAAGGGCCATTCGAAGGAAGGCCCAAGGATGACTTCTCGCCGAAGAGAGCTGAGCGTCCAGAAGTGAAGAGGCCTCAGGATAACTTGAGACCCGAGGGTCCCTTCGAGGGACGTCCAAAGGACGACTACATGCCAACCAGAGGCGAGCGTGCTGACGTGAAGCGTCCCGAGGATAATTTGAGGCCTGAGGGTCCCTTCGAAGGAAGGCCCAAAGACGATTTCTCTCCGAAGAGGGCAGAACGACCAGAAGTGAAGAAGCCTCAGGACAATTTGAGACCAGAGGGTGTCTTTGAGAGACCCGAGAAGACTCCATTCGGTCCAGCGGAGAGAAGAACGCCTATAAAGCATCCGGACAATCTCAGACCCGAAGGGGACTTCGAAAGGCCAGACCACGAGCAGTATCGTCCAGCAGACAGGCCAGAAGTGAAGAAGCCTCAGGATAATCTGAAGCCGGAGGGTGAGTTCGAGAGACCTGAGAAGGCTCCATTCGGTCCAGCGGAGAGAAGAACGCCTATCAAGCACCCCGACAATCTGAAACCCGAAGGAGACTTCGTGGGCAAGCCCAAGGACGATTTCAGCCCTACTAAAGGAGACAGAGCTGTCGTGAAGAGGCCAGAAGACAATCTGAGGCCAGAAGGTCCTTTCGAAGGCCGACCCAAGGATGACTATCAATCGCCGGTTCGTGGCGATCGCGTGAACATCGTGAAGCGAACCGATAATCTGCGCATGGAAGGAGATATGGAGACTTACAGGTCCAGGGACGAGTACACCACATTCCTTGTTCAGGAGAGGGCTGAGATCACCAAGTATCAGGACAATTTGCGCATGGAGGGTGAGTTCACGGACGTGAGGACAAGGGATGACTTCAAGGTGGTGAAAGGCGAGCGTGTGGACATTGTCAGGCACCCAGACAACTTGAAGCCGGAGGGTCCCTTCGAGGGAAGGCCTAAAGACGATTTCACCCCGAAGAGGGCAGAACGCCCGGAAGTGAAAAAGCCTCAGGACAATTTGAGACCAGAGGGTGAGTTCGAGAGGCCTGAGAAGACTCCATTCGGTCCAGCTGAAAGAAGAACGCCTATAAAGCATCCAGACAATCTCAGACCGGAGGGAGACTTCGAGAGGCCAGACCACGAGCAATATCGTCCAGCAGAGAGGCCAGAAATGAAGAGACCCGAGGATAATCTCAAGCCAGAAGGTGAATTCATCGGCAGGCCTAAGGAAGAAGCTCCTAAACAGGGCGAGAGGTCTCCCATAAAGAAGCCCAAGGATAATTTGAAGCCAGAGGGCGAATTCGAGAGGCCTGAGAAGAAGCCTTTCGGTCCGGCTGAGAGGAGGACTCCCATCAAGCACGCTGACACCTTGAAGACCGAGGGCGAGTTCGAGAGACCGAAACCTGAGGAATTCAGGCCAGCGGAGAGGCCGGTGGTGAAGAAACCGCAGGACAATCTGAAGCCTGAAGGCGAATTTATCGGTCGTCCAAAGGAAGATGCGCCAACTAGAGGCGACAGGGCTGACGTCAAGAGACCAGAGGATAATTTGAAGCCCGAGGGAACCTTCGAGAGGCCGGAGCAGAAGCCTTTCAGCCCAGCTGAGAGACGTTCCCCGATCAAGCATCCCGATAACTTGAAGCCCGAGGGTGAATTCGAAAGGCCGGAGCACAAGGGGTATAGGCCAGCTGAGAGGCCAGAGGCGAAGAAGCCGAGAGACAACCTGAAGCCCGAGGGTGAGTTCGAGAGACCTCATCCTGAGAAAATAGGCCCGGCAGAGAGGAGGACACCTATCAAACACCCGGATAACTTGAAGCCAGAGGGTGACTTTGTCGGGAAGCCCAAGGAGGAAGCGCCAAAGCGAGGCGAACGCGCGGATGTTAAGAGGCCGCAGGACAATCTGCGTCCAGAGGGTGAATTCGAGCGACCTGAGAAGTCTCCTGTGAAGCCTGCAGAGAAACGCACGCCTATCAAGCATCCTGATAATCTTAAACCAGAAGGAGAGTTCGTCGGGAAGCCGAAGGACGATTACAAGCCAACGAGGGGAGAACGTGCGGATGTGAAGAGACCAGAGGACAATCTGAAGCCAGAGGGACCCTTCGAGGGTCGCCCCAAGGACGATTTCCTTCCCGTTCGTGGCGATCGAGTGGACATTGTCAAGCACAACGACAACCTTCGAATGGAGGGGACTATGGAGACTTACAGATCCAGGGACGAGTACACCGACTTCCTGATTCGCGAGAGGGCCGAGATCACCAAGTATCAGGACAACCTGCGTATGGAGGGTGAATTCACGGACGTGAGGACCAGGGACGATTTCAAGGTGGTGAAGGGCGAGCGCGTGGAGGTCGTGAAGCACAAGGACAACTTGAAGCCGGAAGGTCCGTTCGAGGGACGTCCCAAGGACGACTATTCGCCGAAGATGGCAGAAAGGCCAGAGATGAAGAGGCCGGAGGACAACCTGAGGCCTGAGGGAGAATTCGAGAGGCCCGAGAAGAAGACCTTTGGCCCAGCTGAGAGGCGCTCGCCGATTAAACACGATGATAACCTGAAGCCAGAGGGTGAGTTCTTGGGAAGACCGAAAGAGCAGGCGCCGAAGAAGGGCGAGAGGGCAGACGTGAAGAAGCCTAAAGATAATCTTAGGCCTGAGGGAAGCTTCGAGAGGCCCGAGAAGAAGCCTGTTGGCCCTGCAGAGAGGAGGACTCCAATCAAGCATCCAGATAACCTGCGTCTGGAAGGAGATTTCGCTGAGCGTCCCAAGGAAGATGCGCCTCTTAGAGGGGAAAGGGCGGATGTCACCAAGCCGAAGGACAATCTACGTCCTGAAGGAGAGTTCGAGAGGCCGCAGAAGTCTCCAGTCGGCCCTGCGGAGAGGAGAACGCCGATTCGCCACGAGGATAATCTACATCCGGAAGGCGAATTCGCGGGGCGACCCAAGGACGATTTTACTCCGAAACGCGCCGACAGGCCCGTCCAGAAGAAGCCCAAGGACAACCTGAAGCCGGAGGGCGAGTTCACTGGCAAGCCTAAGGACGACTATACGCCGACCAAGGGCGAGAGGACGGAGATCGTGGTGCACAGAGATAATTTGAGGATGGAGGGTGAGATCGACCTCCGCCGGTCCAGGGACGATTACACGAGCACCACGAAGGTGGAGCGCGTGGATGTCGTTCGTCGGGAGGACAATCTTAGGATGGAGGGCGAGTTCGTTGACATCAGAAGGAGGGATGACTACAGGGTGACCCGCGGGGAACGTAGCGAGATCGTTAGGCACGAGGACAACCTTCGACCCGAGGGTGAGTTCGAGAGGCCAGAGAAGACTCCGGTTGGCCCAGCAGAGAGGAGATCGCCCATCAAACATCCTGATAACTTGAAGCCTGAGGGACAGTTCGCGCAGAGGCCCAAAGCTCCTACGCCCACGAGGGGCGAGAGAGCACCGGTCAAGAAGCCCAAGGATAACTTAAAGCCAGAGGGTGAGTTCGAGAGGCCTGAGAAAGCCCCGATCGGTCCAGCGGAGAGAAGAACGCCTATAAAGCACCCCGATAATCTGAAACCCGAAGGGGACTTCGTTGGCAAGCCCAGGGACGACTTCACTTCTACCAGAGGAGACAGAGCCTCTGTGAAGAAGCCAGAGGACAATCTGAAGCCGGAAGGAGACTTCGAGAGGCCAGAGAAGGCTCCAGTTGGTCCAGCCGAGAGACGTAGGCTTATAAAGCATCCGGATAATCTGCATCTTGAGGGAGAGTTTGTCGGTAGACCCAGACAGGAGACGCCCGCTAAGGGAGATCGCGCTGACGTGAAGAAACCAAAGGATAACTTGTATCCGGAAGGGGACTTCGCCAAAAGGACGCCGCAGAAGGTGGGACCGGCTGAGAGACGAACTCCCATTCGTCACGAGGACAACCTGCACCCAGAGGGCGACTTCTACATGGTTCCCAAGGACGACTTCACTCCCAAGAGAGGCGATCGTGCACCTGTGAGGAAGCCTCAGGATAATCTGCGCCCCGAGGGAGAGATGGAGGTCTCGCCTTCGTCGAGAGAGGATTACAGATACGTTAACGGAGAACGAGTGGAGGTTCGTCGCCACGAGGATCACCTGAAGATGGAGGGCCAGATCGACGTCCGTCGGTCTAGAGACGACTACAAGAAGATCACCAAGGTCGAGAGGGTGGACGTGAGGAAGCGGGAGGATAACCTGAAGATCGAGGGAGAGTTCATCGATGTCCGACGAAAGGATGACTACACGCACGTGGCGGTCGAGCGAACGCCTGGCAAGAAGCACCCTGACAACCTGCGACCTGAAGGGGAGTTCGAGCGTCCCCAGAAGTCGCCTATGGGACCTGGGGAGAGGAGGACGCCTATCAGGCATCCAGATAATTTGAAGCCCGAGGGTGACTTCGAGCGCAGGTCCCCGGAGAAAATGGGCCCGGTGGAGCGTCGCTCGCCCATTCGCCACTCGGATAACTTGAAGCCTGAAGGAGACTTCGTAGGAAGGCCTCGCGACGATTTCACCCCAAAGAGGTACGAGAGGGCCGAGGTGGTGCGCCGAGAGGATAATCTGCGGATGACGGGCGACTTCCAGGACTCCACGTCGCAGAGGTCCACGTACACGGTGGTGCGTGGGGAACGCGCGGAGATCAAGAGGCACGAGGACAACTTGAAACTCAACACAGGTACCATGGAGACCAAAACGACAAGCAGGGACATGTTCACGCCGACGAAGAAGGAGGACTCACCAGCTGGCAGGACCGTCAGCCGCCGACACCACATGGAGTCCTCGATATCTCTGGGTGACGACACTTCCGCGATGTCCACCACCAACCAGAGGAATTACAACACCTTCACGAAACGCACCGCCAAGGAAGTGGCAGCTAAGATCCAGAGCATCGAGTCCGACAGTAAAAGAACCATGGGGAGTGAGTCGAAGACCCTGGAGAACGGCACTGTGGTCACCAGCGTCAGGAAGACCATCAGCTCCGCGCAGTCTGGCGAAAGAGCGTCGTCTACTCAGAATATTCATCACGCGGTACAGACTTCCGAGGCCCCAGGTCCTCATCCGGACTCCAGGAGGTCGCTGAGCAGCCAGCAGTACTTGAGCGAGCAGCAGCTGAGATCGCAGAACGCCAGTCAAACGCGACGGGTGGTGGACGACAGATACGTGAGCGAGCACCAGAGGCAGCAGCTCGAACGACACCACCAGGAGGCCAGCAGGAGGGACTACGTGAACACCCAGCACACGGAGTCGCGGCAGATGAAACAGAAGCAGCACCACGAGCACCACACTATCTCCAGCCAGGCTCGCTACAATACCAATCAAACTAGCAGCGCGGAATTCAGGCAGGCGATCGGCGGCCAGCCCGCAGACAAGTCCCAGGTGGACTCTGCCCTGACGAAGACCAGCCACCACAGGAAGAACGTGATCTCTTCTTCATCGGCCGATATGACGAACGCGGTGCTGCACAGACGCGGCGTCACGTCGTCCACGGAGGCGCTGCACACCATCTCGTCGACGGCCGCTGACCAGAAGAAGAGCATCTCGAACTTGGCCGAGACCGGCCAGTACATCAGCAACTCGAGCCAGAGCAGCGACCGTCGCAGCTTGACTTCCCTGCACCGCAGCAACAAGGACGGCAACCCTTGGGCCTCGTCATCCTACGAACGCCCGCAGAGGATCGTCCGGCAAGATAACCTCACGGTGGGAGGGAAGTTCTACTCGCACAGCGAAGCTAAGAGCTACGGGAACTTCAGCACCCAGAAGGTGGAAAGAGTCCAGAGGCAAGCGAACGTGTCTAATATCAGCCTCGGCGATGGTACCGCCGTCACCTCCAGCATGTACAAGAAGGAGTACGCGCCGAGGCACAAGGGTCCTTGCCCGGCGGCACTCATAGAGGCCAAACAGGCTCCCTTCAAGCACACAAGGGACACCCCGAAGCACAAGTTCTACATGCCGGTCGTCTCGAATTAACAGACGTCTCTTTGCCATACAATTTTTGCCATTTGGGGTTCGGGGGAGAATAAAGGGAGTTGATTAGGTGCTTGAGGCTTTCGTAGTTCCAACGGTTACTGTTTCAGGCTTTTCAGTGATTCGAATGCATGTACTTGGAAGTTATTTGGAGTAGAGCATGTTGAAATGAACACAGCTCGCAAGCTGAAGCCTCAAGCAGTAGGGGACTAAACGTTCGGAGTTCTTTGGTTATATTTTGTTCGTTTTAGCAATCATCGTTTAACTATCGGTAATATATTTTCCCAGACCTTCCAAGGCCCTTATCCGCCCCCGAAGGGATCAAATCTAGCCGTAAACATAAGGGTTCAACTAAATTGCGGGCTGTGATGAACTCGCGTCGTTCAAAACGGCACTTGTATCGCGAGAAGTCGGGATCCACGGGAGATGGAGTGAAACGCGTGCATAAACGTACATACGTAATTATATATAGATATATACATACGCATATATGTATACCGATATACTTATATCCTTGGGCAGGATACGGTATTTGAGCGTCGGTCGTCGATAGATAGGTATCGATCAACGGCGAGGAGGAAGCTCGTACTTGTGAGAGCGCGCAGATCAAACTCATTCAACATTTTCTTTATCACCTTAAACCACGTGTATTACAAAGCAATAACTAGAGCTTAAATCCGTGATATAGGCGAGCCTGACGCGGCTCGCCCGATAATTAGAGTAGACGCAGCGTCGCGACGCCGCGTAGACGTCGTAGTAGTAACGTTCTTCTATATATCTTGCTGAAAACCGTGTTGTATCACCCGTTCCTTAATATACTTCTCCCTCCCCCCTTTAACACAGTACGAATCGCATTAACTTACGTTCTATGGAATTCCACTTTGCGTCGTTCCTCCGTGGAATCGATTATTATTACTATTTCCTTCGTTTCTCTGTTCGTTCTCTGGTTTATTTAGGAGGGTATTATGTTCTCGATCGAATAAAGATGTTTTGCAATTTATTTATTTGTTTTGCATTCTCCCCCAACGAGCTTTTCTTAGGAGTTAGGTCGAAGGGACATTTCCTGATCCCTTCCTTCTGTGTGACAAGAAGATAATTTGTATTTCTGCTTGAGTCACGCAGCGAGATAATCATAGAATGCCTCGGTTTCTTTTTTCTGTAGAATGGTATGAGTTGCTCGCAAGTAGGAAGCTCTTTTGTTGCAATTCTCAAGAGACCAAGGGCTGTTCGCGAATCACGTGAATAATTGGAGCTCCGTGGACTAAGGAGAGTCACGATTTTTTTCTTCTGTTTCTTGGTTTTGGTAGATTTAAAGTAGGCGATAAGATGAATTTATACTCTGTACGTTTTATCACTCATATCGGAGCAAAGCTGAGGATAACTCGTGTATGTATACTGGATTTACGTAACTTCGAGTGAAAAGAATTATGCATCGGTGTAAATATTTCTCTGTCATAACCACTAGCTGCTGCTATATCAGCGCTGCAATTATTGTCGCTGTATAAAGTATTTGTAAATGTTAGCAAGTATGTCACCGCGTTTGCTCTAAACGAACTCGACTAGTTCAACCACTGTAACACGGTATTTTATACTAATTGACCAAGGAACCGAGCACTATCGAGCGAAACTACGCCGAATCGTGGAATTATCGAACATTAGTCGATTATAATCTTTGTATATATATACGGTGTGTAATCGTTCGTAGCTCTACGTGCGATAATAAAGAGATTATTTTCTGTAACCCTAACTAATTCCGTAATTCCAAGTTCCACTGCTCTCCTTATACACGCAAATATACGATATATGGGAGCAGAAACTTCCATAAGAGAAAGGATCGGTTTTGGTGGAGTTGATTAGGCGGCTGACCAGTACGCAGAGGGTCCGCAAGATCGCAGGTTCGAATCCCATCGCCCCGAGGTCCGTTTTTTCTTTAAGACATTCTAAATAAAGTCTATATTTTCCTGCACTTTGTCGATAATTTGGTATAGAGTACACAGTATGATAAAATTACAGCAATTAAAAAAGACCATTTCCATGGCTACGAACCGTCGACCAGAACAAAAGTATTTTCTCGATGTAGCTCGACCGTTCGCTGCCTCATTCAAGCGGCACCAACGTCGCTTAAAATAAGGCTTTATTACTTACCTTCGAAACACCAACAAACCATGAAAGTACCTCTGTACATCCGTTCACAGGGGAAAATGATGGCCCTTCTGTGAACACCATGAATGAGCGATATCGATTCAGCCACGCGTACATTCTCGCCCTGTTGTCGATCCTGCTTCATCCACTCGTGTGCCACTGCGCCTCCTCAGAATTCTTCAAAGACACCTCCAGGTACTGACAAAGGCATTTTCCTCTCCTCCTTCTCCTAACAGCAGCTTTAGATTCTAAATCTCTGAATTCTCAAGGGTTTTTCCAAAGGGTTTGTAACCGTGCAAAGGAATTTTCTTGTCAATCCTCTTGGACTTTAGCTAAGGGTTCGGTACTTCTATCCTCCTACAGTGGACAAGGAGGCTCGAATGCCCTAATCATTTCGAAGCCCAATGTTCTCCCGCATATCTTTCTGCATACTTTAAGCGAGCCGTTTCGTGCTTGCAGTAATGTGGAAATTGGTAATGATTTCGCGGAGGAGCAACGCAGCGATCCAGACCCGTCCATCGAGGGAATCTTCCGGGAGCCCAAAGACCAGGGCAAAGTTATAAGCGGCTGCAAACCTAGCCCTGGAACAGACACTAGCAAGCTCTCCGACCCCTCTCAGGAGCTCGACAAACGAGTGCGAGTGAAGCGAGAGAACCTCAAGAGGAGCAATTTCAAAGGGTCCAGCCAAGCTGCGAAGAGCGACCAGAAGCGTTCAGCGTCTAACAAGGCCAACAAAGCTTCTTCAAGAAGCGAGCGTGCATCCAAAGACCGTGCGAAGCTCGTCAACAACAAAGATTCCGCAGACTACGAGGCCTCGGTTGATCAAGACAGGTCTGAATACGCGGACGAAGCGGAGGACGATACAGCAGCTGGAAGCAAGGAAAGCAAGTACAAAAGCGGGGAATTTCGCGTCGGAGAGGATTCCGAGGGGTTCATCGACCAGGAAGAGAGGTCCAGCTTGTACGATGACTTCGAGGCGAAGGACGTCGTGAAGCGGGGCATCTCTGGGGCAGAGGACTACGAGGAGGTGAACGACGAGGCTGCGGGCGTCGCAGAGGAGGCCGCAGCTCTGGACGAGCGAGAATCCTTGGACGAAGAGGTTGAGAAGAAGAAGGATCACGGGGACGCCAGGGTGAAGCGGCAGCACGAGAAGGAAGCCCCAGGACCTGGGAAAGAGGAGAACATCGAGGCTGCGAGCGATCCAACGAAGGACGCAGAAGTACCTCTGCAGGATGCCAAGAAGGATGCGGTGGCTGAGGAACAGGCGAGCAAAGTGGGCAACGATGAGCTGGCGGATCAGTCGAAGAGGAACGTTGCTGAGAAGCAGGAGAAAGAGGAGGCCCAAGTGAGCTGTGAGCAAGAGACAGTCAACTCGAAGACGCCGCTGAACGATCAGCCAGAGGTTGAAAGAAATGCAAATGCGATGTCTCTGAAGGAAGATGATCAGGGCGCAACGGTTGACAAAAAAACACAGGGGGACGTGGGCCTGTCAGGTGGTAGAAAAGCGGCTGGCGAGTCGCTGAGCTTAGAAGCGGCTCCCAAGCTGGACGAGCCGAAGATCGGCGAGGTACCGAATCCAGAAGCACCGAAACTCGTCGCTACAGTGAACGGGGCTGAAGCTAAGGCTTCTGAAGACGCTGTCAAGCTCGAGGGTGCAGGTAACCCTGAAGCGACGAGGGAGCAGTCTGACGCGGACTACGAGAAGCGCGTGGAGGAGCAGATCCAGCGGAAGATCGACTCGATCAAGGAGCAGATCAAGCGCGAGATCGCGGACACCCAGCGGATCAAGGACATCGAGGAGAACAACGCCAAGTTCGAGGAGCTGCTTGACCAGGAGGAGGAGGAGCAGGAGCAAGCGTTGGCGGCTGAGGCGGTGGAGAAGAGCGAGGACTTGTCCAAGAGGTCTTTGAAGGATTCTGGGAAGGCTCGGTTGAGCAACAGCGCTGAGAAACGATTGATAAGACGGAGGAAGAGGCAGGACGACAATAGCCAGGAGAAGCTTCGAAGCGCTGCTAAAGGAAACTTGAGTGCCGATAAGAAGTCCAGTTCAGGGGTGAGAAAACGATCCGCGAAATTCGAGCAGGCCGCTGTGTTTCCAAGAGCAGCTTCCAAACCCCGCGAGGTGTTTTTGGTGAGACGCGATCGCAGCTCGAGGAAGAAGAGAAGGAGGAGGTCGAAGGACTCCGCGTTGGTCCCAGAAGGCACAAGGCTGCAGAACACTCCCCCCGATGCTGCTTCCAACTCGAACTTGCGCGGGGACTTTAGCAGTGGGAAGGTAAAAGAATGAGGTATATTATATTGGAGTGTTTGTACGACTGCGTTCGGTCTGGGGCCAGAAAAATTGTCACCTCCTTCTACCAGCAGTCTAGATCATTGGCGAGGGTGACAGAGGACGAGAAAGCAATAGCAGAACAGAGCTCCCTGGCGGAAAGGAAGTCTGGCTCTGTGGCTTCGTTGACAGCGAACGCAGAGGAACTTGGACCACTTGCGACTGAATATGGGGAAGCTTTTGGCGGCCTGAATGCGGAACCTGGCGTGGCCCTGGCTAGATTTAAAAGAATCAAGAGGGTCCTTCGGCCTCTAGCTTCCAACACCTACCGTCGCGATAAGAGGGGCGCCAGTTTTCCAGCAGTTTTTGCAAATGTAACATGAAGATATAGAAGTCCCTGAATGGACGGTGTTACTAAGTCATATGTAGATGTAATTAACTGTAGAGATTCCTACGCGGGGGAATATTGATCCCAGCGGTCGGTACGTGATCTGTCGCTGATTGTACAGTTCCCGCTTCAGCTTTCTGCTTGGAGTAAGCTTCTCTAACTCGAGAGACCTGGATTCGTCGCGGTGTCCCGTAGCTTCCTAAAAGAGAATATACTTCTACGTTGTAGAAAACGATGTATGATAATAAGAGATACTGGTGATGAAAGAGTAAAGCTCCAACAGGTGAATCACAGACGAGGTATATGATAGATCTAATATTTTATGGGAATTTGTGTCACACGAAGAGAAAGGAGTTTGAACGCGGTTGCTCGACTTTATTGCAATCCCCATGGAATTCTATAAACGCTAGGCTCACTCAAACTTCGTGAGCTTATAGAGGATCGAATTCTACACAACTTTACCTTCTACCACTTTCCCCGAAAAATTGATATTGCATGTTTGGTCTACCCTGTACCTCGCCTGTGCTCTAATATTCATTTCCAAGTGGCGAATACTTTCTTCTTTCCTCTACGCGAGGTTCGCTGGGTTTCGTCGGACTATCCGCGCAGCTAGAGGAGAGAACAGAAAGAGTGACAGGTGACACCTAGGCAAATACAAAGAGACGCATTCGTAGACGTTCAAGATTTAATAACAAAGATACGATTAAACACGAAGAAGACACATAGATCGTTAACCCTCTTTTGTGCGCTTACATTACGGGGGAAGGAGAGTTTGTCTTGTTTGTTCACGGCACAAGCGAGCCCTGCCGTCCCCTACTGTAAATCTCCTCTTATGCACCGCGTTCTCTACTTTACAACAATATGAAACAGTTATTTACACATTGACGGGCAGAAGGACCACGGTGCCGTGCGAGAAGTGCCGAAGGTGCCGTTCTGTTTTTTCAGCTTCTCATTTTCCGGTGGGCGGCGTCGCGTCGACATCCGCTCTGTGTGTGTGTGTGTGTATGTGTGTGTCTAGAACACGCAGAGTTCTCAGCCCAAGGGGTCGCCCCATCGAGGTCCAAGTCTCGCTACAAGAACTTAGATCGCGAGACTTCGACACCGATTTACCCGTTCCACGATCTCGAGGCTCATGGGTTTTACGAATCGCGGATGACATCCAAGCGAACGACACGTCCCTCGCTCTATTGCCATCCCCTCAAGTTCTCAACCAGAGGATTCCATACATCGGTGGAAAGTAGAGCTACGTAGAATCGCTCGCAGCAACAGAATGGCAAATAAGAAACGGTTCGTTCGCTTGAATGGAGCCACTGTGTCGTTCGCAGACTGACTTGGCGCGGCGAGAACTGGCTATGGCCGCGCGCGAATTGGTCGTGTCGCGATTAGTTACGTGGATTAGGGTGAACATCAGTCTGACAGGAAGGCTCGTTGGTGAAACGTTCAGGCACCGATCGTTACAAAAGTCGCCAGCCAGCCTCGTCCCGGGTCGTATCGCTCTCGCGAGTGATCCACGAAGGGGAAGCTACCGCGTGTAATCCCGGTGAGATCAGATCGTTGGGTGATAATTTACTCGTCGATGGAGCAAGCCTCGAGGAACCACGAGGCAGTGCGAATCGAGACGAGGACGGGGCGGGCTGAAAGCCACGGGCCATAGTGGAAATCGGGCTTCCGTTCGACACGGTGGATCATACGACGGACACTCTGCTTGGTAGTTGCTCCGGTGTATGTCGATAGAGACTTTCATTTTATTTAAAAAAATCGATGTCTGAGAAATGGTGTTCACAATAATTATGGTACAACAACGTAACGGCATTACAGACTTAATATTTATATATATATATATATATATATATTTCTATGTATGTGCATACACATATACGTTAGACGTGTGTATATGTGTATATACATATATACGTATGCGTGATATTTATAATAATATAGGTAATTTCTTTACCACGATGTAACATGGCTATATACAAATATTACAACGTTTCCTTTCCTCCCTTCCGTCGTCCCTTGAACTCCGATCGTGGTCGGGACGAGCAACCCTTTCCCCGCTACCTGTGTCCTTCCGTTTCCCTTTTTCTGCTCGTTAACGCCTCTTTGGCCACTTTCTTTCTCTCGGCGCAGAAAGAGCGTGCTCGCGTGTACATGCTTGAGAGAGAGGGAGAGACAGAGAGCAAGGAAGAGTGCGGTTGCGGCTTACTTCATCGTATGCATTAGTGCGCGTATGTATGTATATCGAGAGAAGAAAGAGGAGAAATCGGGATCGAGAGAGAGAGAGAGAGAGAGAGAGAGAGGGAGAGAGAGAGAGTGTGAGGGAGAGAGAGTGTGTGAGGGAGAGAGAGAAAGAATGTGTTGAATTTCGCAGAGAATCTTGTGCAACGTCGTGGATACGAATGGTGATGACTCTCGATTTTGCGAAGTGCTATCTAACGCTTACGCTCGAAATGGCGGATTCCTCCGTGATGCTTTGGTCGTTTGTCGATCCCCTCGAAACCGGAAGCTCGGAATAGTGCGGTGGGTGAATTCTCTGCGAAATCGAGGTTCCGATATCCGATCTTACAATTTCGAGGAGATCCCGCTTTACAAATTTGCTCGCTCCTGGATGCAATCTTCGCGAGGACACGACACCGATCCCATAAATTCCATCCCGCTCGATTACAGTCGCCGCTTCTCTGCCGTTTCTCGATCTCCGCGCCCGGCATCGCTTCCGATCGCACCTCGAACCTCGCGGCTTCGGGCGTGATACCGTGCCCCGAACACGCGCCGCGATCCACCGCAGCAGAGTGGCGTTCACCCGCGGCCAGCGAGCTTAAGTACTACGAATTTACAAAATGGGGAGGGGCCACGAAGGGGCGGTGGTCCTCCCCGATGAGAAAAATTGACGTCACGAGCTCGTACCTAGGGCGGCTCACACGTTCGGACGATCGTCCGGGGGATCGTGTCGCGTTTTCGCTTACATTGCGGGCGAATCGCGCGATCTTACGAATCTACGAGCGACGAATATCTACGCGCTTTGGCACCGTCTCGCGCGCCACGAGACTTCCGCGAGGGGAACACGAACGGACCTGGAGGGAAGAGAGTACGATCTAACGATCCAACGATCTAACCAGACGACCCCTCGAGTTCCTTCTGCTTCTATTCACCTAGACACGCTTCGCATTCCAACGAATCGCCTTACTGTTACCGTCCATTCATCCCTTAAATGATTTCCGTTTCTGCCGCTGCTCAATTTCATATCCGCCGACAACGCGGTACAGAATTTCGCACGAGCGAGTTAGAAGATTGCCGTGGGGCACTTTAAAATGTCCTGCGTGTGTCAACGGGTGTCCTAGAAATTTTCGGACGCTCGCGCCTGCCCACCTCTAAGACGATCGGATTTTGCGCCGGGGCACAGTGGGCAGCACGCTCGGTACACCGTTCGAAACCGTCCAACGACGCAGCGTGGAAACAAGGCGAGGCATAAACTTTGTGAAACTCTCAACAACAAGCGTCAACTCTATAAAATTCAATCCATCGGAACGCTATTAAAAATTTTGGACAGCCACGTCCCGGGAGACCGGTCGAGCGCTCGTTCGAATTACTCAATCGATTCCGTAGAATCTGCACGCGTGACCGTCGGCCAGCAAGCATTCGCGAATCGTTCCGAGGCGTGGCGGCAGAGCGATTACCCACGAGCCGGTCGTGTACAGGCTCTTTCAGAGCTGCGAGTGCGAACATCAACGGCAAGCTAAAACCGTGCCCGCCTATTGGTCTGTTTCGATTACAAAATCAACTGAATACCTAGTACCGAGTTCCCACCTCCGCTTCTGAAACAGCCTGCATACTCTTCGCTTTGTACATCCGTCAACGGGCATAATAAAACATCACAGTAACGATCTCTAGCGTTAAAATCTCGCCCCGTTCTCGGCTCCAACGTAACAAATCTCGGGGAATTAAAAGTCTATCCGCGCGAAAGGCCCCGATGAGTCGCACACGCGGCCCAAGCCCTTCCAACGTGCCTGCCCCGTCTTCTTCTCTACGCTTAAGAGTAACGAGTCCTGGTTGGCGTTCGAAAAAGGTCGATTACCACTACGTAGGTACACTGTTGTATACAGATTATAAGCGTCGTGCCCTCTCTTCCGCGCAGCTCCACCTTTATACATTACACTTTAATCGAGTTACGCTCTAACTTGAATAATTACGTCAACGTGTATACGAAGTACAGCGTATTACTTTCAAAAAACAATTGACGACCGCCGAGGGAGTACGGGCGAAGGTGTACACGCTCGTCGTCGCGCTTCGTCTCTCCCCCGTTCTCGCGTTACGTTACCGCCCTACGAAGCGACTTCCCCAAGGAGGCGAACTCTCTTCGAACCCGACCCGCTCGAAGGCCGAGCAAAAGCGCGCGACGAGGGAAAGGGCAAAGAGTAGTTGGAATGCTCAACATCCGAACGAGCTACCCGTCGGAAGGCGTCTCCCTCCTCTCTCAAAGTCCTACGTCTTTTACATCTTCACGCGTATGTCTACGCCTTCGATATTCTCACCCCCCCCCTCCCTCTCCCCGCCCCCAAGCTTTAAGTATACCCCGTTTTAAGGAGCACGTCCGAGCCACAACTGTTTCGCTTCCCTTCTCTAAACGTTAAATTCACCTAAACGGTAGATCTTTACCTCACTAGGATCGTATATGACAAAAGCATGTATAAATCAGTAGACATTTTGTTTTGTGCTTCTTAGAGATCATACATGATACAATGTACAAAGTAGTATAAAATAAAAAAAGGGTTAATAAAGATTTGTATTACTTAATCCTCGATTAACGGTTTATCACGAACGGGACACAGCCGTTGTCGTCGATCGCTGGACGCGAGTCCCAAGGCAAGGATGAGGAACGGCACCTCCGGGCCGCTCTCGTCCGCTCCGCCTCGTCCCCCGCACCCGATCGATAGGCTAATACTCGAGATATTCGGAGGGTGGGGGAGGGGGGGGGGGGGAAGGAGAGCGAGTCGAGGAGCGAGCGAGCCAGCCCCGAGATTACGGTGTCCTCGCCGGCTGATGTGTCGCGGGGAGCGGCCGGTTGCCGCTGGGAGGCGCGGCTAGCGACCAGGCGAACAGGCTTCCGTCCCATTTGTCGCAGTGTCCCAAGAATAAAGTCGCGACACCAGGACAGACAAGAATTTGTATTCTCCTACGTAATATAGTCAGCGCGTAATCGCAAATGAGTAAAATGTTCTCTCTCGCCTTAAAGTCGATCTAGCCTAAAGTGGGCCTCGGCGCTGGGGTCGGATATGACCATGGTCGGGTCGGTGAGCATTTGTAGACCATCCACGTCGATGGGGTCGAGGCCCTGCCTCAGGGCGTCGTCCGATGGGAACAGGTCCGCGTCGAAGTCGCCCATCATCGCAGTCCCTAGGTCCTTCACCAGCTCGGGGTTCGTCAGGTCATCCGCCACCGAGAAGTCTGCGGAGCAAAGCGATTAGAGTCCCCGATTCTCGGGCGGCCCCTTAAGGGGGTAGTGGACTATTTCAGCTACAGAAAATCGATCACTTTTTTTTTACTGATTTCAAAAGTCTTATGCTTTATGAAAATTTTAAACAAAATTTCAGGAAGAAATTGAAATAATTGTCGAAGTTATAGCAGCGAACGCAGGCAGGGCACTTAACTTTGAAGCCGGTTTTCTCGAAACACCATTTTCAGAAACGGTGTGCATCCATAACTCTTGAACCAATGAATATATTCACTTAAAATTTTAACTGGAGCTGTAGAATTGTATTCTCTATCGTGTAGAAATTCCGCATCAACATTGGATGTTTGTAAAACATTTTATAACTGATTAAAGACGATTTTTTCCCGTAAAAATGTGGAAAAAAATTGATTCGCGTGTAACTTCCACAATTTTTGTTCAAATTCATCGGCAAGTTTCCACACTGTAGATATTTGTGTATGGAATAATCACCACAAAGCATTTTGCTTTCAGATGATTGGTTCATCTGAATCGATGTACACCACCTGCAGCCGTATCTTCAACGATTAATAACTTCGACAATTTTATACATTCCGACGATTTTTTTTTTTATAAATACTCGCAAACGTGCCCACAATAGATTGTCAAAAGCACGACTATAACGATTGTTTGGTATCAAAGTAATTTAGCGTCAAGAGAAACTAACGATTTTACGTATCCAATAGTCCACTACCCCCTTAAGAGGTCTTTCCACTGTAACGTCCTAGGGAGTTGCCACTCCTTGGAACTGTCTTTTATCATAAAAAGGAATGGTTTTGTTGGGTTGAGGATTTTTCTACTTGTTAATTCGTGTTTTGGGAATGAAAAGGGATTTGTGTCATATTTTTTTATTTCTCTAAAATCGACCGCGCAATCGGGGCATTTTTTTTACAGCACATATTACGCCCCACTATTTTGGTGAAAGCAAGCATTAAAAGGATATGAAAAAAGATTGTTGTATCGTCAAAACGCGTATTAATAAATAGAAAAAAAATTAAATTTAGTAAACATATTCTTTTTGTGATAAAAAAACGCCACTTCGGGCCTCTGCGGGATTCCCAGAGATTCGAAGTCACCACGAGCTTCTACGAACCTAACTAAGGAAGTGTCTTCGACTCGAGTTCAAGCCGAAAACACTTTGCACCCTCCTCTCACAAGATTGCAATTTGGAAACTTTAAATCTTCGACCTGGAATTAAGTGGAATCTCTCCTTAATCCAGGGTCTTTCAACCGAACGGCCTCAATGGAGATTTAATCGATACCATTTCCCTATCAGAGCACGTCCGGCGACTAACAAATATTTCGTTAATCTTCTCCTAGACAATTGAGAGTAATCTACGATTCGCTGGCTAGCAATCTTTCTGCCCCCGTTCTTCGGGGCCCCGCGCTGCCGTTTCGTAGCTACTTTACAGTGCGCCGGCGTTTCAGTAACAGCCGTCGAGGGGGCGAACAGTTTGAATTTTACGGAGAACCCACCAGTGAGGATGATCGTCGGGGTGTTGGGCGTTTGCGGCGTGAGCTGTTGCGTGGTGGTGGTGGCGGTGGACGTCGTCGTAGGCTGATATGCCATTTGCGGGCTGGTGCTGAAATAGCCGGCGTCTCCGCTGCCCAATTCACCTCCGACATTTATCACGTCGTTCTGCAAGGAAATTCGGCCGAATAAAGCGCCACGCTCCCAGGACCGTCGTGTTTTTCTTTCTAAACATATCCGCCGGGTCGGCGTACACCGGGAGCCGTCCTTTTCGAGGTTCGATTACTGCGGCACCACAACAGAAGCAACGCGACGGTATCCTGCTCACTTTCCTACCACACGTTACCGTTTTCAGAAATATTCTCGGAGTGTACCCGTATCAGAGGTAACAGGAGGAGCTCTTTGCATTCAGAAGAATCTTGTGCGAATCGATCAGGTCGTCTATCGTCCACTGTTACCGGGGAGCGCTATTAAATGATCTTTCTAAGGTGACTCCGTGAAATACGGCAAATCCCGAGCTACGAGACAGTCAAGGACTCTAATTATTCTAATTAAAGGATCGGATGCAATAAGGGGACTAGCGTTCGAAAATGGGAAAAATTATTGTCCAAACGCTAAAAAAGATTGGAAAATTAAATGTTGTTAAATTGTACTTTAAAAAGTATAGTGTATTTTGCAGTTTGTTTATCCAATCATTACAATTTGAGCTAAAAATTATACCTAAACAAAAAAATTTTCATCGTCCAATATCATTATTTCTTTAAACACAAATTGCGATAACTTGAGTAAATTTTAACGGATCGTTATGAGACTTAAAACGTTACTTCAGAAAACTCTAGCAATGTTATGTTAAAAAATGTAATAATATTTAATTAAAAAGTAATACTGGATATAACCCATGTTTTTCAACATTCGCCGTTAAAAAGTATCGAGGCAATTTTGAGGTACATATAACTTGCAGCGACAAAGTTTTTCCTTAATATACAAGGAAGATTTTCACCAATTTCCACACTGATTAATAAATAATTGTAAATAATTTTACTGATTAATAAAGATATGACGATATATATATAAATCTCGCGCGTCACCAACAGTCAGCAGCCGCGATGAAAATTCTTTTGATTATAATTTTTAGCTCGAATAGTAATGATTGTATAAACAAACTGTAAATAGAAAGAATGTGTGTCGTGAACGAGTTTTAGAGCACAATATTTTCTAAAATACAGTTGAACAACATTTAATTTTCCAATCTTTCTTAGCGTTTGGACAATAATTTTTCCCATTTTCGAGCGCTAGTCCTCTTATTGCATCCGACCCTTCAATTGTAAGTCGAATTGGGTACCGAATCGCGCGATTCTGGAGAAAGAATCCCGGTGCATCGAACAACCGTCAGCTGCGGAGACCCACCTGCGTGTAATTCGTGGTGTGATTCGGCGAGCCGATGTACGAGCCCATCGTGTTGGTCTGCACCGGCGTGTCCATCTGAAGCGAGAAAAACAGGGGAGGAAATAAAAACGACTGAACCGTGGATCGTGGTCGTGGGAGGGCTCGTTGACGAGCGCTCCTCGGGAGGAAAGAACGATGGAACAGCGGGAAAGGTGCGATGTGGTCCTCGATCTCGCGTTAATTACACCGCCCTGATTACCCTCGCGGGAGCTCTGCTCCTTCCTCGGTTCAGGCACGAGGAACTCCGTGCGAGAACGAATCGAAGGCGATGGTTGGAGAGGTTCGAAAGCAAAAGGAGAGTCGGATCGAACCGCGAGTGCATTTACTCGCTTACTTTTCCACGAGGATACGTTCGAGGCTTCTTTATTAGGATTGATTTCTCAACGTTCCCCTTCGCCCCGAGCGTTCGTTTTCATCGTGGCCGACAGCTCACCAGCCGCTCGACTCGTTAACTCCGTCATTTCTCGGCTAGAAGTGCATTTAAACAGTGGTCGAACACGAATTAACGAAACAGTCTATTCCTTGATTTTTCCTGGTGTCAAAAAGAATCACGAAACGTAGAAGAGATTGCTCGAAAAGCAGTGGCAAATTTAACGGGCGACAGATGAGCAGTTGCCGCTTGGGTTCTAACTTAAAAAAAAAAGAAAAGAATTATGACTTTATCCAAGCACTATATTTTTTTCTGTTTTACGTCTTGTTAGTCCGTTTTTAATATACTACATTCCGAACAATTCTATGCGAATCGCCTATGAAGTAATGATACTACCTGTTCATTTCCCCCCAAAAAATGGGCCCCACGGAACATTCTCCTTAAATCCGCCACTGTCGAAAAGAAGTAACCATTCTGCATCTCCCATATTCAAGAATCGTATCTGCAACTTTGCTCGAGCTCCTTGCTTTGCGCTTTATCGACAACTATCCCCCCAGTCATCTCCCCCCCCCCCCCCTCCCCCCCGATCAAAACCCCACGGCGTAATCCTGGAACCTTGCTATTATCGATAACGCGTCGATCAATTCGAGTTTCGTGTCCGTTCGATGCTATATACCTGGGCGACTCTGGCGTCGCGTCGAAGAGATCGGAATAAAGGGCGGAGGCTCTAAGTAAAGGGGGGGGTAGGGGTGTGTGTGTGAAAAGAACGTAAACGAGGTTGATATAGTTTGCTAAAGGGCGTTATTTCACCTCAATCTGCGTGGTCCAGGTGCAACCAAGTTCCATGAGCTGCTGCGCGAATTTCGGCCAATCCTGACGGATGCGGGCAACAGATAAACATCAAGGCTTAACATTTCAGTGTATCGCTGGACGAGACATTAAGGGTATCGAGCGGAGCACACGGACACGTTGTAAGAAACGAGCAAGTGCTTTCGTTCTTTTTTTTTTTTCAAACAAACAAAAAATAAAAAATAAAAAGAAGTAGAAGAAAAGAAATGAGAGAAGCGCGTGTTTGAACATGTGTGCATCGATGGTATGCCGTTGCTTGCGAGGAGACGGAATGAGAGATCGTTTCGCGAGCAACGAGCGCGACGAGAGGCAGCTCCGCTGTAAAACAACAGTTGCGAACGCATGCAGGAGCGGCGGAAACAAAGTTCAGGCTCGAAGGTGTTCCTCCATGTGGCTCTGGAACGCAGAAAAGGATTCGGACCGAGGCCGGCGAACGTTCGGCGGCCGAACGGAATAGCGAACCAAGCCACCGCGAGCCGTTTTCAAACAAGGATGATTAATCGCCGGTGATGGTGAAGGATGCTCGACGATACCCGTGGCCACGACGCCGACGGCTCACGGGCCGATCATTAGCTCGCATGATCCGCGACGTTTTTCAACGGCGGAATGCTCGCTGGCCAAACCGAGTGCCGTGCTGACGGGGGGGGGACGCTCGGCCACGGAATAATTCATGCTGACCCATACGCATGGAATAATTCATATTGCATCGTGTGCTTTGCTCCGCGAAGGTCGGCCACGGTCGACGAAGATGTATCGGAAAGAGATGGGAAACCGTGCTTCATCAGGCAACGATACATGAACCGAGCAACTTCGTCGAGCACACGCCGGGTGGAATTCAGGAACCTCCGGAATGTCCGGATAACTGGCTCGACGTGGAAGACAAGCAGGAAGCTAAGTAAGAAATGGAACGGTCAGCGAATTCGGCGGGAAGGAACGGGCGTGTGGATTGCACCGCGCTGAATGGAAACGATGGTACCATTCACGCGGGAAGCGGCAGCTGAATCGAAAGGGGCGTGGGTGTGGAGCGCGAAGGGTGGTAGGGACCATAGAGGTCCGGTGGTACGTTCGGTGGTGGCCAGCGAACGAAACGATCGAGTGGACCGTGCACGAGGAATCGGGGCACGAGATAAACCGAACGCATCGTTGGATCGTCGCCAGGGTATCGTCAGGAGAACGCGTCTGAAGCGCGATGCAGCCGGAAACAGGACTCTCTACTAACCATCGTGAACTGCTCGAAGTCCTGCTGAAGTGCTGCCGCCTGCGCCTGGTTCAGGAAGTAGCTGTTCTGGTCGAGGCCGTCCGACGTCAAGTTCGGCGGGCCCGGATGGCCCGTGGGACTAGGAGGCGCCGATGGGTTGTTGCTGTAGCTCAAGGGGCTCCCCTGCAACCAGAAAAACGTGCCCGGTCGCGTTAATCACGGCGATCTGTCCGAGTCGAAGGCTCCAAGCCTTCTTGTTGCCGTCGAGAGCATCGATCGCCGTAAAGACCGATTTTCTAAGCCGTTAAGACTGCTTAATCTATGGAACGATACCCGTGGGACAGTGTACACCGAGTTGGTTTGCTGGGCAAGCGACGAGAGGCTGCCGTACATTGTGCTTCAGAACCACAGATTCGTGGGAAATTGATGAGGGAATGATAAACGTACGTATGGTGTTACTTACTTGGACCGTTAAACTAGGCGAGGATTGGGGCGACGGCCTGTTCACCTGCTGCGAGGACCTGTACGAGCCTAACGAATTCATCTGCTGTTGCTGCGGTTGCTGCTGCGACGACTTCTGCGAGGAAACACGCCAACGGTTCAGACGGTATCGGCTGGTCTTCGGGGCGAAAGAATTCTTGCGCGATCACGCGATGCCCTCTCATCGCTACCCTCTTCCGGGCACGCGACCGCCGAGCAATTAGCCCCCGGGGCGGTCTAAATCACTTATCCCGGCACGAGGGCTCGCGTTTCTTCAAATTCGCGCGGCGATACTCGGCAAGATCCGGGGAAATTTCGCGATGGGTATTATCTGACTCAGTGATTCCCAACCGTGTGTGGTCGCGAAGTGTTTTCTGGGGAGTCTCGCCATGGTTATTTTTATTCGGCGATTTTAAGCACTTATTTATTTTATTTAATTATTCAATCAGAATTATACTCCGGAATACCTATTTTTAATGTGTTTTCTTTACCTTGTTAAATTTACCTTACCTTATACGAGAAGGAGAGAGGGTCGCAGGTTATTTAAGGGGGTATTCTACCCAGAAATTCGATTTTTTTTTTGATTTTCTAATAGTTTAGTTTAGGGTTTCGAAAATATGTCCCTAAAATATTAAGGTGAAATTCGAAAAACTCCCAGAGTTATAGGGGCTTAAAGACGCAGCGTGGCCGGCAGTCGTTCCTTCGAGTTTTTGAAGCTAAGGAAGGTTTCCTCTACGGTCCTGGTATAGCAGATTAGGGGAAAGTTACAGAAATTAGTCGTTATCTATCGTAACTTCAGTTGTATAAGTCGTAACTGCATGAAAAACTTTAAACGCGTTTTTCCCGGAACAATTTTTTTAAATCGGGCGCACATTTTTCTCAAAAACTACTGGACCGATTGAGCTAAAATTTTACACACATTCAAAGTGAATGTGTACCTATAGCCCGAACTAGAATTATATCAATAGTTTTAATACAACCTCCCCCACATCTTGTTTTAGCTCAAGAAAAGTCGAAAAAATCAAATATAAATTTTTAAACAGCTGCGATTTCGGTAACAATGTCCGGACATGGTTACATATGTATCGGGCGATAACTACACTCATATAGATTAAAATAAAACTTTGGTAGTTTCGTTTCAGATGCCTAGGACGGCCGCAATTCGTGCGCCCGATGGGGCCGGTTTTTGATGACATGACCTGCGCTTCGGCGTGTAACCTGTACAAATTTCAATATACTGCATTCCTGAAATTTGTGTTCATAGTTCAAACACTACTAAATGTGTGTGCAAAACCCCTGCCCTGTAGGTGCGATAGGTTTTTCAGAATTAATTTCCAAATATCACCTTCAAAAACGAGTGTCTAGACTAGAATACCCCCTTAAATACTATAAAAGGGCGTTCGCGATTGAAGAAAGGTTGGGAAGCACTGATCTACCTCGATCTCCGTATCCGGCGTATAGTTTTAACATTTAACGAGGATGGTGGTGTACCTAGTTGACTCGGCAGTGGCGGTGGACCGTGAATATTTGATGGGAAGGATTGAAACGGGCGTCGAATCGTTTTACCTTGGACAATTGGGAACTCGTAAGCGTTCCATAGATCAGTCGGAGGAAAGTAAGGTGGTATACTAACTGGACTCTGTGGTGGCACGGGGCTGTGCGGTTGCTGATAAATGTAGTGGCCAGCCGGACTGTGGGACGTGGCCGTCGGCGGCGGCGGTGGCACCGGTTGTTGCGAATAGCCCTGAAGATCCTGTTGCGAAGTACTTGTGCTGTTTTCCAGCGCCACACCCTGTTTCACAGCCATCGCTATTAACGATCGGTCGGCGGTCTGTCGGCAACTCGCCCGTTTTTTTTCTTTCGTTCGCGTAGCCAGCCCGAGTAGCTACCGTAGCCGTGCGGCGGGCTCGCGCGATCGATCTCTACGCCGATTCACAACGTTCAGAGTGACGGAAGCGGTTTACCACGGGTCGCGAAACGAGCGGGAGAGCCTCCAACGTGGACCCGGACTTCTCTTTTTCCGTCTACTCGAACGAAGCAAAGAGTTCCAAGTTCTCTCGCCCGTAAGGGACTTTTAATAGTGGACCCGTTTTCTTCTGGTTACTGAATTCGAGAAGTGGAAACTAACTTCTGCACCCCCCACCCCCGGCAGCGTCCGGGACGTGGTAAACCGTGACATGCACTCTGACGTGTACACTAAACTATCAACGCGTTCCGCAAGCTCGGTACTATTGTATAATAAGCGAAACGATAAGTGGGGGAGAACAGAATAGAGATAAAGTAAAGAGTAGAGAATCGTAAGTGGAGAGCCGTGTCGGGTGTAGTCGCGTTAGTCGCGTTGGTAGCTATTAAGCGTGAAAGAGAGAGATCTTCGTAAACGCTACTAACCTTACACGTGTGAAGGAACCTAGAGTTAACAGGCACTGATAAATGGTTCTGCAAAATAACAAACACAAAACAAACACTACAACAAAGGCGAAATAAAAATAAAACGAAATTAAAAGTGGCCGCTAAAGCGTAGAGGAGGGGAGACGCGTGGCACGGGGCTGCCGAGTGCCCTTTCTTCCCCGAACAAGCACTGTTCCCAATAAAAATCACCACCAATAAAAGAATCCGGTTCCCCGT
This sequence comes from Andrena bucephala, assembly GCA_947577245.1. Taxonomy (NCBI): domain Eukaryota; kingdom Metazoa; phylum Arthropoda; class Insecta; order Hymenoptera; family Andrenidae; genus Andrena; species Andrena bucephala. The sequence continues at coordinate 10,870,543 of OX387719.1, forward strand.
TGACGGATGGGGGACCCGGCGGGCCGATTTATCGCGAAGAAGCGCCGCGGAGATAGCGCCGAGTCACCGCGCTCAGGCTCCGTGGATTCTTCAATGGGATCGATCGGGGAGGGGAGCGAGAGGTGCAAGGAGCGAGGCACAACACTCCTTACGACCCTAACCGGGGCTCGCGTGTTTATTTACCCACGTTCTTTTTTTTTTTCAGCGTCCTTGTCCGGCCGCTAGAAAAGTGTTTACTTTAACGCCCGGCTAATCCCGCGGACTTCTCCCGTTTCGCTGACCACGCGTACGCGGAGTGCGAGTGGAAGAGAAATAGGGGAGTGGGTCAAACTCGTCCAGCCGTTAAAGTAAACATGCCGCGGGCGTCGGAACAACGACCTTGACAAAAACCTGGGAAAATAAGGAGCAGAGCCTCGCGTTGGGTCGTGTGCCGTAGTATTTCTCGCATTCGCGCGTTCGGCTGCCATTCATCTCATCGACGAGTGCACGGCAGCTGTACGGAGAACACCATAGAGGACAGGGAAACGTTTCTAACCCGGAATTTCTAATTTCAATGAAACTCCGCGTGAACGTAGAATGTAGAGCACAAATCGACGTGCGTTTGGAAAAGTTGCACGTTTCAGTTTTCCACGTAAAGAAGCACATTCCATCGTTTCTGAGGAATATTAACACGTTTGGTCTTCCGCCGCGAAAACTAACGTATTGGACTGCTTAGCCACGAAGAATAGCACATTTCGTACTTTGCGGCGAAAACTACTTACAAGGAAAAATCCCGAACTCGGAAATTTAACAAATTCTGAGACTTTGTGAATGTGTGGGGGATTTCCTCCTGATTCCAATGCAATTTTTGTTTGATGCTCGAATTCACTCTTAGGGGGTGAAATTGACCCCTTAAATTCCGGCTATTTTTCGATTTTATTGTTATAACTCGCGAGCTATAAGAACTGTAAGTTACTAAATGATAGTCCTAATTGAAAGAAGTAACTTTTGTCATGAAACTTTTTTTTCTACCTCTCACAGATTGCCAGTTACAAAATAAAGTCGGAAAATAGCCGAATTTTCAGGGGTTAATTTCATCCCCTTAGAGAGAATTTTTGCAGCAAACAAAAATTGCATTGTAATCAGGAGAACATCACCTATATATTCACAAACTTTCAGACTTCTTTGAACTTCCAGATTCCGGATCTTCCCTTGTTAGCACATTATCCTGTTTCGCTACGAAGAATGACACGTTTTGGATTAAATTGCAGAAACTATCACGTTTCGGCGCGCGGTTAGTTTAAATTGTTCAAGTGCATTTTGCATCGAAGAATTCAACTTTTGAAAATATTGTTTAATAAATAATAACTCCTTCTAATCTCCAAAAGGAAACAGGTATGAAAATTTTAATCTACATAATTTCATTACGGTATTTTAATGTTTAATAAATTACCGAACAAGTACTAAATAAAAATCGCGTCGGAAGGTATTTAAGTTGGCGCACTGGATGTTTCGTAGCCAACCATCCAAATGTGCTGCTTTTCGTCGCTATAAATGGAACATGCTACTTTTCGTGGCAAACCGCTCAAACATGCTACTTTTCGCAGCGAAAACCGAAACGTGATAGTTTTCGTAATAACGAGGACAAACGTTCTGTTTTTCGTAAGAAAATTGAAACGTGCTACTTTTCGTAACGCACGTCGAAGTGGCGGACTGGCCAGGATGTCAGCTTGCCAGATGACAAGTGGGCCCCCTTAAATACTCTACTTACTAAAAAGTATACTTTTATTCCACAAAAATTTTAATTCTACCTTTTTGCCACTCGTGTATTTTTTAACAATTTTATTTATTTCTTATAACAATTAAATGATAGCCTTATAGCAGTGGGTGGGCCCCAACGGCGCACCCTGAGGGAGGTCAAGGGTAGCACCCCCAAAGAACGGGCTTTGTTAAAAGAAAAGAAAACTGGATTTCCTTCTTTAAATAAATTTTTATAATCACCTAATCAATTTTATTCAATTGACATTGAAAATATTTTTAACCACTGTTGGGCACCGTTTGTCTCCTGGCAACCAATATTTTCAGACCCAGACCGCCACTGGTAAACTTAATTGAAGGTTTACTTTTCTTTTGTAGATTTTCTTTCTCCTCAGAAATTCGCTCGGAAGGGTGAAATCAGCCGTTGAAGTTATCGCGCGCCTTTCCTTGCTTTAACGCACGGGGCAACGTGCGAGGAAACGGTGAATGGCTGTCGAGCGGAAGATTTTCGTAATGGAGAGAAAATGGAGGCTGATGGGTTCGATGGTGTCTGGAGCGCACTTGTGCGAGACTTTACGGTTCCTTGCGACGGTGCACGAGCGTTCCACGGCCACGATTGGGTAAAATCGATATTCAAGTATGCTGCGACTAATCTAGACACCGATTAACGAACCGTGCCCGAGATTGCCCCACCGAGGCAGTTTAATAATCCCAGTGTATCGAAATTGTACGCGGGAGCCGAGGTAATTGCGTCCCGAGCGAAACGCTCTTAACGGCCGATCCGCGGGCGTTTCGCAATCGTCCTCGGCGATGTAGTCCGGCCGAGAGTCGTGGAAATATAAAATCGTTATCCTGGCGTTCGATCGGCCTTCCCCGCGGAGATAATCGCCGCCTGTCGCGGTTATACGGGCCCCGTTCGTTATTATTTCAACGGCCACGCTGCCGAAAGCTCCGCGGGCATCGTGGCTCGGTACACCGCGGTGGTTACGAAGCACAGAAAAGCGCAGAGTATACACCTCTTCTCATGCAATGCTACGTACAGCCGTTTTCTGTTTCTTTAAGGGATTATACCGAGTCAGGAGGCTGAAAAGAGGCGAATAATTGTGATTGTTTTTGACAAAGCGTAAGCATATCTTTCTACAGAATTTTTTGCACTTAAAAGAGCAACATTTAAAGAACACTTGGTAATTTTATTGTAGAAAAATATTTACGTTTATAATAAAAATATAACGACATCTAAAAAGCCTTTCTAAAAACGGTGAGCAAGATATCTAAAAAACTACTACACTAATCTTTCGGAAATTTTGTGGGCTTATTTTAGATATAAAAATCTAGTGGTTGGTCGAAGGATTTCTTTTTTCAATTTATACTTTCGATTTTAAGAACGAAAAACGGCCGTTTTCTTTTTTTTTGTTTTTGAAAACATCGTAACCTTAAATTTAAACAGCCGCCATTTTGCTTTAGTTTAATATTTCGGAAATTCCATCGATTAATCAGAGGATAAACTAATATACTAACGAAATCTTTTTGGTTTTTTGATTTTAGATAACCTGATTCCGAATGGCAGTGCTCACCGCAAAACTACTTTTAAAAAAGTGCTTATCCGGGCATCGGTTGTAACTTTCCTATAAATGAATATTTTTACACGAAAATATTACTGAATGGTCCTCAAATGTTACTCCTATAAATACAAAAAGTTCTGTATCAATATATGCTTATCCTTTCTTAAAAAAAATTCTCAAGTATTCGCTTTATTTCAGCCTCCTGACTAGGTATAACCCCTTAACGGACCAAGTCCCTCGGAACCGACGGATCTCTCTCGTGCTGTGCTTCCCAATCTTTTTTGAGCCGTGATCCCCTTTTATAATATTCAAATAACCTGCCGCCCCCGTCCCATAAAATGTAAGTTAAATTTAATACGGTAAAGAAAGCAAATTAAAAATAGGTATTTCAGAATATAATTCTAACATAATAACATTTAAATAAAATAACAAAAAAACTAAAATACCGTGGCGGTCGTTCAGAAAACACTTCACGGCCCACAGACTGGGAATCACTGTGCTAGCGAAAGGAACAGCTTCCGACCCGCGAAGAACATTGCGCGTCGGATGGTTCACCCCCGGAGGATCCCTCGGCTCCGCGGCGCACGGCGTCTCTAATCTGACGCGAAGTAGCCGAGCGGGCGTCGCGTCTCTTCGCTGTGGGTTTTTAAAGCGTCGCGATTCCGAAGATCCGAGGGAACCGGCGAATGGCTCGAGAAGGACGCGCGTCGTCGGCTGCTTCGCTGGTGCAGCGGCATTCTCTACCAATGCATTATAGTAACCCAACGCTATAGTACGGGATCGCAAGGATATTTACTTGGGCGCCGGTCGGATTGTGATCCTGTGAAAAGGATAGCCTACCAGCTTGAGCCAAGCTGGTCGGCGACAGGTTTGTGGGACTGCTCGTTTGAGGGCTCTGGAATTATACCAGCAGTGCGACCATTTCAAAACAGATATCCCCGCCAAGGCGTGTATCCTACCCTAAGCTTTTCTACTACGTAGCAACGACGCTACCTGATACACCTGCGCGTCGGGACTGGGGGGTCGCGAGAGCGTAGAGAAAGAACAGGTGACAGAGGGGAAACCGGAGGAAAAAGGTGCGGTGACGGAGAGAGAGAAGCTCGAGGGAAATGGCTGGAGCGACGCTCGCGGATTATGCCCCGGTATCGACGAGCGTTCGAGTTTCCCCGAGGCGCGTGGAAGTGTGCGAGCCGCGGTGGAAACTTTTCACCGATCTGCGAGCTCGCTTCGAGATGGAGATGAATTTTAAGAGGTTTAAATCGAGCGAGATCGTCCCGGGCCTGCCACCTGTTCCTTATCTCAGCTTCTAGAGGAACACTATAATATCTAGCAAGTGGACTGAACCGGTTAATTCTATGCTGACACCTTGACGATGGACGACGCTTCCTGAAGGCGAATTTAGAATTTTCACTTGGGATGTGTAAAGGATGATTGATCTCACAGTGAAAGGTGCAAAGATTGTTTTCATCTCCGTCAGATTTGAAGATTTCCGCGAAATATCATCAAATATTTTAATTTAAAACAGTCGGGACAATTTCAAAATTAATTCAATATGGCGACTCATATCGGAGTCTTTGCTAATTCGCTACATGAAAAAAAGGGAATTGTTTTCAAAGTTGTCTCAAGCCTCTGTGGTTAAACTATTTCCATTTTCTATCGATTAAAGTTCGTCGCCCGTAAAAATTTGCCGCAACTGAAAATTCTTCGCTTCCTAAAATTTACCGCTCCCAAAATCTGTCGCGCCCGTAATGTGACGCCCTCCAAAATTTCCCGCTTCCCAAATTTTGGCACCTTCCAAAATTCCCCGCTCCCCAAAATGCATCGTTTCCTAAAATTTCCCGCTCCCCTAATTTCGACACCTTCCAAAATTCACCGCTCCCCAAAATTGGCCGCCTGGCCTCTACTTTCGATAAATTCACATTCACTGTGGATGAATCATCCGCGATGCAAACCCGAAGCGTAAAGTCTAAATTCACCTCAACCCTCGCGGTCACTGTCGGCGAGGCGTCAATTTTATTCCACCGTTCGGAGAAAAGTTCTGTCTTCGGTGTCACAGGGAAGACGAGGGGGTAAAGAGTACCTACAGGTAGGCAGCTCGACGAGTGCCAGAGACAGGAGTTTTCTCTTTGAACGAGGCGAAAGAGACAGAGGAGCCGCGATCGTTAAGAGGACGAAGAGTCGTTGAGGAGTGTACAGCCCCATAAGAATGCGTATCTATACCTGTGTGCAAGGTCGAGAAGAAAGGAGAGAAAGCGAGGAGGACGGTATAATTGGCTGGACTTACGTTGCTGAATGGCGTACTGCTGGAGTGGTCTTCCTGGTCCAACGGCGTGTGAAGTGGCGACGGGAAATGGACGTTGCTCAGGTCTGGCAACGACCCCGTGTTGTTGCCTATGGGGATCTGCTGTCCTGGCGGCTGGGAACTTGGGTATATGCTGCGAGATTCAAACAGGCGCTCGAGTCAACGATCAGTAAGAATTACCGAGGATTCGTCATCTCTCGAGCCCTGGAACGACGTGTCACTTAACGACGTAGCACGGCAACGTACACTTTGGCAATTGGAAACTCTCCTTTTGGAGGGTATAGGCGCCGCTTGTCGTCGTTCCAAGATCGAAATTCATTGCCTGCGCGTTAGCAAAGCTCAGCAACGAACGAGAAGGGAACCCGAGAATTCGAGGATCGTTCCCTCGGGCGCGTTAAAAATTGTAGACAGCCCCGGGGTCAGGCTGGACGTCGGCCTATTCAGAATTATATAAACTCGGAGCGCGGTAGCGTCGGTATTCGCGATATAATACGTCGGGACTACAATGAAAGCTCGTACAATAGCCGCAACGCATAAATAATGCATACACCGGGAGCGCAACAATAGGCCGCGGTGCTATCGAGAGTGATTCAGCCGAGATTCGCGAATTTTCAGCCGGGCCTCGCCAGATTTCTAGCAATTTCAAGGGTCTTACTTGATCCCTGGCACTCTGGGCATCTCGCAGGACGATCTGGGCCGTTCGATGAATCCGTGATGCAAGTCCCTGTTGTCGCTCCCCGATCCGCTCATGTTGTGTTGATCTGTGAAACGTCACAATTCGTAAGAGCCGTGGAGAGTGCAAGATTGGGGATTCGCTTCGCCAGCGACGATCCGAGGGAATCGCTAATCCGCCGGGGTGTCAATTACATCCCGTCCTCCGACACCCACGCGCGCGCGCGCGCCTCGAGACACGGTTCTGCCGCGGCGACGATGGGCCTCGTGCATATTGCCAAGGCACGGCGTCTGATTTCGCGGCGGAAACGTAACACCGTGTAATGCTACTTGCTAACGTTACTACGGGTATAACGTTTCGTTCCTGACCCCCTCGTGCCGCCAGCCGACTGCCGGATTAAGAGGGAATCATCGAAGGCGCGTATCCCGAGCGACCGGAATTGGGAAAGCTGCAGCGGTCGACGACCTCCATACTTCCGCCGGCGATCTTTTATTGTTTTCAGAATTCCCCGCGTGCTTAACGCTTCGAGAATGAATCTCCGTTCAATTGCACACATAGAGTAGCCTATTGCAGCTCTATCCAAGATGAATGCTCGCCAGTTTAGCGGGGTGGAAAAGTATTGATCCCCGAGAGAATTCCGCCACTCGAGGGCAACGAGGTAACGCGATAATCGTGGGATTCCCGCGGACGAGCCCAGCTCCGTGAAATCGGCCCCAGGAGCTGGAGGGGGAGGGGGGGGGGGGGACGGGAACCAGCCAATTCCCGAAATAATGCACGCCCCCGAGCCACGGCGATGGAATTTACGCGGCTGGGGCAACGTCGGGGGCGTTTATTATACGAAACGCGGGGATTTTTCCCAGACGACGGGACAGATCCCAGAGACGACGCGAGGATTGACTTAATGGTCGCGAGATTCGCCTCGAGATTGGCCAATTTAGAATTTTATTTACGCCGGCCTTGGTGTGCTTCTTGACGAGCGCGTACAATTTCGACGGGAATACTGATCTCGAATTCGATCTCGTAAGCGTGGAACAAGTGGAAAGCTGTGGATCCGGCTGAATTTCAGTGGGAAAGCCGTGGGACGAGTGGCGGGGGGGGGCTGGAGGAATGTTTACCGAGCCGCGTCGATTGATTTGCGATGGATATTGGATTGAACACCCGACAAATGGACTGTTCGCCGCGCGTAGATGGAGGCAGAGATATTTCACGACACGATTCAGTTTCGCTCGGCTTGACAAGCGGCGGTCTGATTGCCGCGCACTTTTTCCGCGGGTCGCGCCTTCTTCCTGGGAGCGTGTCATTAATATGCATTGTATCGCCGGGAATGGGCATTCCCCGGAGAAACGCGAGCATGCGAACAAATCGAGGGGTGGGGAGGGGGGAGGGGAGAGGGGGGGGGGGGAGGGAAGGAGATTCGCTGAGTGTCCGAAGGATTCGAAACGGCGCCGTGGAACGGTGGGCAGATCCACTTAGGCTTAATTAGCGACGATTACTTACGTCCTTATTTTCATAGACGCGGCTTACCTCGCGCCGCGTTTACTGGACTTCATTCTGATGAAGCTGTTGCGATGACTCTTTGAGATTTTACTTATTAAGGGAAGAACCTGGTTTATAGGGTTGAAGTTCTGGATTTTTTTCTGCTTTAATCGAGAGTTATGTTCTCAGAGTTCTAAATTTTCAGAGTGAAATTCAAAGTATTTCGGAAGCACCAGCCAGGAGAACAGTTATGCGTCGCGCGGTATACACGCACCCGGCCGGAAACAGTAAAATTTAAAACGCTTTTTCTCAAAACAGCGTTTTTCGAGTTGGCAGGAAAGATAGCAAAGAAACTATTTGACAGATCGACTTTTCCTGGAGCTTTTTAGTTAAATAATGTCCAACAATCGTGGATGAACTGAAGAAATTATGAAGAAATTAAATTAAACCACTTTTTTGCATAGAAACATCGAAATTTTCTCATCGAAACTTAAAATTTTCATTTAAAGTCCCAGAATTTTGTCATTTTTAGATTTCTTTCTCATTGTTTTAGTTCATTGACAATGTAAGTTCATGAAAATTAAGAAACACATCCGCTTCTTTATTTCGGGCAAGAATAAAAGGCTTCATATTCCCCGTCATTTCACAATTCCATTGGCGAGGCACATCAATGATTATTCAATCCCGGCGCGATGAACTTGAAATTTTGCAGTTAAATTTTTCCTCTGTATTGTACAAATATATATTAAAATACCCCCAAAGTTTTGGAAAGATCGACTTCATTTTTCCCTATTAAAAAAATTCGCGAAAATCACCATTCTCAGCTTCCTGAACCAGCTTCTCCTCTTAACCTTTAGAGGGCCGGGCTGGCCACTATAGTGGCCACCTAAGAATTTGGATACTTTGCCGGCCATTTTGGTGGTATATATGCATAAATTTTAAATAAATAAAATTTACAATTTTCAATGAAAACATCCCGGCCCTCTAAAGGTTAACTAACCACGAGATCGTCCGAATCATGTCGTGACGATAAACAAGGAAATGTAAAGTATAAGGAAAAAAAGGTGTCTGTTTACCTCGTCGATGGGGTATAGCGGTGCCCGCCTGGCAGGCCTCGTTGGCGCTCTGGTGGAGGGCCGAGTCCGAGTTCGTCCTCCTCCAGGTGTCCGGCGGGGGTGGCGATAGGTAAGGAACGCCGCTGTACGGCGAGGTGTCGTGCCTCTTCTCCATCGGGCGCGAGCGCATCGGGCCCACCCCCATGCTCCTGCCCCTCTCGTTGTTACGGTACATCATGGAATTGTGCTGCATCTCCTCCAGGTTGCTGAGCGCCGTCTGCAAACGGAAACCACAACGGATCGATCAGCGACGCCTTCGCTGCGTGCAACTGGTGCTATCATGCACGTGCGAGTCTCCTACGCGCTTGCATCCGTGTAAAATGGGGACTAATCCCTTTCCAAACTCAATATCGATCAGACGCTACACCGAGTTATCGTTACCAGAAAACTGTTCTTCATATCGGACCTGCCTGCCTGCCCAAGCATTCCTACAGCGATTCCGTGCTTCTTCGCAGAACCGGTCCGCATGATCGCGATTAACGTTCACGGTATCGTCGCTGCGTGCATTAGATAATGCTCGGCGGGGCCACCTGGGACGTGGAGCCGGGCGTAAACATCGGGCGTACATTTTCGGCGTTGCAGATGACGTCCGCAGGCCTCCACGGGGCGCGAATTTAAACCGAACAACGCCGATAACCGCGACAATCGATGGCTACACAGCGCTATAATTAAAGCGTCGCCCGGCTGTTCCGCTCGGGGAGCGGAACGACACGCGGCGCCTCGTTCTCATCGGCTGTTGTCTATACCGCCGGGGTCTTCGACGAGCGCCGAGCGAAAACGGGGAGAGGGCAGCGCGGTTTATAGTGCAACGAGATAAAAACGAAGCGGCCGTGAACGTGTACGCGGAATCGCCGCGAGCGTCGCTCCTAATGGCCGTGGCTCTTCTGTTTATTGCCGCGAATACAACTTTGGCCCCAGAGTGCTGGGGGGGATTCGCCTGACCCTAATTTAGAATTTAGATCGCGTCGGCGCAGGTATTCCCGCGAGCGCCGTGCTGTTACGCGCAACTTTACGCGATTGAATAACCGCGAGTCATCGGCCTGCACGCTTTCGACGCGCAAGCAGGAGGAAGAGCGAGGAGCTCGATGTGTTGTGAATTAAAGAAGTACAGCGTCGTATTCGGCGTACCCTGCCAGGCATATCCTTGAGAGCCTGCCGCGGCAGCTGGTCGACGGTGGCGGGAAGAGCGTCGAGAAACGTCGCCGATGCTCGCCCGCCGTGCCGCCAGTGTATCCTCGTTACGGGTGACAGCAACGCGAGCGGCAAATTATTAATTATAACGCAACGAGCGAACGAGCGAGCCTCGCGGCGCACAAGGTTCAAGGAAAACAGCATTCTCCGTGCGACTCAGCGGCGATCCTATTTGCAAACTGTGCGCGGCGAGCCGCGCCGTCGATGTCGGGATCTTCCCGTGAACGTTCGAATACCGCTATTCCTCACGAGTGTGTACATATCCCGAGGGAAAGAGGCGCGAATCGATCGCCGGATTAGCAGTCTGTGTTGGCAGACGTCTAGAGACGGAGAATCTTATCCCCGGGCAATTTTTCTAGCAGAGACGATTCACCGTAAATGATGGAATACTCGTGTCTGACTGGCGGCGCGGCCGTCTGGCGGTAATGATTCAGGGAATTTCAGGAACGCTGTCGTGCGTTCACGCGACACGCGCGATTTATCGACGTCCCGACTGGTCAGGCCCGACGCACCTTCCAATTTTAGCGTAGCAAGAATTGTATGGCATAACGATATATTTTTAGTCGGTACACAGAGGATTGTGCCCGATGATGCCACGCTGTAAACATATGCACGAGGGGAACACGTGTAGTCTAGCCTGTGTGTACTTTGGAGGTGCTTTGATTCCTGTGGCCACACCCCTGGGGCTTAGGGGAGTGTTGGCAGGGTGGCAAGCCATTTTCTAAACGGGCCCAGAGACCTGCGAATGGGCGCGCTACCACTACCCTCGGGACTCGAAACACAATTGCTAGATCACCCACTGGGAATTTCTCCTGTCGGCCGTGGCTTGGGCGGGACAAGGGGCGACCGGTTATAACCCTCTAGAGGGGACTAGGGAACATCCCTGTCCCTTAAGGGGGAACACCACTGCGACGGCCGGAAGAGTAAGACATTTTTAAGAATTTTTTTTAGGAATAATTTACAGTTTTCATAGAAAATTTTGATTACCTATCTGTAGTACGCTGTCTTAAGAGACTATACAAAATAAATAAATAGAAAAATATCCATAAATTTTAATATATTAATTAATCTTCTAGATCTCCCCACGCGAGCTGGTCGAATGTGTAACTATGAAACAGCAGGTCCGAAATCAAATTTAAATTTTTTTTATAAACTACGGTAAACGCACCAATAAATGAACACTTAAGGCTAATGAATGAACACTATTATAAACTTAAGTTTGCAGCGCGATTGATTCCACGTGCTGGAAAAATTATTTGTATACGAGGCAAGAAATTAAAAGAAGTCTCTAATCAAATAGTTGCTTATTTTAATAACTTATTTTACTCATTTTAATAAAAAATGGCCATTCACTGGTACGTGTTCATTTACTGGTACATCCACCCTATATCAGTGTAGTTTCCGTTGTACGCACGGATTCTTTGATTGAAAACAAATTTTTTGAAACACGCTCGGAAAACTGTCCATCTTATTCGCGAATTTTCGAAACTTTTCTTCTAAAGCGCACCATTTTTACAAAAATAATTTGTTTAAGAAATCGGTACGCACAACGGAAACTACACTCATATAGATTGTAAAAAAAAAATTAAATTTGTTTCCGGACTTGCTGTTCCATAGTTACACATTCGACCAGCTTGCGTGTGGAGGGGGGCGGGTGGGGGTTGGAAGATTAATTAATATACTAAAATTTATGGATGTTTTTCTATTTATTTTTTTGTATAGTCCCCTTCCGAGGAAAGTCCCTAGGTCAGAGTTGGGGATTATTCGATTAAAAATTTATTTGAATAATCTTCGAACAATGCCAAACTCTGCCCTAGGTCCTGCGGTGGACGAGGAAGCAGCGGTGTTCTCCCGCACGTGCTCAAAACAGATACGCTCTCCAGTCCATTCATCTGGCCGATACGCAGAAACACGCTTCCCCGTCTGCGTGTATTTATATCGCCACTGGACTACGATTCCCTGCGCGGATTCGATCGATATTGTTTACGCCGAATGCTCGGCAATCGATGAGTAATGGCTGCGAACTGCGCGACCAGTTTCTCAAAATCTGGCGCTACTCTTGCGCTGCTGCTTTCATTCAATTGGGGGTGGCTTTATCGTGAAATGATAGGGCGAGGGTGGTATTCAATGGAATATTTTTTGGAATCAAAGTCCTCTACCACTGCTAGAACTCTGATATCAGCCTCGCATCAGTCAGGCGACGTGAATCACCCTGTACAACGTGTGGTTACTCAAGAACGTCGACTGCTAAGTGTCAAAGGTCACCGTGTCGCGGAATTCCGACTCGTGCGCTTCGTTGCCAGAAACCAGCGAACGCATAGACACTTCTACGCATCCTCGCAGAAGCGTCTAGCGAGACGCGAAAGGAAACGAAGGCTCGCGGTGATTTTCGCACGGAGGCAGTGCCAGGCCTCTTGTAAATAATGAAAGAATCGAGTTAGCGGCCGTGCAAGGAAGGGAAATTAATAAGCTGTCGACCAGTCTGAACTGGTACGAACCCGCGGGTTAAATCGCTTCATTCGATCGTCGCAATTAGTACGATTCTCCTTCGCGCGGTTGTTACGCGCTCGACTCCCTCGTTCGAAATTGGCGAAATCTAGGCTCGGCCTGCTCGCCAGCGCCGCGATTCGTCGGTGTGCTTGAATTAAGGTAATTCGTCTTAGTTTGCAGCAGAGGAGCAGGTTCTGCGATTCGTCCAGCGAAATTCACTTCGGCCCCTTCTTTAATTGCCATTTGTCGGGCCCGCGCTTCCATCGCATTAGTTCGCGGCGCAGTTTCGCCAACTCGCGGCACAGGCGGACGTGGGATGGATGATTTACACGTACCAGTAAATGAACACGTACCAGTGAATGGACATGTATTATTAAAACGAGTAAAATAAGTTATTAAAATAAGCAACGAATTAAATTAACAATAAACTATAGAAATATAATTCTCGAAAATTCAACTTTCATTAATAAATTTACAATTTACTCCTTTTATCAGGCATAGAACTCCAAAATTTTAAGTTAAAGAAACTCTTAATCTTCAAAATTAATAATCTATTAATATAATATTAATTTTAATATATTATAAAAAATGATTATACTCAACTAATCATAAAAATATTGGAATATTCTATTTCATTTTTTTTACATGAGCAGGAATAATTGGAGCATCTCTGAGATTTATTATCCGTATAGAATTAAGAAATCCAGGTAATTGAATTAATAATGATCAAATTTATAATTCAATTGTAACCTCTCATGCCTTTATTATAATTTTCTTCATAGTTATGCCATTCATAACCGGAGGTTTCGGAAACTGATTTACACCGTTAATATTACAAGCGCCCGACATGGCTTTCCCACGAATAAATGAGGCAGTCAGAGCAACAACGGGCTAACCCACATTTTTTTCGAAATTGAATTAGTAGCAATAACGTATTCCAATAGGCACTACTAACCATATAAAATACGGAAAATTTTTTTTTTTAATGTGGGTCTGTTGCTCTGACTGCCTCAAATAATAAGGTCGAAATGTTTTTTAATGAAAAAAATTATGTAAATGGACCAAAAATAAATTTTTTTCTTTTAGCAGTTAATTTTAACATAAATATAGATAATAGCAAAGTACAAAATTAGAATCTATATATATTTAAATGTAGAAATCATAATTGAGGAAAAAAATGTCGATGTCCCAGATGTCGATCACCAAATTACGGTCGGCAACTAGTTGTCGATCAGTAATTGCTCTAAGTAGTACTCGATCAAGAAAAGAGAGGTTATAATGAAAATTTAAAGCACGAAAACGGGTAAAAAATCGTTCGGAAACATTTATAAATAATTTATCTCATTAAATTATCGTATAAATTTTAATAATTCATTATTTATTAAATACTTAAGTGCAAAAAATAATTTTTTTTATAAAATATTTGTATAAACATACAAAACATGTTCAACACAAACTTTTAAATTACTAATAAATAGCAATAATAAGGTATGCTTAATTTCTATCTTATTATTTATTCTTTTCTAAAGGTTGTTTAATATTATTTTGAACACTTTTTATGGCTATCATAATATTTGTGAAAATGATCAAGAACTGGGACTTGATCGACAGCTGGGGCAATTACCTTATAAGATTTTGACTATTACCCCCTTCAATTTTAATTATCCTAATAAGAATAGTTTCATTACCCTTAAGTGTTCATTTATTGGCGCGTTTGCCTTAATTGCCCGCGCGAATGTCAGATTTAGAGTAGCAGACCGTTGCATCTGCGTAACCGAGCTTCCGAAGGGTGACGGAGACACGAGACACATAAGACCGTACGCAATCTCAATTTCGATTCGGTCCGGTACACCTCCAGCTTCTCGGATCCGTTGGAGAGCGCAGCTCTGTCAGTCCAAGCTGCTTCTACGTCAATTGTGTTCCACGATTCCCGTGCCAACGAAAATAAAAGTTACCTTCGCCGTTCATCCTCCGTCGATGTTAACTTGCGCCGGGGTACCCGCCCGTTTTAACGCTAATAATAGCAGTTTCACCTATTGCGAACGCGTGGACGAACTTCATCCCTGACTCGTCGGCGGAAGGAGCCTTTTCTTCTCCTGATCGCGACCCAGCGGAGACACGTTTCTTGGGAATCGCCGCAAGAGGGCCGAAGACATTCAGGGCCATCCCTGCTCGCCATGTGTTGTTCGAGCGCGGCTCACACGACTATTAGCTAATATCTGTTGAACTATGCGGTAAACATAGAAGGTTTCTCCCACGGTCCAGTTTACGAAACCTCGCGTATTACCTCGCCTTGAAACGCGGGAATCTCTCGGATATCCGACACCCGAAACCTCAGCCGATCTTTACTTGAATTCGACTCGCCACGAGGCGCGAGGGATATCTTGCTTCGTGGGAAATCGATTTCCACGGACAGGGAACCTTCGATTACACCGAAAATTGATACTTCGACGCGATAAATTTCAGCCGTGCTTGCCTGCTGGGAATACTCGCCTTGCAGCGAGCGGAAGCTCGTATTCGATCGACGGCGGGTCGCCTGTGTCGCACGTAATGCATTCGTCGACAGGTAGGCACAGCCAGGACGCCTCTTCCCGTCGAGCACGCAAATTTAACCGTAATTGTAGGCGTAACTTAATTATCGATAATACGACGATGCATTCAGGCCTCAATTAGGAAAAGAGAGACGAGCGGGGCGCTCATCTAGCCAGCGCTCCTATTATGTTACGACGACGCGCGCCACGTACAACCGCAGGCAAGATTACGAGGTAAATTATCGGGAGACCCGGTAAATGCGAGCTCCAGACAGTTCCGCTGCGTCCTCGCGGCAAAGATGCTCCCGCTGTTCACGATTCATCTTGTACCTAAGGGACCCAGTAATCAGAGTTGCAGCGAGCGTGGATGAACCCGAGCTTCTCGCAATCCGCGATTCAATCATAACAGCAATACCTGCCGGGTCCACGCGAGGCACGGGAATTCGAGAGTTGCTTCAAACCGGAGCTGTAATTATTCGGATATTCGAATATTCGACGATGATGAAAACATTTTATCGGAAAGTTTTCTACGTGCCAATGGTAAAACTATAGCATAGAAATTTAATGCAATTTCCCTTTGTAAATCAGTTATCAATAGTGCTAAAAAATACTACAATTAGCTTTGGACCAACAGGATTGGCACTTGCACTGCTTGCAAATTTAAATGAATGGCACATTCGGTTCTCTGTACAAATAAAATTGTTTATTTCATGAATTTGGACTATATTAATGCAAAATGTAGAAAAATTTGTGATGGGTTTGGGCAATTGAATAGTTAAGCATATTCAGCAATCAATCAAATCGAATTTCGTAAATAATTTAAAGTCAGGGAAGTTTTTTCTCTCTTCCGAAAAATTTCATTTTTGGCACTTACAGTGTTTTCTACAAGGACTCTTCAATTCACATTGCACGAAATTCAGAAATGTCTTCGTTTCCCGACCCTCCGTGCCTCTCACCCCCGAGGAACAGATGTCTGCTTAGGAAAAGTAACGCTCGCGGATTTTCCCAATGGGAACAGAGTGTAAGGAAAGACGCACTTTTAATCGAGGCTTAGTTTCCAGCGAGTTCACGGCAACCGAACACAAGTTTTAAGCGGTTACCGCCTGCGGCCGGATCGCCACAATGGTGCCCGGCATTTGCATACCGTAATATGCAAAATGTGTATCAGTAACTCGCGCAGTGACGATGCAAGAATAACCTCGCTGCCGCCTTTTT
The DNA here is from genome assembly GCA_947577245.1 of Andrena bucephala. Lineage (NCBI taxonomy): Eukaryota > Metazoa > Arthropoda > Insecta > Hymenoptera > Andrenidae > Andrena > Andrena bucephala. The sequence goes on from OX387719.1 coordinate 10,886,835, forward strand.
TACAGCACGCATACGCTCACCAATGTGCTCGACACATGCGCACATATTTTGAGACCCGACATCCTCCACCGTGACCGACACGGACGCGAAAATGCTCCTCGGTGTCGCGTTACCGTCCAATCCGTGCCCTTTTTATCGCGCGCGCCTCGCGAAATTCTCTCGTTCCCGAGCGCCGGCGGAATCCCCCGTGCAGCCTGCACCTCGCAGCATTTCCTTCGGCGATTCTTTACTTTGCATTTCACGGCACGTACCGCTGAAAATTTACCACCTCGACGGCTCCCGCGGACGTGGACTTTCACGAGAATCGATTCGCAGCGGGGCTGCGTTAACGCGTTTCTGGTTACCATGATGATAGATGACGAATGGAGCGTCGGGACCGTTAAGTTGCACGCTGGCATTTCAAGGGAACAGGAGAACGTGTAGTTCAATTAACTGAGGCTACAAGATATCGGAGGAATAGGTAAACAGTGGAATAATCCTCGTCGCGTTAACGCAGATGTGCGACGGCGGGAATTGAAGGAGGAATTAATGAGAGACAACCGAGGCTCATGAATAGAAATTAGGTTGGGAAAATGGGGGAAACGAGTTTGGGGGCCAACATTTCATCCACTTCGCACTTTCGAGTCTTTCGACATTTCGGGGTTTCCTCCGATTCTCCACGTTCCAAGCTAATTGCGATCCCAAGAAAACTCTGCAGCGCGCCGTACTCGCAAAAATGATTTTCGCCGCGTTTTATATTTAATTATAAATAATTATTCCAAAATATAATTTTTAACCGTGCGCGAAATTTTTGTTTAGCTATTCGTCGAGTATCAAAGGTATAATAGTAACTTTATGGGTGATTTAAAAATAATTTATAGGGGAGAGCTGCCAATATCGTACTGGTCACCTAAATCGTACCTCATCAATTTCTAAGTAATTAATGAATATAAACGACATCTGATAATAAGAATATCAAGTAAATGAGAAATAAAAAATAGAAACAAAACCTTTTGAGCTTAAATCCTATTTTGTGCGTGCTATAAACATTTAAAAAAGTCAAGTATGATTGATGTAACTTTTTACCAGTTTATTTTAGCTGATAATAATCAAACAATGCAATTTTGTCCTGTACTTTTGTATTTTTCTAAAAGCGGGTTTAATGTAGAATATTTGACATTCATTTTAAGTCCATATTACATTCATTATAAAGTTTAAATTGATATTTATAAATAAATTGACCATGTTTCCTAAATCGTACCACTACAATCGTACCAGTAGGATTTGACAACTCGTATGTTATATAGGTTATGTACATATATCATATTAATAGGTTATTGCGACCTGTGTGTGGTCCATATACATATGAGGCATTTGGTGGAAAAAGTGCACATACGCCAAAATGCCATTTCAAGAAAATCGATTTCAAAGTTTTCATTATAGTATAACTTAATATAAAGTAATGCAATTAAATCCAATTTTTTTAGGGATGTAGTTATCGTGTCCTTCAAACGTTCTGAAAACAGAAGTCATGATTTGGAAATGATATGTGTCTTTATTTACAAGTTTCAAGCAAGTGGTTTATGTGCCCTTTTTCCGTAAATGTGGTGAATTCGTAACAAAGTTGCTTCTTTGTTTAGTTATTTAAATATAATTTCGTTTGCTTACTTCGTTACACATTTTTTATACATTGCTTAACTAAAAAATACAAAATGAAGCACAAAAAAATGCAATGTTTTAAGTAAGTATTAGTTTGTTCGATTTTTTGCATCAAGCTGTCTTCCAAATAAATTTGTTCTTTTCTAAATCAGCTTCTTTCCTTGCGGATTCGATACACGCCTCACTTTCCATATTTCCTTGCTTACACAAAAACCGCGACTATGTAGCTGCGTATCGATCACGCTACGTAATAAAACAGCATCTAGTTAATCTGAACGCGAGATAAGTAGTGCCTTTGATATATCATATATATAACATACACCTGAGTTCATTTAAACGATTAAAGGAAAAGGGGCACATAAACTTATATGCCCTTTTTCCATCAAATGCCTCATATGTACATGTAACTATATAATAATCATTACTTTATGTTGAATATTTTCTTCCCTATTTGTTATTGATACTATTTTTAGTGAAGATACGATTTAGAAGACCAGTTGCCTAAATCGTACCTTTTACAGTATGTGACAAAAAGATTAATAACAAATTAATTTGTTCTGAGCAAAAGGTTAAGCATATCATAGTAGGTGGTTAAAAGATCAAGCTACAATATCCAATAGTCATTTGCGTTCAAATCAGTACCAAATATGAAATATAACGTAAAATGTCTTAAGTGGTATGTTATAGGCAACCCTCCCCTAAGTTTGATACTACCTAAATAGTAAATTCAAACATGTAGATACATATTACCTACTTTTTTACAAAATTTTCAAGAAGTATTATACTTTTTAATATTCTCTTTCTACCAATTCTGCCGCCCCAAATTTACCGCTCTGAGCAGTTGCCCCGCTTGCGCGCCCCTAGATGGGGCCCCGCATACTTGAAGCGTTACCAGTCCTTCGATCGACTCGGCGTCTAGCAGGAAAAGCTCGCGCGGCCGAAACGAAGAAAGAAGACAATGGGAACTGCGTATCCGAATTGCTGGCACGTGGAGTCGGGCGACTCTTAGCGAGACATTTGAATACAATCACGCGCGGACACGCATCGGCTTCCGTTTGGTTCGAGAAAGGCTTTTCCGTTTCCGTCCTAGACAAGGATCGCCTCGATTAAGCCCGTCGGCGAGCAGCCTCGATTCCGCGAACTTCCAGCCGAGGCGTCTGCGCTTGGTCAGCTGCCCTTTCCCCTCGGGGCCAGCGCCAAAGGAGCACAGAGGAGATCGGCTCCGTTCGCTCGGTAATTAAAAGCTTTCATTAGCTGAAAGGAATCGTGGGGCTTCCTCGGGCGGGGAGGGAGAGTGCGCGAAGAATATTCAACGCGCGTATACAACGGTACACGCGTGCAAGCATGCGCGCAGACGGGCCCAAATTGCCTCTACGTGTCGCGATTCCGAAAATCCTGCTTTCCCGTCCCACCGCGGCTCCCCTCTAATTACCGTCTGGCTGCGATATGCTAATTGGCGGCACCGATTCGTTGCGCATTACGCGCGATTAGATCGAGATCTATCTTCGAGGACTCCGCCGTTCTCGGTCTCCCTGGAAATAGACGACTGTCCTTGTGCGAGGAAACCGGAATATCGTAGACGCTTTGTGGGAATTTATATCGAGCTCTATTCTTCTATTTTGCAATTTCTATCTATGTGGATATTACTTAAGTATTATTATTATTATTATTGATAGTATTATTATTATTATTATTATTATTATCGACGAGAAACCGTTTAAAATACAGAGAAATGTACAGAATAAGAAAGTCAGGATAATACGATCTGAGGAACTTAGGTATTAAAAAATTTCGAAAAGTGTTGAGAGAGACAGAGAACAGATCAATGTCAGTGAGACACCGATTTGCCTCATTCATGGCTCCATTGATGGGATCGGTAGTGGTAAGCCTGTAATTTAAAATCGAAAAGGGAAAGTCCCCCGTATTTGTGGGAAAGTTTGCCCATCAGCTCGATTAAATATAGAAGCGTCGACGGTGGGTAGCTGTATTTTTTATATCTTTGTAGCGAATGCAACGACCCTGCGAAACCAGGCGTCCTAAATTAACGCGAAGCTAATTGAAGGTGGGCCGACGCGCGCGGATTCGTCGATGCGTCTCGCTGCTTGCCCGCGAACCTGACATTGAGAGACTTCTCAATGAAAATGGTCGCCGACGGGCTCGTACACCGGGAATATATCGCAGGAGCGAGCGTCGTAGGTCTTTTCGCGGCGTTTAAATATGTGCCGGCACCTCGTTAAAGGTCGAACGTTCGTTTCCCCGCGACCACGGGCGGTGTTCTCTGGATCGAATGGATTTATTCGCGAATTAGCCGAGTGAACGGAGCTCGAACCCCGCGACACGGCCCGCGAGCCAGGCATTATTCCGGGAGTGATTCGAGAACGCCGGATTAATTCGACCAACATTTTTCTCCGCCTGCGAACATCGATGACCGCGCCCCGCTGCGAATTTCCCTCGCAATTCATCCAGGCGGCCGTATATTTACCCGTAATTTACCCGACGCCGTCGCAATCAGCCAACCCTTTTGACCGTTCGCGCTCCTTCCCTCGCGAACATAATATATATTTCCTTCGCGATCCCTTCCTGCGAAGCGCGGTCTCGCCTCGCTTTTAAACGGTTCCCCTGCCGCACGATACGCGGAACTACGTCAGCCTGTGGCGAAAGTTCTGATCGCTCCCCGACACTTTTCAAGTGGAAACCGGCCCGCTTCCACAAACACGCGATGGAGAATGCAGGACGATTAACGGGAGAGGGGGAGGGGGAGGGGGAGGAACGGGTGAGTAACCGCGGTGAATCGCGAAGCTGGGGGAAGAAATCGATCAGAACTTTCGACAGGGAATCGCGAAGAACCGAAGAAGATCGATACTGGAACGATACCCGCGATCCCACTATTCCCATCACCGTTTGCTCTTTTCGTGTCTTTACTGCACCTGTTAGGCGATCTTCCACTGCACGCTAGACGCAGAAATAGTGTCTTGTTTGTCTCCGCATTGCATAACTCTCCCCCGATCGAGCGGCGGCCAAGTGAATGGACGTACAGGTGGGGGGAAAAAACCAGCACCTTCGGCGAGCTGTTGTTTTTCGTTGCAGGAAACGCGAATTATCGGTCCCGGGAGCGAAGGACGGGCGTACAGCAGTACATGTACAGTACGGAGGGCCATTCTACGCTTATCGAAGACGACGCCGTCGACGTTGGGTGCTTGATGATGCCGGACTGCCTCGCGGAGTTTCGTACCATCTGCGGGATTGCCTGTGACTGGGGGGGGGGGGGGTGGGGGGGGGCAAAAAGCCGCGCTGGAAGGTCGTGCACATATTGAACGGTTGACGGGAGGAGGCGAGATACGAGGGAAGAGGCTCGGAGTTGTGGCAGAGTGAAGATTCCATCAGATCCGTGATTGAAACGGAGGAGACGAGCCCGCAAGTTTTATCGGACGAAGAATGGGGGAAAGGAAAGTGGGTGGAGATTTAGGCGAGCGGCGCGGGCAATCGATGGCACGGTTCGAGCTATCGAGCTCGGGCGGCCCGAAGCGCGCTGTAATGATAGGTATTAGATATTCAGCAGACCCGTGTCCTTCGACTTTTACACAGATGATGCGTTCAAGGACAACGGGGGCCGATCGAACGCCGATGACACTTTCCACTTTGTAATTTTATCCTCTTCTGACCCCTTATGCACATCGACCGCTCGGCGAGTCGGCAACGGGCGCACTGGGATGAGAAATTCTAAGGACAGAGGCAGGCCGACGGCGCGCGCGACTTTCCCGGCGGAAAAACAACGACCTTCGACATTATTGGCCTGCCGGCCGTTACTTAACATCGACAGAAAAAGCCTGCTGTGCCCCGCGCGGAAACGACGCGTGGAAGCGCGTCCTTGCCGGCGACGAGCCGGCAAACGGACGATCGTGAACTTGACGCCTAGCGACGAGCTTCCGCGTACCCGAGCTCCACACAGTTGCGATTACCATTCTCTCAAAGTAGGTATATCGAAACGCATCGATCCCCATTAAACTGGATAGGTAAGTAGGTACACGTCGTTTAAAAAACCATCGATTCTAGCCGCCTGCTCTATGGAAGCTCCCAGCAGTCCCTCGTTCCAAGCGATTACACCCCCGTTTCGGGTGTTCTGATTTCCTAAACGTGGGCCATTGCTCGGGGCCGAAAAGAACGGGGGGGCCAGGGCCGCGTCGATTCCATCGTCGAAGCTCGTGGGTGAAACGAAGACACGCGGGGCCGAGTATGAATGGCGAGAAACGCGAAAGACGTTGGAGAGGTCGGGAACCGATCGGCATGCTCCCTTGCCACTCCTTCAACCCTCCTCCATCACTGTTTCTCGTTCTCTCTCTCTCTCTCTCTCTCTCCCACCCCCGCGTCTGCTCGCCTAGTCCTTTCAGAACGACGTTGCTCCACCCACGCAACGGCGTCGGGACACCCGTCGCCGTCTACCGTCTCCCGACGTCGCTGACCCACTTCCGCGAGGATACCCCTTGCCGTTCAAGGCTGCACGACGCGAGAACACGAAGGACTCCCTCGGCTTCTGTCCCTACGAGTCCCTGTATTAACTCGGCTTTGCCCGAGGAATCGCTTCTGGCGGATGGAACATGACCGTGGGAGACTCTTCTAGTCCTGAGATCGTGGGGTAATGGTTGAACGACCGGGCAAAGCCTTCGATGTCACCGTATAATCGTTCCTTTTAACGATCCGTTCGCGGGGAAACCCGCTGATCGACGCCTACGCGCCTCGTTTTCCGATGCGACGGGTTTATACCGCGATTGGCACGAATTTCACTCGCAGAGATACTTTTACGCGACTCCCACGCCGTAAACACGCCCAGGGGGGAAAGCGCGTAAAAGCTCGCGAGCTCGTTTATGGGAGGAAAGATTGCTGGGCTATTAGTAGCCGGCGAGTTGTATTTATACCCTTTAACGAGGCTTCCGCGTTCGAAATTGCTGCTTGCTGCCGATACGCCGCGGCGAGATATTCGACTGGCCTGTGAACTGGGTTAACTCGTCATTTCGAAATCGAGTAGATGCTAGAGGAATCCTAAGCAACCCTTACGAGTCGGCTGTGAACCTTTGCGGAGAGGCCAACGATTTTCCTGCGCAGTGGCTTCAAAGGACGGAAGCTGCGATTGGCCAGATGCCTTTTAGAATATCGGAGTGCTCGATGGAAGCCTAGTCGCCCGTCGGGGTCACCGGATATTACGGAATAACCATCCCCGGGAATAGGGGATAAATCAAACGCAAATACCAGCTTAATTTTCCTCGTCCCGGGGTCCGTTTGAGCCGCGAAATCGGTGGCAGTCCGTGGAGAATAAAAATCGGAAGGAGGAGCAAGGCGGGCTTCGTGGCGCTGTCGCGCTATGAATTATGTATAAGAAAAATCCAATTATATCGGCGTATACGCGGGGAATCGATGTGTATCGGGTGACAGCAGCTTCTACGGTAATCTCGGGAGAGCCAGAGGTGGCGGAAACAAGCTTTGCGAACGTTTCATCCACGGCAGAATAGGGGCGACCACCTCCGTTGAAGAAGATGGAGGTTTTAGGAGGAATCCTCGGTAGAGCCACGGCCCAATCTCCGCGTACGATAATACGCTCGCTATTTGATTAGAAAGGACGGAAGATCCTGCAACGGCTGGAGATATTTTATGCGAGAAATTGTGATTCTACGTTTACGCGACCGGCTCGGGAGGAACGCTCGCGTGCGTGGTGCGTCCGCTCGACGAATTCCAGCCGGGAAATATCAGGTATCTTCACGCAGATTGAGTAGCGGCGCGACGCACGCCGCGACCGAAACCTTCGTGTACGCGGCCACCTGTAGAATAAATAACGAGCTGTCGATTTCAACCGTGACACGCACGGCCCGATCCGCGGGAATAAGATGGGTGGAGACCGGAAAGTGACACGTGGACTCGTCGATCGGTGGATGCCAGATGAGCACGGATTATCCAGAGAGAACTCGGAGGAGGTGAGGGAGAAGGAGGGAAGAAACGAGTGGTCCGGGGAATTATGAGGAGCAAGTTTTAAGCTATGTAAGATGAGGCTGCGAAACCATTTTTTCTTTATCTGCTTCTTGTATGTATATTCATCATAACTGTCCCGAAGTCGTGCAGCAACTCAAGTTTTACTTTTCTAATAGGGACCTGAGGCATCACACTCTTTTCTGTACTAATAACTAAATAATATAGGGTGAAAGCACTAGTAGTTAACCACTTAAAGCTAAACTCGAATGAATAGTTCTAAAAAAAAAATAAACAACCAATGTTATAAAATATATAAAATGTATTGAAGTAATTGAAATGTATTTAATGTATCACTAAAAATTTTGTGTTAGTATAAAAGTTCGGGGAAAAGAAATAATTAGCGTTAAAACTAAAGTGTCCGAGTGCTTTAATAATCGACCGCTTAACTCTAATAGTCGACCGGTCCGATAGCTAGTAGTCGAGCACCTTTCTTTAATATGAAATTCAAAATACGTCATGTGCGCATTACAAACTAAAATTTATTTTTAAATATAATGTGCAACAACGGTAAATAATTAATAATGACTGGAATAATGCGTAATTAAAATAAGTTCTTTTAAAAACATTATCAAAATTTTAATAAGATAAATTATAATTAACACGTGGTCGACTTTTAGCGTTCATTGTGATTGCAGTTAGCTTCAGAAGTCGACCGCTGCGGTCGACTATTGAAAATTGAAAGAGAACGGTGGTCCAGTTACCGACCTTCCATAAATAAATAAATTATCCCATTTTTTTTTTCATTTTTTAAAGCGCATATAAAATTGTTGATGCTATTTCAGTGAAATAGCACAATTTTCCAGTAATAAATGTATAGAACTGAATTACATTTGTCGTTTCTATTCAAAGCGCATTTATGCTTCTCGTGTTGGAAAACAGCAATGGCACATGTAGAATCAAAATTAGTTTACAAGTCACTTTAAAATGAAGAGTGCTTTTTGTCGTAGTTTAAAGTTAGAAATTCAAAATATAATATAAAATTGTCATTTAATAAATGCTTTATTTCAGTACTTATTTCTTTAAGCTAACTAAACAATAAAAGTGGTCGACTACTAGAGGGTGGCCGACTACTAGTGCTTTCACCCTACTTTAGTAACTAATATAAAATATTTATTCTTTTCTTCTTGTTATACGTTACTCCTAGTTAATTTTAATTTTAGTTTTAGTTTTTATGCAATCCTTTTTCTTTAGTTCTTATCATTGTAAACTAAGGAATACTATACCCGTGCAATAATAATAATAATAATAATATGCATTATACTCTTTGCGAAAATCACAACTGTATCAATAGAATTTGTGTGCTCCCAAATAGATACTGCGATAATATTGATTTATGCCTCTTCGTGTTATCAAAATATACTCTCCAAGTTATATCCCGTTAATAAATGAATAATAATAATAATCTTCCTCGCAATAAGGACGTTCAGAAAGAAAAAATTTACGGGACAAGATTGCAAAGATATTTCAGCTAAATGCGCAGAAATCCCATAGACGTGGAAAGAAGGCGCGTCTGAAGTCTGGTTGGAAAAGCAACGAGGCCAGAGGTGGCGATACGTCGCCAGTGTTAGCGAGACCGAGCGCAGTTGCAGCTGCAGCTGCAGTCGGCGGCGGCAGTAGCCATCGACGTGCCGCTAACGAAACAGGCAAACGAGTACCTGCAGAACGCGATCAATACTCGGTATACGAGTGTGCACTGTGCAGGCTGCTCGGAGCACGTGTTCCCGTTTGTTTTGTTCCTTGCCCCTGCGGCTCGCCTTCAACTCGCGCCGTCGTCGTCGTCGCCCTCTTCCCCCCCCGTCCCTTCCGCCCTCGCCCAGGCAACCTACCGCAGGGCCAGTGTCCCCGCGCGGCTCTCGAGCTTGCGACTTCGAAAGCTGCACGGCAAGATGCACCGAAATGCAGGCGAGGCGCAGGAAGCAGGCAGCGTTGGGCGCAGAAGTGAGCCAGCTACGTCGAAAGTCCAACACCGAGCCAGCTGTCCCACTACTGGCGTCGATATTCGAACCGTTTTAACAGCGGGGGCATAAATTATCGCGGTAAATTAGCTACTTAGCATGGAACTGTCCGTCCAGTTAGTTGACTGGCTAATGGACACGGAGCATTGTTCGCGGGCTGGCAATGATAGCAGCACGCCGCGGTTAAACTAACCGAGACGGCTCGTGCGTGCGTCGAATTCATGGCGGGGCTCGCGCAACTTTAGCGGAGCGTAGGTAAAACCCCCCGCCGCGAATTCTACCCTCCCCCGTTTCCGGTTCTTTTAATCCCATTACGCTCGGCAAAGTAAACGTTACCGCCGCGTTGCAGCATAGCGGGCTAGCCCAGCCAGCGAAACAGTTTGCGGCAATTATGGTCCTCCGCCGTTTCGCGACCCCCGGGGGAAGCGTGCGGTCGTTAATAAGAATGCGCTGGCTGCCGCGATACGCCCAGCAACGAAACGGGACCGTGTCTCCCGACAAAATCCTGCCCGCTGAAACGGGGTGGCCGTTTCGCCCGGTGGGGCAGGGGCCGGGGCGGTAGAGGGGCGGGAGGACCGAGAGAGGAGTTGTATCTGGAGCAGCGGGTATCAATGTTCGGGCGGCACTAGTGCGGGTCCAAGAGGTTAAGCCGAGTTTGCACGGCAACGTAAACTCGGGCGCGCGGCAGGTGAGCCACTGCACGTGCGCGGCTCGCAGAAATCCGGCGAAATTCGATCGATTCCGACGGCGAAAGGAGGAAGGTTCGACGTACATTCGGCTGTAATCGAGCCGCCCCCCCCCCCCCGCCCCCCTCCCCCCCCCCCCCCACTCCGTCCCCGCCACCCTTACGGGTCGCTCGGCCAGGCCGTTTGCACCGGCCTAGAATCGAACCGGGCTAAGGAACCGAGTGGTCTCTTGACCCCGATACATCCCTGGGGTGCGTTTCTTTGCGCGATCGAAAGCCGACCTTGGCTTCGAGGCCGATGCGCCCCGGGCTTCGCGCCTCTCCTTCCACCGCCGTCGTCCCCCCCCCCCCACGTTCCCCCTCGCCGATCGAGCCACCCTTATCGATGGAAATGGATGCAGGCGCTCGAGATTTGCCCAACTTCTCGCGCGGATGCTCCTCTGTGCGTTTGGACGACGGACCTCGGAGCACTCAAGATGGCGAGGCGCATTCTGAAGGTAGATTTTCCTATACAAGAGTGGACGGAACGTCATGAATTTCAAAATCGATTTTCTCGTAAATGAAGGGCAATATCAAAAAATTTTATTCCTTTCTCTCGACTTACTTACTCGTTATAAGTCGAAAAGAAAGAGTAACCTTTTTTGCTATCGCGCTTTATCTTCGAGAAAATCGTATCGGAAAACCTACCTTATGAAAACGCTGTATAGCCTCGCGGGAGTAGCAAATGGACCCAGTGTGCGGAAGATCGCGCGAAATTGAATTCGACAGGGGCGTTTAATCGGAAACACGTGTCCAGGGTTCGCGTGAACTCGTTAAAACGGAGCGTGCCGCGGTCGTCGCGTGAGAAATCGCATCACCGCGGCCAATGAGTCGGCTGCCGTTCTCCAATTTATTTTCGCCGCTCGTCTCGCCAACGACGATCAGCCGCAGGTCCCTTTGACCCGCACCTATCGATCCTATCCGCCCGTTGCATCGGACACTTCCGTGCCATCCGGCTCGAAATTTAATTGGACAACGGATCGCTAACAAAAACGAATATCCGGTGAACCTTTGCGCGGGTCCTGCCAAACGAATCGATCTCTAACGTCCGATGACACGCGACCACGGCCAGTTCCCGTTTTATTTTCCCTTCTTTTTTTCTGCCGCGTCCCGCTGCATTCGCGGGGCCGGACGAGAAATGCAATTACCGCGCAGGAGGATCGCCCCGCCGAGGCGTAGAGCACGCGGGCGCGGTGCAGCTTCCGCTAAACGGACTAATACCTATGCGGCGGCGGGTACACCGGCTTCGTTACGTGTAATTTCGTTAGATCCAGAATCAGCGGCCCGCACGGAAACGAAGGGAACGGGTGCGAGAGACAGCGCGGCGAATTCCGGCATTGTTGCATAATGGAAACGCTGGAAGGAGTCGAAGGACCGTTCGACCGATCCAACTCTGCTTTTCATATCGATGCCTAGATCTTACGGTGGCCACGGGAGTCCAGCAATATCGTTGAGCGAGGTCGGTGAACCGTGAAATTGATAAAAGATTTGCTCTTGATTCGAGGCAGCCGGGATCTATCCTCGAGCCCGGCAGGGCGATTGAAACTGTAATTAAAGTTGGAAAGTGGCGTAATCGATGCGAATGGAAAGGAGATAACGTGCCCGAGGGTCGCGGCTGGCTCGAACTTTAAAAGACCCCTTGAGAAGTGTCAAAGGACGAGTCGTAACCGTCCGACGAGTAAGCACGTCGCGGCGATCGAAAATAGCTGGACACTCGCCCTAAATAAAGATGCAGTATTTTTACGGCGATTACGCAAGCGGCCCTTTGCCGGGAAATGCATCGCGGCTGGGGTAACCGAGCCGGGCGACGATATAATCCGTTGCTGGTAATTCGACGCGGCCATTTTGCAGCTTTAACGAACGGTTTACACATTTTGATCAGAAAAAATTGACTCGTTGGTGCATGGCAACGAGTCATCAGAGGGGAACGCGGCGGACACTGTAATTTCAGTAGTCACAACAGATGTGCCACCTCACTTACCGAGTGCTACGCCGCGCGCCGCTTTTCCTCCCCGCCTCGCAAGAGCTTTCGATGCTTCCAATGAAAGAAGCCTCTCGAGTAAAAACTCCCGAAACGAGGAAAATACTGAGGAGCTTCTAAGAATTTCTTCCTAAATGGAAATCTCCCCGGCACCACGATCTATTAAGTGGGGAGCCCTATTTAGGACGCTAGGAATAAGGTGATTCTGGGGAATTTTTTTTCTAAGAAACTGTCAAGCGGATCTTTTCCAAACTTTCAGAGTATTTTAGATCACATTCAAAGAACAGAAACTAATTTTTACGTTACAAAGTGTTCGGTAGAAATGGAGATATATGAACACGTTCGCTAGGACCAGGGTTGCCACCTGATCACCATATAAATCCCGGAGTGCCACACATTTCAACCCGGAGATTCGTATATAAACCCGGAGATGGAAAAAGCAAAAAATAAGTTTTGTTCTGCAAATGTGCAATTCTTTTAAGCTCAAACAATTCAGAATTTAAAAGTATCTGTTTTTTAATTAATAACTTTTGTTGTATATAAAATTGATACCATTGTATAATACCACAATTTCTTATTATCTCATTTTTTTTTCTATAACCCGGAGATTTTTCCAGTAAAACCGGAGCCCCGAGATTCGGTTCAAAACCCGAAGTCTCCGGGCGAGAACCGGGGAGGTGGCAAGCCTGGTTAGGACTCGCGCGCCGGAGTTGCAAATTGACGATTGTAATGTTGGCCCCATTTCTTCCCAGAAATAAAAAAACCAAGGATTTTCTTATTTTTAGTATAATTACATTGTCGATGAACCTAACAAACGAAAAAGAAAAAGTTAAAAGTTGGCAAATTGGTGGGACTTGAAAGAAAAAGTTACAATTCTGCTCCAAGATATTTCGTACTATTTATGGAAAAAGAGTTGTTCAATTCAATTTATTTATTAATGTCTCAGGTTCATCGGCAATGTAATTATACTGGAAATAAGAAAATCCTTGGTTTTTTTATTTCAGGGAAGAAATGGGGCCACCATTACAATCGCCAATTTGCAACTCCGGCGCGCGAGTCCTAACGAACGTGTTCATACATCTCCCTTTCTACCGAACACTTTGTAACGTAAAAATGAATTTTTATTGTCTGAATGTGAACTAAAATACCCTGAAAGTTTGGAAAAGATCCGCTTGACAGTTTCTTAGAAAAAAAATTCCCAAGAATCACCTTATTCCTAGCGTCCTAAATAGGGCTGCCCCCTTAAAGCACAGAGCCTCCACTTTGCCCTCCACGACTAAGTTTCTGGGAATGATGTAAGACTTGGGAGGTACCAATCCGAGAAACGGTCGCGCCAAATCCCAAAGAAATAATCCAACGAATGGAATGTTCAAGTCTCGATGAATTCGCCCGTCGGTCACTCGATTACTCGAATCTCGAAGATGCATAGGCACGTATTCCTTGCCGGTGCTGTTCGGTTAGCCCGCGTTTCGGAAAGACGAGGAAACAGGGCGCACCGGATGCTCCCAAGGTCGCGGTCATCGCGTGCACGTAATCCAAAGTGCATTTCCGTTATGCAGCTGAGAATTAGCCTAAGCGTCGGCTTGACCGACGACCGAACGACGGAGGACTTCAATCAGCGGGCAAAGCATGCGCGGAAGCCTCTCCTTTACGTACGCCCACATCCCGGACATGGGCCGCATCCCCGCGAATCGCGTGCATTATAAAAACCGCGGTGTCTCCTTAAGCCGGGACATATCGTATTCGTAAAGACGCGAGAACAAGTGGGACAGGGACGAGCCGAAATCGAGCAACGATGAATACAAAGCACAGTCTGCTGTTCCTCGCGCTTGTGTGCGCGCAGGCGGTCCTCGTGCGCGCCGTGGTAAGCCTCCGACTGAGCTTCCGCTATTTCGAGGGAAGTTGTCCCGAATCAAGGGGAGAATAGGGAAACAGGGGGCGACGAGGCGCGAGGAAATTCGGGTACGAGCCGACGCGCTGGGGAACGAAGCTTTCCGATCGACTTACGCGGAAGGAGGGCTCCGCTCGAGATATCGGCGCGGGTCCACCCGCGGAATAGGGACTAATAACGATACGAGGCGCTCGTGTGACTCGGGGTAATCGATATCGGGGCAAGTGCTCGCGAGATTAGAGGGAAAGCCTGATTGGAGGGCTCCGCGTTCCGCGGTGCAATATTCCAAATCGCAATGCAATCGACGTTGCTAAGTAACTTTTCCTCCTATCTTCTTTTTTCGGCCTCTATTCAAATTTCATCGACAGCCCAGAGTTGAATTGGCTGGACAGCCAATTCAACTTCCACTTCGTTCGTGCCAGGATCGATCGAATTCGCGGAAACCTCAAGCTCGTGAATTATACAGACTTCCTCGCGCCCTCCATGAATTATAAACCGAATCAACTATTCGCGCACTCCGCCGCTCGAGTTTCCCCGGTTCCGAGAACAACGTTACCAGAAAACCAGCCCTATTTTCCATACAGTCCAGCGACGAATTAAGTCGGGCTTGATCGCGGCGATGAGGGTCGTGAAATCGATTTCCCCAATCGACAGCGTTGTAATAGCGGATAAGATAACGAAATTCTGTGTAGTTCGGTTAGAGGACTCGGTAATCTACGATCACAGAGGAACACTGGGTACTCGATACTGAATTACGCAGCTGCATTTAGACTCGTGTCCAGAGTACGTGCAATTTCTCGCGTTCTATCTAATACAGGCTAGAACTACGTACCATCTATTTGGGTACGAGATATCCTGAGAGTGGATCAGAGTACCCAAGAGTCCTCAGTCGATTCGTTGTTGCTTTTCTCCTAGCCGGACTGGGTGCCTCCCGAGGTCTTAGACATGGTGCAAGACGACAAAGAGCGGTGTATGGGCGAGCACGGCACCACGCAAGGTTAGTATCGCGATCGATGTTTGAGTAACACCCATGGAAACCCATGACCATCGCCCACGCTTTTGCCACTGAGATCGTCAACCTTCCCCTGCCCCCTTTAAAATAACTATTCCGCTTTGGCAATTCAGCGCAGATCGACGAGGTCGACAAAGGTACCATAGTAAACGAGCCGTCGATAACGTGCTACATGTACTGTCTCCTCGAAGCGTTCAGTTTGGTGAGTACACATCTCTGAGCAACGATTTACGGTGGTTCGATGCGCCGACTTACGGGGGAACCGTTTGGTTTAGGCTGACGAGGACGGCAACCTGGAGACCGATATGCTGCTAGGCCTCCTGCCGGAAAATCTTCAGGACAAAGCGACCGACGTTCTGGGCAAGTGCACTCCGACAGGTACGTTGTTATCCTTCGATTCGGTATTCACCTGCCCGGTGACGGGAGCATCGCACTCTAACGTGGATGAATTTTACAGCGGGCGGTGACAACTGCGAGAAGATATACAATCTTGCCACGTGCGTACACGCCGCAGTGCCAGAGGTGAGTTCGCCAAGATTTCAGCGGCTTCCAGCCACGGTTATCCCCGCGGCCGGGCGAATTAACAGCTCCGATTACCGATTGCTTCCTCCCCTTGCTCCCCCGCAACTCGATGTCGCGATCAAAGAAGGGGCGCGGAAGCACTCGACGAGGCGTCGTTAATTTCAACCGGCGGAGAACGCCCGTTAAATCCGCCGTTCGATAATACAGGCGCGCCGTACTCGCGGCGCATTCATTCCCTCCCGTTGCGGGGGCAACGCGTTAACAATTAACATGCACTCGAACGCAACTAACATCGACACGTTTACACAGAGAAGCAACATCGCAACGGCGGACGCGCCGCGAAAAGCGTGCAAGCGGTTATACGTGACTGCGAACGATGGAAACGGGCCGAACGTATGCTAACGATCGTTTCTCCCTTTCAGCTGTGGTTCATCGTCTAAACCGGTAGCGCAGTTATGTCACGGAGCGACGGGACGGGGCTCGATCGGACGGCTAATGGAAACGGACACGAGAAACGGGAAGAAGTGGAAGTTCCACCGGGAGAATTATAAAATTACGAACGAAAATTATATCATCTATGTACAGGTAGAAACTTAGTTCACCTAGGATATGGATTCAGCGATCGCTCGCTAACCCACGGGGCTTCGAGA